>BNCP01000011.1:0-1440000 GCA_019650235.1 Volvox reticuliferus | reverse complement strand
AGATCGTAAAATTGGCAGAAAGCATGGCCCATGGTTCAGGAATGGTGCATCTCGTTGTTGCGGTGCGATGGTGCATCCCCCCCCCACACCACCACCACCACCAACAACAACAACCCCCATTCGCATACACATACAACTTCGCCCTCCCTCCTCCCCTGAAGAAGGATAAATGCTGGGCTTCATGGAAGTGATTTTCGAATGGTTTGGAAGCCCCTTTTCTGACAGCTATCAGCCGACAGCCAGGTTACACCCTTATGTATGAAGCCTCCCCTCTGGGTCGTCCCCCGTCCCCCGTCCCCCGTCCCCCGTCCCCCGTCCCCCGTCCCCCGTCCCCCGTCCCCCGTCCCCCGTCCCCCGTCCCCCGTCCCCCGTCCCCCGTCCCCCGTCCCCCGTCCCCCGTCCCCCGTCCCCCCGCCTCTAGCCCCATCTTGCCCCAAACCCACACACCGTCACTTTCGTGATAGTCACATTGGCGGGAAGGAACCGGGCCCCGTCAAGGCAAATCACGAAGCCGTCCCCTGGAGTGTACGAATCCGAGGGTACGACACCGCGAGTCACCCGCATCCAGGCGTCCACGGATACGCCAGGGACGTCCTCCATCCGGGAAACGGCGCCGTCGCCACCGCGGCCATCTGGGGGGCCGGAGGCGTCGGCCCCGACGGGGCCGGAGGCATCTGTCAGGGTGGCGGCAGCGACGTCGCCTGGGTTGCCATCTCTGCGGCATGGCGGGTGCGGCAGGGGCAGTGGCAAGAGCAAGGGCACTCAAGCGCACTTATTCAGTCAAAGCCTTACCATTATGCTTCTAATATACATCATTCATAGAACATATAATAAATAATAAAACATAATTATAATAAGTATATTACAAAATATGTATAAAGAAAGGACACTAGCGTATGTACGAATGAAAATCTGCCAGCTAGTAAGATCTTCTCCGGCTGCGCTGCCCACTGTCAGAAAGAATTTCGTGCATGAGCGAAAAAACTACAAAAGCTACAAAATAAAAGATATCTGAAATTGATAACCATTACAAATATCTAATATTGCGAAGTCAAACTGTTGCCAAATAATTAGGCAACAAATTTGACAGCACACACCGCTTAGTGATTTCGAAGTCCAGCGACGCGCTTTCGTAGCTGTACTTTCGTTGCGCGGCGATCATGAGAGGTTGACGAAACAGCGGCAGCGTCTGTTTGCCTGCCAGCATGCCGCCTCCCAGCGTCACAAGGGGGCAGAAGGCCCAGGCCACCAGCGCCTCGCGACTTGGCATGCCTGCAACGGCCTTTCATACATGTGTCCGTGTGTGTTTTGGGCATGTGTTTGGGCATGTGTGTGTGTGTGTGTGTGTGTGTGTGTGTACGAATGGGTGAAGCAGCAGCAGCGTAAACTTTAATAGTGCTTATATTATGAAGGCGAAATTTTTGTAATTTTAGATATTTTAATTGGTTAAAAATTCAGTCAAGAAATTACCTTGCACTTGCGTGTTTATTTCAACTGTACACGGCTGTAAACAATAAAAATATAATGATTAAAAATACATATAATATAATAATAATAATAATAATAATAATAATAATATATGAAACAAAAATATTATCAATGTTTTATCCTTTGCTGGATAAGTACACCTC
Organism: Volvox reticuliferus; assembly: GCA_019650235.1. Lineage (NCBI taxonomy): Eukaryota > Viridiplantae > Chlorophyta > Chlorophyceae > Chlamydomonadales > Volvocaceae > Volvox > Volvox reticuliferus. The sequence continues at coordinate 1,438,369 of BNCP01000011.1, read as the reverse complement.
GTCCCGGCACGACGCCACCGCCCCACAGCCCCTGATTCGATGTAAGCTCCTGCACTTGCATACTCGTAATTAAATTAATTCTCTATCATATTTAGGTAGCCTATTTATATTTACCTAATACCACAACAAATAATCTTCCTCCTTTCCCCCCCCCCCGCAGCGCCCCTCAGCCCAGCAGCAGCAGCTTGTGGGGCTTACCTGTTTCGCGACGTGCAGCTCGAACACGAGCAGCGCGGTGGGCGGCAGCGGCACCCCCACGAGAAGGAGGCTTTCCCTAAAATGCACGAACTGAGCAACTCCAGGGGAGGTGTACGAATATGATGCGACACCTCCACCTCCACCTCCACCGCCGCCGCCGCCACCAGCGTCGTCCTCGCCTGTGGGTTCGTGATGCCGTGAAGATGCTCCCACCATCACACCTGTTGGGCATTTATTTTATATAATAAATAATATTACATAAATTATTAATATAAATTATATTTACATTTATATTTAAATTATTTGGAAATTTTATTCTTTCTCGAGGCAACCAAGACGAAGAGATGAAGCTCAAAGGCGCGCACGAAAGGAGCGCCCACATTGCCCACATTGCCATGTATCACATCGTGTCCAACGCAAAACAGCAGCCACAAAACACAGTTCGTACATTTTGATAATCCATCCCCTACTTCCGAGCTTATACGTTGTCTTCTTTGTCCGGTATGTCGTACATTATTAGCTAGGTAATAACGAAAACCCAAACCCAAGTTGCGGCAATGTCGCCGTTTCTGTGTGCACGATTCTCCATCTCACCTGGCGCCGCTTCCATCGGTTGAAATCCGTCGTACAGTACGGCACGTACACGATACGTCCCGCGCTTGTGGAAGGGCCCCGCCGTGAAAAGACGCACCTGCGCACATAGGACTTGCGAATTGAAAACCCACAAACCATGTGCTTGACACGGTCCAAGATCCTGTCGTACATCCTGTTCAGCATGCATTCACACTTGAATACACTGCCGTACCTCCAGCACGTGCGATTCTGGCATAATGCCGGGTCGCGATAACGGTAGTGGCGGGCGGTTTCGGATCAGCACTTCAGAGAGATCCTCTTGATCCGGGTACGGCGGACCCTCCCCGGAAGTCGTATTCCCTTGACCCTCCCGGTCTAGCGCCATCTCGCCACCCTGTCGTACAATTGTAAAATAAATTTACACACATGAGTAGGGTTTGCGCCCTGTAAAGTGCGCGTTGCGAGTTTGGTATATTGTACCGTGTTGTGGATCTAGAGATTCAAACAGAATCAGAATCCGGATCCATGGACGCGGTATATACCAAGCAGTACGGAGATAACATCCATTATTTCCGTACTTGCTGCTTCCTAGCATCCGCTTCTTCGCCAGCGTTCATCTTCTTCGGCGTTTAGTGGTTTTGCTGAGTCCCAACTCCTGTGCACAACTGCTGTGCTGCGAATCATCTCGTGGACGCAAAATGCGAACAACCACCTTAACGTCTTGTAGGGTTTAAGGCGCCGTACCGATCAAGAGATTGCCCCGTACCAATCCCTAAATGCCTTGCAACATACACACATACACATACACATACACACACACATACACACGGAGATACGCACCGGCACCAGCTCCACGCCCTCACGCGCGTCGTCACCAGCCTGAGCCCAGGGCTGCTCGGGCCAGGCCTCCTCCTGGGCAGGGACAGGTGGAGGGGCTCCGAAAACCATGACACCCGAACCCGCCGCCGCAGCCTCTGTTGCTTCTGCTGCTTGCTGTTCCTTCTGTTGCTGGAGTGCGTCCTGCTGTTGCTGTTGCTGTGATGATGTCGGCTCGCCTGACACCACCACAAACATAATGTACATTATAAGCCGTTAAGATTTCGATCCTGTCTTTATCTAATAAAGAAGCAGATAGAAGGGAAAACCCAGAAAGTACGGCATGCCCACAAGCAAGAGCGTACAGTATATGCAAAAACAGATAGAGAGGAAACGTTAATGAAACTAGCTAGTAGCTAGCTAGCTAGCCGAATACTCATACTTACTTGTGCCACGGATTTGTTGCAGTACGGCACGGATCTGCTCCAACTCAGCTGCCGTACGTGCCCGATCGATCTCCATTCGCAGGAGGGCCATATCCCGAGCGTGGCGGTTGTGAGCGGCGCGCAAGTCGGGGTCGTCCGCCACCTCGGGAGGCAGTCCTAAGTTGTACGTGTTGAGCGAAGGGGTTTGCGCGTTTGGGAGGGAGCGAGGGGGTTTAGGTTTTGGGAGGGAGCGAGGGGGTAGGGATGTAAGAACGATGAAAGAAACGGAGAACGGGGCGCAGAGCAGGATGTACGGGTATATGTGGGGTACGACATCTTCATGCATTCCTGGAAGGAGAACAAAACGTGGAGTAGAGACAACGCCCCTGTATGTGTGTATATATATGTGTATGTGCATGTGTGTATGTTTATCAATCCCCATGTCCGTGCCGTACCGGCGAGGATCGGATCCACGGGTTTTGGCGGCGGCGGTGGGGTTGGCGGTGGCGGCCGTTGCTGTGGTGCTGGCGGCGGTGGCGGCGGTGGCGGCATGGCGTAAATGGGCATGGGCCAGAACGGCGGCGGCATCTGTCCTGCAGCTGTATAACCCGGTAGTAGCTGCTGTTGTTGCTGTTGTTGCTGCATGGCCTGATCCTGGTCTCGGAGCTGTTGTTGACTTTGTTGTTCGTGATGATCAAATGCCTGCTGGTGGTGTGGGTGGTTCTGCCGCTGCTGTGTTGTCAATTGCTGCTCGATCACGGCTTGGAGGGCCTTATGTGATGCACCAGGACCGAACAGACAGACACGCGGCAAGGGTGGCGGATACGGATGTTTTTAACCATTACGGTAGAGTACGGCACACGCACCTTAAGATCCGGATTTCAATTATCCTAGAGAAGGAGTTTTATTATCCAGGTTTAGTTCTATGACTTTTCAAAAATGTTTTAGTTTGACCGGTATGTTACATGTTAACATCGCATGACGTACAGAAGTACGGCAGCTCATCATCTCATGGTCCTTCCTATCATCCGAAACACAAACGTGGACCGCCACGCGGTCCATACCTTGACTTGCTCCTTGAGCTCCTCAATGTACGACGGTGGCGGTTGATCATCCGTTGGCTGTCGATGCAATTGTTGGTCGTTGGCGGGTTGCGACGTAGCAGTTGCAGCAGCCGACGCACCGGCCGGTGCTTCCAACCCCCCTGCTCCTTTACCACCCCGACCCCTCCGTGATTCAGCACCGCCTGAATCAACGTCAGCTTCTCCGGTTGCCAACCGTACGGCGTTGCCCCGTGGGCCCAATGGCGATGATGATGACATCGACAGCGATGAATGCGGTGGCGATGTGAAAGATCCCCGCGATGACGCACCGGATCCACCTGTGCTGCCGCCAATGCCACCGACCCTGACGGCACGATCAGCCGTAGGATCAATGGACTCCACCGCCCCTCGCCGACCCATGGGTCCCCGCCTGCTAGCCGGCGTCAACAGCCGCCCAACGCAACCCAACGCACATACACGCAACCACAATCACAATCACAATCACAATCACAATACACACACATACACACAGACACATACACACACACAGACACAGACACACACCGACGACGCCACGAGTAGTCGCGGGGATGGCATTGGGAGTAAGGTGCGTATTGGGGGTTAGGATAGTTCGTGATGATAACCATAAATCACAAAACTTCGTGCGCGGCTGTGCGTATTGGTGTGTGTGCGTATTGGTGTGTGTGTGTGTGTGTGTGTGTGTGTTGCTACGTGGTGTTGATCAACAGACAGACAGTCTGTCATAGGAACAGACAGATAGAAGAAATAGAAACTGGATAGTAGGCATATGCCCGCACCTGCCTGCCGGGGCTGATTGAAAACCAAATCCAGCGGGTAGTTGAGGAGTTAAGGGTGGCAACTAACAACCGACAACTGACAACTGACCTGGTCACAAGGACCCACATAACTTGCAAAAGATAATAATTCGAACGTACATTAAACGTATATGAATTATAAAATTGGAACTTTAAATTAATATTTCCGGCAGATGTGGGCCGGGGCTGCCTTTATATAGGGCAACTTACCCTTGAATGGTTGGTGATGACCCACGGGTCGGTGTCGGCGGTCCGAGATCGGCATTGCTCCCACGGTGACCCGCTGCCCCGCGCCGAGGTGGGTCTCCGCGTGCCCCCTCGTCCACGCCTTCCTCCTCCCCTCCTCCCTGCTCTCTGTGCCTCAGGAGCACGCTGGAGGACTGTTGGAAATGGGTTTGCGTCCGGCGTCCGGGAGGAAAGGGGGTGAGGGGGCCAGCAGGAAGTGTGCCAAGAACGGGCCATGATGCCAGCGCCAGTGGATGGCAGGTTTACCGACCGGGCTCCCGTCCCCGTCTCCACCATCACATCATCATACATACACATACACACACCGTACACACACCGTACACACACCGTACACGCACCGTATACAGATACAGAATTGGGGACAAACAAGAAGAGAAAGAGGGGGGACCGTAGGTTACCACACACCGACCATGTATGCACACAAACACAAACACAAACACAAACACAAACATACACAGCACAGCACAGCACAGCACAGGGATTCACCTCCTACCCGAGGAAGACCAGACAATGGCGCTTGAGGCGCCGCCGCTATCCGGACCATGTTAGCCTGGTCCTGCTGCTGCTGCTGTTGTTGCGGTTGTTGCTGCTGTTGATATTGATGCTGGTACTGCACGTTACCGATCCGTCGCGCCTCATCCAGCGTCTTGCCCTGCCCAACGGAAAAGCTTCATGAGTGTACGAATTTGGATTTCGGGAGTGGTCTCGAGTTTGACTTGGATTTGGATCCAAATTCCTGTGATGTCCAACTTTGGATTCCAAGATGCTGCAAATTTGGATCCTACTGAATTCTAATCCTACTGGAGTTCAATTTTAAATCTCAAAATGGGTCCCAACGCACCTGTTTGAGCGCTTTCAGAGCCGCCAGTGCCGCCACCTGCTCCGTCTGCGGAGGGTTCGGGTGCTCACCCGGTGCTTAAGAAGTCTGAGCCGAGCTGGAGAAGTCATGAGAGTCTTGGCAAGGCGTGTTTTTGCTTTGCGTGTACGTCACGTGCATAAAAGACACAAATACGGGGCAAAACGCCGCGATCTGGTTGTACAACAGAAATCTTCCGTTGGCCTTAAGAAAACTTCCTCTTGACTTTTGTTAGTTGCTTTGTTACCTCAGGCTGTGCCAGTGTACCAGTGTGCCAGTGTGCGCAATACACATTCCAGATCTGATCTGATCTGATCTGGGTCGTCCCAATGCCCCGCTCCCACAACCGACCTGTAACTGCTCGATCATCTGCTGCCGCGCTGCCGCCCGCACCTCCCTGCTGTCTTCGTTGCTCGCGGGCCGCCATAACGGCGGTGGGTTGTGTCCCGCTGCCGCCACGACCGTCGCCGCCGTCATTGGGCCTGCGGCGCCGTACAAGGACTGCTGCTGCGCAATCTGATGCCGTTCCACTGCCAGCCGCCGCAGCGTCTCTTTGTGTGCGGCTGTCAGAGCTTGGAGCCGCTCTGGATGACGGCGGGATCGGGGTTGGGGGGTTTAGGGGACGGGGAGGGGAAAGAAGGGAGGGGCGAGTTACACACGGTGGTGGTGACGTTGGTGAGAGTGGTTGTGGTGGTTGTGATACTGCGGCTGTTGTTGTTGTTAGTTGTGGTTGTTGGTGTTTGGGGTATTGTTGTTGTTGTTGATGATGGTGGTGGTGGTGTGTGGGGGGGGGGAAGGATGGGGATGAATGCCGCAGAAAGATCGGACCAGGATGTCGACTCCAGGAAGGCATTATACTCTTATAAATCGAGGTTAACGGTGATTGACATATCTCCATGCTTCCTCCGAAACCATCGCGCGAATGGATCGGTTCATTGCATGTCGGGCCCGTTATGCGTAAGCGGCTGTTCTTAGATTTCAGATGTAGATGTATGATCTATCTCTTTGGTATATATATTGGTATATACCCTAAAACCCACGAGCCTCATCTTTATTCTGGGGGGTCCGATGATACATGGTGCATCGCAAGCAGCAGCAGCAGCAGCAGCAGCAGCAGCAAGCGCTCAGAAAACTCGCCTTCCTTCATCTGCTGATGGAGGGTACGAGGCGAGGGCGCCGCCGCCGCCGGGTCCTGTAACTCCATAACGGCGGTGGTTGCCGCTGATGTGGACTTCACGGCAGGCTTGGGGACCGCCGTCTGGCGGCTGCCACTTGATGCGACCCATGGGTCAATGGCGGCAGCAGTTGCTTGCGGATGCGATGTTGTGTCCTGCTAAGGGAGGACGGGGGCAGTGGCGATGCGCGGTGTGGACTGGTCGACGTGACCCAGATCGCCACTTACTTGCTGGACCCTTGGGTCAGTGCGGCTGGGCTCATTCGTCCCCGTCATTGATTTGATCGTCACCGGCGAGTTTGCAAGCGGTTGATTTAGGTTTTGCGGGTCCTGAAGATTATATGTGGGTTCTTGTGTTCGGGGGGCTGGGCCGGGGGTAGAGGCCGCTGTAGCGGCTGATGTAGGCCCTGGAGGCTGATGAGGAAAGGGAACCGCCGCGGAAGGCGGCTCCAAGGGCTGCGCAGAGAGAGTTTGGCCCGTAGTAGTAGTAGCAGCAGCAGCAGTGGTAGCGGCAGGGTTAGACGCAGAGGAAGCTGCATCGTCCTGGGTGGAAGACGATGCTGGCTGACCACCGAACGGCGACGGCGTGGTGCCTGTGCCTTGCTCCTGCCCGCTACCATCGCCCGACCTTTGGTAACTGTTGTCGACAGGATTCAAGACGGGCGCATTTGGGGTATTTTTGTTGCCGCTGTCGCCGTCGTCTGCAGCTGCGGACGGTTGCGGGTCGTTCTTCGTAGCTGGGACTGCCGTACTGGCATTGCGCAATTTCCTTAAGAATTGCATACGTTCTGGGAAGTGTTTGCATCAATATTTTCTTTTCCTTTAATTATCAGATTATGACTAACTCGTCACAGACGCTCCTCGCCTTTCGTCGTTTTGGACTTAGGGTGGGAATGTGGAAATCGTCAGGGATATAGTTATATAATTCTAAGGAAATAGTTTGAAAGAAATGGTTTGGATGAATAATGCAACATTTGTAGTTGAACGAAGTTTGTCCCTTTTGGTCAACACTGCCGTACTACTGCGCGCACTGAAGGGTGTGGCAAACCTAAAGTATGTTCTATATTACTATTTATAATAAAGGTAACTAAGCTATTTAACGAAGTTTGGTCTGGGATGTATGCAATGTGTTATGCTTATAGCCTTTATACTGGGAGCATATCCTTCCATGAATGGAATGAACAACGGCGATATTGATTTTAATTTTCAGAGCAATAATCAAATTTTGTCGTCGATTGTAAGCTATAGAGAGAAGCGGCTATGTGCTCCTGTGTGCTCTTGAACCTGGCTATCGTATTAGAAGGTAGAGGCCGGGTAGGTTGTAGCCATAACCGAAATCGCCAGCAATACTAAGCAAAGGCGACCTTAATGTCCGGACTGCACAGCTTCAGGAGCAACCAGATAAGCGTGGCCACTATCTGCTGGCAGTAGTCCCCACCTTCCCCAGTACTGTATTTCGGGGCACCCACATCCATTCACCCTCATCCGCTGACTTCTCCGAAACCAGTGATTTTCCCCACCGGGTTCAAAACCCACCATCGGCATCCATTCAGTAGAACCTGCCGGACCAAATTATGTCAGCTCTTACCGGCTACAAGCGATATCAATAACTCATCTCTCCCATCCAAACGTTTACATACATTGCATAGATGCAAATGTGAAAATCTTACTTATTCATCTTATTACAACTCAGCAGACGATTGCTTGGGAGTCAATAAATTCCTTCAGAGTGAAGTAATATGCATGCCATTATTCCTTCCCCGATCTATCAGAACGATCGGAATGCTCCAGAACAGGCCACAGGCCACAGGCCACATCTAATCAGTACGCTCCCATTCCAGGTGACACTCGTATCAGCGGATACCGTGCAACACGCACCAGACTTCCCGATCGACCCTGGCATATATACTGCAAGAGGTGCCCTAATAATTATTATTACCGAAACGAACAAAAGACAAAGTCACGAGGGATATGCACGTGCATCGCGTCAAATTGTTATTTAGCTGTTGGGGGGGAGCGAGAGAACGGAGGAACGGAAGGGAAGGAAGGGAGGAGGGGAAGGGACAGAAGCGAAGGGAGGGAGGCGGGGAGAGGGCAAAGTTTGCGACTTTGCGCCCAGACATGTACAAGACAGGTAAAAGCCTCAGAGAGACGACGGACGGTCCAAAAATGAGTCTGTGTGGAAAGCAGTGTTTCCATCCTCCGCTTCCGATGCTTCTTCGTAAATCGATTTTTATCAATGTCCAGCATCGTCATCGTCTTTATTATAATGGTCGTATCGTTCTCCTAAATTTTAAGACAACACGCAAAACCGTTTGAGTTGTAGCATGGTCAACAACACCTACCGTGATGAGCACTAAGATGGTTGGAAAGAATATATGTATGCAACGAAACCCATCTCAGGGCACATATTGTCAGGTTGCGATGTACAACAACTAAACTAACAACTAAGCTATACGTCAGTTAGTTGTACGGCAAGGTGTAAGTCGTTCGTTATACGACATATGGGTACCGCAACTGGGCTGAAATTACAGCCCGGCACAGCCACTTCACCATCCAGCCGTAAACTCATGAGTGAGGCACACACCTAACATAAGGTATGTAAGCTGTCACAACGGTACAATCCTTGTTGGTTATACGAAAACGAATCTAAACGAACATTTGAACTCATAAATAGCCATCACATGCAACCATCACCACTACCCCTGCACGCAGAACGAGTTCCTCCATCGTCAACATGTAGCTGCACATACATGCCTTGATGGTGGCTGCCACGCTTGCATTGCCTTATGGCAAGAAGACCTGAGTAGAAATGGAAATTTATTGTACGCCCATGATCCAAAACCCAAAATGAGAATACCTGAACCATTGGATACCTGAACCATTGGATCCATAAATATGATCCAGGATCCAAATCCAGATACCCGAGGCCATCGATCTACAGTCAAACCAACTTGTGCAGCTCGCGTCGAATTAACCAATATTATGATGCAAAGGAGGCCCCGTCGTCGCATGGATTTATGCTCAGGGTTTCACGGGGTATGCGGCGGGGACAGCGAGTACGGAAAACACACTACCACACGAACGCCATCGTAGCGTAACGAAGATTCCACTGACAGGCTGTTATCCGGTGCCGCTGCAGCTGTAGCAACAGTCAGTAGCTACTGCCACTCCCACCAGCGTTGTCCCTAGCCTGCGCCAGCTACTGCTGTACCGGCGCCGCCACCTCACTGGTCGCCGACGTGGCTGTAGCTGCTGCTGCTGCTGGTGGTGTCGATATCCGTGATAGCGGTACTGCTATTGCCGCAGCAGCCGCAGCTGTCTGTGTCTGTTGCGCCGCCGCTACAGCCGCTGACGCTGCAGCCGCCCTCTCCACCGCCCTCCAGTGGTCGTAGTTGTCCACGAAGCAGGCCAGCAGGGGCTTGGCTCCAGGGAAAGCTGAGGCCAGCGAGTGAACCAGCGGCAGGGCGATGAAGTCGTAGAAACCAACCTGATCACCAAAACGGGGGGAGGGGGAGGGGGAGGGGTGTAAAGTGACAGCACTCGTGAACACGGATTCAAGCTTTTGGGGCCGTACAAACCCAACATGTGCCTGCCTTGACATGCATGCCGTCGGAAGATTGCCTTGACACGGATTCCCCTTCGTGTACCCCTTCCTTCCCCTCCTCCCGCATCCGCTGCCCTGCCCTGGTCCCGTCCTCAGCCCCTCTGACCCCCCCCCGGCTCTCACTTCCTCACCTGGCTCTTGCTGACCCCCTGCTTTGACCGGTCAAACAGTGGACTGATGGGCAACCCCAGCTGCTGCTCCTTGTCGCCCTGCAGGAAGAACTCCTCCTCCAACGAACGCACCCACCTGCGTGTGCGTGTGCGTGCGCACGTGTGCATGTACGTGTGTGTATTGAGGCGCAGAGGGGACGGGGAGGGGATGGGGAAAGAAGAATGCATGTGGCGAGCAGCAGAGAGGAGCTCTTCGATTTGGAGCACTCCAGGAGGGCCCGGAAAAAGTCGCCATCATCCAGGCTCCCTCCATGCACGGAGACCTGCGTTTTGGGGCTGATGGTTTAAAAGAGGGGTGTCGTTCGAGTCGTCCTTCTGACGCACCCGGTGAAGTCCCCTCCTTACCCCCCGCACAATGGCCCTCCCACATCCCACCGCCCTCTACCCCAACCCAAGCACCAACCTCTGATGCACTCCGAGCTCCTCCCCCAGGTGACCCAGATCGGCGGCCTTGAGGAAGATCTGCCGTACAATGATGTCATCGGAGGGATACGACGAGGGATTACTGTTGCTGAGCGACCTGTGGGTCAGTGGGCCTGATGAAAATGCAGATTCGGCGGGTTGGCCCCATTTGCTAGCATGCACCGCCACTCACATATTCTCACGTACGGCACGGCTTTGCCCCCCCTTCTCCCTGCCGACCTCCTGCATATGGACCTCTCCCCGGACCCGCTTGCCCGACCCACCTGAAGGCTGAGGGTCCGCTCCGCCTCGTCCAAGGGTCGGGGCATCTCTCCAGGGAGCCCCTCTCCACCCGCCACTCCCGCCCCGACCACATCCAGACCACCTCCTGCAGCTTCCGTATCATTCCTAGATGCCGTACATGTACGATAACAACCAGAGGATAATGGAAAGGTGCAAGATGGTAAGTCACCGGTCAGGTGGAAAGCCGATGGTCAAGGAAAGCGCGTGTAGCAGAGAACGGAGTTCATGTCAGGCAACGGAGGTGTTCGGCTCCTACCTGGAGCGTCGAGATAGCTTAGTGGCCGCATTGCGAGCCAGCGCCCAGGGCCCTATGTCCTTGTTATATGCGGCCAAATGATGAGCGGTGTTGAAGTGGGCCAGCAGAGAGAAGTGCTGCTTCATGTCGGTGGCCATGACCAGGTCGAGAACCTGAAGACCCACGGTCAGTACGGGGAGAACAGTACGGCGCAAGTGAAAAGATCCACGGGTCAGAGTGTGGTAAAGGCTCCCGGGCGGCATTACGGCTCTTGACTGTCGGGGGAGAATTCAGACACTTCGAAACTGCGTACGACACATACACTCACGCATCCCGTGCGGATTGATGTAAGAGCCAGGCTGGTGCATACTTGGCTGATGTCATCTCAGAGTGAAGGTTTGTAGGTGCCAGGCAAGTCCACCTGCTCCCCCTCCCCCTCCGCACCACCACCGCAGGCCCCCTTCCCCCTTCCCCACTCCGACCCTCACCTGCTTCCTGAACGCCGTCCGCTCCTGCCCAGTGAGCTGCTCCATCACATTCATCTCCGGTTGCTGCATGAGGGCAAAGAAGGACGCCCCGTGGTGGTTCTCCAAGGGGGCGCGGTCGTTGTACCGCACCGCCAGGGGGTCGGAGGTGGCGATGAGAAAGTCCGCGGTAAGGCCCGGGTGGCCGTGGTCGTGGATGATCTGGGGAAGGGGGGGAAGTGCGGAAGGGGGAAAGGGGGCGAGGGGTGGGGGAGGAAAGTTCGGAGGAGGGGCGGGGTACGGGGAAATTCAAAATTCCTTCGAAGCGCACAAAACACAGAGTGACGTCTTTGAAACTCTCTTCCCCTAGCCGTACACATAAATACACACATACACACACACGCACGCACCGCTGCAAAGTACATCGCCATGAGCCCCAGCGAGTCCAGGTAGTAGGGGGTCAGCCCCGCACCCCGCAATAACACGTGCAGGGTCTGGAGCACGTCGGCGGCGTGTGTGGAGTTGTGGTACGGATTGGAGGGGTAGCCGGACTCCAAGGCACGGAGGAGCCTTAGGCGAGTGGGGAGGTCCAGGGGGGCAGAAAAAGGGACCGAAGCGGCAACCAAGGGGTTGTGGATGAGGTGAGGCGAAGAGCACAACGTAAGACAGGACCCAAGGTCGGATATGACGGGCGCACAGAGCTTATAATCTTGAGTCCAGACTGCGGACTGCGGACTCGTCTCACACGTGCGTGCCTTGGCGCGATGTGTTTTGATCCCCCTCCTCTTCCCCTCTTCTTCCTACCTGGCGAGCTTGGTTGGCTGTATCCTGAACTGACTGATAAGGCCCTCCCGGTGAAGCAGATAGAAGCTTAAACAGGATAGCGCGTGGCCCTGAGGGACGGCATTGGTGTGTGTTTGTGTGTTTTACGGGGGATGGTTCGGAGTAAGGAGGAATGGAGGAGTGGAAGGGATGACCGAGGGGTTAAAAAGAGTGCTGGAGACAGAACGGAACGGGGGAACCTCTGATCCTGCCTGCTGAGGGTAGGGGGCGGGGTGTCCTCCCCTAGATCCCACCCTTAGCAATCGGGTAAAACATATAGCAGATAGTAAATAAGATAATCCGATTTTTACATACTTTTACCACCATCAGGTTGATACCCACTTGCGTGACATCCGCCAATCGCCAAGTGTCGTACTGCCAAGAGTCGTACGCCTGCGCGAGCATTTGCTCAACCTGCATGCTCCGTAGGGGAGGCATTCCGAATATGGGGTAAGGAAACGCCAGCAGCAGGGAAATAACACCACAGATACACACAGGGGGCACGGGAGCGTGTCATTAGCCCATCGGCCTAGCAATGTACAAGCACCCATCGGCAAGGAGGAGGTTCGGATTTGCACGCAGGGAATCCAGCCGCGTCACCCTCACCCCTGCAGCAGCAGCAGCAGCAGCATTCAGGTGCACTCCTGAGCAACCCGCGTACCTCCTCCATCAGGGGTGTCGGCACAGCTCCGGAACCACGTGATTGCAGGTTCCCATCACTGTCACTCCCGCTTCCCCAGCTGCTACTGCCGGTGGATGCCGCATCCTCCTCATCCGCACTGCTGCGCCGCAGCTGCAACAGCCGTGGCGGCGCCGGCAAGCCGAGTAACGCCGCCAGGGCGTCGCGCAGGTTATCCGCCGCCAGACTTCCGCCGTAGTCATCGTCGTCGTTGCCGCCGTCATGTCCGCAGATAGCCGTACTGGCGGGCAAACCAGACGAGGAGGAAGCGGAGGAGGAAGCGGCGGAGGCGGGAGAGGAGGTGGAAGAGGATTGCGCCGCGGACAGGCTGGGTGAGCGGCTGAGATTCGGAGTGCCGCGTGGCGGTCCAGGTGAGACCGTTGGTGAGTCAACAGACACACCGTTGGTAGTTGCTGTGGAGGCTCCTAATTGGTGCATCAGGGCATCGGCGACGTCGGCCTGAGGTGGTTGGGAGGTGGTTGGGAGGCGGTTGTGAGGCGGTTGGGAGGTGAGTTGCACGGAGGGGTACGCGGCTTGGTATCACGGCACGGAGGCGTCCGACGAGGGTGGGATGGGTCCCGTAGAAGGTATGAGATTATGAGTGGGTAAGTGCTTAAGTAGGCAATGACGGGCTGAACACCGTCACGACGCCGAATTTGACGTACAGGTCAAGGAAACCTGCGCTGCGATCGATGCTGATGTGACAACCAAAACGGAACGAGAAAGATGCTCGCCACAGCACGTAATAACAACCAAAGCAAGTGTGTGTTTGTGTGTGTAGGGGGGGTGTTTGGATAGCTCGGTGGGTGCATGGATGTGCACATGACGACGGGCGTGTGTGTATGGTGAGGGACGATGCGCGACTCGAAGTGCAAAGATGGGGAAAGTGACAAAGATGGGGCCTCTGGCTTGCTTGCTATCTTTTGGCGAATGGGCGGTCAACTGATGTCTGGGCGGAGTTGTCGTATCTCTGTTATATCCGCCTACACACATGCAGCAAAGGCTCGATCGAAGGATGCCAGACAACTGCTGGCCATCCCGCTCGGATACAACCCATAGCATAGATACAGCCCAACAGGATACTACAGGAGTATGGGTCAGCCATCACATCCAGACGCACCTCCAAGCCTGCACTGCGGATAAGGCCCCCAGAGTTGAGCGGCTCGTACAGATCCATGTGGCGCAGCAACGCCGACCGCGCCAAAGCCACATCTCGGAGATCGGGCTGCCTTCCATCCAGCATATCGGCCAGAATGCACAGCAGCACGTCAGCAGGCGTGTCTGCGTGTACGTATGTATGTGTATTGATTTTTTGGGGGAGGGAGGGGGGAAAAAAAAGGGTCGACATTCGTCGAGTTTGAATGGAGTTCTTCTTCAGTCAGAGGTCTCCTGGCCGGGAAGACGGGGCTAGTTGCTGGCGCAGTATGTTGCAAGGGTATTATTTTTGACATTCATTTGTATTTGGGCGGCGGGGGGGGTTTCTGGGGCTTTATGTTTTTGAATTGAATAATATGTATATATTGTGTTCGTCATGGCAATGGGAAAGGGACGGTCCATCCTGGAGGAAGATGACTCCGGGAAACTCGAGGGAGGGTGGGAGGCGTGTTTATCGATCGAAAATCCGATGAGCGGGGGGGAAGGAGCGAAGCCAATAGAGTTCAAGTCTATAGAGGAGAAGGGGAAGAGGGAAGGAGGTCCAGAGGCATACAATCAAAGCAAATGGCATATGTAGCCGGAGAACGGTGTGCTATATGTACATGGCCCCCGTAGTGCTTGGCATTATCGGTGTCGGTCGATGTCGGCTGAAGAGCGACCCACGGGTCACGAATGACGATTTGTTACCCCTACCTGTTCGCATTGCCATGAGGTCCACGTCGAGGAGGTCGCTGTCCAGGCACGACAAATCCTGAAGGCGGATGTGTACGGCATATGCATGCTGTAAATGTAGATACGGTATGTAATAATGTACAGCTTGCAGGACACAAATGGATAATTGATAATAATAATAATCCATGGCATGCATGTAGCACAAGCAGGCAGATGGGCACGTCAACAAAAAAGGAGCTTTAAATCAAAAATATACCCCAGCCCCAGCCCCAGCCCCAGCCACGCCACGCGGCCGCGCACCTCACTCTCATTCGCACTGCTGTACTTCCATGACAGGGAACGGGTAAGGCGGGTAGGCGGGTCCAAAGCAATGGAGACGAGTGGGAGGGGTTTCGGAGAAGGGGTGTGTGTGTGTGTGTATGTGTGGAGGAAGGGACGGAGGGATGTATGGAATGAAAAAGTCCACATTGCACGCACCCACTGCAGGTGCCGCATGAGCAACGCGAGCCGTACAATTTGCTCATCGGCTTTATTGCCGTTTTTGTATTTTTCGACTTGCAGGCCTGCTGACGGAGCGGCTGTTGGTGCTTAGTAATGTACTTACGAAGCCCGTGCATGTTCTCAGCTCCTCGTCCGTTAAGCATTCTTAGGGTTTTAGCACACCCGATGCCGACAACCCATAGGTTCAACAAACCCAACCGGGGCTGCCCACCCATCCGCATGCGAATTTTTGCCTACATTCATCGCCCCGCCGATCCGACCTACCTATCTATCTATCTATCTATCTATCTATCTATCTATCTATCTATCTGTCTATCTATCTGTCTATCTATCTATCCATCTATCTATCCATCTATCTAATCAGTTAAGCATATCGGAATTTTTTAATAACTAACCAAGACAGTTATGAATACAACAATTTAACGGTAAGCATTGATCTAACCTCGTCCATTCGTTGTGGTCGGATTGTTGATCTCCACTGGATTGCGCCGCATCACTGAGAGCACCCGCTGGGAGTTGGGGAGTCTGCTCAGGCGTGTGGGTGGAGATATGGCCGTGTGGTTGGGCGCGGACGATCGACCAGAGTAACGAAAGCTATGTTAATCCTTTTAAATTTACAGGAACCTATGGGAAACCCTGAAAATATGTCCTACATGAAGATATAAAAAATAACACGTGTTTTCACGTGTTTAAAATAAAAAGGAAAATATTTTTGAAAAGGGCATTATATAAGGATATCCTCTTGTATATTTCGGAGGGAATACCTTACAGACATATGAGAATACGGATGTTCGAATAAAAGAACATGTTTGGTAAAGCTTCCTTTGCGCCACGCAGCAGGGTGCTTGTGCTTGTTACCATGAGACCTAACATAACCCGTTGTACGGACGATGCACAGGTGCATACTCAGGTATTGTATTTCTACGGTTGCCATATATGATTTTGTACTCCCGTACATCACACAAAAGAAGTAATTGTGCGTGCTTTTACTTGCCTTGGGCATATGGCTCCACCACGAACGGCCTCCCGAAGCTAGGTCCTTTATTGCACCACTTTGGGAGCTGGAACCCTGGCGTGGGAGTGGGAGTGGGAGTGGGAGTGGGAGTGGGAGTGGGAGTGGGAGTGGGAGTGGGAGTGGGAGTGGGAGTGGGAGTGGGAGTGGGAGTGGGAGTGGGAGTGGGAGTGGGAGTGGGAGTGGGAGTGGGAGTGGGAGTGGGAGTGGGAGTGGGAGTGGGAGTGGGAGTGGGAGTGGGAGTGGGAGTGGGAGTGGGAGTGGGAGTGGGAGTGGGAGTGGGAGTGGGAGTGGGAGTGGGTAAAATTAAATTTTGCACTTTTCATTCTTAGCGCCGGTTTCCTCCTCCTCCCTCGAAGGACAGGATTAGAATAAATATGGCCCTCATTTTTTTTCTTATTCCTTTCTGAGCGAGGGCCTGAATCTCTGATGAAATTCGTCTCTGTTCACTAACAACCGGGTGCTGTTGTTATATCCGCCTAAATGCAGCAAAGGCGCTATCGGAAGATATCCAGCAGATAACTAACTGTCATCCCGTGGATATTACCCGTGGATAACCTAATTAGGATACTCCATATCCGCTTATTCCCGCGGTCCTGCATTTCGGAAACAGCACATTGATGGCATGCAATGGCGCTTTTCCAGCAGACTTATTAGCTAGGATCCGTTTCTTCTCCATTCACTTGCCGGCTCCCGGCTGTCAGAAGTAGACGCAAGTTAGAAGCAACTAACGTACGGCACATGAGACCCAGCATACGGGTCTTTTCAGTTCACAGGAAGGCCACACGTGCTTGTTGTCATCAGCCTAGCCATACCTTGATGCAACGCCCAGCGGTGGCTGCGCCACTGGCGGCGGCGTTTTGGGCCGGCGCGACTGCTGTCCTGACCCCGGTCCGTGCCCTTGCTTGAGAAAAACGCAATTTCGTAATGACATTGGACACAGGGAGAACAGAACAGTCGGAGGTTAAAAAAGGCTTAGCCTTGAAAGGTGCTGAAAATAAAGGGAAAACTTGGAGAAATCGAAGCAGCCATTATTTGAGCAGTATGTAATCACGACATGTATGCATGCATGCTGGAGACACGTACAATGCGTCTCCATCCGGGGAGTTGGATAAGAACAACAACAAGAAATGGAGGTAAAGGCCATGCTCCCAAAAAGACCGCAGAGGGATCGGCTGCTACGCGATGTGTCGAGCATACGGAAAACGCACCCGCCCTTCAAGTCCACCAGTGCGCGGACAAGCCGCGCCACGAGTTTGTAGCTCCTTTGCATATTTCTCAGCTTTTTGTGTGCTTAGCCATTGAGAATTTTTCACAAATGCTTTGCGGCTATGGCAAGCCGCAGCAATGTCAGCAGACTACAGTCTGTAGGTTGCCTAAGGCACCTATTGAGATGGTTCGATTCTACAAAGAATACAGCTGTTAAAATTAAAGAATTGAGGTTAATGCTTTTCTGTCGTTTGTACGTGACCTCATTACAGCACCGTACGTTGAGCGGAACGGAACGGGGTAGGTTTGCGTACATTCAAGAAAAAATTTACAATCTATAAAAAGGAAATGGGTTAACTTTTACGTTTGACATTACACATTGCCTAAATAGCGAAGCCTTGTGTACCTGCCTCGTGCGTATGGTCGGTCAGCGGATCGGAAACGCAATCCACCGATGCGAATAGCTACGTAGTAACATAATTAATTTCCAATACTATCAATTTTCAATTCTTCTTAATTATTTGTAGCGGCCATGGACTTACCGCTAAAACTGGGTCATACAGACATTCTCAACGAGGAAGACCGACAGTATTTTCAACACTTTTACAGCAGAGCTGAAGGTAAGGTTATAGGAATAACACGTTTATGTATTTTGAAATGAGTTTCCTGACGGTCGGACCGTTGATAGGGCAATTTTTGCAACGAACGAAAGTTTGAGCAGTCCTCTGTTATGAAGCGCAGGAATTGATGTCGACCGAGGGAAATTAAATGACCAATTATATTGTGCAAAAGAGACTTTTGCTAATGGAGGGCGCGTTGGACCGTGGTGGCGCCGATGGGCAGCCCAGAAGGATGCCGGCACCAAATCGACGGTGGCAGGTAAGGATGTAGGCCTAAAGTTTAAATTGAATTTATTTCCTTGTCTTTTAACAATCCAGAAAACTTAATCGTTCTTGTCTGCCAAGATGCTGAAACCCGTCATAAAGGATGTCAACGTCCTACTTGTAGACGCAAGTCCCATTATAATACAAGTATATTGGAGAAAGCTCATATATCTTATTTGATGTAGCGGTCTCTTTACATACAGCTCAGCCTGGCTGCACCCTCTTTCGCCGGAAATTCTAGGCGTTTCCTAGTCATGCATGCTCCTTTCGTGAGGTATTCTTCGACAACAAATAAATTTGGATGGACGCCGCTCGATTGTTAATATCGCCCCCATGTTCGTACTTGTTTGTGTGACTGTGTTTGTGAGGGGTTTGTATCGTATTCGTTGGCATATGCACGCACTGTTACTCCAGCTTGGATACCTGCTAATTATAACCATATCATTAAAGTTTCCCACATTACCAACCTTTCCTCCATGAACTCATTAATTGTACATATATATACGTACACACGCACATATGTACAGTAAATTCCGTGTCGTTCATGGTCGTATGTACATGCATCCCTTCCGCTACCTCATATCACCGCCTCACACCCTTCTACCTTCTCCAGACCTCAGATCAAATGTGGCCACCTGCCTCCCGCATTTGACTCCGGCTACCAGCTTGTGCGGCGCCGGCCCGCAGTCGCCAGGGAGCCAGCGCCTGAGATTTGAAGCGGGTGAAATGCAGGTCGGTTCGTTCTCATGCTGGACGGGTTTGGTTAGGTCTCCGCCGTAAGTGAATGAAGTAACGCTTCTCGTCACGGCACACACACGTCGATCTCTGGAAATGGGGATCTCAAATACCCTCCGAGCAAAAGCCTCCAAGTGCATGTGCGTATGGAAATTGCGGGTGTATGTGTATGTGTATGTGTATATTTTCTTCACCTTGCCATCCAGCTACTAAAATCCGTTCGGTATTACCGTTAATTAATTCCTACATCATCATGCCTTGACTTGTAACCCGCGCGCCGTTGCCGTACCTTACAGGAGGCCGTCATGCGGGATCTGCTCGAGGCGAAGCAGACATCGAACGACAGAGCGGGTAGGCGGGGTTACTGGGGGCCGTCGTTACAGGCTGGAGGACAGGCAATGAAAATAAGCAAGCCTCTATCACTAGTCCCCAAAACAGAACTCTATCACGCACGAGGTGGAGTCTTCAGTTTGCAAGGGGCCGCATCTCGTTGTGATGAGGGAATGCAGGGGCCAGGTTGGTTGGTGGGGAGGGTTTGGGGAAAGGGAGGGAGGGCCCCGAGCGACCGGTACTTCCTTCAGGTACCTTAAGCGCACAGCGGCCCCGTAAGGCCCCTCTCGCTCAGGTACCCCGTTGGACTGTCATGTTAGCGGGTGGTGGAGCGAAGGCGGGCTATGATGTCAAAGAGGGCCCTATGAGCTCGAAGACGGCCGCCGGATGTAACGAATGTCACAAGATGCAATACGAAGGGGCTAGCCTTGCGACCAAGGCAGGGCTTGCTGGTACAGCAAATAAATCAGTGTTTCATTTTATTGCCTCCTCTTGCACGACCACCCCCTCCACCACCCCCTCTTGCTCCATCACCCCCTCCACCACCCCCTCTTGCTCCATCACCCCCTCCACCACCCCCTCTTGCACGACCACCCCCTCCACCACCCCCTCTTGCTCCATCACCCCCTCCACCACCCCCTCTTGCTCCATCACCCCCTCCACCACCCCCTCTTGCACGACCACCCCCTCCACCACCCCCTCTTGCACGACCACCCCCTCCACCACCCCCTCTTGCTCCATCACCCCCTCCACCACCCCCTCTTGCACGACCACCCCCTCCAGATACACCCGCTGCCTTGCTGCTGTCCTTGCTGTCGAACCTGCTGCTGGGTCGTGAGCCTAACCTCGGCGATGCGGCGATGGCCAGGGGGCTGCTGCTGCGCCACACGGACCCCTATCAGCCGCTCAACCTCCACAGACAGATGCAGGAGGCGAATCTGGATGTGAGTAGATACTCATCTGGGGGGGGGCTAAAGAGACGGAGATGGGGGCACCCCAACCCGTGTGACTCCGTCCGTCCTTCCCCAACCCGTGTGACTCCGTCCGTCCTTCCCCAACCCGTGTGACTCCGTCCGTCCTTCCCCAACCCGTGTGACTCCGTCCGTCCTTCCCCAACCCGTGTGACTCCGTCCGTCCTTCCCCAACCCGTGTGACTCCGTCCGTCCTTCCCCAACCCGTGTGACTCTGTCCGTCCTTCCCCAACCCGTGTGACTCCGTCCGTCCTTCCCCAACCCGTGTGACTCCGTCCGTCCTTCCCCAACCCGTGTGACACCGTCCGTCTTTCCCCAACCCGTGTGACTCCGTCCGTCCTTCCCCAACCCGTGTGACTCCGTCCGTCCTTCCCCAACCCGTGTGACTCCGTCCGTCCTTCCCCAACCCGTGTGACTCCGTCCGTCCTTCCCCAACCCGTGTGACTCCGTCCGTCCTTCCCCAACCCGTGTGACACCGTCCGTCCTTCCCCAACCCGTGTGACTCCGTCCGTCCTTCCCCAACCCGTGTGACACCGTCCGTCCTTCCCCAACCCGTGTGACACCGTCCGTCCTTCCCCAACCCGTGTGACACCGTCCGTCCTTCCCCAACCCGTGTGACTCCGTCCGTCCTTCCCCAACCCGTGTGACTCCGTCCGTCCTTCCCCAACCCGTGTGACTCTGTCCGTCCTTCCCCAACCCGTGTGACTCCGTCCGTCCTTCCCCAACCCGTGTGACTCCGTCCGTCCTTCCCCAACCCGTGTGACACCGTCCGTCCTTCCCCAACCCGTGTGACTCCGTCCGTCCTTCCCCAACCCGTGTGACTCCGTCCGTCCTTCCCCAACCCGTGTGACTCCGTCCGTCCTTCCCCAACCCGTGTGACTCCGTCCGTCCTTCCCCAACCCGTGTGACTCCGTCCGTCCTTCCCCAACCCGTGTGACTCCGTCCGTCCTTCCCCAACCCGTGTGACTCCGTCCGTCCTTCCCCAACCCGTGTGACTCTGTCCGTCCTTCCCCAACCCGTGTGACTCCGTCCGTCCTTCCCCAACCCGTGTGACTCCGTCCGTCCTTCCCCAACCCGTGTGACACCGTCCGTCTTTCCCCAACCCGTGTGACTCCGTCCGTCCTTCCCCAACCCGTGTGACTCCGTCCGTCCTTCCCCAACCCGTGTGACTCCGTCCGTCCTTCCCCAACCCGTGTGACTCCGTCCGTCCTTCCCCAACCCGTGTGACTCCGTCCGTCCTTCCCCAACCCGTGTGACTCCGTCCGTCCTTCCCCAACCCGTGTGACTCCGTCCGTCCTTCCCCAACCCGTGTGACACCGTCCGTCCTTCCCCAACCCGTGTGACACCGTCCGTCCTTCCCCAATCCGTGTGACACCGTCCGTCCTTCCCCAACCCGTGTGACTCCGTCCGTCCTTCCCCAACCCGTGTGACTCCGTCCGTCCTTCCCCAACCCGTGTGACTCTGTCCGTCCTTCCCCAACCCGTGTGACTCCGTCCGTCCTTCCCCAACCCGTGTGACTCCGTCCGTCCTTCCCCAACCCGTGTGACACCGTCCGTCTTTCCCCAACCCGTGTGACTCCGTCCGTCCTTCCCCAACCCGTGTGACTCCGTCCGTCCTTCCCCAACCCGTGTGACTCCGTCCGTCCTTCCCCAACCCGTGTGACTCCGTCCGTCCTTCCCCAACCCGTGTGACTCCGTCCGTCCTTCCCCAACCCGTGTGACTCCGTCCGTCCTTCCCCAACCCGTGTGACTCTGTCCGTCCTTCCCCAACCCGTGTGACACCGTCCATCCTTCCCCAACCCGTGTGACTCCGTCCGTCCTTCCCCAAGCCTTCCTCCACGTCACTCTATTCCCCGAGATATGCCATAATATCTATCGCGCCCCTCACTTCCGTCAATCCTCCCGTTGCATGGCCCCATTGTATTCAGATGGATGTGGTCAACGCGCTCATGCACCAGCTAGGAGCATCTGCATCCACCGCCAGCGTACCTCAGGATCAGGGTCGCTATTGCGCCCGGGGACCCGCAGCTCCGGAACCCGCCTCTGGCCCTGGCGGAGGCAGCACCGTGTCCCGCGAGCCCACCGCTGCTGGTGTTGATGCTGATGTTGCCACCGTGACCTTCCCTAGCGGCGTAATTGCGGAACCGAACGCGGAGCTGCTGGCGGCGGCAGCGGATAGCTTCAGCGGAACGCTAGCGTTGCTGATGAAGCCAGTGGGGGCGGCGGCGGCGGAAGGGGGCTCCCCATGTGGGAGTTTGGAAGGCGGAGCTGGCGGCAGCGGCAGGGGCAGCCGCGACGGTGGCAGCGATGGGGACCAACAGGTGTACAAACGTCGCCAGACGGTGGCACCGCCTGTGATGGAGGAGGTGTGTGTGTGTGTGTGTGTGTGTGTGTGTGTGTGTGTGTGTGTGTGTGTGTGCGTGTGTGCGTGCGTGTTCGCCCGCGTATATATGTGTGGGCGTGTGTGTAAGAGGGCGGGTAAGAGAGGGGGAAAAGGATAGGGAAAGCCTTGAGTGCGTGTTATGAGTTTGTAAGTATGTGAGTGTTGAGCCGTGTGTGTATTGATTGACGGGTTAAATAGATGTTCCTGGGGATGAAGGGGCGGGTGACGGGCCACGTGTTGGAAATCATGGTCAGGCGAATTCGATGTTGCCGTTTTCGTTTTCGTAGGAGCTGTGTAGAAGCTTTGTAGACGCTGGGGCTGGCATTTAGGTCTCTGTACAACCAGTCGTACAGCAAATTCTTGAAGTACGATGATAAGGATATGTGCCCGGCCCCCATCAGGTCGAGTTATTGCTGGCTCGGGCGTTAGATGCCTGGCAGTACGACACATGGAAGCTAGCGGAGGTGACACAGGTAAAAAAACATTGGAGATGGTTTCTTCTTCCGCAAGTGCGTATTTTACCCGATTGCTAAGGGTGGGATCTAGGGGAGGACCCCCCGCCCCCTACCCGCAGCGGGAAGGATCAGAGGTTCCCCCTTCCCCCATTCCGTTCTGTCTCCAGCACTCTTTTTAACCCCTCGGTCATCCCTTCCACTCCTCCATTCCTCCTAACTCCGAACCATCCCCCGTAAAACACACAAACACACACCAATGCCGTCCCTCAGGGCCACGCGCTATCCTGTTTAAGCTTCTATCTGCTTCACCGGGAGGGCCTTATCAGTCAGTTCAGGATACAGCCAACCAAGCTCGCCAGGTAGGAAGGAGAGGGGAAGAGGAGGGGGATCAAAACACATCGCGCCAAGGCACGCACGTGTGAGACGAGTCCGCAGTCCGCAGTCCGAAGTCTGGACTCAAGATTATAAGCTCTGTGCGCCCGTCATATCCGACCTTGGGTCCTGTCTTACGTTGTGCTCTTCGCCTCACCTCATCCACAACCCCTTGGTTGCCGCTTCGGTCCCTTTTTCTGCCCCCCTGGACCTCCCCACTCGCCTAAGGCTCCTCCGTGCCTTGGAGTCCGGCTACCCCTCCAACCCGTACCACAACTCCACACACGCCGCCGACGTGCTCCAGACCCTGCACGTGTTGGTGCGGGGGGCGGGGCTGACCCCCTACTACCTGGACTCGCTGGGGCTCATGGCGATGTACTTTGCAGCGGTGCGTGCGTGTGTGTGTATGTGTGTATTTATGTGTACGGCTAGGGGAAGAGAGTTTCAAAGACGTCACTCTGTGTTTTGTGCGCTTCGAAGGAATTTTGAATTTCCCCGTACCCCGCCCCTCCTCCGAACTTTCCTCCCCCACCCCTCCCCCCCTTTCCCCCTTCCGCACTTCCCCCCCTTCCCCAGATCATCCACGACCACGGCCACCCGGGCCTTACCGCGGACTTTCTCATCGCCACCTCCGACCCCCTGGCGGTGCGGTACAACGACCGCGCCCCCTTGGAGAACCACCACGGGGCGTCCTTCTTCGCCCTCATGCAGCAACCGGAGATGAATGTGATGGAGCAGCTCACTGGGCAGGAGCGGACGGCGTTCAGGAAGCAGGTGAGGGTCGGAGTGGGGAAGGGGGAAGGGGGCCTGCGGTGGTGGTGCGGAGGGGGAGGGGGAGCAGGTGGACTTGCCTGGCACCTACAAACCTTCACTCTGAGATGACATCAGCCAAGTATGCACCAGCCTGGCTCTTACATCAATCCGCACGGGATGCGTGAGTGTATGTGTCGTACGCAGTATCGAAGTGTCTGAATTCTCCCCCGACAGTCAAGAGCCGTAATGCCGCCCGGGAGCCTTTACCACACCCTGACCCGTGGGTCTTTTCACTTGCGCCGTACTGTTCTCCCCGTACTGACCGTGGGTCTTCAGGTTCTCGACCTGGTCATGGCCACCGACATGAAGCAGCACTTCTCTCTGCTGGCCCACTTCAACACCGCTCATCATTTGGCCGCATATAACAAGGACATAGGGCCCTGGGCGCTGGCTCGCAATGCGGCCACTAAGCTATCTCGACGCTCCAGGTAGGAGCCGAACACCACATAAGGCCCCACACAAGCTCTGTTGCCTGACATGAAATCCGTTCTCTGCTACACGCGCTTTCCTCGACCATCGGCTTTCCACCTGACCGGTGACTTACCATCTTGCACCTTTCCATTATCCTCTGGTTGTTATCGTACATGTACGGCATCTAGGAATGATACGGAAGCTGCAGGAGGTGGTCTGGATGTGGTCGGGGCGGGAGTGGCGGGTGGAGAGGGGCTCCCTGGAGAGATGCCCCGACCCTTGGACGAGGCGGAGCGGACCCTCAGCCTTCAGGTGGGTCGGTGGGGACAGGTGCGCATGCAGGGGGCGGCAGGGAGAAGGGGGCGCAAAGCCGTGCCGTACGTGAAAACATGTGAGTGGCGGTGCATGCTAGCCGCCCGGCCCAACCCGCCGAATCTGCATTTTCATCAGGCCCACTGACCCACGGGTCGCTCAGCAACAGTAATCCCTCGTCGTATCCCTCCGATGACATCATTGTACGGCAGATCTTCCTCAAGGCCGCCGATCTGGGTCACCTGGGGGAGGAGCTCGGAGTGCATCAGAGGTCGGTGCTTGGGTTGGGGTAGAGGGAGGTGGGAGGTGGGAGGTGGGAGGGCCATTGTGCGGGGGGTAAGGAGGGGACTTCACCGGGTGCGTCAGAAGGACGACTCGAACGACACCCCTCTTTTAAACCTTCAGCCCCAAAACGCAGGTCTCCGTACATGGAGGGAGCCTGGATGATGGCGACTTTTTCCGGGCCCTCCTGGAGTGCTCCAAATCGAAGAGCTCCTCTCTGCTGCTCGCCACATGCATTCTTCTTTCCCCATCCCCTTCCCGTCCCCTCTGCGCCTCAATACACACACGTACATGCACACGTGCGCACGCACACGCACACGCAGGTGGGTGCGTTCGTTGGAGGAGGAGTTCTTCCTGCAGGGCGACAAGGAGCAGCAGCTGGGGTTGCCCATCAGTCCACTGTTTGACCGGTCAAAGCAGGGGGTCAGCAAGAGCCAGGTGAGGAAGTGAGAGCCGGGGGGGGTCAGAGGGGCTGAGGACGGGACCAGGGCAGGGCAGCGGATGGGGGAGGAGGGGTACACGAAGGGGAATCCGCGTCAAGGCAATCTTCCGACGGCATGCGTGTCAAGGCAGGCACATGTTGGGTTTGTACGGCCTCAAAAGCTTGAATCCGTGTTCATGAGTGCTGTCACTTTACACCCCTCCCCCTCCCCCTCCCCCCGTTTTGGTGATCAGGTTGGTTTCTACGACTTCATCGCCCTGCCGCTGGTTCACTCGCTGGCCTCAGCTTTCCCTGGAGCCAAGCCCCTGCTGGCCTGCTTCGTGGACAACTACGACCACTGGAGGGCGGTGGAGAGGGCGGCTGCAGCGTCAGCGGCTGTAGCGGCGGCGCAACAGACACAGACAGCTGCGGCTGCTGCGGCAATAGCAGTACCGCTATCACGGATATCGACACCACCAGCAGCAGCAGCAGCTACAGCCACGTCGGCGACCAGTGAGGTGGCGGCGCCGGTACAGCAGTAGGTGAGAATTACAGGTACAGTCATCGTGTACGACGGCTGAGGTTTCGGAGGTAGTAAGTTGGCGCAGCAATAGCAGAAACTTATTATATATGGCTCTGGAAACCTGGTGGATAGCAGCGGCAGTAGCGGCCAATGGCGCTAATCATTGTTACACCCTTCGAGGCCGTTTAGCGCCGTGGCGTACGGAGGGTCATCCAGTGCTTCCGGAGTATATATCAATGCTAGTTATTATTCTAAACCTTGCAGGAGAAATTCGCTATCCATTTAGGCAGGAGCAGGCGGCAGCCCTTTGGGTTAGGATAGGGCCATTCTCGGGAGGCCCATCTTGCCAAGGTAGGGGATCCTTGGCTCATGATGTAGCATCTAACGGCTAACGGACAACTCGATCACCAACGAATAACTTCGAGGGATTTCAACAGGTTAACCGCCATCCGAGTAATGAGAGAGCGATCCATTTTGAGACCTCACCGTTCCCGTATGCGAAATGTTTTCTAACCGCGACATGGCAACGATTTAAGTTTGAGATTTAAAAAAATGCCGAAATCAAATGTGACGTTTGCTTGCATGAATAATTTTTTTGATTTGTACAACGTTTGCTGAGTTGTGTTTGTATCAGTGTATTGCAATAAAACGAACATATCGTTTGAGACAAATCGTAATTGCAACGGAAATGTTTGACGTTGCTTAGTCAGGCACGGCATCCTGTGCAGTCCTGCCGTGTCCTGCTCATCAACCTGCGTGACTCACCATCTCGAGACCAGTCATCCTCCCGGCTAGACTCTCGCGCAAAGTCATCAGCGCAAATCTGACATCGCCGCATCAAATCGATTAAGCTGGTTTTTGACAACAAGGGTACGGTTATGTGCGTGTGTTGGATGGGATGGGTGAGGTGGTAATTTAACTAATTATATTCTTTTAGTTCTTTGTATGCGGAGATTAATAACCACCATGCCCAATGGCGACGGTCCTGTCGTACGGTGTCGTACAATAAATGGCCAATAATGCCGTTGAACCGTATTCACGATGCGCTTTATTCACTAACGGGCATTGCCCCATGTGTGTATATGTGTGTATGGCGGGGGTGGGGGGAGAAATGGTTTTCAGGGGATAACACCTCCTTGTGTTCCCGTTTGGAGGGACAGCAGGGCGGGAGTGGGGGGGGGGAATTGTGGGTGTGCTGTGGGGGCCGGGGGGGGGGGCCCAGAGGAAGGTAGGATATGATGCTCTGGTACCTTAATGTAGATCCCATGTGTGTGTCCCAGCGTCCCAGTGTCCGCACAGCGGGACTGTGAACCGGTCTTATTACTAACACGAATAACTGTAATACCAGACTCTTTATCAATAAATGTACTGCATTGGATCTTTGCTGCCATCATTACATCACCACTGCTCCACCATCGCCACTGAGC
The DNA here is from genome assembly GCA_019650235.1 of Volvox reticuliferus. Classification (NCBI taxonomy): domain Eukaryota; kingdom Viridiplantae; phylum Chlorophyta; class Chlorophyceae; order Chlamydomonadales; family Volvocaceae; genus Volvox; species Volvox reticuliferus. Next base: position 1,410,653 of record BNCP01000011.1, on the reverse strand, counting down.
TCACCAGCAGCTGCGTCACCGTATGGCCCCTATTGGGATGACCTACCCCGGCAGCAGTAGCAGCAGTAGCAGTAGCAGCAGCAGCAGTAGCAGCAGCAGCAGCACCAACAGTTTCCGAAAAGACGTTGATGCCGCACCCGATCTCCTGCTGCTGTTGCTGCAATCCCCCACTGTTGGCACCTCCTCCTCCTCCACCACCTCCTCCTCCACCACCTCTTCCTCGTCCTCCACCACTTCCTCCTCCACCACCTCCTCCTCCACCACCTCTTCCTCCTCCAGGCCCATCACCCGCACCTTCCGCCCCGGTCCCGCCACCGCCCATCCCATGCCCCGTAGCAGCAGCTGCCCCAGCTGCAGAAATTTGTGCCCCCGACCCAGCTGCCACCATCGCCGCCGCCGCCTGGCCAACGGCGCCCAACATCTCCGCGAGGATGGCAGTTAGGGGTTGCGGTTGTTTGGCTCGCGGCGGTGGCGCTTGCGCCGGTGCCGGCCCGCCCGGTACGACCAAACCCAGGGGAAACAACAGCAGGCGGTGTGTGACGACGTTCTGCTTTGGAACGTGCGTACGGCAGGGCAGGGCAGGGCAGGGCGCCGGTGTGGCGAGAAAGAAAACCTAAAACGAAAAACATATTATTATTAACATTTAAAGCAAAGTATAGAGGACGAATTAAAGCAAAATGGATTGAATGAATTCGTTTAAACCCTGTTGAAATACGTAAAACAAAATATATAATATTAGTCATCATATAATAATGAAACATTATTATTGTCATCATTATTAATCCGCAACGAACCTCCTGTTGCTGCTGTGTGCTATCCCGGATAACATTGATAGGGTTTGTGAAAATCACGAATAGCGAGCGATTCGATACATGGCGGCAAATGAAGCCGAGGCCACCCACATAAGCCCCATTATATATATATATATGTATATATATATATATGCACTTGTATGCATGTAAATATACCTGCCACGGAATGGGCATGAACTCCCGTTGTTGCAGCTGCACCTCGCCTTCTTCGATCACGCCACACGCCGCCGCCCCCAAGCCACCACCACCACCCTCCGGCAGGCCCTTGGCCGTGACTGCGGCCGTCTTTGTGGCCACAACAGGCAACCGATGTCGCCTGGATACGTACGACAGGCGGGCGGCGATGGCTGCACGTGTTTGGAAGAAGGGAAGCATGTTGCAGAATAAAGCGAGGCTGAGTGTGTATTGAAAGGGTGTTACACTGTGTGTGTGTATATATCTGAGTGACGTACACCGATGTGTAATATAATATAACAATGAAAAATAAAATAATAGGTGATTAAAATAACAATATGTTATAATCCATATAATATAAATATTACATTATATGTAAATGTGCATGACCAGAGATTATGACATGAAGATGCAAATTCAGAAAGATCCATTTCCGCAAAAATACGGCATTATCAGTATACTTCACAGGCAAGGGCGAGACAGCCACTCAGCGCCACCACCACAACACCCAGCTCTCCGACACCCAGCATCCAAAGAGGACAGAGACACACGAACACGTACAAATGAATTCATCGCCTGGCTACAATCCATCATGATGATTTACCTTATTATCTCCTCCCCCTACCCCCCCCCAACACACACAACACCAAGATCAAAAACACAAAACCACATCAGCACACATAAATGTAAATATATATGCTAATATAAATATTAATGTTAAATGTGTTTTCTTTTCTCCTTGCATGCGTGTGCGCACGTGTGCACGCGTTCAAAAATCGCTCCGAGTCCAAATCCAAACAAACACAGCACAGCACACCCCTTCCTTCCATGCGCTCACCAGCATGCATTTCAAACAAGGACAGAGCCAGCGGTGGTTGCTGCTGGTGCTGGTGTTGCTGCTGCTGATGGATGTTTTGATGGGGGGTACGAAAGACCGCTCCCCCCGCAGCCCCCGGCGCCAGGTCCTTTGCCGCACGGTCGCGCCAGTAGTGCGCGCCCACGTTGTCGATCAGCAGCAGCCGACAAGGGCTCCCTTCTGCCTGCTCCGAACACATATCCACACAACACAAATACATATAACACAAATACACATGTCCATAACACGCCACGTGCCCCTCCCCTGCGCTGTGTCTCGGTCCGGTCAGGACCCCCCCCCGGACGGCGCATGCTCGCCTTTGCACACATCGCTGTGCAACACCCCATACATACAACACACAAACATAATTCATACACATATACATACATTTAATTACGCGGAGTGAAGGGCTTATGCGCCAACAGGACGGCGCAGCAGGAGGCCAAAAATCACTCCTCCCAGCCCAACTCAACTCAACACAACTCGCGCCGGCCCGCGCGCCCCTACACCTGCGACCTGCAATGCTTCCAGGTTCCTAGGCAGCGCCGCCAGCGCCGCCAGCAGCTGCAGACTGGAGCAGCAGCGGACCAGATGCAGCCTGGACAGAACCTCTGCGACCACCTGACGAGGGAAGAGCGAAGTTCTTCGGGGACCCGATGGCAGATTTCATTAACCCTAATCATTACCGCATCTATATATCTATATATATATATCTATATATATATGTAATTTTGTGTGTGTATGTGTGTAGGAATATAACCGAACATACTCAGCTCGAGAACCTCTTGTAAGGACATACAACAGAATATAACCGATGACAACCGAATTGAAAACTGGATAACCACATGAGTGGAAGTTAAACCAGACAATCACCCCTCACTGCAGAACTGTCCAGAACATGCGTAAGATGCATTTTTATGTGTTGTGTGTTTTTGATTGCGGGAACTCGTACATTCATTCGTACCTCCCTTTTTTTATGAACCTACGTTGACTTGAAATATACCAGTGATGATCACTTCGTACGGCAATAAGAATAATGCCCACGACCTGCAAGTCGCTGCTGGTGCGCACCTCATCAGGGCCGAGCATCTGGAGCTCCGGAGCTGTCCTTGTCACCGTCGCCACGGCGTTGGAGATGGGAATGCCGTACGATGCCGCGCTGCTGGCCGACGCAACATCGCCCGTTTGGCCGGCGGATTCGGAGCTGCTGCCGCCGTCAGCGCCCGCGGCAGCGGTAGCAGCTCCGCTTCGGTTTCTTGCTGCAATGCGGAGTTGGTTTTGCCGGTCCCGCCAGGCACTGTGCACCTGGGGCTCGAGCACCTTTAGAGGAGGAGGGGGAGGGGGAGGAAGGGTGGGAAGGAGGAGGAGGAAGGGGGGGGGAAGCATATGTAAAGAGAAAGTAGGTACGTGTTGGTCGTCCTCAATTCCCATATTAAGCAACCAAGCAAACAAAAAGGGGCAGTCGCCACTTTTGAACACCCATTCAATCCATAAACCGTCAACAGCATTGTTCGGCATCCCGCATCCGTACCTGCATAAGTCGGACTCCATCAAACTTGCCGTCCAGATCAAAGATGACAACATTTCCGCCCTTTGCGGTGACGATGCGGCGTTGCGGGCCCTGTTGATGATGGCGCGCTGAGTCTTTGCTTGGGCTCTCTGCTGAAAGCAGATGCTGCGTACTCGGCATCTGTGGAGGCTGCAGTTGCTTTGGCGGCTGTTGATTCGGTGCCGCCAACCATGCGTTGGGGTCCGCGTACGGCGAAAGTAGAACATGCAGCGCGATGCTCAGCAAGAGCTCCGTTTTGCCGCTGCCAGACGGGCCTGCCACTTCTAGCACAACACCAGGCCGCAGCGATAAGTTGTTATCGATGATGGGAAATCCAGTCAGGACGCGCTCGTGCTGCACGCGCTTGAAGAACTGCGCGCCGGTCTCGTTGAAGGCAAGGATAGCAGCGATGTCTGGAGGAAGATCTGGCATTTGTTGTCATTTTCTAAAGCGAGGATAAGACTGACACGGATGCTTTCGATGAGATTGCCTTGATACGTACTATCACAGAGTGGACCTGGTTACGGAGCGAGAGGAAGTTAAGCCGTACAGCATGACAATCATACCCCCTATCGTGCTTAAGATATAAGAAGGATACATATAGTATTTGTTCGTGTTATTATATGGTCCGAAGCTTCGTGCTAAAGGGCCATGACAACATTCGTTCGACATACACAACGCAATTGTCGCACAGCAAAGCAAAACCGAACCTTTTTGAAGAAAAACCAACTGAATTGCATATATACTGATGTGGTATAATAGCTTGACAATATTGTATTAGCTGTTATTTTTTGAGAAAACTGCTGGGCCTCACGGAGCTTTGTTCCGCCGCACCTTCGCCATGTCATGGCCTCCAGTTAGAGAGTCTTCTTCTTTAATAAACATCTTTTTATCTGTATAACTTCCTCCCGACTTGGGTCGGGCCCGGTTCCATACATGGCTTGGTTGCCCGGCCCAACAGCTGTCCATTGCGCCCGGGGCACTGCTCCTGGACTTCGACGCGGTCCCGCCCCCGCAACATCGCCCTCGGCGCGGTGTCCCGATGTGGGTAGCGATTATACACCCTCTATTCCTGCTGAACGTGTCTCCGATGGAGCTCATCATCATAGTGGACTGGCCGGCACAACACATCCGGAACAACGACGGCATCAGGTTGGACAGCTATGGGAACGCCAGACAGGTCAACAGGTGCAGCATCAGCAGCATCAGCAGCAGAAGCAGCAACAACAGTCGCATCAGCAACGGCATCATCATCATCATCATTACCATCATCCTGAATCCACTGCAACGAGCTTTAAAAATCAACAGTGGCGGCAACACCAACAGTTCAGCCAAGGCCCAGATGCCCTCATGTGCGCTATTATGGAGGCTGCTACTGTACGACATCTTCAATCTGTCGTACACGCGGAGTTCCAGGCCACTAACGGTGATGGTGCCAGCTCGCTAGCCTCAACATCGGCGGAAGCAGCGAAGAGGAAGCTTGCCTCTGGTACGGCCATTGCCGTACCGACGACGAGGACGACGGCGTCAGCATCGTGGAAGCCCTGGACAGCACCGCGTATGCGACCAATCCATGTGGCGGCGGCGATAGTACGGCTATCAAAGTTGCCGTACAACAGCAACAGCGACGTGCCGGTTTTTACAGGAGTGCCAGGCGATCAATCAGCTCTGCAACAGACGCCCGAGGATATTCGGCAGCAACTGCTACAGCTGCTGCTAGAGCTGGCCTGTAGCCAGGCGGGGGGCCTCACCGCGCGTCAGCTCGTGAATGTGATCTGGGCTCTGGGCAGATTAGAGGCGGATAAGGCCCATGACGGCGGCGTCGATGGCGGCAAAACTGGCTGGTCACATGGGGTGCACGCAGCGGCCACGGCAGCAGCAGCAGCAGCAGCAGCGCAGCCGCCAAGCATTTCCCAGCTGGAGATCTTGGTTTCGGAGCTGCTGGGGCACAAGGTACGGCTGCGGCGGTGGGAGGATGGTGAGGAGGGACGGCTGCATGAGGATGAAGAAGAGGACGTGGACGCGTGTCGACACGATGAAGAGGAGGAGGAGGCGGAGGAGGCGGATCAACGGGTTTCGGAGCGGGACTCGCTTGATGCGCGAACAGTAGCAGCGACTGTATCAGAGGTAGCAGGTCTTCAGGTGGACGCCGGGTTGGAGCCGCTGCCGCCGCCGGGCTCACCGCCGCCGCCGGGCTCGCCGCCGCGGTCGATTGGGAAGCTGCAACAAGCGAGTAATCGCGAGGTGGCCAACTTCGCCTGGGCGGCGGCTCAGCTGCGGTTGCGGTCACCAGCGCTGTGGACAGCGGTGCGCCGGGAGGCGGAAGTGCGGCTGCAGCGGGGACTGGCGGAGTGCGTCCCGCCGGCGCCAGCCGCCGCCGCCGTCAGCGGCAGCGGCAGCGGCAGCGGCAGTGGCAGTGGCAGCGGCAGCGGCAGCGGGTCCTTCAACGCGGCCGACTTGGCGAATCTATCCTGGGCACTGGCTCGCGCCGGTCAGCTCCCGGGAGGGGCCCTAGCGGAGGGGCTGGTACGGGCGGCCATGGAACAAATTGAGGTACGAGGTGCCCATGTGTGCCCATGTGCATGTCGGTTGCGGCATTGATCGTTTTGGGGGAGGGGTGCTGTGTGGTGTGCGGTGTGGGAGGATGGGAAGGAAATAGATTTCGTCCCTAAGACTGCCTCCAAATGTATGCCTTATATGTACAATGTAATACATATGCACATATACACACATATCTATATGTGATATATGATTATAATCTAATTATATACATATATACGTACATACCACGTGCCCCTCCCCTGCGCTGTGTCTTGGTCCGGTCAGGACCCCCCGGCGCATGCTCGTCTTTGCAGGGCGAGTCGCCCACATCGCTGTGTAACACCACCCGTTAATAAACATTGATACATAGATATAGATATTTGTTATGAATATCATTGTTATGAGTATTACTCAAACATCGCCGCCGCTACTGTCACAGGAATTCGACGCCGTGTCCCTCGCGGGCCTTATTTGGGGCCTAGGCACCCTGGCGGCCAAGGCCGTCCCTCCCGGCCTAACCAGAGCCGCCATCGTTCCGACATCTTCCGGTTGCAACGGCGGCGGCGGCGGCGGCGACGGCGACAAGGACTGCGGTCGTGGTGAATGGGCCACTCGGCCAGATCTGATGCCACTACTGCTACAACGGGCGACACCGCGGGTGGTTTCGGAGCTGGCGCAACAGCGGATGCGGCCACGGGAGGTCTTGAGTGTGGCGCTGGGGCTGTCGGCGGCGATGGCAGCGACGGCGAGAAGGCCTGGCGGCGACAGCGACGGCGACGGAGGTGCGTCGCTGCTGCAGGTACGATGGGACTGTACGAATCTTTCGTTTCAGGTCATCAGGTCCCTCTTTTCGTTGTCTATTGCTTGGCCTTCAATAATGATACTAATATGATATTAATAAACTTAATATCGCGACCTTTATCTATAAAATATAAAGCCTTGCCTTGCCGTTATTAGAATTTAGAAAAGATATTCATTATTGCTGATGGCGGGGCATATGGAACATATTGCGAACCTTAAACCAACAGTATAGACTTGATATTATCAATATCTCACTAATAATATAATAATATGATGGCTGATGTTTCAAAGGTAAGCGCGACGGAAAAAGGAAATGTTATTGTGAATGAAATGTCAGGTACGGCACGACATCTTGTTCAACGTGTTACAATAATATTACCAGTTCACCACCGTCGTGTGTGTGGTTTTGGCAAGAGTCCAGTAATCGATGTCGAATTATTTCCATGATTCACATATGCCGCACTTTTATCCGTTGATGTGTGGTACATATCCTTGTTAATCAACCGTTATTACTAATATTCATTTAACGCTAATAAACAGAACTTTATTATCATTTAATTCCTTTAAGAACATTTATCACAATAAGTGATAACAATCACAAAAGGACCCGTTCTGCGTGCCGTACAGGCATTGGCAGATTATGTCGCCTCCAATGCCGCGGCGTTTGTCGGTTCTGATAACAGTCGGACAGTTAGAGGCGGTGTACGACAGGTTGGGCTGGACAACCTGGCCAACGTGCTTCTCGCGCTGGTCCGCTGCGTTGAGGCGAGGACCAACGGAGGAGGAGGAGGAGGAGGTCTGTATGTTGACCCACGGGTCGCACGCCGCGTGGAACGGGCGCTGGAGGCTGCTGCCAGGCAGGTACGTTGATTTGTAGTTTTAGTAGTACGGCTCTATCTCTAGACGTACAAGAATCTCTTGAATCCTTTTATGTATGCCCTATTTTGCATCGTTCTTGTTGTAATATATTATTATTATTATTATTATTATTATTATTATTATTTTGTTATTGTTATTGTCTCAACGCTGAATGACCTTTTTAAATAAATCCTATCTCGTTTGCGGACCAGGTGGTCCGTCACCTTCCCCGGGCAGCTCCGGAGAGTCTCGCCGCACTGGCTGTAGCTTTCTCAAACCGAGTTACCGCCACTGGCGGAGGCGGTCCGTCTCCGTCAGCCGCCTCCGTCAACGTAGCCACTGCCGAAGCTTCCGTGACGGCAGTGATGAGCACCGAGCCTGCAAGCGACTTCGTTGCCGCCAGCAGCTCTGGCCTTTTACCGTCGTCACCCGCACCCGCCGCTCCTGTCGTACCTCCGATACGGGGTACCGTACTACGAGCACTGCTGCGTGCGGCGGTGCGGTTACTGCCGGCTTTGCCACTTCCGTCACCGCCGCCGCCGCTGCCGCCGCCGCCGCTAGGTGCGACTAATTTAAATAACAATACGACCTTTGGGGCCCTCGACGGCGGCGGCGGCGGCGGCGGCAACAATAGCGGCGGCGGCGGCGGTGGTCTTAAGCCTCGTCACATGCGGGAGATTGTGGGAGTGTTATGGTGGTGTACGCAAGGTCTGGGCGGCGGCGCTGAGGGCCCTATGGCGGTTCCGGAGCTCCGATTGGCGGCTCCCTGGATCGAACGAGCACTGCCGCTGTGCCGCCCGGCGGTAAGTCAGACAAGGGTCAAAGATTGTCTACTCGCAATAAGTCGCAAAAAGTCAACGTTAGACGTCCCTTGCAAGGTCACGTCTGCGTGCGCGTCCCCCGTTGTCGCCTGGGGCATCGCGTCCTGTTGATACACAGTATGTTGATAATCCCACACATCGTGGGATTCCTATGGGTCCCATGGGTCCGTTCTTTGCACTCAAGACATTTGCGCATCGCCAACATGGCCAGTACGGCCAGTACGGCCAGTACGGCGATGATCGATTATCGTTTATGCATATACTTAAACAGAGACCTTAAAACGATAATCGTCGTCGATGATCTCATTCTTTCCTTTTTTGTTGTTTGTACTGCAATGGCCGCTCATGGCCATTTCTCCTCACTGGGCCCCCCTGGACCACCACCACGTCTCTCAGGACCTGGCTCTCCTGGCGGCCGCCTATGCACGCGTTGGCTGCTACCCACCCTCCTTGGAGGCGGCGCTCTCTGCCGCCGCCCGCTCCGCTGCGTCCGCAATGTCGCCGCTGGACATCTCTCAATTAGCTTGGGCCGCCGCCACCGCCGCCGCCACCGCGAACGTCGCTACTGCCGCGAAACCGGGCGTCAGGACGGCGGCGGCGGCGGCGGTCACCGGTCGAGACGCTCTTTTGCTTTCGGCTTTGGAGCAGCGCTCCACTGCGCTGCTGCGTGATGGAGCGTGGCCCCCGGGCCAAGAGCTGGCGGTCGTACTGTGGTCGTTTGCGAAGGTGCGGAAAGTAAAAGAAATTTGTTGCATTTTATTTTTATCTGTTCGAAACTTGTTATTTTTAGTATTTATTACTTTTTAAATTATTAACCTATTTTACGTTTTTTATACTGTTGAAATTAAAGTTTGATCAATAGGATTTTAGGAGAAAATAAAAACAAATAATAAATATATTATATTGCATTATCGGCATCTCGCTCCCTGAACCACTTTCGTCGGCCCCGGCCTCGTAGTCCTTCCTGATCATACCCCCTGAATATTTAGCAGCATCAATATTTCAACAAACTGCTCCTGGTTATGGTGGACAGATTGAGTTAGCCAAGAATCAATCTGTAACTCCTCAAAATCCTGAAAATCAGAATGCTTTCTTCATACCATCCGTATATCTCTTCATGTTAAGTTTTAGCTTTACTATTGCAATGCCGTACACATGTACAGCTCAATCATTACTCAGAACCGCTGCTCGGCGCGGTGGCGGAGGTGCTTCGACCCATCCGCGGCGCCGTCGTGGCGCCGGCGGCGCTACCAGCTAGGCAGACGAAAGCCCCCTCGGCCGCGACCCGGGGGGCGGCGGGGCCTGCGGCTACAGCCAGGCTTGAGTCGCCGACAGTGCTGCAGCCGTTGCTACGGCTATCGCCACATGAAGTGGCTATGGTGGCGGCGGCGCTGGGGCAGCTGCGGTACTACGACTCGATGCTGATGCGGTCGTTGGCGGCGCGAGTGGAGGCGGACGTGGGTCGTTACTCCGGACGGGTACGACAGGAAGGGGCTCTTGTTGTGACCCAGATGCGACCCATGGGTCTGTGACACATGACCGAAGAACCTAATTAGGAAACTACTTCAGAAAGCAACCAACCGCCACGTGTCATTTAGTTATTTTTCCAGCTGCCCAACCATCATGTCCAAACCACCTCCCAACCCTTCCCGGTTCCTCCGAACTGACGTACAGGCACTCACTTGGGCCTTATCCGCCTTTGCTTGCCTCAACAGCTACCACCCCGGGTTGCTCCGGGCCGCTGCCGTGCGCGTACGCCAGTTGCTCCGAATCCATCATCATCTGCCACCATCGAGCTGGCGGCCGGTGGCACAGCCCGGACAGGTTTCGGAGGGTGCTGACGTGGACGACGACGTGGGTCCATTCACAACATATGATGCAGTGGCTCTACTTTGGTCCTTCGGAGTACTGCAGCATGTGGACTTGGAATGTTTACAGGGCCTCCTAGGGTCAGTGTACAGGGTACGGAATACGGTACGGGAAATCTTGCAGTACAGAGTACGGAGTACAGACGTTACAAGATAAGGCATAGGATGCTCAGATTTTATGTATTGATGATTTGCATGGTTGGGCAGCCTCTGCTGCAAAAGTGTGATACGCAATGGACGGGTCAAAGGTCAAAGGTCACATCGGTTTATCACCGGTCGCCGCAAACCCTAAGTTTCAAGCATTCACTCGCAATCCTCGACACCGGCTGGATGTTCGACAGGATCTTGCCTCGAGACCCACGGGTCTATTCGGTTTCGGATCTGTCCCGATTGGGTCTCGCGGACGTGATGCTGCGGGGGGCGCTCGCGTGCCTGCACCGCCGCCGCAACGTACAAGCGCCGCCGCCGCCGCCGCCGCCGTCGCCGCCAACGCATCCCGCCGCCGCCGCGGCCGCCAGAAGCAGCATCAGCACCAGCAGCAATGGCAATGCGCCTGCTGCTGGCGGCGGCGGGTCATCTTCCGCGGAGGACGATCTGGCGGCGCTGAGCCGGAGAGGGCTGCTGCCGGAGCCGCTGCGCGCGGCGGTGGCGGCGGCGGCGAGGTCCCAGCGGTCCCGCGTGTCGGGTCTGCAGCGGGAGGTGGCGGCGGCGCTTCGGGGGATGGGTCTGCGCCCGCGGGTAAGTCACCAGGATTAGCCGCTGAGCAGCCACTTGGGGGCAGCTGAGATGGAGGAGTCGACTCTTTGACGTTGACGCGGGAATTATTACATGCAAATGACGTAACCTGAAAATGGATGGGACAACATATCCGTCCTGACGTCGGCCCTGCCTGCCGCCAATTATGCATTTGCGTTTACAATGACTTTCCCGTCTCCCGTACTCATATGTACGACCTCGATCTCGTACGTGCCGTACGTGGCCAGATGGAAGTAGCCATGGGCGTCTTTTGCTTGGATTTACGACTGGACCTTCCTGAAGGGTGGCAGTGGGAGAAGGAGCCGGTGCAGCAGCAGCAGCAGCAGCAGCAGCAGGAGGAGGAGGAACATCGGCGGCCACGGCGGCGGCATTCCTTTCACCAGACGTACGGTAACGGATCCAGGAGATTGGAGCCGGAGGAGGAGGAGGTTGCTGTCGCTGTCGACGGCGGCGGCGGCGGGGCCAGCAGCTCCCGCACCCCCCTGAGGCAGCGCCGCGGACTGCCCCCGAAAGGCACTGTCCGAATCGCCGTCGAGGTGGGTTGAGGAACGGTTGTATGAAGTAGTGAAGTACGGTGACTGAGATTAAAATTACGTTACAGATCTCGCGTTGTTGTATTAAGTGTTGCGATCTGTACGACATTGAATTATCGCTCTTCGGTCACAAGTGCTGGTTCATCGCTGGTTCAGCGGCTTCCTCCATAACTTGGAAAAAATAACTGAAACTTCATTCAGTTTTTTTACATTTTGTCAAGCTCAACTTAAGAATTCGTAAGAAGTATTCAAACAATTCCAACCATGAAGCATGAGGGTACTACTCCTCTTCTTTTGTACGGCATCTCCGATTGACCTTCTATTTTGTCCTATTTTCCGCCCTCTTCGTTTCTCTGTTCCTGCGGCCTGTTCCGCCGTGCTATTACCTCGCTGCTGCTTCTCAGGTCGACGGTCCTTCGCACTTCTGCAGCAATGTGCCCAACCATGCATTGGGGTCTACTGTGGCCCGGGACCGGTGCCTCCTGGATCTGTCCCTTCAGCTGGTGGTGGTGCCGCACTTCGAGTGGGACAGGTTACAGGTGAGGCGGGGCGGGTTTGCGGGAAAGGGCTTGGGGTTTTAGGTGAGGCGAGGAGGCGGCGCGCGCGAGCATGTGATGTTAAATCTGGATGGTGGGGACTCCTCTAAGACTGGTCCGTAGCGTCTCCAGTAGTCCAGTAGCTGCCGCCCAGTGCCGTTACCGCTGCTGACTGCACCGCCCTCTCACAATCTTTTGATGACATCCCATTACCCGTACTACCGTTATTACTCTTATTACTACTAGCTCTCAAGCATTGAAGCCCGCGCTTGGTCATTACAGCTAGCATGGTCCGTCTGTCTGTCCGTCTGTCTGTCTGTCTGTTCGTCTGTATATCTGGCGGTACAAATGCATGCATTCCAGTCACTGGGTTGCAAAGCTGTCGCTGCTGCCGGCGCCCTCACCAACCTGTGTATTGTATATCTGTCTGTCTGTCTGTTTGCCGGGACACGAACGATAAGAGCGCGGACGCGAAGCGGGCGTACCTGGCTCGCCGTCTGGTGGCAGCTGCGGCGCCACAAGAAGACGGACCCACGGGTCGTCCTAAAGCAGACGGCCGCCACAGCCACACTAACGTTGGTACTGATACTGGCTGTGGCGGCGCCGCCGGCCGTCACTCTGCGTCGCGGGCGCTTTTTCCCGCCATGACGATTACCACACAGGTGGCGAGGCGTTGCATAGCGGCGGCGCCGCCGCCGACAATTTCTACTTCTTCCTAGCGGAGTTCGCTGTCTGTGCTGATGCTTCTTCATTCCGATTCCGAGCATGTCTTATGACTAACTTAGGCAATATTCCCGACCATGCGCAAATACATAAGAATGCTGATTTTGTCGATTTAATTATCTTTTCTTTATTATGAATAAATGAACTTACCATGATGTCAACTAATGTCAATAGCAGTAACATTACTCCACTGTTATCAATATTTTATGGTAGATCAAAAATGGTAAAACTTAATCATTGGGTGGTGTGTATTCGACTGGGGATCTTATTTTGAGGCGGTGAGACAAGAAGCCATGGCGCTTCGGGTGTTTGAGTGGTTGCTGCAGAGCATGTGAGAGCATTGCGTAGATAAAAAAGATTTCCATTCAACCGCCCTTTTTAAAAGGCAACTGTTGTTCTGCACTGTCATTGGATGTTCAAGTTAAGATAACCTCTCATCCTTGGCTCGCTTGGCGCCTGAGGACTCATACAGAGGACTCATACACAGCTCCTTGCCTCACCCACCCTCCATCCTTCCTTCCCTCCCGGCTTCCCGAACACCGGGAGGCGAACAGCTTACGCAACGAAGCGGTTTACGACATAATACCTGCCGTCGTTAACCCTGACCCGGGTACCCTACCGTACAAAATCTTTATTATTATATTCGATATTTTCACCATACATATATTTATATATGTTCCGTGGCACAGGGGCAAAGAAACACATGCCCTAAAAGTAACACACAGCAAGATGTTTCAGCCGCATACGAAGGATCTTGAAATACTGGTTATATAAATAGCTGCTTTTACCACATATACCATGCGTCCCAATCTGCCGTACTTTAGGGCTGACGTGCCGACCCAAATCCTCCACACAGTGCAGCCCACTGCGCCGTGGGCCCTATGGTACGAGTCAACGCCCCATCATCGTCATCGATAATCGGACGGGGATGGACATCGAGAGTGAATATACCAAGTGTGCGCAAACGAACGCACTAGCATGTATTTGCCGTACCAGCACTCCGGCTGCTGTCAACATTCGCCGTACATAAAGCCCTAGCCCCTCCGCAGCCCAGCCTCTCCCAAAAACCAAGCTACGAGAAACAAAAACACACATCCACATGCATCCATCCCGTGCCATGCAGCTCCTACAGCTCTGCAGCGGCTGCTTTCCTTGCGCATGGTGTGTGCCTGCTACAGCCATCGCCACTGCTGCCGCTGAATACGACAACACCAACGAGTGCTGTTGCTACAACTTAGCTAGCTAGCTACTAATTATTGCTACAGCTCCCCCACGGGCCGCCGTGACACGTCGCCACTAGCCCAGAGCTCATAGTCGCTTCTTAGTTGCTTAAGAAAGCGCGGCACCATCAAGTTGAGCACGTTCTGCATGACGCTACTCCCGACGCTCTCGATTGTAGCCACGGGCAAAAAGCTGCTCCATGGAGGCACCTCCACGCACACCTACGTCGTACGGCACCGCACACGCTTAAAAAAACCCGCAAAAGATGTGGAAAGTAGGAATGCACTCTCTTTCCCTTCCCGCCACCTCCCTTAACCTCCCTCGCCCCTCGCCGCTTCTTGCCTCATTCCTTTCCCCCGTTGTATGCAAACCTAACACCCTAAAACCCACACTTAACCCTCCTGGTTACCCTCCATTTCCCCCTCCCTTCAAAACACGTACATACACACACACATACACACACACACACACACCTGGATTGTGGTATCGCTCGCGATCTCCTTCTGTGGCCTGCTCCCAACGCTGTCACCTCCCCGGCCCTCCTCCTCGTCCTCGCTCTCGTGTTCATCCACTGTCGCCCACTGCCCGGATGTTGATGGCGGCACGTAGTCCCGGTACCGTACGACATTAGTCATAGTGGCGGAGAATTTGTCGTTGATGTCTTCCACAAAGCGACTGCCTTGGAGCTGCGCGCGAGGTGAACGGGAAATGGAAAAAAGGGGCCAGATGGGTGGTGGATTGCGACACCAGCCGTACGTGTCATCTGGATGGTGAAACGTGTGCAACTAACCAACCATATACAGCCCCCGTTGCTCCAAAGCCATATGCCCTTCCACAACCCGATGATGCGTCCGAGGAAACCCCTCTGTCCCACCTGAGGGGCCTGGACCTATCTCATTGCCCTCACTGCCTCCCACCTTGCAGCCAAGTAGTCGGATGGTGCAGCCCCCTTGCTCCACAGTCACGGATACGGTTATGACCGGCTCCACAGACCAAGAGAAAAACCGCAGCTCGCCCACTAGGTGGTGAGGTGAAGTAAAGAAAAGAATTAAACGGTTACGTGGGAATAACAATAATTGGATTGCTGTGGGTTAAAAGCAGCCACAGTTGAGTACGTACCATAGCATCGGAAAGTCGTCTCATCCACTCGCTCAATCCGTCGAGCGTCCAAGACTGAATACTGGCTGGCCGGAAGGGCCATATACTCAGCTGGAGAAGATTGAAGCAGAGGCCCGAGGGAAAAGATCAGCGGGAGGTTGGGGCCTTACGGTATCATGAAGGACGGGGGGCCGCCATCCCGGCACAGATAGATGGTCAGGTCAGGGCGTGCAGCAGTCAGGGTGTCGCAGGGTCATCTCAGAAAACGACAGGTTCACAAGACAATAAGTGGAATAAATCTCAATGCGATGGATTAGTGCGCGCGCGCACACACTGGTGATGCCTCTTATGCTGGTTATGGCCGAACCCCCGCGGTGCTTGCTGGCCCGTGCGTTAAGGGGGTTTGTCTTCCAATCCTAGCCCTTGATAGGGACAGGGACAAGAAGTTTACCTAGGGGCCTCTGGGCTTCCACGATTGGCTGTCGACCCAGTTTGCTGGCTTTGAATGTGGCAATGGCCCCGCCCCTCGTCCCGAGCGTCGTCGATGCCACAGCGGAAACCGACGTCGATGTCAACGCGGGTGGCTCGGCAACATCGGGCTGCAAGGTCCAATTACAAAGAAGATGTATCAATATGAGAATTCGTGCAATGTTCCAAAGCAACCCCAAGGCCTTGCCTTAGAGCTATGGCACGGCTGCAATCTTGCATGACGGCTTAGCGCCAATGCGTTGCTGTTACATGTTCCTGCCCCTGTCGGGGTGCGCGAGATGCATGGCGCACGGAACGGCTGCATCGTACGTTTTTGTAAAGAGCTGCTTAAGATTTATAATATTTGTATGTAGGTGTATAAGCACGATAAGTAAATTTTCTGAATTATCCCAAAACGGTGTCTGATGCGTGACTTGGTTCTGCGTGACTCAAGCGACTAATGCTCGGCCCGTTCAAAGTATTGACAACACTTCTTCTAAATGAGAAACTGTTCTGAATTTACAGTATGTATTTTCATGAGTTGAACGGTTTGCTGTGTTGACTGCCTGTGCTTTTTGATCTTGGATAGGGCCCCCGCGCCTTGTTTCCTACCAGCTACCACGCACGCTAATCATTTGTTGCCGACAAGTTAGAGGGTAGATAAAAATATCTCAAACAGAAGGGGAAACTGGCTCAATAAGCGTGTAGAGCCTGTAACGCCCTTGCAGCCGAGGAAGGGTCGTTGTCCGTGCCGTTGCCCGAGTAACCACCAACGCACAGATGTTAGGAACCTGGAGTTTAGGAGCCTGGGCCATTTGGAACCAAACAATCAATAAATTGCGAGGAGACATTTGCTACGCCTATATGAAAAAACAATTTTTTTCAAGTTGCGTTCAGTAATAAAGTCTTGCACTTATCCAGAACTGTCCAAGCGAGCGAGCGAGCGAGAGAACTAGAGAGATTATAAGTCATTTTGAACTACACAGTACCGCTTCTGCTCGAGCATGCCCTCGCACAGCAACACACCACCGATACGCCTTTCACCGCCCTTCACAGCAAAACGTACCCCGTTCCACCCGTTGTGTCCGCCCCGTTGTGCGATGTTGTAACATCGCGCCTTCCGCCAGTCGCCTATTGATGACTGCTATCGAAGATTGCAACGAACGATAAACGATACGATACATGGGCCCGAACCAGGGCTTGCGCGTGCGCGAAGGCAGATTTATTCCTAGCGCAGCAACAACGGGCGGGCAGGTCTTTTCAGATCCAGCAGGCCGATTGTGCAACCGCCCAGTGCGGTTGTGGCTACTTCTGCCGTTGCTGCTACGCCTGTAACTGCGGCGGCCTGCGCTTCCGGCCCAGCAGCCCCAAAACGTCATCCGCCAGTACGGGTGCCTGATCATCCAACACGGGGTCTGCCTTGACGCGCCGTTGACCGAAGCGCCGCTCGGAACGTGACATGCCACTTCGTTGTAGCTCCGACGCGGTTGGCGGCGGTGCTGGCTCAGCAATACCATCATCACCACCACCACCACCATGCCCACCACCATGGCCAACGCCATGTGAAGTTTGTTCTTGCTGTTGATCCTGCTGCTGTTTTGAGTTGCGGCGTTCCTTGATAGCACCAATGGCTTTGGCTTTATCGACTCTGCAGCACGGGGAGGGGGGGGGTGAGTACGTGGAGTACGTGAGTACCTGGATCGCGGGCACGGAGCTAGGACAATCAAACCAGAGACCCCATGATACGAATTGTAATCATCGTGTGAGGATTAATTAATTATTAATAAATCGAGTATATTGTAATAATCGAGTATCGATTAGCAATCATCAACTCACCGGGACAAATAGAAGTCCCGCTCGCGCTTCGCGGCGCTGATCTCCGCCACCAGCCGCTGCTCCCGGACGGCCCTCTGGTAGTTAATTTCCTCCGTCAGAGCGTCCCATTTGAACTTGGGCAGGTACCTGGGTCCAGGTTGGGTCAGGGTGGTGGGGTTCGGGTCAGGAGGGGCGGGAGGAGCCGGGTTGGGTTGTGCCGGGGAGGGATGTGTTTGGAGCTCGGTTGGGTCGGATCGAGTGGGGTCTCAGGAGGCCAAAGAAAGGCGGACGGAATGGAGCGGGTGGTACTCCATGTCGAAGGGGATACAGTAACCCATGTGTTCGCGGCTGGCTGCCAGGGAAAGCTGCCTAACTCCCCTAAGAACACAAACGCGCTATGTGTATATATATATATATACCTTTACCCTTCCCTACCCTTCCCTACACATGTATACGGGGGAGAGAGAGCTATACATACATGTACGTATATATGTAGATATATATAATATATATATATGTACGTAAAATACATTCCTATGTATATTACACCGGGTACGGTATCTGGGTCGGCGGCATCTGGCGTCCCATCTTACTTTATGTTCCAGAGATCGTAGTGGTAAGCGGACCGCTTGGAGCCGCCCATGGGCTGCCCGTTGAGAGCCAGAGCGGCCCTCTTTGCCCGCCGCTTGTCCTCAAACTCCACCCAGCCCTCCGTGAAGTTCTTGCCTACGTACATGGTCGGGATGTGCGGGATGTACATGGGTATGTGTGGAGCTTCAGAGATAAGTGGTTTCGGAGGAGAACCACACGGAGCGGATGAAAACACACGCGCTAAGGGGCATAAGGATGCGCGTTTGCAGCTCTGACGTGAAGATAAGCACCTTTTCACGGGACCACCCATCCATCTCCGCACGCAAGCCCAGCCACCAAGCCCAGCCACCAGGCCCATAGGAAAGGTGTGTCTGCCTATTTTGGCAACTTCGCAACTGGACATGCAAAAATAATCTCTATATCTGCTAAAAAAATAGGTCTTTCCCCACGAAAGCTTTAGAAGTTGAAGAATGTCAAAAAGCTATAAAAGAATATGGTTCAACAGACAGTGGAGCAAGCTGATATCAACGAACCATAAGGCCCGAACCCCACGGACCACTAAGCACTACCTACCCGTGTTTCCGCCTTTCTTCTTTCGCAAACGGCGCAGGGCGGGGTCCTCCGGTGCACAGTACACCCGGCCAATGTCTCCAAAGGGCTCCAGCAGCTGCCGTACCTTGTGGGGCTTCATGTGTGGCGGGATACGGCTGATGTACACAATCCCCCGACTGTGGAGGCAGGAGACCCACGAGGCAGCGGTCTAACGTAACGAACACCATCAGGGTGCAGGGTCAAGTGGGTGCGGGCGCGGGCGCGCGCGACGAAGGCAATGGAAGCAGTCTAGATGGAGGGGGCCTCCACTGCGGTGGTACACCTTATGGGTGAACTTACCGATCACTAGCCTGGTTGACTTGATGTAACTTTTGCTTGGTAAGCACCTTTCTGAGCTTTGGCTTCTTCCCATTCTCCTGATCCCCATCTCCGCTTCCGGGGACGACGCCGTCACCATCGTCGTCCGTACCGTCGTCGAACTTAACAGCTGGCTGACCGTCATCACTGCCGTTGGCGTCACCGCCACTATCACTGTTATCGCTACCATCGACACCGCCACTGCCAACTAGATCATTGCCCTGGTCATCAGATGCCGGAGAGGCATGGAGCGGCTCCTTTGACGAAAGGTCGGGCCGCGCCCCTTGACTCGCGGGCGGCCGGGGCGCCGACGCAGCTCCGTTGCCTGCAGGTGTGCTCCTGTTCGGCCCTCCGTGGCTATGTTGGATTGAAACAAGTCCTGAGCCTTTATGCATATGGTTATCTTCTTCCGAGTCTGAGAAGTCGCTATTCATTTGGAACCGGGGTTGCTCGATTGGCAGGCCAGCCTCCCGGCTGCTCTTCTTTGTCGGAATGCCAGACGTAACACCTCCATGTTGTAATTTTTGTTTCTTATTTATAGGCGGCATCGCAAACGAAGATTGTTATATGGTCGGCGGATGTTCTTCCAGAAACCCGACCGTTCCAACGTCCGGCGTACTGAAAGTGATAAATATTACAATTATACTAACTTAAGTAAAGTGAAGCAAGACATATCATATTGTTTGCATGCTGTGTACCCCGTGTCAGCATCTGGTCACAAGTGCAAGTTGGTTGGTTGACACCCGAAAGTAGGATGATATAATGAAATTTAGAGGGCACATTCGCAACACAGCTGGAAACGAGTATGAGAAAATCTCGTGATAACTTATAAACGTTTATTTAGAGATGGCCGAAAGCGCAGGCCACCCGGCAGTGGCCACGGATGACGACAGGTTGCCGTCGTCGTCAGCCTTTATTGTTCACGAGCGGAGGGTTACAGATAAGGCAGTATTTGTGTACACGTCATTTCTTGGAGATGAGGGACCACCTGCCCCACCACCGCTTCCGGTTGTGTCGAGGTCAGATGGTGTTATTGAGGCACCGGTTCAGTCAGGCGCAAGCGCCCTCAGCTCCGTATTCGTCATGGCGAATTCCACTGTCGGCGCTGGCGTCCTGTCTTTACCTTTCGCTTTCCAGGAGACTGGTGGGTATCGCAGGCGGGCACGTGCGAAGATGGGTTGCGTCTAAACGCCACGGAAGTGTGGGTTACAAATGAAAGTTGTGGTCTTCTGTAAGGCTTGATTGAATGCTGATAGTAATGGGTTGCACTCTGCACAATGCCCTGGATTCCGAGATCCGGCTCTTACGACTGCTCCTACGACCCACAACCACCTGCCACGCAGCGACCAGCAACGCTCGTCCCCGCCTGATACAGGCCACCCTTTGCCGATTGGTTTTAACAACTGTTCGGATTCCGTTTAGTGCCACGCCATCTGCTTTTGATATAACATGATTCAGTCGTTCTGGCTCCATCGCTTGCGGGGTTGGTGCCAGCCACCGCAAGCCGATGCTGTTGCTCCGGCGTGAGGGAGCGGATGGAGCGGATAGATCCTCAGATATCTCTCCTTCCCGTATGAACCTCTGCGAAGGGAGACAGACGCAGGGTTCTAAGACCTTTCCCTAATCCAGGGCAGGTGGCAAGCACATGAGACGTGTAGCGTTTGACTTGTGGATCCCCTCTTGGCTCTGGCCCCCCTGTCTTCTAAGGGGTTCCCTTAAACTTGTGGATCCCCTCTTGGCTCTGGCCCCCCTGTCTAGTGTCTACTAAGGGGTTCCCTTTCCTTAAACCTGCATCTCTCTCTTCCAATCTGCCAGAAGAGTTAAGGGGAGTAAAGATTTCTGTGCCCTATTAGGTCATCGTGGTAGATTCCCGTGGGGCCGCTTGCCTGTGCGCTTCTACGGCTCACCTTCGCTCTTCTACGACCATCAGGGTCGCCACAGACTCACTGCTCATAATCCACCCGTGCCCTCGTCCACACCCACACCCGCATCCGTGCACGTGCTCACACGCACCCACAGGCCTAGTCGGCGGCCTGCTGCTCTGCGTGGCAGTCGGCACGGTGGAGGCTCTGACGCTGTATGTGCTGTCCAAGTTTGCGGAGCGCTATTCCGCGGTGACGTATGTGGAGCTCGTGCGGCGGGCGCTGGGACGCAAGCTTGCGGCGCTGCTGAGTGCGGTGCTGGTGGTGGCTATGTTCGGCGCATGCGTTGCGTACTTGGTGAGTTGCGGCGTCTGATACGGCTCGTGGGAGGGACCACATCGTGTCTGGTTACTTACATTTTATATTGGCTAACTCATTATTTCATTTATTATTATTATTATTTATTTATTATAATTTATTATTATAATTATTTTTATTTTTTATTATATTTATTTTTATTAATTTTTTATTATTGTCGTTTATTTTTTATTTGTTGTTATCGTGTTTTTATTCAGTTTTCCGCGTAATTTGTAATGGTTTCTTCACACGGCTGTATGAGTAGGGCCAGTGCACCGAGTAGGCCCACCAGGAGGAAGCCGTTTAAGAAATGAAGCCCTATGTGGGAGCCGGGTGGAACGCCCAGCATCAGTTCCATTATTGGAACGTATCCCTGGATAGTTCAGGGACGGCACGGTGGTCTTGTGTTGGATTGTACTGTACCTAACTGTTAGGTTTGCGTGGTACTAGGGGCACTTTGTTGGGTGCTTAAGTACTTAGTGTTGGTTTAGGTACAGCGGTGTCTGACGATGGGCACCACATCACATCACATCACATCACATCACATCACATCGGATGAGGTCTAACCCGGCAGCACCCGAAACCATTCACTACGTGTAGATCATCTTGGCCGACAACCTCACATCCCTGGCCGCAGCCGCGGGGTTACCCCTCTGGTTGTCCAACCGTCATAACGTCGTTGCTGTGCTGGGAGTGGGTGTATTGCTTCCCATGTGCATCCCAAGGTACGTTCCGATGCATTCTTGGGTTACTCCAAAGAGTGGACTGTATGCCATTCTTCGGACACTGTCGGTCCTCCCCTGGTGCGGGATTGGTGAAGTCGCCATTGAGAGGACGAAGCTAGCGATTCGGAGATGCAACCGGGAAATATTAGCAGCAGCTGCTGCCTTCCTGCCTGAGCCGGTTGGCTCCACAGAGGAAGGCCAAAGGAGCTCGGGCACAGGAGCCCGGGGAGAAGTGACAGGTAAGGGGTAAAACACACACGTAGTCACGGATTTCAGATGTTGTAAGCATGGAGAAGGGTTGCAGCTGTGGTATCGGCGGTAGTTTGCAAACCCGAATTTGAGGACAGCTGGGAAGGCAAACCAAAGCAGAGTATCGGCGGCATCGGCCACAGAGTTGTATACCATGACGCTATGAAGTTAATTCGTTTGGACTGGATTGGAGACGGAGAGTTCTGCAAGGGAGTTGAAATAACTTAATTCTATACCCTCTGTCCTTGCATTTTTAGAAAAGGTAAGCATTATTTGTAGCAAGAAAGGTGAGGAGTGGCTATTTGTCTGTTACTTAAGAGACAGCAGCAGCAGAAATCGGCAGTTAGGACTTGGCTAAGGGAGGATGGACGCACGGAAGCATGCGGGTCTAAACTAACTCGCGAGTCTCGGCCGTTTGGGATCTGGGTCGGTCAATAACTCAAGATGCAGAAGGTACTTAAACTTAGGGCTATGTCATACCATCGACGTGAACCGCTTCGTACTGGCCATATTTACACTCAAAAGAACGTATGCACGCACGTTGTTGCCGCCATTGGGGGCGCCGTCTGCAGGCAAATGAGCGCCTTGGCGTCAATGAACCAGGTGGCAGTGTTGGGCTTCCTCGTGGGAGCAGGGCTGGTGTGCTTCCGTGGCCTGCAGGTAGGAAGTTTTAGGGTTTTACTTTAAATTTTAAAATATTTTATTTTAAATCCGGAAACCGGCAGCCATGGTTCCCGTCAGGGCAAGCGAGTGAGACGTGACTCTAGGCGAGTGGGGAAAGTGATGTAGGGAAGCGCCAAAAAGAAAAAGCATCATGGGGTGCAGATGTGACTTAAGAGCTTGTCAAGCGAGTTTGAGACTCCTTGAGTCGAAGTAGTCGAAGTAAATACCCTCCCGGCACCGAACGTGCGTGCGTGCCTAGTGTGTATGAAGTTAGACCCTTGTGCGGTGCCCGTGCACCTGACCTATTTGCTGAATTTCCAGGTTGCCCTGGAGCGTCCTGAGGTGATGGAGGGCGTGAAGCTGTTCAACATTGGCTACCACACCCTCTTCGCAATCCCCATCGTCGTCTTCGGCTTCAACTGCCACGCCATGGTCGTCACCATCTTCCATGAGCTGGAGGTAGGCGAGGGAGCTCCAACTCGAGGGGCTCAATGTAGCGCTAGCCCTAGCCCTAGCCCTAGCGTCAATTTGCCTCCGTTACTATGGTTTTCGACATTAGCGGCTAAGGAGGAGGCAGTTGGACGGATTCTATGAAAGGGGTTCACGAACGACGTTTGGCGAAGAAGACACCAACGTAGCTCACCTGGCCGGGAGTATGTTTTGGACGGGAGTATGAACCCCGTACCAAGGAATATGGTGCATAGACGCTGAGAAGGGATGGCTTTCCCTTGTTGACCCCATATAGATGGGTTCTAGGCTCTTTGGGGTTGTAAACCCGGAGAACAGTAAATTATGTATTGATTCTCTTTGCGGGCCTGGCTGCAGGCCAGCCCGGGGCTGCTGGTGCCCGTTCTGCCTGACAGCCCTTCCGCATTTCAGCGCTTCCGGTACATCCCCCGCCCCAAGACCCGCAAGCTGGTGGGGATGTTGGGCGTTATCCTGACCAGGTGGGCTTGGGTGACTCTCAAATACGCCTCTCAAGTACGGGCCATATAACCGTATGGGTTTGCGCAGCTCACGGCTGAGGTAGCACTCGACCTCCAAAGTACATGCCATCAAGTCGTGGGGTGCACGACGATTGGTGTGGTTGCTGGTTTGGGGCCATGGCTTCATTTCCGTTGGCGCGTTGGTAGGAAAGGGATATATAAGCTATCATGGCAAGATCCCGTTGTGGTAATTTAGTTAGGTTTCGTGGGAAGGAAGCTGTATCCCAGCGCACATGTCCTGATGGGATGCGGTGGCTCGATAGGGGTCCGCAACATGGGAGCCGATCGAACAAGCTGAGCCCGCCTGAGCGCTGGCCCCTGATCCGACCAGATCGACCAAATTTAAGTCTTATTTTGAGAACCCACAACTTGGCCGTATGCAGCACTTTTCTTGTCATGATAGTCTACGTCGCTGTGGGTAGCACGGGCTACCTGGCGTTCCCCGGCCAGGTCGACGCAAACATCCTGAAAGCCTTTTCGCAGGGCGACGTGTTGCTGCAGGTAGGGGAAATGGTGTGTTATCTGAATAATTGCCATGGAATAAATACCCAAAGCCTTGGGAGCCGCGACCTGCTGATTTGGCAGGGAGGGTGACTTGGTAGCAACGGGACGCGGCCTCTGAAGTGCGTCCGCTCATCCATTATTACTGTCCGGTCTGGATGACGAGCTGAAAGTCTGGCTAAGTGCCTCTAGGCCCGTGATGCTGCGAACGTACAACCTGCTGGCATATTGTAAAACAGGATCTAGAACGTGACGGAAATCTCTCAATCCATGCAATTACCGTGACTTATTACTGCGCCCTGTTCCCCTTCCTGGTCCACTTTTCCCCAGATTGCGCGTGCCTTCATTAGCATCATCGTGTTGGGCTCCTATCCCCTAACCCATCACCCCGCACGCGCCGGCTTCGAGCATTTGGTCAAATCTGCCCAGATTCGCCGGGCTCTTCTGAATGATCCACATGGACCACCGCCTGATGTACCGGCGCTCCTGTCTGTGGCGTTCACGTTAGTGTTCGTGCTTGGCAGCACGGCCGTCGCCGAGTTCGTCTCGGACCTTGGATTTGTTCTTAACCTTCTTGGAGGTCTCTGCATTTCGTTTATCATATTTTTTCTTCCGGGATTGCTCCTCATTAATGCTGCCATCCTTAAGTACTCCTCCGAGATGTTGGAGACGCTAGTGGGCCAGGTACGCTCTCTAAAATCGTTTGATGCTTCTTGTCATGAAGAACTATTTCGATATCAAGCGAATTTTCGCAATTTCACGTTCTTGAGGTCCCTCTGTCATTCTGCAGGTGGATGAGGAAACAAACTCAACTGACCGCCCATCTGCTACGTCCAACGACCTCAAACAACCTCTGCTCATGAGACTACAGAGCGCCAGGGAAAAAGGCATAAAGAAGGGTATTATCTACGCGCCAAGGCTGTCCTTCATGTTCGGCTCGCTTCTTGCCGCTCTTGGACTTCTCATTGCGGGAATAACTGTCTTGACAGTCATTTTGGGCAGGCACAAAAGCTGAAAAGGACCTGGAGTACGGCGGCCGTCCGGATAGTACGGCTCCCCGCCAGAGGAGGTGGAGGAGCGGTTGTGGCACAATGTGCAAAATAGTTTCTCGAATAGATAATTTGTGCAAATGCTACGAGGCCGACGGATTTTGACGAGAGCCGCTCTGCGCTCGCGTTTACGTAGCTATTCATTTGTGCTCATGGACGGTGCCTTGCGATAGCCAATACAACAATACAGTCAGTTGTCGGGCGAGGTGGCTTACTGACGAGGACTCGTGGTTGTCATTGCCCACTTCGGACCTCTCCTGCGCGGCGAAGGAGAGCTCCTGGCGCCATCGCCATGAATGCCGGGTGCTCTTGCACCTCATACTATTTGGGGTGCTCGGTGTCTTAGGTGGGTGGACGCCTTATGTTGTAACCCCGCAATTAGTGGACTTTCACTTCTCCTCGGGGGCCGTGGCTCACATCTGATTTTTTAACTTGGCCGCGGGTACCTTTGTAATGGCTGGCAAACACAAGGGTCTTGTCGTTGGCAGGAGTTGACGCTTGCGTAAAATGGAGGACAGCCGAGAGGCCTATCGGCGAGGTCTCGGGCACGGACGCCTACATTCTTATGAAGGACCCGCTTCCCCGCGGGATCAGTTCTACGGTGGTCCGCTGCGCGAGAGCCGCGAGGTGTTCAGGCGTCCGTCATATGTTTTTACATCGCCGCTGGGTCGAGCCGGTACGGGCAATCGCTACGGAGAATAACTTATTCAGAATGAAATAAGGGTGTTCGCACGGACATGGTTCCTTTCGGGGCGAGGTGTCGCCTTTGGGGGAACCAGGGCTGGGCGTCGATCGTCACCGGACTGAGATTGGACATGCAGCGCCGCTGACCGGAAAGCCTTGGATTTTCAGTTTTTATATTGGCGAAGTCTGCTATAGTTTGTAGGGAAGACGCGCGCCGCCTTTCTGACACTTATGATGTGCGTCACCTGCAGGCAACTTCAACGGTCCCAACGGTCCTGTTTCTCCAGACCGTGAACGTTCAAGAGGTTACTCGCCTGAACGACGACCTTATTCGCCAGACCACGACCGCCGCGCATATTCACCCGAGCGACCTGATAGGGACCGTCCGGCGCGTTATCAGATGCAGGTGACTCACATCATGTCATGCTAATATACGTTTGATTAACCTTAGCCATTTATGAATCCCGGAACTGTGTAGTCACGAGCACGTGTACGACGTGCGCCCCGGCTGGTCTCCGTTCGTGCTTTACCTGTTGCCTGCAGTGCCATTTTTGAGCTACGGATTATTGCCCGTCTAACTTCTTGTGCAGGAGCGGACGAACGGGTACCGTCCGCGCGACGAGGGCTTCCGGCGTGAAACGTATGGTTACCGCGGCGAGGACAGCCGCTTGCCTGGTCGCTCGCGGGACCCTTCACCTGACCATCATCATAGCCACTATCATAGCGTTCGCGACCGTGCCGATATGGATCCACATACACGGGGCGCCAGCCGTGAGGGCACGCCGCTAGACAGCTGGGGTATAGAGCGTGGTAGCAAGGTACCGCTCATGCCGTCCATGCCATCGCATGGACACGGCAGCTCGCGCGGCGGCGGCCACCGTGGCACCAGCAATAGCTCCGGCTCGATGCGCGCCGCAGGTTCCGATTATCCAGAGAACGGCCTTCCCAACGGTGACCTAGAAGCTGGTGAGGTCGCGCCAGGCCCAGGGCCTCGCAGCGACCTCACACGGCCTTCGCCCGATCAGCACCACAGCCATCACCATTCCTCTCATCACCATTCTTCCTACCACGGCCATCATAATCATCACCATGGCGTTGCAGCTGGCTCTGGGCCGGGTTCGGGTCCTGGCTCAGGTTCACACCACGCTCACCACGGACCGCACCGCTCCTCGTCAAGCGCCCTGCTATCAGCCAGAGGCGGTGGGTCATCGGGCGGCTGGGAGCCCAAGGCTGGCCACTTGGCTGCTGGCCAAGTGTTTGGATCTGGGTCTGGGCAGGTTGGGGCCCAACCGCAGCCGCAATCACGGGACGGAGGCCGCGACACGCCACGGAACTCAAGTCGTGACAATTTAGACGGTCGGGGTAATGAGGTTATCGCTGTGCGGGATGCTGGGGCCCGTGATGCGCGTGACGTAGGTGCTCGTGAACCACGAGACGCGGGTAAGCCAGGTCATCGATCCTCCTCGCACTCTAGTGGCATACCACCGCAGCAGCCACCAACACGCGAGGGGGGTTCAGGCCGGGATGGATTGATATCTGCTCGTGACCGGGAACGAGATAGAGACCGAGAGCGCGACCGGGATCGGGATCGGGATAAGGGCGGCCCGACAGGGAGTTCTTCCTATGCGGCGCGATCCTCGAGCCAGGGCCTCCCAGGGCCGTCGCCAGGGCAGTCCCCACGGCTCACGGGTAGTGACCTGGTCGCTGGCCAGGGTACCGCCGGCAGCAGCGAGGTGCAACAAGCTCCCATTAAAACCCCGAATGTGGGGCGCGAGGGAGCATCTGATGAGCCTCCCCCTTCAACTCAACATCAGCGGCGGTGGAGTGCAGCTGGAATTCTAGCCGGGCAGCAGCAGCAGCTGTCACAGCCACTGCAGCAGCAAACTGATGTAGACCGCCATGTGAGTGCTGGCGGCGCTGCAGTACCTAGCGCAGACGCTGGCGGTGAGACCAACGCTTCGGTGACAGCTGGCGCGAGTGCAGGTGGGGGTGATAATACTGCTGCTGCAGCTCTGATGGACGTGGAGCGGGGGGCAAATAACGCAGCCGTGGAGTTGGATCGGCGGTACAGCTCTGGGGAGCCAACTGGCCTAGCGGTGCTGGATAGGAGATCCAGCAGCAGTTCAAGCCTGGGTCAGATGCCGGCTCCGGATGCTGGGGGGTCTGCAGCGAGGATCTCGGCAGCCGGGTGGACGGCAATCGGGCTTGACGCAGCCTCACTCGCTAGCAGCAAAGCCGGGCCTCCAACAGCGATGGCCGAGGCATCAGGTGCGCAATACGCTGATCGATGGCCGAATCGGATATCTCCACCCTCGCTAACAGCAGGGTCGGCGCCTCTGACAACCGCAGCGGTGGATGGGGCTGAACCGGGGACGACCGGAATGGTGGCATCTGTGCCGTCGCCGGTCCCTGCGAGTGGCATATCTAGGGGTGTACCCCCGCTGGCGCCGGCGCCAGCAGATAGCCGGCCCAGCAGCACGGCCGGTGGGGGCAGCGACGCCACAGCAGCTGCTGCGAACGGGATTCATGCTGTTGCGAGCGTTAACAGCTTAAGCGCCGGGGATGACCAGACCGGCGCTGGAGTGGCTGCTTCTGCTTTTATTGACGCAGAACCAAGGGAGTTGCAATCCGGGGCCAGGGCACAAGCTGCTCGCGCTCCTTCCCTCCACGCGCCCGCGATATCCGCTGCTTCGCAACGTGCCGGTCAGCCGTCAGGCCTCCCGAGTCCCACCCATCAGCCCGCAGTCCCCCTTTTTTCCAACACCGCGCCTGCAGAACAGTTGAAGCAAGCCTCCTCACAGCAGCAGCAACAAGTACAACAGCAGCGACTGACAGAAGCACTAACATCTGCGCCATCTGCATCATGCTCTGCGCCCTGCGCGTCTGCCAATGCAGTCAATGGGGGAGCTGCCGCCGCTGCGACGTCAGGGGCCGGTGGTGAGGAACTAGCGGTCCTGGTCAGCCCTAGCGGGGGCCAGACCGAGCATGCACCTCCTGCAAACACTGGCAATGTTCCGGATGCCAGTGGCACAGTGACCGGGGCAGCCGCAACGGCGGCGCCGTCGACAGGTGGCATCCCGGCTGCTGCCGATGATGGTATGTTGCCGGAGAAGCGGAGCAGTCTTAGTATACGGCGCTTTGGCTTTGGACGAGCTCGGCGGTCGATGCCGGTCAAGCTGGTGGGGGAGACGGCGCCGGAGGACGGCGAGATGTCTGGGGTGGCATCACTTGAGCGCACACCTTCGGGAACGACGCGACCTCAGATACTAATTGGCGAGGCAGCCGAGGCAGAGGCTGCTGCTCTTGGTGGTCCTGGTGGGGCAACAGCAGCAGGAACCTCCGGCGGCCGGGAGTCGTCGTACACTGCATTTCCGCCATGCCTTGCTGTGCATGAACCTGCAGGAGCGCCACCAACGGCTGCCACCACCGCCACTGCCTCGTTGAACCCAATGACGGCGACGACGCCTGGTGGTGGTCTGCTGCCAACTCCGGGAGCTGCCGGGGTGTTGACGCCTGGCGGATTGTATTACCCCCATGGCGGCTTTACACCACACTACGGCGCTGCCCCGCCGTACGTAGTTACGTCGCCCGGGGCCGGAGCGGCGATAACGCCGGGCGTCACGCTGGCGACGACACCAGCGGGAGGCGCTGCTGCGCCAACGACGCCGATGGCGACGAGGAGTACCTCCTCTGTGCCTAGCGGCAGCGGGGCTGCTGGCCCCGGCGCTGCGGCCGCAGGAGGCTGTGTTCCTATGGAGGTTGATAGCCACAATTCCGCATCGCAGGATGTCGTACTACGCTCGCAGCAGCAGCAGCAGCAGCCGGGTGCAGACGCAGCGGGAAGCAACAAGAACTCGGCTGAAACAGTTGCCGGCTTGTCGCTGCGAATAGAGCACTTGGAGACGGAGATTACGGACTTGGAGCGGCAGCTGACGGCGCTGGCTTCGGAGACACACCAGGCCCAGGCTGAGGCGGCGGAGCTCGTGGCCGAGTTGGGCGCCTTGGATGAGCAGCTGTTGGAGGATTCCTCCTCGGATGACAACGTCAGCGAGGAGGATGAAGGCGATCAGCCTGGGGAGATGGAAACGGGTCCTCTTACGGCGGCAGACGGGGAGGGTGAGGCAGCTGGCGTGGACCGCAGCGGCGGTAGTGAGTCCAGTTCCAGTGGACGAGACCACGGTGTGCCATCAGCAACACCGGCGCTGGCGCTGCCGTCGATGGTTCCTGAGGTAACCATGGCGGAGGCAGCTGACGCACAAATGGCCACAAATGCCGGTCGGCAAGCACAAATGGACGGCGACGGCGCGGCGGACATGGAGGTAGACCCGGATGACGGCGCGGCGGAGATGATAGATGAAGATGGGGAGGATGCCGCCATGGCGATTAAGTCGCAAGACGCAGAAGAGGCCGCGGCGGCAGCCGGGACCGCGGCGGCGCCCATGAAGCCACGAGGGCGGCCTCGCTCCACCGCCAAGATGCGTGCCGCCGAGGCGGCGGCGGCGGCGGCGGCGGCCGCGGACAACCGCCGCAAGGCCCTGGAGCAGCAGCCTCGGGTCCCTGCAGATGGCATGCTGCACCTATCCGCAATGCAGTTCAAGTCTCGCTATTTGGACTCCACGAGGCGAGCCGTATCGGCAGCGCGGGAGGAGGTGCTGCGGTTGCTGCCAGATGGCCTGGCGGATCGAGTGAGAGATGCCGTGGAGGCGGCGGCGGCACAGCAGGCGCGTACGGCCAGCGTTGCGCCGGCGCCGGGCCACGGGCGGTGGGCGATGGTGGTGCCGGTGGTGCATGTTCGTGTGGAG
Source organism: Volvox reticuliferus (assembly GCA_019650235.1). NCBI lineage: Eukaryota > Viridiplantae > Chlorophyta > Chlorophyceae > Chlamydomonadales > Volvocaceae > Volvox > Volvox reticuliferus. Next base: position 1,379,845 of record BNCP01000011.1, on the reverse strand, counting down.
CCCTTATACCGGGAGCCTCAGGTGCGGCGTCAGGGGCCGACAACGTCTCTTGTGTTAATGCATTGTGCCGACTGTATACGGTAGGGCCTGCCCGTTGCCCCGTTCCGGTCTACCTTCCTCACGCAAATATGTCCGTGCTGAAATGGCCCATGCCGTTATTGTGGGTCGATTTATTTTTTTTCTCACGGATCTCAGTCTTTCGTTAAACAAGCAAAAGGGGCAGCGCCGCCCGCACGCGGGGTAAATTATTGGAATGACTGGCAGCAATACGGTACAACAACGCGTTTTGCTGATTTTACCGTTCCGTTTGCTAACGGCAAGATAATCCCCGCATGTTCTGTGCTCTCGTTCCATCAGGACATTCCCGAATTTCACGTCAATATTGAGCGCCACGAAGCTGTACGCGATGCCGTGGGGCGCTACCTCCGCCAGCGCCGGCAGCTGATAGCCGCCAAGTACAACGCGCTCGTGGAACAGTACGCGAACAACATGAATGCCTACAAACAGTACATGCAAACGGGTAAGTGGTGTGGTGCGTGAACGGGCTCTGATGCGTGGGCGCGGTATACTGGCTGCTGGTCTTCTAAATACCTCGGGAAGGCCGTGTCAGCGTTGAAACGAACCGTTGCATTCCCCCCCAGCGGGGTACTATCGGCTGCTTGGATTCGTCTGATCAAGAAGCATGCTCTTATGTTGGTTACGTTGGGTTCATTAATTCATAGGATAACGATAATCCTCTTATCCTCGTCTTATCCTCGTCTTATCCTCGTCTTATCCTCGTCTTATCCTCGTCTTATCCTCGTCTTATCCTCGTCTTATCCTCGTCTTATCCTCGTCTTATCCTGGTCTTATCCTCATTATGTTGTCATGGCATGCAGACGGTCGTCGGCCACCCGCTCCACTCCCGCCGCCTACATCTACGGGCCGAGGCAGCGCTGCCGCGTCAGCGTACGGGGCGTACGGCATGTCGCGGGCTGTGAACGCGTACAACCCTTACGCGCATAGCCACTCGGATGTCGTGAGGTCCGATTTGGACGAGCACCGCCTGATTAACAACTTCCTGGCGGTGGAGCAGCTGAAACAGATGTGTGCGTTACCGGATATGGTGCTAGATCCATGGGAGCGGCGGTGGCGGGCGTACGACAACCGCAACGGACTCGTCCAGGACCCGGTTCGGGAGCTGGAGGAAGAGCGGGTAGGTTTTGGAGGCTCGTGGTGTCACCCGAGTCAGCCCGCTGGCGCGCCAATCCTGTTTTTTGATGCTCTCGTTATCTGGCCATCCTTGCATAAGTGCAGCAGCTGCGCATTTTATGAACGTTGTGCAGCCCTTACCGCGCGGTGATCGCTTGCTTCCTGAATTAGAATCATACCGGGCTGGGGAGGGATGGGGTGGGGCTGGCGGAGTGGGGTGGGGTAGGGTGGGGTGTGCCAAACGAAACCCTGAAGAGCAGAAAGTTCGGTGTCCCTCTCCCAGCTGGGGATGAACCAGCTGGGGTTGCATGACTTGCGTCCAGGTCCGCCTTCACCCTGGCCTCCCCTTCGTTTGTCGAATCGCATGCGGCCTTTTATCCAAACCATCACTCCGTTGCCCAACATCCTTATTGTTGCTCTGGGCGGGCAGATGATCAAGTCATGGGCCGAGGAGGAGCGAACCTTGTTCATGGACAAGTTCCTGCAGCATCCCAAGGACTTCCGCAAAATCTCCACCTACCTGCCGGGGCGCTCACCGGGCGATTGCGTCGCGTTCTTCTACAAGAATCAGAAACTAGACGACTTCAGCACTGTACGACGCAAACAGCAGCTCAAGAAACGCCGCCTACAGGTAGCATCGCATTGTACGGCCTGCCTTTGTTGATGGTCTCCCAAAATTGAAAACCGCAAGGGTGGGGGGGACTGCGGCACCTTGATTGTTGTTCGTCACCTTTCCAGTCGCGATTGTTCCGATCGTGACTAGAAGCATATGCGAAGGTGTATTGGTGCTGTGTTTGATTTTACGTTTTGTGCTGAGAGACGCCAGAGAGTTGTTCCATGAACGCGCCCGTTCACACAGCCCCTCCCCAGGAGGGGGCAATACCCTGCTCTCGGGGTGTTTTGTGGTTGTCGGCGCGGGGAGCTGGTACGAAAGGGAAAGACAGGTCTGGAAACAAAGTCGGTCGGCCGACAAGATGAGAACCTTTCGCTCTCGGCCATGCGAGATTGCCCGCTTTCTGTCGGGAAAGTGAATGCCGACTGGGGTTCCTTATGCATCCCTTGACATCAACACCGAGCGATGGTGCTATCGGAACAAAACAACAAACCCGCACTCCATGATATCTGCGTACAGGCCGACATGCGCAAGCAGCAATACGCTCCGCTGCTCATGGCTCCTATGATTGCCCGTCAGAGGGCGATGGGTCCGGGAGCTGGCGACGTAGGCGTGCGTGGCGTGCGCGGCCGCGCCAGCACACGGGGCGGCCCGCCGGGCCGCGGGCGTAACTGCAACACGCTAGATGCGGACCCTAGCCTGGGCATCGGACCGATGGGATATGGCGGAGGAGGACTGTCCATATCTCGCTCCATGCCCAGTAGCGGCATGCCTGGGTACCAGTCCATGTACGCAGCCGCCCAGCGTGCAGCTGCGGCGATGATGGCGCTGGAGCCACGGGACCCGATCTCTGCGCCGCATCTGCCACCGATAAGCTCGAATGTGGTGGCCGCAGCGGCGGCACAGGCCCAAGCGCAGGCGCAGGCGGCTCTGTCGCCACCTCAGCAGCAGCAGCAGCATGGCAACAGTGCTGCTGCCGCCGCCGCAGGCGGCGGTGGCAGCGCTGTCCCGGCAGGGTCATCCGGTGCAGCATGGACCGACGAGGACTTTGTGGAGTGCTATCGTCAGCACGGCAAGTGTTGGGAGGCGTATTGCCGGGTTTTGGGAATTCGTACAGAGTCCGCTGTTAAACAGTACTATTATCGCAACAAGGAGCGTCTGGGGTTGGACAGATTGGCAACCTGTGGGGGCTCGGCTGTTGGCGGGAATGCGGCCACTGCAGTTGCTGCTAGTGCTGGTGGTGGTGGTGGTGGTGCCATCGGCGTGGATGCCCCAAGCGGCCTGACCGCTATCGCCACCACCAGTGCCGCGGGTCCAAGTCGTAAGGCCTACCTGGCAGCTCGTTTAGCCAATGAGGAGTCGGCAGCACCGGGACTCCTAGCAGCCGCAACCGCGGCGGCTGCCATGGCCAACGCAGCGGCTGCAGCGGCGGCGGCGGCGGCGGCAAATGCGCCGACACCGGTTACACCGACGGCGATAGAGGATCTCGGCACGGGCCGTGCTGTGCCAGGGGCATCGCCCCTGCGGACCGACGACGCAGCCGTCGCGGGGCTAGGGCTTTTGGCCGCCGTCAGTGGTCGCGAGCCTAAAGTTCAGTACCATTCGCCATCGCCGCCGCCGCCCGTGCATACTGTGGAGGATGTGTCGCCAACCCAGGCGCAAGTCCAGACCCAGGTGCCAGTCCAGGTCTTAGAACAGGCCCGTGCGCAGGCGCAGGCGGAAGCGCAGGCGGCCGCGGCGCAGGCGCAGGCACAAGCCCATCAGGTCTTAGAGCATGTCAGGGTACAAGCAGTTTCATCGGAGTTGCCGACGCAGACGGAGGCAGGGCAGCCGCCAGCTTTGTTGATCCCTCGTCACCCAAGCGGCCGCCGTCGCGTTCCGGCCCGCATCCCCGCCGGCGCCGCCAGCTTGCCCAACGGACCTCACTCCAGCGTGCCGTCGCTGGAATCTAACGAGGTGCTTCGGCACGAGGGCCGGTACAAACAGGAGCTGGACGCGGATATGCGATCAGATTCTGAGTACGAACCCCCCAGCACCGGTGGCGGCTGCGGAACTGGTGGGCCTGGCAACATCGATGGCCTGCCGTCACACCTTGACTTCCTTGCCGCGTTGCGCAGCCCAGTGGGTAATCCTTTGAGTCAGCTCCTTGCCGGCGGGCTGCTACCGCCCGGCACAGGCGCCGCCACTGCCGGCGGCGGCACCGGCGCTGCAGCCGGCGGTGTCATGGGAGGAAAAGGCGCCGCCGGTGGAGCCAACGCCGCTGGAGGAGGAACCTCAGGTAGCCAGCTGGGCGTACTAGGGCAATTGTTGCAGCAACAGCAACAGCAGCAGCAGCGGGACCATAGGGAGCAGCAGCAGTCGCGCGAGCGAGAGCGTGAGCGGGAAATTCGGGAGCAGCCTACCCGGGAGCAGACCGGCAGCTTGAGTGCCCTGACGGCGGTGGGTCTCAATTTCGGCATGCTGGGCGGCCTGGCGGGGGTGCTCCCGAGTGGCATGAGCTCCGCTGGGGCAGGCGGCAGCACAACGATAAGCTTGTTCACAGGTAACCTGCTGGCCTGGATCTCTCCCATGCATTCGTCCATGCTTCCAGCATTCCATGCCCGTCAATGACGATTCGGTATTTCCTATGCCTGGCGCAAGAGCTCTTTTGCGGCAAAATTTGATAAGTAGTAATTTGCACTGAGCATCAAATTTCAAAGCAGCACCCTATGGTGGGAGCCGCCTTGCATAGCGCCACGGTTGAAACTCAGATGCCATCATGACTCGTCTTGATGCTGATGTTTCTGATCTTCGTGGGATTCTGTGGAATTTCCCTCCCGCAGGTCAGCCAACTGGCTCACAAGCGGAAGACCCCTCCGGCGGCCAGCTCCCTTCCCCCGGCGACGATGGTCCCCTGGGGACAGGGTCGGGAGGCGGGGCTGGCTTGGGGGCAGGCGGCCGCCGCAGCGGAAATTACTGGAGCGATGAGGAACGTAAGACCTTCTTGCAGATCTTCCAGGTAAGCCGACAGACAAGCTTTGTGCAATTTTTAATACTATTGTTACTTTTACCTTCGTCATTACTATGATTGTGACTATCGTTATTATTATTATTACTATTAATAACCTCATTTCTATTATTGTATATTATACGTCTGTGTCAGTTAGATCTGCTAGGTCGCTTGCACAAAGGGGAACCTGCGGATGCGTGTTCGAGGAATGTGGCAAGCGCCTTGAATAAGCTGGACACTATTGTATTGATGTAGGCAGCATCGGGCGGGAGGAGGAGAGGCAATGGGCAACATATATATGTGGATTTTCGTGTACGTGTCAGAATTGCACCTTGTGCGTAGTACTCTCGTGGCTGATTGTAGCTGCTGTTCACGGAGTAGGCCATTGTCCCTCCTCGTTGACTTCAACCCTACCCCTACCGTTACCCACTATGCACTCCACTATGCTCACGTATTCTAATCTTTTTCAGATGCATGGTCGAGACTGGACACGCCTTGCTGACGCCATCCCAACCAAGAGCACCAACCAAATCAAGACCTTTTACCATAACTACAAAACCAAGCTAGGCCTGGACAGGATCGAGCACCCAGCGATCGCCGCACAGCCCGCCAGCCGGCGCGGCCAGGGCGCACGTGCAATCCGTGACGCTGCGGCAGCTGCTAATGCAGCCACTGTGGCCGCTGTCACTGGCGGCAACAGCCGTGCATTCGACGACGTCTACGGTGATGAGGATCAGCCACGGCCCATCAAGCGCCAGGCCGGTGGCCCAGGTCATTCCCAGGGTGGTGGCCTGGAGCTAGGCTCCCTTTCCGGTGACGTGTCGCCGCAACGTGCTGATACAAGTGGCGGCGCGTCACCAGTTCTGCCGCCCGTCATGGACCTCCAAGCGCTGGCGCACGCTTATGGCGCCAGCAGCGGCGCCCAAGTGGCGCAACACTTGTTCACACGCGACCGGGACCACGATCTGGGCCCCTTAGCCGGGACTGGGCCCGCTGGGGGCGGAAGCGTCAACGCGCCCGCGAGCACCGCCGCGCTGTTGCAGCTGCTCACGAGCCTTTCAGAGCTCCAGGCGGGGCCATCGTCCGGAGGCCCTTCCGGAGGCCAGGCGCTCGGTGTTCGGGACAATGACGAGGTGCGAAGATATTTTTTAGTGCATATGTTTTTGGACTCCTTGCATCTGTCTCACATGTTTAGCGAAGCCCTTCAGCACGGGTTGGGCTACTGAGGGCAACTATTGACGCCTTGACGGAAGTTCTATCCTATTGGAGATTTGGCGGCGCTTACGCCACGTAAGAGTAGCTCCTATGTCGTGAGAGGCTCTTGACCGCAGTGTGGCGCACCGTGTACGCTGGCAGCTTCTGGATTCTTCCTTGCAAAATTCTTGTGAGAAGCAATACGGTGGTGTGGATGCTCTTAGGCTTTGTGCCCTCGCCAGTATTTCGCTTTTTGCAAAGCTGGCAAAACCCATGGCCGCGCTGCACTTCGTTACTGATCCGAACGTGCACAGTTTGTTTGAACCTTCTCTGCGGTGTTCATCTGCCTATGCAGAGTCTTCCCCTCGGGCGAGGTTCGTTCGGCGCTTTGGGCGGACCGATGCAACTCCATGCCCTGCACCTGCCGACCGTCGGCGCCAGGGGGGGAGGCAGCAGTGCACCGAGTCTGTTCTCCAGTGCAGGGCAGGCGCCACAGCAGCAACACCACCAGCAGCAGAATGTGCCTGTCAAAGTCCAGGCACTTAACCTCGAGAACTTGTTGGGGCTTATGGACCGTGAACGTGAGCGAGATTGGGATCAACGTGATCGCGAGCGGGAACGGGAGCGGGACCGAGGCCCATCAGGTGGGTCGGGGCATATGCTGCAAGATGTCGGTTTATCAGCGCTGTCGGCTTTGCAGCTCCAAGCTCTCTCTGGTGCATTGATGGAGCGATCGGAGCGGACACTCCGTGACCGCGACCGTGACCGCGAGCCACTGGTGCAGTCCACGACGTCCGTCCCACCACAGCTTCCATCGCGCGGGGTGGCTCAACAGGAAGCACCACTCAGTTCTGAAGGCCTCTCCGCAGCGGTCTCGGAACTTATCAGCAACATTTTGCAGCAGAACCCGCATCAGCAGCAGAGCCAGCAATCACAATACGCGGTGGGTGGCGGGGGGGGAAGTGCTGGAGGAGGGGGGGTAGGGGGCGTGTCGCAGCCCACCTCACAGGCGCTCGATCTTGCGGCACCGTCGCAAGGTACTACGCTGTCGCTGGATATGCCCGCTCCGGGAAGCTCAGCAGGTACATCAGCGATCTTGGCTTCTCTGGTGGAGAATGGCATCAGTCTTGGGGGTAGTGGCAGTGGGGGCGGCGGCGGCGGGGGTGAAATGGCGGCAGCCCTCGCAGCTGCTGCGGCCTCCGCCGCTGGTGGGGGCGGCGGAAGTACAGGCTGTTGGTCAACCCGTGGGAGCGGTGAGACGGGGTCTGCGAGCGGTGCCGGAGGCGGGCCAATGAACCTACATATGCTATTGCCACGGGATGCGTGGGCCGACCGCCAAAACGATGCCAAGACGCAGCCTGATGCTGGGTTCAATGACGCCGGTGAGCCCGCGCCCAAGCGGCAGAAGCGGGTCAGCAAGGATTTGCAGCAGCTGCCACCGCAAGGGCTGGACCTTGGGCTGCCGTCTGGTTTGATGACGAGTACTCGCGTTGGAGACGGGACCGCTGCCGCCCGGATCTTCCTCGGAGATGACCCCATAGCCCAACACCTGCTGCTACAACTGCATCATCATCAGCAACAACAGCAAGCGGCGAATGCGCTGTCTGGAGGCACCTCAGGGTTGCGTTCGGTGGCGTACCAGCAGCTCCGCGAGCAGCGCGGCCGTGAGCCGCAGCAGAGGGGCGCATCGGCGTCAGCGACTAACTCAGTGCAACCTCTGAACCTGGGGCCGTTAGCTGGTGGGTTGCAGGTGCTTGCGGGGGCAAGTGGCGGTGCAGTCGGCGGGTCTGCTGCTGGGAGCTGCAACACCGGCGGTAGCAGTGGCAATGTACTGCGGTTAATGCCCTTGCAGTCCGCTCCTGCAAGTTCACAGCAGCACCAAGAAGTGGGAGGTGGAAGCGGCGCTGGGGCCAGCGGGGCGAGTGGCGGCGGGGGTGTGCCACGCGTTCCGCTAAGCGCATCGCTGCCATCCCAAGTAGTCATGGGAGCACAGGGCCAAACTGTTTCCCTAATGGACCTCATATCCTCGCTGGGCGGTGGCCGCGGCCTGGCTTCTCAGGCTGGGGGGGGACAGGGCGGGGGAATTTTCGGGATGGGAGGCGGGGCCACCACGAGCCTCGAGCGGCTGCTTGCAGCGAGTCAGGAAGTGGCCTTGGGAGGCTCTAGCGGGACGCAGTACATTAACTTGCAGCCAGCTGCGGGTTCCTCGGGGGCGGCCGGTTGGCTGGGGCCAACATTCGGGGACCAACTGGCCTCCCTGGCACCGCGGGCGACGCTGAACCTGAGTTTGTTGCTGCAACAGCAGCAACAGCAGCAGGGGGAGAAATAGGGGAGGTGCGGTTCGGTTCGATGCGGTCTTGTACTTGTGTAATTTACTATTAAACGAGGAGCTCAAGGTCTCAGGGTTGGGAGCATGTCTGGATGTGGCATGCATGTGCAAAGTGAACGTAAGATTGAAGATGATTTGGTGAATGCCGCACACTTTGACGAGTTGATACTATGTCGCAGGGGGAGTGGCTGCTAGCGTTCAAGAGTCAGGGATTGGGGTGCTGTGGGATGTTGAGGAGTGTGTTGCCGAGAACTGTTCAGAGCTGAGCTGATGTGTTTGTGTGTATGGATGGTTTAATCCGTTAGTTTTGCATTGTTATGAGGGCTCGAATAGATGGCGATGTCTCCTCTTCCAAGTGCACAGAAATGATGCGCTAGATGACACTGCTGGTGGACACGCTGCTTAGCGCATGGTGGACGAGTTTGTCGACGTCTTGCCGTGCAGGACAGACAGTAACCCTTTTCATTACTTACCAGATAATCTCCCATTACTCCGTACATACATACTGTATGTGGTGGCGGTCCCAATATTGTATGCAAAGACAATGTCAATTTGGTGCTATAGTCATTGTAAACAGAATTATTTTTAACGACGGCTCTGAGATTACGAACTTGCTATGCGGTATTTAGACCGTTTCGCCATGCGATATTTACATAGCTCGCATAGATAGTCCGCATAAGTTACCATTTCACCGCGCCATTACGCGTGCTCTCCACCACATATGACCGAAAAAGACTTACGAAGCCGTCCCTCTTAGGCATGCAGCTAAAAATAGGACATGAAGACCATTTTACCGCCAATTGCCAAAGACTTCGAACTACACCATGCATGGTATCCATGGGTCATTCAAGGCTTTATCCGCGCCTTACACCATCACGGAAAATCGGTGAAGCGGCAAACGAGCATATAGCTAACCTGATAACCCTGATGTGCCTACTTGGTTCACTCATGAGAAAGCTCATGCCGCGGTCGACATGGCCGAGATACGTATGACCTGCACGACACACCCCATCAGGTAGAGGGCACCGCCTTAAGGCCAAGGACCTGCCTGCCTAATGGCACAGCACTTGTCTCCTTGCAGAGCCTGCTCCTTGTAGGACCCCATCATCACGTTTCACCTTGATAGGTGCGCATTGTCACATTAGGGTTAATCCTACAATCCTGTGGGCACATTTACATCTTTATCTGACCGCGCTGTGGTCCTTCGTCATCTTTGCTTACGCCGCCTTTTTGGCAGCCAGCAGCTGAGCGCCAGGTCCTTCCTTGGGCTTAATGCTGATCTCCTTTGTGATGTCCTGGGGCTGTTGCGCCTCGTGGTCGTGCTTCGCGCCCTTGTAGACCTTCAGGTGCAGCCGAATGTCGCGACCCAGTGCACCCTTCGGTAGCATCCCCTTGACGGCTCGCTCAATGATGCGCTCTGGAATCCTCTGCACAGAGGTCAGGCCGCAACAAACCCGACTTAGAATACCCATGCTGGAAGGAGCTGACAGACATGATGCGAAGTATTGTGGGACTAGCAATGAGATTCTACACGTATCGGCTGCGGTCAGCTGCCTTCGCTTGTATTTTCTCAACGGCAAACCGCCTCCTTCCCCAACCCTTATCTCCAGGTCTCCTCAATATCAGTAATCCCTCCTCTGTCCCAGCCCCAATCCACCTTTTGGAGTTCAGTGAAGGTCTCAACCGTATAGGAGCCTGGCCGGCCAGTAACGTGGCGGAAGTAGGTCTTCTGGGAAGCCTTCTTGCCCGACACGGCTACTTTATCGGCATTAACGACGATCACGTACGCGCCCATATCCATGGATGGGGTGTACGTGGGAAGATGCTTGCCCCTGCACACCCCCGGAGGGACCCCATCTGTCAGTGAGTCTCAACGTTGAAAGTTAGGGCACTTGGAATCTATCCTCAGACAATGCAAATCGTGCTCACCGGATGTACGTCGCCGCAAGGGTGGCGAGGCGACCCAGAGTTTGGCCCTCGGCATCGATCACATACCACCGCTTGTTCACATTTGCAGTGTCGGCAAGAGTGGGGTAGTAGGACTTGTTGAGCAAGTCGCCCTTGTACTCGGTGGCCGCTGCGCACAAGGATGCACGCGTACAGGTCTCATCAACCCATGGCCCTACTCAAACTCATTAGAATATCAGTTCCATGTAAAGCTAAAGTCTGCCTCCGAGCTTCCACCGCTATGCCTCGCAAGCGGCACAGACTGTCCTAAGAGCCTCACCCTGGCACACAGCCGAGCTCGCCGTTCGAGAGCGTGGCACTGCAGTCACGGATGCTGAGATTCGGCTACCCTGAAAGGCGATGCGCTGCAGGGAGAAGAGGCGAAGGGAGACGAAAGAGGTCCAAATAATGAGATGGCTTAGGGCGGCCAACACGTTAAGCTAAATGCATCAATGAAGGTTAATCGGAACTTATGAAGCTTACAATTGCATCACGCCTTTGCGAAGTGAACTTCGTTTGCCAGGCGAGCTTGCTAGTCAGGGCCATTGTGCTCTTGCCTCTATTGCAACCTACGAACCTATAGGTACAGTCGTAGTTATGTATGAAAGCAAAAGAGCAAAGGGAAAGTAATTGGCAACAGCGAACAGCCATGGCCGGGGTGGATGCAGGGCGGCGCGACCACGAAAAAGTTGTACGGCGTGGCGTTCTCATTAGTCTGGTCACCACCATCAGAGCTGCCTTTTACTATTATAGTAACTGCTGTTCGCCGAATCGCCCTCGCCGGCTTATCCCAGGACAATTTCCACCGGGTTCAGCCATGGCACTTGTTTGCAAGTCAGGTCCGTGACGAAAATGGTCTGAAACAATCCCGCTGTAATATAATAAAATTCACATAACTATGATAGACTTCTTTGACTCGGACCTGCTTCCTCGCAGGCGTGTTCGGCAAGGCCGCTGTGACCCGGCCTGTCCGCGTGGCAGCGCCCAGCCGCGTTTGCCTGACCGTGTGGTGAGACTGTTGTAGCTATGATTGATGCCAGCGTTGCATTTGTTTGTAAGCTCCCAAGGGGCTCCTTACCGCCGCCCTGAACTTCTTGACACTGCAGCAACTCGTTCAAGAACAAGGAAAACATTGACCTCAGCAAGATTGCGACATTTAAGCGTCACGATGGAGATGCGGGCTCTACGGAGGTGCAGGTAGCTCGCCTGACTGCTCGTATCGTCCAAATTAGCAAGCACCTGGCGCAAAATCGCAAGGACTTCGCCGCTCGCCGTGGCCTGGAGGCGATCCTCAGCCAGCGCAAATCGCTGCTGCAGTACGTCTACAAGGAGGACAGGTCCGTGGTTACCGTAACGGCGTTGTAGGCGGGTGACTGTACACGAGCGGGGTTTCGCTTAGCTGGAAAAGCAGCAGGAAGCACGAGTGAAGACCTGTCGATGCCCATGGATATGAGAGGATGTTGCATGAGCGTAGACTTTGGGCGATATGGGTCATTCTGTCTGCGAATGGAGGAGTCCCCCGATCGGAAATGCCTTAGATCCCCCTTCCATCAAATGTGGGTGCTGCGGCATCGGTCTGCGTTTCCCATGCGCCAGGGGCAAACCAGGAGGATCTTGCTGCAGAACAGGACTTTTTGACTTCCATAACTTGCCTCAACATCATCGTTGTCATGGCTTGAATTGCCCTAGCTCGGACACAATGGGGCACGCTTAGTTGAAGAGTAATGCCAAAATCTCCTGCTGTAAATTACGTTTTTATTAGTCCTATTTCTCGGGCTTTGTGTTTTAAACCCTGCTGCAGGTCAATGTACGACAAGCTGGTGAAAGAGTTCAATATTCGATCGGTCGTGGTCGGTGACACACGCGGGGCTGCTCGCCAGAAGGAGGAGGCGGCGGTGTAAGCGGCTTTGGTTCAGCTTGGTTTGGAGAAGGCAGCAATCTGTCTCGGTACACGTGGGTTGCAGCACTCACCCAGGGTTCCTACTTTTGCTCTGTTTACTCAAGTGCCCACCGATGAGCACTAAAATTTTGCGTGGGGCCGGGGTGAGCGGCACTCAAACTTGCGGACGGCCGCATAACGTGACGGTCGCCCACGTGATTATGCGACGAGGCAGGGTGATTGCAACGAAGCTGAGTCAGTGCCTGGATCTGTTGTTGCTCACTTTCTTCCGTAAGCTGTGCACTGCAAGCACATCGTATAGGGGTTGATGCTGGTCCTTGCGTTGCAATCTGGGGGCGTTTATGACCAAACTGCGCGCACGTGTGTTGGCGGCCGCGGAAAGGATAAGCCCTCCTGGTTTGATCCCCTTTATCATCGCGCCTCATGTTTGCACGTTGTAAAGTGGCTTACGTACCACGCGTTGCAAATGTGGGCGCGCAACCCTGTACCGGGAGTACAGACGTGTGCGTTGGTGCTGGTTAGGTGCCGGGTTGCAGTCAGGTTGGTTCGTGGAGTTATGGTGAAGTTTGGCAATGGGGGCGTGTTTACAGTGTTGCTGGACTCGAGTCCCATTTTTGCATGAACCAGGGGCCGAGACCAGTATGTGGGGTTCAGCGGAAGTCGTTGGTGGGTGTCTGGGGTGCTTGAAGATGGTCAGGGCGCCATCAGGCTATAAAGGTTGCAAACCCATAAAATGGAGGATAGGCCCCTTTGTAAGACAACCATGCTTCTTTCTGCTGCGTATATGTTACGTGCCTGGGTCAGCGCCAAGAGGGCACATTCCAGCGCCCGCACACGGGTGTCAAGGTGCCTTTCATGTCCTAACTTGGAGGGATATATTTCAACTGGTTCCGGGTTGTAGCAGACGGCGTTTTTAACAGTAACCTTGATGATGGCCTCCTGTGGTGAAGACTGCTGCACACCTAACCCTCTTGCACTTCAGAGGGACGTATCAGCCAGGATCGGCCCTTTGTGACCTGAATGATGATGGTAAGGCGTCAGACGCCTGTTGAGTCCGCTCCCTCCCACCTGCCACATTGAATAACAAAAATATTTACAGAACGAGTGTGATTATGTGAAGGGCAGATGGGGTCCCCTACATCCCGTCGGGGCAAATCAACTATCCTCGACGGAGTTCACACCTTCACGATGGGAGGTTGGCAATTGGCCATTAGCAATTGGAAATAAGACCTGCGTCTCATTTTTATTACACACATAATAAAACAATACAGCAAACTGCAAGATTGCTGTGGTAGCTATCCTGTGCGTGCGTATCACCAGTCGCTCGAACAACGAGCTTCATAAGATACATAGCATAGAACACTTGATTTATTTTATCCTGTGTTTCTTTGCTATAAGCTCGCCTGTATGAATATAGGGTCAACTGTTAAGGGGGCGCATCTTGCGTCCCAACGAGGAAGTAAATATCCTTGCGCGCCCGTTACACCCCCAACTACCCGATTCCACGCTTCTGTGGTAAGAGTACCTACTATATTAATTTTTCTGTGCTTTGAAAATATACTAACCTAGGTGTCCAAAACCTCCTAGGTCGATGGCCGTGCACGTATTCGCGCGGTTTTGTGTAAGTCCGCTGCCGCCAGCAGCATGGCGACTTCTTCTCTCATCACAAAACGCATTTTTGATCAAGTGGATGCTCTAGAAGCGGACACACAGGCACAGGGCGCAGGCGGTCGTACCACATACGCTGCCTTCCAAGCTGCGGAAGAGCAATGGGCAAAGCTGCGGGTAAGGGGAAGGGCCCCATCATGAGATGCACCCGTACCCGCATCCGTATCTCCGTTGTGGCCTTATATGCGCTGATAAGGCGGTAGGAAGCCCACGAAGGCCTTGCAAATGTTTGGACCGCACCTGACGCACAAGACGTGCTCCACGTGTGTATTTTGTGGAGCCTGTCGCTTCGCACATGGGCATGGAGGTATGGCATGTTGACCGCGGGGACCGCTCGATGCCTCATCCCGAAAAGGCGGTAGACAGCTTTCCCAAGAAGAACACCCGAGCCGGATGGAGATGTACCTCAACGAACCAGCAGTCTTGACTTGACTATGACGAAATCTCGCCGCCGCTTCCCCTGTGATGGATTCCGTCGGTGTCCCTCTCTCCGCGCTCCTCACCCGGCCGTAACCTGCATTACCCGCGTCCGGTTCACCCGAACCCCACCGGCAGGGAGAGCCTCCTACCGGCCCCGCGCCGCAATGTGTCCGCGAATCAACGCAACCGCTGCAATCAGTGCCCGATTACGATGTCGTGGTGTGTGGAGGCACTCTCGGTGGGTTGGGATGGGTTTCGGAGGTGGGGGCCTTATGCGCCATGCGGAAAAACCCACGTCGGGCGGGCTGGGGTTTGGAACTTTTTACAAAGCAGCAAAGTTGGTGGGGGGAGGGGTTTGCCGTGCCGCGGGGGTTGATTGGTTCATGGAAAGCGCGGCCGAAATGGGTTTTGACGTTTGAACCCTTTTGACTAAGGTCTCGGAGCGGCGGCTTCGGGCACTTTACCTTTCATAAAAGGCCCGGGGAAGTTCAGTCTGAACAGTCTGGGGCCCTGAACGTAGCGCCTTTCTCAGGTTCTCCCGCGCTATGAGAAAAAGGCGACACAGGCGACGAAGAAGATCAGTGCACTGTTTTGGCATTCGTTCCTCTGCCTGGTGGATAGACAGCTGCTACTGCCATCGCTGCTACTGCGTGCAGGGATCTTTATCGCCGCGTCTTTGGCCCGACGGGGTCTGAGAGTGGTGGTTCTGGAGCGGGGCCCGCTGCGGGGGAGAGCACAGGAGTGGAACATAAGCCGGAAGGTGGGAGGGCGGGGGCTACATCGTCTTCAAGACACACACGCAGGCACATACAGACACACAGCCACGTTGTGGTAATGCCGTACTGTAGGAGCTCCTTGAGTTGGAGCACGTGGGCGTAGCAACACGTGAAGAACTTGAAGCCTGCGTCGCAATCGAGGTACGGCATAAGTACGGCATAAGGGCTAGTGTACGGCTGCCGAGTCCGTCGGCGCGGCCAGTCGCCGCCTCTTCGTGTGCAATGGTTGTGTCTCTCGCACGCCGCCACAAACCCGCTCTCAGGCAGTTCCTCTCACTCAGCACTCAGCAGCCCTGTTGCAAACACCCCGGTTTGGGGGCATTTTAGACGTCCAACAACAATGAGGACATAATATTGCACTTATCCACAGCCCTCCACCCCCTTTCAATTACGTGCAATGCCACCCTGTCGTACTGTCGTACCATGCTTGAAAATCCTACTTTCTCGGTAGTTCAATCCGGTTCGAGTCGGGTTCGCCTGGAAGCCGGACAGTGGTGGGAGCGGCGGCGGCGGCAGTAACCTGACGGAAGTGTGGACGCGCGATGTCCTGAACCTGGGTGTAAGGCCCAATGCATTGGTAGGCCTTATGCGCCAGAAGCTGGAGGAGCTGGGCGGCGTGGTTCTGGAGCGCACAGCACTGGAAGGCATTCAGGTGCACTCTAACGGTTGCAGCCTCGTTGTACGACCGGACAGTAACGGAATATCTGCTTCAACCACCCAGCTAACCACCCGCTTGGTGGTGGACTGCATGGGGCATTTCAGCCCCATTGTACGGCAGGTGTGTGCGGGGGGATGTTGCGATTACGAATGTACCGTGTCACGACCAAGATGACGATAACGCGCAAATCAGTCCCCCCCTCCCCCTCCCCCTCCCCCTCCCCCTCCCCCTCTCTTCTTCCCTCCCGTTTCTCCCTTCCGTCACGTTCCCCGTGGTGCCCCCCTCTCTTCACGCTTTTCTTCCCTCCTCTTCCCCTTCCCCCACCCTTTCCCCTTCCGATCAAACTCCATCTAATCTCACCACCACATCAGGTTCGCTGGGCCACCAAGCCGGATGGTGTGTGTTTGGTCGTTGGCACGTTGGGCTCCGGTTTCACAAACAACTCGACGGCTGACGTCATCCTAACCAACACACCGTTGCAACCTGACGACGCCAAGTTCAACCTGTGGGTACTGTCTTGTTGGGCCTTATTATGGCTCTACGAACTTTGAATGTTTTTTCTGAAACGTGTTTAATACTGCATATATTTTTTATATTTCTGGTAATAAGAATGTGACATTATCTAGAATAGTTTTATGTCGTACGGAAGTTTCAAACCAGGGCCGCCCGGGAATGGGGAACGCGGAGAAAGAAGAGGATCTCTACTGACTGGGACACGTGCTGCAAACTGACCTCAACCTACATCCGTACATAGCTAAAACGGCTGCCGTACCGCTTGAGCTAGGTAGGTGAGTAAGTAACACATGTGATAATATGTTTGGTAATTTCGTATTTACTGCAGCCGTTGTCGAATCCCTCCTTCCGTACTTTATGGTGCTCTTCATCGCAACAAACCCCAACTGAAATATTTCGCACCACTCGGTACGACAAATGAAGAGCGCGGAAGACCAAACATAATAATTCAGCTTGAGGCATGCAGTGTAACCTCCAGTACTTATATCACTTGCGTTCTGCCGTACATTCATATTTACGTACGTATTTACGTACATACGGGCCTGGATGCCAGTGCGCAGTACTTTTGGGAGGCCTTCCCCGCCGCCTCTGGCCCGACCGACCGTACGACGTACATGTTCACGTACTTGACGGCGGATTCCTATCGGCCCCCCCTGGCGGCCATGCTGGAGGACTACTGGCGCCTCATGCCGCAGTACCAGGTAATCGGCAATCGGTGGGGGGTCACATCCCGGTACCGACTGGGGCTCTGCCAAATGCTGTGTGCTGCAGACGGATGCCATCTACATGCGATGCACTAGGGTTTAGGGGGTTTTAGGGGGTTTTAGGGGGGTTTGGGTTTCGGTGGGGTATGTCAGCAGGAGAGGGGCACCAGGGCGCAGTGGCCGACAGGACGTTTGCGTAGCAGATGAATATCGTATCTCCGTATTCTTATTATGTTATGTATTACAATATATTATGATATAATAATATACTTAATATAATTAAATAATATTGTAATTAAATAATATAATATGATATAATTATCAATGATGATTTTACTTTTTATTTAAAATTAAAAAACTATGTTACGTTACATTATATACTTATTATATACCTATTTTGTCGTGTTAAATTAGATTATATATTACCCTTCCGCCATCCCTGTTGCTTGCTTGTGCGAGGGGGGCTCCGCTCCGTACGTGCCAGGGTGTTCAACTGGAGGACGTCACTTTCAAGCGCGTGCTGTTCGGCTTCTTCCCGACCTTCAAGGACACACCGCTGCGGCCTTCTTTCGACAGGTGTGTAGAGGGACCGGGATACGGGGGTGGGTGGGTGTGGGTGGGTGGGTTTGGAGATCACGCAGGAAAAAGGGGGGTGCAGGTGATGACGTACGCATACGTGCGATTATATATTGATCGGGAGTTTCTGGCTCATCACCCCCTGCACCCCCACCTACCTGTCGTGCCGATAAGAAACAATGCAGCTTGTTGCCAGGGACCAGACGACTCCTGCTAGTGAACATATATGCTGGTGCTGCTGGTGCTGCTGCTGCTGGTGCTGCTGCCTGTGTGTGTATTACCAAGCGGACACCGTTACCCCCCCCAGGGTTATTCAAGTGGGCGATGCCAGCGGACTACAGTCTCCCTTGTCCTTCGGGGGTTTCGGAGCTCTGACTCGACACCTAGCCCGCCTCACGACTGCCCTCGGTGAGTCGGCCACGACGACCGTTCCCTGCCGTTCCGTCGTTTTAGTCGGCCCCCACCGATATGTTATGTTATGTGTGCGGCTTAGTTTGTGCCGCCAGCTGCTGATCCTGTGCTGCAGGCTTCAGTGCCACTTGAGACGGTGCTTTGAACGGTGCTTTTATGTTGTCCTCTGCTTCATCGCTTTGACGGCTGGTGAGGACTTTTAACCTGTGCTTCTTTCTTGGGCGCTTTTCCTCGCCCCTCTCCTCTTTCCCCCCCCCCTCTCTCTCTCTCTCTCTCTTTTATCCTTACCTCTCCCCCGCTCGCTCGCTTTTTCGTGCCCTTCCAAAACCAAACACGTATTCCGAGCCTTCCGCTCTCACAGCTGAGGCGGTGGAGGCTGACGCCCTAGACCGTGACTCGCTGGGACTGGTTCACGCCTATAGCCCCGGCCTTTCCAGCAGCTGGATGATGCAGAAAGCGATGAGCGTCCGAAAAGGGGAGCAGCCGCCACCAGATCTCATCAATCGCATGCTGGTGAGTGTGCCGTACCGTGCCATACTTACTGCCGTACCCATTACCGTACTGGTACTTAATGGATGGTGACTACCCACCGGTGCCCAGCACCGCTCAATTTCGCAAAAAGAGGTGTCGCAAGAGAGGTATGGAGGTGGGCTGCTGATTAAGTCTCTTCAGAGAAGCAAACACACCTCTCGACCTTTTTATTCAACTTACTTAACGAGAAAGCCGTTGGCGGTTATTGATTCTAGGCGGTTATTAGTAAGGGTAATAAAGTTTGTCCGCCCTCTGTCTGTCCGCTCCCTGCCATCCCACGTTTGTCGTCCGCATGCCATTCCGTGGGTACGACAGGCCGGCAACTTCAAAGCCATGGAGAGGTTGGGGGACCCGGTCATGAAGCCCTTTCTTCAGGTGCGGGGCTGGGCCCTTGGACAGTGCGCCACATGCCTTCCTAATGTGGAGGAGGTGGTGGGAAGGGAGGGTGCGCCTCAGGGGGACGCGGGAGAAACCGGAGGGGTCTTCTTACACAGCTCCCAATTGTTCGTCCGTTTCTTGCACCACACTTCACCGTGCCCCTGCTCCGATGCCTATCTCTCTTTTCCATCTCCCCAAAACTTGGTTTTGCAACGCCGTGTGTTTTGCAACGCCGTGTGTTTTGCAACGCTCTTATGGAGCTCTTCAACGTAACGTGATGGGTCATCTCACCGCCGTCACCCGTACCACCGCTCTTTCAAAACCCGCTCGCATGACCCCAAACCCCTTTATATCCGCCCTCAGGACGTCATCCAGTTTGGCCCCATGGTGCAAACTATGACAGCCCAGATGTTGACCGACCCCGTTTCCATCCCCGGCCTCATCACCCACGTGGGCCCTATGCCTCTGCTGGAGTGGCTCGGCCACATGGCCAACCTGGCCGTCTACACCGTGCTGCATGGCGCTGCATCGGCGCTGGGTTTGCGCAACACGTTGGCGGGCGCCTCCTTCCTCACCCCCCGGGAACGTTTCGCCCTCAACCGGCTGCTGGATGCCTGGGAATACGGAAGCGGGCAAGATTACAAGCTGTAGATGACGTGGAGCCGTTCTTGCCGTACACTCCAATAGAAGCAGGGGTAAAGGGGCAAAGGGATGAAACATGGCGCCAAATAAACCACTTTCCATTTCGAAAGTCTTAGAGTGGTTACTCGGTTGGTCACACGGTTGGTTAGCTGCATGCATGTGTGGCTGAAAGAGGTGGATGTTTCAGCTTTGAGGGGAAAGCGTGTACGGACACCATATACGTCATCAGCGGTGGTCAGGACTAATCATGATGTACGAGGTACTTATTAGAGTGTATCGCATGCCGTATACTAAATTATATTAACTACGGTATATACTACGGTATGCCGGCGGATGCACTTCTTGTGTGGCTGGACCGTGGGGGGCTGTGTGGCATTGCTCGGAGTTAGGAAGCTAGGGCGGATGACGTAGCGGCCCACGCGGTTGGGGGCCCATGGTGGGAGAAGGCAGGCTGGACTTGATGGGGGCTCGCAGATGGCATCAGGCGGGTTGTTGTACACAGCACTGTTGTACACAGCGACGAGGGAGACCGAGGGCGAGGCGGGAAAGGGCGGTGGCACCCCTGATGGTAGTGCACGTGCTGATCGTTCTCGTGCACGTGCTGGCAAGAGGATGATGTGTATGACGTAGTCAGGAGTAGTACAGAGCGACCTTAAGATAACCCCAAGATACCCGTCTAGTTTGTAGTGGCAGGAGACCGGATTGTTAACATGAGAGCTGGTTTTAGCAGCGGCGCGAAGGGGCACGCAAAGTGTAGCATGGCTGGTATGATGTATGTATGTAGGTGTGTACGTCTCCATCTGTCTCTTCCTGTCTCCCTCCAACCCCACAGCAGCGATATAGTGTTGTCATCCCGACTTGTCCTTTCCAGCTTCATTATAATTCGCAACTAATCATAAGTTGCCTAAAACCTGGTACGAATATGGCGTACGGAAGGCCCCTGACGTCCCTGACTCTTGGGGACGCATGGATCCGTGTTATATCTATGTGGTGAAAACGACGGTCCAATACTTCCATCCTCTATTCGATCATGCATGCATGCATCGTGACAACATGAGAGGCGAGCAGGACGGGGAAGCAAGCTAAGGTGCAAATCATGTACGATGGGCAGGAATGGGCTTTATTTAGGGCTGGGCTGAACCGCCCTTATAACAGTCTGCTGTGCTCTGACACACGCTCTGCTGACCGCAGGTTCCGAGTTTGCGAATTTGGTTGCATCGGGCCGAAGCATATCATGCTCTGCTCTGCCTGAATGCTTGGGCTATGGCGTACGACAGCATATATACGGCAGGAGCTGCAGCGAAGCATTATGTCAGATAGAACGCAAAGGGGAATGTTTTTATTCCTTCAAAGCCCTCATTCGCCACCATACTGTCAATATAAAATTTTGTTAAAACACTCAAAACTCTTTTTTACTAAGCCTGCGTCTGTGCCAGGCCGCATCCCAGAGGGAAATTTTAAGGGAAGTGCATTTTCATATTAACAGGAAATTTCTCATCTCAGAGATCGTTCACGGAAAATTAAGGATAAAGCCCAGGTCAACGACGGTTGGTTTTCTATGAGCTCGCAGGAGTACGAATGATCCAAAAAAAGCCAGTAGCCCACGTAAACCACAGAAAAAAACAGGAATAGAGAAAGAAAAAATTCAAACATGCTCTCGCTGCCTCCGGTAAAAACTTTCCGTCCGGCCTCGCTTTAGTAGGCCGAGCAAATCAGGCTGACAGTTCAGTCCGGAGCAGTACGACGTTGCCGTCGCTTTCAACTATTGGGTGATGGAAACATCCTTGCGAGTTGATCAGACCGTGTATGATCAAACGGTATGCTTGTTCCGTGACTTGCCAAGGACCTCTGCTATGACGCAGTCCTAATTGTACGTCCGTTAGTATAACCGATAATTCCAATTACCTGAGCAGTTCTGACCAAAAAATGGTTTCATTCAAACTCTATCGCCATGTATAGAAAGCATATATAGTAAGCACAAGACGTAACAAAAACGTCTTTTAGTCACATACAGTATATTGTGTCATTTTCATAATGGAAGGTATTTTAGATGTGGCGACCAGCACTACTGCTACATTGCCTCGTTTATCTACCTCGGGAAGAATCCTGAACAGAGTCGCAGCGGCGCACAGATTCAAGAAACCAAGCCGTTCAGGTAAAAAAATGAAATAAAAAAATTCTGTATAGTTATGACGGCTAGTTGGAAGTGAAGTATTGGCACGGAGTTCGCCCATCGTCCAAGACCGACAGCAGCAGCATGCAGCAGCCCATCGTCCAAATTTCTTCCGAGCCCAATACCTGACCACCACATATGCTTTAAGTTATCTGGCTAACATAGAAACGTAACGCCCTGTGCAACAACACAGTCTTGGGCCTATCGACAAAGGTCCACCCTTCCTGCAACCGAGTCGACAGCAGTTAGTTCCAGACTGGACAGTCTCACGTGCGAGCAGCAGTTCAGTCTCCTCATCTTATATGGATGTTCTGAACGAGCGGCTGATGCAATGCCCGGCATACTTAAAGGTAAGGCAGCCATCGACGAATAATTCCAAAGTGCATGTACGTCCATCCACTTCGGCGGACCCAACCTTGATCATCTACTACAATTATATAGGAAAATAAATAAATAATTTCGACATGAATATTTTTGGCGTTGCAGGGACTACGTCATCTAATCGTGGCTTCCCCTATTGTTTTGGTGGTGCCGACACTAGTACTCCTGCTCCTGGTGGTCGCTGGCGAGTTGGGGGTTTGGGCGGCCGCGCGCAGGTGATTGGCCGCACGTGATTGGTTCGCGCGCATGACGGTTCGGGTATCGGCAGCCTGTGTGAGGCAATGATACGGCAGCAAAAATGCGAAGGCATGCAGGAGCAGCGGTGTTACGCGACCTTCGATTGCTGCAGTAACCATTAGTTTCTACCTAAACTTAACTTACTTGAACTTATCACTTTTAGGTCAAAGCGACAGAGCGTGACCTTCACGTCACGAAACCTCACCTCCTCTCGAAGCTGATTCATCCGTATGGCTTGTCTCATGTTATCGGCAATTGAACATTGTATAATGCTTCTACAATTCACTGTGTCTATAGCGGCAGTGGATATCGGTAATTTTTTTAGATTGTACCGAGTTTTTCCAATTCGTACAAGGTCGTACAAGGTCATGCATTTCATCCATATGCCACACCTTAGACCATACCCATCCAACATAATGCGGAACTACTTGTAAGATTTATTTTTACCAGAGGGGAAATGCTTCTCACGGATATCCTCCAAATTGGCGCGAGGTGCCGGAGGTGTTTTTGTATTGCACTCGTAGAAAGGTCTCTTTGCAGATACCGTACTCTGCTGTATTGTACGATGTATATGTGTGTGCATACACTTTTAGTCAGCAAGATGTCAATCTTAGCTTTCTTCTCCGCGGCCTTTTCTTGTCCCCTTCGCATGTTCGGCTTCGCACAACGCCGCCGCTGCATGCAGCCATCTGAAGCAGATGCGGCTGGAAGCCCGCGCCACGGCCCACAGCGCCGCGCAACAAATCCAGTTCATCCTTCAAAGCCAACAAGCGCCCGTGGTGGCCTTTGCGTCTCTCATTAAACAAAACCCCAACATTGTGGACCTCAACAAACAACTGGTGCCAGTCATGAGCTCATTATTACGACAGGTAAGTGTGTACGGTAGTACAGAACTATGTACGTACGGCGCATACATGCGTGTGTTGTATTATATATATATATATATTAGGGTTTTAAACCCTAATAAATAAATTATATATATATATAAATACATGGGTTGGCTTTTGGCTGGTGTGTGTTCCAGGGGATATTGCGCGGCATTGGCGGTATCCGCTCGGCGCTGCATGTGTCGTTTTGTTGTTCGAACGTGGGAACGGGGGGTTAGGCGTCTGAACACACGAGTTGGGTTCTTCATCCCGGTTTCAAAACCCTCTCGGGGCGCCTCCTCCTCGGGCTTCAATAATCCATTATGATGTGTGCTGAGGATAAAGCTAAAATCACCATCACCACCACCATCACCATCATTTCATCTTCCCGGCCTAGCTACTAAACAGGCGGCATCTCAATTGAGCTGCTGCTGCCTCGCCTTTCCTTGCCTTTATTGATCCCTGCACATTGTCCGCCATTGCCGTACTGGATCGCCGTACATACCGGGCCCCAGCTTGACCCGAGCAACCGCACGCTCCGATTTAATGTAAGCATCTGATTGCCGTTATGTGGGGAGAGGGGCGAGGGGCGAGAGAATTGCAATAATTCGACATCATGATGCTGATGCTGATGATGGTAGTGGTGATGATGATGATGAAGAAGAAGGAGAAGAAGAAGATGCTGCTGCTGCTGCTGCTGCTGCTGCTGCTGCTGATGATGATGATGATGATGATGATGATGATGATGATGATGGTGTGTTTTGCTTCAATATCAATCACCCTGTACCTGAGTTATTCGTTTCACGGGCTTTATAATTTCGCAAATCAAGACTGTCGAGTTTAATCGACGAATACCAGGTTCAACGAAGGAAAGGAAGTACGGCGTACCCCGTACCCCGTATCAGGGGGCGGGGAGCCGGGCGCTTTCTTTTCAAACAAAATCCCGTGAATATGCCATGGTGGTGGGGACTGGGGCGGGTCGAAAAATACATATATGTATATGCAGATGTATATTAAAGGGGTGTTACACTGTGTATGTGTATATATTATTATATATCGATGCTGTGTTACCGAACATAGACAAGAAATGCATACACACGCATACACATTTCCCCACCCTTTCCCCACCCTTTCCCCACCTCCCCATCCGGTAGCTGTACCCGTGGGCCATACGAAGCGGCGTCTACCCGCCTACCCCTCGCAATCTAGCCACGCTGAATTTCAACTCCATGGATTGTGAGTGTCGTACTTAAGAGCTCCAACGCCGTGCAACTACAGCAGTGCTACTTTGCCGTGCCACTGTTGCACAATTATTGTACCAGTTCTGTATAGATGACACACAGGCACATACACACACATACACATACACACACAGACAAAGCCACGTGGCCCTCCCCTGCGCTGTGGCTCGGTCCGGTCAGGGCCCCCGGTGCTCGTCTTTGTAGGGCGAGTCGCCCACAGTGTAACACCCCAAGAAACACGTGTGTGGGGCATATGTATGTGCAGGGTTACGGGTGCATTTCAGCATCTCCCCTCCTCTTACTGCTCCCCCTTCTTCCCCTCCCCCCTCATCTTACAGCCCCGCTTTATTCAAATCTCATCAGAATCGGTTCCTTAATCGCATTTGAGTACTCCCGACAAGGTCGCGATTTCAGTATCGTCAACGGTCCAATTCGTCTGTCTGATTACGACAACGGACTCTCTGTCGTATCCTTCCTCTGGCTGCCAGTGTACGACAATCAAACCTCACCTGCAACCGCCAACGGTACCTGCAATCAAACAACTGCCAGCTCGGCCAATTGGACCGACCCATGGGGCTTCAATCGACCGTTTCGTGCACCATACGCGCCGAACATTAGCCTGGGCAACTTGACGGATCCCGTCTGCCGGTCGTGCGGGTCGTACTGCGCGCCGCGACGCGTCAACGGTACAATGTACCGGTATTGGGGTTATTGTGAGAGTATCGTACTTACGTCACAGATAGATACAGTACTGCGACAGCTGCAAACCGGATCGGAGGTACGATGGATTTAAAACGTTTGAATGTCGTTTGGATGGATACTTCCCTACATAACGCTCTTGTTGTACATGCAGGGAGTGCCGTACAAGTACGTGCTGTACCGGGTCCATGATCCAATGTTAGCCGATGCCTCGCAACTTGCCGACCTCAAGCTGGACAGTGTCCTTCAGCGCGATAGCGCTGATGTACGAGCATTGGGCCTTATGATTTTTGGCTCGGCCGATGATGCACCGGAGTCCGTGTTGACGCAGAAAGCAAGCCCAGTGTGCAGCCCCGTGGTTTCGGACGTACTTGGGCTTGTGTGGCAACTGTGTATTGCGCCTGAGAACGGATGGACGGTGGAGTGGGAGGTGCCTATACAGGCGATGGTGGTGGTGTGTGCATTGCTGGTGGCAGGTGCGTATTGTCTGAAGTGTGTCTGTGTGTCTGTGTGTCTGTGTGCCTGTGTCTGTGTGTCTGTGTGTCTGTGTGTCTGTGTGTCTGTGTGTCTGTGTGTCTGTGTCTGTGTGTCTGTGTGTCTGTGTGTCTGTGTGTCTGTGTGTCTGTGTGTCTGTGTGTCTGTGTCTGTGTGTCTGTGTGTCTGTGTGTCTGTGTGTCTGTGTGTCTGTGTGTCTGTGTGTCTGTGTGTCTGTGTGTCTGTGTGTCTGTATGTCTGTGTGTCTGTGTGTCTGTGTCTGTGTCTGTGTCTGTGTGTATGTACGTGCAAGAATCTGCGAGGAACGAACATCTGCTGAAACTACGTCGGCAGATGTCTAAAAGGAAGACTAGTTCAAATATTCGGACGGTTCCAGATCGTTCTTTGTCAACACGCCGATCTCGTCCTTGGGCTTATGCTCGCACGCCGCTTTCTTTCTTTCATTTATTGGATCCGATAACTGTCATCATTCATTTTCGTGTTCACAACCCCGCGCTGACCGCATATGTCCGCCCCCTTTCCTCCCTGCCCTCGTGCCCCAAAACACACACACGCCCACACAATACATATGCACATGTCACTCACCGTACTCGCCGTACACGACCAGCTTTGGACTTCGCCTTCATGGTCTCCCGTGAACGGCATCAGCGCTTGATGAAGGCCATGTTGCCCGAAAAGGTACGACAAGCAAGAGGCGTGATATGACTTGGGTTTTACGCGTCAAGTCGAAACCCATAGGACATCGGTCCCCGGGGCGAGGGGGGAAACGCGCGCGCGCGAGAGAGAGAGAGAGACGCGGATGGAAGGATGGGCTGGAGACACCACATTACGTTATGTGGTTGCAGGAGTTCGTACGTCGCTCCAACCGGTGGCGAGAACAAAAAATGAAGATATGTGGTGGCGACGATCTCCCCCGTCTCTTTACTCTCTTATTACCCTGTTCCTGTTTCTTGTACTCGCGCTGTCTACCTTTTCTCGCCCCCTCTTCCACTCCCCCCCAACCCCGTTCTCCCCCCGCCTCTTCCATCTGTCCCCAGGTCATTCGGCGACTGACGGCCGGCCGTACATACGCACAGCCCTTCAACAGTGTCACCATTCTGTTCTCCGAGTAAGGAGAGAAAGGGGAAGGGAGGGGACAAGGGAGGGGACAAGGGAGGGGACAAGGGAGGGGACAAGGGAGGGGACAAGGGAGGGGACAAGGGAGGGGACAAGGGAGGGGAGGGGAAACCGCGCATGTGAGTTCTTGTGATCTTGCCGTACTAGTTAGCTATCATTTTTCGGGAACCTCCTCATGCGTGTATGCTTCTTCCTGCCCGGTATGCCAAAACCCACACGCAGCATTGTGTCGTATACTAACCTCTCCTCCGAGCTTTCTCCAAGCGAGGTACGTACGGCCGGCGGCCACGTGGCAGCCTTTGAAAATAATATCGTACATACGGTCGGTAGTAGTTGACCGCTTACCTTTTTTCGTACTCGCCCTGCTGAGTCTCCACAGCCACAGCATCTCTGCCCGCTTTGATCCTAACTAACTGCCTGAAACTTAATTACCCTACCACCTGCCGAGAGACAGACCCTCATTCGGACACACCTACCCTAACCAATCGCAGCTTGCTTCATTCCCGTTCCCCCTACCTGTCTCCCGCCCCATCTATCTCGTCCTGCGTGGGCCTAATATTCCCTTCCTTGACCCGCCGCCGCTACCACCCACATGCATTTCTCCTTTTGCCGTACATGTACGACACGTGTACGACACAATACGGCACATGTAATCCACACTTCCTGCCCGGCAGTTGGTGGATCTGCTCAATATGCTTTATTTGCAGTTTGATTCTTTGGTGGATCGTCATCAGCTGTACAAGGTGGAGACTATCGGTGAGTGATGCACTCACACATACATACATCGACAATCATGTCATCATACCGCACGGCTGCCCTCATCATGCACCAATATTTGAATTCAATTTTACATGAACTTGCAGGGGACGCATTCATGTGCGTGGGGGGCGCTCCGGAACCATGTCACCCCCGTGACGCGGCAATTCGTGTTGCCCGAATGGCCCTGGACATGATCGACTGCGTGCGTATGTTCACTGCATCCACAAGCGGCCGCAGAATCCAGATCCGGTAAAAGATGGGTGCGCATTTTTACTAATTACCTTGCGACCGGCATCACATGTATTTCATAAGGGGTTTGTAGGGTTTTCAACGTTCATTCACTTCAACATTCGTAATTATCTCATGTCGACTGACGTGGACTGACAAAAGAAATTGTAGCCATATGCATGCTTTCCAAGATGTCCCCTTCGACTCCGTAGGACGAGCGATCTATTTCCTAGATTAGGTTGATGTGTACGGTATGGGTACGTAGTACGGAAGGAGATCAGCTAGTATCTAGGCTAGCTGGTCTGTTTCCGTCGTACAAGCCCGGCTCTTTACTTTTTCGTCGCTCATATGTCTTTACGACTACTGTGTCGCCCAGCCAGCGAACATGTATGTAAGTTTGGATATCGATCGGCCGCCAGCGCGTGTGTTTTCCTGTATTTGTTTCCGTACCATTTTCCACACCTTCCCTTCACTTTCCATCCTCTCATGCCGCACGTACGTAGGGTGGGCATGTACACGGGTGACGTGGTGGCAGCGGTGATGGGAAAGAAGATGCCACACTGGTGAGGTGTAATTTTGTGATTAATCTGGATAGATAGATAGATAGATAGATAGATAGATATCGATATATGTACGATTATTACTGAAATATCGCGGTGACAATTGCTCAAATAGAGATAGATAGATAGATAGATAGATAGATAGATAGATAGATAGATAGATAGATAGATAGATAGATAGATAGATAGATAGATAGATAGATAGATAGATAGATAGATAGATAGATAGATAGATAGATAGACAGAAACAACAGAAGAGTAACAGGGGGGAAAGGGATGGTGTATGTAGGGACGGGATATATGATTATTTCGTTCGTCAAAAGGGTTAAAAATCAACAAAATGCCGGCGCAAATGAGAGTCGGATTCGTTGATTCACGACAGGCATATTTAATAAAACGTCTCTCTCCATATATATATATATATATATATATATGTTATATACATATGTATATACTCTTATCTGCTGCTCCAACTTGCTCGCTTCATTTCTGCTCCCGAAATTGTTAATAATGATGTGTCGTCACTGCTAATAATCAATCTGCGACTGCTGCTACATCTCTGCACGCAGGTGCCTGGTGGGCGAGTGAGTGTATGTGTGTGCTTCTTGGCCGGGGATGCGCGGGAGAGAGGAGGGGATGTGGCGGCACGCACAGAGTCTCCTCATTGTGGTAGCACCGCGCGCATCGATCGCTCCACACGCCGCGCATTTCAGTATCTGTTGGGGTCTACACACGGAATATAATAATGAGCTGATGGTGCCCGTGGTTTAATAAATTAAATATTATTTATTATTTTCAAAAATGTCTGATCCCCTAATAAGGTGTTTATGGATTAAAAAATCCAAGCATCAATTCCTCCATTCAAACAGCGCTTTACAATGCACATTACATACTGCCAAAATCATTTTCGTCATACAACCATCAATTTCCCTCATCACTCATGCAGTACCGTCAACGTGAGTTCCCGGATGGAGTCCAGCTCCAAGTATGTGGGTGCCTGGGGGGGGGGGGCAGCAAGTGGTTCCGTCCGGTCAGGAACCCGCCCGGTGCTCGTCTTTGCAGGGCGAGTCGCCCACATCGCTTGTAACATCCTTTCACAGCTTCATTTGTCCCCTCCCCTCCCTTCTCCTCCCCCCTCCGATCTCCCCTCACGTAGCTTTCCCCCATATCACCTCCCCCCCCGACCTCATCACCTCCCCCCCCGACCTCATCACCTCCCCCCCCTGACCTCATCACCTCCCCCCCCTGACCTCATCACCTCCCCCCCTTGACCTCATCACCTTCCCCCCCTGACCTCATCACCTCCCCCCCCTGACCTCATCACCTCCCCCCTGACCTCATCACCTTCCCCCCCTGGCCTCATCACCTCCCTCCCCTGACCTCATTACCTCCCCCCCCTGACCTCATCACCTCTCCCCCCCTTGACCTCATCACCTTCCCCCCCTGACCTCATCACCTCCCCCCCCTGACCTCATCACCTCCCCCCCCCCTGACCTCATCACCTCCCCCCCCCTGACCTCATCACCTCCCCCCACTACCCTCCCCTTTCCGACATACCCTGCCACCTCCGTCCCCTTCCATAGGGCTATGATGGTTCAGGTGGGCGTCCCTACCGCGGAGCTCCTCCGCGACTGCGATGAATTCCAGTTGGAGCCTCGCGGAGCTGTGGACGTTAAGGGTAAGGGCCGCATGCTCACTTATTGGCTTTGGAGGGCAAGAGACTGCACCAAAGTGGCCATATCCATGGGCGTCGCCGGCGGCCATGCCGCTGCCACGGTGGATTCTCTGATCAACGGCGGCGGCGACTCCCACATCAGCAGTGGTGGCCCCGGCGGTGGCGGTGGCGGTGAAAAGCGCCTGGCCAGCGGTGTGCACCGACGGAGAGGCAGCGGCGGCGGCAGCGGTGGCCTGGGTGGTTATGGTGGTGGCGGTGGAGAGGCGGGGCAGCTGCTATCTGCCATGTCCGCATATGGGGATGTGTTAAACGGGTCGGAGGATCTGAGCGGCCCATTGGCACATTATTATAACCACGACAATAGCTACAACAACAACAGCACGTATCATAACCACAGCCACAAGGAACTTAATGAAGCACATCAGCAACAGCAACAGCAACAGCAACAGGCGGAGATCATGAAGGAGAGTGATAAGGAAGTGGACGTGCAGGTGCAGGTGGAGGAAAAATTGCTGACGGAGCGTCCGCCGCAGGGATTTTCTGAGCAGCAGGAGGGGACAGTTCCTGCTACACAGGGACAGGACAGGGCGGGAGGATGACCGCGACGTCTTCACAGCTAGCAGGTGGCGATTGCGGCAAGCAACCATGGCGGCGGCGACCGCTGCGGTACAGTAGTGGCAGATTTGCGTGCCCCGAAACCGTGCCCAGCAGATCGGGAGCCGGTGTCGCTGGTGCATGAGTCAGATTATGTGGCAGCAGGACGGAGGAAACACTCGCTGTCGACGACGAGGACGACGACGAGGACGACGACGAGGACGACGACGAGGACGACGACGAGGACGACGACGAGGACGATGACGATCGGAACAACTTAAAAATTGAACTAAGGAACATCGTAACAATGCAGGTGGCAGTGCAGATGGCGGATAAGACAACACGCCCCTACCACAGGTTGTAGTGGCAGTGATATCAACGGCTATTGCATGCGGGGCTGGCGAGGGTGCCGTACGTAGGTGGGGGCCGGCGAGGGGTAGACAGGTGATGAATGCATGCATGCATATATCGGGTTCGATCCATGTATGTATCCCGCTACTACAAATGTAAGCAAGGTTTTGGCTGGTTGATTATTGGTGGGACGTTACATACTGGTGCGCGCACTCCATCCATAGCATGGAGTATGTACATATATAGATAGATAGTGGCGCCTTTTTGTATGTCGCACGCCGTACACCGTACGCATGTGCGCATACGCACGGGCGCCAAGCGGATTAATAACCACATACAAACAAGGAAACATATACATGCATTTACTTATTACATCCAATTGATAATTCACCTGCTTCAAAATTGGTAAGTTACTGGTATGTAAGGCGGCGGCAGGATGCATGTTGGCATGCGTTATGAATGTACTTATGTCGTACGTCCAAATGTACTTCCATCTATAAATCAAATCTATCTGAGGAAAGGATCCTTGGATTATAGCTAGCTCGCTTTCGTTCGTAATCTGCTCGCTCATATTTAAGTTGATTGAGCAGCAGCAGCAGCAGTAGCAGCCAAGTTTATTATGTGTGCGTCTGTGTGTGTGTGTGTGTGTGTGTGTGGTGGGGGGGCTGTGTGTGTGTGTGCAGGGTGTGTGTATAGGTGTGGTGGGGGGGGCCCCCGCTGTGCGCGCGTGGGCTGATTTTTCACCCCTTGCTTGTGTAATCAATACTATTGTCATCATTGATGCAAGATGCATGCTTAATTTATATATCGTCAATGCTGATTAGGAGTGGAACGCAGTGCGCTGCTTTCTCGGCCAAATATTGTTACGTATGTACCATATCGGGAAAATAATTGCTACCGCTGTATATAGCTGGTCTAGTAATCGTTATTAGTTAGGTAGTTATTTATTGTTTTTAGGTAGTTGTTTTATATTATTAGTTGTTTTCGTTTAGCAGATTTCCTCTCTCGTACTGTCCAAACTGAACTCCTAGATGCTATCTTTTAGTTGTGATCTCTTTTTCCTCTTTTAGTCAGTTTAGCAAACTTTTGTCTGTCATACCTTCACTTCTGATGAATTTTTAACTATGATGTTTTATTTATGTTCCCTTTGTATTTTACTTTAGCTATGTTACTCTGACGCTGATGCCAGACGAGGGGAAGGGGACGGACAAGGCAAAGGCCATTACGAGGGACAGGAAAAGGGGAGGGATCTCAGAGAAATGTTAGTCAGGACGGTGGCAGTGCAGGGAAGTGGGGTAGCAGACCCCACAACCTGCACGACCACCGTAAATTTCAGAGCCAGAACAGCAGTAGAAGCGGTAGCCCCATGGATATTTAAAAGTATGATTATTACGGCGGGTTCGCGGGTGTGAGTTATGCATGAGTAATGGTGTTACACTGTGCTGTGGGCGACTCGCCCTGCAAAGACGAGCACCGGGCGGGTTCCTGACCGGACCGAGCCACAACGCAGGGTAGACGCACTTGGCTTTGTTTGTCTGTCCTGCCACGTGCTCCCCCTCTCACTCGGACCAGCAAGAGCAAAGGAAGACTCAGAGGCTCTAGCCTGGCCACTAACAGAGCACAGAGGGGCACCAAGAAACCACAGAAGGAACCAAAGGAAAACGGGGGTCAGCTAGCTAGCTGCTCAAAAGAAGGGGAACACTCTCCTCCATCACGAAATTGATCTGGCAAGAGCCCGACAGTTTCAATGTACGTTACAATGTAGTCCTTTATTTCGGTTTCTATATATCTAGAGTTTTAGGGTTTTATTTGGGGTCTTTGTTAAAACTCATGGGTAGCTGGAGACAATTACTGCTTGCTTTGCTTGTAATCTTTTGGCCGTACATGTATATATTTTAGGGCGAGTCGCCCTCAGTGTAACACCCCTTAATATTTCGGGGTGTTGCTGGGCGACTCGCCCTGCATGTATGTATATATTTGTGGCTCACGTGCGACATTGCGTGCACGCAACGATCATGGAGCCAATCAAATAAAAATCATCGCACTGATCGACATTCCACGCAGATAGAGCTTCAGTCAGATTCGCCATTCTGTTGCAATGATGTGGCAATCAACACATGATGTACTTCTTCAAAGTTAATTATTAAGGAATGAATGAGAGCGAATTTAAATTTTAAGGAATGAATGAGAGCGAAGTAATTAAAATAAAGCGGTGTCCCTGGAGCGAGCGAGTGAGAGGGTGGGGAGTACCGGGGGCTCTTTTCTCCCAGACACATTCATTACATAGCAGACAGGTAGGTAGGTAGGTAGGTAGGCAGATAGATAGGATGACCGAGAGAGAGACTGCCTATATAGGACCTGATCGTGCGTTTCGAACCAGCAGCTGCAGTATGCTGCAGCCGCAGGAGTACGTGTCAGTTATTTCCAACTTTATTTCGGAGATTTTTGTTTGTATAAATTCAGGTTTTTAAAATTAATAGTTATGTTCGGAAAAGCCGAATCCGTATTTACGAGCGACGGAGTCTTATGTACGGAAAATTAAACTAGACATGAAGTCAGGAGCCCGGCCGTGGAGGTGGAGGTGGATGGATTTAGCCGGCCGTCATTCTTCGGCTGTGTGTAGATCGATGTTTTTTTCAGTCAGTGCTCGATTCGCGTTTTTCATTTTGCGTTCGGTTCGTTTGGAATGGGTCGTTGATTTGGTTCCGGAGCCGTCGTCGGTCGGATGCATGCAGCTGCTGGTAAATGGCGGGAAGTAGTAATATAAGTCAGTAGTAAAAAGCCGTATCATCTTATTTTCTTTCAGTTATCTATAATATCAGCTCGGCTCGCTGCTGCTCCGTCACTGTCGTTTTATCTTCTTTCCAATCGGTGATTATGTTTTCCTCGCCATGCACCCCTTTGCTCTTTACTGTGATTTTTAATAATCTAACTTCTGTTGTTTTGATTGGGTCTTTCATTGCTGGGGCGGCATCATCAGTTTGATTCTGTTGGTCGCTCGCCGGCGGGCGGGTAAGTTGGCTGATATCGTGTACCAGTTTTTTTTGGGGGGGTCGGATTTCGCTGGTTTAGTCGCTTATTAATTGTCAGCGGGCAGCTGGCCAGCCGCCTTATGGCATTGATAGGGGGGTTAAGGTGTAGGTGGCAGTCCTGCCCACTACCTGCCTGTGTCAGTGACCTGAGGCAGCCCAGCCCGTACGTGGGTTGCCGGGGGCTCCGTCGCTATGCGCAAAGATGTTTAAGGTGGGCTGCCTAATGTGACACGTACGGTTTACGGCAACGTACGACAGTGCTGCCGCCATCCAGCCCTTACTTGTCCCTTGCTTGGTTCACCCTCCGGCGGTGCTGTGGCTAGAGTAACTCCTGCTCGTCCCAAACTCGCTCAGCTTGTGCTTCTTGTTGCTTCTTTCTCTTAAAGCTGCTGCTGACGGAGGATCCATCCATCGTGTTGCTTGAGGCTTCATTCGTTGCATGGTTGTTATTAGTAATTTGGATTCAGATGAAGAGTGCGGCACTGTTGTATGTCGCGTCCAAATTCTAGTGCGGGTTGGTGATGCTTGTTCTTATCTTTTCGGCGGCGTATGTGTGTTCCTGTGTGTTACTTCAGCAGCCGTGAGCAGCCAGCCGGCG
Source organism: Volvox reticuliferus (assembly GCA_019650235.1). Taxonomy (NCBI): domain Eukaryota; kingdom Viridiplantae; phylum Chlorophyta; class Chlorophyceae; order Chlamydomonadales; family Volvocaceae; genus Volvox; species Volvox reticuliferus. The sequence goes on along the minus strand of BNCP01000011.1, from coordinate 1,345,400 downwards.
GTCTCCGATCGCTGAGCGCAGATGATGGTGTCCGTCTCCGAGGCAGGGCAAGGTATGGAGCAAAACCCGAATGATATGGGATGCGGCGTCTACGTAAAGAAATTAGCCGAGGTCCCTCACCTGAACCGCTTGGTTTTCATTCAGATCACATCCGTTGCGTCGAGGGTCGTGAGGCGTTCGTAACCGTTTCGTCCACAACTGAGGTATGCGTTATTATGGAAACACGAGTTCAAATTGTGTAAATATATTTTGCTGAATTAATATGATATGAAACGAAAGGATGAAAGGAAACGCCGGGGTTTTGTATTAGTGACGCTTAATAACTCGCTCGGGCTGAGAATTAGTGATTCTCAAGTCAGCGACAACATAGATGCAGGCATTAGTAGCATATATAAAACCTTATTTTATATAAAACCTCTCAATTAATGACGCCACCTCCTGCTGCGCAGTATCCCGTATCCATGCACTTTCGTCTGCACCCAAGTGTGATAAGGACGCAAGGACAGTGTCGTGTGACTCAGCAGGAAACCCTTATATTATACAAAGGAGCTTAACATTGCAAAATGATATCTTCCGGCCTGATCTGCCTGGCGACTACGACCTGACTTCACCAAGCCGGGCAAGCCAGGTTCCAGCGGACCAGATGGCCGAGCGCATCGTACAAGCCCGCGTGCAGACGTCTCCTGCACAGTAGTCGTTTTTATCTATTGATATTTGTTGTTATTCTGAGGTCAAGGATACCGGGAACCTACCTCTTGTACGCTGGCATCGTCATAAGTGCGGCACAGAATGTCCAACACGACCAGCCCACGGCATAACTCAGGCTTCCATTATAGGTTGCGGTTCTTCCATAGATGCAGGCAAGTGTTTTCTGACCAGATTTCTAACCAACTGGATGTTGGAGCCGTCTTACACAGCCAAACGGTTTAGCGCTTTCACGCCCTGCGATGCATTTTAGTGCAGAATATGGTCACTGTTTACATTTCTAGGTTTTTGATTTTACACAGGTCTCCGATATCGCAATGTTGCGACCCTGGGCAAATTGACAGGTAGGCGGTAGACATGGACCCTTCAACTTATCGAATCAAACTACAGGCGTAAAATTAACATGCTCAGTTGCTGCGCTGATAGCTTCAATTCTTCGGCTGTTGGCTTCAGTTGTCTGCGCGCTAGCATTTGCATGTGGACAAGAAGGGAGTCAGAAGCACTGGTGCATGGATAGCAGAGACGTATGCTCATAATGGAAGCAAACATATTGCTGCGCATTCATTATCTTGGACTTCCAATCCGCTTGGGTCATTACCTCACCCATCTAGCCATCTTTACGTCCCATGGACGTAGTGACGACCAGTCCGGGCTTTGCACAGGTTCCAAATACAAGGCAGCGCAATCGAATCCACCTGTGGATCGCCTATCGTTGTGGCACTAATCCGTTACAAGCATGATTCAGAGAGCGGACTCAGTCAGGAATGCCAGCGGGCGCAATTTGCACCTGGAGCAGCCTCTTTTGCCATTAAGGTACGCAGCAGACCTAACTGCTTACAGATTCCTTCACCTCTCCTTTATCTTTGACGACGGCTTGCAACTTCCGGATGAAGAAGTAGCTTCAAGCTGTTGACCGCAACAATGGCGTACGTATGTAGCACGTGCACACACCATCGCACGCACATAGATAACTACAGATGGACGGAAGTCAGCAGTTCAAGTATCACGCATCGGCCTCACACGCCTGATGCTACAGTCATGCGTGCATGCAAGCGTGCTCTGCACGCGCCGGCATCATCCAGCTTCAGGCGGGGCGCCGCGTCGGACCGCGCGTGCGTGCTTTCATTCATAAATGTGTTTATTCCTTATTTCCTAAAAAAACATCAATCATATCCTAATTGCGCCGCTAAATTCAGAAACCCATCGCTAATTTTCTAAGTACGTAGTTCTATTTATCTGCTATAATAATACCTGCTGCATGCTGCTGCCCCCCATCGTGCGTTACCCACCCTGCCTGCTGCTCTCTGCACCACCATCTAGGCAATCGTGGTTCCTTCGGACCAAGTCCTGTCGTACATGGACCAACCTCTTCTGCAGCAGCCACGGCTGGTAGATTCAAAGGTACGGCCCTTCATTTTTATTTTGCGCTTATATTATTTGCTGTTCGCCGCATGCATGCATGCATCTCATCACAATCACTACTGCATCGCCTTCTTCACCCCAGCAATCCATGCCGCCCTCGCTAACCCCGCGGTCTTAAATAAATATTATAGTACGGCAAATGCAGACAAGATATATAAATATATAAAAAGTGCCGTGCGTTGCATTCCGACGGAGGATAAAACATTCCCATAGAGGCAAGCAACGTACATGCATGATGATGGGTACATAAAGGTTCACGAGCATAAAGGTTCATGCGCACATGCATTCGTTGACCTAGCTGGTGTCGATCTCAGCTCAGCTAAGTACAGACGTACGCTCGTGTACGTACAGCTGTACATGTACGTACGGCGGGATATTTGGGTTCACAATCAATGCGCGATGGGGAAGAGGGGGCCTCTGCCGTGCAAGATGAAAACGCAGCAGACGGACGACTAGATCGCCGTGTGCCTGAATTATTACCCCGCCCCTTCAAATGAAATCTGTCTGGACCGTTATGACACGAACGCGCGATCCAACCGTATCCAACGAATACGTAGTATATCAAGCTGGCTGCAAATGCTAAGTGGCGGTTAGTCCATGCATGCAGCTTGTCGTACGAGTAATATATATATATATAAAACAATATTTATATGCAGCCGAGGTCGGTAGTCATACAACTTCCCCCGTTCGTTCGTTCGTTCGTTCATTGACCGTGTACCTGCTGGCCGTGATGTTCCATGGCGTTTTATTGTCCTGGTGTAATATTAATCCTCCCTTATATATACATATACATACATATAAGACATATGCTATGTGGTATTGATTTATTTTACAGGGTCGCAACATCATCGAGGGCCCCGATGTAAGTCCAGATGGCTGCATTTACGCAACGCCGTTAGAAAAGGTAAGCATGCAGATTGTACGTGCGTGCCGATGCAAGTACGACTGTACGGTTTCCTGTTGTTATGACAGGAATTTGTGAATAGCATGATGATGATGATGATGATGATGATGATGATAATATTGATAATTGTAATAATCAACTTCACGAGTTCAAACGGGCTTTTACGCGCTGCCGCTTGGCTTTGGACTGCCTCTTCCTTTTTAACCAACTTTTGCCGTACGGCACACGGTTTCTTAATATAAACTCATGGGTGTAACAAAACTATTCGGTATGACGTAAGTCTTGTTACATAAAACCCAATGTCGTACTAAAACAATCCCTTCCAATCCACGAACAGAACGGCATCGCGCATCTCAACAACTTCTGCATCATGCATGAGTATACCGGCGGCCAAGTCCCCGCCGCCGTCAGCGGCAACAGCTACAGCATAGGCCACCAGCCACCGGGCCCTATGTCTAAGAGAAAGACATCTGGCAGCGGCGGCGGCAGAAGCAAGCAGCACAGTCCGACTCCCACCCGTCGTGTACGTGGGATGCTGAAGAGTAACAGCGACGCCGCGAGGCTGCATGGGGCCACTGAGATCTTGCAGGACTCTGCCGACGTGCTCCAATCCAACGTGGAACTCTGTCTCCTGGTTCAGCTGTTGCGGCGGGACGCACAGCGCCCGGGGCGGTGGTTTGCGTACCACATGCCTCATCTGATCTCCCGACCATTTCAGGTGATTTAGATAGTGGGTGGAAGGGAAGACGGGGAAGGGAAGAGGGGGAAGGGAAGACGGGGAAGGGAAGACGGGGAAGGGAAGACGGGGAAGGGAAGACGGGGAAGGGAAGACGGGGAAGGGAAGACGGGGAAGGGAAGACGGGGAAGGGAAGACGGGGAAGGGAAGACGGGGAAGGGAAGACGGGGAAGGGAAGACGGGGAAGGGAAGACGGGGAAGGGAAGACGGGGAAGGGAAGACGGGGAAGGGAAGACGGGGAAGGGAAGACGGGGAAGGGAAGACGGGGAAAGGAAGACGGGGAAGGGAAGACGGGGAAGGGAAGACGGGGAAGGGAAGACGGGGAAGGGAAGACGGGGAAGGGAAGACGGGGAAGGGAAGACGGGGAAGGGAAGACGGGGAAGGGAAGACGGGGAAGGGACGCGGTACGGGGGACGCGGTACGGGGGACGCGGTATGGGGGAAAAGGGGGTGTGGCGTGGGGGTTTGGATCGCGATGAGCACACAGAGACGGACGATTATCCTGAGGTGAGGGGATTTGTCGTTTGAAGGGATCTGTGAATGGGTCGTTTTGGTTATTGGGCAGGAAAGCGACCACGGTGGGGACGACGAGGACTCCGTCTCGCCGGTGCTGACAGGTGTACTTAATATGTATGATGATGCTTATGAAAATATATTTTGCACATTAGTTTTAATCTATTAGTCACATAAAAGTTAAGTATGGAATTTGCACTGTGAAATTTAAATCTGCACTGCACGTATAAAACATCAATTTATGCATGAATTTAAAAGTATACCTATAATAATGGTGGTTCTTTCTGTTGCCTCTTTTCCCCCAAAACATTTGTGACGCCGCACCCCCTCCCCGCCGGCACCACGTCATCACGCGTACGACAGGTTATCCCGCGAAGGGGTTTGCTCCCTTCGGTACAGTCGTCCCCAGCCCCGCTCTGCTTCGCCAACACCCCACCGCTCATGGGCACTGTGATGGACGTAGCGCAACAACAGCTGCAGCTACGGCAACAGAAACTGGAACAAGAGCAGCAAATACCACAGCTGCTGACGGTGCCGGGCCGCGAGTTCCTTCTCCCCAGACACTCCGTCGAAGCATCAGGGTTTCTGGGAGCTTCGGAGCCGCAGCTGCTCGTACAACCCCATCGGTTTATGAGTCCGCAGTACAAGCGGCACATGGACGGCAGCACTGCCACAATGGATTTTGATGGAGCCATCGCCACGTCGGATCTGGCGGTGTACGGCATTTCTGGACCCATGGGCCTCCTCCCCGGGGATGATATGGGGCTAACGGGAACTCCTTTCCCAATCATTAAGCAGCAACCGTCGCAACAGCTTGAGCTTCCAACCGGGTTCGTTTTCGGTTGCTCGGAACCAACTATTGGTTTGTCGAGCGCGAAAAGCGTCGATAGGCTGGGAATGGGTGGGGGCGGACTTTGCACCTCAGGAACGGTGCTTGGCGCCCGTTCGATGGTTGGGCCGTTGACTGGTCGAGGTGGAAGCGCCGGCGGAGCTGGAGGCATGGCGGTTGGCGTGGGCAGTTTCGGAGCGGAGGCGGGCCTATCGTCCCTATCAGCGGACTCTCCGAGTGGAGCTGGATCTCATCGAGGATTACGTGAGTACGACAAGGCAGCAGCAGAAGGATGACACAACCCGTGGGAGTTTAAAGGGGGGCTTTTGAGTTCGACTTTGAGTGTTTGTACGTGTGTGTATGTGTATGTGTGTTTGCGCGTGCATATGTACATGTGTGTATTTCCATGTAGGTTCGTCACCTCCCCCCGCTCCCCCTCCCCCCGCTCCCCCTCCCCCTGCTCCCCCCTCCCACGCTCCCTCACTCCATTCCCGCCCCTCCCCCCACGATTTACCTTGATACCCCATACCCTCATACCCCACCACAGGCGCTCGGCGGCGGTCTCTTCTCTCCAAGGACTCCTCTCATGACGACAGCAGTGTTGGGGGCGCACCCATGAGCGCCAGTGGCACCACTGCCGCTGGTGTAGCGTCCCTACGGACACCCAGCGTTACCTCGGCCATGAATCCAACCGCCAACGGCTTGCGCGCCGCTGCATTGACGATGGCGGCGACCGCATCCATGGGGCCGTCGCCGCCGTACTCCCCACAGCAGCGGATGGTACACACTGTCAGTCTGGGCTCGGCGATGGAAATGGAACGAGACCAGTCGTCGCAACGCAGGTCGGATGAAGGTCGGTCGTTGCCGCTGCCATTGCAGCTGCGGCAGGCACCTTCAGCCGCTCTGCTGGACCTGAACATCTCGGTGGGTCGGCGGGTCGGTGATGCAGGTCGAGCAATACTTACCATCACCATCATCATCATCATCATCATCATCATTATCATCATCATCATCATCATCATCATCATCATCATCATTATCATCATTATCATCATTATCATCATTATCATCATTATCATCATTATCATCATTATCATCATTATCATCATCATCATCATCATCATCATCATCATCATCATCATCACCATCATCACCATTATCATCATTATCATCGTCTTCATCGCTGAATTCCTCCTGATATTTCTTCTATAGAATGAAGGCTGCGCCTGACGGCGGCAATAATTGCGATTTTGTTCCACCCACCATGATGATGGTGTTGTGTGCTTTTCCCGGTGGCTGATGATCACAGGATCTGTTGGAGGACATCCAGATGCAGCCGCTCTTGACTAGCGACGTAAGCTTGTTTGGGGGGTTTTCCGAATCTTCTGCGTCTTAAGGGCCTCGCCATCCCGATGTAGCGGTTTGTTTGGCGGCGGGGACTCAGGTGCAGTTCCGTCATCCGCCGTTGGGGCTTAGGGTTTAGGGCTTAAAGTTTAGTAGTGGACCTGGTAAAACCCTAAACCCTAATAGAACCAAAACCTCTAAAACCCAAACCCAAAACTCATTGCCCTCCTTCCCTCGGTCTATCCTCGCGGGCCTTTACCCTAGCACTCAGCAGCAGGATATTGAGGCTGTATATTGTCCGTGTTCCTCACCCCTCCACCTCCACCTCAAATCCCCTGACCTCAATTTCCTAATCCATAGCGTTATCTTAAAATCCACCCATCGACCTATCTATCTATCTACCTATCTATCTATCTATCTATCTATCTATATCGTGCTAACGTACAGCATTCCGTAATGTTTGTGTTTGCGCAGATGATGGACCTAGAGGAGGGCGCTGCCAAGCGCGTGCGGTCCAACACCACAACCACTTCAGATGTGGCAGCCTTCGCGTCAGATAATAACACCAACAGCAACTCCGGACAGATCTTTGGGTCGTCGAACGGGGGCCTTATGCTCTCCACGACCGAAGGTAATCTCAGCCTCGGCGGCGGCACATGCGGCGGCGTGGACGGAGGATGTGCAGAGCCCAGCAGCGACCAGGCGGCCTTTAAAGCCCAACTGGCACGCAGTGACTGCTGGACGATGGAGATGCATTTTGAGCAGATGATGAATCTCCGAAAGCAGGTGAGCACGAAGAAGCCTGATTCTTGCCCTGCCTTGCCTAACCTGAACAATGCCTGACTAAAGGGGCGGGGCGGGGGCAGGGTGGAGGGGGGCAGGGCGGGGCGGGGCGGGGCAGGGCGGGGCGGGGCAGGGTGGAGGGGGGCAGGGCGGAGGGGGCCACTTTTATATTTCGTCACATTTTGATAAGGCCCGCTGCCATGGTCTCGCAGTCCACGGGGCTATCCGGGACCCACGCTTCCATCGAGTACGACAACGGCAACAGCGCCGTGCCTGTGGCGTGTGCTAGCGCCGGTGCAACAGCAGTAGCAGCAGCAGTGGCGGCCCTAGGAGTGTGTGATGTTGCGGGCGCTGCTGTTGCTACTGCGGGCGGCGGCAGCAACTCCAGGGGCTCCTCTGCCTCTCAGTTGGATCTGCTAATTCAAATGCTGACCCACCAGGAAGGCATGGAGGATGAGGAACAGGAGCTGCTGCGCCCACACCATCAGCCGTTACAACAGGAGCTGCAGGACTTTGCAGACGCAATCCAGGTGCCAACGTGCGGCGGTGCCGACGAAATGCAAATTTGAAGACGGAGCCTGTATGTGAGGAGCAAGTGAGCAAGCATGCTACATGGCCGCTCCAACTCCAACTTCCAGCTTCCGCCCGCACCAGCATCGGGGCGACACGCACGCCCGGCAGCAATTCGCACGCCCTTGGAAAGAAAACTGGGCATGTACGGCAGATGTACGGCAGAAACCATCATGCCGCACAGCACAGCTGTGCACGGCACAGCTGATGTGCCACGCGTCACAGCAGCCAAATGGTTTTAGCCACTCGGGGGACAGAGCCGCTTTCATCGTGGTGTTGGAGACGCCACACACGGCATATGTGGGTGTCGTACATCGATCATGATCCAAAGAGCCTGGAGGCGGTAAACTGGTTGCGGCGAGAACTGCGGGGGGGGAAACGAGAGCTGCTACAGCCATGCAACGGAAGAATGAGATTACGCTTTGTACGACAACCAAAAGTCAATCGTTGGGTCCGTTGACCGTTATAAGTATCGGTTCAGTTCGCGATGAACGGACATGAGCCGACACAAATAATGGAAAACGGCACGGAGAAATCGCTGGCCGGTGGTGTTATTTCAGAGAGGCGGGGCCGCCCCGGATAAAGGTGCTTTGTGGGCTGCTCGGCACGCGCATGTTAAAATGAGAAGGAAACTCCGTTAGCACGCGTACGTGCGGGCTTACGTACATGCGTGTGTGTGTTTTACACCAGCCGGGTTGTCGTACCGTCCCGGTAGGTATCCTGCGTGCGTGCGGGGAGAGTTCCCTGTATATGCGCTTCGTGATCAGGTCCTACTTGTCCTCGGCGCATTCCCGTGTGTGAACCAATAGTTCTCTCAAATTTTAGTCAGATACTTTAAAAGGTTACATCTTGTTGAATGAATTACCCGCGGTTGGGTTAACTTACTCTGTACGGCCTTCCCGAGTTCTTCATCGGGCCAAGTCTATGATGATGTGATTGGTTAATCAACACAAGCCCGCAGTTTGGAATGATCAATCCACATGCCGCCGCTCAAGTACTAATGTCACGAGAAGATCTCATCATCTTGGAGAAAATTTATGGATTTTGGGTGTAAGAAAAGATCATCCCCGAGCGCACGGCGATGGTGGGTCCTTTGCGATGTCGACACAGCACAGCAGCTACCATGTATGTGCATGGATGCCGGGACGCACCTATCAGTATTTTGGCCTGTATGTGTCGCGTATCACATTTTCCAGTCGGCTGCGCGTGCATCGATGCGTGTGCGTGTGTTAGCGTGTGTGCCTATATCTGCGTATGTGTATGCGTGTATGTGCGTATGCGTGTATGCGCGTATGTGTGTATGTGTGTATGTGTATGTGTGCGTCCTACAGGTGGAGGCAGGTGTTTGGTGACGGACATATCGTAGTCACTGCGTATTAGAGGCCGTCGTATCAGTTAGCTGCGTCTTAGAGGCCGGGCATGCGGAGGAGGAGGACTGCCTCCCGCGGCCCATCCATGGCCGCACCGCCGTCGGAAGAGATACCCACCCATCCGTGCGACCCCGCGCTATCCGCGGGTGTCTGCACACCGTTTATTGTCACATCCAGCGTGCTCACGCCAGCCGGCTGTCGTCCTATCTCCCTAGCCACTCGGCCGCTCTCACTCACAGACCAGGTGCCAGACAAGTCTAAGGACTTGGTCCCCGTCATCGCATTTATGCGTGTGACGGTATACTCTGAGCCCCTAGGTACCCTAGCTACCATAGCTACCGTACCGTGGGCCTTACGGGTTATGCTGCTGGCGCTTTGCAGCGGCGCCTGTCTGTGGGTCGGATGTCCGTCTGTACATCGGGCCCAGAGAGGTCGTGGCTCTGTTTGGGAATTGGCGCTCCATGTGCTGGTGATGATTGCTGGAATGCGCTTTCTGCATCAGCTTTTCGGCAATACAGCGGTGGCATCGTAAAAGAATTGTTATTATTACTAAAAACACTGGTATAAACCTAGCATGGATAAGGTACTGCAACTGTACGACGCATGGATACTGCCAGCTAGCATTGATTGCTGTCCTTGGCCACAGGGGCCGCAGAAACGTTAGCGAATAGCATGTTACCGAAAAAGACCAGTACACGTTTGACTCAACTTGCCTTTCACTTAACATGGCCGTACTAAGGTACGGCAGCTTGCTGATTGACGTACAAGACGCATTCGGGATGTCGCGCTCAAGCTGCGGGTTGTGATAACTACCCCGGTTGCCGGAATGGCAGCAGCAGGGCTTTGGGTTTGGGGGAGTTGGGGTCAGGGTGATGGTGAAGAGTGGGTGGCAGCTTTTGTAGTGTTGGTGGTAGAGGTGACGGAGGTGGTGGTAGTGGTGGTTGTGGTGGTGATGGTAGTAGTTGGTGGTGCTGCTGCTACTGCTGCTGCTGCTGCTGTGCGTGCTTATCTGCGTAAGGCGTGATAATGGGTTGCGTGGGGATCTGGGTTAAGCGACCCGGTGACGCGCCCAATGCGCACCCGTGATGATGTGTTGGCTCTTCAACGGTTAGAGGCGGGGTTTTCCTGGCAGGCAAGGGTGGCAGGCAATCAATCGATCACAGTCCCAGTCCCAGACCACACATCCCACGCATAGCTGCATCATGTCTTAGGCATCTACCATTTTGCTCAGCAGGTTGGGCCATTAGGGGGCGATTCTGCCTGACTTATCATAAGCATACGTGCCACTTGCATGGGTCGATCGGAGGTCAGTGTGGACATCAACTTATGATGACATGAGCGTGGATCATCGATTATCGAGTACGGCATCGATCATCGAATACGGCATGGATCATGAATGATGCTCAATTGATCAAAGCACCATCGATCCGAGTGCATCAAATATTTTAATTGCTTTTGAACTTAACTGATTTGGGCCCCGCGGTAATACTGAGCACCGACAGGCTTGAACGCCTGGGCGCGTGTACTCACAATAAGTACTACCAGACATGTACGGTAGTACTGCGTGGACGGATGCGGGTTCGGCTGGTGGTTCGGGAGGACGCTAGCCACAGTTCAGCTGGAGGCCTTGAGAGCACACAAACATATATTTAGACATATGGCTTGATGAGCGTGGGGGGCAGGGGATGTATTGAAGCAACTGGGGCGTGTTTCGGGGCATGTGTCTGACGTGGCAGATGTCTATTAGTGGGTGGATGGGAGACATTAAGCCGTCGGCCACGTCGGCAGATGTGCTGGCTGTTATCGGGCTCGCTTACCTGCACGGGGCGGCTTGGAAAGGCCCCGAAGGAAGGGCGCATCGGCCCAGAGATTTACTTGTACGGCAAATATATGAATGCAATGGTGTTTGTTTAGTAAGCACGGTTATGCCTTCACACACATGTACGGGGTGTATCATTGGGTTTTGGGTCTCATAATCATCCATCAAAGTGGAGGATCTGTTTATTACCACGAGAGTTGAAAGTGTACGAACCACGTACGTCATATTTGTCTTTCGTGCGTGGGATGTCTTCGTAATAAGGTGTCAGCGTTGCGAATCGCAAAAATAGCAATCGCGGTATTCTTCCTTCCTGCCCGCCCGGTTAGTAGCCGCCTTCGCATGAATCATGGATACAACCTCCCCCCCTCCCTCCCCCCCCTCCCTCCCCCCTCCAACACACACACACACACGCACACGTGCGCCCCTTCCTGCTGGTGCGCTAGCTGTGACGTGCTCATTTTCCCTCCCACCGGTGCCATACATAGACGTCGCCTGAGAGAGCGGCCAAACCTAGTTATGACTGACCCCGTTGACTAATCTCTGTTTCACAGCAGTCCGTGTCTCACTGAACTTCATTAAGTTATGGTTATCTAGATAGCCGTACTTCATTCATTAAGCATTCTTTGCTGGTGCAGTTTCCCAAGCTTAAGCAAGGTCATGATGATGATGATGATGATGCTTGTTGCATTTTTTGTCTTACCCGCCGCTAATGGATGGACTAAGGGGGCGGGGAGCTGTTGACCTGCTGAGCGTTCTAGCAGGGCTGCTGTGAAAGGTGCGTGGTCGGTGGTGCAAGGTGCATGCATCGATGTATGTGTTGTTGCTGACATGCGTTCCTCCGTATGTAGCGAGAGCACGCGCGGTACCTACATATACCGAAGGGAGGGAAGGTCGGCAATTTCCCTGCACGATTACTGTTTGCTCGCTCGCTCGCTCGTAAGTTCCCTGATGAGCTAGCTAGCTCGCTACGTACCGTGGCATATTGTGTGATGCAGTTTTAGGGGGAAGGGAACAGCCATAGGAGTTTCAGTCGGGACTGTTGGAATGCTGTATGGTTGTGGTATGAATGGTCAGCGTGAAGAAGAATCGTAATGATGGATGATGGTGATGATAATTGGTGATGGCTAGATACATGTAGGCATGGCGTCCGTGATGAAGGTGATGATAATGATTGATTGATGCGGAATCAGCTGCAAATGTTGAATATGGAGATAAGGGGTTCGTTAAACGCACGTTCATCTCTGAATGGTACTTAAGCCGGCTTCTGTCGGTATGATGGTGGACGTGAAAGGTTAAAAAGCTTGCTTGCCGTGCACGCCTGTAATATTGGCGAAGTGCAGCATGGGCATTGTTTTTATCTTGTTCGGAAGGCTGTCTCTTCATGATACTTGGTGCAGCTCGTCCCCCCTACTCAAGAGCGATCCGCGGACAGGTAACCATAGAGTCTTTGACCTTAGTGCATACGATTGCTGTAGGCTGCGATGATGCTACTTTATGCTGTGTTGGGTTCCTAAGTTCCTCGAATGATATGTAGCCGTCTGTGTAAACTTCCATGCACAAGTGCCGCTTTGCCGACAGTGAACAGCGCCTGGCGCTTCAGCTGCGCCTATACCGTTCGGCCGCTATTCATTCGATTGAAATTATTTACACATATTTTACAACGCCTCATAAAGTGCAACAATACGCCTTCCTGCCTTCGCATTCCTGCACACACGAATCCTCCCGGAAATGATACAAATACCAAAACCGTATCTGCACAGTTTCATGCTCATGCTTGATCTGGAGATAATTGTTTTCCTGAAAAAGCGACCGTTTTGCGGTTCTGTACGGCAGCCGTGGCGGAAATGTCGCCTCACGTTTGCTCTTCTGCAAGAGCTACCCGGCACCTTTACTTAAAACAATTCTCGTGTCATACCCATTTATAATAATTAACTGAGTTCCGACACACAACACTATGTTGCCGGTGTTGCTCAGTGCTGCTCGCCGAGGTGCACAGCTGCAGCAGTTTGGCCTCCTTTCCGCGTTTATAAGTACTACGAGCGAGAGCCTTAATTCTGCAGCTGTTGCTAGCGCTGCAAGTCAACAAGCTGCCGCAAAAGCTCCGCTTTCGAAGCCCCCACTCTACAAGGAATTCCAAATCTATCGGTGGAACCCCAATGGCGACGAAAAACCGAAATATGCGTCATACCAGGTTGATATCAACAACTGCGGGCCGATGATGCTGGATGTCCTCCTTAAAGTTAAGGACGAGCAGGACCAGACGCTTTCGCTGCGCCGATCGTGCCGGTAGGTTCCTTATTGGAAGGTTGTCGCATGCCAACATGGTTCAGTTTTGCACTTGGACGGTTGTGTTCCGATACGAACGCAACAACGGAATGGGCTGACAGTGAAACCGACTGACTGACTGTCGGCGCTCTTTTGCGCAGGGAAGGCATCTGTGGATCTTGCGCGATGAATATTGACGGCACCAACACGCTTGCATGCCTATGCAAGGTCAACCGGGATCCGGGGCATGTGAGCAAGGTCGCTCCATTGCCGCACATGTTCGTGGTGAAGGACTTGGTGGTGGACATGTCCAACTTCTACGCACAATATAAGTCTATTAAGCCCTATCTGCAGAAGAAGGAAGCTTCCAGGTACAGTGCCGGTTTTGCTGCTAACCATTTCTATCCCTAGTAATGGGTTCGGGGTTTTGAGCGAGAGGTCACGGGTTTCTCGCTCTCGCTGCCCAGTACCGCCATAATTGCTTGCCAGAAAGCCGTGCGTCCCGAACAGGCCACTGGGGTTCACCACGTTTCCTCCCCCTATTTGTTCCTCGCGGCTGATGTATCTATTCAACGTTAAACAGTCTTTGTTGCCTCGTCGGGATCCTCTTACCCTTTACCGCCTCTGCTTTCATGTTTGAGCCTCAGGATATTTTTTGTTTTTTGTTTCATTTTTGAAATTCTTACACGCTTCTCACGTTCATTTTATACACGTTTCTTGCATCTTTGTCAGCCGTCGCACGTTCTCTCCCATCCACCAAACCGTTCTGTGTCCCCGATTTCTGGCTCCCGGCCCCCGGCTCCCGCAGCGGCAAGGAGTGGTACCAGTCCAAAGAGAGCCGAACTAAGCTGGACGGATTGTACGAGTGCATTCTTTGCGCCTGTTGCTCCACGTCATGTCCGTCATACTGGTGGAACAGTGACAAGTACCTGGGACCCGCAGTGCTGTTGGCAGCATACAGGTTCGGCGGGGAGACTGGAAAGAGGGAGAAAGTCCTCGGTGTGGATATTTCTATTGGGTCGGCCCGTCGATTTTATTGCATTCTTACTCAATACAGTGAATTATAACAAATTTAAAATCTAAATTTAATCCAAATCCAGGTGGATCATCGACAGCCGCGATGACTACACGGTAGAACGCATGGCGCAGTTGGATGATGCCTACAAGCTGTATCGCTGCAAGACTATCATGAACTGCGCAACCGTATGCCCCAAGGTGGGCGGAAGAGAAATGGCACGGGAATGGCGAGGGGAAGGGGAAATGAAAGGGAGAGAGGAAGGAGGGGATGGGAAGGGATGGGCTGGGCTGGGCTGCAGTCGGGCCTCAAACAAAACATGACTCATGTGAAATATTCTTAATTGAACTGACCCCGCCATTTCCCGCCTCCTCTCCCCCTGTTGTCGTGGTTCGACCCCTCTCCTGGCAACATGTTGCGGCCCTCAGGGCCTGAACCCCGGGAAGGCCATCGCCAAGATCAAGCAGTCGCTGCACAAGGGCCAGCCCGTATGATTTTTCTCAAGAGGACAGCAGCCAACAGAGGAAAGGGGGGGGGTAAATGTCATAGGGGCAAACCCGTACGCTCTTTTCCCCTCCCTTTAGGGCCGGGCCGGGCGGTTGGGGTTCAGGGGCCACCGGGGGCGCGCGTGCTGGCGCTCTGGGGCTCCTCATCACATACACACACACACACACACACACACACCGAGACACACACACACACACACTTTTGCGGACGCCCGCCTGGCGTGTAGTGTGGAGTGTTGCACCGATAGCCTACGTAGGACTGATTCAGTGTGGAGTAAAGCGCGGGCTGTGGGTGGGTGGGGAGTCCAGGGAAGGGTTCTGTCTCAACCCGAACGGGAAAGTGGCGGCGCTTTCAGATTGCCTTAATGGAGAGAAGGTCCGAGGCTAACCGCCCCTCCATCCACCTCCCAGGTCTCCTCGGTTGGCCTTCCCCTCCCAAACCCCCGACTCCTATTGCATTAGCTGAGACCAGCTGGACCCATTACAACTAATCGGCCAGCGCTGTAGCCGACTTGGAGGAGCGTTAGCGGTTGGGGAAGCTTAATGAAAACTGAACAGCTTATCTCATCTGGATTGTCCCTGTGGATAGTTTGTGAGGGGGTGGGGGAACGATAAGTTAAGGGAGGGAGGGTTGTTGTAAAAAGGGTTTGACCGATCAGACCAGAGCGATAGATGCATGGTCTTGTCCCCCCGTGTGCATGTGTGTGTGTGTGTGTCTCTCCACAGTCCACACACAAGCACGCGCATGCGATGCGGAGGAAGACGAGGATGGGACGTATCGAACCTGCGGAGGTTCTGCAGCCTACTACAGAACATTTTAGCTTTTGCTGTATAAGAAGCCATGTTTGTTCAGTTTGTACTTCAGTTATTTAGTTTAGGAATGGGGCGATGGCAATGTTCCATTTGTCATGAAGATCACAAGTTCTTTCAATAACCTCTGTCCCCGAGAACCCCTATTGTTCTGTCACCCACTGGAGAGAGGAAGAGCAGCCGTCAGGAGGCAGGTGGTCGCACCTGCTGCGTATGAAAAGCAGTCTATGGCAAACATTCCGTCATATATATCTCACGATGTGTGTATCTCGCACATCATGGTCATTAGACATACATGTGAACATGTACGGTGCGTCTCTACCCTGCGTACCGCAGCAGCATCACACGTGCGACATGAATCGATTCGATTTTCGCTTATGCGAGTGCATATGTCATCTCCTGCAAGTCCCACTCACCCACAACAGCCCGCGCTGAAAGTGGCGCGTGATGACAAAGTGACCCACCCTGGACTATCACAACGTAATCTACATCTATGCCCCCCCCGGCCCCTGATGGAGATATCTTCCCCCCATTCAGCCGGAATGACCTCGAAGTGGCGCCAGCTGATGTCCCCCGACAGCTCACCCGCATGTTACCGAAGCCCCCTGGGAGCTCTTGCCGGGCTTCTACGGTGCCGGTCTATGTACGGCAATATGCTACGGCACCACATCCTCGCTGTCTAGAAAGCGACTCCGACGGTCCTTAAATCCAGGGGAGCAGACCTAGTGGCAGCCAGCGCAGATAGGGCCCTAGAAGCCTGGTAGGGGCCTACTTCCCCTGCTCCTGATCCAAACAGCGTTTTACGTCCTTCGATGCTCCACTCTGCGTGTTGTTGGTTCCCGTGGCTTCAATGAACTCCTCCCCACCACCCGCGGAGGCCTACATATAAACATCAAATACGCGTACATCCCGAGACACGTACATGCATACCCGTTAATGGTGCGGTGTGGTACCTACTTACAGACATACAGGTATACATACGCGCATACATCCATGCATACATAAATACGTGTGTACATGCACACGTACGCACATACACAGGATTTCACACACGTCCCCTCACGGAAGGTGTCAGGAGCTCAATCATCCAGAGCACACAGAGCAGCCACCCCCTGCATCACCCAGACGTCGGCATGCGTATCCGCCGGAATGGCTAATCCAAGGTAGATCACAAAGTTGCTGGACTGCCCTGTCGTACTGAGCACGCCAGCACGCACGCTGGTCTTGTACAGCGGGCAGGCATACAGGTGTCCACCTGACGCCGCCGCTGCAGCGTCTGCCGGCGTCGGCGCGGCGGCAGCAGCATTAACGGAGTTGCTGCCCCCCCCGCCCCCGCCCGGAAGGCTGCCATGGCTGGCGCTCCCGCTGACAGTGCCGCCGCCGCTGCCGCCGCCGCCGCCCCCGCCCCCGCCGATAACGCCGATGCTACCACCGATGCTGATGCTTCCTGGCAACAAGCCGCTGGCTCTTGGGAAGGTGCCAAGAGAGGGGATTCCGCCGAGGCTTCCGCCGGCACCAAAGCTTGAACCAACGCTGAGGTTGTTAGCGATGCCGGCGGCGGAAGCGGCGGAAGCGAAAGGCACCGTGAGAGTGGGGGTGAGGGGCGGGACGAATGATGGTACGGCGCCTAAGGATATTGATGACGTGGCAGGTGCGAGTTGGGTTCGAGGTGATGATGAGGAGGATGGCGATGGTGCAGTTGAAGTCTGTGGAGGATGATTCTCAGCTGCATGAAGGTAAGTATCCGCCGCCATGGGCTCCGCGGTGTGCTTGGGCAGAAGATGTACGGCAGGTAGGCTGCTGAACATGCCTCCAGGGCGGGCTGCACCCAGGGTGCCTGGCGGGAGGTAGGTTGGGGGGGAGTTATTGTTTGGGAAGGGGTGCTGCGAGGTCGGATGATGGATAGTTGGTGTGAATGTGGCATGCATTGTTATGATGCAGCTGCCACAGGCTCACGTGCGCTTCGGGATCAGTGAAGCCAACGGCAATCTGCGGAATAATCGTTTTAACTCGATAATGAATGCCTAGGATTTAATAAAGCCCAAATGATTTTATTTAGGCAGCGGCCAAGTGGCGGAGTGCCCGCTGTGGCCCCACTCATACCCATACCTGCTTGCTCGTCCCATCTCGCGCCCTCGAGGAACAAGCCGTACACGTACACGCCACCCTCCGCGGGAACCCCTGCCCGCCCAGGAGCGCCTTCCCCATCTTCAACAGCGTCACTGCCGCCGCCGGCGCTGCGACCTGAATGCTCCACTCCACTGATCGTGCTACTGCTGCCGCCGCCGGCGACGCTACTTCTGCTGACGGCGCTGCTGATGCGGCTTTCGCTGCCACCGCCGTCACCGCTGCTGCCGCCACCGCCACCGCCACCGCCGCCGCCGCCGCCGGCGGCGGCGGCGATAGCCACCGCAGCGGCACCGCGTCCCATTGCGTCCACCTTCTCCATTAACGCTTTATTCTGTTCCGGAGCCAACACTCGGAAGCCGAAGGTAAGGCTGTCGATTGGGACTCGCGTCCGTCGCGCATAATTCTGGAGGACGGCTGTGATGAAGCCCTGCGGGAAGGACAGCCCCGGCAGCCAGAAGGCTGGCGGCGGTCCCCGGGTAAGCCAGGTCTGTAGTGCCTCCGCGCGGCGGCGGAAGTCAGCGACCCAGGCCGCGAGGGGTTTCGTGGATGGGTACGACACGCGGCGCCAGGCTCGTGGAACTTGGTTGTTGAGAAGCGCCGTCGCCATTTCCTGATTTAGAGGAACAGAGCGTGTGTGCATGTGTGTGTATATGTATATATATGTCCCAGGAAGGAGGAGGAGGAGGGGGAGGGGGAGGGGTAAAGGGGGGCAGAATGCAGCAAAATGAGCAGTAAAAAAACCAGAAAAAATCCCCGGAGATGGATTAGATGGGGTCGGTACGGTAGGTGGGGTCTGGTGTCTGTGTCCTATACCTACCATCACGGCATTCCGCAAACACACGCACGCACGCACATACACACGCACAGTCACCCACCTCCAACTCTGCGCTCATCACCGCGAGGCCCTTGAGCGCCCGGATCAGCTCATCCAGACTCTTAGACAACACGCCACGGAGCGCATTAGCACGCTCCATCTCCTGCGCGAGTACGACACCCAGGCTATTGTCGTGCCCTGACGGCAGCGGCGCGAACGGATTGGCAGCACCCCTGGCGGCGGCCTCCCGTACAAGCGGCGGCGGTAGCATGTCCGCGATTTCTGCCGCCATGTCTGCAGTGACGTCATCAGTCGTGACCTCCGCACCGCCGCCGTTGCGTTCGTACAGGCCGGCCGGTACGGCAGCCCCGGCAGGGGGCGAGGTGGAGCTGATGGAAGATGCGGAGGTGATGCGGCGGCCACCATTCCCGGTGACGGTGGCCATACCCGTGTTGGTGGTAGTTGTAAACCGTTGAAATCTATCTCGTCCCATGGATACGTACGAGTTGTACGACGGAGAGCTGACGGCGGCGGCATTACTGCCGCCGCGGGTGGGCGTACCGGGGGTTCGGACATTGCCCGTGAGGCTGACGCTGATGCTACTGCCGCCCCCGCCGCTGGGTAGCTCAATGGGGATGGTGCTCAATGAGGCGGGCGGCGAGAGGTTGGTGCTGGCGACTTTCTCCACGGTCGTGGCGGCGGCGGCGGCGACCACACGGGGCTGGATGGACAAGATGGTGTCTAGGAGCTTGCGTGTCTCCTGCGCACGTGCGTGTGTGGATGTGTGTGTATGTGTAGTACGTATATGTGTATGTGTATGTGTACGTATACAAATAGACAGCTACAGCTACACAGGCATACGGCCTGACAGACAGACTTCCGTACCTGCATCTGCAACTTAGTGTCAGCATTGGCATGTAGACCGAACACCTCGGGAGAGTCGACATTCGGTAAGGACTTAATGTACGACATGTACATCCCGTGATCGCCGTCGGGCGGTTGCGGATAAGCCAGCTCAACGCCGCCGCTGCCGCCGCGACTCGGGGTCCCGGCGCCTCGTTGTCTGAAGACGTACCCCTCCTGGAGCACTGACGGGTTATAGAATTGCTTTAATAGGCAACCCAGCAACCGCCGGTCGTTGTCATCCGTCACACGGCCGCCGTACACAATGTCGCCAGTGACGTACTGCAGAGCGTCCCATGGGACTGTGGGCGCTGCACCGTTGAACGACATTGACCACGGCGGCGTACTATCGCCGCCAATGAAGCTGCGGAGGCCGCCACTGCTGACACCGATGCCGGTGGCACTGCCGAGACCGCCGCTGCCGTACCCATGCGGGGTGTGGGGGGCGGTCGCCGCCGGCGGGTCGAGCAGGAACATCTGGAGTGTACGGATGGCGACGGAGAGGTCGCCGTCGCTGAACTCATACCGCACATTCCAGCCCAGGGGTCCAAAGCGCCTCCTCTCCTATGCCGTACACAAAAACACATATGGTTTAGACGCACACGCATTTGAGATCCTCCATTACTGCGTATATATAATTTGTCAACCAATTATCAGTAAGTAACAAGTTGCTCGAAAATCGGCACTGTACGGCAACCCTTAATTCGTTCCAAACGCATCCCGGTATTGAAGCCCAAGGAGGTAACGGGTGAAAATGGCGCGGGGATGTACGACGTCAGGTAAGGAAAACAACACGGAATTCACTAAACAAAACCCGGTGAAATGTACGGCAAGGTTCTCGACCAGCGCCTGAAAAGAACACCCCACACGGACACGCACGGACAGGAACGCCTAAAATGGCGGTGTCCCGGCACTGCAGTACCATGCATTCGGAGTACAGTACAGTGCAGTACAATACTGCTCAGGTATTTCCCCAAGTGGATATCTCACCGGCTGTCCCCCGCCGCTACCCCTCTTCCCCAATACACACACGTACCTGCAACACCGCATGGAACATGGCACAAGAAAACAGCAGCTTACGCCACTGCGACGTGACCATTGCCGTACGTGACAGGCCAATCCCCGTACCAAACCCCAGCTGGCTTGCACTGCTCGTAAATGATGGCGGGGAACCCGTAAGGCCCCCCGCAGATCCCATTCGCTCCATCGCTGCCGGCGCCGGCATCGCGGTGCTGCTGATGGGAGTGACCAACACTCCCCGTGGCGACGCTGGCAACGGGCCGCCGCTGACCGTCGTGGCTTGGGCGGGTGTTGTGGATGCGGATGCCGGCGGTGGCAGCTGCGACGGCGCCGCCTGTGATGCGGGTGAGAGATGGCTAGTGCCGGGTCGGGCTCCGAAACCACCGCCCGTGGGGCTGCCACTGGTGGGGATGTCCAAGGTGGCGGGCAGCATCTCTCCGTAAATTCGCAATAGGTGTGCTCGGATGCCTGTACGGGAAATGGGACGAGAGTTGTCAGCAGCGCATCTGAGAGCACACTGTGACGGCCCATCTTACAAAATCAATATGCTCATGGAGATACATGACAAAACTAAACACGACTAATAAGAAACATACGGAAAAAATAAAATGATAATAAAATAATAAGAAATAGAAATATATTAATACTAAGAAAGTTGTAAGAAATTATATGCGTGACCGTATATGTATTTTTCTGTCTGTCTGTCTGTCTGTCTGTTTGTATGTTGGTGCGTGTATTTGCATTTTCCACACTGGTTACGTCGCTCTTATTACCCTTGCTACCCCCCTCCTGCCGTACCTTTCGGAGGTTCTAAGGTCGCCTTAATACCGCTTTGCAGTACAGGCACAGGAAAAGAGCGGCTGGGCATGGATGTCAGCCACAACCGGAACTCCGGATGAACATCGTACACCGGCGCGACTGGGGGCGGCGACGCCGGCACCTCCGTAACTGCTGGGCCAGCACCGGCAGCGACGCTGCCCGTCCCCGTCCCTGTGTAACCAGTGCCCGTCCCTGTTGCCGTACGGTAGCCTGTACCCGTACCCCTGGCGGTGCCGGTCGGGCTGCCCGAGGTACCTCCTCCGCCAACGCCACCACCAGAGGTACTGGGTACGGCGCCGCTCCCGGTGACGGTGACAGCGGGCAGGTCGCCGTGTCCGGTGAGGGTGGTGTTGGGTGTGGGGGAAGATATGGCCCCTCCTATTCCGCTGCCGTTGACGCCGCCACCACCGCCACCACCGCCGCCGCTGCGGCCTCCACCTCCACCGGTTGCTGCCATACTCGGAGAGGTCATTCGGAAGGCAGCAAGGCGGGTGCTGAACTGCTGCTGTTGCAGATAACGGGTCTGACGGGAGTCAGGCAGGGCGGGAGTCAGGCAGGGCGGGAGTCCGGCAGGGCGGGAGTCAGGCAGGGCGGGAGTCAGGCAGGGCGGGAGTCAGGCAGGGCGGGAGTCCGGAAGGGCGGGAGTCAGGCAGGGCGGGAGTCAGGCAGGGCGGGAGTCAGGCAGGGCGGGAGTCAGGCAGGGCGGGAGTCCGGAAGGGCGGGAGTCAGGCAGGGCGGGAGTCAGGCAGGGCGGGAGTCAGGCAGGGCGGGAGTCAGGCAGGGCGGGAGTCAGGCAGGGCGGGAGTCAGGCAGGGCGGGAGTCAGGCAGGGCGGGAGTCAGGCAGGGCGGGAGTCAGGCAGGGCGGGAGTCAGGCAGGGCGGGAGTCCGGAAGGGCGGGAGTCCGGAAGGGCGGGAGTCAGGCAGGGCGGGAGTCAGGCAGGGCGGGAGTCAGGCAGGGCGGGAGTCAGGCAGGGCGGGAGTCAGGCAGGGCGGGAGTCAGGCAGGGCGGGAGTCAGGCAGGGCGGGAGTCAGGCAGGGCGGGAGTCCGGAAGGGCGGGAGTCAGGCAGGGCGGGAGTCAGGCAGGGCGGGAGTCAGGCAGGGCGGGAGTCCGGAAGGGCGGGAGTCAGGCAGGGCGGGAGACGTCACAAAGAATGTGGATGTTTTGGTTTGTTGGTTCGTTTATAGCTGCTACTGACTACTAAAATCAGGATCTCTCGCCCGGATCCAGATGTTTTGCCTTGCTTGTTCCATTCACATGGGCTCCCCCGTCCACAGCCCTTCAGGGACCCCCTCATACACACATACACAAACCTGCAGGTCCTCGCAGAGCCTCTCCAACCGCGGCATCCAGCTTGCAGCGAGGTGGCAGTTTTGCAGACACACCCAGTCACCACTCTTGATGGCAGCCTGGATTAAGTGTGTAAGAGCAAGAAGGGGTGTGTGTGTGGGGGGGGGGAAAGCGTAATCAATGGTTGGGGGACAAATGCTAATTAGGATACATCATTTTGGATCACAACCTAATGCAGTCGAACGATTGGTGAGCACAAGCCCCTTTAGAACAAGGCCTATGATATGACATGACATGATGTCACATCGCAGCATATCATATATGTGTCCATGGGCCAGCGGCCCCCTGCTGACCTGCTGGGCAGAGACCTGCGTGCCCTTCTCCCTGCTGTCCTAGCTAGAGAGACGCCCTCACCCCTTGACCCAAATATGCTTAACTTTGTGTGTGTGTGTGTGTGTGCGCGCGCGCGCGCGTGTGTGTGTGTGTGTGTGTGTGTGTGTGTGTGTGTGTGTGTGTGTGTGTGTTGGGTGAGCAGCGTTCACCACCAGCGACCAGCAGAATATATCAGCAGTGGCGCAATAAACGATCACATCTGATCATACAATACATTCATTGCTGACCATCCCAATTTCCTGCAGCACCTCTCCCTTTTCCTCCCTTTCTCTCAATCAATGATTTTCTTGGTTACCTGCAGGGCTGCCTCCGCTCGTGGTCCCTGTCCCTGACCCAGACTGATCATATGCAGCCGCCGACCCATGGGTCGACCCATCCCCGCTGCAAACCGAGTGATGGCGGCGCTGGGGTCGGCGCCTTGGGACAGAATGAATATGATGGGGGTGGCGGGGGTGGAGTCCGCGAAGAGCTCGTGGAGGGCAGCGGGGGGCGGCTCGGTGAAGTTGGGCCCCAGCGTCAGCGACACGTATCTGTGTGTGAAAGGGGGTTCGGGTCGCGGGGTCTTGCGATGGTGGGAGCGGTGGTTGAATGGGCCAGTGGGAGAAGGTGAGAAAGATGCGGTGGAGGAAAGAGATGACGAAGGGGTTAAAAGAGGAGGTCATAAGGGTACATACACATACACAAATACACATACACAAATACACACGTTCTCTCACCTTCGAATTGCACTTAGCAACCTCCCTTCACATAGTACTCGAATCAGCAGAAGCATCTGAAACAGCGTCAACTGCTGCCCTGCCGCCGCCGCCGCCGCCGCCGCTGCACTGTTGGACTTCCCCATCAGCCCTCTGGGACTCAGCCCCGTATCTCCTCCTCCTCCGCCGCCGCCGCCGCCATCACCGACCCTTGCCGCTGCCAGTGCCACATCCGCACCAGGTGCCAATGAAGGCGACCCCCCCGCCTCGCCTCTTCCTGCCACCGCACCTCCCATAACGGTCGGCTCGTGATGCAGGCCGTCCGCTTCCTCAACTCTGTCGAGACCTCCGAGGACTCCAGCTCGCGGCGACGCCGCGCAGTGCAGCAGCGGGGTGAAGAGGTGGGAGATGTCCATGCCGAGGTAATTCTCGACGGTGGGGCATTCAACGAAGGCTTGCCACGCTTCCGGCTGACTCGCCACCGCCGCCGTAAGGCCCGAAAAGGCATGCGGCACTGCTGCCTCTAACGCCAGCAGCCCCTCCCAAACACCAGGACCGGCCCACGTGCCCAGAGTAGGGGGCCTCGGAGCTAGCAAAGCAGAGCCGACGTTGTACTGCGTGAGACTGGAGCGGGGAACAGAAGGCGACGCCGTGGGATGATGGGTGTGGGGGTGATGGGGCTGTTGCTGCTGCTGCTGCTGCTGTTGACAAGGATGGTAGTACTGCTGATGTTGGTGCTGATGTTGGTGCTGATGTTGGTGCTGATGTTGGTGCTGGTGTGGGTGCTGGTGGTGCTGGTGTGGGTGTATTGTTTGGTAAGGTGGTTGGTGCGGTTGAGGTTGCGCTTGGTGGTTAAGTTGGGAGTGGGGATGCTCAGGGTTTTGGGCGTGTGTTCGTTGCGGATGGGATTGAGGATTGAGGTGGACCTGGGGTTGGGAGTGGAGCGCGTCGCCGGTGCTGGTGGCGGCGGCCGCGCCGCACCCGCCGCCAGTCAGGAAGCTGGTGCCAGCGGCTGCTGATCTTCCCCCCCTCAAGAGGAAGCTCCACTCGCTGGGATTGATGGCGCCCGAGTGGCGCCCGATGGATGAGGCGATCAAAAAGGAGTACAGCAGCTTGTGGCTGTCGAATAGGCCCCTGTGATTGTTGAGGTAAGGTAGGGTAAGGACGGGCAGCGGAAAGAGGTAAGCCCTCTTCTCCATTTCTCCTCTATCTCCTCCGCCTCTCCCGTGCTCTCCTTCGCCTCTCGTCTCCCGTCCTCCTTTTCCCACCTCCCTCAGCCGCCGGTGAACAACAGCTCCCTCTTCTTATTCTTCGGCAAATCTCTCACCGCTTCATGCAATATCACATTCCTGCTAAACCCCTTTCCACCCTCCCCTGCTCCCCCTGTTCCCCCTGCCTTTTTCCCCTGCTCCCTCGGCAACCCGTCATGCACTTCCTTCACTTCATAGCCTGCGTAACTCAGGCCCTCGCGCTGGCCCTCGCGCTGGCCCGCTGGTCTTCATATAAGTTCTCCTTCTCCTCCTCCTCCATGCCTCCCCTTCCCACCATCCTCTTCTCTCCTTCCTCACCTGCACACCATCCGGTAGACGTACTCCGTCGTGTGGTCCATCAGATTTCGGAGCCGGGTCTCCAGGTCGTCCGCCCGTGCCGCCGTATCTAGGCAATGTCGGAACATGCGAGTGAAGGCGGCCAGAGACGTCTGGTACATGGGGTCGATTAAGGCCAGCTCAGCCGTCACGAAGTACAGAAGTGACCCACGGGTCGGTACGGGTCGGTAAACCTCACGAGCCTCGTTGATGGCGCGCTCAGTGGCCTCAGCCTCCGCAACGCGTGTCTGGATAATGCCTGAGGAATAAAAGAAAGGGAGGAAGCAATGATAGCAAATGTACGACAACACCGCGCTGCGAAGATACCAGTCTGTTGGTATAGTTTCTAAGAAATAATAATAATTGCGCAATATATCTAAGCCAATAAATAAAAATATTTTTAAACGATTTAAAAATATATAATATTAAATTTAATTATAAATATAATAATAGTATTAAAAATATATTATTATTATTTATTTAAAATGTTCACGAAGATTATAAATTGTAACGATACATATGTGTGTAAGGTTCGGTTGGAAGCGATGAGCGATGAGTCACGGCAGGCCCATCATGGAGCTCAGCCGCACTGTCAATCCGCACCCACCGCTTGTCTGCTTGGCGTCGTTGAGTGTGGCGATGAGCTGCTCGTCGTCCAGGAGGGAGGTGGGCTCCGCCTCTTTTAAGAGCGCCAGGATGCGGTCCTCAAGCTCAGAGAGCTGTCGCTTGTCGGAGGATAGACTCACCTGCACGGGTTGGGGACGGGAATGGGGTGGATGGGGGAAGGGAAGAGACGAGGAGACGGTAAGGGAAAAGGAGATGGAAGGCGCGAGGGAGAGGGGACGTAAGAGGGGATCGAAGGCAAAAGGGAAAAGGGGGAAGAGATGGAATAGGGGAGGAAGGGGAGGAGGGCACAGGGGTGTGTATTCGGTGCGCATATAACATCCGTACCATCCCAAATGCACGCATCTGCACAAACACACGGGCGCACACATGCATATGTATATACACAAGCACATATGCACACGAATGCCATTGTTCGCAAAACCACAAACCCTTACTCACCACGAGGCGGTCCTTAGCCTCCTCCAGATCTGGTCGTTCCTGTCGTACGACATCACCCAAGAGCTGATCCTCCAAACCCTGGGATATCATGAAAAGAGTACAGGCGAAGGGGGGCAAAATTACATGTACGTCAGTACGGCAGAGGGCGAGTTGAAATTAGCGAGTAATCGGCGCGTTCTCAGCGCTGCAGTAGGCGGATGACATGCAACCTTTAATATGAATATACACTATTCCATTTTTGGCGCACATACACACACACACACACATACGCGCGCGCACAACACAACACACGCGCGCGCGCGCACCCCAACCGAACAAAACGCCCACCTTCGGTGTAACTGTGAAGTTGATCAAGTTGACCCGGATGCAGACCTCCGGTAGATAGTGCGGGTTTGGCAGGCGGGTGGTGAGGTACAACCGGAACCTCGGGTCGTACTCCACCTCTGAGTCTCCGAGACGGATGAGCAGCCGGGAGCCTGTAATCGTGGGGTGTGGGGGGGGAGAGGGAAGGGAAGAAGAGTGAGAAAGGGGGAAAGGGGAGGGGGCAATGGGAAAAAAATGCAAAAGGGAGGAAGGGACGAAATAGGGAAGGGCGAACATACAAATACTGCAGCTGAAGGCCCCAGAGCTGTAATGCACCAGTACAGAAAAGTATGGGTTATGGGGACAACAGGGGACAGGAAGGGAAAAACTCCTCGTGATTAAAGGTCTTGCCGTGCATGTACGTAGCCTTAGTAAGCAGCGGCTCCAGAACCGGGTCCAGGGGACCCTCCCCCACATCCTCCAACAGCAGCGGCTGCCCCAGCCTGACGCAGTGCTCCAAAACGGCCAACGGCACGCCGCCGCCGCCGCCGGCGGACGCTGAGGCCGCAGCCGCCGCCATGGCGGCCACCGCCCCAGCAGCCTGTCCCGGCGCCATGAGCCCGCCGCCGCCGCCGCCGCTGCTGACGGCGATCTTGTCGGGTGATGCGGTGGCGCTGGCGGCGGCGGCAGCGCTGGCGGCGCCGCCGACGGAGGCAGGCCCGGTGGTGACGTGTGCGTCAGACATCCTGAGCACCCGAATGTGATTCTTCAGCTCCAGGGCTTTGATCCAGCGACAGGCTTGGTCCTGGGGACGGGGCACCGGGATGGATGCAGCGACGTCACTGGTGTCCAGCTGTCTCCCCTCCTCCCCTCCTCTTTCCCTCCACACACACACACACACAACCCCGTGCTCCTCTCCATTCACGTGTGTATGCCGTACCTGTGGGTCAATACACAGCGGCCATCGGCTACCCCGGGTCACCAGAACGCCGTTGTCCACGGACAAGCTGTCGGTGGGAAGGCCCTGTCGGGTTACGGGACAGGAGAAAGGGGAGAGAGGGACAGGGAGAGCGTATTGAGAGTGGGAGATGTGTTGTGTGCTTGCGTATAAGCAAGAACGCGAGAGAGCGAGAAAGCGAGAAAGATGGAGGGCGGGAGAGGCACCAGGTATAAAACTCACCGCGTCGCCCTCCCGCCCAGACCCACATCCCACACAACCTTCTTCGCATCAGGCATTCGAAGGAGCTGATTACAAAATCTGTTTTTTTACAGTATAGTAAAATATATAAATTAGGCAGTGTAGACAATATTACTAGGGTTTTAAACCCACTAGTATAACCCCTTTCAACATTATATTATAAAAATTATGTATTTGGTACGGTACAGGTTCTGTAACCCCAGCACTACTGACCCTGTCCCACTTCCTCACCTGCATGCCCCACTCCCGGATCTCAACAGCGGACACCAACGTGGCAGCCAGGCTGAAGGTCTCGTGGGCTGGGATGCCGGGACCGTACGAATGAGGCCCCGGGCCGGCAGTACCAGCAGTAGCAGTCGGACCAGAAGTCGCCCCGATGGTGGAGGCGGGGGTGGAGGGAGGTGGGATGCTGATGGGGATGGCGGCGGCGCGACAACGACCTATCCAGGTTCGAACCAACTGCTCCCGGTACGGACCTGCGGGGGGGGGAACGACGCAGTACACACAGCGCGCAGCTCTTAGGACGATATTTTACACAGGGCGTGTTAACACCAGATGGTAGGTGCCCTCATTTTTGTTCGAAATGTGCATTTTGATATGGCCGAAGCTCTGTGGACTTTCATAACGTGCTCTATCGCTATTGCTGTAAAAGAAAAATTATAAAAAGAAAAATTATAAATAATAATATAATAATAAATAATAATAAATAATAATAAATAATAATAAATAATAACAATAATAATAACAAAACGGGCAACAAGAATAAGAATAAAGAATAACGATGCTAATATTAATATCTTAATGATGATAACAACTTATTATTGTAGGATTAGGCAGGTTTTTTCCAAACCCTAAAAAACCTAATAGTAGAGACGAACTCAAGCAGCTCGGGCGCATTGCGTGCCTACCCGTAAAGGCTCCTAAATAGGATATGGCGGCTGCCGCTAAGAAGACGTCTCCGACCAGAGAATGGAGGGTGGCCGTCATTCGCTCACTGACTGACTGCCACCTGACGCTCTCATCGGCCAGGGCCCCGGTGAGCTTCTCGGCCCGCTCCAGACGCCGCTGGCTCAGCTCAGCCTGGATTTGGAGCCAAGATAGGAGGTCACCATGAGCAATCGAAAGGGCGTGGTGTACGTGTAAATGGTGTAAGTGTATATGTATATCTATAGAAGGATGTGTATGAGGGTTTTGGAGCAGCGGAAAGAGTAGGGTGAGGAAAAATAAATCAAGCGACGGACCCACGGGTCAAGCTAGCCCAGGTCGCTGTTCCGCTCCCCATCTGTTCATTTGTGCTGAACTTTAAGCCATAGCCAGATGTTCTAAGGTAAAAGGACGTGTGTCTCGATGACTGCACGTGAGTGCATAGTAGTAGTACATATACGCACATACACACACGCACACGCGCTCCCTCTCCCCCGCTGACTGCAGGTTTCAGTCAGGCACTCACCTGTTGTTGCAGGCTGTGAAGCTCCTCTTGTGTTGACTGCGGGAGGGAACACGGGAAAGTGGTAGAGGTCATGGGGAACGTTGGGAACCGTGTCAAAGGCGTGTTTGTAAAAGCGCACAAAAAACGTTCTCAGCGAGGGGCCCCCTAAAACGCAAACCCCCACCCGCCCCCATCCCGCTTTACTCTGATTCCCCCTCCCCCCCCATACACACACAACCTGCAGTGATTCCTGGAGCGCCGCCACCTTTCCTTCCAGCTCTGCCAACTGCTGCTGTTTGGCCGCGAGAGCTCCGTTCATCGCCCCCAGTCGCTCCTGCGCGGTGGCCAGAGCCGCCCGCTTGGGCTCCACCACTCGGATAACCCTGCCGTAGGTGTCCATGGCACGAACCCACAGACACAGGGACTGGGCGGCCTTGGACTGCTTTGCAACCTGTACGAGGGAGGGGAGGTGTGGGAGAGAGAGGCGGGAGGTGTATATATGTGTGTTTGTGTGTGTGTTTATACGTGTGGAGGGGTTATGCTCTATGATCAAAACATGTTTGTGAAGAATAAAATACAATTTATACAATGTATCCTGATCTGTGATGGCCCGGAGGCGAGGAAGGAGGTACCTCATGACTCTTGACCCCAGGCGTTGGGGAGGAAGAATGCGAGATGCGGGGAGGTGCGGGGAGGTGCGGGGAGGTGCGGGGAGGTGCGGGGAGATGAGACACGGCAAACGCTGGTGAATGAAAAGGAGAAGGTACAGGGAGGGCAGGATGAGGTTGTTGGAAAGAAGGGAAATGAACAAGTGATGCTGAGAGCTTGAGCGGTAATGCAGAGGTCTGCCGTTGCACGGTGCCGTGCTTTTTCGTGTCCGTCCACAAAACTGTGCCGTATTCGGTTGTGTCATATTATAGCTAGATCATGTTGGACCTTGTATTACGTCGTACTGGATCAATACATAATGGCTTCCCCGGGGGCACGACCCTTGGGGACAGGCGCGGACCTGGTCGGGTGTGAAGGTGGGGTCGTCGATGACACGCTTAAGGTTTCGTACGACCTTATCGGGGATGTTGTCCCTGTCGTAATCCATAAGGCGCTTTATGAAAGTGGTTTCTCCAAGCAGCCGTTTGGCGGTTTCCCAGTCGGGCTTTTCCTGAAGGAGGGAAATTTATTATAAGTGTTTATTATTATTATCATTATCGGTATTAATATTAAGAAATGTAGATAACAATACAATATACATTTTTCACTTATATGAACTTTATCTGATTATTTGTTGAATGAGTCGGACTACGTAAACCCCTTTCCGTTCTCCGTACCTGAAGCAGTATACAAACTCCCTCCATGGTTGTCTGCACCAGTGCCGGTGGCTTCGTGAAGGTCTTGATCTCGATGATGTCCGTCTTGTTCAGAGCGGAGAGGGAATGCTCGGCGGCCTCCAGCTGAGGGAGGACCTCCTCCAGGTCGGCCTGGGCCTCATCCTGATGACGTAATCGGGCGGAGAGGGGCGGCGTTAGCCAGCACGAATAGAGGGCAGCTGTGGGAGTGAAATGGGGCGCGATAAGATGCGATGGGGCGTGTGATGGAGCCTGTAATTTTTAATGTGCCCCTGGACAGCAGTATCAGGTCTCGTGTAATCGTTCCTCCTTCGCTCCCTCCCCCTTCCCCTTCCCTTCCCACGAACCTTAAGCGCCGCGAGCTTTGCCGCCTGCGCCTTGACGTCCGCCTCCTCTCCCGCCACCGCCGCACGCACACGTTCAGCCTCGTACTGTTCGTACGTGACCTGTTCAAGCAACCTCTGAGTGGCCACTGTCTTGTCCGCCAAAACGGGCTGCAGCAGCCGCAGCTGAGTCCGCATCTCTTCGACCGTCGAGTTGGTCGTGGTCAGCTTTGCGACACCGCTAAGAAGCCGCTCGCGCGCAACAGCCGTCTCCTGATTGGGGATGGGGATGTCATAGTACGGACAATGGACCCTTGGGGCACACTAACCCACAAGTGGTGGTGGTGTGTGTGTGTGTGTGTGCTTGTGCCTGTGTGTGTGCTTGTGCCTGTGTGTGTATGTGTATGTGTATGTGTACGTGTGTGTTTTCAAGGAAATCAGGGCGTAGAGATATAGGCACACCGGCGAAATGGGGGAGTTAAGAAATACATGAACATATTAATAATAAATAATTTAAATAATAATTAAATAACTACACAGGCAAGTGGTCAAGAATTGGAAATGGTGTCAGAAAACGTGCGGAGCTGTAAGAGCTGTAGTGGTAGGCAGGGGGGCACGCCGTTCCGCTGTCTATAGCGGGCTTGATGGACGCCCTCTCCCCCCCACACCACGTTAGGGGTAGGCAGTGGTGATGGGGGGGGAAAAGATGGTCACGCCCGTAACACACATACACACACACCGTACCTGTCGTCGTGCTGCCAGTAGGGAGGTGTACAAGTGGATCAGGTCGATGTAGGAGCGGGGAGTGACGTAGTACCTACACACCGTAAGTCCAAGGAGGTTATGTGTGCGTGTATGCGTGTGTGTGTATTTATGTGTTTTGGGGTGGGGTTTCATGACGGGTACCCTGGGGAGGTTTGCTGAGGAGGGGGAAGCCTTTGTTCATCGTGGCAAAGGTTCTGTTCATTTGTGCTGCTTTGCTCTGCCTTCCCTCTTTCCACCAAAGACACTTACCTCAAACATTAAACACCTCTCCAACCCTCCCCTCTCTACCGCTCCTCCATGCCGCCACCCCTACCTCCTCCTCAGTTCCAAATAAAACCGTTGCGCCGCCTCCACCACTGCCGTGTGGATATCCACACACGTCTGCGCCATGGCTCGAACCATCCCGAGACCCCCGAGCTCCTGCTGCTCGAGAAAGCGCGTGCTCACTGACAAAAGGGCCTCCTGTAAATATGAAGGATCGGCGGACAGAGGAGCGTGAGTACGGCAGGAGGCGGAACAAACGGAGGGGTGGTGTGTGTGTGTATGGGGTTCCCCATTAATGAACACAACCGCACACACCGTTTAAACATAATTCATTTATTATCTGTATATATATTCTGTATTCTCTCTCTCTCTCTCTCTCTATATATATACATTCTGTATCATCATTATCATCATCATCATCACCACAATCATCATTATCATTATAAGTCATGGTTACCTGCGGCCACTCGCTGAACCAGTCCAGGGTGGTGGCAGCCAGCAGTGAGGGGAAGCGACGGCAGCGGTCCCGGAAGGCCTCTCCCACGGGGCTCAGCGCCAACACCACGTGCAGGTTCTCACGAGCCCGGTCGATAAAGGCACGCCACAGCGCGTCGCGAGTATCGTCAAGGCCCTATGGGGCGGGTGTGAGAGGGTTAAAGCGGGTTGAGATGGGGGTATGTACGGCCGTCTGTATGCGCTTGTAGCATGGATGTTCATGGATGCATAGATATGGATGGATATTCCTCTTCCTTTCCTAGCCCCCTGCCCCTGCCCCTGCCCCTGCCCCTGCCCCTGCCCCTGCCCCTGCCCCTGCCCCTGCCCCTGCCCTGCCCCTGCCCTGCCCCTGCCCCTGCCCCTGCCCCTGCCCCTGCCCCTGCCCCTGCCCCTGCCCCTGCCCCTGCCCCTGCCCCTGCCCCTGCCCCTGCCCCTGCCCCTGCCCCTGCCCCTGCCCCTGCCCCTGCCCCTGCCCCTGCCCCTGCCCCTGCCCCTGCCCCTGCCCCTGCCCCTGCCCCCGCCCCGCCCCGCCCCTGCCCCTGCCCCCGCCCCTGCCCCTGCCCCTGCCCTGCCCCTGCCCCTGCCCCTGCCCCTGCCCCTGCCCCTGCCCCTGCCCCTGCCCCTGCCCCTGCCCCTGCCCCTGCCCCTGCCCCTGCCCCTGCCCCTGCCCCTGCCCCTGCCCCTGCCCCTGCCCCTGCCCCTGCCCCTGCCCCTGCCCCTGCCCCTGCCCCTGCCCCTGCCCCTGCCCCTGCCCCTGCCCCTGCCCCTGCCCCTGCCCCTGCCCCTGCCCCTGCCCCTGCCCCTGCCCCTGCCCCTGCCCCTGCCCCTGCCCCTGCCCTGCCCTGCCCCTGCCCCTGCCCCTGCCCCTGCCCCTGCCCCTGCCCCTGCCCCTGCCCCTGCCCCTGCCCTGCCCCTGCCCCTGCCCCTGCCCCTGCCCCTGCCCTGCCCCTGCCCCTGCCCCTGCCCTGCCCCTGCCCCTGCCCCTGCCCCTGCCCCTGCCCCTGCCCCTGCCCCTGCCCCTGCCCCTGCCCCACACCTGCGCCACCGCCCAGTGCCTGAGCTCTGCATAAACCTTCTCCCTCTCCTCCATTCCAAACAGCCCCGTGATCTCTCCGCTGGAAAGCAGATTGGACAAGTCCTCAACAAATGAGTCCGCTAAGATGTGCTGCTCGGGAAGCAGGAAGGCCACCGGCTTGCCGTCCATTCCGGCGAGACTGCATGGCGAGTAACATGTACAGACCGCGAGGAGAGGGGAGAGAGGGTAGGGGAAAGGGAGGGGGGGTAGGCGACGGAGGGAAAGTGA
The DNA here is from genome assembly GCA_019650235.1 of Volvox reticuliferus. Lineage (NCBI taxonomy): Eukaryota > Viridiplantae > Chlorophyta > Chlorophyceae > Chlamydomonadales > Volvocaceae > Volvox > Volvox reticuliferus. Next base: position 1,311,672 of record BNCP01000011.1, on the reverse strand, counting down.
CGGATGTGTAAGGATTTGGTGGGGCAGGGAAGGATTATTTGCAGCAGGGCGGTGGTGAAGTTAATGGTACAGTTCAACAGCCCTGATCAAACTTCCCTGATATACTGGGCTGTAGGACCGCCCAGTGTAGTGCAGCACGAGAAGCCACGTGCCTGCTCTTTATAAGGGGAGTTAGGAGACCCCTTGTCAATATAGACCCAATATTAACAACCGTTCTCCTCCGACCCCAGTTCTTCTGGGCTCATACAAATTCCGACGGTAACTGCAAATATTATTAAAAATAATATCGCGTAGTGAGAGAAGATACTTATTACGTCAGGGACTCATTGAGTTTGGAGGAAAGCTGGTGTTGAGTTGTGATGTGTGCCCCCACCCCATTCCACCAGCCCACCCCACTCTCTACGCACCAGCCCTACTAACATTTCCGTACCGCTGACTCACCGGTAGAGCTTTTTAAGGTCCTCACGCCAATCCGTTACGCCGTATACTCTGCTGAGCTCCAGAGTGAACACCTGCGGTCCGGTATATGTTCGTACACGTTCAATGACAAACGGACACCGAACGACTGATGGTTGGTTGAGGGCTAGGATACCGGTACCATATGGTTGGCGCCTTATGGCTCCAACGTGCGATTCCAGCGGAGACGGGGATGGGTAACCGGACATGGAGAAACAGGACTTGGCGGTCAGCTGGAGCAGTTGTCCCCCTTTCCAAAACTCCCTCCTACTGCCTCCCCGCCACGTACACGTGCACGTACACGTACACGTACACATACACACACGTATACACGAGGGCATTATATGTTCTCATCATGCCCTTGCCGGCGACCTCTCTGGACCTTGCTGGCAATTTCGCAAACCCACCCAGAATCCACCCGGAGCATAGCGCAGCACGCCCAGCACGTCTAATGCACCGATATACACAACGCAGCCTCCACAACCACGAGCCCACCTGAGCCCCCGCCAGGAAGGCCGCGAACCTGGCCAGGCTCTGCTTGCCGCTGCCGCCCACTCCAACTAGCATGGCATTGCCCCTGAGGAAGGAGAAGGAGAAGAAGTGCATGTCGAGTGATAATCGCGGCGGTAGCATCAACATCAACATTTCAGTAGCAGTAGCACTAGCACTAACAGTATTCGTAAAGAGTATAGCCGTTACAACAACAGCATCGAAAGCAACAACCGCACCGCGACAGCCCCAGTCGGTATCACAGCACATGATAATCCGCAGTCACCCTCTCCCTTGTCTTTTTTCTGGACTTTGGCTGCAATCCTCGTATTTTGCCTCCCCCATCTCCCCGTACGGGCCCTGTTCCCCCGGCACCCCACACGGCCCCACCTGGGCTGTCGTAGCACCCGCGCAATGCGGCTGACGTGCTCCACTGCATCTAGGAACAACACGAGGTCGAGACGGGGACCGTAGCCGCCGGCGTTGTACTCCTCCAGCTCCGACTATGGGTGGAGCGTTGTTTGTGCAAAAAGGGGTACGGTTATGCGTTTGTTGGGGCCCGAGGTAAGGGGTGGGGAAGTTTCGTGTGTGTATCTGGGAGGGGGCCAAAGGGTTGCTTAGAGGGGGTAAGGAATGCTGCCCTAATTTTCCTCCCCCCCTCTCCCCCACTCCCCCTCTTCCCCCCTCTCCCCCCTTCTGCCCCCCTCTCCCCCCTTCTGCCCCCCGCTCCCCCCTTCTGCCCCCCTCTCCCCCCTTCTGCCCCCCTCTCCCCCCTTCTGCCCCCCTCTCCCCCCCTCTCCCCTGCATCTCACCTCCAATATCCTTCCAAGCTTGGGTACGTCCCGCACCTCCGCATACACACGCTCATCCCGTGTGATACCCCGCCGAAGATAGTCCCCTATGAGGGGGAGTCCAAGGGATGAGGGGGTTGGGGGCCAGCATAAGCAGTAAGGAAGAAATGAAACCGCAGGTGGCACAATCGACGGAAGTGCGGGTGGTCAAAAGAAGGCAGGTGAACGAATGTAGCGAACCCTAAGTGTAACCCTAGAAGTAAGTGAATTTGGCAGTGTCTGCGCTGTGCTACAGGATTAGCATCACTGGCTCCCGAAAACTCAGTTTAGCATTTAGCAGGTGGCAGCAGGTTTATGAAATCCGCCAACCGGACGTCTTGGACCAAAACCCAAAGCCGTCGTCACTCGACGAGATCAGCTAAGGATGGACCCTCAAGCCATGACAAGCCAAGCTAGTAGGTACTCAGATGAGGCGGAGCGCCACTTACCAAAGAGGATGGGCGCTTGCGGAGAGAAGAAGGTCTCGTATTCATCGCGAACGTCGAACCGCAGCTTGAGCAGCTCAAAGAGCAAGTCCTTGAAATAAGCCTTATCGGTGTCGTTCACAAGCCTGCCGTCAGCCGTAACAGGTAGTCGGGGGGCAGGGGTCGAGGGTCATCGAGACCGTGTGTGTGTGTGTGTGTGTATGTGTCATAGCAGCGCAGGTGCAAAAGGTGTAGTAGAGAGAGGAGAGGTTTGCTGTCCCCTCCTGAGAGAGGTCTGAGGGCTGGCATCCGCCGCAGTACCGAAGCTAGATAACCCATAAGCCCCTCCTGCTCCCCCCTTCCCCCCTTCCCCCGAATTCCCCACTCGCACACACCTGTCATGATACACACGCATATTTTCATGCGCCCACAACCGCACCAGCGTCCCCCGGGGGTCCCCTGGACCGCACTGCGCCGGGCGGATGTTAAGCATGCCCTGAAACACCTTGGAGACGTCCCGCAGACTAAAGGTGTAGTGGCTCTTGGTCGGGGTCGGCAGCAGCTCCGCCGAGACGTGGGTGTAGACCTCGACGGAGGCATCCACCAGCGGCCGCTGAAGTCGGCCTCGGACATCTTGGGGGTGTCGAACGGGGAAAGGGGATCAGAACGCATGTTTTCCCCAGAGAACCAGCTGGACAGGTTCTCGTCTGAGGGGGCATTATAGCTTTGGAAGGGAAGGGATTTGGCGGGGAAAATCGAAGGCAAATCCCCCCGTCCCCCTGGCAAATCCCAACCCGCCGTACCAGGTTGAAAATGCAGCTCCAGGAAGCCTCCCATAATGGACCCGAAGATGGTCCTTAGAGCCACCTCGCTGGCGGGGGGCATAGAAAGCAAGGAAAAGTGCCGTACGAAGCGGGGACTCATCTCCTGCAAGATGGGTGAGTAAAGAGGGGCAGGGGAAGAGGAAACAGGGGGAGGGGAAAAGCGGGAGGTGGAAGGGGAAGGCGGGGTTGGGGAAAAAGGGGAAAGGGGGGAAAGGGGGGAAAGGGCGGTGGGGGGAACGGGGGGTGGGAGGGAGGAGGAACGCACTGGTAACGACACACCCTTAAAGAGGCAGCTACAGCATTGGTCCACCTCCAGGGAGGTGCACAAGAAGCAGCAGATAAACCCCGTTACTACGCGGACTTCCCCCCCTCCATCTTCATACACACCTGCCGGCCTCCCCCAGGGGGAGCGCATGCCGCCAACAACACCGTGTCCTCCACCTCCTTCCAAAACAGCTTCTTTCGGTCGTACATGCCCCTTCCAGTAGTGGAATTGCCATTGTGATGGTATGTGGGGGGGGGAGAAAGAGGAGACAGGTATTTATGACGTGTATGTGGACACGCGTGGCAAAACGGTTTTAAATTAGCATTGACGACACACACACACACACACACACATATAACTATACACTCATAACAGGGCCAAGGTGAGCGTTTGTGCCCTCGTGCCTGCCTCTTCACATTATTTTTATCCTTTTCGTGACCTGCCATACCGCGCCCACTACCACATACCCCACGAACCTCTTCCGAACCCACCGCAGTGCCGTGGACCTCCAGGACTCAGAGCTCCTCCCTTTTCCCCCTCCCCCTCCTCCCCCCTTCCTTCTTCGTCCCCCCCCTTTTCCCCTCCCTCCCCTCTCCCTCTCAACCCATTACCCTGCTCGCACCTGAAGTCCTGGAAGTGACGCAGCAATTCAATGGGGGGCTGAGCCCCCGACAGGCTCTCCCGCGCCGGAAGGTTGACGTCCTCAACAAACACCAGCAGCCGTCGGCCCGCGGGCGCCGCGTACCGCCGTTTCCGCTTCTTCTCAAGTCGCGCTTCCAGCTGGGCTTGAGTGGCGGCGGCGCTGGTCTGGGCGGAGAAGTAGAAGGACGCCTGGATTGCGCCGCCGGTAGCCTGCAGGCTCCGGGGCGGAGGGAGGTGAGGGTGCTGTTAAGAATGAGCGGCGACACAAGTTCATATACCAGAGAAATGAAAAGGGAGTAATACGGCCGGGGGCCGACGCCCCCCGGCCCCGGCCCCAGCCTGGCCCCCGCCCCTGGCCATTCTAACAGGTGCGCGTGATCGGGTTTGGGATTCGCCTTCTGATGGATGGCGGGTAAGTGGGTAAGATCACGGCAGGATGGGGGGGACGGGCGCGGCAATCAGGTAGGGTGAGAAACAGAAGGAGGGCGGAAGGGAGGGAGGAGGAGGGACGGAGGGGGGGAAGGGTTTTAGGCCCCTGATAGCGGGTTGAGACTCAGGGTTACCTCAGGTAATAAAAATACGCATATAAGCGTTAACGTACACACACACACACATACACACATACACAGACACACATTAACCCAAAACATAAATATACGCATGCCCGCACCTGCTGCTGGGACAGAATGCTTCGCACCAGCGCAGACTTGCCCGTGCCACCCGGACCCGTGATGAGTATGGAACGGTTAACCGCCAGAAGGCAGTTAAGCAATGCGCCGTAACGTGTCGTATCGACAGTGGGCACCAGGATGTCAAAGTACGGCACCTCCTGGCGGTACTGGTACGGTGGTACGGCGGCCTCCCATGGAGTAAGCGCGAAGTTTCTATAGGAAGCAGAACATAAAAACGAGGCAGAGGGGGGGGGGAGGAAAGTGAAGGAGAGGGGGGGGATTTAGGCGGTTCATTTTTCAAGCCGAAGGTAGTTTGAGTGCGGTGCGCCATAACCCATCACCGCAGCTTGCATCCCCTCATGTGAGGAGACATGAGCTCAGACTTCGCTCACCCTTTTTCCATTCTTCCCGATCCTTCCGCTCGTCCGTACTTACCCTACTAACCGTACCGTACCCACACCGTACCAACCACCACCAGCACTGCCTGCGCCACGCCACGTCAAAAAACTCACTTGCGGTAATCCAGATGATAATCGAACACCGTGCCGCTGCCGCCGGGGAAGTTGGCGAATCCCTCAAACAGCTCCTTCGCTGCCGAGTCGAACGCGTCCCAACAGGACGGATCCAGAGCCCCTCCCACTCCCCAGACGACCGCGAACGCGAAAATGTAATTGAGGGCCACCTGGGTTTGCTCCGAAACCTCAGGGGAAACCAGATCCAACAGCGGATCCTTATACGGAACCCGCCGCGGTGCGGCGGAGGATGAGACAGCAGCGGCCGCGGCCGCAGCGGCGGCGGCAGCCGCGGCAGCCACTGTTGACGCCCTGCCGGCCGCTGTCGGCCACAGCAGCGCCGACATTTGTGCAGGCGGTGGCGTTGCCGTCGCCGCAGCCGAGGGGGAGCTCAAGTTGGACAGCGGTGTGGGGGCCGCGCCGCCACCGCCGCCGCCACCGCCGTCCGGCGGAGCCGTCGAGGTACGGTGGTGACGGTGACGCTTGAGCGATGTGCCCTCAGCTCCAGGATGCCCTTGGAACTGCGTGCTGAGCAATAGGGACTCCAGCAACGCACATGTGGACGCCACCAGCGCAATCTCACAAGTCGATAACGCATGGCTCGCGCGTCGCCGCACGTGCACCAGCAGCGGTTCCAAAAACCGGTCAAACAAAAAAGAAAGGTACGACACCACGCCTTCGGACGGCCGTACAGTCGGCGCCGCCGCCGCCGCTGCCGCCATTGCGGCGCCGTCGCCGCCGCTGGTAGATCCAGGACTGCGGATCGAGTGCGACGGGCTGCCACCGGCGCCGGTGGCGGTACGGCCGGTGGCGCCATGTGCGAGGGACAGTGATAGGAAGTCGAAGTGAGAGGCGGTGGATCGGCGGTAGCTGCTGGTGGGGCTGGTCTCCCCAAGAGTCAGCTCCGCGGTCAGGGGCACGTGGCCGTCATCCGGGGGAAAGGACTCCATGATGTTGGCGGGAAGGGCATCCAACCACGATCTGGTGCGGGGAGAAAGGGGGGGGTTTTGATGCGTCAGCAGGACAAGACAGGGCGGGGCGGGAAGTAAGGGGAGACATCCATGTCATCAAAGAGGGCTCCTGTACGAACGCATGAACGTGTGAATGTACGGCAAACATTGACGTGAGGTGTCAAGCGGCAGTGGCCCGCTACTATAAGCTCCACCAAAATAATGTACATACCGTACGTACGGTCGCCAGCCCATGTCGTCGGGTGTGATGTACACCATGCCGCAACGGGAAACCGTGGCGGGGGAGGCCGCCGCCAAGTCCGCTACCTCGAACAGCATCCGCATCGTCACTGGGTTGAGTTTGATTCGTTCACCGTTCGGAAGACACAGCATGCAGTTGTCGTCGAGGACTGCCGCAAGAAAGAGGGAGAGGCAGATGGCGCGGAGGGAGGCGGCGCGAATGGGGAATGATTTATTTGTTCAAAATACATATTCTTTAGTAAATATTTTAAAATAATCTATAGTATTAATGGAAGTTGGTTTTATTTTAATGATGAATAATTTCAATAGTAAATCAAAATCTTTTTGAAAAAGTTGTTAAATGGGAGGTTAACAGTATTAAAAGGATAAAATATATAATTATTTTTACCGAGCTTAAATTGTTTTTAAATTGAACGGAAGCCGCAGTCGCGCCCTTTCTTTTCCATAAATTCACTCACTCACTCACTCACTCACTCACCTGTATTCATGTTCTCCACCCACACAGTGTCTACTGGGCCATCGAATATAACCCACTGCAAATCCGAACAATGCTGTCCGGCCTCCACAGCAGTCCGGATAATCGATGACGCCAGGCCGTCTTGCCATTCGTTTGTTGCCAAGTTGTACTCGCCGTACAATTCCCCCAGCGTAATAGCCTTGGGATTAATCACATGTGTATGTACGGGCTGGTACGGACTGTCGGCGGCGACCATGCCGCTGATGCACGACGCGACGGCGGCGGGGCCGGAGGTCGGCCGCGATGCCGAAGGCGGCACAGCTGCCGGCGATGACTCGGCGTCGGCACCGCCACCATCGGCGGCAACGGCGCCTGCCGCGGCGATGGCGAATACGCCAGGGGCGGCGGCGGCCGCCGTCGCTGCATCCGCTACCGCCGCGGCGGCAGCGGTGGCGAGGTGTGGAAGGTGCATGGAGTTTCCCAGGAAGGCGGAGGTCGCGCTGCTAGCAGCCCGGAGTCCGTCGGGGTCATCAATGGCACTGAACTCGTCGGCGGCGGCGCCATTGGCGGGATGGTGCAGGTGAGTCACAGCCGTGGCCAAGGTACGGTAAACGCTGGTCTTGCCTCCGCCGGGAGGCCCAACCTGTACGGGGATGATGCCGCCGGCGGCGGCGGCGGTGGCGGCAGTAGTATGGATAAGATTATGGCCAGGAAAAACTATGACTTGGTATACACCGGAATCGAACAGGGCTTCCTTACAAATGCATGCATCCATCGCCATCGAATTATGTGAGAACGATGAATATATACGGCAGTCCGCCTTGATAATATAGAGAATACGTTTACACGTTCCCCATACACACTCACACGCCTCCCACACACACAACGTAAGGTTGGTCCAAAATGCCTCAAGAGTAGTTGAAACCCACCCGCCAGGAGCTGTCCCGACAATGTCGTACCCTGTCGTACTCACCAGCATGGCTCCGAAGCGCATATTGATGGTCTCCCATAGCTGTACGGCCTTGGAGAGGAACGGAGGGACCGCCTGCACATACACACACACACACACACACACACACGCAGCGCCATCATTCTCCTCCTCCTCCTCCTCCTCCTACTACTACTACTACTATTACTACTCGTGGGATTATCGAGAGCAGTCCAATACACAAAATGAAATTGGGCCATTCTTTGGCCCGATGACGCCTGAAGTATAAGACTCCACTGAACGCCACACGGAGGCGCAGTCCGTACGGTTCCGTACCTGCAGTCCCAGTGAGCCGCACGCCTCCACCAGTGCACCCTGAAGCTCTAGGTTGCTCTACGGAAGCAAAGGAAATCACGGGCGGGTGAACGAAATTATCGAAACATCTAAACACTCTGTAAATATTACTACATACAGTGTGTACACATGAATATATATATATATATATATATGTTTAAGGGGTGTTACACTGCGCTGTGGGCGACTCCATCGCCCTGCAAAGACGAGCATGCGCCGTCCGGGAGGGGGAGGCCCTGACCCCGACCTGATATGTTTAGATGTATGTATATGCACTTGCGCTGTGATCCTCAAGTACTGATCCTCAAGTACTAAACCCTGTGCACACATGGATATTCATACATATCCATACATATATGTGTATACCTATATCATGGCAACGAAGGATCACAGCACAAACAAACAGGTGACATTCTCAGGATGCACCTCCAGTAAGCCTTCGGCGGACTTTAACGAACTAACGACAAACGATAAACGACAAACGAAACGGTGGGCCCTGACGCAGCCTTGTTTTCATTTCATTAGATCACGTTATCAAATTATGTAAAGCTGAAACGAAAAAAGCAAACAGCGCTTCGTCCTTCTCTTCATCCCTCTTTCTCTCCGTCCCACGCCTGTCCCCCTTCCCCCCTCACCGCTGCCGGCAGATCCACTCCAGGGAAGAGGTCGCTGACGACCGCGTCAAACAGCCGTACATCCTCCGATATCAGCTTCGGGACGTCGGACTCCCGCAGTGCCCGAATGAGCAGCGTCTCTTCGGGATCCTCGGGGCATGACCGCTTCAGACTGCCCGCGCTAACCAGCACCGTCTTTAAGGCGCGCATACCTGCATGCGGGGAGAGAATAACATCATCAACATTATCATGAAGGTTTTGACAGAGAGAAAATTTCGATTAAAGGATGATGGTGATAATGATGATAGCAATAATAATAATGATGATGATGAATAATGATGACTAATGATGATAAAAAGAATGAAATATAACAACAGAAAAGATCAGAAGGGATAAAACGATATTAGAGAAAGTGATCCGTTTTTAAAAAGCTATAAGTAAAAATTGATAGGGACAATACCCAACAAGATAGAAGTATCTAAAAAAAGATAATAAACATAATGGTATTAAAAGCAATAGTAAGGAAAGGATAAAATGAAAAAGGGAGGAGGATGGAGAGGTATAGAAAATATAAAAATACAGACAGAGCAATCGAGTGACGGACTAACAAACCACCGGCAGAGAAACACATGGCCACCCGCCGCCGCAGAAGCAACAGAAGAAGAAGCAACAGAAGCCGAAGCCGCAACTATGCCGCAACTATCCGTCCCGTGCATGCTTTTTCAGATTCACTCCAGCTTACCAAAGTCGTAGTGGTCCTGCTGGCTGAGCTGTTCGGATGCCAGCTTGTAGAGCTGCACCATCTTACGGCTGAGCGCTCTGGCGCCCACGAAACCTTCGCTGAAGAGCATCACCTCCGCCACCAGAGCGTAGTCTGGCACCATCATGGCCATGGGCCGGAACAGGGCCTGAGGAAAACAGAAAGCGATGATGATGATGATGATGATGATGATGATGGATGATGATGACGGAAAAAGCATGCACATGCACACACACACACACACACACACAAATACGGAGACACATAATGATAAGAGAGGCAAGCAAGAGGTGTTGATAATCAAAATCAAAAGAGGAGTGGAGACGCATAAGAGAGGGTCCAGCAATAAGATGGTATATCGTTGTGTGCTTTTATTTGTGTGCTTCAGTTTCGAAATAGGTCATCCCGAAAGGTGATAAGGTAGGTCTGGTTAGCATGTTTGGTGGTTGTTAAGTTGGGGCCGCTGTTATCAAGTTAAGCTAGTGTATTAATCAATTCCAGCCAATTGTTTATATGACATTATTTATTAGATTATTAAAAGTATTATTTTTCAATCTTACAGGCCTGCCCGACGACAGTCATACAGGCGTATTTTTGGCACACCTGGAGGTTATCAGGCAGCTCGGTCCTCCCGGCATATCCGGGGTTCATGGTAACGAAGACGCCGCAGGAGGGCATCAGCCGGATCTCCGTGCCCTCGAACACGAACCGCTCTGCACCCGCCCGCAGGGCAGTTTGGATGGCGTGGAGCTGAAAACACAAGCAGGGCGCCGACATTGGGGTCGGTGTTGGGTCGGTGTTCGGGGGGGGGAGGGGAGGGGAAGGGGGAGGGAAGGGGTGGGATATATCGCGATGAGCTCTGCGAAGAAAAGTAAGCTTCCCGCACGGACGGTGTAAGACACATTTGCATACCAGTAACACGCATGCAACGTATGCGTAACCAACCCCCCTCCTTCCCCCACCCCGACCTCTCATGCCCTCTCCCTCACCTGCTGCGCCACCACGGACAGCACCTCGATGTCAATTCGGTTAAACTCATCGAAGCAGGCCCAGGCGCCCGCCTGCGCCAGGCCACTGAAGAACTTGCGCATGAATCTGAAGACATGGAGAAAGGCAGGATTGGGTGATGCGGGGGTGATGTGAGTGGGGGAAGCCGAAAGGTGGAAGAACGTGAATACATCAGTCGATGTGGGCAACAATGTTTCTTTACATTTGCAGCCTTATATTATATTATATTTTATTTTATATCATATATTTTTATATATTATGTTATGTTATATTATGTTATATATATTATATTTATATTATTATTCCTGCTATTATTCCTATTCCATATATGTCCTGCACGTGGCAGGACAGACAGACAAAGCCATGTGCCCCTCCCCTGCGCTGTGGCTCGGTCCGGTCAGGCCCCTTGGTGCTCGCCCTTGTAGGGCGAGTCGCCCACAGTGTAACACCCCAAATTATTATTATTGTTGTTGTTATTGTTATTGCTACTATCATTTATTATCCATCTCCAAGTCCTGCTGCCTGCGCGCGTGGCTTACTTGAAGTCCAGGTTGTCCCCACAGTTGAACACGACGCACTGCACCCCCAGCGCCTTGGCCAGATCCTTCACTGTCTCTGTCTTACCGGTACCTGAGTCCGTACATACACACGTACATGTGCACGCATTATATGTACGTTCATACATGTTACATATAATATGTCCAGCTGGCTTTGGTTGGCCAGGCCCGGTTAGGCATGTAATCACACGTAAACACCCACAGTAGAGTCGCCCACAGTGTAACACCCCCTTAACATACACACCTATAATACACACATGCACATGTAAACATTATCCTGAATCCTAAAGATTATATACGAGCACCGATAATTCACAACGAAACCACATCCAAGACTTTGTCCCCCTAACGGCCACGGCACAGGTTGTAAAGCACAGGGGGTCAAAACATCCTCAATCAGTAGTCCTACGGTCTTAGGGTTCAAAACTGTACACAACTGGAGGAAGCCTAGTTTGCTCCGACCACCTTGGTCTCTCCTCCTCCCCACCTCCCCCACCCCTGACCCCTCCCGCCTCACCTGCTGGCCCCGCCGGTGCCCCCCCCAGCCGCATGTGCAAAGCCCCCGTGAGCGTCATGAAGGCCCGGTCCGTCATGGGGGTAATCACCAGACGGGGTTGGGCGCCCAGGTACTCGAAGCCATAATAAAACCTTTTTCATTGCGGCGGGAAAGTGTGGGGTGTGGCGGTGTGGCGGCGTTCGGGGACGTCGCGGTGTGGGGACATGGCGTGATAAAATTATTGTAGAAGGGTTTCACATAGGGCATAATGTCAGGTAGGTTAGAGCAAAGTAGTCAAATGTTAAAAAGGTGGGTTATTGGATATTGGATATCGACACTCCAAAATAAAAAACAAAAATGGAAGAAAAAACAACAAATAAGGAAAAAGCCCAGGAAAAGGAAAGATGAAAAAATGATCTCGCGATGTGAGATCACATGCTTTGGCAAATGGTTTGATAACTACGAATAAATGTAAATAGTAATTAATTCGATTTCGATGCCGCGAAAAAAAGGTTTTGGAAATCTGCAGTTGCTCTTAGGTTTTGAAAATGTTTGTTCTGCTTACAACGCTGGCGCCGTTCGTACGGCGTAAATCACCTCTTCTGCTTACTTGGCATTGACCTGCCGTATAACCACCTCGTCTTGCATGATTGGCGGCGGGCCAACCAGCCCCCCGATACCGAAGCTGCCAAGCAATCCTCCTCCTCCTCCTCCTCCCGCTGCTCCGCCGCCGCCACCCTCCGCCGAAACCATCGCCCCGGCGACGCCACTGACGGCATGGTGCGGACCCGCCGCGCCCGTAGTTCCCGATGATGATTCGTACTCGTACCGCAACTGCATCTGCCAGGTAAAATCAGCGGCGCTCGTACAACGGCGTTGTAGCAGCGCGTCCACGACGTCACGGTTGTGAACGTCGGTGGTGATGAGTGTCACGAGGACCTTGCGCTCCAGGGGGGTGATGCTGGCGCCCCGTACGATAACGGTGAGTTCGTAAAGCTGTGAGGCGCAAACGGCATGAAGCTCGTCCAGCGCGACAAGGGGTTCCCTGGAGCGGAAGCACGTCTCCACGGACTGGCAGGGAAGTACGGATGGGGTGAAGAGAGGGTGGGACGGGAATTGTAAACAGCAGTGAGGATTCACCCAATGACCCTAACGCTGCTGCTCCGCTCATAGCCCTTTAAAGTATTTTATTAAATAGAAGATAAAAATAAATATACATGTATATGTGCCTTTTTCTCATCTTCCTACTTTTGTTAAATGAAAATGTACACGCAGGGGCCCCCGCCGCATCACCCCTCCGCCTTCCGCATGGCCCCCTGCACCTCACCCGAACCCAGTGGATATTGGAGCACACCACCACCAGCTGTGCGGGGGTGTTGCGCGCCCACTCCCAACGACCGGCACCACCGTTGTAATCCCGGTTTGCTTTCCGAGCTGCGGCTCGAACAGCCGCTCGCATCGCAGCCTCCACGCTGCTCAGCCACTGCTCCACACTGCCCCGAGCCTAAGAATAGGATTTGGGAAAAAAGAAGGGGGATGGCTGCCAGTTTGCTGTCTCATAATCATAACACAGTATATACTTATTATTGGACTGGGTGTTAGCCTGGTGTTAGCCTGGTGGGCCGGGAAATGGGAGCCGGAGAGGATGAAAGTATGACAGGACAGGGAGCACCATGAGGCTGTCGTACAACATCGTACAGTATCGTACCTTGAGATTTTTGCCTAGTGGGACACGTTCTCCATCACCGCTTAGCATCGCGAGAATGTCATTGGCGCGCGCGTCATCTCCAAAGTCCAGGGACCGGATGCCGTCGAAGCACTGTGCAGTGGCGACAAAGGGAGGACAAAGGAGGGGCTGAATAAAAGTGTGAAAGCAAAGACGGCTTGGGTGACGAGAAGGGCGCGGGGAATGGCGAGGAGGGCGACGGCGAGGGCGAGGGAGAGAGGAGTTTTGAAAAGGAGAGTGGAAGGAGGAGGAAGTGTAGAGTGAAAATAGATTGTAAACGGGGGAGAAGCACCACTGCTACTCCCCGCACACGCATTAACACGGGGCTGTTCTGTTATTTTCTTGTAATTAAACTGCCTTTTAAGAAATAATAATACATCCCCAACCCCTTTAAAAACCCCTATCGCCAACACAGTTTTCGTTACACGACCACTTTACCGGATTTTACCCAACATCCATTTCTACGTGTACTCATCGTGTACGTGTGCTCATCGCTTATCTTCGTCGTACCTTTTGCAGGTGCGGCTGCACCGCCTGGGGGTTACGAGACTGTGACAAGATCTGGAGCAGTTCATCGTTCGATAAGAAATAGAAGCGCGGGAAGGCCGTGCGCTTAGCCTCCAGGTACGCCTACGCCGCAAAAATGAAAACCGTCAAAGTTCAAAGTTCAAAATTCGGTAAATCCCAAAACTTCCGAAAATCCTGAACATTCTGAAATTTCAGAAAACGAAAAAAACACATGTTCGGGTTTGTTGATAATATGGTGATGCATTTGTGTGAAGGATGGAACTTGAGCCCTGGCTAGCTAACGCGCCCAGACGTAACGGCACAGGGGTTAACAGGGTACGGAAATGAAGAACACAAACACGTCGATAATCATCCCCATGCCCCACCCTGCTGCCACCCCCTACCGCACCCACCAACCCATTCACCTCGCCTTATAGCCCTCACCTTCCTGCCTCCCTCCCTCCTCACCCCCAACCAACCAACCCTCTCAATCCTCACCTCCAGGTTCTTGAACACCCCCTCCAGCGTCTCATTGCACCTCCGGAGCTGCTCCAGCAGCCCCGCCTGTGTGCCCGCCTGTAGCGCGTTGGGTCGGTCCTTGGCCTTGCGGTTGATCTCCTTTAGTTGTCGGTCCACTGCGGCGAAGGCGCGGGCTTCAGCGGGCAGCTGCCGCTGGATGTCGGCAGTGGTCAGGATAGGTTCCAGGGCGAGCCACTGCCGGGAGTGGGGCCAGGGAGGGGTGTGTGCGGGCAAGGTGTGCGATGATTTTGAGGGGGAAGGGGTAGTTACTAAATGAATGGGGGATGGGGGAGCGTCTGGATTAATGGAGCACGTGCGTGCAGACAGGGACGAACCCATCCATCCATCCATCCAAACAGATAAGACAGGCAGACCGACAGGACAGACATACACACATGGTTCATGTCGACCTCGCGGTCTTCATGGTTCAGTTCGTAAGGCCCTCACCTGTCGCTGCACATCAAGCCATTCATCGAGCGTATCCCCAAACAGCCGCAGCTGCTTGTCCATGCGCTCCACCTCCGAACTGAGGTTTGGGAAAGGAGGGGCCGGGGGTTGGGGGCCGGGGGGCAGAAGCTCGGAGCCATGAGTAATAACGTGACCTAATTTGGTGAAGAGATGGGGTCGTGCTCGCCCCTAGCTGGTTCCTTCCCCTTCCCCTTCCCCTTCCCCTTCCCCTTCCCCTTCCCCTTCCCCTTCCCCTTCCCCTTCCCCTTCCCCTTCCCCTTCCCCTTCCCCTTCCCCTTCCCCTTCCCCTTCCCCCTCTCTGCACCCATACTCCTCACACTCCCCTGCACTCACCGAATACCCGCCACGTATCTCGACGCACTGACAGTAGCCATCACCGCTGCGCTGTCTTCCAGCACAGTCAGCACCTCGTCCACCCCGCCCAGGACGTACGTGTCCTTGAGGGCCTTATACGGCTTTAGGGCCAGCTCCACGTGACGCCACTTGTCCACAATCTGTCATCACATTTAGGCATTAAGTCGTTGGATGAGGAGAGTGGGAGGGCTTATGTCATGGCTGCGGTACACGTGAACGTGAGATCATCCGGTTCGAGCTGTTGAGGATCACGTGAGCCACTTTCCCTCCGTCTGTCCCTCCCTCTGTCCCTCCCTCTGTCCCTCCGTCTGTCCCTCCGTCTCTCCGTCTGTCTCTCCGTCTATCCCTCCGTCTGTCCCTCCGTCTGTCCCTCTGTTTGTCCCTCCGTCTGTCCTTCCCTCTGTCCCTCCATCCCTTTTTCCCGCCGTCCCTCTTTCCCTCCCTTGATCACCCATTACCTTGACCCCCATTCAAAATCATTCCTCAGGCCCTTCCTACCCTGTCCAGGAGCGCCTCCAGCGCCGCCTCCTGAGTGGCCTCCGTGGATATTGTGGAGATGGCCTCACGTACCGAGAGGAGCTGGAAGGGGACGGGGAGGGGGAGGGGGAGGGGGAGATGGTTGGGGGGAGTGGTAGACTGGGAGGTGGTAAAGGGATGAGCAGGGGTGAAGAGAGCAGGCAGTGCGGGAAGGAGTACGGGAGGGGGTACGACGAACATTCCAGCCAGGTGAAGGTACAGGAGTTGGGGTTGGGTGAGCAGGATCCCTACGGGGCCATCGAACACACACACATACACAGATAAGCACACGCACCTTCATCTCTAGCAGCGCCTGCAACGTGAGCTCATCATTACGCTCAATATAGCACCCCACGGCCGCATTGACCTGCAGACCAAGCAAAATCATGGTGGCGATGGTTGTGGTTATGGTTATGGTGGTTGTGGATGGACTAGCAAACCCCTAGCAGGACCCTTGTGACATGAGCCCGGATGGATAACTAATGAAGGAGAGGATGGGGGCAGAGGGGCAATCGATCGAACGGGGGACCTGGCGACCAAACACTCAGTGCTATTGAAGCTCGGAGATGCCTTTACCCCTTACCTTGACCCAGTGCCTCTCTTTGAGATGTGGGTTTCGGAGCGCAGCCACCATGGGCACCAGATCCCGCCAGTAATTAACTTCGGAGCGAAGTCGAGGGACGATCTGAAGGTGCGTGTAAAAGCGGAGAAGGGGGGAAGGGGAAGGGATGGTGGGGAGGATGGCACACGAAGGGAAGGAGGTGGGGGGACGGAGGTTAACGCACACACAGACATCTACACCTACAAGTACACACCTACACCTACACACACGGCGCCCCGGCCAACGAACCTTGTTGGGCACCAGTCCGCGCTCCATCTTGAACACGGCCCGACTGACCGCCCCGATCTGCTCCTCCATGGTCCCTGGCTGCAGCTGCTCGAAGGGACACTCTAGCCAGACGGCCGTCAGCTCGGCCCAGTCGCGAACCACAGTCCACAGCAGGTGCCGCAGAGCCACGTCCTCGTGGCAGTCCTCCAACTCCGTGAAGCTGTCAGTGTGGTGCATTTGTGTGTTGGTTGGTTATGTTGGTTTTCTTGTTTGTTGAGTGAATGGGTGGGTGTTTGAACTTGAAATTGACTTTGTATTTATATGTATGCATGTGTATGTATATTCGAGTGTTACGCTGTGGGCGACTCGCCCTGCAAAGACGACCGCACCGGGGGGTCCTGACCGGACCGAGCCACATACAGCGCAGGGGAGGTGTATTTGCATGTGTGCATGGCGGGTGGGGTTTGGGTTGTTGTCTAACAAGCAACGATATCGGAATCCTGGAAGCTGGCGAGGGTTGAAATTAGGAACAAATGGGAGCCAAAGAGGGGAAAGAGAAGGCGACGGGGTGGGGACAAGACGGCGAAGTGGTTTCATACATTCCCTTTGGTGGTACATTTACCATGCAAGTTACGCGCTCTCCCTAATGTGAGCACCAAACAAGTGTTGAGATGTGGAAGGGTGACCCGTACCGTGTTTCTCCGATCTTGAAGGTCCGCTGGTGGCTCTGAATCCGCTCCGCCTGGGCCTGTGTGTGTGTGTGTGTGTGTGTGTTTGTGTGTTTTTAGGGCAAGGGGAAAAGAGGGGAGAGCGGCGGGGGGAGGAGGGGATGGGCGACGTGGAAGACGGGGACAGGGGAAGGGAAGGGGTTTGGCGAGGGAAGAGAGGGGGGTTCGCACGCACACACAAGGCAGGCACGCACGCACACGTACAAACACACACGTACCTGCAGTGCGAGGACCTTCTGCAGCAGCTCGCCCGTGTACTCGAGCACGGTTTCCGGATCAGATGACTCATCCAGAATCATGTCGTGCTGCGCCAACATCGAGATGGTGGCCACCTACGAAAAGAGAGAACAATGAAACAGAATGGCATTGAAAGAAGATGACATGATACAACTACAGGAGATAGCCATGACTTGTGGAAATATATGATTGTTAGATCTAATTATCAAACCGAAACACAACAATCTTACATATAATTAATATATAATTTTATATTTGCCGGTGTTACCGTGCACTCGCTAAAAAAACCACGACTCCACCACCACTCATCCGCACCTGTTTATTGATTTGTTCCACTTGGCCTTTGAGCTCTGCGCCGTACAACTCCACCAAACGTTCCCTGTACGACAAGAGATGGTGAAAATACAAAGACCCAATCGCATTCATGGGGATGGCCCATCATTACGGCATCGCTCCATATTCTTTTCTTATTCTATTTTTCCATCACGTGAATTGATGAAAACAGTAAAAAAATACACGTCCACATTTTCACGCAAGGAAATGCCTTTTGTGATTTTTCATTCACAGTTGTTCGATGAAGGTCACGGTTTATTTGTTACACCTTACCCCGTAAGTCCCGCCGCTCCCTACCTGGAGCTGTCTGCAGCCCACATTGCGTCACGGAGGGAGGCGAAATCGCGGGCCAGTGTCGCGTAGGAGGCGGCCTATGGGGTATGAGCAACGACAGTCTAATTCATCATGTCAACTTTTAAATCCTGACAAATTGAAAAGTTATTTAATGTGCATATTTTAAAAACAACTATAACGAGTTCACGAGTAATTATATATTTACAATATCTATAATTATTATATAACATCATTATAATTATCATTCTTGCAATAATAATTACTATGAATAATAATAGTAATAATTTGGACTCCAGCCTAGCCTCTTCCTGGCACGCTGCTCTACCTGCATCTCCGGCACTTTGATACCGAAGTCGTAGATCAGCTCGTAGTGGGCGACCACCTGCGCGACAGGGACACGTAGTTAGGGTTGGGGAGGATAATGGGGGATGGTCACTGCGGACGGCTGTGCCAGTAAATGCAATCAGCAATCAAATATGGAATCCAATTTCCAGTTCCATTTAAAAACCCATGTAAAAGATAGCGGGACAGCCCCCGAGTTGTTCGGGTCACAAACACCGCCCACCAGCTCGTAGTCCTTGTCCAGTGTGGCCTTCCTCGCCTCGCAGGCTGCCAGATGGCCAAGGTACAGGGAGAGCTCGTCGGCACAGGTGGGCACCTGACAACGGACGGATGGGGGACAGCCGAGCGGATTCGAGGATAATTACGTTGAGGATGATAAAGAGCAGCTTGAGAAGGGTTGAGTTGGAAAGATCTGAGAAGGTTTGGAAAGGGTTGAGTTGAGTTGAGAAATACGTGCACCGGAGGCTCAGAAACGGACTGAATGAAAGCAAAATCCCAAAATAATGATGATGATGCCTAATCTGGCATTAACTCGCAAGCTTTCTGCGCAGGGGACATAATCCACTACATAGACAGGGAGGGTGGAGGTGTATTAACACATGTGTGTGTTTGGGTTTGCGGCATTCGGGAACACGGAGGGAGAGGGACCGAGGAAAGCAAGAGGTACGACAAGAGGGGGCAGATTGTAACTGGGGGGCCCCCACCAACCCCAGCATCCCTTCCTCGTCCTCAGGCCCTCACACCGACTCCACGTCGCTTACCGTATTGAGCCGCCGGATGGCCGAATGTACGACACCAATGAAGCCATTGTGTACGAATGCGGCCAGACGGGGCAACAGGTCGCAAAGGGCTGATAGCGCACGTTCTGGTGTGGGCCGCAATGCTGCGACGAGGGAGCTGAGCTGCACACGCAATACACCGAGCTGCCTGCAGGGTGTGCGCGTGAGCATGACGACATCGTCACGTCATGGATGGAAGGGAAACAAAAAAAGTCTGATGTGGAAGGACGCATGCAGATATGGAAGTTCCAGACGCCAAGTATGGACAAGTGCTTTTCACCAAATGTTTACGATCGCGCTGTATTGCGACATTATCGGCTGAACAATCATTCGATTGATTGATCGATCGATTGATCAATCGATTATCACATTGATAAGCATATCAATCATGATGTGATGATGTGCTATCCGGGACTGTCTTCTCTCCCGTACATTAGGTTCTCTTTCGTACCTGTAGGGCGGTATGGCCAGCACTGCATCCAGCTTGTCCTTGACCAACGACATCTCCCGCCGATACATGACCAGGTCATGTTGACCAGCCTCCCAAGCCAGCCGAACCGCGGTCTCGTCAACAGGCTGACAGGACAGTGAAGCGTCCCTGTTGAGAGACGCAATGGGGGAGGGAGCCCATGGCAGGAGGAGCAGAACTTACCATCAAGAACTTATCAGCTTATAAGTTCAAGGACCTCTACCTGTATGTGCAGATCTCTATCTGTGAGATTGAGGATATCTTCATCTGCTGTAAACCCCAAGTAAGACGGGTCGAAGGCGGGGAAGGAGAAGGATTAAAATGCTTCTTTGGGTGTATCCCTCCGCATACGTGTTGGTGTGACTCCGTGTCTGGTGCGTCTGTGTTTGGCTGTGTGTCTGTGCGCATGTCTATATGTAAATGCATATGTACATGTTGTATTTCAGCCGCAGTCATAGACCAGCAGGCTAAGATAGGTATAGGTGCTGAAGAGGCCGAGGCGTAACGAGCGTTTGCGTGTGTCAGTCACACGCAGATGTATGTTTGGTCGTAAGGCCCTTTGGCGCCTTTGGCTTGTTCAGGTGTCTGTTTGTGTCAGTCTCTGATTCGGAGATTCGGAGCCCTGTTCCTCAGCTCTCTTACATTTTTGTCGTGTTTCTGCGTTTTTATTTTTGCGCAACCCCCCCTCCACCATTCCCATAGCGTTGGTTGCCTGTGCTTTGAGTGCTGGTTGGAGGGGTTGGTGTGGCGTGGCGTCGTGCCCGTTAGTGTGTGTGTTTAGGGGGAGGGGAGGAAGAGGGGGAAATGCTCGATGCGGACACCCCCAGACCTCGGGGCCTTGGAGCTTCCCGGTGATCGCCCTCGCCCGGCACCCGGTGTGTCTGTTCGTGTTTGCCACACAGGGAGGGGGTATCGCCAAGCCTCCTATTCCCAGTTTTAGCGGCGTCCCCACGTTTATGGCGTGTGCCGACATGTGGGGTTGCCTTCCCTCTTTTCCAAGCGCTTGTGAGTCTGGAACGGCGGACTAGAAGTACGTGTAGGTGTGAGCGTCCGAGATTATGACTTACTTGATGTCCTCGAACGTGAGCATGAGCTCCTCTGCCTCCATCATCAAGGTGCGCAGCCGGCCCTGCACCGCCCCCGCCACACGCAAGAATGAGGTCCCCAACAAGATCTCATGGAAGCCCTCCACATCCACAGCCTTGCTGTCCAGAGGCAGCTCCATGTACTCCTGAATGCGGAGGAAGGGGTGAATGCGGTGAATGCGGACGGAATGAGATGTGGGAGAGAAGATGAGTGCACCGGTATCGGGTGAATGGTGGGGAGCGGGGCGGGGCGATGAAGGAGGGGAAGGGCAGGTCACGTAAAGGGAGAGGGGGAAAGGGGATGTCGTGTGGGATGGCCTGCAAACTCCACGCACGGTCAATCTCAGAACCAAACCCCACGTCAACAGACCTGCAGCTTGGGATGCGTGAGGAGCCGGGCCACGGCCAAGATCTGCGAGACCCAGGACGAGTGGATCCGGTCGAAGGAGCGGTAGAACTCTTGCGGTGCCGGAACCAGCAGCAAGTCACTGATGTGCTCGCGGCCGCCGCCACCGCCACTGACGCTGCGCTGTACTGCAGATATGGTAACGGTACTGGCAACGCTACCCGCACCGGATACAGTCATTGGCGCAGATCTGCCGGCGGCGGCAGCCCCGCCGCTGCCGGCACCGTTGCGCAAATGGATCTCTAACTGTAGGAACTGACCGCCGTCAATTCCCCACTCTTTTGGCGCGGAGAAGTCGTCAAATAGACCGAAATCCAAAGTAGGATCCGGATCGCCGCCGCCGCCGTCGCCGCCGCCAGAACCTGGCTCCGCCAACGGCGGTGGTGGTGGAGGCGGCGGCGGCCGCGGACTCAGCGCCGTTAGCAGGTCAGACGTTGACTCCATGAGCAATTCATGAAGCGCCTCACAAATCATGTAATCCATCAAACGTACGAACGCATGTATACGACGCTTGTACGACCGCCGTGCTGCGTTGAGAGCATACCCAAATTCACCAGCACCTCCGCCACCTGCGACGCTGTTGGCGTCTGGCAAGTACGACAGAGCTGGAGCTGCGTAGCCGTTGGCGGCGGGAACACCGGCGATGGTGCTGACGGCATCGGGATCGCTGGCGGCGAGCGGTGCTCCGAAACCCGCTCCGTCCGCCGGCCAATCCGTGTTGGCGGCGGGTGGCGGTTTGGAGAACCTGGCCCCCATCAATTGAACTTCCACGAGATGCATCGCAGCGGAGCAGGCCTCCTGCCATTATTGAATGATGTGAGTACGACAAGCGCAACAATTATTTATGGATTCATCTCAAGGCGCGAATGAAATGGTAGGTAACGGTTGCGGGCATAATAATTATGACAAGAATAAGAATATAAATACAAATATGAATAAAATTCACCCGGCATCGAGAGGAAAATAAAAAGGGATTGTGGTAAGCAACCATAAGCCCCACCTCGATTATCACACCAGAGTATGGCGCTGTGGAGATACTCACATGGCCACCCGCAACATCCCAACGTAGGGCCCGCAAGGAGAGGCCCCCAATGGGCCCTCCCGGGAGCAGGAACCCCACATTCCAGCATCAGGTTCCACCGCACCTGAGCCTCCCGCAGAATGTCCTGCTCGAATTGCTCCAGAGCGGCGCAGGTCTCCTCCTGCCTGGCGTCGTGCAGGGTGACGAGCTCCGGCAGAGAATAAAGCCGACCCCGCTCCGCCGCGTGTAATCGCAATTGGTGCAGCTCGTGACAGGCCTGGAAAGGGGGAAAGGCGGGGGAGGGAAGGAGGGAGGGAGGGAGAGATGGAGAAATAGTGACGTGGGGATGGTGCACGGGGAGCACGTGTGTGTATGGGCTGGAGTTGCCGGTACGATATTTTTGCTGCGTCTATTCCTGCTGTGTCTACTTCCTGGGGAGAGGGGGACCGAAGTTGCGACAAGCGCGTGCATGCAATCAATTTGAGATGTAAATCCGGACATTATTAGACCCAGCCCCTAAAACCTTTAAAAATATAGTGATAATATAATATAAATACGGGAATGTACGAGATAATTTAAATAGAGAGTGCTTTGTTCGGGTTATGCCAGCGCAAGTGGCTGTGCCCCTTCGGTCCTTCCGGACCCCCGGTGAGCTTTTGCTTTTCAAAACATCTCACATGTTCAATGTAGATAATAATTTAATTTCCACATTTATTTATTTATTTAATGCTTTATTATTTAAACCTTCCTATTTAGGATTTTAATTTTTAGTAAATCGTAGTAGCTTAATAAGCCGCTGTGTCCCTTCCCGTTCGCAATGCAGTGCAATGCTTCTTTCCTCACCGTCCGCAACCGCACCAGCGCCAGATGGAACACGGGGTTGAGGGCAAATAAGCTGTTCTGTAGCACCGTCTTGGCGCTGCGGGCCTTACGCGTGCTCACGAAGCGGCGCCACACCTGCGGGGCAGCCGCGCGCGCGTGTGTGTGTATGTGGGGGGGGGAGAGGGGTTGGTCCGGGGAAATTCGGGAGAAACAGATGGGGTTAGGCCGGGGTGCGAATAAACGCTGCCCCATTAACTAAAACTATATTTTTGTGTAAAAAGTAAAAACATATACATATATAAACATATAATAATATACGCGTGGTGACATATAGTGATATGTCTTAATTTAGCAATCCACTTAGGACATATAAATTACATATGCCATATGTATATAATGATCCAAATGAAATAAATCATGGAATGAAAGAAATACATTCAACGCTTTGCACACGCATTTGGTTTCATTTGGCTCGCGCCCCCTTCATCTGGGTGGCGGCCGCTCTCATGGATCAGTCCCTAACAAATAAGGATACACACTTCGGCTTCCGTACACTTGCACACATGCTGTACAAACACGCATGCAAGGGGGCCCCCACCCCAAATTCCCATCCCAAATCCCACCGCCAAAACACACAAACGCATACACATAAAGACACACACACACACACAGGCAAGCTCACTCGGAAGCTCTTCCATAATCGATACTGAGCGAACATGCGGAACCGAAGCAGCTGCCGATAAAGGTGGTACTCTCGCTCAAATTGATCCAGAGTGACGAAGTCCCCCACACCGTCCATGAAGTGGGTCACACCCTGGAGCGGTTGACGAAAGGGTCGAAAGGGTCGGAAGGGTGTTGGGGAAAAGGGACCGTTAGCCCCTCCTGGAGCGGTGGCATTACAATCTCGACAAGGGCGCTGCGGAGGGGACGCCGTTATCCCCCCCCTCGCCCGAATGTTATCTCGTCACATTTCTGTTAGGAAGAGATACGTCACGCGCCGTCGAATGCCGTACCTTTGCGGACAGTGTGTAGTAATCGTTACGGGTTACGGGGGAGGCCTTCACCTCCGCATGAGGTACCACTCTCAGGTTGTACGGGTTGCGGTTCGATACGGTGGGACGAGCATGGCACAGGTACACGAACCCTAATGCATCCTCCGGCTTGGACTTGAAGTCCTGTTGTATCATGCGGGAGTTCGAGGCGGGAATGCAATGGAAGTTAAGATGCGGTTGAAAAGAAACTAACCGCTGAAGCCGGAGGGAAGAACCCACATCCGACACACCTCCCCGCAACACACACACACACACATACACGTACACATACACGTACACACACATACAAAAACACACAATAGACGAAACCCGACCCACACACCCAAGACCCGACCCATCCAAGACGTGTGCCCGAGTGTGCAAGAGGTTCATCCGTTCATCCGCGTATCAGCAGTCAGATATCAGCCGCTGTAATGAACAGCATTTTGGCGAGCAGCGCGCAGCGCCCGGGGATGGGACCGGGTCCTGTGGTCGGGTCCGCTGTTTCTCCTCCCCCCAACACACACACACACACACACACGCGGGCGCGCGCGCGCGACCGCCACCACCCGGCCCGGCCCAAACCCCATCCGCAGCCTGCGCCAGAGCGCGGACTAGCAGCCGCCGCCTTGGCAGCCGCCGCTTACCTGCAGCACCTTGAACCACCTGCGCACATTGGCCTGCGTTTCCGCATCCTCCTCCCAGGCCGGCCGCCGCTCCCCAGCTCCGCCGACACTAGATTTCACAGGCGAAGACGATATCGCGGCGGCGGCCGCCGCCGCCCCCGTAGCCGTCACCGCCGCCGCCGCCGTTACTGCTGCTGCTGCTGCTGCTGCTGCCACTGACGCTGGCGACCCGGGACCTTGTGATTGCTGCTGCGGCACCGCCGTTTGGATTTGTTGCTGTTGTTGCTGCTGCTGCTGCGGCGGCGGCGATGGCTGCCCGATCTCAACTGCTGCTGTCGGCGGCGAATCTGCTGCGGGGAAATTCACCCTGGGCGAACGAGGGGATCCATCCGTGGCAGTAGCAGCGGCACCTGCCGCTGACGTAGTAGCTGTGCCAGAGCCGCTGAAGGACGCCCGGTGCCGTACACCCCTGTGGTAGCATTTTTGATCGTTAGGGCCGTCAAATGCGGCGATCAACCCAAGCGTAATAAGGCCCACAAAACAAGACTCAGAAATGTCCCCCGTGATGCCTAACCGTCAAACTGTCCCCCGACCCCGACTCTCAACAACTAACATCCGAACATCCTCCCTTATGGGCCCTCGGTAACAACCAGCCATAATCGCATTTCGCGGCCGCCAGGCTGTTGTGTGCTGCTTCACAGCTCTAGTCCGCAGCTATTCAGCAGTATTCGCCGCAGGCTGTATGGAAAATGTATGTGAAGCATAACTGGCCATTGGACAGATATAGCGGCTGCAGCAACAGCAGTAGCGGCTGTAGCTTCGTAGTTCGTACCTAGGTGCACTTGAGAAATTGTACTTGGCTTCAAGCGCTCCCGCTGCTGGACTGGACGCCCCTAAGCTCCCTCCAGTAGTGATACTTCGGGCTACGGTCGTCGCTGCTGCAACCGGCGCTACCGTTTCTGCGGCTGGATCATCCCCTGCTGTCGCTGCCGCCGTGGCAGCGGCAGCGGCGCCGACGGCGGCTGCAGTCCCCGCTGGGGCAACCCGCTGCTTTGTAATTAGGGAGGACGCCCCATGGCTGCCAGGCGGATTGCCTGTACGGCAGCAGGCAGCGGGAAGTGTGACCATGATGCCTGATGTGTGGACCATCTTCCCCCCCCCTTTCCCCACCCGCCATGGCTCGCGGATACCGACAACACCAACCAGGCCTAACGATCTGACATGCACCGAGACCCGATAACAGTTTGTGTATTGGATGACGCGTAGGATTAGAGTGCCAAAATGACTTGCACATGGGCGCAGAAAGGGGGACATTATGTCACAGCCCTGCAAGGGACTGCGGCCCATATTCACGGTCACTCCAACACCACAGTTATCCTGCTTAGCTATCCGGCATCTCCAGCACCCAGTTGAGGTAAGATCCAGGAGGCCTAGGGTCAAGATGTGGACGTGTGTTAGCGGACAGCTGCGCGGGAACGCTGCGGCTTGCCTGAGTTTGCGGATCGGGCACGAGGAAGCCCCGGCCGAACACGTAACGCCGGCCCGCTGGCGCCAGTCCCCTGCCCGTTTGCATTGCCATGCGGTGGCTTGACGGCTAGGTTCACCCGCCCACCATTGGACTTCTACACATAAGAAAAGTAAGAATTGGCGTCCACGACGAGTCGTAAGGGTCACATGCGCGTCCCGAAGGGTGGACTTGTTGAGGAGTTGACGCTCGACACATAGTTACCTGTAATCCAAGATAAAGTCCAAGCTTAAGGGGATGCTGAGGAGGGCTTTTGGCGCTGCCCTCCTCTCCTTCGCCCGGCATCCGCGAAGTCAAGCCCAACCAGGGGCGCTTGGTTTATGCACACTTTACATAATAATTAAACTGAAACCATTTTTATTTTCAACTTATAAAAGTTTGCTAAGTTTGACTTGAAAGTTGTTTGAACCAAGTAAATGCAGGTAGCACCCTTTCCAAGCTCATCGCTGGAACAGCTGGACAAACGCTGTAGTTGATTTACGCTCGCGTGCACCAGGTTGACTGTACCCGTACCTGCACATCCCGTACCATGGCAGCGCAGCTGTTAATTTGCGCAAACTTAGACCATCTTAGTGACAAAGACGTAAGTGATTGGCATCACACTTTAGTTGGAACGCTTACTCTTTTCACCTTTAGCAAAGGGCACTGTCGCACCTGTGAGCCGAAGCTTACACAACTAGTCATCTGCAGACGTCGGTTCCCGGTTGTGCACGCTTTCGATGTGACGCATGTGATCAAGTGTTGGACGTTCGTCTGCATCCTATGCCATGCCTTATTTTGAGATGTAGTGGTTTCCGCAAGAGATGCCCATTGAGGAAACCGTCGGCTCCAATCAATACGTATCTTCCTGTATGCAAGGCTTTCGTGGTGAACTGGTCCTCACAGTCCCTATTTAGCAATTTCCTTACTTCCAACAAAGCTGACTAGACAATTCTGGATATCCTGCTGCGTGGAGGAGTTTGACGATTGGCGATTGAGCATCAGAGTGCGTGTGAGTGCAGCCATAGCATCCATCCACACTGTGCATGTCAACCGAATGGGATATGTATATGCTTGTACAAAATAACAGACAAGCCATACGTTCCGGCATCGCGCCAAGTCACAGACCAGGACCTCCTATTCTCCGTCGTACCCGTCATATGCTCAAATCATCCACAGTTATGTTACAAGTGCTCCGCCAGTCCCCAGCCGCTGCATTTTTAAATCGAAATGGATCCTGATACGTAAGAATGGATCCCTGGCAGATCTTCTTGGATCCTAGTCGATCCTGGTCATCCTACTCATGAGCGCTAAGCCTATACATCGAATGTTTCGCACCATCGTTTTTTGGTGGCAAGAAGGGATACCGCACCGTTAAATGCCCGAAGAAAGCATATGCCAGGGAAGAGGGGGCGCGGGGCATCCACAGGAATTGTGAACCCCATGTGGCGGTCGGTCACCGCCATCATCCCAACCATCACCCCCACCATCCCCATCACCCCACCACCACCACCATCACCGCCACTGCCACCGCCATAACCCCCACCAACACCATGAAAAAGCGCTCAATCGCGGTCATGTGACACGGCAGCCTCCGTCACCTTGCACGGCGTTCTAAGTCCCCGACTGACCGCTGCCGCTGTCACTTTGCGGTGTTGCCAACCAGGGCAGCGTCAGGCGGCAGTACGCGTACTGTCTCCCCGGGAAGTGCCGGTACCGCTTGGCCAGCATGTTCACGATGGATTCATCCAAAAGCACGTGGGACCAGTCCTTGTGGTGCTCGAACTTGGTCGCATTCCGGCCGTGCATGTTCACAACCTGCGTGTCCATGTGCGTGTGCCGTGTGGGGGGCACAAAGCGGGAGAAAGAAAGCGGGTGAAGTGACACTGCTCCGCCGGCTCCGTCGCACATTAGTTGGTCGGTCCGTCTGTCTGCTTGTCTTTACCGTCTGTCTGCCTGTTTACCTATTTGTCTATCTGTCAGTCCGTATGTCCGTCAGTCTATCTGTCAGTCCGTATGTCCGTCAGTCTATCTGTCAGGAAATTAGCCAGTCAGTCGCTAGGCAATCCTCTTTAGGCGGCTCCTTGTCTTCCTACGGCAGAAAACGGCGCCTCAAGTCGCCTCAGGGCATCGCCCGATAGGCCTAAAGGGTCTGCCTACGTGGTTGTGTAAATGTCAGACACATGCTGGCCGAGATAACGTACGTGCAGATGTAAACCCCGATAGGTGAGAACAAACGCTCGCTCACATATGGACGGGTGGGGCCACGCGGGTTTCGTTTCCCCACGTTGCCAGGCGGGTGATGTTTTCGGCTGGCAAGACACTTGATATCCTCCTCTTCCGATAACAAAAACCCCAAGCCGGTCTGTCTGTCTGTCTGCCTGCCTGGTCCATCCCCTTGACCCGCACCTCTTGCAGCGCCCCCACACCATGCTGCGATGTGGAGCTGCCAATCACCGCCTTGGCGATGGCGGCCGCCGGATTGAGCTGGTGCGGCCGGTGTACCACCCAGGCGTTTGGCATCGCCTTAAACAGCAAACCGGCGTGGTGCAGCGTGACCACGTGCGTGATCTTGTCGTTATAACAGCCCCGAAACCGGGCGTCGTACGGCACGACAGCCATCTGCTTCCTGCAGGAAGGACCGATCGTTCGCAAGCGCCACCGACATCGGGGATTAACCTTTTACATCATGGATACTAAAAATAAAAATGGATGATGATAAGTAATAAATTATTACTATCGTTAATAATAAATATATCATTTGCGCAAATCTAAGAGCCAGGGAAGAATTCATCCACTGAAAATTCACCCTAAATTTTGGGAGTGTGCCGGTAACTGCTTCCTCTCTTCGGGAATGGTGTCCCCTCGTGCCGCGCTATCCCCCAAACAGCTTTCGCAATTGCGCTATCCGGGTACGGAACCTCCCCCAAGGAAAAGCGCCCCTCACCGCCGGTGGCCCCGGCGGTTTCGGCCTCCATCCGCAACTGGCGTCTAAGGACGGAACGCACGCTTTGGAATGCGCTGGGGAATTCATATTCTTGTATGGACTCTAAGCCGTGACACTGATCTCTTTAGATACAAACAACAAAACCAATCATTGTCAAAGGGCCTTATGAAATGGATGACATACCTGGAGACCAGTCCCCAAGGCTCGTAGCCGATGCTGTATTGGATGAGGTACGACCGGCGGCTCGTGAGCCATCTGCTTACAGTCCGGAGGGGCCAACAGACACGGATTTATCGCACCTGGAAGAAGTCATGACCTAATCCCCTTGTCCACCACCACCGCCATCATCATCAATATCACCATCACCATCATCATCAATATCACCACCACCACCATCATTATCTTCTTCTTTTTCTTCTTCTTCACCATCACCATCATAACAGCATACCGCCCTGTCACACCGAGCAAAGTGGCCGCCACGATGACACCCATTCGCTTTCATATTCGCATTTGCACACAGCTTTATGGCCCCTACCACCCACTAGCCTCTCTATCTGTGGGTGGCCAGGGGTCACCTCTACCACGCGGTCAGCACCTACCGAGAGTAATTCGTGGGAGCGTGCCCCGGCTGAAAGTAGTTCTGGCCGAACCAGGCCAAGCTGCCATTCAGCCACAGCTGTACCAGGTGCAGTTTGTTACCTGAGGAAGTAAGAGGATGTATCCGCACATACGCATATGCACATACATACATACATACATACATACATACATACATACATACATACATACATACATACATACATACATACATACATACATACATACATACATACATACATACATACATACATATACACATACCCCCGGTGCTCGTCTTTATAGGGCGAATCGCCCACAGTGTAACCCCTTAAACACATACAGATACACATACACACACGCGTGTTATTTTTCCGGTCGTCGTCGGCTCTTCAATCTTCCAAGTAAAACCTATGTCCACTTTCGCGCCCGAGTTCTCTCTATCTACTTCTCTAGTACTTTTCTAGTACCTCTAGTACTTCGGTATTAGGCTTTCACTGAGTCCCATGACAAAACCTCACGAACCCATGTTTAATGTCCGCGCTTTTGACACCCTTTCGCTTTCCTGGTCTTAGGGTGTCTCCTGATCTTAGCAATCCCTATCCCCATGGGGGGATAATCGGCCCACCTGACAGAGCGGAGGCCGCCACTGCATCGATCTTCTCCGGGGGCAAATGTTTGTTAACATCCCAGGCCGGCAGGACCCAAAACGTATTGCCAGATGCTTGGATGAGCTGGTCTATGTACTTAGACTCTGATAAGAGTTGCAGCAGCGTGTCGCTCACGCATAGGTCCACATCTATCATCATTACCAGGGGAGTCTGGGTGGCTAAGAGCGCGGCATTTCGGAGCGCGTTTATGGGGGTCAGATAAGCAAGAGCGGAGTCTGTTGTGACCTCGTAGAGAAAAAGTATGTGCATGTGGCAGGCGTCCTGCGCCGCCTCCATCGTGTAGAACAGCTCCTTCGAGGCGGGAAGGGACGGGAAGGGACGGGGAGGGGCCGGAGCGGGGGGCGGCGAGGAGGGGGTTAAGGGAGGGGGTTTACGGGTGTGCAGGAAAACAACGTTAAGCGTTTTGGAAAACAGGAAAACAACGGACCACGATACACGATCAATCACACGGGGTTGACTGCGCCAGGCGGGGAAAGGTAGATGAGAAATCGATGTATGTTTTTCGACTGCGTGTGTGCATGTGGCCCGTGCATGTGCGTGTGTGTGTATGTGTAGGCGAGAGATGGCATGTATATTGAAGGCACGTCGGCTGCGAGAGGACCGTGCTACAAGAGGCACGTTGTGTACCTGCAACCTCTCCTCAGCAATCCTGGCAGCCTGCTCATTCTCGTACGTTAAGCCGCTTTGTCCCGCGCCCTGCACTAGCGGAAGGTACACAGCTGCTACGTGCGGACCCCCCCGGTAGCTTCGACACCTGCACAGAGAGCCGAGCCCACAGATGTGTTCATATTGCGTTTCCACCCTGTTGTTATTCGCTTTAAATTAGACCTACTGAATCTCGAGCGTGTCTAGCCTATCCAGCGTTGAAGTTGTGAACATCGTAACAGGGATGCTCGAGTTCTTCCGCGTCCACCACACTCGACGGAGCCGCAGGCTGAATACATTAACATGAATTGATTTAGCTTCATCCCAACTCCACTTTGCAGCAGTCATAGACCGCAGACAAACTCACTACGGCGGAAGGCCGGACATGAACGAGTCGAACGTAGTCGGTGACCCATCATAATATCTATTATAGCATGCTTCAAGAACATTTGCAATCCTTGTTGATTCATCTGTCGACGCTGCGCAGTCAGTCCTGTGGAATGCAAAATTAATTGTGGCTGAAATAACAATTAATAAGCATGCCCGCAGGTAATAATAAAACATCCTAAGTGTCACATTCTCTAAAGCAAGCCTAAAGCATCTGCATTCGATAACGTTGTGCTCAAATCTCCGTAAAGGAGAAAAGATGTCGGTTGTGGCCGTACATTTCTTAGCAGTAAAAACGACAACGACCGGCCGAGCCGTAACTTGCTTTTGGAAACATTAGCTCACAATTGTTACTTGGAAGATACAGAAATTAGCACTTTCACAGAGCTGTGTCAGACTCTGCTTAAGGCGTTCAAAATTCACGTCTGACTACCGTCAGTTTAGTTGGCGGGCTTCCTCACCTGGATGGGAACGCTTACAACGGATAATGCATTTTATTGAATTCTACTCAGGACTTTAAAGACAAGAGTGGCCTGCCTTCGTAACGTGGCTGCGCGTGTCTTTGCCTATACAATATATGTTTCAAGGTGTTTGTCCGGAGCGCGTTTACACACACACACATATAAGTACGTTTTATGTACCGTCCAATCGTTTGTTTAACTGTCCTTAGACAGTTAAACAAACGATCCTGGCCGGTTAAGGCACCAATACAGCCCAGGGCGGCCTCGTCAGGCCAGGTCAGGCTCGCGTAGCGAAAGCAAACCTTTTTGTCCTCGGTCCTTCCTCACAACCCTGGTTACTCGCTGGTTGGTCGGTTAATAGGTAGGCAGGTAACGGCAGGTAGGTGAGCAGGTAGGGAGGGGGTAGGTACGTACCCACCTAGCAAAGCCGACGTACCTGCCGTTTCACTTGCCTCCGTGTGCCTCCGCCGTATGCCAGAACTCATCTCCACACATCCAAGCATGCGTTGATCATATCTGGTTCAAGAGTTCAGCTGAACTGCTCGTCTATCTGTTGCTCTCTGGCTGGAAACGCTGAAAATAAATGAAACCTCGCCCAGGCCGAGAATAATGAAAGCCCGAACTAATAATGCAGGTGCCTCAAGAGACCTGATAAGTTGGCACAGAAAATTACCACGCACACGGTTAACAACTCAGCCATCGACGCGACTGTTTTGATGCTTGCCGGCCGTCGCTGGCCGTCTCTGTCGATCCCAGCTGCATCCCTGCCTGTAGTGGCCTGTCCATTATGATTTAATACACTGCAGCGCGCTACTAATACCACTAAGATAATTTTGGACACAAAAGGATCCCGATTTTAGTTAATTAAGAGTACCAGATGCTCGTTTTCTGCTTTGGTTCTTATGAGCGATCCTAGGTCCAGCAGCGACTGCCGCCCTGAACCCAAATTGCGTTCAATTTATTATGCATGTAAATTTGGGTAATGAAGATTTTAAAAATGATGTCTGATTTCACTAAAAGATACACGTAATAAATTCAGCTGACTGTTTGGATTTCAAACGACCATGCATGGATTGCCTGACACAATTTCCTCCAAAGTTGCTTCACGACTACCGTAAAATCATACCTACAGCTCACAAAACTTAATAAAAATAAATTACGAATTTATCTAGTTTTACAACTTTTATAGCAAACGGCCATGTCCGACGCATGCAAATTGTGAAACGCGAACGCGAGCGCTTTATTACTACCACTCTGTCTGGCATCCATCTACACGTCTCTCCTTGAATATAAGAGGTGAGGGCTGCGGGGAAATCGTATATGAGATGGAGTTATTAAGGAAGACGGCGGGCGGGGATGGCCCCAGGAGCGAGAGACCAGGGGAGGCCTGCTGCAATAATGTACGTATCCTAATGTTATGCGTGCCAGGTTAGGTTCGTAAAGAATGCATATCATTTCAATTGCAGCAAGACTGCGCCGCTAAAACCTCGCGCACGCACCGTGCGTACATATATTTATATATATAGTCCGCGCGCCGCACACACAAGCAAGGCCAGAGCGAGCTTTGTTTGCCGATCCATGGCGATCTATACCTACCTGGCACAACCCTGCACAATCATCACTCCATTAACGTTTTCATTGATATTCAACACAACCAAGCAAGCTTCAGGCAACTGTGATAATTTCCCTACTATGCTATACTAACTGTATATATGCTAGTTCTTCATCATGCTCGCTCGGATTGCCGCTCCTCTCTTCGTCCGATCCGATCCTAACCAACCAGGAAATTGTTATCATGACGACATCCCAGGTGCTATTAGTTAACGCTCTCTTGTTGATAGTTTTAGCGGCTGGAAGTTGCCAAGGCGAGGGACAAGTCGAAGCACCGAGGCATGTAGCCGCCGCCGCCGGCGGTAAATAATAAGGCAGTCGGGTTTTGCTTCATTATTTCTGGGTGGCTCGCTCGTGGTGGCTGGCGGAGGTCCAAAAGGGCAAATTGCAACGCAACTAACGTTCTCTCAATTTCACGATAGGTCGATACGTATTTGTGGCCGCCGAAAAATCTTATATATATTATATGTATGTAAAGCCACGTGCCCCTCCCCTGCGCTGTGGTTCGGCCCGGTCAGGACCCCCGGTGCTCGTCGAGTCGCCCACAGCGTAACACCCTTTCATGTATATGTATGTCACCCACGTATGTACTGTCGTCTCGCTCCCTGCCTATCTACACACCTCTACACACAGAGACAGATCTCTGGCAACACAACCTGGTGATAAATGTCACAGCGGCTGCGGCGGAGCATTACTTGGGTGGTCGCCATGACGTTGACCGAGACCAGGACGCCAAAGGTGGCGGCGCCATCGTTCCAAACTCCCAGCCCTACCTGCAGCATGATAACCACAACATAGCAAATGTTCTGGCATGCGGAACGCATCCTATTCCTCCTCTCTTACTCTCCCTCCTCTCTTTCCTCTCCCTCCTCTCTTCCTCTCCCTCCTCTCCCTCCTCTACCTCCTTCCCTCCTCCTCTCCCTCCTCCTCTCCCTCCTCCTCTCCCTCCTCTCCCTCTCACGGAGACGGCGACTACAAGTAGGAAGCTTTGAATTTCTTCAGCAGCTAACGACGGTAGGGAAGAGCGCCAACGACAAATAGTGCCTTACGCAGCAACGACTAATGTACACTGCCGCCGCCATCAGACATGCCGCCGCCACCACCACAACCATCCGTGGGACACCGCGGCCACGTGCGCAAGCTCGAAAACGGCAGCCTCAGCCGGTGATGGCAATGCATACACCACGAACATCCATGAGCAACCGTTGCCCCGCCCCCCGCCGCCGCCGCCGCCGCCGCCTCTGCAGCAGCAGCCGTATATCCCATCGCCTCTGCCGTCCCGTCCGTCGCTACCGCTATTACCGCCATATCGAGTCACGACTGGGTCGGTAAAAAGTGAACAGCTACAACCAGCGCCACCGCCGCCGCCAACTGCGCCAGACACCCGCCGCCGTACTCGCCGCCCATTGTGCCGCCAATGGGCCCGCCTCCCAATGGCCCCAGACGACCCCCTCCATTCAGCCGCGCCAGGCCAATCAGTGCAGCCAGTCTGAGGGATCCACCGCCTCCGCCGCCGCCGCCGCCGCCATCGCCACCACTGGCACCGTCCTTGCAGCTCCCCGCCCCGGCGATGCTGCACGCAACACCATCTCCACACCTCCCTTCCCGCTGCCATCGTGGTCCCCACCGCCCAGCGACTGTCAATGCCGCAGCCGCAGCCTCTAATACAGTCATTTTCGCCGCCGCTGCCACCGCCGCTGCCGGAAACCGGATTCCGATCCCAAGTCACAAAAATCTCCCCCGTTGTAGCTTTGGTCACTGTCTGTGGAATACCGCCGCCGCCGGGTATCGGACCCGAGTACCTCGGCGGCTGTTCGTCGGCACCCCCGGTAGCTTATTAGGACGCTCATCAATACAGGTGAGTGACCGCTTATCATGAGGGATCGGAAAACGCGCCAAATAATAAATATATTGGATACTATCGTACACGCATGCCGCCTGAATTTCAGTGAAGCTTATTATCAGCTTTGCTGTGAACTAACCGGAGGGTCCCGCCTGTGCGTGGGCAACATATATACTTATCTAGAAAGCACTAAAGTTTGCTTCCAATTCCAGTGCTTTCTGGATATTAAGTATGTTGCCCAAGCACAGGCGGGACCGTCAGGTTCACAGCAAGCCACACATTATATGGTATCGGTATCGGGCCAGGGTGCGGTGAAGAGGGCTGTGACGCTACCACTGCCGGACTGCGTCAGCCGTAAGTGGTGGGGCTCACAGGGTGGGTCGGTGGGCAACAGATGGGCAACGTTATGTAACACAGGTTTTCTTTTGGTTTCTTATCCTTTTCTTATCCTTTTCTTATCCTTTGCTTATCCTTTGCTTATCGTTTTCTTATAATCAGGTTCACAGCAAGCCACACATTAATAATCCCCTGCCATAAATCAAGAAGGAAGGCTGCTGAATTCATTTAATTTGGGCTTTACCTTGCTTGGAAGTGACACTTTTAAAGGAGGAGCTGTGCGTGTATGTACAGATGATCAAATAGAGAAGCCTTCGTCCAGAGCGAGGAAGCATGCATTATTATTCGGAAATACGTACTGCTGACAGCGGCTGACAATTGCATGATATGATCCTCGATACGCATATCCTGCTGCCTCTGCTGGATGCGGCACATTGATGATTACTCCGCTATTAAATGTATACATATAAAGCCCATGCATGACTCGTTTTTACAGCTTGCTCGCTTCATTATTATATTATTATTATTATTTTGGCACCTTATCTTCCCTTATACTACCTCCCTCCCTCCCGGCCCCTGCTTTCTTGTTTCCCCCTCACTCCCTTCCTTGACCCCTCACAACAACAACAACAACAACAACAACAACAACAACAACAACATTATATATATATATATATATATACGTAAGAGCCGTATGTCCAGTTTAAGCCTGGGTCGAGTGGCCCAACCCTGGAGCAATCTGTTCATCGCGCCCCAGGTGATCGACATACCCTGTAGTGGTACCAGCAGCACTCGAGGCACCTGGACTTCAGCACAATGCAACCGCACCACCATTTATAGCTTTTCGGAGTTTGTTTCACGGGAGGCCCGGTTGCGCTGGGGAATCAAGACTACGGCAGATCCGTACGACAGGATTATACTGATGCTGCCCCAAGGAACTGCCTGTTCAAATTCATGGGGTGCAATTGGGTGCTACCCCGACTTTGCTGGCCACGACATAAGCTCCTGCCCTGTAGTGATTAACGCCATGGTAAGTCATACTAGTGGGGTTTGAGCTTTATACCCATCCAAACTCAGCTACGATAACTGACCTGAAGGGTTTTAAATTTATGTCTAGGTTCTAGCTAGGGCATTGGGTGTTACAGCCTACCTGGCACCTTAGAAGAGACGACTAAACCCAGATGGAGGTGTTGATAACACCGGGGTCTTCCCAGGGATATTATATTCGCTTACAGTACGGCATAGGCGCAGATGTGGTAGTGTTGTACCATTAGATAGATGACGGCTTCTGAACCATCTGGAGAATTGGCGATAGAGATCTGATCATGTACGGTTACGTGTACAGGATTGTACAGCCATAGCCGTAACCATGTACTGCTTTGTACCGGATAGATGCATGTGTACCGCTGTACGGTATGCGCCTTAATAGGAATTCATAGGTTAGAGAGAAATGTCTTATAGAAATATATAAGTCGTGATGTAGTCTGTTACATTGAGTACCTTGGATACCTACCTGTTGTATCTCTGTTATATCCGCCTATCCGCCTACAGCAAAGGCTCAATCGAAAGATGAGCAGGTGTCACCTCGGATCAATACTACCTGTAGGTATATACCCCAGCAGGATACTACACTACCTTGCCACCAGCATGATGTAATCTATATTTAATCTTGCAGTGCACCAAAAGCTCGCACGGCATCCCTGGAGCCAAAAGCGCTGTGACTCACTCAAACCGCCGCTGCTGAATACGTGAGGGCACTTGCAAGATATGTATATATACATGCAGCCGCATTGCATGCATGGCTAGGTAGAGTGCACTACTTGCTCCTAGTGGCGGTATGCAGGAGCATGCTGCCGTGTTCACTGCTGCTGTAGTAGTCGTACATGTACGGCACACACAAGCACAATAATATAAGGTGCCCAAAGCACCATCTCAGCATCTCGAGAGGCCTTTTCGGAACTCATCAGCTACTACAGCTGCGGCTACCGCCGTACAGGTCTTCGTCTTCCATCCAATTTACTTGAAGGGTATGGATGATGTTTGTTTGCGTGTGTTATGCATGCTTTTGTACATTGACTGCTCTCTTTCGTTGCCCCACGCAGTGTCCCCGATGAACTTCATCTTGGACTCATTGGCACATGAGGCAAGATACATAGTTGTATATGCGTGCTATCAAGATATGTTTCCATAATAATTTTAAATTGAGTGTTTTATATTGATATTTGTGTGGTTTATTAAGGTGTTGATATTCGACTTACCCTGATGACTTGCGCTTTATTTTGATTGCGCACGATCGATCAATCTATCGCTAATATATGCGTGGTTGACTGTATGGCTTAAAATTATTAGCTATCATGGACACATGTCCATTATTATACTCCCAGGGGTGACTCCTGATTACTCCTGAAGTTTTATATATTTCGTATGTTGATGAATTATTTGTTACACGTGCCTTTTGTTTTATTGTTAATGCCTAAATAACGCACGCAACATCTATCTATCCATCCGTCCATCCGAGCAGATGGGACATAACTTTGGGTTGATGCATAGTAAGCGCGAAGGCTCGACAAACGAATACGGAGGTACGTTTGAATAACTAATAAAAAAAGTATGAATGATGATGATGATGATGATGATGATGATGATAATGATGATAATGATGATGACTAATGATCGATGACTAATGATCGATGACTAATGATGACGATGATGATGATGATGATAATTTATAATGATCATCATACCTAATGATATTTAGCTAATGATAATGCAGCACGGCGGTGCATGCTATTAGTAAGCCAGTCAATCAGGTAGTTACGTAGTTCGTTTAGCACGTAATAAGCACGACTGTAGGTGGCGACCCAGCAGGCAGGCACACTCGTTCGAGAGCCTCGCTCCCCTCTCTATCCGTTAAGCGGGCTTTGCCCCTTTGCCTTGCCTTGCCTTGACCTGCTCCCGGTAGGTGTGTACAAGTACAAATATGTCGTCCCACCATCCCTCCAGCCATACTACTAATAATATCTGTATGTGCGCCTGACGCACGAGTGTTCATGCCTGGCTGGTGTACGTAATTCGGGCCGGCAATGGTAGCTCGCTCGCATGATGATTATGTAATATCTTGTGCACATGTACATCCTTTCCTTGGGTGAGCAAGTAGTACGGAGATCAATCCGGCATCTGCCTGTCCCAACAATCGTTTCCTTATTATACATCCATAACACCGACCCCAACATCAACACCAACAGATGAGACGTGCCTCATGGGCTCGGGCCGGGGGTACTTGCTACAACGCCCCCAGCATGGCCTTCCTTCGCTGGCGATTCCCACCGCTACACTGGTCGGCCAAGATCTGCACCCGGGAACATGGACGCCCTTCGTGCTCCCCGCACTGGCGTCCAGCTTCCGAAACCACCTGCTCATCTACCCGGACTGGCTGACGGGTCCTATGGGGGATCCGGCTAGTGGAGCCTTGTACGTCAGTTACCGGGCACCTGTGGGCTGTGACGAGGGGCTTGATGGCGCATATGCTGGAGGAGTGCAGATCCATTCGTACATGAACACGGGCCCCGCTAGTTGGCGTAACAGCACCTATTACCTGGTAAGCAACCACCAGTGCAGTGTGCCCATTTTTATCCATTTGTGTGTATGTGTATGCGCATGTGCATGAGGGAGAGAAAGACAGAGAGAGAGAGAGAGAGGAGGAGAGAGAGAGAGAGAGAGTCTGTGTGTGCGCGCGACTGTGCTTTGTGATGCCATAAGAGTGAAGCATAACACCGAGGGCGATTTGCACATGCATTGCATGTCTTACGGATTGTTCGGTCTGTCGATCAGGGTTGGAACTAGCGGTATACCACGGTTGCCAGGCTGGGTGCATGCTTCATTCACCCATTGCGGGTCATTTCTGTTCACGAATTAGTTATAAGTCAGAGCAACAACCACACTAACACCTGAAAAACTAACAGACACCGAATTAAGTTGGCGAGTCATATTGTTTTGTGTGATGTGCGAGATCGTCCATTATCGGTTAGCGCAGTAACTGATACCGGCAACTAAACCTACACGCAGGGCTCCGCATTTTTGGGCCAGATGTGGTCCTCTCTGGGATCTGTCGCAACCCCCCCTGTTACATCTCCGACCAGCCTCCTCCTGGCCGTGCGGGTCATGGCACTGAGTCCCATCACTGACTCGGTCCCATGGGCAAAGCTTGAGCTATGCAGGTACATATGCCGTGCGTACACCGTGCACCGCATGTCACACGCCTTTTTACGCCATACTTCGCACAAGGGGACAGTCAAGCCGGGCATGCAGTAGTAACAATAATAACGAACGGCGCGCGTTAAGCATGTCTCTCCATAGATATGGTTGGTTACTCATTTGATTTATTATTGATTTGTTTGCTTAAGTGACAAACTAGACATATCTAGATATCTACACATATACATATGAAACACTGGCAATAGTGCATGATGCTGGGGTGCGAAGTCCCCCGGTACAATCCTCCCCGCCCGCCTTGCAGTGAACGTCCTCGGGCACCCCTGGCATCCCGTAGGGCAGCTTGCGCCTTGCCTTGCACCCGATAGATGGGGGTCTTTAGGTATCCCGGCAGGACGTAACCCTGACGCAGCGCCAGACCGGGAATCATATACAACTAGTGTGCGCGAGTCCAGGTTCGACCTGGAAATGTTTTATTCAAACCTAGCAACTCATCACACGCTTATAACATTGATGCAATAGCGCATGAAGCTGGGATATCGCTTTCTTACAAGGTTTCTTATTTATCGTGGTGCAGCGCTGTGCTCTGTTAATAGCCAGGCTAGAGCTTCTGGATTTTGTTTGCTCTTGCTTGCTAGCCTCAGTGAGAGGGGGAGCACGTGGCCGGACAGACAGACAAAGCCACGTGCCCCTCCCCTGTTGCACTGTGGCTCGGTCCGATCAGGAACCCGCCCGGTGCTCGCACGTCTTTGCAGAATGAGTCACCCACAGTGCAGTGTAACACCCCTTGAAATACGGTCCATCCTTGCTTACCTCCGATGCGTGCAGCATCAGAGTGACATCATAGCACTTATCCGAATTTTCAATCCCTTACCTGACCTTGTTTGACAATCAAATACATACAGGTATGATGAGGCCCGGGAGACGGGGGCCTTATATGCAGCAACGGGCTGGACGATGACTGCGACGGCTGGTGGACCAGGATGATCCCGACTGTGCGATCGCGTGATGACGGATGCACGCATGAGTAGAGGTTCAGCCAATTACATGGATGGATGGATGGATAGATAGATAGAGAGAGAGATAGAGAGAGAGATAGAAAGATAGAGAGAGAGATAGAGATAGAGAGAGAGAGAGAGAGAGAGAGAGAGGAGAGAGAGAGAGAGGAGGGAGAAGAGAGAGAGAGAGGAGAGGGGAGAGGAGAGAGAGGAGAGAGAGAAGAGGAGAGAGAGAGAGAGAGAGAGAGATGTGTGTGCGTGTGTCCGGTCGGTTTACGTGCATGCGCGTCATGACTTATTTGGTTTACGGAGGTTTACGTAGTTCGTTCTGCGAGCGAGGTTCATCGGATAGGAGCCCTTCAGCTTTCTGCACCCCACCCGCTCGGTCTAACGTTCGAGGGAGACGTCATCTCTCCTCTTGGCTTCATTAGGCGAGGTTGGCTAAACTGAACTAAGCGCGGATGCTTACGCAGCGACGTAAGGAAGCCGGCGACACGAGCAGCCATCCAATTCTCCGTAAAAGCTACTGGACCGGGCAACCGCCCGAGCAGGCTCGCCATTGCCCGATTGCCAGTGCACCTGCTGCTGCGGCTCCTGCTCGCTATCCCGCAATCCCTCCTCATCTGCATTCGGGCAAAGCTGCTGATCCCCACGGCCCCAAACCTGCGCCGAATCCAACGGTTGAACGGGCCCGTATAGTTCGTCCCACTCCCCCTCCACGGATGCGTAAATGCGTGGAAACCGATTCAGTGGTGCTGCCACCATTTACTGCGCCTTCATCAGCTGAGGAAGCAGAGCCGCTCCTGTAACACGCCCCACCCCACCCTGCATTTCCACTTCGCACTTTCCTTCTTGGAAGGCGCAAGAACTCGTATATAATATATTTATCTGCGGCCCTTGAAGGATAACCATTGCGG
This sequence comes from Volvox reticuliferus, assembly GCA_019650235.1. Classification (NCBI taxonomy): domain Eukaryota; kingdom Viridiplantae; phylum Chlorophyta; class Chlorophyceae; order Chlamydomonadales; family Volvocaceae; genus Volvox; species Volvox reticuliferus. Next base: position 1,269,973 of record BNCP01000011.1, on the reverse strand, counting down.
AGAAACACATTTTGCCAGCCAGTACGGCCTACGTAACATGTAACGACAGGCGGACGCACAAGAATCCGCAAGTGTCTCAGTATCGCAATGGACCGTGCCCGCTGAGAGATGTAAAAGAGTGCTAAACGCTGATGGATGCAAGAACCTAGCGATATAGAAGGCACAATCTCCGGAAGAAATGGAGGTCAGCAACGACTTAGGAATTTGCACCTCCGTGCAGTTCGCGACCTCCAATGCTATAGAATCGCAAGGAAATCCCGTATTTGCTCGGGTCGTTGTCGCGCCGTTTCAAACTTGTCCGGCAGTGCGCCCAAATCGGGCCCGACTTCCGCCCTGACGCAACATGGACTTTTTCAGTGTTCTGTGCCCTTTATTTTACCTGTCGCTGCAGCTGTTGCAACAGCAGCTTACGGGGGGGTGAGTTCCAATTTCGTAGCGCGCACCCAGTTTTGCCCGCTATTTTGAAGTAAATTTGGTCGTACCTTACGAGTTTGCAATATCATTACGCGTTCGGTAAAGTACAGTTGAGAGTAGCCTGCACCCTCAACAGGGTGTTGGGCGTCGTCCTGTATGTCAAACTTCCCTCCTTTCCGGCGTGGATGCATGTACTCGGATTCACGTGTGATGGTGCTACGCGCGGGTTTACCTAAGACATGTTTTTGTCAGCATTTTGTCCAAACAAAGCCTAGGAAATGCAAAGGGATCCGCTCCCAATTCGCAACCCGTAGGATCCCCGACGTTTCTCGTTAGTTGCTTCCAATCCGGGAATCCTCTTGACGCCCCAAAACCCTCCAGTCCCTTGCCTTTGGACCCGACATCGCTTGGCTGCGGCCATCTTGGTGGGCTCGGGGCCGCTTCTTCTCCACTTCATCCTCCCCTTCGTGGATATGTTCCTTGGACAGCAACACCCTCCTCCGCTCGGACCCACATCCAAGGTCAGGTCAGGGCTGGTCTTGTGTGACATCGCGGTTCTTTTAAGCTGTCCAATGGTCGACGCGCGTTCCGCTCTCCTTCCCAGTGCTCTTTCCAACCATACTGAACCGAGTAGTGAACAAGATATTATTACTTATGGCCAAACTGACGCGATCCAAATGTTCCACATGGATCGACACGGCATGCATCATAAGACGCATCTAATCGACGAAGCGATGTTTTATGACCCAAATGGCTTACCCGGCCGGCGCGGGTCTTTCGTGGAAGGTGAAGTGACTCATGCCCGGCAATAAAACTACATCACCCAGATGAGCCACATTCTTGACAAGTTATGTTCTCAGGTATTTATAAATACCTAATCACTGCAAATTCCCTTTGCGGCCTTTACATTCTCATTAGTACGGCACCTTCTATCGTTGGCGCCGTAGGTCAAACCTCTGGTCTTTAAACCGTGCTGTCCATTGCACCGCAGCTCAACGTTGCAACCATTTTGCTGACTTCTGACGCTTAGGAAACAACCTGGGGCAATCTGTACAGGTTCCGCCTGCTGATGACTTTGCAGCGCGCGTAGTACCCACCATCGTCGTCATCGTTCACTTGGCCGTCGTCGCCACCACATACGCCACCATTGCGACAGCGCGCTACAGCCGCTACTGTTGCCACTACTGGCATACAGCCTGGGAACCAGCTCCTCTTCCACGATGGCGGCCTGTCACGAGCTGATCCACAGCCGAAACCCGGTGCACCTCTCAGCAGCTGCACTGTTTCTGACTTTATACTGGTGGTATCCATACTACAGGTACGATGTTGTACGGTTGTACGATAGGAAGAAGGATTTTGATGCCAGCTGCAGGGTTTACAGCAAGTGGGTCGAAGACGCCGAGGAGAGCTGGAGAATGAGACGCCAAGATGCGGTTACAATATGAATTGCATTGAGATTATGCAGGCACAGAAAGTTGGTTGGAGCCTGTCTTCAACTGGCAACGGGAAATGCGGCGGGAAACTGACCATGCGATTAGGAAGCTTCCTAAAGGAGACTCAAGTATTCATACCGTATAGTTGCCGGATCTGGGGCGGAAAACCGACATACGGAGGACGACAGACAGACAAAGCCACATGCCCCTCCCCTGCGCTGTATGTGGCTCGGTCCGGTCAGGACCCCCCGGCGCATGCTCGTCTTTGCAGGGCGAGTCGCCCACAGTGTAACACCCCATTTAATACAACTTACAAACGACAGCGTAAATCTCTGTGACGCAGATACAAAGGCCCCCGCCTTAACTCATCCTCGGCAGTTCTTGAGATGCATGGTAGTAGTTCCGGTGGTTTCAGACATCTCTTCTACGCTCCGAAACCCCTATGTATCGAACAGGGCCCACCACCAGCATCACCTGCACGTTTGCACCCCCGTGGACTACACGTGCGCGCCCAAGGGTATGAGTTTTTATTCGTACTTCTTGCCGTACTTCGCTTGCAGCTATGCTGAGGTACGTGTAATAACATCGTGTTGTATCAGCAGCTTGGAAGGTATTAAAAGGGAGAACTCAATACCACAAGCACGTACACGTACACGGAGGGCCTACACATTGGATTATCAATTATGTGGGCTACACGTGCGCAAACACATACACACAGTCGTACAGTGTCGTGGGCATCCAAAACACTTCCGCCCGCCCAGCCTACTCATTCGCCCACCCTTCCACCCTCCCACCCACAAACAAACATTCTCTGCGTCTTTTCTATGCTTCTGGGGCACACCTAACATCAACACGCACATGCACTCACCAACGTGCACACGCTTGCGAACTGAATACATCCGTATTTATTGCTACCGCTGTATATAGCTGGTCTAGTAATCGCAATTTTTAAAATCGCATTGAATATCCTATTAATTACTTTTAGTTACTTTATGTTCTCTTTTGCAAACTGTCAATAATTAATGTCTATAACTAATGTCTATTGCAAAAGTACGCACGCAGGAAAGGATGTGCCGGCCTCCCATTCTGGAGGCATTCATTGGTTTAGCCTAATTAGGAAAAGCTTGTGATCTGCCTCGCCCTTGGCCTTGCTTTGCCTTGGGTTGCCACGTAGGCCTGGCAACTGGCCATACAGGAATGCGACCGGGCGGGCAAGCCGCGCTACAGCCACCACAACACGTGAGATATATTCAGGATATGTGTGCATGTGCGTGTGTGTGACAAGGGAGAGGTTTAGCAGCTATATGAAATATAATGTAGGAAAAATCGAAGATGGACAGCTTTGGACGTCAGGTTTATTTATCTTCCTTTCGCCGTCCCTTTCCATCCTCTGCCTCGCCTGAAAATGCTTTGGGCCCCCTCCAGCACACTTGTCGCCGTTGTAGTCCAGGCGCTGCTGGCTGCGATGATTTACGCCATTTTTGGTCCCGTGGCCACCGCCGTCCACGTCACGTCTAACATCGTCTTGCTCGTTTACATGGCCACGCTGGATTACATACTCCACTACGGCCTCGTGCGGCCTCCCATGCCAGGGAATGAGCGCCGTAAACACACCCATCACGCCGTACAGCAGCTGGAATTCTCTGTATGCACTGGAGGGTACGGCATGGTACAGCACGTACGGGATGAATTTGAGCGCGGTATACCAGAAGCATGCCGAGGAGTAGGACGACTTCCTTGCTTCTCATATATGTGTTCAGCATTTTCGCCTCCACCAATTTCAAACCCTCCTGCGAGCACTCAGCGCATGTATGTTCCCGCTCCCCTGCGCCGGGTGCCTTTGTCAAACAATTCATAATCCTAACTCCGCCCGCCCTCCCTCATCCCGGTGTGCTTTGCCTCGTCTTTGCTTAGAACGGCATCTATTATAACGTGCTTTACCATTCAGACCACCACCTGCACGGAATGAAAAGGTAAGCTACCACCGATCCGATACAACGCATTTCAGCGCATCCATTCATCTAACAACGGCACACCACAGCTAAGGGCGCTCAGACTCCTCCAATGACCCATCACAGCAAATTGCATTGGAAAGCATCAAGTTAAAATGGCTCTAATTTTGCTGCGGCTGGGATTGCATGTCACAACGTGGCCAATCTCTTAGCAGCAAATTCGTTCTTAGCAATCCAAAAACTACTTAGGAATTATTTTCAGCTATCATTGCTAATTATAATTATTAAAAATAAGTTTTTAAAATTTGATATTATATAATATGTATAAAAAGATAACGTTTTTAACTGGGCTAATCACACGTATGCCACATTGATCGCACGCAGCTACGGTTATCTGCGGCCGCCTGTTGATGGCCCCCTCTCCCCTTTCCCAATCAACCTGCTGGGGCTCTTCGTGCTAGTGCCGCCGCTCTGGAGGTCCGTCATGGATAAGATAGGTGAGGAGGAGGGTACGGAGGAAGAGAAGAAAGATGGAAAGGGGAGGAGGCGGGGAAATGAAAGCAGACTTGTGATGTAGGATTTGTGTGTCCGAATCTAAACCCTGCATAGTGCTCTTCGTTCCAACATCCGATCCCCTTCACTGATGCATCCCTCATGCCTCGGCCCCCGCCCTTCATAACTGCCTTAGCTCCCCCTCCCCCTCCTCGTTCCCCTCTTGGCCCCCCTCCTGCCCCCTCTTTTCCCTGCACGAACCCCCATATCGATCATAATCAGCGGATATGAAGCCAACGCTAAACACCTCGAATATCTAGGCATCGCAGCAGCCGCTGTGACAACGACAGACATAACCTCCGATGCGGCGACGGCGGCAGCAGCAACGAGTTCGGAGGCCGTGGCAAGGGAAGATGTCTAAGGACAGTAGTCGAGGTCCGGGCAAAAAGGTACATAACCTTGCTGTGATCAAGCGGAATTGATAAAACGGTCACCACCACCACAGCAGCTACATGGCCGCGGATGTCGCAGATGCCAATAACCGTGTTGAAGGTTGTATGTAAGCCAAAGTCGGCTTGGCGATAAGGAACGTTTAGGGGGGGCCGTGTGAACAAGAAGGAGAACGGACCCGCTTACGAACAGTGACAAGTGGTCCACAGCCGCTGCATACTGAGTGGTATCGCCTTGGCGGAGTGCAAAGTAGTGCAAAAGAGCTCTGCGTTGGGTGGGTGGGTGGGGGCATATCAAGAAAGCTGGAAGCAGTGAACTTGAGGCAAGGCCACACAATCTTATGGCTTCACAGCACGTGCCGATTAGTGCAGTATGCAAGCGGGAGTCTGTTGGACCTTAGCAGCATCTGCATCTGCATCTGCATCTGCTTCCATATATATGGCTTTAGGCTATCTAGATGGTACTTGATGACACTTAGCGCATGCATCCACTTTCATTGATGCACGATTGTTGCTTCGTCGTTGTTCCTGCAGCAGCGTCTGTTCGTGTTTGTGATGCAGCCTTACTTGCATTAGTGCTGATCACCTGTAGGCAAGCTCCTAGCTGTATGGTTTCGGAGAGATGCTGGTGTACGGCCTCGCTCGGAGGGTTAAGGTTATGAACCTTCTGCTTCTTTTATTGTTGATTATCGATACATACATTCTGAGTTAAGTAATGCATGAATGTGTGTTAAAGGTTAAAAGTTTCCGTTAAAGACGGAATCAAGACGTATGCATGGAAACGTGGTGTGCTCGTAACTTGTTAGCGAGTCGCAGATTGGGACAGATTAATTTCCCACAGGTTGTTGACCGAAGTTGGGAGGCCCGGGATGGTTCTTTTGAAGGCAGGCCGGCGAGGTTAGAGCGTTGAGCATGTCTCTCGCCCACGGGTTTGTGTTAAGTGTGATCGACACATACATAAATTTGTCAGTCGATGTTAATAAATAAGTAATAATGCCGCTTAAGTCAGGCACTTTCCTTTCTTATACTCCCTAGCATCATTTGTAATGGACACTGACGATACTGATAGTGGTAGTGATGTTCGGTCTTATAAGACCAGGTTCCTGCAGCGACCTGACAAGAGGAAGCTGCGGGCCGACCTTGTTCTTACTTGCTCGTCCAGGCCAAGCCTTGGACGTGACGACTTGTGATGCGTCCCACGGGTAACGCTCCTCGACGCGCGGGAGAAGGCACCTTGGACGGTGATACCTTGGATTGGGCGGGCGGTTGTGACTCACGCGCTCGCCAATGCTAAACTTGAACTGAGCGAGGAGAACACTGCTTAGACAACCCGATTGTTTCGTTTACAAGGAGTTATCAACTCTGTTGCAATTGCGTCTAAATCGCTGCTCAATACAGTTGAGCAGCGACTTAAGTACCTACGTTTGCGCGCGCTCGCGCCTAGCCATACTCGCGCCTAAATCCTTCTCGTCCATTGCCCGGATTGCCATCGGGCCCTCAGACTCAAACGAGTAGCTTCCAACAATTGCTATCTTACTGACTTAATATCCGAACTATTCATCACCTCAACATGCTGATGGTTCAGCTTCCGCCTAGACATGCCAATGTGGTCTAATCCGTCGGCATCCCAACTTGCAGCCATCATTCTTGCCGCTATCGAGTCACAGTGTTCAGGATTGGTTATAGTATGTTCGTTATGCTATGGATGTGTGCCCGCGCATAGTCAGGTCACACGATATGCAGGTTACGTGATGTGCCGTGACAGCTGTCACAACACATGTCGTGCCATGCACCCTAAGGCCAAGAACGGCTGACTCCCCCCCAGCGAGACGAAGTCAAAGCTGCACACTCGGCTGGGTCAAGGCAACTTCTATAAATGACGCCCCCCCCTCATTGGGGTTCATACTACTAAGACAACACCCAGGCCCCGTCCATGCGGGCATCTTCATGCAGCATTTTGTCCCGCAGCGACCTGCTGGCAAACACCACAATCCACATGCACCTGCGTCCCATGCGGCCCCTAGGTAATCCCATGATCAGTGACAACCGACCTTCCTTGGCTAGCCCCCTTTAGGTACTTACGTCGTGCATCATGCACATCCGTAACGAAATGACCTGGCACATGCATGGCTACGACCGGTGCAAAAAAACAGCCAACGGAAGGGCCAGATCCAGCAAGGCGAACCAAGGAGAACACACAATGGCATCGTACGGCCACACTTCCTGCACTCTTCTATAGAAACTCGGCTGCAATGCGTCCTCATGCCTGTCTGCTGAGTGACTGGGGTTCACGTCATTGCAGTGCACCAGCAACCCATGCTGTCGCAGTACCCGCGCAACATTGCCCTTCCCGGTCCACGGGTCCAGGACTCCAGCGCAGCGGCTTAGGTCCACGGTGTCCAGCAATGGCCTAATCTCCTCATCGGCCGTCTCCACACACTCCGGTTGACCTGGCGTTGGCTGCCCAGGACGCTGCAGGAAAGCTGCTCCTCCGGGTACTCGTTTGGCCAGCCGTGCAAGGAGCGTCTCCGGGGCTGCGTCCCCGGCATGAGCAGGGCCAGAGCCCGTTTCACACCCGCTGGCTCCCTCAAATCCCATTGCTCCGGTAGCTCACTATGCGCCGTCGTTAGGGCCTTGGCTGGCGGTTGCTAGATTTGAAGCAGGTGCCTCCTCACGACGCTGGGGCTGACTGTCTACCAGCCCATCGTCGTACACGATGTCGTAGCTCTGCTGCCCGGCTCCTCCACCCTTGTATCGCGCTGTCCAGTCCCGGGTCGTCTTCTCCAATGTGACCGGGTCTTTGAAGGCACGTCGCACCCTGCACCCATCGAAGCTTGCCGCCACCTGGTCTCGCCTCCGTTGGGCCGCACCGGGAAAGGGTTTGGCCCTCGCTTGAGGCGCGGCTGGTAGCTCCTTGCTTTCCACATCCTCCACCTTGACTCCGGCTTCGCTGCACTCCGAGCAGATCCACGCGCCTTTGGGGATCTTAGTGACGGCTGGGCGAAGGCAGTGCATGTGCCACCCTGTCCCGCAGCTGTCACATAGCAGCATGCTTTCCTCCTGGTCAGGGAATCCACACACCTCGCACGCCAGATCCACCGAAGGTACTGCCAGCCTGACGTCCACGATGGGGTCAAGGTCAGGTAGATGGCAGGGCTTGAGGTTGGCCACGTTTTCCTTTCGCTCCGTTCTGCAGCGTCCCTTGAGTGTCGCTACTCCCGCTGGTGTGACGCTGATGACACGCAGCACGTTCTCTCGCGTCGGGACCTGCAGGGTGTTGGTGCGGTTGCGCTCGGTGATGTAGACGTAGTCACCCGCCTCAAAGCGCGTGAACGCCGGCTTGTATCCTCCAGACCGAACTCGGGCGTAGTGGTGCTTATCCCTCTGTTGGGCAATGAGCAGGTTGCCAGCTGCAGCGGCATGAGCTGCTGCACTTCCTTGGCCCGCATCTCCAAGTAGTGGTTAAGTCAGCCAGCTTGTCCGGGTCTCCAGCAGTTGCACAAAGCACTCCCTGACGGCTGGAGGGATGACTGGCTGGTTTCCGTATAGCAGCTTGTATGAGTGGCCCGTGGACGCTTGAGGCGAGCAGTTGTACCCCAGGCTGATCCATGGCAGCTGTTCGTCCCACTCTTGGGCAGTGCCTTGGGCAGCACAGAACTTCCGTAGTGACCGCTTGAGGACCTGCACAATCCGTTCAGCCGCTCCATCTGCCTGCGGGTGGTTGGGTGAGGTCCGCCGATGGTCCACCAGCCCTTGTTCGCAGAGGGCAAAGCTGCCCCCCCACTCCTGACCCCGTCACAATCTCTGCCGGCGCGGAAAACCGTGTGAGGATGCGCTCGAGAAGGACACGCGCCGTCTGCTCGCTGTGCTTGCTCGGTATGGCCGCCAGCTCGACGTGCTTCGTGAAGTGCTCGATGCAGACCATCACCATGGTGTTCCCGCGCTTGGTGGTTGGAAGGGACCAGCCAGATCGCAGCCCCACCGATAGAACGGTCCTCTGATCGGTAATGGCTGCAACTCCTCAGGCTTGATGTTGCCAATGGCGTTGACTTGGTCGCAGAGTTTGCACGCTCCTACTACCGTAGCGACGTCCTTGGTCATGCCAGGCCACCAGAATCCCGTTTGCAAGAGTCCCAGCGTTCGCCGTTTGCCGAAGTGGCCCAGGTTGTTATGCGTCCGCTCGATGACGTCCCGCCTTTGCTGTGGTGGTGGCACTTCACGCACGGTCCCGTTGGGCATGAGACGTAGCAGCTTGTCGCCGCTGACCCTGTACGAGCAGGCGCGCCGGTTCACACATCGTCGCTCCTCCTGGCCCAGTTCCGTGCGATAGCTTCCATGCCGCAGAAGGTGTAGCATCTCTTGGTCCTCCCAGGGGTCCGTGGGTCCTCCTGCTTGCCTATCCAGCACCTCTGCGGTGTCTGCCACTAGCGCAGTGCAGTTCCTCACAGTCGGTGCAGTGGCTGCGCTGGTGAGACTTGTCGCCGGCTCCCACATCCCCGTCGTACTCAGCGCTGTCGTTGTCATAGCCTGCTCCCCCCCAGCACTGAGTCCGACGGGGTCATTGGCGTCAGGGCATAACGGGGTTTGAGCACCGCCATGTGATGCGGTGTGAGGTAGGCCAGCTGCAGGGCTTGGGCAAAGGCGAAGACGTGGGCTGCTGCGCCTGGGGTGATGCCAGAGGTGAGAAGCCGGTGACACAGCGCCTCAGGCAAACCGGACACGAGGTCGGTGGGGGGCGTCCAGCACGCAGGCCAACTCCGCGGGGCTGAGGGTGGACGGGCCAGTGGGGCTGTCAAGCCGCATAGTGAGGAGGTCACCAGGGGGTAGGGCGAGCGGGGCAAGGCCCGGGGTGTCGCACTGAAGGTAGGGCTTGCACAGGACATCTGCGGGGACAGGCAGGTGCCGGCCGGGGAGGGCCGCAGCAAGAGGCGGCGGGCGGGCTGCGGCAGAGTGCGCTTCCACCAGCTTGGACAGGCGCCGGGCGTCCGCGAGGTTGGAGTAGAGGGTGGCGAGGGCATGTTGACGACGTCCGTGGGCGGCAAGGTCCGTGAGGTGGCTGCTGCCGAAGGACGAGTCCAGACGCTGATCGCCGGGCACCTCCACAAGGTAACCAGGGAGAAGGCGCGGGTGCAGACGTTGCAGGGCCCCGATCAGCTGGCGGAGCTGCGCAGCCTGTGGGTCTTGCAAGTTGGGCACCGCGCCGATGACCAGCCACTGGTGAGGCTTGTGCGCGCCAAGGTCCCGCAGTAGCGTGTCCGTCCAGGATGACGCAGTGGGGAACCGCCCCGTGGGGTGCAGGGTGGCCTTGGCCACAGCTGTTGCCGGAACATGAGGCGAATCTGGCGCACCCAGTTGGTGACGGCTGTGGCGGCGGCAGGGGCGAGGGGGGGCGGCCACATGGTAGTCGCGTACGCGCCATCCAGCTCGGAGGCAGGCCTCGAGGCCAGACGCACGGGCACCCAGTTCGATGACCACGAGTCCTTCGCTGAGGGCCTTGTCCAGGAAGTGCCGCGAGACGAGGCTGCTGTCCAGCGCCAGCGTGGTGAGCCCAGCGGTACCCGCGGCGGATCCCAGCTGTTGCGGTCGTGGTGGTTCACACGGGATAGCATTGAGAGCCACCCGGTGGTCGCGCACCAGCTTGTTCCATGCAATAACAGGCGCCGTTGCAGAACTTGTGCGTGGGAGGGGTCATCGAGAGGGCATTTGTCCACCGCGTTCCGTGACAAGTCCGTTGTGCCCAGCCAGCAGCTCCTCCGTGGTGGGTAACATGGTGTGGGCACATCGTTGGGCTGCGCGCAGGCGCTGCAGGCGTGCGGCCGCTGCGATTAAGGCCACCTGTGCTACGCTGCTGAATCGGAAGGCCTCCCCAGTCGCCAGGGCCGTGGGATATGGCACAAGGCGGGGCCCAGGGGGCTTGGGGTCCGAGTCCTCGTCCATGCGGGCGCCAGTGCCATCATGCACGGTAGGCAAGGGCATCTGACTGAGGGCATCGGCGTTCTGGTGTAGGGCACCCGGCCGTGGCAACGTCGAAGTCGAACTGGCTCATGATGAGGGCCCAGCGCGTGTAAGTGCCGGTGCTGCCGATGGTGTTGCCCTCCATGAGCCACAAGAGAGGCGCGTGATCGGTGACCAGCACGAAAGGCACGCCGTGGAGATACGGCCGGAGCGTCTGCATGGCCCAACAAGCAGCGAGCATCTCACCTTTGTAGGAGATGTAGTTGCGCTCGTGCGAGTTGAGTGAGCGAGACACCACTGCCACCATGTACTCCCGCCCATCGTCATCCAGCTGACCTAGGACGCCACTGATGCCGTAGGTGGAGAAGTCTGTGTGCAGGATGAGTAGCCGGTTGGGCCGCACCCGACGACGATGAAACCCTCCTGGCGAAAACAGTCCTTGAGCACATCCAGCGCGGCCTGGTGACGATCTTGCCAGGTGTCCTCGTTCCAGAGCACACCCTTGCGCGTGAGCTCGTTGAGCGGGCCGCCAGCTCGCTGAACTTGGGGACATATCCGCGGTAGTAGTTGGCCAGACCCAGCAACGCCTGCAGTTCCGTCAGGTTCTTGGGGGGTTGCAGTGCCAGGATGGCCGAGATCTTGGCTTCCATGGGTCGAAGACCTTGTGCTGAAAACATGTGGCCCAAGAATTCCACCTCCTCCGCAGCAATGATGGTCTCGTCGGGATGGAGCTTGAGCCCGCACTGCTGGAGGCAGGCGAAGACAGCGGCGCAGTCCTGTAGGTGCTGCTCAGCGGTGGGCGAGAACACCAGGATGTCGTCCACGAAGGCCATAGCGCAATGATCCAGCCCACAGCGCCGCAGCTCGTGGTCGATGACCATCTGGAATTGCCCCGTCGCGTTGCGCAGACCGTAAAGGTTGCAGGTGTACTTCCAGAGCTTCCCGTTCCACCAGAAGGATGTCTTGTCCTGGTCCGCCTCGGCAAGCGGGAATCTGGTTGAACGCCGCCCGGCAATCCATCTTGCTCAGCCACATGGCATCACCAATGCGCTGGAACAACTGTTCGGGAGTGGGGGGCGCGTACCGGTTGGGCTTGGTGGCGGCGTTGAGCGGCCGAGCATCGCAGCAGTAGCGCCTATCCGTCCACTGGCCGTTAGCGTCCTTCTTGGCGGGCATGGTGACGTTCATGGCGTACTTAGTGGCTGGCAGAAGGCACAATGATGCCAGCGTCCCGGAGCTCCGCGCACTTCTCCTGGATTTTGAGTTCCAAGGGGGAGTGGTGCTTTGAGGTTGCCAGATGGGCCGGTCGTGGACCAGGTCAATGGTCGCAGGACCCATGGCCCAGAATAGCATCCAAGGTCCTTAAGGAGCGAGCAAAGACGGCATCGTGCTTGGCCAGCATCTGCTTGAACTTGGCCTTGAGCGCAGGGTCCATGTCGGGCCGTTCACACCATAGGTAGCCTCCCTTGTCGTCCTTGACAAAGGTGGTGCCAGCGCCTGGGTAGCGGTTGCCCTCGGGTGTGGTCATGGACGGCCGGCTGGGTAATGGCAGGGCTGCAGGGAAACAGCGGAGGTGGCCTCGCGGCCCCGCAACCCGGACTGGTCACTGCCCGTGAACCGTTGCCATCGCCGACGGCCGCCCCCGCTGTTTCCCTGCAGCCCTGCCATTACCCAGCACAGTTGCATGGTGTGGGGCGCCGAGCCTACCACATGCCACGTCTACATTGTGGGCATGGACCGGGGCGGGTGGCCTTCTTCGTGCAGCGAGACAACCAGTACACCCCTGCCGCCGTTGTAGCCATCGAACCGGTTCACAGGGGCGTTCGCCTTCAGTCGGGCGTTCCTGGACCGGCACCGCCTACCATACGATATCCCGGGTGCCCGGAGCTGCGCACTTTTGACGGGAAGTCTCGTACCAGCATGGGCCCACGTCGCTGGTTTTAACCTGCTCATTGAGATGGAACATGAGCAGGCCATCCTCATCCCCTGCCGGACGTCGTTCAAGGCGACCTGGCGTGGCCCGTGATTCACGGTCAGGAGGCCGACATTGTCGTCGGTATGGCTTTCCTGGAGGGCCGCGCCCAGCTTGATTTGGAGGCCGTGGACTCCGACCACCGATACCTCACGCTCACGAAGATTGTGCCGCGGGCAGCCCGTTGGCGGCTGGAAACCTTCACCACGTATGACCTCGCCTACGCTGGTGCGGACGTGGCCTCAACCACTGCAGCCCTGGGCGCGCTTGGTCAGATTGAGCTGGGGTTGGCGGACTTCCTGATGGAGGCCTGTGGGGGCGACGTGGAGGTCGCCACCAGGTGTTACCACAAGGGCCAGGCCACGGAGGCCGAAGCCATGCGCCGCCAATGGGCAGCATCACGACGCCGACGACGGAAGGCCCACCGTAAGGCCGCTGCTTGCCCAGCAGCGAGCCCTTTGCCGTGAGGAGAATGGCGCCTGGAGCAGGAGCGCCTCAGCCGTCAACTCCGCCACCAAGCCCTCTGCGCCAAGCGGCACCAACGGGCCACCCCGCAGCCGCTCCACGAACTCTAGGGGCCCCGCCGCGTAGCTGGTCCGGCTGGACGGCTGCTGCTCCTGGCGGTGCTGCTCCTGTCCCTTTGCGCAACCCACGTCCACGCGGGCGGGTCCCCACCTTTTCAACCCCCCCGGAGGGGTTCCAAGGGCATCGAGGAGTGTCTCCCACCATCCACCTCGAGCCTGGTCGCAGCGTCCACACCAAGTCGCCTACCTGGCGGCACGCGTCGCCCAGTTTACTGGACCACACTGCCAGGGTGCTCGCAGGACAATGGGCACCGGGGTAGTTGCAAGCACCCTTCCAACTTCCGGAGCATCAGCTAACCCCAACCTCCCTGCGAACCATCCGAGGGCGCCCCCTGGCAGCCTGGCGCCCGAGCCCAGCCGGCCGTCCATGACCACACCCGAGGGCAACCGCTACCCAGGCGCTGGCACCACCTTTGTCAAGGACGACAAGGGGGGCTACCTATGGTGTGAACGGCCCGACATGGACCCTGCGCTCAAGGCCAAGTTCAAGCAGATGCTGGCCAAGCACGATGCCGTCTTTGCTCGCTCCCTTAAGGACCTTGGATATATAATAGTGGTATAACACATGATACTGAGGCGGGAAGTAACAAAAGCCAGCAGGGGCCCCGCAAGGAGAGATGGTCTCTAGGGACTATTGATGGCTGGGATGGATCTGCACATGTATGCATGCAGCGGCACGTGCAACCTCTCCTCCGACATAAGAGCGGCTGCTGGCGACCTTGCCTTGCGCCATGATGCAGCTAGATGGATAATTACATCATCCAGAAGCCAGGCAGTCAGCCCCTGCTCGAGCCAATCAAGATGGCTGCCCATTGATCGATGTGGTTCAGCATTGGAGGTCAAGTGCCCTAAACCCTAAAACCCTAAAACCCAATCCTCATAACCCAACATAACTACCAACGAAATGCTACCTATGTACACTCGTCATGGGAATTCATCCCTGCTCTGCATGCCGGTTCTAATAACAGTGCGCGGCCATTAAATGCATGCATCCCACAACCACGTCATGAAGCAACATCCTCCTGCCTCAATATTTTCAATACCTTTCTATTGTACCGGAGTGCAATACAAAGATATTGAGAACCTTGAGTTGAGAGTGCCTGATCTTTAGGATGCCATCTTTATTTAGGACACCGCGAGTTACACACGCACAGGGGCTCCTGGCAGTTCTTCATGAACCCGCACGGAAGACAGCCGACGATTCTAATTAATAATCGTGCATTAGCTCCCGGTGCCGAACTTCCCAAAACTCCACCGTTCGCGGAGGCACCTCTACACTGCCGTCCTTACCCATGGGCTCAGATGCACCATTACTTCCTCCGCCTGCCGGACCGAGTGGCACCAGCCCGGAAAGCGCGCGCAGATAAGCAGCACCAGGGCGTCGGCACCCACCCCTTCTACACCCTTTTTTGGTTGCGCTTGTCGTAGTAGCTGCTGCTGCTCATCCGACCCTGGATGCTGCTGATGTTCACCAATGGCTGGTGGTGCTGCCGCCGATGTCGCAGCGTCTGGGCCGAATATCCGGGCATTCAGATCCTGCACTAGCTGGCTGTCGGGACCCAGCACCTTGAAGTGATTCTGCCAGCGCTTCACGCCGTGAGGTTGGTGTACAGACGATCAGGGCCGTCCCGGTGAACCGGCTTGCCATCAGGGCCGCAAAGAACCAGTTCCGCCCACGTCCAAGAGTTATGGTACGTGTTGTGGTCGTCTGGATAGCTGCTCCAGCCCTTCATTCACGCAGGTCGAATAATAATAATAATAATATATAATAAATATTTTATTATTATTAGTGGAGGCGGTGGTAAGAGATGTTGGGCAAAACAGCAGACGCAAACAGCTGGCATCGTCATAATGGCAATAGTGACAGTGTGTGGCGGCAATGGTAGAAGCGATGGAGGCAGGGTCAATCTTGCCCAGGCTACATGCTAGGCTGTCTGTTGAGTGTTTAACCAAGTACAACCATACGCACGGTTACCCGTAGCATGCGTGTATTCTTACAATCGTACCTGATCGTGTGACTCAACGAACACAGTCACCGCCTCCACCTGAGACGGGCATGTACGGAAATAAATACTCGTCACAACTCACAGCTTCAGTAGTCATGTACCCTAGCATATTGAATAACTAACTATTCTTCGTCATTAATCCCGTAAATCGTTATTTTTATCAGGCTTCTTCAAGGGGGTAGCAATTTATCCCGGGGTTGCCCGGCTGTCTTAATCGGCTTCATATTCCTACTCTCCATCCGAAACATTCTTAGTATCACGCTTGCTTTAATCCAGCACTCGTTGGCTTGAGAACCTTAGGAATCTGCTTGGCTGGCTTGACCGTTGGCCAAAATGTCCATGCTATAAGTCCTATGGAAAATGTTCTTTTGTCTAACGTCTTAGGAATAAACTTTATAATTTATCCTTAGCTAATAAAAATGTAACGTAAAAGCCATGCTTCGCCCGGCCGAAATTTACCGGGATCCCCGCTGCGTCCCCAACATATCTGCGGACATTTGTCTAAAAATCTTGTAAAATTTCCGGGTCCCGTCCGGGGTGAAGTACCCCTGGACGGGCAGCAGTCATACAGGAGTATGAAATGCGAATGTAGCTGGCACCCCATTCGCATCGATCCTTCTTACACACACACACATACATATATATGTTATATATATATATATATAGTCTGTTGACCTGACAGACACGCTGATCGCGAGCTAGCCTAGCATGCCAAAGATGTCAGTAAAGAGTACCCCATGCAAGCTGCTACGAGCCTAGACACAGCCTTCATTACACGGGGCTTTGGACTGCAGACCGCAGCTGAAAGGAGCAAGGGTTATCACCTTATATTTCTGCCAGCATGTGGCAATGTCGCGTTTTCTATGTCCTACCCTGCTAGCCATGATTGCACATTCCCGCTGTTGCAGTTGGCCCTGATGCATGTCGCACCTACCTCCCTTGGAGCGTATGTATCAGGTTCGCCTGCCCTGAACTCTGCTCTCTAAACCAAAAGCTGCACTCTTCGTTTATTACACGCTTCGTTTGCCTACTCACTCGGTACCGTGCAGCGATGGCTCTGAAACCTGGATCGTCCAGTGCACCAATCGATAACTTCAAGTACGGCAGCTTTCCGTCGCTCTTGTACTTTTCGTGCTTTTCCTGTGCGATGAGGGTGGGATAGAAGCCCAGCCGGTACAAGCAGGACCTGCGAAAGGGGAAGGAAGGACAGACAGACAGACACGAGACGTCTCATGCATGCTGATATTGACCTGTAATTAAAATTGATCAGCAGTTTCATAAAAGATGCGGTGAAAAATACATACGGTACGATATTCCTCTGCCACACTCAAGGTGCGAATGGTTGTGGTTCATGAACAGGGGTGGAGGGGTGGCACGACGTTTTCAGCGACCATATTAAGGGACTGGCAGTACCAGGAAGTGATGCTGCCCTGCTGTGATCTTGAGACGGCGCCAGATGAGGCGCGATTACCGGTCATGCAGGCGCCGGATCGATTACTAACTAGCTTGATTGGCGAAAGTTTGGTACGTCCCGCACTTGCTTCGGTGCTATGACTATGTTCATCACCCCACTACTGGGGACAATAGTGTGTAGCGAGATTTAGCAGGAAACAGTCCAATATGTTAAAAAGAAACATCATGATCAGCCAAGACCGAAGGAGATGGCATACCTAACCAGCTCAACCCTCAGCCAATGGAAACACATCCACGTACCTTTTCACCCGCGCACCCTTTGTAATCAGAACCCCCCTACCTCAGCGGCGCGCGACGGGTGTACCTACTTAACGGGCCTTACTTATAGTACAGCCATGATACATGTACGGTCATACAATTCTTACCAAATCAAATGGAGTATTATTGTGATGTGGGTCAGCAGCACAAGTAAGGCGGTATTTGCTGTTTGTTCCGTTCTGTGAGGTTGATGCATGATTTGAATCGCATCTGGGCTCCTGGCCGTTCGATGCCAGGAAATCATACCACGCGTGCTGCTCCTCACAGTATTTTTTCTTTATTTAACTTAAAACAATTTACCGGACATCAGACCGGCTGGCCGCCAGGCACTGCAACAGGCTGCTGTTCGCCAACGCCTCCACCAGGATCTCCATCTGCACCGGTGTCACGTGGCGAACAGGCACGTGCACCTGCTGCTGCGGCTCCTGCTCGCCACCCCGCAATCCCTCCTCATCTGCATTCGGGCCAAGCTGCTGACCCCCACGGCCCCAAACCTGCGCCGGATCCAACGGTTGAACGGGCCCGTATAGTTCGTCCCACTCCTCCTCCACGGATGCCTGCTTAGGAACCGATCCAATGGTGCTGCCACCAACTGCGCCTTCATCATCTGAGGAAGCAGAGCCGCTACCATCGCCAGCTTGCACCTCCTCCACTGCTGATATCGCCAACTCACCCTGAGAACAGTCGTTTGCGGTGCTATTTGACGGCTCACCGCCTGTTGGCAAGGGTTGCCGACTCGGGCTGTTGCCGCACGCAGGGAAGTTGCTGGAAGGCAGCCTGTTTGCATGTTTGGGCAATAACAAGGATTACTTACAAGGCACTGGGTATTCGAAGTCAGTTGTACCACTTGTTGTCTTTTAGGCTTTTAAAGATGAAAACAAGGATATGGTGCCACACGCAAGAGGCAATCAACGAAGCAAGGCGAGTTTCAATAAGCGCTGGCTTCTCGAGGCGAGAAGGCTGGTTCTTGGACGAAGCAAGTAACTAAATGCAACTTGCTCGTACTTGCCGTACTGATATTTGAGATTAGTCGCAGGTTACAACATTCCCGGCTATTCGCCGTGTTGTGACCTTAGGTTCACCTTGTGTGCTCGCCCTTCCCACCCGGTAGTTCACGTTTTTACGTTTGTTCGTCCACCAGGCCTGGATCGGCTCGGTGGTTATGAGCCTAAGCGTCACGGCCGGCCACTAATCCAACTTAAATATGGGGTTTGGTTGGGCGTTGTGGCGGAGTCAAACAGGGGTCCGGGCTAAGCAGCAGGGCGGTTTGATGGAGCACGGGTCAGTCAGTCGATTTTGGTAGGTTTGTTTAACAGCGGGGCGGTTCTTAGGCGTTATCAGGTTAGCCGCCGGTGGCATTGCTGCCGGGGCCTTTCTAGTGTTATGCTGATTGTAACTGCTGAGGACAAGAAATTTATGATATGGTACACGACGACTACAGACTAGACTACAGACTAGAAGATAATTATGCTGAACTTACCTTTGAAAGCGATGACAGGGCGGGAATAGACCAGCTCCCTAGGGGAACATGTTGGTTGTCAGCTTCTGTCTGCTCCGTGTTCCTGCCAAGTGCAACCCTCAGCAGCTGGACCTCCAACATCAGCTCCTGGAAAAGACGGCAGCCCAAGAAGTCAGCTGCACGCACAGCAGCCATCAGATTATTGCTGTTATCGAGAAGGAAACCGGGAAGCCATGCGCTGGGGTCCAGGCCCGTGGCAACCCGGGCGGCCCAAGCATCGAGAGTCTTGAGCCCTAGCGTTGGGACTCTCCCGGGCACGCAACATAATGTAACGTATTGTGACTCCCCTTCTTCTCTTAGAACCAGCAATTCCTTTCCTACATCGCAGCGACTGGCAAGCGAAACGGAAATGCTAGCGGAACGAGATCCTTCATCGGGCCAGGACTCCTCCGTAACACTTGCAACTAACGCGTTAGATATGTCCATTATCAAATCTGCACTGTCCATGTCCTCGGACCCTCTGCTCAACTTGGAACCGTTAAGCGAAAGGCGACTGATCATCCCCTTTAACCAAGTCAAGGCCATATGTCCAAGCACAATTTCAGAATCGAGTAGAAACTAAAGGAAGCTGGTTACTCTTTGTTTGCTCCCTTGGGTCGCTCTGTGGGTGAGAGACATCGGCAACCGCCCATGACGAGCAACCCCGTACGGTCCCTACCCGAAGGTCCCGAACCCAGTGGCAATTGATGTCGTTGATAACAAAGAATAGAAGCTCCAGGAAGTCGTTATCCGAAGATTATGTAAATTTGATACTGAATGAAGGACAGTTAAAAATGGAGAGCGAGCACCTTGAACGGTCAAGCGCACGGCAACCGACAAACGACAGCCTAAGACGTCAGGGGCTTCACGGAGTTTGTGAACATGATGCATCGGATAGTACATTGTACCCTGAATGTGCAAGACAAGCTGCAAAAGGCGCGTGCAGTATACGCACGTGTAGGTGGGCAGGCCCAGGAGGTCCGGGCAGCAGCTGGCATGCAGGCAACATCACCAGCACCCACACGGTGCTTCCGGCGCCAGGTCACGTAGTGATTCGGGCTGCCACGTAATAACATGTAACGACAGGCAACGCACAAGAATCCGCAAGTGTCTCAGTATTGCAATGGACCGTGCTCGCTGAGATGTAAAAGAGTGATAAACGCTGATGAATGCAAGAACCTAGCGATATAGAAAGCACGATCTCCGGAAGAAATGGAGGTTCAGTAACGACTTAGGAATTTGCACCGCTGTGCACGCACCACAGGGGCTGATTTGAGCTAGGTTGCGATGGGATATAGGACTTGCACTGAATGGCTCGGCTTCAGCGCCGAGATGATGCATGGATCGCCCTCCCGAACAGCACTGTGGACCTTATGCGGCAAGGCATGCTAGCCACACTAGCCTCAGCTAGCACACATGGTACGTGTAAACAGCAGACGTGAAGTTAGCAATGCTGGTGAACAGGACCCACTAACGACAGGCTAATTAATTATAAGCGTCAAGACCATCTAGCAAGTGTAAGTAATGGTTGGTTAGCTACATGGCCGCGGATGTCGCAGATGCCAATAACCGTGTTGAAGGTTGTATGTAAGCCGAAGTCGGCTTGGCGATAAGGAACGTTTTGGGGGGGCGTGTGAACAAGAAGGAGAACGGACCCGCTCACGAACAGTGACAAGTGGTCCACAGCCGCTGCGTACTGAGTGGTATCGCCTTGGCGGAGTGTATAGTAGTGCAAAAGAGCTCTGCGTTGGGTGGGTGAGGGGAGCACATCAAGAAAGCTGGAAGCAGTGAACTTGAGGCAAGGCCACACAATAATAATTGTTGCATCAGCTGGAGGGGAGACTTGCTTGCTTGCTATCTTCCTAGGGCTTATGGCTTCACAGCACGTGCCGATTAGTGCAGTATGCAAGCGGGAGTCTGTTGGACCTTAGCAGCATCTGCATCTGCATCTGCTTCCATATGGCTTTAGGCTTTCTAGATGGTACTTGATGACACTTAGCGCATGCATCCACTTTCATTTGATGCACGATTGAAGTTTCGTCGTTGTTCCTGCAGCAGCGTCTGTTCGTGTTGGTGATGCAGCCTTACTTGCATTAGTGCTGATCACCATTTCTGCAGAGCAAGTGTCCATATGCTGTAGGGGATGGATTGGTTGGGCGATGCAATTTAAAGTACGAAGAACTCGCTTCCGTCTGGTTGTAATCTTGCTTCCTGACTCTCACGAGCTCCTCGCACCATGCGTGGCCCCCTCTTAATCCCGCCCCAACATTCCGCGCGTCTAACGCGCTCTGCTATTATTCTTCCCATATCGAAGTACCTCCAAACCATGGTTCGTCTTGTTATCGTATCAGGTCGTATCCAAACCACCGTTTATTATCATCCCTAAACAAGTGGGGGACTCTTTATCCCATCTATAGATTCTACCAGGAAAAGAAAACGTGATGAATTCGAACGGGGGAAAAAACGGGGGAAATGAGTATGTTTATGTGTGGGCGCATTTGATGGGACGCATCCATCACAGAGGTTTTGAAACAAGGCTTATAATGACATTTCGGTTGGTAGACTGGGTTGACATCCACGGAAGCAGCCTCCTGACATAGGCCGGTAGGTAGGTAAGAGAATGGATAGGGGTGGGCAAAAGGTTACCCCTTTTGGGTACAATTTGAAGTTATGCACTCGTCCTGATCACGGCATATCACGGCTCAAGCACGGCGGCGCGTACCATGAGCGAGTGGGGCCTTACGGAGCATGTGTGAACGTACTGCAGTACGTATTTCTCCTGTTTTGCTGCTATATTTTGCGGCGCTTATTACACGTATTTGAGCTTTGCTTGCCCTCCGTATGCCATTAGCTGTTGTCCGCAGCTTATTACTATCGACTGCAGCGCACGATCCTACGGCTGAATTTATTTATCACTGGACTTTATTTCCGGAACAACAATGTCAGGAAACATCCCCCATAATGCTCAAAGTATCTAAGCTTCGGTGCAACAAACTGTATTATAGGTTGCGCAGCTGGAAAGCTCGGTCGTTTTCTCTCGAGACGTTTTCGTGGTCGTTTCGTATTCGTTTGACAAGGCTAAAGTTTGTAAGTCTACATTTGTACAGAACCCATTTTTAAGCTTGAGCAAAGAACTAGGACGGTGCCGGTTGGTATCATGAAGAACAGCTCCCCGCCTGCTGAGGCTACTGTACGTTCATCGTACATGTAACGGTTGACAGTATTTCCTGCCCTCCCAATAAGTGTTTGAATTCATTGCGACGCTGCCGCGGCTATGCTCTATGAAAGGGTATCATGCTATTTAAATTAATATCACTTTTTATAACGAAGTCTCAGGAACTTTGCAAATGGTAGCGTGTGCGCACGCGTAGCGCCCGGCTCTAGCAATTGGACGCCTACAAGACGTCAAAAGAGTTCTGTATCAGTTACTTTCAGTGCTAGAATACGTTACATGAAGATGTAAAAGAAGTTCGTCAGTCCGCAACACCGATAACCGTCTAAGACAATTAATACAAGATTATAGGTAATAAATTTAAAAGTTATAAAATATTGGGCCACGTAATGTTCAAGGGAAGGCTGTGGAAAGTATGTTCATGCAAGTATCTGTCGCACTCGATTCGATGGACAGGCCGTAACAGCAAACACTGCCAACAGCTTTAAGCACAAAATAATATATTGCGGGACACATGTCAATGAAACGCCTGCGAAAGTTGCTTTCCATAAACTTCCAACGGGTACGAGAAGTGGAAGAGCGGGAATGTGCCGGCGGGAGCGAGACCCTTGATGTACGGCCTGCAATGGCTTGACTTATTGGTTAGGCCTTCATCACATGTGTTGTACTAAAAGTAGATAGTTGTGAACAAGACTTCCCCTGACTTGTATATGTGGAGATTTAGTTCCCAGTGGTTCTCTCTTGGGGATAAAGTTATTAGATACAAAACGTCCAAGTTGGGTGCACTGTCAATGCGCAGCTTACTTTACTATGTCATTACAAGGGTCTGGTAAGGGGATAGTGCTTTGGCCTGAAGGAAAGTTTGAAGTTTCATATCAGCCATCCGGAAGACAGCGCGGGTAGTGTTATTACCTGGTCGGCATAGCGCACCGAGGATAACATCAAGACTTGACAGGAGTACATATAACCTCGAACATCACCTTCCCTGGTTGACCGCTCACTCCTGACGGTAAGGTGTCTTGTGGATTTGAGAAACTTGACCCCTTGCTGCGTAGAAGCTGCGATGCTGCTGTTCCTGATAAACTTATTACTTGAACAGCTTATCTTGCCGCGATCTGGACGCTTGTCAGGCTCCAGGCCAGGCTGCGGCCGTCGAACAAGCCATGGACAAATCGCCGCAGCAATGCCCTTCCGCAGCCACAACGGGGCTCGATTCCTATTCTATGGATCTCTTACTTCCTTATAGCGTGGCGATCAGCTATCCTGGGGATCCCAATCCATCGACAAGTGACGCACCTCTTCATGGTCAATGTGCGGCAGCTGCGATTGCGGAGGACGATGCAGCACATGCCATAGGCCATAAGCAAGCTTGTCCTATCTCCAATCTTCCAGAAGAGGTAACGCGCGCGAGCTTCTAAAGCAGATCCTGCTTCCCGTCTCGCAAGATATCCCATCCTTCTCGGACTAGCCGGCGCCAATCTACGTCAAACTAAACTCGGCCCGCGGGCATTTACACTAGTAGAGCACATTCATTTTAATGAAGCTCTCCGCGGTCACTAGAGCAACACAAGCCCTGGCTCGTGACCAACCGCGTTCATGACCGCTCCCTCTTCCTGCCTCTCTCTGATCTCCTATAGGTTTGGCTTTTGGTACTCTCATGGGCAGGATCGCGCTCTACCCGCCATCGCTGCCTCTTGCTGCTCCGCCTTCCGAGCCCTACACCGTGCCGTTGTCACTACACCTGTGCTGCTCGCGAGGGCTTTGAGAGTCGACCACGGCCCCTTCGGCGCCGCAGCCAACTTGTACGGTGGTCCGAACGGTCAACACAGCAACAGACATGGCGTACACAGTGACGCAGGACTGGCGATTGTGCTGCGGGAGCTAGTGAAGCTAACGGCGCCGCCAGGTGCTGCTGCCGTACGCGTAGCTGCGTTGACAACAGCCGCTGCCAAAGCGACAGTCGCCGCTGTCGACATGATCATCGCGATGGAAGCAGCGGGAGATGAGGCTGCCGGTGGCGGCGGAAGCGGGACTTCTGCCGCTACCGATTTTGCAAGCGCACGGCGGCTTTCAACAATCTTAGCACCCGCAAGTCCCGAAGGTATGTTTGATATCTTATCGAGACGCTGGAACGTGGGTGTTCTGTCACCGACCAAGAGTTCGCGCCGGTTAGACAGCCGACTCGCGTTACTCTCAACATGGAGTCTGTCGAAACAAACAAGTTAAGCGCTTCAGCCTTAGTTTCATCGTTCCGTCAGATAATTGATAACCGAAAATCAAACCGATAAACACAACCAATAGATAATAACCGTCCCTAACTACTCTGGCGGTACCTGGTTCTCCTTCAATTGTAACCTACCGATTTCCCGAGAAGGTAATACCTAACCTTTTAATCCGAGTCATTCACGACAAGCATTTTACGACTTAGCAGTATTCCCTGCTTGCAAGCGATTCGGGACGGTCCCTCGTGTTCGGCTGCGCTAGATAGTTACCGGCTGAACACCCAGATGGCGGCGATATTGAGTGAAAAGTATTAGCGTGCAAACAACGTGAACGGGAGAACCTGAGAATGCGTTTTCAGTTCTAAGGAAGTTGTTTGATATGGAATATCAGCAAGGACTGAAAGGGTGCAAGGGACGAAAGTTGGGTATTAATATGTTGTATAGGAGGCACAAGTATTGGTAGCGTTGAGGATATAAACAATATTTATTCGGTATCAATACGATGCGCCGCGACCTTCTTGCGTCCCGGAATGCGTGTGTTGTTGCAACTGTATAAAACGACAACGAGCCCGTATGCGTCCCGGACAGGAACTTTTATTGGCCAAAAGCTGCAGCTATCTGATGCGAATGCGCAGGCGGGAGACTGGTGGCCGCCTTTATATGTGTGTGAGACCATATTATAGAGCCCAATTTTGTTGATCGAGCCGCGAACCCAGGAAAGTTGCATGCATGGTGTGGAAATCCCTCACATGTATATTGCTATGCAAACAAATGGGGTAAATAATACGTGTTTGTTCAAACCCCAATTATGACAATGTTGATCTGTCTGTTTATGTTCCTCCCGTACAGCTTCCTGTACGGACGTGAGCACCATCTTCACAATCCGGCAGTTGGCGTCGGGGATACTGTGTTCCGCTGCCACCGGGGGCCACGAACACGTGGTCGCAACGGCATTGGCCCTGGGCGCGTCGGGCCTGGACAAGGCCCTGGTAGATGCCAGCGGGGCGGGCCGCGGCCGCGTCGTACGGTTGTTGCTGGCTTGCGGCGCGGACCCCAACGCTGCCGTGGACTCATTTGGACCCTGTGCGCTGTATAAAGCCGCAACAAAGTACGTGAATCTTTGGGGTTGAATGGCGTAAGATGAGCTCCTGGACTACGCTAAGTATAACGGGCTTGCCGCCGAGAGGGATACGTTGGGACGGGAAAGGGAGTGGCCGTGGAAAGGGTGGGGGAGTAATGTTTTTATACGGTCGTCTTTTGTCATTGGCTAAGCCATAAGAACGTATGTACATGTCTGTAATTGATACAACCAGTGATGGATGCAGTCAGTGCGGCATCTAACATGGCTACCGTGGCATATTGCCGTACCGTGCCGGGCATGTGTGTTCTTATTGCAGTGGCCACACTGAGGTCGTTCAGCTGCTGCTTGACGCTGGCGCTTGTGTCGACAGCACCTGTATCACAATACCGCCGTACAGCGACCGGGTGGCAGCAACTGTACTGCGCTTTGATGCGCCGGCAGCTGCGGGTCGAATCCAATCCACACCTGCTTACGTGTGGGGGCAGTGGCCTGCAACGCTTAGCCTAGACAGCCATAGGCACGTTGGAACCACAGCCCTCGCCGGCGGTTGTGGCAGCAGCAGCGGTGGGTTTCCACCTCTGCGTCTTCCCGCGCCAATGGCAGGCACGATGGTAGCATCGGCGCCGCCGCAGCCGCTGCCTCCATTTCCCCCTATGTCAGCATTGTCAGCCCCTCAGTTGGAGCTGCAGATGCCATCTTGCCGTGGTCCCGGCGCCGGCAATGTTTTCTGACAGAAAGATGGACCGGCGGATGCCCGGGGCACTGGAGGCATTGCTATCCTCTGCGCACAGCAGCACGACAGCCGGTACAGCCGTACCTCTTCTGGGTGCTATTACCAAGACGACGAGGCCGACCGGCGCTGCAGCGCCTTCTGTTGCGGCTGCTGCTCTACAGCCCGCCTCTGCCACTGACGCCGACGCCGTGACCAAGACTGCCACTGCCACCATTTCCAAGGGCTTGCGATTAGCGGAGCCTGCAGCCGTTACCGTTTCCTCTGTCACCGGCGCTGTTTCGGTGATGCAAACGCCCCCTAGAAGCGCCGGGGCCGTCAAGCAGGCCCTAACTGTACCAACCACCTCCCTGGGCTGCGACAGCGACGACTGCGACTTCCAGGCATTATGTGCCAGTGGAGTCGGCACCACCACATCTTCCCCGCGTACGCCCGTTCGCAGCTCTGCGGCACGGACATTGCCGCCACCACCACCGCCATGCCATCGGAAGTCACCAGGCCTACTGCCGGCACAGATTCCTTCTTTACCATTGATGCCACCGCTCCCGAAGCTGCCACCACTTCCGAACGGCTCCCTGCCGCCCCTGCCACCAGGGGCGACGATGTCTCTTTTGGGCCCCAGCTCCCGATTTAACCGCAAGGTCTCATTGTTGCTGGGGGCATGTCAAGGTGGCCACGCCGCTGTTGCTGCGCTTCTTATCCGTTACGGGGCAAAGGTTGACCGGGAAGGTGGTTCCGAGCTCGTCCAAGCCGGACATCCCCACGTAGTGGATGAGCTGCTCGCTGCCGTACCGGATCTCCGAGTGCATCTGGATCAGGCGTTGGTGGCGTCGGCTAGTGACAACCGGGTAGCTGTAGCGTCGGCGCTACTGCGGCACGGCGCGGACCCCAGTTATGGGGGGGGTCTGGCGCTGCAAGAAGCCGCCTTCATGGTGAGGTGATGGTAAAGAAATGTATATGAGTAGAGTACTAACTTGTTTTGTGGATACAAGCACTCAAACGAATGTGCGTGAATGGAGGATTTCGGTGATTCCTCTACTAGTGCTGCTATTATACTAGTGCTGTTGATGCCATGGTATACGGTTGCATTACTGCTTTGTATTATTGAACCTGCTCTGTATTCCGGGCGCACGCAGGGCCACACCACCGTGTTGAAGCTGTTGCTGGAAACAGGCGGTGCACTTCTAAGGACGAGCGGCGTCTTGAAGTCTGTCCTGGAGATGGCTCGGAAATGGTGCCGACCGGCTATCGTGCAGATCCTGGCGGACGCAGCTAACGTATCAATTTAGACTTTCTGAACCTATGAGCACGTCGTAAAGCAGGTAGTCGTGCAGAAAAGTTTTGATATTTAAATTACCGTACAATCGTACTTGTACAAGTGGTGATGAAATAAGAATTACATTAGATTCACCATGCGGGATGAGAGAGCGTCCGGGGCAGGGGAAAACAAAGAGAACTAGTACTGTACTGGTATTTAGACAGCCATCGAGGGCGGTGGTGTGGTCGCCCCGGTGGAATAGCGCTTAGTGGCGGTCCGGGGTCTGGACCCGACGGGTGCATGTTTGAACCCGCGGTGAGGGGAACAATCCTTAGACGGTGGTAAGCTTGAACAGTCGATGGATGCGTTCGAATT
The DNA here is from genome assembly GCA_019650235.1 of Volvox reticuliferus. NCBI lineage: Eukaryota > Viridiplantae > Chlorophyta > Chlorophyceae > Chlamydomonadales > Volvocaceae > Volvox > Volvox reticuliferus. Next base: position 1,242,649 of record BNCP01000011.1, on the reverse strand, counting down.
AGCATTTCTGCATTATTTATGGCAGGTGGGGTGCTCAGGTGACGTGCTGGGTCGGGTATTTAGCTTTTGTTAATGACGGCAGTGAGTTTCAAATGTCGTGGGCGAAGTACCCTTTCTGCAGGTTTTTGCTGTGTTTTGACTGCAGCAGCTGCATGGGTAGTTGCCGTGCAGCGGGAATGCCGCTTCTGTATTGTCGCTATTGCAGCAGCAGCAGCAGTAGCAAGGTCTTCAGCGGGTATGCATAGCTTTGTTGTATCCTGTACTAACTGGGACCGAAGCCTGCCAGCATAGCAATAGCTTGCCAATTGAAGACAGCCCCACAGGTGTTGACCAGAGGGGAAGGCGTGTGGTCGTTGTCTCGCGTTGAGCAACTGGCCGGCGGTTTCTCTCCTAGTGTCAACCGTCAACGGACGACCCCTGATATGTGATTTTCTCCTAACTTGATTAAGCTTTCCACCTTCCAATGGTTGAGAGATGCATAGGAATTGCCGTTTTTCTTTGTATTCGCTCAGTTGCGGGGAGCTGGTTGCCGTTGTCGTTAGCGCTAGATGTCGGTATGCTTAGAATTCGTATACCCGGAAGAGGCATATATGGCTCGCCTATGGACATCATCGCGGGAGTTCGTTAGGTTCGTTACGAAAAATTAAAAAAGAAAGCGAGAGGGGGGTAACGAAGCAAATATCGTGCAGGCTGGAAAAGGAAAGATAATTTTGGGCATTGTTCAAGTTGGTGGGCGCCGATGATAGTTGTTCGAGTGGCTGCGGCGGCGACGGCAAAGGCAAACGCATGGACGCACGGATGGCTTAGTATTTAGGCGACCGTTGTAGTCACCGTTGGCGTACGGCATGGTGATGTACGACTTTCCCGCAGTTTTTGTGTGTGCATGCATGGCAGCATTTATTGGAGCTGGTGGTGAATTTTTCTGAAAGTATCCATGCTGCGAATTGCATAGTGCATGCACACTTAGTGCGTGTATTGGCGTACACTGGCAGTTGCGGTTAATATCTCCGTGCCTTTCCGGTAGGTCACCGTAGCTTGGAAGCGCAGTGGTAGAGGGCGGATGGCGGGGACGCGGAGGTGCCCGTCTGGTGCGACAAACCTGTGTGCATATCTTCACATCCATCCCAATTGTACGACAAACCACACCATAACCCCAATCGTATGTGCATGCATCGACGCCGTTATGTGCTGTCATGTTACGGCAGTCGTACAGGAGACCACGGTGCGCGCGCCGAAACCGTGCCCTCCAGCTTCCAATCCCCGCGACCGCTCGCTCTGCCTTGCTACCGCCACAACTGCTATTGCAACGGCAACGCATATGTGCTGCAGCGTCGGGTGTGTATTGGAATGGAGTCGTACTGGACCATACTTCGCCATTCTTTCCTTGTCGGCAACCAATTTTCGTAGTTTTGGAGTTGGTTGCCATCACATGGGGCCTGGCCAGTTGGTCAGTTATTAGGTCTCTAATTATCGGACGAATGCTTTATTATGAACAAGGACATCACCGTACTCTGAAACATGGAGTCATTTCTCATATTCTGTTACACACCCATGATGGCAACGGTAAGGAGAGGGTCAGGCCGGGTTTCACTCTTTCTTGTGGAGCCGCGGTCGCCCAGCATGGGTCAGTGGCCGTCCATGTTGACGTTGCGAACCTTATGCATGAGACAGGGGGCAGATTTTTGCTATGCGCATGTGGATGTGTACGGCGTCCTCCTCTGCTTAGTTTCGCAGCGCACTGCGCCACCTACATGCGCACGTGCTGCTACGATAAAATGACGGGGGCATAGTGCATTCATAGCTGCTCATGCGTGTTTGGTGCTATGGTTTGCTGAGTTTTAGTGGTGATGGACATCATGATTGGGTTGTGAAAGAAATGAACCCTTCGTCATAGAGTCCAACCTGTACCCAGCGCGGGTCGTACGCAGACTGGCGTGAGTTCAGGCGGGGCCGGGCCGGGATGCTATATCCCAAACGTGCGTCCTCAGCTCACGGTGTACATGTCCTCTGTTTCCCCGAATCTGATAATCCCACGCAAGGTGGGGGGTGTCTTCGGGCCGATGTTACGTCAATGTGCTATATGATGATAACGATAAAAGCCGATGACTCCAGGAGTAAAAAGAGCTTGCGTGTCATGTCAGATTTCAAACCTGAACATGCAAACCTAGGCGGGAGATGGTGGCTGTGGGAATGGAGGTCACCATACCGCGTTTTTGAGGCCGTATGCAATACGCCACCTTAGATCGGGATTTGTGGGTGATTATTCCTCTGGCAGATGTCTGGCAGCGGATCGTGTAGCATAGGGGTCTGGAAAGGGTATGTTTTCTTCCATCCTAGCCATGGACTGTGGTGTATAAGCATGGGCGATACGGAGAGGTACACTGGCCTGGAACCGTACGGAGTACAACGGTGCACCCAGGTATGGCTGGTGAGTACGGCTGCTTGATGTTATGGCGTATTAGGTACGGCTGCTTAATTTTGTGATATTTGTTGGGGGCGAGCAAATAAGTCGTGGATAAAGCTAGATCAGATCAGTTGTTCGTTTCGTTATCCAATATTGCTCGTTGCAGACGTGTGTCTCTTTCTATGAGTATCTCCCGTCTCCTTTTTAACGTATTTGTACGGCAGCCTTGTCTGTTCGCGGGTTAGCGGTGTAGACGCTTAGGATTGTCGTGCAATCTTCCCGTGTTGCTGCTTTCCCTGGTGCAGACAAATACGTACCCATATCCAATTTCGCTGTTGAGATCCCTGCGGGGTTACGCAGTGGCATATTTCCGGATTTTCTTCCACCGTATGTGTCTTATTTAGTCTTTTAAGGAACATTATAACGCATGATGGCTTACGGCAACGGGTCTGGAATAGACCCTTAACAGGATCTTGTTAGTTACTTCATTGGTTGCTAGTGAAGGAGGGGATACTTGCGCACAGGCATTGGTATATTATTATTTGCCTGCTAGCGGCTTATGGTGCACAACCTTTCGGGCGGCATTCATTATCCATGCGACGGAGTTTATTACCGGCAGCTAGTTCCGGTAGCAATGTCCGGTTGCCAGCGGTGTGTCTGCTCGTCCCGAGATGCATCCATAGTTGTATTTGCTCTTTGTTGGTGGTCCTTCTACCGGCAGCTTTGCGTTGCGGTGGTATATTTTCATTATATCCATAAAAGCGATGGTAAGTAGCCCTGTGGTGGCGCGATTCGGTTGTTACCATGGGCACCTCGACCGGGAGTCCTGGACGGGTGCGCAGAGTACGCGGGTCTCGGGCTCGAAGGGCTCCCCGTCCAGCGCCACTGAGTAGTTGTTCGACGTGGTGTGGTCCGGTACGGTGTATACAAAAGGGCGTGCGTGCGTTGCCCGCAGTCTCGACGTTGAGCAGAATCCCCGTGGTGTCGGGGGATGGGGTGGGTGGGTTACGACCTAAATATGCAGCCTGTGTGCCACGAATATTGGCTGGAGCACGTAGTCAGCGTGCGCCGTATGGCATGTATGCGACGTAGACGTAGTAATCGTCAGTGCTTGCCATTGCAACTTGTATGTGCAGTCAAACAGCTAGCTGTCAAGGTGACGGTTGCCTGGGTCCCATCCCGCAGTGCCACGTATTTCGCGACTTGTATAATCATATTGCACATGCACGGGAAGAGACCTAAGTGTGATGCATCCTACTACAGCTGGGTGTAATGATGTGCAAATCTTCCTGGTCGTTTTGGCCAGCCATGAAGTCCTCTGATCTGTCCGCTCTTTGCCGCCCTGCACTAGTTCCACAGCCACTCTCGCATGCAGCTGGTTATGGTAGCGTACTCACCAGGAACTCCCAGGAACAGATGAAAACGAATTAATTATATAAGTGTGGCCTCGTTCAAAGGTTTGTTTTATTACAACAGGTCTTTCGGTTAGGTTATCGTGACCTTTCGGAGCTATGCGCCGCCGTTGCTTGACTTGGTTGGGGCTGCCCTGGGCCCTGGCCTCCCGGAGCTGGGCGCTTACTGTGCGAAGGGATGCTTGCTGCAAACTTCGTTTCCTTGCGCATATGGGTCTCCTGGCCTGCCGGTCATTGCGCCCGTATCGCTTTGCCGGGCGGACTTACAGATGGACTCGATTGCCACACTTCTCGCGGCTTTCTCGGACCGCCCGCCTGTGGGTGCTGTCATTTAAAACATGACTACTCAAAATGAATGTCCGAATCTCTTTACTAATAATTGTACTCTATAATAATTCCTGTTAAGCCCATGTTTTATGGTGAATGACTTCACTCTAGAGCGAGGCGGCCTTGCAAGACCGCAGCATCTCCTGCAGTACGCCCGGGGGTCTCTGTTTCTGCATATATGTTTCGGAGTTATTGATACAGCTATAGAAATAAGCATATTTTATTTGCCATAAATACTAAATTTGTCGTCGCTGCGCTGATAACTGGTGCCAAATAATACCAGATTTGAACATTGTATGGAAAACGCATTCATGGAGGTTCACGGGAACCCCGTTATGACGGCAAAGATATATGGTTTTCAGTCTTACACATAAACGAGAAAAATCCCACATTGCCTAAATTAGTAGGGTACCCCCGTTTCATGTTAAGAACCTACAAGGGTAGTGTACAGCAAGCTAGGATTACGTCACTCACGCGGGCCATTCCTGGCCACTCCAAACGGAGAACATGCGAGGGAGGCATTGAATGGGAAAACTTCTGACTTTAGCTGCGCCCTGGGGTAAGTGCCTAGTGTCGCAACTAGCTTATTAAGCCTCCTGGGGTGCCCGCTGGGTAAGATATTGAGTCGGTGCATGCAAGTCGAACGCCGCGCGAAGAGAAGAGATCCAACAAGGCATTCAATATGTACTACATAGTTATAGTGATTGTTGAACAAATGACGCTATTTTATGTTGTTTTTTACTTGCCGAAACCGAAGATGGAAAAGTATTGAATTTAATAAAGGTTCATAACGGGATACTTTTAATGCAGGAAATCCAATGCAAATCATCACGGCGAGTTTTCTAGGTCTATAGCATGGCCCAAATCAGCCATCGTACCTGAGGTAAGGTACCGATTTTATTACTGCAAGATCAGCTAAGGAAGCTTGTTCAATAATATTGTAAAGTGATTCATAGTTAACAAATGTAACATGACCTTCTGCGCACCTTGAGTCGGCATCTCATGTTATGCTCGGCCCGATACTTCGCTTGCGAGTGTATGTCTTCAAGGTGGCGAAGCATCGAATAAAGTGCGCGTCTGGATATCACAATGGAAATTGTATTGTATGATATGATATGATATGATATGACGCAAGCTATGATAGTAAGGACGCCATCACCCCATGCCTGGCTTACAACAAGTGTATTCACGACAGGCAAAACAGTACGTAAACGTGTAGTTGTAATCAGGGAATGAAGCCTCTAATCTCATCCTTGCGTGCTTCTTCATGAATGTTTCTACAATCCGCTTAGGACTCTCGCAACTTACGTACTTATACGGACGAGTCGTGCACGCCATCCTCTTGAGCATCTGTGGTTAAACACCTCACTAATCACATAAAGGTATTACCTTGATGTATTCGTTCCGCTATGGAAAGCGCGATGGTTATTATTCGGTGACAGGCACATCACGAACTTAGCTGGCCACAACTCAATTTCTTAATAAATTTAGGTCGTATCCTGTTGAGGTATTGACTGCATAAGGTAAGCTCTTAATTGAAACCTGTTTGCTAAGCTGCAACAGTTGTGCGGCGACCTGTTCTAGCCACTCCGCGCTTACAATATTTTGCGCTTTCCCAATTACGTACATTAATATATGCAACTTCTTATCCCTTAACCACAGTCATCACCTCTGCTCCTTGTGCGCCTTCGCGGCGCACTGGCTGGCAATTTCAAGTAGAAGGTCTGCCAAGTTAATAACACGGCGCACACCAACACGGACGATACATTGAGGTCTCCATCTACGAACAAAACGTTTAACCGGACAAATTCGGAAGCTGCCAAAATTCGACTTTAGGCCCCAAAGTGTCTCGTGTCTTCGGGTACCAGAAGGAAAATCAATTGTGTGCCGTCGAAGAGCGGCACATCACTTTGAGGAATATGTCGCAATATTCTAGGATAGGCGCGGCGCCGAAGTGGTGCCGCAACCTCGTGCTCCTCGTTCCGCTGCTCGCACTGCTAGTGCTCCAGCTGGTCCCATCGCCGGTGGTCTCGCAGTCATCGTCCTCAACATTTAATGAGGTGCGTTCTTTACTACCTTCGTCGTCCTTTTGCCCAGTACCGTCGCCGGACTGCAAGCGCGTCGCGCAAACCAAGAGCGCCATTTTTTGCGAGAACTTCGCGCGCAGTTGGACCTTGACGTTGGAGGATATCCTAGCGTTTAATCCTGGAATTTATTGTGAACAGCGAATTCCTGCGGGCTGCAACGTCTGTATCAGCCTCACGGATGCATCGCCGCCACCGCCACCTCCGCCACCTCCGCCACCGCCAACCGTTCCGGAAACACCAGCTAGCCCAGCAATGGGAAGTCCCCCGCCTAGGGTGAGGAAGCCACCGCCACCACCACCGCGGAAGAAAAACCCGATGGCACCGGCGGCGTCGCCCCCACAACCACCTCCGCCTCCGCCAGGACCTCCGCCACTACCCCCCGCACCCGCCGGCGCCTCCTCAGTTGCCGCCGCCCCCGGTGCCTCCGCCGCCACCGCCTCCACCCCCGCCGCCGCCGCCGGTGCCTCCGCCGCCGCCGGTGCCTCCGCCACCACCTACGCCACTTGCCCCGCCGCCATCGCTGCCGCCCCCGAAGCCCCCCCGTAAATCGAAGAAGCCACCTCCCCCCGCCCCTTGTAAAGCCGAGTCAAAAATTTCAGTAGACAAAACAGGACCCCAAGCGCGGCCATCCGCGACCCCACTGACGGTACCTCCCGTTCAGCCGTCCCACGCGTCCAAGCCGTTGCCGCTGGACTCGCCGCCGTCCGCGAATCCCCTGCCGCTTAGCAGTCCGTCGCCGCCACAGCCGCGTCCTAAGGCATTCCCTGGGTTGTATGCATCGCCACAATCCACCTCAGACTCATCCAAAAATCCCATGCAGCGAAGCTCCGAAACCGCCGCCCACAATGCGCAGCAGCTCCAGCCCGGCTCCGAAACCGCCTCCGTCATCCCCAAGACCAAGCGCGTGTTGTTGTTTTCGCCCGATGTTCCTTTCACGCCGCAGGACAGCATTCCATCACCACAGCTGGTCATCAGGAAGAAGGCGGTGCGGCCGCCGCCGCCGCCGCGGCCGCCCAAGCCGCCGCATGTTCCTTATCGACCAGACGCACCACTGCTGGACGTGCCACCGCCGGATTGGTACTTCCCGCCGGAGGATATGCCGCCGAGCCCGCCGCCGCCACTGTTCGACGAGGGAGTCAAAGAGATGGTTCTTTCAGATGTAGACGCGAACGCAACATCGTCATTGCCGCCATCGCCGAAACGCTACAAAAAGCGGGCGCCGCGGCCACTGACAATGCCGACGCGGCCGCCGAAGCCCCCGACGCGGCCCCCGCGGCCGCCACCGCAGCCGCAAGGGCCGCCACATAGGCCGGCTTGGCCTGACACGCCGATGTGGGACTATCCGCCGTATTGGTACGTGCAAGAAGAAGATTCTAAAGATTCTCTAGCAAACACTGTACTACAAAGCCCAATGCCGAGCCCGCCACCGCCGCCGCCGCCACCGAGCCCACCGCCGCCGTCACCATTGCCGCCCAGCCCGCCGCCTCCATCGCCGCTGCCTCCGTCGCCGCCGCCGCCCAACCCGCCGCCGCCCAACCCGCCACCACCGCCGCCGCCGTCGCCCTACCCGCCGGTGGTGCCGCTCCTGCCAGATTCCCCACCTCCGAGCCCACCGCCGCCTTCTCCTCCGCCACCAAGCCCCGAGCCACCAACCCCGCCGCCGCCGAACCCGCCGCCGCCAAGTCCACCCCCACCAGATACACAGGCGCTTGATGAGGGTACGGATTCCTCCGAAACCCCAAGAACGGGAACCACCGACACGTCGCTGTCACAGTCGATACCACCGGACCTCCCACCACCCAGCCCGCCGCCGCCGTCACCTCCCCCGCCGTCACCGCCGCCGCCATCGCCGCCCCCACCCAGCCCGCCGCCGCCATCGCCCCCACCGCCCAGCCCACCGCCGCCGTCGCCCCCACCGCCGTCGCCCCCTCCACCTTTCCCACCGCCGCCCGCCCCACCGTCACCGTCACCTCACTCAGACTTCTTCCCTGGACCAACCGATTCTGGCACTGCCAGCTCCGTGAGCGCAGGCCCACCACCGCCAGCAGCCTCGGATATCTCCAACGACCCCAACGACCATTCCAGCCCATGGTGCGACCTAAAATACTGAGATTTCATAATTTGTCGTACTCAAAGCATTAGAGAGCTTGTTGATTCTTTTCAACAAATACAGCACCCGTCAAGTCTTTCTCCAAATGGGTGGTGGGGGGAACTCCTAAGCCTACACCGGATGCACAAAGTACGCCAAAACGTGCACCACAGAATCGACGAAAAGCATATATATACGCTAATTTATCAGCCGTTTTAGTTGCTCGAAGTAAGTGAAAGAAAGCTATGCAACCCTGGAAAAATCGCCACCCGCCGGTGCCCGTACACCGACATGCATTGAAAAGATGTTTCTAGCTATGTTGATGACTACGCACGTGAATGTCCTGTCCTGTTCTGTCCTGTCCGGTAAGCCATTTGGTCCAGAGTGATGTCGTGTTGGTACGTGTTGGTACGAAAGAAACACCTTTTGTGGTCGGTGATCGGGTTTTGTGCCGTGGGATGATAACTGCTTTCGAAGATGACCGCTCAGCGGCCCCTGAATTACTTTTCCTAAGCAACGCTCTGCAATGAAAACCCCACGTTCGCATTAAAACAAATGTTATCCCTTCAGTGCCGGTCGTACGTTCAATTTTTTCATCATCACAATCCATCGGTAATCACGAATCTCGTAAACAGCTAGTCGTCAGCCGTCTGCCGTTCTTTAATGCTTGTATGTTCAGTATTGACAGTTTTGTGGTTGATGGATTGTATGGCAGGTACTTGAATAAGGATGTGGCCTTGGAGCTCCATAATCTGTACCGCAGCTGGCACGACGCGCCTCCGCTGGCCTGGAGTGACAGGCTAGCTCGAGAGGCTCAGAGCTGGGCGGATCGTTGCTGGTGCGTGGCTTTGTTGGAAGTTGAATTGTTTATTGTTGAAATTGGGGCTTTATTTTGGGTTTTGAAATTGAAATGGGAATTTGATTCAAGTTGTACTCAATTGTAATTCAACGTGGATGAGCCTTTTATGAGAGGTTGGAGCGTGGTTTCGGAGCCATGGTATCATTACGCAGACCAAAGAGAAGCTCGGGAGTCAGGTACGATTCGGGCAGGACAACCTGGATAAATTTGGCTTATTGTAGTTGTGCAGACACGGGCTTCTCTGGCCATAGTGCATACTCCGAAGTTCCCGAGATTGCGTTCTGTGAGTTCGGATATATTTTATTTTGCTTGCCAACTAACTGAAAAACGGTCAACTGGACCATTTGTTGCTCTTTCCGCTTATCCAAGGTTCGAGCACAGTCAGACGCCGTACGGTGAAAATCTCGCGCTCGGCCACCCGAATATTAACGCTGTGGTTGACGGTTGGTAAGTTGAATTGCATTATTATATCCAATTTTGAAGATTATTTTCATTTTAAATATTTCCATACATGTACATCAATGGTTTTTCCTTCGTCATTTCTTGCAGGTATGCCGAATCAAATAAGTACGACTTCCTGAAGCCCGGGGTGAGTTTGGGATCACGTTCAATGTCCGCGCTGGGCAGAAATTTAGGAAAACCGGAAGTCTATATTCTGGTTTTAGTTGGAAGGAACCCTAGAAAATTTAAATGTAAGGAACAGCTGATCTCAATGCTACCTTCGCGCTTTCGAAGACACGGCACTCTTTCCGGCGAGGGCGAGTGTAAGATTTTAACCATGGAACGTGTTTCCTCCCAACAAATCGCAACTTACATTAACAACATTAACAAAGATCTCGTCTTGAAGAAATGCAGCGCCTGCCTAACCACGCAGCGTCTAAACCCTAGGCAATTACAGCGTTCTTTCGATCAAATGAAGTGAATCACACAACTGGATTGGGTGAACTCGGCGAGCTGCAGGCTTAATGGCCGAGTTTGGGGTTGGTTTCGGAGCTAATTGGATAACCGCAGATTTCCAAAGATCTCTCAGAGCCACATAAAAAGGAATGTCTGATTCCCCGTTGAAAGTAAAATTATATATTAAGGCGAAGTAGCTTTCCGACTAAATCTTGTATGGGTTGCCGATAAGTGGAAGCATTCGCACAAGTTAATCCCGTCATACCCCGTCCCATTCTCATGCCGCCATCTTCATGTGTTTAAGCTGACCACTGTGTCACTGTAAACGTGGATTCTGTTTCCGTATTAGCTCCGAAGACGTGATTTTTGTAGTGCTGTGTACCTTTTTCACCTTCAAATTTGCAGCAACGGTTAAAGAAAAATCACCGACGCCTACAGGGATTGTCGGCTTCTGATACAGGCCTCGTTTGCGAGGGGTGCATCACCAAATTCATCGCACGGGGCTGCACAACAGTACAATCAATAGCACACAATTATATCTACCAAAATCGGCTACATATTGACTGCTATATGTTTTAATGACTCGCGCTGTTTGTGTACGGCAGAAGGTGAACGAGCAATCACTTAATAAGCAGCAATCTTTCATACCATTTCGCTAATTGTAAGCAACCTTGTTTTTATATATCCCTCTTATGTCAGCTCACCGTGTCTTTTGTCGTACATGCGCAGTTCAACTCCACCACGGGCCAGTTCACTCAGTTGGTGTGGGTTCGCACCTCCATGGTCGGCTGCGCCATTGGGGTTTGCCCTAATGGGGTGTCGTATTTGGGCGGCCGATGGGAAGGCAAGCTGTACGTCTGCATGTACTGGCTACCCGGTACGTATTATGACAGAACGCTCGTACTGTCGTGCATCTCGATGGGCCTTACGAGGTTCAGATGAACTCGTCACATCACCAGATATTCACGTAAAGTGACTATTGATAATCCCCACGCCTTTGTCAAAGCCACGAGCTTTTTTTCTGTTAAGTTACCTCCATTTCCCTGAGTCAGTTCGGCAGTAAGTCAAGGCTGTGTCTTTGTATGTGTGTGCGTGTCTCTATGTCCGTCTGCCTGTCTGCCTGCGTGTCTGTACAGACTGTACTGACATTGTTGGTCTGTAACTATACATTAGTCCGTCGGTCCACCAGTCGGCCGTGCTTATCTCTCTCTCCCTCTCTCTCTCGCCTGTGCGCCTCTTGCCTACCTGACGTTTCCTGAACAGGCAACTACGCTGGCCAGTTCGAGGAAAACGTACGGCCGAAGCTTCAGGGCCGTCAGCTTCGAGTCTTGCAACAGTCTGGGGAGCTCTGATCATCCACTGCTGCAGCTGTTCAGCTCACGTCAGAGGAGGGCTCGTCAGAAGGGAGAGGGAGGGAGCCCAGAGCCCTGTTCCCCCCCCTCCTCCCTGTCTCCCCTGGAGCGCATGCATGTGGACATTTCGTCTTCCTGCCTGATACTGTGTATACCGCTGATGACCTACTGCCAGCCGCAGGCAAACAGACGACCTGATGCTGCTGCCCTCCTATATCTATATAGGGAAATTCGTATATGGGCAGGAAATGCTGGAAACCGCCGACCTCCTTCTTTTGGAGTCGACAGACAACGTGACAAAGATAATATTTGGTTATTAGCGGAACATCCACACACTCCCTTACCCCAACCTCTCCTGCTCTCCCGCTCTCCCGCTCACCTGGGTCGTTTATTTCTGATGCCATCTGGGATGTCGGCAGCGCCTTCTTAGCTCCTCCTCAGTCCCTCCCCCCCGTGGAGGCCGTCACGAATCAGAAATCGCCGAATTGCTGAATCTTACTTTCCACGGCCCTCCTAGCCTCGATCTGTTACGTGTAGTGTACGGCAGATCTCGGCAGTGTACGGCATATCTCAAGCCGTCCAACCGTGGCCAGAAGGTGGACCAGGACCGACTTCATCAACGCCGAACCCCGTCATGCGTGGCGATTGGGAACTGTACGACCCTGGAAAAAGAGGGAGGGAGACAGGGAGAGGGGTTCACGCGGCAGCTGCTGTCCTGGCACCGATCCTACTGGGCACATTCACATCTGCCTGTCGTTTCGTGACCCTCATTCATTCCACACGTGAAATGTTATTCCCCTGGCAGCGTGCTTCACAATGAACTATACTCAGCGCATGCTGCGGCTGCCATTGCTACTGCTACTACTGCCGCTTTTGCTCCCACATGATATACACATCTACACGCGCACGTGTGGATACTTGCCGGGAGTTGTATTTGTTCTTGGCGCTGCTGTTACTGTCAACAATAATTAATCCGCTGTTGCTGCAGAGGTAGAGGCAGGAATTGAATTAAGTCCATCAAGGGGCTTGAGCATTCATCCGTACGCCCATATGCCATTATATACCGCCGTACATCCGTATGGCCTCATATATGCCCGTACGGCGTCTGTATGATATGCAGTGTCAGGTTCGAAATGATAGATGGTATGATGGCGATTCAAAGCCAGCAGGGCCCGATCCAGGCAGCAGCTTGGCAAAATGTCCCTTGCGTACGACAGCTGTACGACCAGAGGGGGCAGCTCAATCTGTACCGTAGCTGATGATTTGAGGAGGGAGCTTCAGGCGCGAAGGAAATCACAGGGAATGCGAAGGGCGTGCGCATGCGTACGTCTTGGCAGCACAAAAACACGTATGCTTCTTTAAAAAGCTCCCATTCATTTTGTATAGAAGTAGAGGAGGGTCATGGGGCGGGTAAGGGAACGGAACGCTGCCGGCTCTGCTGGCGCAATGGGGGAATGTGGCAGGCGTACGTGAACAGGAATGGGCGTTTGTGCGTATGTTTGCTGCAAAAAATGTCTTGTAGCTATGTTACATACATACACACACACGCGTGTGTCTCCGTGCGTGCGTGTGTGTGTGTGTGTGTGTGTGTGTGTGTGTGTGTGTGTGCGTGTTTGACTTGAGCAGGAAATTTGGTTATGATGCACCGACGGTTTGATGTTGTGTGTGCTCGGTTTTGCGGGAAGTGTCTTCAAGTGCCGTAAATTGCAGGAGGCGCGTCTCAGTTCAGCAAATTTAAGTAAGATATATATTACAGCTGCTTATGTACTTTGTTGCAGCAACAGCAGTAAAAGCTTTTGGCGTCCTGTCCTGTCCTGTCCTGCTTATAATTGGTGTGTTTTTCAGCAGCTTACGTCTTAAGTGGTTCTGTAGCGAGTAGCGTAAGCCTGCAGTGCGGTGTCCGTTTTTACATGTGCAAGAGCTAACCGCTGGTGCCGTACGTAGTACGCACGGTACGTAGCTATACGGGCCCTGCATGCATTGCCGGCTGCCGGTAGCTCGGCGGTGGGAATAAAAGTGCGATGGCTGTATCCTGCAGATACATACGGCGGCATACGGCGTACGGCGTACGGCGGCGTGATTTATAATAGGAGAGGTTAGAATGAGGACGCTGGAGTGCATCCACGCGAGGGGAGAATGGGGATAAAGGCTCGCAGTAGTTGACGGTTAAACCGGTAGGCTTCGTTACAACCGGTCTGATTCGTTAGTCGTACGTACGGGCGATAAGTCCGGCGCGCGGTATATAAATACGCTATGGTTGAATGTCGCCCTGCATGGTCGCAATCGCGGCTTTGCACTGCTTGGTTCAAAATATAAACTCCATTGACGGCCGATCGACCCGCACCACCGCTTCTGCATGCCTTACCATATCAACGCGCAGCATGTCTCATGTTCGGCTTGTTGAGGGGGGGTGGCAGCATGCGCGTCCCGCTGCCGGCTGCCGGCTGCCGGCTGGCAGCTGGCAGCTGAGAAGCGCTTGCTAATTTGTACATGATATATTTTGCAGCTATTTTCTCAAGCCCCGACCGTCTTGTATGTCCTTTTAGTCGCCCCTGCGTTTTGCCTGACCTGTGCTTAACCATCGAGCAATTTCAAGAACGCGCGAGCTCCTAAAGCGCGATATGGCGATGCGATATGGCTTAACAGATCATCCCACTGTTCCTTTTTGAATTCCTCCAGCCCGAATCTGAAAAACGCCCATACGTCATCAAGCCCCGTGTGCGTCACCGGGGGTTCCCACTGTTGCTGCGGCTGCTATCCTTTAATGCTTGAATTCTGCATTGTTGCCATGGCCATATATGCCGTAGTATATGTGTATCACGCCATTAACCCTGCTGTTGGTCTTCAAATAATCGATGCACCGATCGAACCAAAGCGCGAGGGCTACCTGCAGCAGCTTCTATGATAGGATGATGCCGGTAGAGTTGGTGCTTGGTGGTTGATGCTTTGGTCTTTGTATGGCGGTGGCTTTGTTAAGCAGCTGAGTTTGCTTTTGAAAAGTCAATCACTGATAATGCATCAAACCACTAAGCATGCTAATCATGCCCTCATCCCTGCTCATCCTGTCCCTGTAACAATTAAGCATCCTCCAATGTCCCATTCAGAATGGATTGTGCATGGTACGTGATGTGATTGCATCGCTGTGATTTTTGTACCGTGCGTTGGCCACTGCACCGGGCGAGTTGAAAAGTATTGAAAACATCGCGTGGCTATGAAACGGCTGTGCTTATTTTGATCCTTCTGTGTCAGCAGCGCCAGCTTGAAGGAAAGATGCCGTGATGCATTGTAGGCGAGTTAAGGCGCGCCTTATCTGCATTCACTCACCTGATATATCTCTCAGTAACTCTTCAGCGTCTGCGCAGCCTGGAGCCATGCGCACGTATACTACCATTGCATGAAGATTATTTGAATTGGGACCAGACCAAGCGACCGACCGGGCTAGAGCATGCGGTATCTGGTGCTTCTTCCCCTCCTCTCCCCTCCTCTCCCCTCCTCTCCCCTCCTCTCCCCTCCTCTCCGATTTACCCAAAACGTCGATACAAAAGAATATGATGGCAGCATGGCACCTGTTTCGTCTACCTGCTAGTAGCCCAATGCCTCACGATACCCCTGCCGCCCAAATCCGGTATTGTTCTGCTGGCTTACAATCGATACGGCATATGGCAGGAGGAGGTGGAAAGCGTTCAGAGGTTGGGCCCCAGCTAGCTGCTGACATGCCGAGGGCCTTATACGACTGTAGCGCATCGCAAATGCGCCGAACTCACGACATTCCTCCAGACGCACTAGGCTTCAAATCTCTTCAATGCATTAAGCCCCACTTTGGTCGACAGGGCCACACAGGAGGTATTAGAAATAAAACAAACGGCAAATCGAGTCATAGTGTTCTGCGGCCGCGGAAAGCAATAAGTTAGGGTAGGAGGACCGACGGGTAGCGAAGATAGGCGGCTGCTAGGGGAGGTAGGGCGGCTATTATAGACGCGGCAGGTAGGGGAAGGGGAGGTAGGGCAGGAGAAAGGGGGGGTCGGTGAAAGATACCATAAGTACCATAGGAGAACACCCACGAACGGTTGAGGGGGCACTGCTTACATCTTCTATCGTACCTGCCTAGATAGTTCATCTTGGAGTGAACCTAAACCTGACTAGGTTTTGGGACTTGTATGGCATTTAAGGCCTACCCACTATAGCCTTGCTTGCTAACCCTAACCTAAAGGTATTGACGACCCTCCATGCCTTAGCCTTGCTTTGTCCTAGCTATCTTATTCACTGGCGCCATTACTCGCCATTCTCGATGCCCATCAAGCCGATCATTATGTTGGCGCTGACCTGCGCTGCTGGTGATGCCAATAATCCTCAATAATGCTGCTGACCTTTGCTGACAAATGGCGGACATGATGAAGTTTTGAGTACGTTTCGTAGTTCATGCTCACTTGCATGATAGACAGATAGCAGGCAGGTAAGCAGGCGCATCGCCGAGAGTTCGCACGCGGCGTTTCTCAGCGCTCGAATAGTCACTCCTTTCCTTCCTAGTCCTCGAGCGATACATTCAGAGTTATCGAAACTGAACTTTTTAAACAGCGAATATGTTTTGTTAGAATATTAGCCATCATCTGTGCCACCAGCCTATGCCGGTGAATCATTCCACGCAAAAATAAACCATACAGTTGGACCAAAATGTCAGCTCGATAGGTTTTAAATGCATTCCTGCTCAATGCTGGGATCAGGTTGGGGGGATAGTATGCGTGTTGATGGCAAGGTAGGCCTGACTCACCTCGCTTGTTGCAACTTTTGAGGACGCAATGCTGTGGTGGTCGCGATCTGAGCATCTGATTAAGTACATTGTAGTATATTTCTATAAGTATCTGCAAACCAACGCTTGAGCTGCATCAGATGAGGACAACGACATGGGGACGGACTCGACAGTGCCGGACAGAAATTACATGCTTCGGATTCCGCATACGTCCCATCCAAGCCCCTAGACACAAATAAGTTGTGACAGCTTATAAGTATTTTCACTTTGGGCGAATTTAATCAACTTGACTGTTTTTGGTCTATCTCAACAGATTGTAAAGGTGTGACGGTTCCACCATGATTGTACCCTTCATTATGTCTCTCAAGGATATTATCTTACCTTTATAGCTTATATCTTTGTTTCGTTGCGCATGTGGATTAAAGGTAACTATGTCGCACTGTAATGGTGGGCCGTCATTTAATCCTATCCGATTAGAATCGTATCCGATTATGACTTAAAAACTACTAAATGCTATATTTTTATCAAGTCTGACAACGCCGCCTTCCGACTTCCGTCAAAAACCATCCGGACATCTAAGCTACGATTGGCTCCGCATTAGCAGAGCAGTGGACTCCTCGGGCTTTCCAAAAACATCCTTGGAAATTATAGAGATGACGGGAGGATTTTACCCAGCCCTGGAGATCTGCAGCAAAGTCCGTCTGGCGCCATATTATGCTTGCAGTTTGGCGGTTTTGTTGACTGCCTTCCTGTCATTAGTGACGGTTTCTGTGGCAACAGAATCGGATCAAAATCCACCAGCCTTTGAGGCATCAACAAAAGCGGCAAGAGCCTGCCCGACATGGGTGGGATCCTGCCAACGGTTCACGCTAACTACCTCGTCCATCAACTGTGTGTCGTTCATAAACCAAAATGGTATGACCATGCAACAGCTAGTTGCATATAACCCCGACATTGTGTGCAGCGTCAGGATTCCAGGGGGCTGCACACTGTGCATCGGCATCGATCCATATTTACCTGACCCTCCACCACCCCCTCCAGCAGCACCGCCGCCATATGACTGGTCTTATTATTACTTTCCGCCTCCATATGAGCAGCCGCCACCGTACGAATGGCCACCGCCATACGAATGGCCACCGCCGTACGAATGGCCACCGTATGAGCCACCCCTGCCGCCGCCGCCGCCGCCGCCGCCCGTGCCGCCGCCACCACCCCCCCCACCGCCACCGCCGCCAACGCCCCCCCCTCCGCCCCCCCCCCCCACCGCCGCCTCCCGATCCGCCGCCGCCACCGCAATCACCGCCCCCTCCGCCGTCACCGCCAAAGCCACCGAAGCCGCCTGGGAATAACGTACGCAAAAAGAAGAAGTCACCGCCGCCGCCCCCGCCCCCGCCGCCACCACCGCCAACGCCAGAGCCCCCACCGCCGCCCCCCCCACCGCCACCGCCACCAGATCCGCCGTCACCTCCGTCGCCTCGACCGCGGCCCCCATCGCCCCGGCCACCTCCTAAGCAATCGTATCCGCCGCCACCCCCATCACCACCACAGCCTCCTTCACCCCCACCTCCACCATCGCCCCCGGCCCCTCCATCTCCTCCCAAACCACCACAACCTCCACCTCCGAGACCACCACCCCCACTGCCACCGTCGCCACGCCCTCCTCCGCCTTCCCCACCACCTCCACCATCGCCACCGCCACCCCGCCCTCCATCCCCTCCGCCACCCCGCCCTCCATCCCCACCGCCACCCCCGCCCTCCGTCCCCACCTCCCCCACCTCCTCCCTCCCCTCCTCCCTCCCCTCCTCCCCCACTCC
Source organism: Volvox reticuliferus (assembly GCA_019650235.1). Lineage (NCBI taxonomy): Eukaryota > Viridiplantae > Chlorophyta > Chlorophyceae > Chlamydomonadales > Volvocaceae > Volvox > Volvox reticuliferus. The sequence continues at coordinate 1,224,661 of BNCP01000011.1, read as the reverse complement.
CTCCGTCCCCACCGCCACCCCGCCCTCCCTCCCCTCCTCCCCCCCCTCCCTCCCTCCCCTCCCCCCCCACTCCCTCCTTCTCCGCCACCTCCCCTTCCCCCTTCCCCTCTCCCCCCAAGCCCGCCATCCCCCTTGCCTCCCCCACCAATTCCCTCATCCAGCCCACCGCCGCCACCTTCTGCCCACCCTCCTCCTAAGAAAAAGGTCAAAAGGCGCCCGGCGCCATTAGCCCAGCCTCCCCCACCTTCACCTCCCCCACCTTCACCTCCCCCACCACTGCTCCGAGACCCACCTCCCCGGCCACCACCTCCCTCGCTCCGCCCACCGGTCCCTGCCATATTCAGCAGCAGCTCTCCCTCTCCCCCCCCCCAGCCCCCCCCCACCCTCTCCTCCACCCCCTAGCCCACCGCCGCCGTCCCCTATTCCCCCTAGCCCACCCCCACCCTCACCCCCACCCCCAAAACCGCCACCGCCATCACCCTTGCCCGGGGTCCCCGGAACTCCCAGGCGGCCTCCATCCCCTGTAGCCAATCGTCCACCCGCGCCCCCCTCCCCTCCTCCGCCCAAACCGCCCTCCCCACCTGCTCCGCCTGGACCCTCCCCACCCCGTCCCCCCTCCCCACCCCGCCCCCCTAGTCCCCCCAACCCCCCGAACCCACCCAAGCAGAAAAATAACAAGCCTGCGCCTCCTGCTTGGCCACCTTCGGCCCCACCACAAATTCCTGAACCACCGAGTCGACCCGAACCTCCGGACGAAGTGACACTCATTGAGCGACTGTCAGGCTTTCCCCCCTTCCCGCCACCCCCCTCCCCGCCGCCACCCAGCCCGCCGCCGCCATCACCCCCTCCGCCAAGCCCGATCCCGCCATCACCCCCTCCGCCACGGCCGCCGCCGCCGTCACCACCACCACCGCACCCACCGCCGCCAAATCCGCCACCCCACGCATTCTCCGACCCTCCCTTCATTCCGGCGCTGCAGCTCAGTCCCCCACCGCCCTCCGCGTTACGGTCACCACCGCCAGGGCGCGCCCCACCCTCTCCCCGTCCCTCGCCGCCTCCGAGACCACCACCACCCGCACCCCCTCCAGCGCCCCTCTCCCCGCCATCTCCATACGTAGAACCCTCCCTCGACCCCTACCTCCCATCCAGCCCATGGTGAGATAGGCTCTCAGCCGGGTGCACCCAAGGGTGCGCGTACGGGTTTACTCATAGCTGATTTAAGATATCTGCATATTTGTTTGTATACGTGGATCCTATAAAATGTGTGTATGTACTACGAACAGAATCTGTACTACAAATTCTCCGACATATCCACATGATCATGTGAATATCCGTAATAATCCGGATTTTAGTTATAATCTTTAACTGATCAGAAGCTAAATCAACAAAAGCCTTAAGCTCATTTATGGCTGCTGCGCCCTCAGAGCCCATGGCAACCCTCGTGTGTGTTCCTACTTTGCGGCTTTTATTTTTCTATTTCATAAGAGCAGGCAAACGGGATTCTCAGACCCCACCCGTTCTCTATCGCAAATGAGGGGAGGAGTTAGACGAGGTTGCGTGTGTGTGTGTGTGTATTTTGCAACATGATGTGGCAGGTACGTGGATCCTGAGGCGACGGTAGCCCGCCACAACTTGTACCGCTCATGGCATTCGGCGCCGCCGTTAGCCTGGAATGCTAGGCTACAGGCAGACGCACAGAACTGGGCGAACAACTGCTGGTGTGTTCACGTTTTTGGGGGGTTGATTTTTTAGGTTTGTACGGGTTTGTACGATTGAAACCCTTAACCTATCATTACTAGAAAAATTCATGTGTTAGCAATTACTAAAATAAAGTGAATGGGTACGAATTTGGAATGACAAATATATGGATAGCTGCTTTCCTAGAAATTTGAATGATAACGCGTAAATCCTAATCAGGCTCCATGCAAAGCTTGATGCGTTTAAGGCAGAGTCCGCGTACGGTGTGGAGTAGGGTGTTGACAGCTCAATTTGGTTCACAGCCTCGCATTGATTTACGTCGTAAACCCCATATAAAGCCGTGTGAACCAAGTTAGTTGCTTCGTTGTTGGTTGTCCGTTGCCTTCTTCGCTGAGTAAGCCATGCTCTTCCTGTTGTTTAAACCCGAATGGTTGAGACAGGTTTGAGCACAGCCAACTGCCGTACGGCGAGAACCTGGCGCTGGGTCACCCGGACATCCTGACGGCAATTGACGGCTGGTGGGTACGGAAGAAGAAATCAGTACGGCATCAGTACGGCATACACGCTGATGCCGGTGGATGCACGCATGGTGCACCGTGCACCATGAACGTTCACCTCGACAATAGAAACAGCGTCACGCCAGAGAGGCCTTGTGCCCCTACCCTAATTCACCAATATACACCCTAAAACCCTAAAACCCCTAAAAACCCTAAAACCGGTGCACAGAAAGCCTTAGCTCCGCCGAGTACGGAACGAAATAAAAGAACGACTTCATAATTCAATTGCGACAACCCATTGCACCTCGTCTGGAACCCTGACGAGTCATAATAATTATGATTCGTATTGGAACCGTGATGTAGTCATTGCGTTTTGGTGGCCCCGAACAATCCACGCAGGTACTCCGAGGTCAGCAAATACAGCTTCAATAATCCCGGGGTAAGCTCCGGGGCTTCATCTAGGGCTGGAGCGCTGGGGCTTCAGCCTGCTTATCACATACTTACGTGTCGTCCTTTCTGAGTGATATTTGGCTTATCAGGCTTCATCCAAACATAGGGCGGAATCCCCTGGATCGGAGACCCCACAGGACTCGACATCGGCGACATGGGCGAAGTGCGCTATCGCGCACCGCTAGGATCTTCTGCCTCCGACACTTCCTCCAAATCCCCTGCGCAATCCCCATATGCTATAGCGGTCCCTTCACTATGATACATTGATTTGCACCATGTGGCCACACACTCATGCTCTGAATCACCACTGGATCATGATTGTGACTCACCCATATCCCTCACACGTGCGTGTGTTTTGTCGTACATGCGTAGTTCAACTCCTCCACGGGCCAATTCACTCAGTTGGTGTGGGTTCGCACCTCCCTGGTCGGCTGCGCCATTGGGGTTTGCCCTAATGGAGTGTCGTACCAGGGAGGACAGTGGAATGGCAACCTGTACGTGTGCGTATACTGGCTGCCAGGTATGGATGAAGGCAGCCGCTGCCGTATCATAGTCCACCGGGAAATTTCGATGGAATTTATCATATATTGTACCCATGTGATGCCAGGTGCTGCCTCTGGCCTTCTGATCTGTCCTATTTATACGTTCGCTGCTTAACTGGTGCTCACCTTGCCTGATTTGCCGTACTCTTTGAATAACGAATCGCTTCATGGCTTAGAGGTGGAAAGGGGCGTGAGAAGTAGCTGCTCTTGGTGCCGTGGCATTCGATTAAACAATTCTTAATTATAAAATATTTAAAATTAATTAATAACAATAAATAAAGCAAAATTTATTTAATTAATTAAAAAAACTAAAAATTTAAAATTTAGATTAAATCAAACAAAATCCTGACTCGTGGCAGCGGCGTCTCTAAATCAGAACAACAACAAATATGATCCAAAAGTACGAAGCATTAATAACGGGATTCCTGGCCGTCCACACCAATATGTTCTTTTCTCGGCCGTGTGTAGCATCTGTCCTTACAGGCTTATTCGCTTAATCTGTTCTCATCGAGAACCATTGATTAACAACCTCCGTTTGTTTTGGGATTATAATCGATGATAGGTTTGCTCCTTGGATCTTTGAGCATGGTTGTGGCCATGCATTAACGCCGCAGCCATGCACCCACTCTACTTGATAGAACCTAATTAAACCTCTGGTTATCAGGATTTCGTTTGACTTAATTTAAATTTAAGTTGTTTTTAATTTATCAATTGTTAATTAGTTATCATCCCCTGCTTTGATATCTGTAGAAAAGAACCATTAAAACCTCTATCACCAGTCGTCACCAGTATCATGGGATGGGACTTAACTTCCCTTAAAATTTCCCTTGCATCCTCTTGCCTCAATAGGCAACTACCCCGGCCAGTTCTCCGAAAATGTCCTGCCACCAACGCAATGGCGACGGCTTCGGGAAGCGCAGCTGCAGGACGAACTCTAAGCCTGAGGGGTCTTGGTTCCCCATGTTGCAAATGCACGGTTAACAGCCCAACCAGGCCAGCGGTAGCACTGCCGGTGTCATCGATTTCTCCGGAATATTGGACTGTGGAGGCAGGGCACACCGGAATGGTCTTTTTCCTGTGGTTCCACACCGAAATCCAGCTCAGTCGGGGGGCACGGTGGGGGTGGACACGGTCCCCCTCGGTCGGGGGACACGTTTTCCAACACCAACGTGCAATCGTGCATGGGATGGGGACTGCGGATACAGCCAGCAGATGGGACGAGTGTGATTAAAAATACATACTTAATGGGCTGCTGGGGGGCCCTGTTTCCTCTTTTGTGTCCACGCGCCTTACATACCTATCCAAATTTTCTCGTGTAGGAGGATTCTGTGGCATGATGCGTATTGTACTGCATTGTACTGTAATGCGTATCAAAGATGTCATATACCGTTTTGCCATCGGGCAGGAGGAAGAGAGAAGTGATTTCGGCCTCTGAACGGCCTGCCCCGTGCTGCTGTGAAACAGTTTACGCTGAAGCTCATTGCTCGAACACTCGTATTAACAGTCAGGTGGCTTCGGAGCATCGTCGCGCTATGTGTAAGCGCAGTACGGATGTGTGAGCGCGCGTTATGTTTCGTTGTGTCTGGAGTTATATATTCCTGCAATGGTGGGCCACCGGGGATAGGGGTCATGGACTCCGACCTCCAGCGCCTCTCCACCCTGCATGCCCACCGACCACTGTATGTGTATGTATATGCCCTCACCGCGTGCGGGGTCATGCTGGGTTTGCCCCGAACTGTGGAGCGTTTAGTTTCATTTTGTTGGCTTGTTTGCGCCCCATCCAGGATGTGACCCCTTAGCTCCTGGGTCTGGTACTGGTGCATCTGCGCTCGTTCTCGTTCCCGTTTCCGTTCCTGCCTGCGACGCCTTGTGTTGGACCTGTGTGTGCCAATGTGTGTGCCAATGTGTGTGTATGTGTATGTGTGTGTGTATGTGTGTGTGTGTGGGGGGGGGTCAGTGTATGAGACCGGAAATATCCGAGCCTTGAGCGTAAGGGCCCCCCATTTCGTTGGATTGCCGCGCGTTGGCATTTGATCACTTGCCCTGCGAACAAGAGACGGACTGTCCGGGGCTATCATAAACTCGGGGCGTCCAATCGAGGGCTGCACCAGTTGCTTGGCGAGCAGCTGTAAAGCAGCTCACCTGACCCGGGCACTCCTGGCCATCGTCCATAAAGGGGTGGGTGGAATCTTCTACGGGTCTAAACCACCGCCTTTTTGGAGAGCTTCCTAAAGAGCTGGTGACAGGCAGCTAGTCCGTTACTGCCCTTCCTGGAGCCTAAAGAGGCAACAGGGGACCCATCCATCCGCCCACTGGGCTCCGTTCGTGTGTGTGGGGCTCCGTTCTGATGTGCGTTAGGATTAGGAAAAGGGTGGAACGGATCAGGTGTCGCTCCTGCAGCCCCTCCCCCTCCCAGGGGTGTGATCCATCAACAGATCGTGTACCCACAAGGCGCAACGGTTAGATCATGTGTTTGAAGGGCGGTGATGTGTTGGAAATTTGTTGATAATGGCAAAGAGCTCGGGGATTCTGCCACACTACCTTCAGTCTGCTCCGCTTCTATGTGGCATATGCCCCATATCCCCCATATCCCCTATATGCCCCATATGCCCCATATGCCCCATATGCCCCATATGGGTCAATGTGACCCACGGGTCAATGTGACCCACGGGTCAATGTGACGCATGGCAAATTGCCCGTGGGTCAATGCAGCCATGGCACGCACTACATACCAGCACTTATCTGCTGGCACTTAAGGCTTCGGCTTTGCCCTTGTGCGGACATCGCTTCCCATTGCCGGACAGCTTTACCGCGAGTAGAGTAGTGTCGATCTGAGTTTGCCGTACAACGTTTTCAGCTGCGTTTTCCCGCTTTTTGGTTTCCAGTTGCAGCGTCAGCCGCAAACGTTCGCATTTGTGATTGCAGCGCTGTTTCAGCTGATTGCCTTATCCCCGGTCGTTTCATGTAGCTCTGGAAGTTTACCGTTGTTGAAGTTTACCAGTTGTACGTGTTAAGACAGGTTTGATTGTACGGCATGTACATCACGGGCACTTGTGTCACCAGCTGTAATGTTCGGCTCTTAACGCTCCAACGTGTCAACGTGTGCGCGGCACGGAGGAGTCACATTGAGCGGCTCGAGAGGGGCCCAGTGATTTGTGTGCTGAGTCCCTGGGTGTTGTGATCCGCCATGGCGCCTCGTACATATAAGCGTACTGCGCCAACGACCCAAGTTATGCTTAAATACTATGTTTGCTGAAATGAGCCGTACTCATGTATGGCATGATGACACGAGCAAGGTGGAAGTGCGTCAACGCCCTAGTCACTTCCAGGTGAAACAGGTCAATGCGTGCCAGGCACGGTATGACAAACAATGGGAGGAGGAAGTACCTGTTACAGGTTGGGGTTCTATGGCATACAGCGTGCGGAAAGGCCGCCGGCAGGTTACTTGGATGCTACATGTTTTGGTGCTGGGAAGCCGTCGAATGTTTACACAATTAATTTATATCTGACTCTCATGCCAGCTCTTTTCTATCTCCAGCTGGAAGGCAAAGTGCCTAGGCCGTTCACCGAATACATGGTATTTGAAAACTTGTGGGTTTCAGCATTTGACGCTTACTTGGAAACCGCTGCGGGCTCTTTTGAGTGCATTGCATCCACGCAGTACTTGGTTCGTACTCAAGCCGTATTTGGAGCACTTGACGAACATATTTTGGGGACACTTGGGCGGCATGTGTGTGTTTGAGCGGTGCAGAGATGCACAGTGCCTGGAGGCACTTGTTGCGTCCCACAATTTGAATCATTAGTTAGTGTTGGCTTTTATTCAGGGCGCTGTGAACTGCCGTACATAACTTATTCGTACGAGATATTCGTACGTGTGCTTCTGGTTAGGTTAGGCTCAATACTCAAAATACTCTAGACATACTCTAGACATACTATACACGCTTCCCCCCTGGTTACGGCGGACCCGTTCTGCCACCCTTCTCTGGAGTTGCTAGGCCAGTCGGAGCGGGGGAATTTCCCTCGCAGCCGTGCTGCAAAATGCTCATCACTTTAGCCGCTACTGCTGTTACTGCTGCTGTTCCCGCTGCTGCTGCTGTTGCTAATGCTGATGCCGGGCTCTAACGTCGGCTATCTTCGGGGCCCTATGTCACATCAACTGCGAGATGGCGTTCGGACGTACGTACGTGTCCGCCCTGCCTGGTCGATGCGCGCTGGCCATGCTTGCTTGCGTGATGAAACGGGCCTGCGTGAGAGAAACGGGACTAAGACGGTACAGGTGCCCCTCAATTGGCCTCACGCCTTCAGCAAGACCTGGCTGGCGGAGCTGGCTAATGCCAGACGAATGTTAACAGGATCTAGCCAGCATGGCAGCGAAAGAGGATCAAAAGTACAGCAAGCATTTCACCTGCCTTGGAAGCGGTATGGGAGGTATCTAGGAGGGATCCGTGTATCCTGATGCGTAATCTGGCATCTTTGGTGTTAATCCATTTAGGTGGACATCAGGCAGGAGGGGATCGATCGGTCGGATCGGTCTTAGTCCGGGCCCAGAGCAACCCGGGCCAGGCAGGGCCCCACTGGACTTTAGCCGCAGGACCACCCCTCGTTCAAAGCTCGGGAGCAAGTGGACCCAATCATTAAGCCGTTCTGCTATTCATGAAAATCTGAACGATTGTCTGGATTTCTTGGACTGATGTGGGTGAAGACGGATGGCGACTTGCAGGCAGCAGGTGGCAGCGAACGTAGCTTTGCGTTGGTGACCAAAGCAGAACCAGAATTCAGATGGAGCTTCGGCGCCGATTTGGTCTTTGACCCGCTAACAATCCTGGGCCATGAGTCCTTCGTAATACCAACCGCTGCCGGAGTGCGGCGTGTGAATTACCAAAAATGGACAAGAGGCTTCATAGTCCTTCATGATCCTTACGTCAATACAAGTGCACTTACCTTTAAGCACTGTCATATTAGACATGGAAAAGGAAGCAAGCCAGACCGAACCTAGAAACATGACCGACTGCACAGGTATGCTCCAAAAACGGTAGTTTGACGCAAGGTAAATGGTTTTACTAATTTGGACTAAGTACGCTTCTGTTACGTTCCAGTTACTATAAACCAACGCCAGTAGTACGATCCTGGCGTCATCCTGTACAAAGTGCGTAATCACGGCTAAAGTGGTCTCCGTAGGCCTAACAGGTCTTGAAATCAATGAGTTAAGTCACAGTTAGGTCCTAGATGTAAAGATAGATAACATCAAGCGCGCACCTAGTAATTACACCTAATACCAATATGGCTTGCGTTGTCTGCGCTGCTCCTGCTGGCGTTTACTGTGAAAATGACAAGGCACTGCTTTGCAAGGATTGCGATTTTCGTATCCACATGAGCAACGCAGTGAGTTTTCTGGGTGTTCGTCCTTTGGTGATTCCTTTGTCTTGATTGCTTGACATTGAGTGTGATTTATAATGGCGCATTATTACCACTTTTCCAGGTGGCTGCGCGCCATGTGCGCCGGATTCCCTGCGAAGGGGGCTGTTCAAAGGGCGCTTCGCTTTTCTGCCGCTGCGACAACGCCTATATGTGCGAGGCCTGCCATTGCGCTAATCCATTGTCCTCTTCTCACGAGACAGAACCGGCTCCTACGTTACCGCTGCTGGAACAGGTTTGTCTTGCGGTGGTACCAAAGCTACCATATCGGGTCCAAGTCGGACGCGTCCGAAATGTACCTTATCTGTGCGGCGCAGGAAATGGCCATTGCAGAGCAGCCTGATATCGCCAGGCCCTGTGAGTCTGTCGCGCAGTCGGCTGCCAGCCCGGTGTCCTGGTTTCTCGACGATGAGAAGCCGTCCCTTGGCTCCTTCGAGGACACAGCCATTCTCTCACCAGCCGGGAGCGAGGCAGTGGTACCTGTCATGTCCGCTCCTCTAGATGATTTTTCTTATGCTGCGCCGGCAACTTTCAAGGAGATTAAAGACAAGTTGGAGTTCGAGGTGCGTCAAGTCCAGCCAGCTTCCGCTTGTACGCTTTACCTACATTGCTGATTGAGCTTTATATGGGCTAAGTGCACTGTGCGTTTGATTCATCAGGCATTCGACCTTGACAACTCATGGATGGAAATGAACTTCGACTTCACTGATATCCTATCTGACGGTCCATCCGATGGTGAGCTTGCATGATGTGATGACTTTCATATGCCGCTCTTGAAGCCTGTCGATTTCTGTGCACAGCGGGTCTGGTGCCGACCTATGATGTGGACGCTGCCGAAGCAGTTGCGGACGCGATGGTGCCCTCGTTCCCCGAGGACGTTCTGATCCCAGAGAACGATGCAGAGGCGGAGCCAAGCTGCGAGCCTGCTGCGGAGCTGAGCGAAGAGGAGCCAGCGGCGAAGGTAAGGCATTTTTGTAACCGCTTGCAGCTCGGATCATTAGGTGTCACCCTCCATCCCATTCACGCTCGCACTTTTCGTGGACCGTACCAGAATGTTAAAATGAAATGTGAAAATACCTTCTTGCAACCCTGGCCCTACAGCTGCCGATGGTCGCGGATGTTGCGAGCATGGCCATGCTTGGAATACAAGGAGCCTTCCAGATGCCGCAGCCCGCATCCTTGTTCTTCCAGTCAGTTATTCCCCAGCCGGCAATACCGCCAATGCCGCTGCCTGTACCCGTGGTTGTCCCGTCGGCGCCACAGCCAAAGAGTGCGGCCGCCTACAACGCAGTCCTGGCGGCCGGAGCCAATCTAACTCGCGAGCAGCGCGTTGCACGCTACCGTGAGAAGCGGAAGAATCGGAAATTTGAGAAGACGATTCGCTATGCCTCACGAAAGGCATATGCGGAGATCAGGCCGCGCATCAAGGGTCGGTTCGCTAAGAAGGAGGAAATAGAGGCGTGGAAGGCCGCCCATGGCGGCGATGATGCTGTTGTTCCCGAGGTCCTTGACGCCGACTTCTAGGGAGCGGCCAGCGTACAGACAGCGTAGAATCCGCAGGGATGTGAAGAACCATCCTAATTTCAACTTGTCTTTGGTGCTATTCCGGCTTTTGCGCTTAGGCTGAACTAGCGAAGACACGTGTGTGGATGGATGGATGGATGGAAAGGAAGGTAAGAAGAGCCGGAGAGAGATGCACGAGGGCTACTTTCTTCATTGAAGTGTGTGGTGGGTGCTGTTGTCCGCGCCGCGTAACTGGGTTTTCAGTCAGCACATATTCGCTGTTGGCAGCAGTCCTCGTCGTCAGGTTAACGGATTGAAGGTGGTGGTGTTACATTACTGCGGCGGGTGGTGAGACGTGTATCTGGTAACGTCGGCCGCGGAAGGAGGCAGAAACTGGATGGCTACTGCTGTTCCTAAACGTATTCGTTGTATTAAAAACTGGAAGCCTTTGGTTTTGGCATCAAGAGTGTTTTGCCGCGATGTGTAAGTGGCAGTATTGAGCGACTGGCGTGTATGCCTGTATCAATCTCGCCGCTCGTTTAGGCGTGCTCTGTGCGGGCAGATGGGCATGTTGACGGTGGCTGAGCGCGAAGGAGGAAGAGTGTCCTGAGACGGCCGGATTCCAATCATAAGCGAAATCAACCAGAGAAGAGCCCTCCACGATGGAACTGGCCTTTGTTGTATTATCGTTATGGCAGGAGCACCGACTCCCGGCCGGGGGTTCAAAGTACTACCGTGCTAAGGTTAGAGGCCGACAACGAGGAGGAGCGCAATTTTACACCGACGAAGATTTGTGGGGTTTGTTGATTTGGCGGATGTGCCTTACCTTTTCTGTAGTTTGGTGGTGGACGCGCGGAAGATGACATGGTATCTGGAGATGACTTTTTGTTCGTGAACAATGTCGTGGTTTTGGTAAAGGATCTTACCGCATGTTTCTTCGCTTAGGCCCGGGCTGGTGGCGTCGCATGCACGCCCTTTTCCTTACAGAAGCGAATGGCATGGCGAAATATCTGAGCGAGGGATCGAACAGCAGGTATTACTCTGACCCGGTTGCAGGGCTTCAAACACCTACATGTGTGAGTGAATGGCGAATATGTCCTGAAGAAGCCGTCGCTGCTGGCAATCGTTTGCCACCGGTCGTTGCCGTACGATCGCTGGGTCGTTTGTGGAGGGGGGTATGACATGCTGACAGCATTTCACGGTGTCGGGTTCCTCAATCCGGCCATGTGCGAAGCACCAGCCGGTGTGTATTGCGTGCATCGTTAAGCTTACGGCTGTGGCCAAAGAGAAGCACTGCGGGGCACAGCGGGCCGCTCTCGGCTCATGTTAGGTTAGTATCTGGTGAGTGCGCTGGGTCGGATGTGAGTCAAGGCAGTCTAGCCCCCAGGGCGGTGGCCTTTAGTGGGCTGAGCGGGCCAGAGGGCATTAGGTGAGCTCTGGCTGTGTGTGTCCGCCTGGTGCTCTTGCGCAAGGTCTGGTCGCACTATAACCAACGCCCTCGAAGAGCCGCTGAACCTTCTAAATATATCCTTGTTAATATGGTGATGATGGATTCGATGGCCATAACTGAGAGAAAGTGAGTGCGTGTGTGTGTGTGAATGTGTTCTGAAGGTGAGAAGGGAATGGTTAAGGAATGACGGTGCCAATGTGGCAAGTTGGCAATGTTGGCAAATACGGTATGGTTTCTATGCGGCAGACACGTTTCCTAAACGAGGTCTGGCCCCTATAGCTGTGACGCTGTGGGCGGTTCCGAGGAGAGCTGGTCTGGAATGTCGTTAAGAGCACTGATCTGATTGCAATATTTCGGGGCTCTTAACCGCCCTTGCGGGTATTGCAACTCCAAATTTTGATAGTCATCTCTTACAATTGTTGCGAGGAGTGGTGGAGTCTGTGACGTGCAAAGGAATGTGATGCTTTGGTTGCCGACGCACACAAGCGTTATTGCTATCCATATTTTATGCGGTCTGTGCTGATGATGCTCGCGGCGCGATTGCGCAAGCGCTTGCCGCGGTCTGTGGGTGTTGGGGTGTCGTCGTCCTGTCCGTCCGTTGGTCGGTCTTTCTAGAGTCTGCTCGATCTCACCAATTCAAGTGAGAGACAAATTACAACGTTGAGGAGGTTTTTCCGTTCGGATGTATTTGTCGTTTATTAAATGTAGTTGCCGTTCTGTACACACACCTGCACCTCGTCGTCAAGCAGGAGTGAAATGATATACCGTGGATAGGGTTATTTTTGCTTATGGTCAAAACCCATCGGAGAAGATGAAAGAGGTTGTCGCACTTAAAAAAGACAGTGTGCGTGCAGGCCATCATACAGATATTGCACACCATGATGGCCCTGACATGGATGTACTGTACCGCCGAGGACGTCGTGACAATTCTTAAGCTGTGTTGGGCTGGTGGAGGTTTACTTTGTGCTGTCGACAAATAAGATTTAAATCACCATGAAGCTTCTCAAACGGATAACGTCATGCGGATAACGTCATGCAACGTTATATTCCTTGGCAGAGCATGCTTGGCTAACAACTCGCCATGATGCAACCCCACCAAAATCAATGCAGGACTGACAAGTAGACGTGCACAGATGGCGATTGATGGAATACTCTACGTACATGTACATCGGCTTCAGGAAGTCATGAGATGGTTCACTCCCACACTGCAAACATGCTGCCGCGGCGAGAAGAGTCTTGCATTAAGCTGATGTTCCGTGCTCACCTTGGCCACCGTGCTCAGGTGGATGTAGACCCAGGGGACATCTACGCGCAGAGAGGACACGTGAGAGGGTAGATAACACCTCCACAATAGGCCACCACCTCCAGCACCTCGTACCCATGCAGCTCTACCCCCCCCCCACCTCTTCGGCAGTTTACCATGCATCCTCCCACTCGGCGAACTGTCTTCCCCTGCCTCCTGGCCTCGGCTGCTCCGTGTTTTGCTCAACACCTCTCCGCGCAACAGCTCCAATCGGCCGAAGCCTCAGCAGCCAGAACGACGAAGTACAGGACCGACCATCCGCCTAGTTGGCTTGTCTTCTCTCCCATCCTGGTCTTGCCAGGGAACAACAATTCCGTCGACTTTGTATCACGTCGCACGGTTTTGTTTCATTTCTGGTGACTCTCTTTCCGCCTTCCGCACATCGGCGCCAGCCGTACGACCATCCTCTGTGCGCGAAACTCCCCTCTCCGCGACCCCTCGTAAAGTAAAATCCCCGAAAGTTGAATCGACGGCACGTGAAGCTAAAAGCTAATTCCCCGCCCTGGAGCATTCATTTCTCCCTCACGACAGCAAGCTACATGCTTCCACATCATTTGGCGGAGGCCAGCTGCGCGTTCGCCAGCCGTACGACCTCCGGCCATCCCCCGGGTACGGCGCCTGCCGTATCCCGCGCAAACATGGCCGGTGTACCGTCTTCATGCCGTGCAGCGATCACACGAGTGACGGTGCGCTCCTGAACGCAGCGGAGTAGGGCGGAGCGGGACGAAGGAGGCTGTGGCGGGAGCGGTGTAAGATATGACTACTTTGATCTAGCAGCCGCCCGATCAATACAACACCAGCACCGCGGTCATCTCCATTCTCACCATCCTCGTCCTCACCCTCATCCTTACCATCCTTACCATCACCCTCGCCGTCCTCGCCATCATCATGATTACCACCTTCACACTTAAAAACCCTAAAACCCTCATCCTCATCATCGCCATCACGCGGAAGATCCTCCCCTCTCCCCTGTGCCCCTTCTCCATCCTAACTCACATCCCGGCACTCGCCCAACCGCCGCCATCCACGAAACGCCGACCCCGCCGGGCCCACTGACCCATGCGACGCCCGCTCACACTCACCTTGAGCAACTCCGCGGCGACTCGCACCACGTACGTCAGCGCCTGCCGAACGGAGGCGGGGTCCCGGAGCCACGCTTCACCACCACCTTGCACCTGCGGCAAACAGCCAACAAGGCGTCATGCATTAACTTCTCTTCTAGAAGAGTCAAGTTGTTGGACGAGAGTACGGGAAATGCCGTACAATTGTTTGTCTGTACAATGTTTATTTCCCTGAGCTCTTGATGGCATCCACGGTTGGAGAGCATCAGCGACATATCTATATCTATGTAGGTATAGATATACACTAGTAGTGGCGTTTCTGTCTCTTTTCCACAAGCACTATGGACGGTGGTGATGGCAATTGGCGGTTACTAACCACCCACCACCCGCCCAATACCTAACTGCGCCACTCGGGCGATAAGATGGATGTCTCATACCGGCCACTAGGAGCAACTAAGAAATTGCGGGTTACTAACATGTACTGCAGGTCATGGGTTATCAGCTAGTAAGTGTAACGTACCGAGGACAAGAAGGCATATTATAATTTTTATTTGTATGAGAAAGCGGCGGGCAGAGGCCATGGTAGGCACTGTCGTGAAGGTCATCATGAAGGTCATCATCATCATTATATCATTATCATTCTAAGAAATACTATTATTATTTATTACTATTAGTAGTAAGGGTTTACGACATTTTGACAGCCGCATGGCTGGTGGCCGGTGAAGAAGAGGAGGGGATTGATAAAGCGACGGACCCGAGGTCAGAGACCCTAAGGAAGGGGTTTGAGGGGAAAGAGAAGATGTGGAAGAAGCGCAGAAAGTTTGGGAAGGCGATGGAGGGGAAGGCAGGGATGCAGCTAACCCGAGCGATGGACCGAGAAGCGGGGAACAGAGAACCCCCTTCTCCCTCTCCCTCTCCTTGTGGCAGTAGCAGCAGCAGCAGAAGTCCCTTCTGACCTGCAGTGGCACCGCCACCAAATCCAAATTGAGGCGTAAGCTGGCCGCCATGACGACCCCCAGCTGGGCCGTGTCAAATTCAACACTGCCGGCCAGGCAGTGCTCCGTGGTTTCGGAGCGGCCGCCGCTACCGGCAACAAAGCCGCCATCGCTATCCTCTTCGTCGCGGATGCCTTTGGCAGCACCATCACGGCCACTGCTACGGCCCCATAAGGCCCCGGTATCCACGTCAAAGGCAACCAGCAACACGACGCGCTGGTAGTTATGAAGTTCATGGGGTATTGGGTTTTAATTGTTACAATAAATGTTTAAGTGGGGGTTGTGGCCATAAAGCGATTTATACACACTGAGTTACACAGTCGCCGTACAGGGCTTTAAAGATAAAAATAGGACGAGAAGGCAAGCGGCCAAGTGCTTTCGGGAAAACACGTCACGGGACCGACCGGGGCAAATCCGAAGCTGTAAAAAAACAAACCTTAGGGGCTGGAGCCTGCCCTGTATGTCTCTCTTCCGCCGCCCAGCAGTAAAAGGCATGATGATAAAGGCATGATGGTAAAGGCATACCTCGCCCTTTTTCGCTCCGAAACCCATCATTGATGGATAGTTTGCACTTTTCTGTACAATGTATATGCTTATATGCCTGAGCAAGAATGTGCCGTGACAGGTTTCCGCTTACTTGCTCTTGATGATGATTCTTAGATCCAGCGGCTACCTCCGCAATGACTTTCGCCATCGAATCGGATGCCTTGCTGCCGTCGTGGACTACCAGCGTCAACCCGGCGGTGCCGCCGCCGCCGCCGCCACCTACGGAGGCATCGCTGCCGCTGGCCGCCTTCCAAAGCGCCCCTAGAACCCCACCGCCGCCGCCTCCGCCGCCTCTGAGAGGCTGCCGCTGAGCCGCCGCTGGATCCTCCTTCGTCTCCGCTGCCGCCGCCCCTGCCGCCGCCACCGTCTGTCTGTCTGAAATTTCCGACGGCTGTTCTCGATCCGACGGGTACCAGCGCCACTTGCCTTCCTGGGGCCACTGGTACTGCTGCCGTTGCCGCTGTTGTTGTTGTTGTTGTTGTTGTTGTTGTTGTTGTTGTTGTTGTTGTTGTTGTTGTTGTTGTTGTTGTTGTTGTTGTTGTTGTTGTCGTCGTTGCCGCTGCTTCCATGACCGCATCGCAGCGGGAGTTGGGTGCAGTAAGGAGGGTCGCGTGATGCGATTCATACGAGGGCGGGAGGTCACTCGCAAATGGCCCCAAGGGCAGTGGCGGCAGCAATTGCCGCAGCAGTAACCTTGCTTGGCAAGACCCACGTGAGTGAACACCTGCGTCAGTGCATGAGACGGGGGTGAGACGGGGGTGGGTAAGTTGTACGACGCCAAATCACGACACACGAGCAGAAGGGAACGGATGCCAAAATCACGCGTTGCGCCGTACAAGGGTTTTAAAGTTGAACGCAGAGGGGTCGGTGCCAGCGGGGTTACCAGCGCGCCACTGAGGTGTCAAAGGGGTATTATGAGTCAGAGGGGTCGGAGCTACGTATAACCTTCCTTCGTGTGAGGCATGGAGGAGAGAAGGGAGAGAAGGGAGAGAAGGGGGAACATTACGGCGATTTCTCGCTGCAACCATTGACGAGGGGCAACCAGACACCGAAACCGTGTGCTTCATACGCAGTGCAGGCGGGCACCAGATCCGTCCCATTTCAGAAAGAGCCCCTCGGAAGGAGTTATCAGAAGGCTGGTAGAAGAACGGGGTACGTACCATGAAACCTGTTCCCGGATCATCGTACGACGGCCGCCCGCTTTCGCAGGCGGCAGCGTGAAGGTCCTCAATGTCCGCCGGGAGGTGCGGTGCACTGGCCCATGGGCTGCAGGCCACGACCCATGGGTCACGCGGACCGTCGCCACCGCAGTCGTCACAATTGCGCAGCCGTTGCACCTTGTCACCATTTACACCATTGCCATCATTGCACGTGGCACCGGCGTCAGTGACGGGCGATGCTATTGCGGCTGCCCCCGTAGCAGTAGCATTCGTACCGGTGCGGAGGGTCGTGCACGGCGGTGCAGGGACCGTGGCGGATGTAGGTGAGGCGATGGTGGCGTGACCCATGGGTCGTAGCCGGCCGTTTGGATCGTTTCCCCCCATCTGGTATGACGCCGCCGTCATCAGGCCTGGAGCCGATTGCACTGTAGGTAATGCAGAAGTTGGTGATGGTGATGGTGGTGGAGATGCGGCGGCGACTGGGGGTTTGGCTAAGGCGGCGCCGGCTAAGGCAGTGCTGTGCGGCGTAAGAGGCCAGGTGGGCTGCAGCGGGGATGCTCCGTGAGTCCTTCAAATATTGGAAATGAAAGGAAATGAAAGGAAATGAAAGGGAAGGGAAGGAAATGAAAGGGAAGGTAGAAACACATTCAGCTAGCAAAAAAATTCGCCAAGAAGGTCGATAAAATGATGATGATGGTGGTTATGGTAGTGGTGATGATGATGATGATGATGATGATGATGATGATGATGGTGGTGGTGGTAGTAGTGGTGGGGGTTTGGAAGGCAATGAAGTGCATGGCACCCCTCGCAGTGCGTTATTATCTCTTGAGTAGAAAACGTACGACACAGGACCTCGCAGTGCGGGCCAAATCCATCTGTCTCCAGCGGGCACATGACCAGTGACCACGTATGCATGCATCTTGCCGTACAGAGCAATTCAGTTTACCGTTGGCAATTTCTGTGCTCTCTAAGCACAAATCGTCGTTATGCGAAAACGGTAAAGAAAGAAGCGCCTTAGCTATAACAGCGCACATACTCATAAGAGTGCTTCTTCTTCAACAATATCTCTTTCCCATTCAAAAAGCACGTACTCGCTCTGTACAGGGAAGGGGAGTGGAAAATTAGTGTGTGTACGGATCACACAGGAGCTAACAACTCCCCGCCAACTCCGAGCGCCGAAACCAAACTCCCTTGCGTTCTTGCCGGACTTTCCCCTAACCCCCACCCCTGATTCCGGAAAGTCGTGTGGGTACGAGGTTGGGCTTCCCGCATACACTTCTCACTGTAAAAGCTGCGCCTCTAATTCTTTCTGTCCCTGACCGATACGGAGGGGCACATAGCCACATACACATGACGCATGTCCGATTAATAAATACAAATATTTGATATGTGATCCAGAGGGAGGGAGGGGCCCTATCGCCGCCTATGGGATTGGCCCAATCACTCCCTTCTCTCCGTTTCACTACTCGCCATGGAGACGGCTTACCTCCACAATTCCCGTACGATCCATGAAATCCAGAACTGTCCCCCAAGTAGGGCCATTCACATTTAAGAGAAGAACCTGCAACGATAGCCGTACCGTAGGCCGTACCGAAGAGGCACGGCCCCCAAACCCCCTTCAACGTTTTCCGCCCCCGCCCTCCTTTCCTAATTTGGATCAACCTTTCAGTTTATCATCTTGCAGATGCCGTATCCAGATTGCAGCTGACGACCAAAAACTGAAAACCGAAAAAACGGAAAACACCAGAAAGAACGAAATAAACCAAACAACCACCTTTGTTCCCTTTTGTTCCAAAAGGCTAAAGAGCTACACGCTCCGACACTCGGGACGCGCCGTACAACACCCTGTAAGGCCCGCGCTGTGTCAGCAGCCCAACACCCTTCCGTCCGTTCCACCAGCTCATTTCGGCCATCAGTGGGCCTCGTGGGCCCTATCCATCTCAGCCTGCCCGCATATCCCCCCACTCACAATCGGTCCATCGGCATTGTCGCCGCGGCCGCGTTGTCCGCCGCCACCGCCGCTGTGCCCGTCTCCGCCAGCTCTCCTTCCGTCGCCGCCACCGCCGCCGTGCCCGTCTCCGCCAGCTCTCCTTCCGTCGCCGCCTGAGACGACGGCTGCTCCAGCCATTCCCATGGAAACCCCTCCGGCATGCTGCCGGTGAGGTTTGCCAGCAACGCCACCAGCCACTCCAGCGCCTCCACCAACCGGGGCCCTGGTCGGTTGAAGTGCTGGTTACCGTCCACGAGGACCACTTGGCCGGACTGCACCGCGCGGAGACCCCGCCTAGAGAAGGTGCCAGCAGCAGGGGGGCCCCACAGCGCGAAAAGAAAAGGGGGGGAAAAGGACGATGGAAGACGAATGTGCATGTCAGTATATCTGTGTATGTACTCGGGACGTACACAGCCGCTATTCGCTAACCGTTTCCCTAACCAACTCCCTAACCGACTTTCCATATCTCTTGCCCGCCACTGGACACACGGACCCTGTCAGTCCCTGTCACTTCGACCTCACCACCACGCCTGCTCCCTCAGCGCTGCCGTCTCCTTCCTCGTGGTGGTTAGATCCAAACCGCACGGGGCCACGATGATCAGGTCCGGATCTGCCGCCACTACCACGGACGGATCTGTCTCGACAGATGGCCCTGCCCCGCCGCCTTGCCTGCAGGTTACCTCGCACAACACACACACATACGCATATCACATATATATAGAGATAGATATATATGTGTACTGAATAAATTTCGTATGTGCATGGGTGTATGTACGTATCCGTACATACCTGTATTTCAATGGGCGTACGACCTTCAAAAATACTATACTATACAACACGACGCAGCACAAAACTCTACCTATGACCCTTCTCCGTCCATCGGGGGTCAAGCTGCTAAGCAATAGACTGCGCCGAGATGAGTTAAATGCCGTACGGTACGGCGGATCCAGATGCGGTTGTGCGCGCAACCTTACCTGGGTGGGTTTATTGGGCAGATGCCGCCCGCCATTTGTATTATCTGGGGTGTCCAATGGCCGCCGGGAAACAGCGGCGAGGTCCATTCCAAAAACACCACCTGGCAGTAGCAGCAGCGGTAGCAGTAGCAGTAGCAGTGGGGGCAGTAGTGCGTTATCCTTAATCACACAAGTGGATGGTACCAACCGGCTGCCACACGAATAGACCATCTGGTACTTCGCTTAGGGTTAGGGTTTAGGGTTAACTTAGGGTTCGGATTCGGTGATCGGGAACCCATATGGGACGACTGGACTTTTGCATTTTTCCTGCACTCTCCGTACAATTATGCTTTCACCCGTGAAACACCGGCTATTCCTGCACGCACATATCAGTGTAAACTGATGCAACTCGTACGTTTATGTAATTTACGTAATTTTGTTTTATTGGCATCCCGAAGGCAATGCCGCGTGCACCGACGCACCCGTTTCGGTGGAGCCAGCGCCGCCCCACCAGCCGCGGCAGATGCCGCAAGCCCTACGGCTCGGTCCACTCGTGCCTGTAAAGCAGCCGCCGCCTCCTCTCCGCGTTGCGACAAACCCAGTTCGGCCCCTAGCCGTCGCACGTCGGCAATGACATCTTGAAGGCTCATAGGGTTAGTGTCGATAATCTTTGGAGGTGGAAAGATTTTTGCTGCTGCCTTTCGCACGATATCCAGATCCACGGCGCACACGGCGCATAGTGACTGTGTGACGATCGCATCGGGCTTTAGGTGCGCCAAGAGCTCAGAGTCCAGCCAGTATAAGCCCTGGCCACTGCGTAAGGACTCGGAGACTGCATCGTGCATCTGGGCGGAATTCTCGAACGTGTTATATGCGCCAGTCAGCGCGGGGACGCAACCGCGCACGGCCTCTGGCCAGTCGCATTCGTGGCTGCGTCCAATGATGTCAACACCTAGCAAGGCAAGGATTTCCGTTGCTGATGGAAGCAGGGACACCACGCGCACCGGCCGCTTTGCGGGCTCTTGCTCCACGGCCGACATAATTCTGTCCGGAAGAAACAGTCCAAATCCTTGCCAAGAGTGTTTCCACGGCCGTAATGATTTTTATCTCCCTAGCAGGCCTGCCATCATAACTTCGTAGGTAGATGATAATAATAAAGGTACTATATCACTTGAGAAGGTCACTTTACAATGCCCATTCTACGTGTCTTTATCTCCGATTGGGACCTGTTAGCGTAAGAATGTAGGTAGGTGACCCTTCATGCACTAGAGGCATTCATGTGGACGATTGCGGCCCCACATGCATTTCAGGTAGTTAGTTAACCGACAACCGAAGCTTTTGGTAACATCACTGAGCCTCAGAGAGCCATTTGATGGCTCTCAAGAAATGGGTTTTTGCTCAAAGAATTGAGATTTCTTTGGTTGGCTGGATTCCGCGGTTTCGACTGTGAATCGTCGCCGGCCGATGAACGAGCACGCCGATCTCTAGCTTTGGCAGCTTTTGCATCAATTTACACAAATATAGCTTTGTAGCTACAGTGGGGTCTATTTACTTGTCAGAAATCTGTCGAAATGGCGGCCGTCGAGGAGGATCCTCCTCCAAAGCCTCGCTTCTCGCCTGAAGAGGTGTTGAAACAACTTGAAGATGTTCCTGAAGACAATCGGACATTCTCATCAACGAGCTTTCTCCAGGCATTAACTAGCCAGCGCGAGACGTGGACGGCGATAAAAGCATTGAAGCAAAACGAGGAGAACGCAACACTGGCAGATTTTGATCGTGTCATTCTCTTTTTCTTAAAGAACATATATAATCTGGTACGTCAAGACCTAACTTGGTTGCGGGTTTAGCAAGGTATAGCGTATAACTTTTGCCAGCTGCAAGGGTCAGCGGTACGCCTTTCCATAAGATGCCTTTAAGCCCAAGCGTAGTTCATCTCCATAGCTTTCCAGTTCATCCCCCCAGTCAGTTACGCATGGCTCTAGATCCACACTTTGTTTCCCCTGCCACTTTCGTTCTTTACCCTTTTCACCTCGTCCAGTTTGCTGGGGCCTTATGGGTTATGGCCCCCTTGCGCCCATCCCATATCCTCCATTCATGTGGAGTCTTAATTGCAACAAAATTCATCCCTGAAACCGTAATTACGACCTTGGTCCCGTCATTTCCCGCCAACAGGTTTCAGGCCTACCTGGAGCCCTTATGTTCGACGCAATGGAGGATCTGATGGCGAACAGCGGCATTTTGACGCCATTCGTTCGCCGTATGGTAAAGGTAAGATTGATTAGACCGGTTGCGTCATGAACAGAAACAAGTTGCGACGTTGTTAGCGGGTTTTCGAGATTGCAACCGTTGACCATGACACGGTCTCCGTGTAAGTTCATTCTTAAGGGCAACAACGGGCAGAGAGCCCCGAACTTTCCATGTGGATCAAATATTCTATGCAATTCAATTCACAATTGCTTTGGGTCAACACATTATGTGACCCAAAGCGCCCACATGACCCAATTGATTCGGATCTCGGACTCAGCGCGGAATGCGTGCCGCGCACCGGCAGGGTACGCTAATCACAACGGCTCCAGCGGCCCTGTCCGTGGTGGCCATTGCCTGTGGGTTACGTAGCATGTGGGTCATCTGGGTCATCTGGGTCATCTGGGTCATCTGATCCTTGGGATCCCCGAAGGCGTTGGCGCTTGACCTGACAACCAAGGCCTTGGTTTACACGGGAACCCAGCAGTGCGTTACCTGCTTGCTAGAATCATTCTCGCCAGCGCCCTCCAAGCTTAGTATCATGCACCACGCTGCATCAAGCTGCATGTATGACGTGTTTGTTGGATTCGGTACTTGCTCCGTTTACTCTCTGCATGGCGGCATGCAGGCCACCACGAGAAAACGTCCTAAACTACCTAACCTTTACCTTAGTCCCCTCGACACCTTTTTATGTCCGTACCTTGTCGTCGTTACCTTACTTGTCGTTACCTTTTCTGGCAGATCGACGAATCGGTGGCGTTAGAACTGGGTCTGCCTTCAAAAGACGACGCACTCTGTGACAACCAACAGGTGGGTGTCACGACAGAACAGGTTACCGTGGGACGGTTTGTGGGACGGTAATTTGGCGTTACATGGGAACGGCCGTCTGTGTTTGCCCATGCCCCGTACAGGTCTATAGCATGTTTGTCCCCGATAGGTCGCAAGCACGGTTAAGAAGAGGTGTATCCTTCGGGGATTTGCAATCAAGCCGTGAAGAGCGAACGACAGAAGTGCACCCATGTTTTGTTTTTGTTGGGGCAGTAATGATCGATAAACTCGGAGGCCAATCAATCAATCAATCAATCAATCAATCAATCGCGCAGGACCTGTAACCGATGCCTGTACTGATTCACCACCCTCCTCGTCCGCTGCACCCTATCATTGCCACCGCCATCAATCCACACGCAGCCATCAAATGACTCTCTGAGGCTCAGTGATGTTACCAAAATCTTCGGTTGTCGGTTAACTAACTACCTGAAATGCATGTGGGGCCGCAATCATCCACATGAATGCCTCTAGTGCATGAAGGGTCACCTACCTACATTCTTACGCTAACAGGTCCCGACGTCCAATCGGATATAAAGACACGTAGAATGGGTATTGTAAAGTGACCTTCTCAAGTGATATAGTACCTTTATTATTATCATCTACCTACGAAGTTATGATGGCAGGCCTGCTAGGGAGATAAAAATCATGAAACCTCCTCCATCTCCATCTCCATACTCTGTACTCGCTCTGTGCGATGTTGTGCCTAAGCCTAAGACCCCAACTGCCTGCCTCCCCTGCTGTTGCTGTGACTCACGCACCCGGGCCCCTTACCCGGGCCCTTAGGAGCTCATCCGCGTCGCCGCGACTGCAATCGTGTGCTTCTACCATTACACCAACTATCCTGGTGAGCGAGGCACCACCTCATTGGAGATCCTAAGGCCCAATCGTTCCTGAGATTGTGGTCCGTTCATTGTGGTCCGCTCCATTGTGGTCCGTTCATTGTGGTCCGCTCCTGGTTGCTCCATTGTGGTCCGTTCAGGAAGCCCCTCCTCAGAACCATGTACGGCGCTGGCCGCCTTGTTCCTGTAGTCCCTACATAGCCGGCCTCTCACCCCCACGTATTGCGGGTTTCTGTAATTGCGGATACGTTTTCATGTGCTTCTACGCCCTTCGTCCCTCGTCCCCGCCTGGTCATATGCTTCTACAGCCCACCCGGACGTCTTTCCTTCCGATGACGCCACGCTGCTCTTCACCTCGCTGGCCCTCGACAGCTGCCGAGATCGCGCCGCATCAGAGACGTTATCCGCGCAGCTGGCGGAGCAGGGTGCTGGTGTCATGAGCCTCGGGGAGATCCGCTGGCTGATGCATTACATTAGGGGACAGGTAAGAGCACGTGCCCTAGCAAGTAACTGCTACAGCTTTAATTATCTGGTCTAGTAATCATATATTTTTAAAACCGTATAATAGTTGGTATGTTGTTATAGCTTGGGGTGTTACACTGTGGGTGACTCGCCCTAAAGATGAGCACCAGGGGGCCTGACCGGACCAAGCCACAGCGCAGGGGAGGGGCACGTGGCTTTGTCTGTCTGTCCTGCCACGTGCTCCCCTTCTCACTCGGACCAGCTAGAGCAAAGGAAGACTCAGAGGCTCTAGCCTGGCCACAAACAGAGCACTGAGGAGCACCACGAAAGCAAGGAGGGAACTAAAGAAAACAGGGGCAACTAACTGCACAAAAAGGGACCACTCTCCTCCAACACAAAACTGACCTAGCAAGAGCCTGACAAAGACACACAGAAGCCCTCGGAGGCGAGACGCCAACAGGAGAGCACACTCTTACACAGCCAAGAAGGAAGAACCAAGCTAAAGACGGAGGGGGGATGACGAGCCAAATTGGCCCCGCCCTAGAAAGCCTCCCGGCCCCACCCACAGCTGGCCCCACAAACTCCTGCACTGCACAAGAGGGAAAGACCTCTCTCACTGGCCCCCCCCAAAACCCTCAGAACCCGGTGCCTGGACACAGGCTCCTCTAGCCACGAGACCCTCCACCCTCTCCCTGCCCCTCCTCAAACACTAGAATGCCTTCCCCTTCTCTCCAACTCTCCTCTCTCCCCCTTCTTCTCCCACAAACCTCCTCAAAACTCCCGCCCTAAGAACCCTGCTCTGCTCTCTCTGCTCCATGGCCGGTGATTTCCACTGGAAAATCACATCTGATTTGCCAACTATGGCTAGGATGGGATGCTGCAGTCCCACCTGATCCCAGCCATATTTAGGCAGGGATACCCAATGCTGCAAAAGAATGCAAGCGAGTCCAAAAGTCAGCAACTGTACGGGCCTGTGCTCGGTCCAGCTGCTGTTTGTGCTGCATTGTCCATTGTTGGCTGTGTCGTATAGATGATTGGACGGGTGTTGACAGCTTCATCCTCCTCTTGCGTGAAGCCCCTGAACAGTTGAAGAAGTCAGTAATAGCCCGTTGATGGGGTCCCTGCTCTGCTGTATGGGTCTGATGTTGTTGTTGCTGTCCGTGGGTAAATGTCCCCAGTTGCCTTTGTTCCCGGGTTGCAGCCGGGAGACAGTACCTGCCATATTCCATAGACGACAAAGCAGCCATGGCTATCACGTCCCAAGGTGCCTGTTCGCACCCGGGTGGCACTTGGACGAGCCACAGCTGTTGCCTGGTTATGCCCCCCTCTATGGTGGCTGTTGAAGGCAGTAGCAGATGCCTATCAATCTGATCACGCAGCGCCTTGGCTATTGGGCATTCCCAGAAGTGATGCAGGCGCGGGGAGCAAGGTTGATCAGTATCACCTCCATAGCTCCCACACTCACAGGGTTTGATGGGCACCCTGGAAAGGTGTGTGTTGCCTGGCAAGGGTATCCCATCGACCACCAAACACCACAGCGTCTCTATGTTTTTATTCTCCTAAGGAACTGCTGTCCACAGCCGAGCTAGGGTTGCCTGAAAGTGCTGGAGGTTGGTGGCAAGGTAGGGAGGAGTTGGGCCGTCTGTTGACAACCCTAGAGCCTCCCTCACAAAAGCTGTCAACAGCTCCAACCGCTTCTCCGTAGTTGAACCCCCTTGCAGCTGGGTGTTATAGCTGTTTTAGTTGTTATGTCGTAGATCCACTTTTACTGTAAGGAGTGCTAGCCATGTAAGGCCCCCTTGGGAATTTTTGCCACCGCTGACAAAATGCACTGACTGGCTCGCAAAAAATGAAATGCATTGTTCCATGTTTGCACAATTTTATACTTTTTGCTGTTTACAGTGTTTCTGTGGGTCAAGATGGTGGAAGTGCGGGAAACTGGGTAGCAGGCCCCAGTACCCACACAACACCATACCTAAAGGGCTAGGAGGGTGGGAAAAGCGGTAGTCCAAGGAAGATCTAAAATATAGTAGTATAATAATAATAACCTATGGTATGTTGTTATAATAATAATAGTAGTAGTAGTAATGATGATGATGATAATAATAATAATAATAATAATAATAATAATAATAATAATAATAATAATAATAATAATAATAAGCTACAAGATAATTATGTAGCTCAAACAAGTTTCCAGTTCGAACTCTACCTATTGAGCTTAGAGATGTCATATAGGAGGCCACGGCCGCCGCTGCTGCACCTTTAAGCGTAGTAGCAGAAGGGGAAAACAGTTGCCTGCTGCTGCCACTACTGCTGCTACTGCTGCTACAACGGTGGTGGATGCACACACGCCTTGCCCCTGAGGTATAGGTATTAGGGCAGGACAGCGGAAAGCGATTCTCTGATCGCGTGTTGATGCAATGAATGCTGAAATCCTCTAGGGAACGGTGCGACGTTGTAACAGGTCTGCGCTTGATGTCGTCATGAGACTGCTACTGGTGCCGGACCTTGCGGTGTCGGCAATGTAGCTGTGTCGCGGCTGCAGGCGAGCCGCCACGATCTCTTTGCAAACTCGTCCTATAAGTGCATTCTGGTCGGAATGAGCAGGCATGCCGGGATAGGCTGAAATGATTGCGGTCCCATCCCAGAACACACACGGCCTCCACAAGCACTCTTATCCTGACTCCGTGCCATCCCCACGTACGTACAAACTCAACTGGTGGAATTCCACGCGGTCATGGCCTCAGCTGCTGGGCTTGACCGGCGCAGTGTTTCTGGGTCTCGGAGACAAGGAAAAACACAAGCAGCATCTGCTGGCTCAGCAGGCGGACTTCCTGGGCCTTATCAAAGCGGTTCCGGAGAACCCGGCGGTGAGCAGCGGGAAGGGGGGAAGGGGTTCAAGGGACGAACGGACCGACGACCGTGGTGGATTATGGGGACTAAACTGGCGTAAGTGCAACACCTGTGTATGGGTATGTGTACGTCTATATGTATGTGTATCAGGATGATAGGCAACGGTTCAATACAATGGCACATAGGCATACGTATGCTTAAGTGCCAAGTTCGTGGTTGCATTTGCGCTCCCCCGCTTCGTGCGTTGCAAATCCATGTATTAGTGAACTAAGTTTGGCTCACCGTGTTTTGCAACGGCGCAGGGCTATGGCTACTACGTGCGCACGTGCCTGCAATTCCAGCAGTTGAGCGCCGCGGGGCTGTTCGCCGCCAAGGGTGCAGTGGTCGCTGCCAAGCACAACTCGCCTTTTTACGGTGCACAGCTGGCAGCGCAGCGCGCCATCGTGCTTGCATTCGCCGGGGGGGGAACGAGCAGCACCGGCAGCACTTCCGGTGAGGTGTCGATGGCGGCCAAAGCCGCCGCCGTGCGATTAGGGGCAGCGGCGGCAGAGCCGGCGCCGGCGGAGTCCGTGTCGCTGTTCCGCGCCGGTGAGCTCCGCGCCCTGGTGACCCAGGCACGGGAGGGTCTGGGAAAAGAACGGGCAGGTTTGCCGGAGGTATACGGCGACTTGGTTGTTCTGGATCCGGTGGATTCTAAACTGTTGGACGAGCGGTTTGGTCCCATGCTGCAGGACGTTCCGGATGAAGGGGAGATTCTCGCCCTTACGGACTTGTTGTACCCAACACTTGCCCCGACGGCACTGCCTCGCGGTGCGGTCGCCATCGCTAAACCGTGAACGGCTCTCGCCGGCGATTCATTGACTATCTTGTTATCGTTCGGAGCCCGAAGCGGTAACGGTTCCCTCCAGTCTCCAGTCTCCAGTCTCCGGTCTCCGGTCTCCGGTCTCCGGTCTCCGGTCTCCGGTCTCTCCCTCTTATGGCTCTCTTGTGTCCGGGTCGGTACACTATCTATCACCCTTTCCCAAATCAGCCAACTCGTCATGCTTCACATAACTGGGGTTCATCGAGAAATTGAGAAATCCAAATTCCATGCCACAAGTCATGCATGCGACGGAATCGGGATGTGGCGAGGCAGGGGGCCATAAGGGGCCTTGCGCGGTCGAGGCCATGATGTTATGCCGGCTATCCTGACGCAGGCTGTGAGCAAAATGAGCACCCGTAATTGCTCTGTCCTGAGCGCATTGGTGCATATTGGACAGCGCGACGCGGCGATGACATGTAGTATGCTTTTGTGCCACGGCGGTGGCGGTAGCGGTGGCGGTGGCGGGTGTGTGTACCACAAAATGGCGCATGGTGTGTTTTGGTGGCCACCTTGGTGCAACGAGCGTTTTGGATTGATCGAAAGGCGGCGGCGGTGGAACGGCTTCTTGGCCTTTATGAAGTGAGGCATGCTTACAGCACGGAGTATTGGGGAGGCCTTCTGCTTTTGGGCGGGAGGGGGGGCTCAAGAGAGCCCGGGGGTGTTTGGGTATGGCAAGAGAGAGAGAGAGTGTGTGTGTATGTGTATTGGTCGTAAGCGTTGGATGGTTGCTGGAGGAACGTTTCAACGCGAGAGACGCACGCAGCAGCATTTAGTTGAGGTTAGGAAACGTGCTCCCGGCAACGTGCAGCTGCTGGAATAGACGACGATTTCCGGCATCTAACCGCC
Source organism: Volvox reticuliferus (assembly GCA_019650235.1). Taxonomy (NCBI): domain Eukaryota; kingdom Viridiplantae; phylum Chlorophyta; class Chlorophyceae; order Chlamydomonadales; family Volvocaceae; genus Volvox; species Volvox reticuliferus. The sequence continues at coordinate 1,196,161 of BNCP01000011.1, read as the reverse complement.
ATCTAGCATCACAAATTTCGCTTTTAATGTTAGCAAAAGCCGCACAGCAACAACAACAACAACAACAGCAACAACAACAGGGGTTGGTGCATTGATGGAGCTCTTCAAGGATTTTGCGGGTGATCGTGCGTTTGCCGATTCGCTGTTGGATCAGACGGTTAGACGTTTCCATTCGGTCGTTAATGGATGATGAAGGCCCTGCCAAGGTCTCGACAGGGGACCGCCGGCGTAGCTGGAAAGGAACGTTTCACATTTCGACATGGCACACAGCTTTTCCTTATGAAGGTTCCCGACAGATATTTTAATTTCAGCAGCGCTAGTGGCGGTGTTTAAAAGAAGCGCCTTTGAGGCTGTCCAAGATTTCATCACCCGTGGCCCAGGGAAGTCGTTTCCAGTCATGGGCCCGCTGCTTTCCCTGCTTCCCGTGCTTCCCGTTTCATAAAGGTGCATACATGGGCAAGGGTGGGCAGTAGCAGCGTCTTGCTCCAATTTCCCTGGAGATGGCCGGATTCGACAGAAACAGACCTTAGGACGCAGACTTGGCTGCACCTCGACTCCGTCCCAGGGTCCTGAATCCGTCCTGGGTCAGTCCACAACGGTGTGGGATCTAGGCTTCCGAGGTTTACGCAGTGAGCCGAGTGGAGGGATGAAACGGAGTGGCGTGCAGGCTTCACGTCGTATGCAGTAGAGCGTGCTTCTTTTAGATGCGCTTCTTGCCCGTGAAATGTGCTCGACTGGGGCAACTGGGAAAAAGAGGTGGTATGTCCCTTGCGCGGGGGTTTATTAATACAACATCATAAGCTTGATGATCTTGAATGCGGCGTGACGCCGTGGTCAAAGTCGAAGCAGGGTATGGGCCCGTTTTTTATATCTTTGGTTTATGCTTACGGTAACGAAGGTGTAGTAATATCTTAGACTGACATGGGGGTGGCGTGCGCCCCTACGTAGCCAGACCAAGCTGTGATCGTCTGTGACACCCTGTGACACCAAGCTGAGATGTGCTTCAAAAGGCATGGATACAAGAGGGATAAATCCAAATACATTCATACCATGAAGATCAGGAATTCAAGCTACATAGTTCTATTTTCTCGACTGCACTGATCGCATCTATCGTCGAAGCCGCGAGGGTGGAACAACTGCGCCCGCCCCTTGACATGATTATGGTTTTGGAATTAGGATGTGTGGTTCCTGATCCAAGTGAAATTTAAGATATTTTGTTAATAAACAGGTTGTTGTGACTTGCAATAAGAATCTCAGCAAGATACGTTGACTTTCTGTTACAAGCTTCATTCGTTGCTGCCCCTGACTATCCTGACATGCATTCATAGGTCCGTCAACATGTAACATAAACCGTGTTAATTTATATTCCACTTCCATGCCTTGAAAAAAAAGCATCGCGCTGTTACGAAGCACAGTCAGTAAATAAAGTCGACCGCAGACAAAATTGCATCCAATAATAACCGTTAGACATTAAATGATATTGAAATCATCCTTGCATCATGGCCAAAGCTATGCCTAGCATGGCCCGACTTTCAGTCGATAAGGCGGTATGGCGAAGCTGACATAAAGACCCTCCATGTGCAGAGTCGCTATCATCACATGGACCTGCCTTCTGCTGGTAAAGGGCTACTTTACGCACCGATCCCCTTCCCCCGAGGTTTTCCTCCTCGCTCCCCAAATTAGGACAGCTTAATCCCTGTTAATGAAAAAATTAATATTGTCGTTGATCTTTAAGCCGTCAATTTCCAACCGTATTATTACATCGATTTGATCTTTGTCGTCATAAGTAAGAAGGAGCGGGTTTTCATTCCGCAGGTAGCAAGAGTACGAACTTAGACATTGTGACAGGCCCCACTCTGAAGCTGACTTGCAATACCAGTATTAATAGGATTTCCATCCTCAAAGATTTTCATCCTTGAGGATTTATACTCAAAAGAGGCGATTTATGAGCGTTCCAAGCATCTAAGGACGTAAGTAGCACATCAATCATCAGGGACCTGGACAAGAATGAACTAGTCCACTGTGACTTATTCGCAAAGTTTCCGTAATAAATCCTCCATGATGATCCATATACCGCTGAAGTTGTTGAAGCTATGCACGACGTGTCGAAACGCCCGCCGGCAACGTGATGATATCCTAATGGTCATTCCCATTTACAATGCCGACTTTCGATCAACTGCGCCTACGACGGTTTACGTCGACGCCATAAATGCCAGATAAGCTTCCCAATAAATGTTTACCCTCCTATTACACACGCAAACAGTACCTAATGGAGCGTAGAGGCCCTCGTCCACATCAGGGCTTGAGGCCGAACCCCGGCATTTGATGGATCTGTATTACGGATGGCGGGCAGCAAGCTACCCCTTATGAGGTACCATTTTCGTATAAATTTATTTCCAAGATTATGTTCTGATGATTCTAAATTTATTGCGTTCTGGTCTGGGCCATCCTAGGTCAGTTCTGCAATTACCTTCGCGGTTCTAACGTGCCATGCAACGTGAAAGTGCGAGAAGCGAGATGCAAACTCTTCGACTTAGGTAATCTACTAGCATATATCAGGAGTTTGTGATATCATCGCGTTCAAGTTGTCATGAATGAACAGAACCAGATTTCAGTGGCCAGGTCTGTACAGGCGCATCTCATCGGTCAACGGGCAAAACCCCAATAGCTGAAACAATTTCTCTTCGATGCGTCTCAATTAAGGTTGAACTAAACTTCCGTCTTAAACTAGAAATGATTTGCACGTACGGCACCCAGATCCCAGAACTCCCGTAGTCAAAGCAGGTCATCATTGCCCAGTCTGCAATATAGCGAGAAGAGCAAGATGATTATGTAAAAAACCTACTTATCTGAATTGATTTAATAATACCATCTTTCCTGTATTTGCTTGATACTGCCGAATGCCTTGGCTTTGGCGGCAGGTGCCACCTGCGGTTACATGCAGCCGTTATTTCGGCATAGAAGGGCGGTTGCCCGGAATTTGCTTCAATAATTTGGCAATATTTAAGCTAAGATACAGAGATATAGATTTGAGCTTAATAATTTCAGAGACCATCGCTATCCAGAAGATGGGAAAAGATTTCGACCGGCGTTTCGTGGAAGTTCCAGCATTCCATGAGAACCACAGAAAGGCGCCACCAAAACGAACATAGTGATCGATTGGGCTATAGACTCAACGCGAAAGCGCAAATAATGTATTTGCCCTTCTGGATAAGCCCAGGTCAGCAGCTCCGACGCTGACTCGGGTAGATAAGAGTCTACAGAGGCAAACATCCGTCCCTGCCTTCGCCTGTAGAGACCCGGCGGCAGCGTAGTCCTCCCCCTAGTTTCTCTCCTAGTTCGACTTCTCCCGTGCCCTGGCTATAAGAAAAGCTTACGGTTTGGCCAGCCGCCAGAAGCCTTCGCTAACTGATCTGCCAGAGTCTGCCATGCATCCTCATGCATGGAAATTAGAAACATCCCCCCTCCAACTTTGCAGGAGTTTATAGCTTGCCCTTTCTTGTGTCGAGCTGGTTGCAAAGCTGCCGGTACGGCACCTGGAGATGCACGCCGTAATAAGTGCTGAATTGCGACGTATTTTCTAGCCTGTTGCAGCTTTTACTTTCAAAGCAGAAGGCTTTGTTGCTTCAATTTCTACTGGTTTTCCTTCGGATTCACGTGTTTTTATCCTTAGGTCTAATCTTTACCTGGCGACATTCCGTTGGTTGTTCTTGTCCGTTAATATTGTTGTTGTTATTATCCGTAAAAATATCGAAGAAGCCCAACTAACCACACGTGCACCACACATTAAACGTGCTTTTTAATGCTCAGGGAATCTTGTCCTACAGTTGCCTGATTGCTTTGCTTGCCCAACGACTCTGTGCACGCGGTCAAATATACCATAGAACAAATTTAGTCTGGCCCAGCAGCACACAGCGTTCACGAATCCATATACGCAGAGAACAAGAATTTGGCTTCCCCCGGTCCAGCGAACACATAGGTACAATACAATCTTAATAACAGAACCCAAACGAGCAATAATCAACTTCGAAGGAACAAATAAATTACACAAAGATTTGGGACGCAGACCTGCCAGACTTACGGGCGAGAGAAGGCTAATAAGGCATCGAACTGTTCGAATCCCAGGTCGCTGCGGGAGGTGATGAGAATCAAAAGTTAAATTGAGGGATCTTGTCTGCATGAATCACAGAGGTACGATCAAGCCTCCTAGTGAGTTGGGCAATGCTCGCTCAGCCACGCAGAAATTCCACAGGCCATACATCCATCAGTCCGTTGGCCAACTGCGTCGTCATATGCTATAGATTTAACACAGCCCTTCGCCACTAGAGGTATGCACACAATCCAGTACGACAAGCTGCACGCACAAGTTTAAGGCCCCGCGCCTTCACGCACAAATTTAAGCGTTGACTTTCAGCACGGCGGAAGACAAATTTGCTCGGCCCGCGAAAACGCGCGCCGCTGCTAGCTGCTGCTGCTGCTGCTGCTGCTGCACACTCTGCGTCGTGTTTCCATCACGTTCCCTCCCAGCAGCACCGTCGTCCCCTCACACTCTACCTAGCACGTCCCCATCCTGCGGTTTGCCTTGCTGTGCAAGTACGGCGTAAATACGCACCGGCTTGGCCTCAAAAGCAAGACGGCAAGTTCCATCCAAGCCCTATCCACACGTACTCAACATACAACGCATAAAGCCGCACTGCAGTGCAGCACAATGTAGCGAGATAGCCCGTCAGCAGGAGTCAACGGAGCTCCTAAGGACAATAACCTCGTGTGAAGCCACATTGTGGGACAACACAATGGCGTGCGAGGAAGCCGCCGCTGGCGGCCACGGCAGCGGGCCGCGTCGTCCCATGCAAGGCCTTGCGTTATCCCTGCACCACCCGCGAACGCCATATCATCTCTGCTGTTCTTCCGCCTCCTCCATCACCATCATCATCATCATCTTCTTCTTCTTCTTCATCACCATCGTCATCATCATCATCTTCTTCTCCGTCTAACACAATGCAATATCAAACGCGCGTGAGCGAAAAAGCAGACGCATTATGACAGTTTAGCCCATGCACGGCGTAAGCACACGTACGCAGCACCCGTTCTCGTTGGAGCATAACCCGGATGCTGCTGCCCACCTGCACGTGCTGTTGCTGCCGCTGCCGCTGCTGCTGCTACTGCTCCTCCTCCTCCTGCTCGCTATACCCACGGTGATAACGTAAGAGAGGAAAAGGAGGGAGGGGCAAGTGGAAAAGCTGGGAAGAACCGAGAAAGGCTCTTTCCTTGATTCCACTCCCCCTTCCGCCCCTTCCAGCTTAAAAGCCGAGCACCAGGTTCTTCGGGCAGCACGTGTTTGGGGAGTTCGCACTGACGGTGCTGAACACCGCAGTTTGGCAGCCGCGGCCGGGGCAAAGCTCCGAGAACTTGGTGCAGCTGGGCCCCTTGAAAGAGAAGCAAAGGCTGGCACCACCAGCCAGTCCGTCCGCGTAGGGGATGTCCAGCCTGCTGAACTTGAGCACAGGGTGCGTCGAGTCCCACATGAAGGAGGACTTGATCTCGGTGCTGGTGGAGAGCGTGAAGGGCAGAATGGAGCCCTTGCAGCGGCCGTCTGTAGGAGGGAGGCAAGGGGAAAGGGAGGGCATGCCATGAGGTGTGTATGTATGTGTGTGTGTGTGTGTGTGTGTGTGTGTGAGAGTGTGCGTGAGTGTGGGCACGAATTAGGTGAGGGGCACATGGGGTTGCGGCGCCCGTGACACAAAGCCCAAGTGACGGCCCGAAATGAAAATTTCCACCATGGAGTTTTCAAACAACCAATTTGCGACTGGCCCCCTCAACCCCCTTGGTACGTTGTGGGAAACGGAGCAGGCATTTCCCTTCAAGCCAGCCTCTGCAATGACACTTAAGTCACTTAAATCAAATCCATAGACGCTAAGCCTGTAGTCCATCCCCCACGGGATGGACTACAAAAAATGCGAGGAGACACCCCCGCGGGAGCACTGTTTTGGGCGTCAACGCGGACAGTGGGAGATCAGTGAAGCCAATAAGAGCTCTACTGTTGCAGTAGCAACAATAATAGTAGTTCCCGAGTATCCCATATAAGTGTACTTCAGAACCGCTCGGACAAACCGTAAATGGATCTTAAATGGATCTTAAATGGATCCATTTGATCCTTATCGGGAAGGAAGGCCGCTGCGCCTCAACGATGGCACAGGACACAAATGGCTCAACGGAAGCCTGATAAGGCTACTATGGTAGTGCGATACCCGTCCGCGCACCATGCCGCCCCCTGGCCCATGAGGCAGATTTGAAGACTCTGACCCATAACCCTTCCACGACCAGGAGCTTTTGCATTGTCACCATCACCAACATCAGAACCCCCTCCGGAACCCCTCCCACCAGTCTCCCCACTCCCACTTCCCTCCTACGGGTCAACCTTAGCACTGTCCCCCTCAAGGCGTAATTTCCTTGACGTGTTCCGCCGTCTCTTTCCTGCCACGTGACTTCCACTCGATTTCCTATCCTCTGGGCTGTCCCCTCGCACTCTTTTACCAGCCCGCACCATCGCCATGGCAGATCAACTCCAATCACCGCTTCCCGTTCCTGGCACATGGCACCGGGACATGATCGCGCAGTCGACTTACTAGCGACGAACTCAAACTTCTGAAGGCCTTCACCGCAGCAGCTGCCCAGGGCGTTGTTGCAAGCGGCGGCAGCGACGGGGTCCACGTACATCCGCACGCACACGCGATCGGCCATGATGTTGTTAACGCGAACGCTGGTGACGTTCGCGACGGCCACGCGCCATGGGAAGCTACTACCCGAGTACGACGCGCAGCTGCAGGAAAGGGGGAAGGAAATGAAGAAGAAGGAGAAAGAGCATCGCCACAGGAGCATTGACGTAATAGCGCAAAAGGGTGGGACCCGGGAGGTAACGTGATAAGGACCACGAAGACACACACACACACACACACACGCATGAACAAAAACTCTCATGTGCAATTGGCGCTGATGCTGCAGCTGTGGCTGCGGCTGTGGCTGATATTGTTATGGCTGCTACTATGGCTAATGGCAATGCCGATTATGATAGGGTCAATGCTCTTGGTTCTGTTGCTGCTGTTGCACGTGTTGTTGCTGCGTGGACCTGCTGCAACTGCGTCGGCTTGTGTGATTTTGAGTCCACATGTGAACATGTGCGAAAGGCGAGAGATGCTTATGCCAATTATGCGGCGGACGCATGGCCACTATGTGACGGACGGACGTATTTGTTTCTAGGAGGATGCAGGAGGAGCGGAAAGGTTCGCTAGGGCCCGAAGGGGTAGCTCCCTTGGTTTGCGGCTGTCGCATGGACGCAGCATCGGTGGCTGTCGCTGCGTCCTTTGTCACGGTACACGGGATGCCCTTTGGGGTGATATGCGCCCATATGGCGACGCGCGGTGCATCACGCATAGTATCTTTTCAAACGCTTTCCAAAGCAGGAATCACTTACTCGCAGAACGGGAAGCCAATAGCCAACGGAATAGAAGGTCGAGGCTTAGGGGAGGGGGGGCTATTCGGGTTAGGTGGCTTGCTGGGTGGGGATGGGGAGGGCGGTGGGGGCGGCGGTGGAGGTGGCGGTGGCGGCGGTGGTGGCGGGGGAGGGCTGGGAGGCGGTGGCGGTGGCGGCGGGGGCGGCGGCGGTGGTGGCGGGGGCGGTGAAGGGGAGCTTGGCGGGCGCGGGCTTGGGGGCTTCGGCGGCTTTGGTGGCGGTGGGCTCGGCGGCTTTGGCGGCGGTGGGCTCGGGGGCTTTGGTGGCGGTGGGCTCGGTGGGGGCGGCGGTGGCGGGCTGGGAGGGCGCCGGCCCGGAGGGCTCGGTGGTGGTGGTGGCGGTGAAGGTCGCGGCGATGGCGGCGGTGTGAGAAATGGGGTGACTGGTGGCGACGGCGGAGGGCTGCCACCGGCTGGGCCGATGGGGCGGTCCTGCGGACCAACCGCGCCAGTCGGGCAGCATGACTTGGAGCTGTCGAAGATAGAGTAGTTGGCAGATCCAGTCGGGCTCATGAACAATTCGCTGAGGGTACACTCGCCCGGTACACGGTTCACGCAGATGGGGAGGCCAGCTGTATAACGAAAAAAGGAAGTGAGGGGAGGGGAGGCGAAGGGAAGGGAAAATAGCAGCAAGTAAACACCAGCGTTCCATCTTAACCGATTGAAAACTGCAATACAACCGCAAATACGAGAAGTGAGGGGTTCAACTGCTGCAAAGAATATTTAAAAAGGTTCAGCAGCGACCGATCCGAGGGGCCAAAAGTCGAGGAGGGTTTTGTGAATCGAAGCCGAAGAAGGGAACGGGAGATCATCGCAACCGCAGGGAGAAAGTTCGGGTCCTGGCTAAGAAATATCAAAACCGGTAGGCGGAGGTTAGGTTTACGCCAGGCGGCTGAAGCTGAAGCTGAACTGCGGCGGCCGGGCCCCCCCCCAACACACACACACACACACACACACAGATGCATACGCCATTCAATAGGGGTCCCCCGTTTATGCAGTGCTGCCCAATCCAATCGCTTTGGCATTGAGCGGAATTAAAAGCGTTACGGTATTGCACGTGGATGTACGGAATTGCGAAGCGAGGCGCTACCACCCTTTATTATACCCGTTCAATTGCGACATCCGCAGATTCCGGTTGCCTTGGAGCGCCCCCATCCCTCAGGAACATGCAGGCACACGCAAATTTCCCTGATGGAGGATTGCTACTCACGATACCGCGAAATTTGAATTTGTACGGATGAAACACCATATGGATTTTCTTCGTTCTGCTCCGAAACACACCCATCCGTGAAATCCCAAACCGACACGCGAACTCGAAGCTTGTGTGACAGTACGGCATTGCGTCCTTGCAACCCAACAACCCGAGCCCAAGCCCCGGCCCCGGCCCCGGATCCCGGCCCGATCTCACCCAAGCCGCCATCACCTCGGCCGTCCGCCGTTAAACAACCCGTCAAACTCAATTGGGTAAACCTGCCCAACCCCCACCCGGAAGGGAATCTTTAACTTGACTCTGGAGGCCGAAACCCTGACTCCCTTTTTCCAGAAGGGCCCACCTGGGAACGCCGCCACGACGGACTGTGCCAAGCTGATGCCGCGAGTGATGCGAAGGACTGCAGCATTTGGAAACCCATCGACCGTCTCAATGCCGATCGTGTTGATTTGCTCCACAATCTCCACGCCTTGCACCACGGTGTTGATACCCTTGAACAGCAGCGACCTAGTGGAGGTTTTTTTACATCTCGGCGCTGAGGCACAGTAGCAACGATAGTGGCAGCAGCAGCAGCAGCAGCAGCAGCAGCAGCAGCGATAACAGCATCCGTAGAAGTGAGGGAAGGGGAGGGGAAAGACGTGGGAATTTTTGAAAGGTTGCCTGGTTTGGTGATCTTGGTTGTCCGAGAGCGGGACGGAGGGGTGCAGGTGTTGGTGTACGTTTGGTTCTAGAATGACGAACATATATGCACATAAGCGCAGTGGAATGCGTCTGGCCAAAAGGTGATGGCGATGCTAGGCGGCTGTAGTAAGGAAAAGAAAGAGAGAGAGAGAGAGAGGGGGGCCTAATTTAACGTTAAAAAGTACAGCGCTTCCTTCTCACCGACATTGAACTCGATCTTGTACAAATCTGCACTGCAGCAAGGCTCCTTGACCGGAACATCCTCGCAAACGGTGTTATTCGTATTGAGCGTAATTTTATAGCAGACCCAGTTATTGCCCCTGTAGTTCTCGAGGTAGCCATCAAAGCGCAGGCGGTAAGGGCTACGACGCAGCTTATAGGTGCATTTGCAGTAGGGGAAAGCATTCGGGTTGTCGTTGTTCAACAGCGACCTGTCCACATGAAAAAAAGACAAGTTGAGTTATAGAATAAAGGATTCTTAATATTCGGATTTTCTGTTTGGCGTTTGCTTCGAAAACCCTTGGCTATCGACACAAGCATTGTTCAGTAACTCACGACGAATGACGAAAGCTAAAGCATCAGACTCTTACCTGCCATGAAGGCTTCTTTGTTCTGTTAATTTGATAGAACGAAGGAAGAGGAAACGGGGTTAGGAGCAGGGACAATTTTGCTTCGCATCAATGCGTCGAAGGAGCCAGTCCACCCACCAGCCCTTACGGCAACCACTGCGATGGCGCCAATAAGCGCCAACAGCAGTAGCTTTGACATCCTCGTGCCCAACCTTCGACCTTTTGCAGAGCCCACTGCGCGCGTTGAGATTAAGACGCTTTCGTGTGTCCTGCCAGCTACTTATCGTCAGCGTATCATTTAAGCATCACCCATATGAATAAAAGCAATTGACACTGCAATACTGCCACATAACTGAGACTTATTATGGCTTACGTACCCAAGAAGCTCGTGGCTTGAGACAGAAATGGACTAACAGGGAAACTCACGCTGGTGCGTGAGATACAATTGCAATATGTGAGCACGCAAGGCTGTATCGGTGCAGCCTATAGGGGCGCCACAGCGATTGCGCTAGCGAGCAAACATCCTTCTTGACGGCTTGCAACGCGCCCTCCCTGGCGAATTGACGTACGACAGTAAAGACGGTGTACAAAGCGGTGGGCGCGAGCGCGGGAAAGAAGGCGAGCGTGCCAACTAATATAGGATTTAGATGAAATGAAAATATTTATATTATTTGTTGTGGTCGTTGGGGTAGATTGTGGGGTTGCTCCCTAGGTAACAGTGGACACTGCGGACTCTGTAACGAAAAGCTATGTACGAGGCAACGCCGACAAGGTTTCTTTATGTTAACGGCTTATAGCTATGAAAATCAGGGACTACGCTTAAGCTTATCGTGATGCGCCAGTTTTGCCGCAAGGTCCGGCGTTGAAAACCTGGGCGATTCGTTTCCCTTGTGGCGAGCACTCACCTATATCCTATAATTTTATGCAATGATATCAAGCTCGGTACATCATAATTTTTTTTGCATCAGCCGGTCAAGATGACTGGAAAGTCAGGATGACTGTACCTACGAGATCTTGCGCCTTGGAATGCAGCAATTATTGCAAGAAAGCTCGAGTAATATCACATTTATTAAATTGTGTTCGTAACATATGAAATCGTGCTCTTACGTGTTCTACCTTCGTTATGAACGCCGTACCTGCTCCCAATAATCCCTTTGGTCCTCTTCTGACAGGCATCAAAAATATGAAGTGGATAAAAGATAATCCAGGTAATCTGCTTCGCCATGGAGTTATGCAAGTTGCGTACTTTGATATTGCCTGCGTGTTGTTGTATGGTGTCTATCCGATGACGAGGCCCGTATCTTGCGGTCGTGCTTAAAGGGCTGCATGGTTCAGTAGTCTCACGATAGATTTTATCCCACGTTGTACTTGTGATATGGTCGTTGGTGGCGAATGTTCGTATGCCTAGTGCAAATATTCTCCAACCACTTATGGTTACGAAACCATAAAGGGCCTGCTAGCTTCGGACAACCGCGGGGCCTTCGCAAACAGCTCTCAGTTCTTTGCATTCCGAAGCTAATTCCTTCTCTCTAGTCCCTAATTTAAAAATGACAATCTTCAATGGCAACGACCTGCAACCATGCCTAGCCCTTGTCTTGCTGCGGTCCCTAAGCACATGCAAGGCTGTGGCAGTATCGGAACAAAACTTGAATTGCACGGCCTAGTTCGACCTTCGACCGACTTTACCCTAGGCTAGTGTGTATCCGGTACATATTTCCCTAGGATATTGTACATATTTCCATTCATCTGTAATTGATTCGGTTACGCTGCCAACATAACTGACTGACACGTCACGGAAGCACAAAATATCTTACGGCGACTACGGAGAAGATCTTCCCCTTGCTACGGCTCTACCTACACCATCTTGCCATTTCACTGATGAAAACCTTTTTATGCTAATTTTTAAATTTTCTTTTGCGGAACCGATTGATGATGAGGCCTGCGCCGTTGGCCTACCTTTCGGAAGGCTCTCGGAAAGGTCACGCACGATAGCGCGCACGACGTCATTGATAGCCGCCAAATTTGCTTCCGATATGAGCTCCAAAAATTAGGCGTATACACTGTTTTTCTTCACAATAAGCTGAGGACGCAATTTACGCACATGATTCGCGCACATGATTCACGCACATGCCAGAGGATGCCAGTTAAGCCCTGTTAACCGTAGCCTGCTGCAATAAAATCGAGCACGGCGGCTCCGCAACAGTTGACAGGCATAGTTACCGAAACATCATTTCCGTTCCGTAATATGCCAGTGTATGTAATCGTAGTTTTAAACAGCCTTCGATTATTCAAAATTTTGTCATAATTTGAATGGCGGGAAAAACGCAAAACATTTGACCCCCGTTATGACTCCAACAGGAGGTCCAAACGAAGCATACACTTCCAACTTAATAGGAATGAGCCCGGTACTAATACAGCAGCGCGAATGAGCAAAAACCATCTAACATTTTCCTGTATTCTCCAGCACATGCGTGCGCGGGTGCCCCCGGCCCCTTCAGTTGCTTGTTGTTTAGGGGGAACATTGATTGGGGATGTGAAGTTTGCATGTATGCAATCAGTGGACATATGTAGGCTGGCTTTCTTCGTCAGTGTGCGTGCCGTTCCTCTGGATTCCTTGCTTTGAGACTTACCGGCTCTACCTACCTGTTTGCCGTCAATCCAAGTGGTGGTTTGCACGCATATATCCTACATGGTATCCTACCAGCTAGGTGTGATCTGTGGAAATCCCTTTGCAGATTCCGAGCAGGTGACATGCCAAGGTGTCAGAATCGTGAGCTGCAACAGCAATCGCTGACAACGATACGGCTAGGCTGTCGCTCTTTGTAATGTCTTGTACGTCAGGAGACACAGATAAATACCACGCAAAGCATGTATGGTACGTACCACTGTTATAAGCCTTAGCATTAATACCCGTGTAAATTTGAAAAAAAACTAGATAACTGCGTTTCTTGTCCTCAGTATGTTACACTTAATACAACCACATCTCCACGAAATCGTCCAAGCTGCGAAACCATGACCTCCAACACATTGACCTGCAGTACATGTTAGTAACCCGCAATTTCTTAGTTGCTCCTAGTGGCCGGTATGAGACATCCATCTTATCGCCCGGGTGGCGCAGTTAGGTATTGGGCGGGTGGTGGGTGGTTAGTAACCGCCAATGGCCATCACCACCGTCCATAGTGCTTGTGGAAAAGAGACAGAAACACAACTACTAGTGTATATCTATACCTACATAGATATAGATACATCGCTGATGCTCTCCAGCCGTGGATGCCATCAAGAGCTCAGGGAAATAAACATTGTACAGACAAACAATTGTACGGCATTTCCCGTACTCTCGTCCAAGAACTTGACTTCTCTATAAGATGTCTAGGCGATGACGAATACGAATATATACATGGGGAAGGTAAGGACTGCCAGGTAGTGGCCACGGGTGAAGCAAAGCCCCCTTATCCCACACACACACATACATACACACATGCCCAACTCCCGCACGCCTTCTCGTTGGCACCATCAGACATCCTGCTGGGGCGTTCAGAATCCGTGTAACTCTGTTAGCGGTGTGCATCAACCTGACGGAAATAAGAAGCTGGAACTGAAGGTAGGAGGACAGGAGGACGCTCCACGCCATCCTGTCAATAAGGGCACCCGTGTGATAGGGTGATGACAGGACGACGGTAATCCAACTGAATGTAGTTAGGATGCAAAACCGCCTGCTTGCCCATCCTCCTGCAGGTGGGATTATACTCCCAGACTCTCATTGATGGAAATGAGAGTCTGGGACTGTAATGACCTGCCGTGTAGCCGGCTACCATTCCTTCTTATCGGCACATAAATGGCCCTCCGCCGTGCGTGGGCGGTGGGGTCTGCTAAGGTCTCCATGTTATCGACTCACCTGTAAAGGAAGATAGACGCCAGTCCCTTGCGTGAGCTTCACCAGCTAATTGTGTGTGGTCCTTGTCATGGGGGGGGATCGTGTTCGAATGTTCTTCTCGTCAAGTTCTCTTGTAGCTGGTACATGGAGAGGCAAAACCAACCTTAGGCAAAAACATACGGCAAAACCATTCCTCATCAGGCAAAGCTGTCAGTCCACCGTTTTAGGAATCCATCTCGGGTGGGCCTGGGTGGGCTGGCACGTTGCCCTCGATCTTAATTAGGAACCTCAACGGGATGACATCCATGAATAAATTACTAAGGTCGCCCTGCCTGTCCAGCTCTCTTTGCATGGACTTTTGAGGTGTGCGCCTAGTTTCTGGGCCTATTCGTGGACATGTGCTCAGGTAGCTGAGAGGAGTCTTGCTTAGGCTTGTTAGGTTGCTTCCGCTGGCCGAGCGAGTTCGGAGCAGTTTGTTTCGGGTATCGTAATCGCGATGGGATTCGAGGAAGGCGGGCTGGATTTTGAGCTCCTTGCGTCGCACGGCGAGGTCGGCCGCAACGCATATGCAGCTCTCGCCAAATCTCGAATTAAAGTCACGAATTCCTTTTTATCACGAGGGGTCCTGTGCGGTTGGGCGGTGATGCATATTGGGTCGACTGCCGTCGCAGCAAACCCTGCAGCCGTAGGTAGCTACGATGCCGAGCGTTTTGAATTCATGGTCCTTGAAGCTGCCACGATGTTGCTAAACCTGAATCGCAAATTAAAGTCAAGGCGCTTGTCTGATTTAATGGTCTGAAAGGCAAATCTTCGGCAGGCGAGCCGCAAATGTACATTCTGCTGTTTCTCATTTCGAGTGTCTGCGTGGTATTTCTATTAATTTTGCTATGGTAAAAATGAATTTTGAAAACAGAAAAAACGCTAGTCGTCGAAGGTCAAAGCTGGGTCACCACAGTACATTACGTGTACATGCTTCGCGCACTCTTACATCCCACGGCGGGTCGGCAGATCGTTTCGTTTGCACTGACCATGGGTGGGCGGGTTATCACAAATCGCAATGGACTCACTCATCTCACGATACACAAGTAAACCTCTAACCTTAGGCCTGCCGCCCATCAAACGTCAGCAACCGAGCTCCACTGCTTGTCGCCGTACTCATCGCGCAAGTTTAAATCTTGTAAAGCAGACGCTTCGGCTGCTTGATCTACCTTTTTTCTGATCCGAACTCACAAGCCCCATCTATGCTATGCATTCAACACGACTTATGTGCAGACAGGTATACACCAACCCTACCTCTGCCATTTACGAACGCATGCTCCCAAACGTTACATAAAATAGGGTATCTATTTAATAGCGTCCCACTCTAACAATGCAGGCAGCTCTGCTCTTCGTAGACCGCGCGCCATGGGTCATACGCCTACTTATTACCGGGGACAGTTAAGTTCGCCTGGGTTCGCCCCAGGAAACCTGGCAAACCCTAGGGACGTATGTGCAACACAGGACTATCTCATGGATGCCCGATCGGGGTAAATAAGTTGTATGCATTTTGGCCTGTGGCATTGCAAGGCTGGTAGGCCCTGGGGGAAACTATGGAACACGCTCTACGAGCAGCAAGGTCAAACTTTGTCCCGATGTTATGTCGCGGCTTGCAGTAACTTCTGTTTGGAGAAAGAACGTGCAAAGACATTTCTATAAATCACAAGTGTGCCAGTGTATCACTGGGCCACCGAATTTAACAAAGTGCAGAGGATTAACGATGTTTACGTGCGCATTGAATTAGAGGTAAGAGCTTACCATGATCCGCTTTATTTCACAGCTCAGGTGCTTCCGTACGTTGCGTACGAATCCCATCACGTGTGAATGCGTCGGCCTCTAGTTACGTGTAAGGGATGGCTCCGTGAAACATTTATATAATCATAAGCGTACGTCAAGGACTTCTGTTGGATCGTAGCTAAGTGCCGGCAGCCGTTGATATACTTGCAGCAGCTAACAATCTCAATCACCTTGACCTTGGAAAGCTCTCATCATTTTGTGGTGCGTAAGACGATGCTCCTAGAATGAGACTTGTTTTCATGTCCTAATTATGTATCCATTATGAACAGAAAATGAGGGCCTAGGGCTTGTTGTCTCCCTTCCGAAAGGCGCTCTATAAGCGTATTTCCTTTGTCCAGATGCATCACTTTGTATTTTATTAAATGACGCATGCGCAGGCCGCGAGGCTCATTGGAAGATGGCACACTTCAAGCACCGGCACGCCGCCCTAGGCCGGGGAGCCTGCGAGTCGCGCGCACGCTGTATCGTGCCAAGAGCAGCTGCAACTGTCGACCCTGCAAACTTAGTGAAGGGCGTATTTAAGCCTTCGAACGGGGCACCGATCGCCCATGGCGCTGATGTAACCAAAAAGGTGATCAGCGATGAATCCAAATACGTGCTCCATACGTACGCTCGCGCTCCGGTCGTGATATCGCACGGAAAGGGTGCAAAGATGTGGGACGTCGAAGGCAAGGAGTACATCGATATGGCCGCCGGGATCGCCGTCAACGCACTGGGTCACAGCGACGCGCAGTGGTTCGCTGCCCTAGCGGAGCAGGCCCAACAGCTCGCACATACCAGCAATCTATACCACACTCAACCTCAGGTCGAACTCGCGAAGCGCCTGGTGGAGAACTCCTTCGCCGACAAGGCTTTCTTCTGCAACACCGGAACAGAAGCCAACGAGGGTGCCATCAAATTTGCACGCAAGTGGGCGCGTGTGCAGGCCGGCGTTGACCCATATGACGCCAATGCCGAGGCGCCTTACGAGTTGGTCTCCTTCACGTCCTGCTTCCACGGCCGTACCATGGGTGCGCTGGCGCTGACGTACAAAGAGCAGTACAAAACGCCGTTCTATCCCATGATGCCCGGCCACCGTCTTGCCGAATACAACAACTTGGATTCGGCGGCCGCAGTCATCGAGAAGGGTAAAACGGCAGCCGTCTTCGTCGAACCAGTACAGGGTGAGGGCGGCATCACGCCCTCCAAGCTGGCGTTCCTGAAAGGCCTTCGGCAGCTGTGCGACGAGGCGGGAGCGTTGTTAATCTTTGACGAGGTGCAGTGCGGCCTGGGCAGGACAGGTGAGATAGCGAAAATCCAGACGACAAGGTTCGAGTATGTGTTAGGAATGGAGGAATAATAGGTGATATCTCGCGCGGCTGTGGCGGTGGCGGCGGCGGCGGTGGTGGTGGTAGTGGTGGTGATGGTGGTGATGGTGGTGGCGGTGGCGGTGGCGGTGGCGGACGGAGGCTGCACCGTTCACCGACCTGTGTGGTATGGTACCCACCTGCGCTGTTTGAAAAACAGCTTCTGATGGGCTGTACTTGATTTGCCTGTGCTGATAGGAAGCCCATATCGTACCCACCCAAGACGTCGACGAACCATTTCGTCGTAGCACTAGTGACCCTAGGGTATCCCGGGTTGGTAGCCGAATCACGTCCTCGTGTTTATGCTGTTTGTACGGGTTGACGCCGTGCCCCGCCCTCGACACCATCGTGTGGTGACGGGTCCGCAACCCACATCACCATCGAACCCTAAGTAATAGATTCGCTCAACCTCGAGATGCGGTGCTGATGCCGGTGTTGGTGCAGCTTCTGGCTGCTGCCCTGCTTCCTTTGCCACGCGATACGCAGTGGACCTTTGCTAGGTTTGCCGCCGCGTGATGTTCACCGTATGTGCATGCATTCTAAAAAGGCAGATGACCAACGTCGCATACGTTATGCTCTATGCGTGCCATGCTCACCATGCTGTACGTTTTGCGGCCCATTCCGTGGAGTATGGCAGGCAAGCTTTGGGGACACCAGTTGTACGGCGTGGAGCCCGATATGATGACGTTGGCCAAGCCGCTGGCGGGCGGTCTTCCCATCGGGGCGGTGCTGCTGAAACAACACGTGGCGGATGTTATGAAGCCAGGTGCGTGTTTGTAGAAGGCGGAGCGCGAAACATACATATGTTAAGCTATATATTCCTAAGCGCCTGGTGTGACTGTGTGCTTTATTCAGAGGTTCCGAGGGGGGAGTCACAGTGTGGGACGCAGTAACGTATTTGAGAAGCGCCTATTGTTCGTGTGGTTGCGTGTGTGTGTGTGTGTGGGGGGGGGGGGTTTCTTCCGTCCGTGGCTTGGCTTGGCTTGGCTTGGCTTGGCTTGGCTTGGCTTTCCACCTCACTCACCATTCGTCACTGTATGGATGTTTTATCGCTTCTCAACAGCAGCGCCAGGTCTCATCTATTCCTCTTATCCCCCCTCCCGCCTCTCTCATTCTGTCGGCGAATGACCACTCCCAATTGGTTACAGGTGACCACGGTTCCACCTTCGCTGGCAACCCCCTGGTGTGCCACGTGGCCTGCACCGTCTTCGATATCATCAATAACCCCACCTTCCTGACATCAATAGAACAAAAGGGACACCGCCTGCGGGAAGGTATGGTCAACCGTCTGCGCATTTTGTTTTTTCGTTAGCAGTATCTCAAATGAGGGTTGTCTTTGAGCTCATTCGCATGCCGCACTATCCTCCTTACCCTGATATCCTAATTCGTTACGTTCCGCTCTGTGGTGGTGGCTGTGATGACATTTCTTCTGCAGGCTTGAAGCGCACCATGGGCAACAACCCCCACGTCAAGGAGGTTCGTGGAGTTGGACTGCTGGTGGGTGTGCAGCTCGACATCATGGCCGGCCCGGTGGTTGATGCCGCGCGAGATATGGGCGTGCTGGCCATCACCGCTGGCAAGGGCGATGTGATCCGCCTAGTGCCTCCACTGGTGGTGACGGACGCTGAGATCGACAAGTGCTGTGAAGTGCTTGGGACCGCCATCTCCGAGGTGGCACCCTAGTCAGGGGGCAGAATGGTCTTCCATTGGGGATGATGCAGGCACAGCAGCCGCAAATGATGATGATGATGGTCGTAGTCGTGGTCGTGTTCACGGTAGCAAAGCTGCTGCCGGTGGTGTCCCCGCGGTTGTTAACTAACACACCGTGACGGGTAACTGGAGCAAAACCAAATCATGGAAACATCCGTGAGGACACGGGCGTCGCACGCGGAGGCAGTGGGGTGATGTGAAGGAAGATGCTTCACGTGTCTGCAGATGCGCCTTCGAGGTCGTGGTGGTGATGGTGATGGAGGTAGTGATGAAGAGGAGGGGAAGGTAATAGGGGGGAAGAGGTTTAGGGGAAAACGAAGCAAAGGGAGAGGGTGGCCATCGTCCCGTAATGTACGTGAGGTGCAGCCATGTTGGGGCTTGCCGGCTGATTGGGCCGTCCATTTCCCCGCTGAGTGGCGCTATCTTGCGACCTGGAATGCCGTGGGAATGGTGAGGTGTAGCTGCGGGTCGGTTTCTGGGCCCGCTGCTCGCACACAACTATCGTGCTTCCAGATGGTATGGTCGTACATCGTATACATGTCATGCGTGCCACGCCTGCTGGTGAGCCATGCGACGGCCTGGGAGGAGGAAAGGACGATGAGGAGATTAGGGAAGAGGCCAGCTTGGACACGAGAGCCCGGGACCAACGGTCAGGGGAAAACAGAGAATTGGGGGGGCCCCAGGTCAGGGAGCAGGTTTGTGAGCAGCTGCGAACGGTTGGCTTACTACAAGAGCAAGAGCATGTTGGCGAGTGTGCGTGTGTGCACGGTTCTTGTTTTCCGCATTGGTTGTTCGATCAGCCCTCTTCATATTTTATCAGATGACAAGACTTGTGAAGGGTGATGTTTAATAATGGGCGTCATGCTGTGTCTCAGGTTGGTTGGAAACGTTGGTTTGGATGGGTGGTTGGTCGGTTACATGCTTGTTAAAGACCCCCGCGCACAGTGGGCGTCCAGGTGTGGGTTCGCCGACAATAAGACGGAGTGGAAGGGAGAGCTACGTCGGCCGAGACTCGGCTGCTCGGCGATTGTTTGTAGTACTCTGCATGATGGAGGTGTTGTCTGGCCAGCCTTTTGGAGCTTCAGATGTGCACGTATCAAGAGTTGTTGGGGAAGAGCTTCCAGAGCTGCTTGGCTTGGTGTCGCATGTCACGTCACATGCACGTGAAACTCCCCTCCCGCTTAGGTGAGAGCTTTGGCGGCCTTTCCGTTATGACAGGGCAGGAGAGCTGTCCCTCTGGGCAGCGCTGTGTCAAGTCAGACATGTAATATATACACATACATACGTACATACATACATACGCACATACATACGTACATACATACGTACATACCACGTGCCCCTCCCCTGCGCTGTAGCTCGGTCCGGTCAGGGCCCCCCAGCGCATGCTCGTCCTTGCAGGGCAAATCGCCCACAGTGTAACACCCCAACACAGTACATACACACACGCGTATTTGATTTTTTCTTCCGTATTGCCTAACCCTTAATACTGATGATGCGTAGGTGCATTGACGCATACAGTGCGTGTGATCCCAAAGGATGAGGGCACTGGAGCGCCCCGGTTTCCATAGTGTCATGCCGGGTGATGTCCAGCACGACACAATACTCCAACGCTGCCAGGTCTGGGGGTCCTGACTTCCGTTTGTGGGGCTCCGACGTGTGGCCAAGGTGACTGGTGAATGTCAAGGGGCGTGCGTGCATGAAGACCCCAGGGGGGAAGGAATCAAGCTGTAGAGGCGGTTGTATGTACGTCAGCGTTCTTCACCCCGGACGGGGCCCGGAAAAGTGGTGGTCCCGCTCCGGGGATCCCCGGAAATATTTAGCCGCGCGAAGCACGGCTTTCCGGGTGGAAAAAATGACCCCCGAGAAAAAAATTTACTTTTCCGGGTTTACCCGGAAAATATAAAAACTAGATGGTTAGCCTTGTTCTTATTTTTTTTCTGAAAACGTGTTTGTAACGAAGATTTAGACTTTTTCGTATATTTTGTAAATAAATTAAAAAGTTTAATTTTTTTAAAGTTAAAATAGATTTCAGCATTTTACGGCACAGCCTAATTTTTTTAGCTTTAGTATCTAATGAAAACAATAAGTTATTTGGTGTTGTTGTGTTAGCGCTGATTTGTGCAGTTATCTTAGGTGACGGGCAGTTTGTACTCTAGAGGGTTAACCTTCACCGTAGCGCTAATGATCTACGATTACTCGCGATTCCTTCTTCATGGCGGCAGTTTCAGCAATAGAAAAAAAGTTTTGCCAAAAGTTGGGGTCAGTTACGGGACAACTACTGGCTCCAGAACCATTAGGAGTTGACTAAGGCTTGATAGAATAACATAAAATTCTCAAGAAAACCTCTATATTTTTAAACCATTTCATTAAATAAGACTTCCAATCAAGCTTATTGTGGTTACATACAAGTACCTTCAGAGGAAGAGATGGCAGGGGAAGCTGGTTTCAGTACTGCTGAGCTGCTTGCACTGGGCTTTGAGTAGCATGTAAAGACAGAGCCCTACCTTACATTAACCCCAAAATTATTCCTTATGAAATTTGACTCAAAGAAATGTTGTTTCCCTATAATACACAAGCATTTGTGACCCCGGAAAACGTTTTTGTGGGTTCCGGGCATCCCCGGAACATTTTAGGGCCTAGCAAGGTAGAGTTCCGGGGGACACCCCGGAAAAGAATTTTTGGGGCTCCGGGGATGCCCGGAAAAAACAGCCACCCCCTTGAAGAACCCTGATGTACGTGTATGTGTATGGCTGAAACATTAGTGTAATTAGTGTAATTAGGAAAAACCCTAGATTAAAAATAAACATGCAACAGCAACGCCACTATACGCAAGGGATCACGGTTAGTATATACTTAGTTGTATTGCACGTACTGAGGCAGCCTTAACGAAAACGAACAGGAAAAGGTAGCACAGCTGGCCTGGCTGGCTGCGCATGGAGGTTGTGGAAATAGCGGAACTGTTCTAAGGAGCTCCGGGTCACGATGACTGGATGCGCGTTTGTCCCAAACATTCGACAATACAACCTTGTTGACAAGAAATGTGGTGCTTTTGACAAATCCTGGGGCCATGGCTGTCTGCTGAAAAGAACTTGCTAAAGATGCAGCTGAAATGATGCAAGACACGCACACGAAATAAAAGCGCTGTGTGTACGGGAAATAACCTACCTTACTCTTACCTTCATCGGTTCGCTTGCATGGGCATAACCTTACACTTTATATTATATAGGAAACCTATTTCTGCATCAAGAATGACTGTATTCGGTTGATTGGATTTGGTGCCGCGCTACAGCGGGCACAGGGCAGCTTTATCAGGACGGTTGGCGGATGTCGGTCCGCCTCCCGTCAGAATCGAATCCGCGAACTTGCGCAAACCTCAATTCCTTTGTCAATTTATAATAAATTTTTATCTTTTATGAATTATTGTCAATTGGGCGCGTCACCGTTGGATGATGATTATTACAAGTTTTTGTGAACTCGTAAGACCCGGTAGAAGGCCCAAGCACTCTAGACCAAAGGACTATAAGGAATAGCAACAATAATAAAAGATCTCAAGTTAATACTTTGGACAAAACTATAAAAGCAAATGAGAAAAACCGGTGTTACTGGCAGGTTTTAAGGGATTCCACAGATTCCAGAGGAAAAGACCTTTGTGAGAACAATGGTGGCTGTGTTGAAAGCAGAGAGCCCTGGCAAGCCGCCACAGTACAGAGGATTTATTGTGGAGCCCGAACACTTTTAATGTTTTTGTTGTTCGTCTCTGTGACCACGCCTTTGGGTTGTCGTGTCCACAGTCGTGTAGAAAAATGGCAGTCGTGTTTCCCAGCTTCAGTTAATAACGCCCAGACGAGTGCCTTCCGCACAGCGCGGTAGGCCTTATGGCCTCAACCCTCCACCTCTGGCGATTCGACCATCCCTTCGACCACCTGCGAGTTGCAGCCCTGATACGATCCTTGTGCAAATAACAAAATTTAATGTAAATTAACATAAGTATTATTGACTAGTTGCGATGGTTTAAGCGTCTTATTGACTGCTCGCCGTGGGAAGGTGTCGGTGCGCGGATTTTATTGTGCGACTTACATCCAACGGCGCTTCATGAAATCACGCATGTGAGAGCGTCTCAGACAGGCGAGACGATACAACGTCTAGTTTTCTTCATCCCTGCCAAAGTGGATCCGAACGTTAAGACTCCCGCCCCCACATTTTGCAATGCTGAAACGCTCGTCTTGAAAATCTAAGACTGGTATGTTTTATTAACGGATTTTCAGCAACCATCATCAGCACAGTTGTAAGATAGCTGTGGTCACCCTCCGGAGGAACTAGGCCCGAGACTCCCAATTCCATTTCCACGGCAACCCCTAATTTTTGTTATAACAATAATAATTAAGACCTAGGCAAGCTTACGCGGCCCTCATACCGTGATGCCATCTTAGACGTTTGATTCTTTGTGTCAAACGGCCCCAAGAACTAAAAGAAAAATACCGTTTTCATTTATGTCAAATATTTTCTTCGACAACACCGCGTGCGAAGACATTCATGACTTACAAGCAACGGAAATCGAAATCCCGGTCGCCGAGCGGAGTGCGACTTAGGCAGCTATATCAACAACGCAGATCGACGTGCAACCCTGGGCGAACCAACTTAAATGTTTTCTCAGCAAATATTTTTAATACGTCGTTATACACGTACCGATCGATGGCCCATGGGACTGTACGTTGTCGTTACGGCGGTGCTATATCGATCCTGCCATATTCGACGTACTAGTACGTCGTGTGGGGTGGTTACCAGAATGCTTGGTCCTATTGCGCTGGTCGCGCACAAGCCATAATGATGATCATCATCACTACACGGATCGAAACGTCGGAAGTGTCAGCTACCAAGGCAGGTACGTCTCGTCTTCCGGAATAAATTAGTCGTCCAGAAACAGGGCATGACTAACAGGACCGCCTAAGCATCCCAGCCAGTTGCTTTCCTCTTTTACAGGCCCGTCACGGCCCCGGTTTGTGGGTCGCCGGGCCACTAAGTCCAGTTATGACAGTAACCACCCCTTGCCGCACGTGTTGCGTTCTTGCGTATTTTGTATGCTCCACCTTCAAGATCCCCTATGTACGCCCGCCATAATCGAGGCGAGATTTTCCTCCAATCGAAAGCTGCGTCCCAGCTTCCCTCCGCCTCCTTCACGAAGGACAGTAAAGCCACGGCTCCTAGCTGCACGCTGGTATTCTTTTCTATCCTTTTCTTGCGATATCCAACATGAAAGCCGCATCTCGCTCGTGCGTGGGGTTTCTATCGATTTGGGAGCTGTAGCGAGTACGATGCAACTTCGATCATTACGTACTTCGGACTGCCTTGTGTTCTCCCCGAGCGTCTTCCTTAGAGCTTAATTTCGACAGTCCATCCGTTAGAGGCCATTCCGTTAAGATATGTCAGCTCTTGAGCTTTGTTCTTAATTAGGATCAGGTTGCAAATTCCGACGTTGCCTGACGGCAAAACACCGAAATGCATGTGCCAAAGCATTGGCGCACTTGCAGTGGAACCCGAACGACTCGAGTGCAGCGCCCAAACGAACACTTGCCCTCGCACTTAACCCTCGCACTTAACCCTTGCAACCATGGCACATAAGACCCCTCTTAAAGTGACCCCTAGATCTCATCTGCAATATCCTGAGACCAAGATTGCTGAACCTTGTTAAACGTTGCCTAGGTGTTGTCCAGGTATTTAGGGAGGTTCCGCTAATGCTGTGGCACGTCCGAAGTACTAGAGATGGAGACCCCTGATGAGGGAATGACCCCTGATGGAAACGGAGAGGCCAGGCACGTGCAGGACGTATCGGGATCGGCCAACAACTCAAAGGTAAGCCGTCTCCATGTTTGTTTTTCCAACGCTATGCCACGCAGTCGGCATGTAATTTACGACATACGATATGGCAGGGATACCGCTCTGGGTGCGATGATCCCATCCGTGATCCACGATGCCACTTGGCGCCACAATAAATAGCACGCGGAACGTACCTGTCTTGGGTGCAAACCTCCGTCCATCAAAGCATGGTCCTTATTTTCGGTCTGTCCAGGTCTGTTATCGGACAACATCACGTGTGACCCTTTTTGTTGTATCTGCAGGAGAATATACATACATTTTGGCAGGATCACATAAGGATGTAAAGAAGTAATACGAGTCTACATGCCTGTGACTGCAGTACATCAGAGCGCCCCGCACCTCCCCGCACCGCCGTCAACACAGGGAGACACAACGACCACGACTTTGTCGGCGTAACCAGCTCGACGTACAGATGTAATCCAGGTAGCGGTTATAGGTGATGGTGATGGTCCTCATGGGGGGGGGCCACATTTAAAAATCTCTACTCTATCGATGTAAGGAATTTTATCCCGCATCCCGTCGAGATCAACCCTGGAATTGTCGAGCCTTATTAATAAAGCATATGTCTGACAACTAAATGAAGACTAAATGAAGACAGCCTTTTCTTCGCCACCGTGGGATTCTTTTTTTCCCATTCATCACGCCCCAGCATCAGCGGCTTAAGGGTTCTCAGCCTTCGTGGTATCGATCTTCAGATCGAGACGCACAAGTGCGGGAGGCGGCTCGGAGCTCATGCGCCGTGCGTTTCACGCAAAACTGGCTGACAAAGCAGAACTATACCGGTGATTTGCAGTCATTCCCATCCCCATCCCACTGCTCTGCCATCTCCCCGCCTCATCGGGCATCCCTATCTGCTAGAGCCGCTATTTGGATGTAAGTCCTGCGTAACATAGAACCCGTCAGGTAACACGTCTCCGTGCCTCAGTCTGCCCCTGGCTGCCTGCCTTCCTAGCTGCCTCACTGCCAAGCACTGGATATGGGACCTCGCATTTGACTTTGCCATCCGTAAATTCAAGCACGTTCATGCATACGTTCATCGAGCCCGCTTGCGTTGCGATCTTATTTAGGAATATAAGAGTAACATAGCGAAGTTATACCATATATGACTTGAACAGTTGACAATTTTGACGACTGGCTGGTTTGACGCCGACAGCTTTGCGCTTTGTGCAATGCGCTATGCGCTACACGTCTAGTGAGAAGAAAGAGGCTAGGAGGCACCGTCCGTATGTGGTGACCTCTTGAAGTACGCCTGCATATGCCTGCAATCGCCCGCATAAGCACGCACGGTCAGTTGCTTTCGTGGACAGCGGCCGTCCGCGATAGACTCCCCCAGCGACCACCACCACCAGTGTTTCTATGACCGACTCCCTCCCCTTCTCCCCTTCCACAGGCTAAAGCTCCACCCCGCGCAGCCCTGTTTTAAGGTCCCCATCACGTACGCGATCGAAGCCCCACATAAGGGTGACGTGAACCACCACAGCCAGCTCCGCCTTCCCCTCTTTCGGATAGCACGGAAGATCATGTACCAGCAATTTATCCCACGTTTTCCGTTCCGCTCCGTCCTCCCATACATCCCTGCCATGCCCACCTCCGATCGATACATACATGCATCTTAAACAAGCAGCATTTTAGTACTTCTCTGGCTCAGTTTTCGTTCACTAAACACAAAGCATTTACACAGCAAGCTCACATGTACATGCACACAAACAGACTCTCTGCACTTGGGACACGAGCTTAGAACACGATCTCTACTATACGTTCGACCGGTTGTCGGCATACCGGGCAGGACAGTGCGCCCTCCGCAGCTGGCGGCAGGCGGCTGGCACACTCCATACACAGGCCCATGTGCACCGTGCCGCTGTGGAGGAAGCCACACTCTCGGGGCGCGTCCATGCAAGCCAGACACGCAAAGTCGGGCGGCGACAGGGGTTGGTCCTCGCGGCACCGCCAAGAGCTATCGTCGGCCATCTTCGCTAGAAGCGCCAAACTCCAGGGTAAGTTTGGAACGGGCCGCCACTGTGGTGGCGGCTGGGGCGTCCCCGCTGCCGCAGCTGCCCCACCTTCGCCGTCACTGCCGCCGCAGCTGCAGCTGTGTTTGCACGTGCAGCTAACGCTGCAGCCACAGCCAGAAGAGCTGCCCCTGGAGCCGTCCGTGTCAGTGGGGCCGCAGCTGACGCTGCTGATCGGGGCAGCGGCGGTCTGCAGTCTGGACGCCAGGGAGGCGAATCCCAATGACCCAACGATGCTTCCCAAAGAGGTTAATGAGCTCTTTTGCGATAACCATTTGTTACAGAGGTTTATAGAGGTTGCAGATCTGATAAGGCCCAGATAGTTACCTAAACTGCTTATTGCGCCTTCGTCCGCTGACGTCACCGGCTCCGTCGCATCCCGGCGGTTCATTTTACTGTGGGGTTCCAGATTTGATCCTCTGTTTCCCGGGGGCTTTATTGTGCATGAGCAGCAGCAGCCGCTGCCTGTCGCCGCCAGATGATGTTGGGAATCAATCGGCGCCTGCGTTGGCGTCGGCGTCGACGTCGGCCCCCTCGGCGGAAGTACGGCGGAAATGCAACGGCGCGTTGTCGTCACCCAATCGGCGCGGACTGGAGATGAGAATGCATAGGGTAACTGTGGCGGTGGTATGCCGTTGAACGTGCTGCCGGACGGCGACGGCGATTCCACCACCGCCACGGCAGCTGTTCCCGCCGATGCGCGACATGGCAAGCCGCCGTAGGGGCTTGGTCGGCCGTTCAGACGCTGCTGAAGCGACGGGCGGCCTGCGACTGCATCGGCCCTCTCAGCGGCCACCGCCGCCATCCCCGTCATCACAGTATCAATTGCCGTTGCTGCCAATGCTACTGCCATCGGCGCGGAGGGCACGAGTTGCTGTGGCTGCAGCAGAGGCGACGCGGGCGTTAGTGCCTGGTGGTGTTCTGAACGACTGAGAGGTTTTGCTACAGCTGCAGAAAGCTGTCGTTGCGGATGTTGCATCTGCTGCTGTTTATGTTTACATCTGTTGTCCGCGACCGGGTGGCTTCTGGATGCACCGGTAGGTTTAGATTGCTGATTTCGGCCAGCGTGGCCTCCCGCTGCTTTTATAGCGGGGAATCGTGCCGTCATCTCTCCCGTCATCTCCGTCGCCATCCCCGTTGTTAAGCCTAATACCGTTGAGTCTAAACGCCTTTTAGGGGTTCTTCCACGGGTCCTAGGGCGCAGTAGCGCTTGTGCCGGCCATAGCAATAGCGATGACAACCAACATAGCAGGCCACCGCCGCGGCCGCGGCACACGGTGGCCCCGTTGCAGCTTTGGCCAGCATGTTCCGGCGCGAGCGGTGGCATCGGGAGCGGCGGTGAGCGCACAGGGTGTTTCGGCCGTGGCGGCGACGCTGACGCTGACTTCAACCCGAGCCAATTAGACCCGGTTAAGCTTATGGCCATCAGGCAACTGCCGCTGCCGCTGCCGCTGCCACCACTGCCCGCACTGCTGCTGCTACGACTTCCGGAGCTATTGCTGCTAGCGCTGTTACTGCTGCTGCCGCCGCAGCTGCTACTGCTATTGCGCCTCAACCGAGGTTGCGGGGATGATAGCTGTACCGACACCACAGAACCGGCCCCAGTCGCCGCTGCTGATGATTGGTAGGAATACGCCCTTGAGCCGTCACTGGATCCGACGGCGGCCGCGGCGGCGGCGACGAAGGCGCCACTGCCTCCGCTGGCATGCCCAGGCGATCTTGCCTCCCCTGCTGCTGCTGCGGCCGCCGCTACGGCATCAACCAAAGAAGGAGGCGCGTGGTCCCTTCGAATCCTCTCTCGTCGCAAGCCCCGCCGTTTCGCTCCGCGGATTGCGTACATCCACAAACGTATCACAAGCCGCGGTGACCGTCCGTTGATTAGCTGTATGGCCGAAGAGTTCCATGTACACAGCAAGGAAGAGGTGTGAGAGCGTGCAGGGAGTGTAAGAGCCGTTCAATGTTCGCGACATGCAGACCGACAGCGAAGCCCTGCGTGAGTGAGCGAGTGAGTGAGTGATGCTGATGATGCTGATGATGATAACAATCGTATTAATAATGATGGTACCAGCAACATAACATGAAGAAAAAGAAGAAGAAGAAAAACAAGAATGAGGATAAGATAGTTGACGTCCCCCGAAGAGCTCCTGAAAGTACAGCAAACAAACACGCGGCTCGCGCTGGCTTTCATGCTCTGGAGTATGATCTGGGTAATTTCTTACAACCTGGATCACGGGTTGTACGTGCCCTAACAGAATCTATGGCCCGAATGTTTGTTATTCTCTCTTACGTATGAAACACACCCATGTGTAAGACACCAAAGTATAAGTCCCGCCTCACCATTACGATCCCCACCGCCAGCATCGTTGTGAATGCCAGCAGAGAAACCACCACCGCCACCAGCTCTCCCATCTCGACGTCGTCGTCGCCATCGCTGGAAGTGACAGACAGCGGAGGTTGAGACTCCTCTTGCTGCTGCTGAAGCTGCTGTGCCGTTGTATACCGGTCCCTGAAGAGCCAACGGAGGAAATCGCCTGATAGACCGCCGGCGGCGCTGCTACCACCATCACCACCGCTGCCGCCGCTCCCCTTACCACCTGGTAGGCGCCACAGCGCGGCTTTCGAGCCTTCAACAATTTGTCCCGTTTTCTCCTGGTGCCGCTGCTGCTCCTTCTGCTGCCTCGGGTCCACGGTACCTGATGAGGTCATCGATGCCGGGGCTTCGGTCCTCATAGCTGGGGGTGCGGTAGCGGCTGCCTGGGTGCTATTGTTGCTGCTGCTACTGCTCCTACTGCCGCTGGCACTGCCGCCACCAACAAGGAGTCCCATCATCGTGGTGGCGACCGCACCCAGGGACCTCCAGCTGCCATTCCTTGGGTCAACTGCCAACCACCCAGTGAGCCAACTGTCATAATTGGCACCCCAAAAGAAGCCTCCGCCGCCTCCGCTGCCGCCGCCGATACCCGTACTGCGTGCGTTGTAATGGCCCGAGTGCCCCGTGCCTACGCGGCGCACCGTCTGGATCAGGGTCCTCTCTGCGGAAACCGCGGCGCCAGCGCCGCATGAGGTGAAGCCTTGCGGCGTTTTGCACGGCAGGCCGTACGGCCGCAAATCCTCGCCTTGCTCGTCCACGTAGCGTACACCGCTCTCGGCGCTGTCGGTTACTATTCGCACGCGGGGGTGCGATGTAATGCGACCCACCAGAATGTCGCACATGGCCACAACTGCATCGATCTGCCGGCCGCCAGGAGCGGATAACAGGGCCAGTGGAATGATTGCGCGCAGCGCATGGTTGGATTGATGAGAAGTTCAGCACGGCTCTCAGAAGCTACATTCCTACAAAACGAATAAAGTTCCGAAAATCAGCTAGTAACATTGAAGTCAGTTTAAAAGATCAGGTCAACACAGGAAATTAGTCAAAGCTGAGAACAGTGTGCTATGTGCGTAACGCAACGTCTCCCGTAGCTTCTCGTTGGTCATCCACGTTTGCCTCGTTATTCCGATCATACCTGCATTCGTCACATCTCCATCTCCATCACTGTCCCGATCTCCACCCCGGTCCCAGATGGGCCCACCAACCTGCCCGCCCCGTACCTCCCACCTTCCAGCTTACCTTCCCGTAGGCTTCCTGGTCGCTGAGGCCATGGCAGCGAAGGTTGTCCAGAACTAGGTACCAAAGCAGCTGAATATATAATGCGGGGAAAGGTGTTTGCGGATATGTTATCTGTGCGCGCGTCGAGGAGAGGATGGGGTAACCATGCATATGCGCACAGTAACAACAATGTCCGTGATGAAGACAGACGGGTGAAACGGGTGTTGAGAATGAGCGACAAACAGTGCTATACCAGGGGAGTGAGAAAGAAGTAATACGGGCGGGAGCCGCTGGGCGCTTTTCTTTCTAACAACGGGTGCTAGGAGGTGTCATAAGGCCGGCTGCAACGTCCTACTCGGTGAGCCACGTCTGCTCCGGTTTGCGTCGTCTCCGTCAAAAGCTTTTCAGATGCATTCCCGCAACGAAATGTGGATGCTCCGAAACCTAAAACTCACCTCCCCAACCACAGATGAATTGTACGTCATCTCGCCCCACTCATACCGAGTGTATGCCTCGGTCCCGCCGCAACGCGTCCTGTCACCGTCGTCACCACTGCCACTAGTGCTGAAGTCGACAATGGTGGTGCGAACCATCGTATCAAACTCGTGCCGTACGCCGTAGCTGTCAGCGCCCAGAGCCGCGGATACCTGCTGGCGGACAGCCCTGCGCATTCAGTTTGCCAGCCGAAGGGGTGGTCAACGGGACGACCAGGGAGCTGGTGCGGTCAGCGGCGGGAGAAAAGATGACGACCCAGATCAGAGCGTTCTGGGTTTGTCGTACTCCTGCACCATGCCTCTCCCCTACATTTGCGTACCTGCTGTACCGCGCCTCCGGATGCGCGCCGTCCTCTTGCCAGCGTGCAGTGACGTTCAGCAGGTGCACCCTCAGCAACAGGCAGTCATCGCTGGCACCCAACAGGCCTTGCTCCAGAAGGCCGCGGTCAAGATCGCTGACCCACATCCCCGAAGTGCTACTGGTTAGAACCGCCCCTACGTCGGGGGAAACTGCGGCAGAGAACTCTGCAAGCAAAATGGCAACGAGGCGGTGAAAGGCGGGGATGGCGACGTGGGGCCGACAAGCGTGTGTGTATGGGAATATGGATCGAACATATGATCGAAAATGTGAGAAAAGACGGCAGGATGACAGCTGACAGGTGAATTTAACAAAATAAACAAAACAAAAAACACCAGCCAGGTGTGGGCGAGGCCCCGTTCAGAACGCAACCATAATGGACTATGGTCGGCCTCTCTATTCCCGTACATACCTGCAGCAGCTGACTGCCAACTGTGGATCCATATTACGCAGAATCCATTACATACTCATACCCATACCCATTATCATACAAAAAATACGGGTAAACACTCCCGTAATGCCGTACCTACCCGCCAACTCCCAATCCGCGTCGGGCAGTGCCACCCGAACACTGACTGCCACTGACTCATCCTCATGCCACGTAGAGGCCCAGCTAGCAGCCAGCATCACTCCGACCGTGTCATGGCCCTGTTGCCGCTCGTGTGTGGAGTTGGGTCCCATATCGAGCCACAGGGCCCTGCGGGTAGAGGGAAAACGGCGGGCGTGCGCATTTGCGAATTGGTTTCTATGACAACAAAAGCAACCCAGATGCATTTTTGGTAGGGACTGTGGAAAACACGGTTGTGGCAAGCGCGGATTTTCCAAGACGTTGTTGTCTTACGGCATTCCGGAACTGGCACGGTGGCAGTTGTGCGAGACCGCAGTACAGAAGGCTGACAGGAGGTGTATCTGCCGGGGTTCGAACGTAAGGAAAAACAGCGGAATCGACATCCAAGAAAACATTACATCACTGAAGCCATGGCTATGTGTGGATTGCGCGGAGTCGAATTCCGGGGCGGCTATGCTTTTTGATGTCGGACAGGGACTTGAAAGGGCTTACCATACGATGCCTCCTGCCACGAAACGTTTCGACGTGATAATCGGCCCTGAAGACCGCAATCCGGTGATGCTCCACTGCCAGACCGAAAATGTTGCAAGCGATGTAGGTAGGGGACGTCAGACGATGCGTCGATAACCGCGGAAATATTGCAGGCCGCTTTTACCAAACACTTCCCTTACGTCAATATTACCGTAAAATGTTTCATCTTAAAATAACGGCGTGGCAATTGTCAGTCATTTCTGAAGTATGAGTTCACTAAAGTACCCTGATTGGCTTTGCTCCATACCTCAAATGATGCTTGCGAGAATCCTGTCCAGACTTTTAAACGTGTTAAAGTGCTGTTTCCCCTGCCTACATTACCATCTAACAACCCGTAGGGGTTAAAGAATTTCCTATTACTTTGCCGTTCAACCAAGATTGCGTAATCGTGAGTATCCATTATCATCTGCAGATTACTGACATTGCAAAAAAGGGCGAAAAGAGCGGCGGTAATAACGCCCGCGACCCGCCATCGCGATCTCATTGTATGTCTTGCAGAATGAGGCACAATTCTTACATTTGGCAAGCGTAGTATGTTTCCCAGACTGTGTAAGCTCTATCTTTTTCGTTCTGTTCACGCTTATCGAGCGCACCCGTACAAAGTCGTACTAGTGGGCTTTACCTCAGAATTTGTCGGAAATCCTATCCAAGGCCCTTTCTTCCCTTTTTACGTTTAAGCGATTTGTCAAATAATATGCCACATGGTACCTGGATCTTCCGGGCTGTACGCGCCTTCATCCTTGTGGCTGTCCACCCTCTGACAATTATCCACTGTACCTCGAGGCTGTCCACCCTACTTTCTAGTCGAACCATGGAGCCATGACATGAAATTATCTTATAGAATATAGGTTGACCATCACCAAGACCCAGGGAAATTTCAAACAAGTTAGGCGATTGGCGAATTATTATACGCCCTTTCGGGAAATTGTGGAATAAGCTCGAGTACTGCAACCCGTTCAGTAAATAGCCTTACATTTATGTCTATAAACTGACTTCCGAGTAATCGCAATTTTTGCGTATTATAAAAATGGAGCCATGGTCTACAACTACAAGTGTGAACACCCCCTAAGAGACCCTATGTCACTGCATGTCGTTGCCAGTCTTTCCTTCGTGAAAAAGTGAAGCGAAATTTGAAACCCATTTAGGCACAGGTCGTGATTTTTACTTCATTACCGCTTTTGAATTGTGCTACATCGGAACTCGTTCGCCAGCATCAGGCGTCTGCGTAAATCTGTATTTCCATGTGTCGTACACCCAAAGCTCTGAGCACACTTTAAACAGAGCGAACTGTAACATAGTATAGATGCTATATGTAATAAGGATCCACGCAGCCTGTCTCAGCTTGCAAATGCCTAGATTTGCAGTTTCGATATTGATGTACGACAATAACACTCATGACATCCGCCTAATTAACCTGCAGTGGCTTCTGTAAAAGTATGGGGAAATATTCGTGAACTTGGCACCTTAATGGGAACATGGTTAATTGGTTGCCTGTTACGGAGTCCCTGAACCTCGAACTCAAGAGCACATACGAAAAATGGCTGACGAACCCGTACACGGTACGAGAACGAGTAAATGAGGCAAGCTCTGCTATTATCAGCCGTTTGTGCCAACTGTGATTTTGGCATCCTTGTTTTTCTTCCCATCTTCAGCAATTAAGCTGCTACTAAGCCTGCGCCCTGCTATACCGCGGCCGGCAGACCTACAAATCGGGGTCATGCTGACAAATGCAGAGGCACAGCTCCAAGGTGAATTTAGCACCCAATGAGATAGCAGACACAAAATATGCTACACGATGCATCGATGCCGACTTGCCCCCATCATCTGTTCGAATCGTGGCCACAGTTTGTTTTGCTCAAGATTTGGTAAGGGGCCGCCCAATACAGTGCAGTTACATGCAACGATGATGAGAAGAGCGTCCGAAAAAGTCGTGTTAACTAAGCACGTAAACGGCTTCGCGTGTTCGTGCCACGTTGCACACACAAATCTTCTGGGCCACCCAACGAGGCTCTCCCTTCCGATAAATTGCCAGGATATAAATCATCGATCTTGCACGTACACATGGCCCACGATCCCATTGCGATAGCCATATGACGGCACGCGCAGCAGGGAACAGAGCTGCACTGCAATCACACACGAACAGGTCCCTCACACCCTCAGCCAGGTCAGTCACATGCACAGGTTCCAGCCCGCCTGCGTGTACCGTGCGTTCCAGGACGTGCGTGTGCATGCGGCGAGTGCTGTTGCGCCGATGGCACAAACCGAAGGCTTGAATGGGCACATCGCCCATTCTACGGCCTATCCGGCGCGTAATCAAGGACGCACCTACAGATTCGGATGACTGCCTGCAATGATGTAGTATGGGCCTGCAGATATTGACGCAAGCCACGACCTGGGGCAAATGTTACCCATAGGCGCTGTAGCCTGCCGGCGCTAGCAAGGCCCCCCCATTGGTGCCATCTCCACACACATGGTCCTGAGGCAATGCCAAATGGATAAAGCGGTCCTCGCACTGATTCAGAACAATCACACAGTAGTTTCACCTCTGCATCCTGTCCCTACGCTGTACACGCGCTCGGAAGACAGTTACACTCACGCCCCTCCAAGACCTCTCTATTTGTTCACTCAGCCTAGCAATGCCTTCGTCACGAGATGACGTCACATGGTGATGCGTTTTAAGACTTGACCTCGCCGTCGAAGCCCACCCAACCCGCTAGCTTGAAGACGTGGTAAAAGGGTTTCTTCTCAATCTTGCTGCACCAGTTCCAAGCGCTCGTTAGGCGACCGTCAATGCAGGAGCCAGCATCAAAGAAATTGTCGGCGCCGCTCCCGTCGAAGGCGTGTCTGCAGAAGTCCACAATGATCGCCTTCCTGCACTGCTCTACCCCCCCTGTGGAAGAGTCATCACGAAAAGCAAGTGGGCATTACGAGTAACAGTGCGAAATCAACATTACTGACGATAATGGCTGAACGCCAGGCCTTGGTCATTCTACATAAGTGATGGCAAACGGGTAGCGACCACGTGGGACAGCGGAAGGAATTACGACTCAGCATATTCTAGAGCGAGAGGCAGAGACAGCAGCAACGGGCTGTCTGACAGAGCAGCCGCGGAGCGTTATATTACCTACCGAAGCTGGAGTCGATATACGAACGCAAGTTAGAATCCCGGTAGAGCTTCGGCAGCTCTTCCAAGACGCTCACCACCGGGTTTAGGATCCGAGGAACCTGCGGACCATGTTCGAGGGGAGGCCGACAGACGTGTGTCCAGAAGAACTGCAATTTTGCTACACGTGTGTGGATTTCGCCAGCCGTCCTGGCAGGCAAGGTCCGAATGTAACCACGTACATACGGTGCAACGCAACAGATCCCAATCTACCCTCCGCAGGGTAACGACACCGGGGATCATGGGTAATCCCATACACACAGCAATATATCTGCCTATATCAAAACCCGGAAACACTGAAGGAACTGGCACAGTGCGTCCTGTCCACCTGTGTGTACTTGTCTATGAACATGAGCGCGTTCGGCACGTTGTGGTCGCCAAGATGCACCACCGATGACCCTACCCAGGAGCCGATGCGCGACTGTACCCTATATCCGAGGCAACCGGGCCAAACAGGGGCAGCATAAATTGACAGTCGTAAAAGGTAACAATTGTGCGGAGTCGAAATGCCACGGATTCCTAGCTAGGCCGCACTGTGTTAGGGCAAAGCTGTAGCACAGCACAGCACATTGTTCACAATGCCTTCAAAGCATTGCCACACCATGATTGCTTGTACTGCCAACTGTGTAATACATCGCAAGCAACGAACCCCATGCCAGCATCCACCCGCCTTTTCGTAAGAGGTTATCAACGCGTACGAAATACCGCCAACAACACAACATACCGGTTAAGGATCTGCTGCATGGCTTTTCCGACTTGCGGCGCTGACTGAACGCGGTTCAGCCCCTGCCCAGTGTCGCACAAGCGATAGCTATTGCCCTCGCGCAGCATGTCCGACTCTGCAAGATACCACAACTTGAACATCTCTGTGGAAATCTCGCGCCAGAGTGTCAGGGACTGTAGGACGTAGTGGTACTGCCGCTCGTGGTTGTGGGTGAGCCGCGCGCCATCGCGGCCGCCTTGGATAGCAAGCGAGTAACCAGGCTCGTGGGAGTCGGACTTAAAGTAGCGGTGGAAGAAGTGGATGAATCGGTCGATGGGGTCGCCTACAAGCGGCAGAAGTTGCAAGTCAAGGAAGGGCAAGAAGTCAAGGAGTGCACGCCATGACAAGCATAACAACTATAATAACACCAGGCATGTAACCATGTAACACATGGCTACACACCAAAGTTCTTGGTATAGCACCATTGAACATGTCCCCCCCCGTCGCATCAGTGCAAACGGAACAAGGAAGCCTAAGCACCGGTGCACCAAACCCCAAAAGCTTACGATTGAAAAGCAGGTACGAATTGTTGTCCGAGATTGAATAGATACAGAGCAAGATCTCCTCCTCGCTTAGGCGTGCCGAACGGTATCGCCGGCTCAGGGCCTCGCGCGCCTTCTCCTTTACCTTAATATCGCGCTGCACTTCATGGCGCGGCCGTTCACCTGCGGGTCAATGCAGCCATACGCAAGGGCAATGAAAGCGAGTAAAGCAATTATCGCCTTCACGCACATCCACATTTTCCTTTTCAGCACCCCAAAGGACGGGGCCCGTGCCTTATCCCTTGGCAATTCCCCTACCCGCAATGATTTCTGCTGTGGCCGTGTGCATCAGCGAATCATCCAGCATGGCGAGTCCGCTGCGCTCTTCGAGGAAGTTGTACACGGTTCGTAACTGCCGTACGCATTTAAACTCGAGCATCTCCTGGATGGCAGGCTCCGCACTGTCCATGAGCAAGTACATCAGCTTGCCGTACTCGCTGCGCATCTTGTCAGGGTTCAAAATCTTGTAGCGCCGCCCGAGCTCAAAAATGTCCTGGGATGGCAATGCAGCAGATGGAAGAAAAGACGCTCACGAAACGCGTTATAGTGGTCGTAATAACATAACCGGGGCGATACAGTCCGAACGTTCGTGCAGGCAGTTTCTACGAAAACGCCGCGAGAGGATCAAGACATAAGGTTTAAAGGAGCTGAACCCACACGCTGGCTGCGCCGGTTTAAGAGCATTAGCTCAAACCTCTTTCATGTCGTGCCGAAGTGATAGTTTTATATTCAACGTATGATGCCACCAGGGTACGGACAATATCGTTTATTCTCTCGCTCCTGTTTCTGCTGCTGTCCGGGCGAACTGCGTACCTGGAAGAACTCCTCGTTATCTGCAAAGGACCGGTCCCGGATGAGGTCCTGGCCCTTTTTGTAGTTCGTGGCCACCATAAGGCCAGACAAAATGGCACACAAGTCCTGTGCAAATAATGAATGACAGCAAACATCGCAGGGACAGCATCTTATCATCGGTAGATGATACCATTTCGGCGTGCCAATGGTTGCTGCGAGAAGTTGCAAAAGCTACTAAGCAGAACATGAATTCAGAGCTGCCGGGGTGCCCACACACCAATCGATCATACCGAATGCTTCGTTAAGCGTTCCCCTAAGCGGCAAGCCCAAGGGCCTCATACATGAGATATCCCACCCTTCCAGGTATTGTGCATTACTATGGCATGAAGCCGGTGGTAAAGCTCTCAACCAGGATTGCGCGCCCCTCGTCGTTACACGTACCCGAATTTGCGCGTTTACACGCTGATTTTTGTTCCGCCATGTTAGGATGTCCACCTGCGACACACGGCGAATTCACATGAAACGCAACGCACAACAAAAAACATTCCTTTCAGTAATCATCGTACAGATACCCGAACTCGGTCTTTGACGTGGAGAGTCTCCAACCTAAATGGAAAAAGCATGCACGCTACAGCAAAGTACGACAAAGCTTGTCCGTGCCTGCAAACCCCAAGCGTCCCGGCAGGGTGCATATACTGTGCAGTGTGTTTCAAACGCCGCACCTTGTCCGTATACTCGCTGACGTTCAGTGCCGACTCAAGTAGACGAAGGAGCTTGCGTTCGTCGTGGCTGAGGCGCAAGGGAATGTACCGTGCGCGCTCAGCAAAGCTCGTGCTGGGCAGGCCCGCCGGTTGTGAGGCTATGGGCCCTCTCAACGGCTCCTCCAAGGCGTCCTGCGGTGGTGCCCAACAGCGTGAGAGCTTCGGTCATAGCTTTACGCGCTGGCGACATCGCGTTATTGGATGTGATGGACACACAGATTGACCAACGAGGACTGTACGGCCTTTGCCGTCTGCACACGCACCGTATTGTTTAGAGGCGGCCGATGATGGCACTCACCTCCTCTGCAGCCGCCTCCTCGCCAGCCTCGCTTGTTGAAGCCGAATCATCACGCACGCGCTTCATGTCAACATCGTTGCCAAGGTCCGCCTAATTGACGG
Organism: Volvox reticuliferus; assembly: GCA_019650235.1. Lineage (NCBI taxonomy): Eukaryota > Viridiplantae > Chlorophyta > Chlorophyceae > Chlamydomonadales > Volvocaceae > Volvox > Volvox reticuliferus. The sequence continues at coordinate 1,157,583 of BNCP01000011.1, read as the reverse complement.
GGCCAAAGATTTATTTAAACCACCGGATAGTAAAAGAACCCTCGTGCCCAAATGCATGTCAATGCTTCCATCATGTTTACCTGTGCGCTAGATCGCTTCAGCGTTGCTAGGTCGCTGGCCTGTTGCGCAGCAAAGGCACGGGCTTCCATAGCCGCGTCATTCAGCTTGTCGAGCAGTCCATTAAACAGGTGTGCGATTTCCTGGAAGTCCCCAGCTGTGCTCCCCGGATGCTTAAGGAGCTGGCCCAATGCTTCCTTGAGGCGCTCCGCCTCCTGCCGAGAATGGGAAACCACCAGTCACCAATTTGATGTGACGTGCTTGTCCAGAAGGGCCACAACTGCACCTGAAAGCTACATCCAGCATGGGCAGGCATTTGCACAGAAAACCCAGGACATCATTCGGCGACACACTGACCGACCCCCGTACATCATTTGTACGACTCCCAAACACCACGTCCCTACATCAATAAAAGACACATTTCCTGGCACATGGATTCGATAAGAAGAGACTGTTTCACCTTCATACTGACGACACTTTGCCATCAGCTAAGACACACACGCCTGACCTATGTTTCACATCACATTAAAATTTAGTGCAACTAAAGGATTAGTATACAAAACTTCGATTACAGTCGTGACCATCAAACTTACAGACCAGTGCATTTACCTGAGCCAATCCGACAGAGTCCTCCTCCTTTTGAGCCGCGTATTCAGCTAGCTGCTCTTGCGCCACGCGTAGCCGATTTGCGCAATCTTGAGCTTCGGCTTCGGCTTTTAGACGGGCAATGTGCTCCTCTGTGCAACGTTGTGGCGGCCGAGTAGTTCTTTGGCAAGAGTTTCTAGGTAGAACTTATAAGCAGAAAACCCTTCGTATGACACGAAGCCAGCCTCCAACACCTGGCCTCACCGTATGATGAGGCGCCTGCATCCAATCCATGCGCAGCACCCTGCGACTCTTGTTCATTTTCATCCAATACGGCCCCAAGCTTTGCAGAGTTCATGACTGATTGGTGTTGTGGCGCCGCACAAAGAGTTGCCGCTCGGAACAATGAGCCAAACAACTTGAACATCACAGCCTAAACATCACTACAGTACGCCTTATATGAAGTTGGATTGTTATATTGCACCGTAGGTACCGAAAATTTAGCAAAATTTGCTGGACCCACTTTATCCTTTTGGCAAGAATGTTCACACTGGTCCTGTAATTCAAGCCTGCAAATAGAGTTGAGGACTTCCGCCTTAGCAGTTTAACTTTAGGCCAACATATGGGTAGTCCAAGTACTCTTGTGACGTTTTTCGAGAAACTCAGCGCAATGCCGTACAACCCCTTTTTGGAAGCAAGACGATCGAGCTGCGCTCTAAGGTCCCCAGCAGTCCATTACGTGCAGCGTTGTGGAATACATTGTAAGCATGATGCCAAATGAGATGTAACATGCCTACCTGATCGGTCAACTCTACAACTGACGCCCTTCTGGTGTAGATATGGCGGGAAGGTTCAGTCCTTAAGCTGTTGGGCTATTTTATACACTTTGGGCTGCTCCTCTCTACCCTAATTATTGCAGTGGCATGGGGGCCTGAACTTTAACATAATTTTGACCAACCGGCGAAAATGGACCGCCTGTTAGAGGTCCTAACGGGCCTGGCGCCCCTGCCGCCCACACGATTCGTGGGTCATGAAGGACCTATTGACGATGAGTCTTGGACGCGCTTGCTTGAGGCCTTGCGACATAATAGAGAAGCTGTCGGCGTGCGCTTGCGCGGTCAGTAGGACTTGCAACAGTGTTATGCACACATCTATTACTCAATGACTTACATACTTATTGTGAACTCTTCGGATTTCTAGGCTGCGGGCTCAGCTGCACACGTGCAAGCCAACTAGCAGAGGCCTTGGCAACCAACACAGGTCTCGAGGTGCTTGAGCTTCCAGGTAGGCAAGGAGGGATGGAATGACAGCTGAAATGATGATGTTTGAGGAGATCAACTTTGCAGCGTCCTTCTGGTGGATTTAGTTGCTGTTTTTAATGGTTCGGAAGGCCCCCGGGCTACAAAACCCTAGTGACGTGCATCTAACAATCTCTCCACCCCAAACGACAGATAACAGCATTGGCGAGCGTGGGGTGCAGGCCATGATTGAAACCTTGCGGCTAAGCAACTGCACCCTGAAGAGTATTGACCTGTCAGGTACGGATTTCGACGTATATCTGGTGTCCAAGGAAGCCATCTTGTCAACAAACTTTCGCGCATCCAATCGTGGGCCGGACGATGTGCCTTTGTAACCTGCGGTACAGCAGGGCAGCTATGGCCCTGATTATGTGCCATCCTCGCGTGGCATGTGCAGGAAACCCTTGCTGTGAGGACGCAGCGCATGCATTACTGGAGCTTGATGGCTTGCTGAAGCGCAATCGCGTAATCAAGAAACTGCCCAAGACGCCCGCTGGTGGGAGCAGCCTATCTATGTGTGGCAGTCTTGCGTCCAAATCGGCACATCACACACCCGGGAACACACTGCCAACGCCACAGCTATCCCAGGCTTTCTTAGCGACAACAGGTGCGCAGAAGATGCCTCAGTACATAAGCGTTGCCTATCATATACCCTACCGCATGCAGGGAAAAGGACGAAGGTTGGGGCTGAAGTGGTGCGTTGCTGCGTTGTGTCAATGGCAGTCCCATCAAGGTGCCATAGGGGACGTTGGCCTCCAAACTTGGTCCGCTTCGGTTGCTATGTGGGAAAGCTTCGCATTTTCGGCTTGCAGGGCTGACGTCTAACGGATTCTCCTTTGAACTGGAGCAGCGACTGCAGCACCTCGAGGAGGCGGAAGCGACGATTCGCAGTGAGCTGGAGCATGTGCGCAGGTAATGAGCACGCGACTTACCGTTTGTGCAAATGCCATTAGGTAAATCCTGCTAGGTGTCTTGGCGGCAGTAAGGATGCAATCATAAAGCTAAGTTGCACCACGATGCTTTCGAGACATCCTCCCGACAGGCCGAGTCGCACCATTGTGAGCGAATTGTTCTTGGTGTGCTGACAACAGTCATATCGCACCTTTGACCGCAGTTTCAGCTCGCAATCTGAGGTATGGCAAAAGAAAATCGATGCAGCCGGCCAGCAGATTGCAGCGATCCTATCCCTGGTGGACAGTCGCAACCTGACCCTTGAGGCGCGTTTGCAAACAATGGAACACTGGAGGGCCAGTGCGGAGCAGGCGTGGGCGGGACAGTCCAAGGTATTCGGGGTCAGGATGCCAACACGCCAAGGGGCCAGGGCGCTGCCACGTGTTTGAATGCAACAGCCAAGGTGCTGTTACGGAATTGCCGTGGTTCAGGGTTGGCTCTAATCCAAATCGTAAGGCACGCGCAGTAGATCACATATAGCCCTTGAGCCTTAACATCACTGAATGACGCACCTGTTGCCTTTCCCTATTATGTTATGTCCCTCGGCCAAATAGGTGTTGGAGGATATGGCAGGCCAACTGCTCGGTCTGATGCGGCGGGTGCAGGCGCTGGAGGCTCTGTTGGGTTGGGCTGACGTGTCTAACGGCAGGGCCAGCAGCATTGCAGTGAGCGTTCGGTCGTCAGCTGGTCCAGTAAATTTAGAGGCAGCGTTATCATCGGCGGAGGCACCGAACGCCTTCGCGTTATGGCAGGAGATGACAGATCTGCGAGAGCGGTTGGCAAAGTTGGAAGCTGCGCCGGCTAATGCGGCACAGGCAAAAGCTAGCTGCGAAGAATGCCCTCAGCGCACGATTGTAGAGCAGCAGCAGCAAGAGGCGCGTGCAGCGGAGGACAAGGAAGCCAATGTCGCCACGCAGCATGGCCCAAGACCCGTCGCTGGTGAGCAGCTACGATAGTAGGTGCTGTGTTTTTTCCTTTCCTTGTAACCTCTGGGATGTTGGAGGGAATACCGACATGCCAACATTCCACCTTTTTCTCTAGTACGGACGTTTGCTGAGTACAATCGACATTACAGTGCTAACCGAAAGTTGCCTCCATTAGTCAACATTCTCAATCCGGTCTGCTTGTCATGCAGGCAACGGTGCAGGCGACGCCATTATCTCGTGTGGTCAGCAGCATGCCATTCATGGCGACAGCAGGGCAGCTTGTGATGCAACCGGCGCCCCCTCAAGTGCCGAAACTGGCCGCCGGGAGCCGACACTTAGCGCATCCGTTTCCGAGCTTTCGTCAGTAGATAACTTGTCACCGGCTTTGCGCACCCACGACCCCGACGCAACCGGCTCCACCACAACCGGTCCCAGCGCCAGTCCTGTGCCCATGAGTAAGAAGCATGGCGGCGGCAGCAGCAGCAGGCCTTGGTGGAAGAAGCAGCAGTCTCAAACCGCACGGAATACGGGTAGTCTGCAGGACAGGCGCGGAGTGGGAGTGAAGCCTCTGCAGGTGCCCAGTAGCCCTATCCTGTGGCATGTCAACACGTTTGCAGTAAGCCCTGGCTCCTGCGCCATCACCCCGACGCGTGAGCGCGCGTCGATGTTTGAGACCGTCAAGGCACAGCCATTACCGACAGGCGCAATGCCGTCCGGCAACGGCAGTCACGGTGGTGTCGACATGCATGACATCGTGGATGAGCAAGTGGACTCCGGGGAATGCTCTGGCTTTGTCATGTATGCAGCAGTGCCACCGCGGATGCAAGGTATGGCGCATACCGCATGCAGCAGCGCAGCGCAGCGCTATACACCATCCCCGTCCGATCCACGCGACTCGGTGGAGATTTCGACGCACCTACGAGCCCCAGCGCCAGAGGTTAACAAGGCAATGAATGGCGGGATTGAGGACGCCAGCGCCGATGCTGCTGCTGCTGTTGCTGCTGCATGTCACGAGGTGCCGATGCTGTGGTCCGTCATCACCCCCGGTAAACCCGGTCCAGCTCATGACCCACCGGACACGCCGCGTGGAAGCACCTTCTCCGTGGACGCCGACACGGTGTCACTGTCGGTTGTCATGGCGGGCAGTGCCGCGCGGCCCCGTGCTCCCGCCGTTGCCACAACTGACTTCTCTCCCTTGGCATATGCGGTTAGCACCAAGGATCCTGTTGAACCGGAGATAGAGTGGTCAATCGGATGTCCCCCAGGTGATAGGGCCAAGCAGCTTCTCGACGGTGCTGTGCCAGAGCTGGGTTCAGCGGCATTGGCTGCGAGCAGTTCCAGTATCCATGTTGCTAAAGATGGTTGTGACTCAGATGCGACCGAGGTGTTGGGCACAGGTGAAGCGCTGCCGAGATCCCCTAGGATTGAGGCAGGGGTTGAGGTGCAGACAACAGTACAAAGCATCGACGCATCAGGAGTGACAGTTCGGGCGTGGGCAGCATCATTATCAGCTGAAGCATCAGCACCTGCCCCCCCTGTGACGTCAACCGGCAATCTGACACCTACCTCAAAAACATGTCCAACGGCCAGCCCGACGGTATCGGCCAGTAACGTCCGCCAGGGGCAGCAGCATTACATGTCGTCGCCACTATGCTCAGTTGCGCCACGACGTACTGCTGCACCGCGGGCATCCCGCTCCGGCACGGATGCTCATCACCGGAGCATCGCCCATGATGTTAAAGCTGCGGCGGGGACTTCCGCGGCGGCTGCGGTGTTATCTCCAGGGCGGCATGAGGGACATGGCAATGCAAGTCGTCCCCCTCACGCACCGCCTCATCATCAGCAGGCGGCAACTGTAGCAGCAGCAGGAGTAGCCGTATCGGTTAGCAGTCGGCCGCGGGACCTGGCGGGTCATGAAAAGGAACACGGGGTGCAGCCACGGGCCACAAGCTCCTCAGTTATCTCAGCCCGGGAGTTGGCCGTACCGCTCTCTACGGAGGACGTCGCAGGCGCTGGGGTTGCCAGCAGCGCAGGCGCTGGATTGAAAGGGAACGCTCACCTGCAGTCCCTGCGTAGTGGGGCTTGCACCGCGCCGGGCGGCCATCCGCCGCACTCAGCAGGGCCACACACCACCGCCGCTGTCTGCCCTGGCCAGTCCGCAGGACACGTGTCGGGCCCCGGCCGTGCAAGCTTACAAGCCCACTCGGCCAGGTACGTGGGGGCAAGGACGAGATGTGAGGTTAGCTACTGGTAGGGCAATCCGGGTCTGGGCTAAGCGAGCATGAGAGTTCCAATGCAACTTGTTGCATGTTTGGCTTCATTATTCATTTGATTGAAGATTAAGGTCGGTCATGTTTTGGCGTACCACAGGAGCTTTTCGTCACATCGTGGGGAGACTGGAGTCGGCGCTTCAGGTATGTGTAACCTGCGACAAAGGTTGGTGAAGTCTGCGTCAAATCGCGGGGAGCAGCCATAAGAACATGTAATGCCATAACGCTGCTAGGAATGTGAATGTCACTGATCAGAGGAGGGAATGAGGGAAGGACTAACCATGGCTGCGGTCCAGACTCCGTTTCCGTACTCCTCCCGCTGCCGAGCCCCACGATCGCATTTACAAATCAAACATTTTAGAGAGGAATGAGAATCCACGTAGATATCCACATATTAAGCCAAACACATTTATATCGTTTCTGCTATGTACTTTGGGTGTAGCACAATAACCATGTATTGACGTGTGTGAACCATGTCGCCCCATGCACCTTACGTGTGTAACCCTCTCCTTCCGTCGATTCCGGTAATTTTCTAGGTTCACTTCACTATTTGACAAATAATCCTAACCAACTTCCTATCCTTCGCACCCATCGCAACAGCCAAGCCCGGCGGTGCTGGGGCCGGTCATAGGATAACAAAATCCGGGGTTGGCAGTCTCCACCGTCCCAATGCCACCGCTGCAACCGGTGCAATGACAGTCGGTGCGTCGATCAATATGAGCCGCAGTGCCTCCAGTAGCACTTCGTTTGCAGCGCCGACAGTTGCAGCAGCCATAGCTGACCAGTCGGTGCGCCATGGCTCCAGCCTTCGTGCTCGAAGAACGGAAGGTGGTGCTTCTATGGACGCGGGTCCAATTTCCAGCCACTCGGTGGCGGCAGATCCACCAGAGGCTGAGGATTCCCAGGGCCAGGATGTTGTCTTCACAGGGCCCGTGGTTACGGCTTATGTGCAAGCGGTGGAGCTAGTCGCAAGAAAAGCCTCGCAGTCTGATGGAGGCGTGAGTGGCGGCAACGGGCACGATGCCGGGCAGGGACTACGTGAGATCTGCAAGGAGCATTCGACCTGCAGTCTCGATACGGGAGAAGCAGCGGCGGCAGCGGCACAGGGCGGGTCTGATGGCGCTGCTGCGGCCGTGTTCCAACAGCCACAGCATAGCAGTAGGGGGTACCGGCCAGGTGCTCGAACGCTGGTACCCGGCGCGGCGGCAAACATAGCGGGCCCCCATTTGAAGGGCGTTCCAGCACGGATGTCCATTCGCAATGTCACGAGCGTTGCCGGTGCGACGAAGCGGTGGATGTGAACTGCGCACATTCACAGCGCCAACATCGAGAGCGCCGTGAATTATTGCCAGTTGTGTTAGAAACGAGATGCTTGTTTTGCATGCAACCAGTTGGATTCGACTCGTCCGTTGTTCATCTCTATCTCTCCCCTGAAATATGGTATGCCCGACGGGGTTCGCTGAGCAAGAGAGGCACGGCCGTGGACAGCTAGCGAACTCAGCACGGATTCCAAACCGTACGGGGCCTGGGGTGTGGCGAGTTCTAATTGCAGCTACACCATACCAACTAAGGGTTCACGTGACCTGCGAACCACTTAAATGGTGTATTTCAAATTTCTTACTTTTTGATAGCCCGCGACGGCTGTGTGACCGGAAAACGGATGTCACTGGACAGTAAACATTCATTACCCACGCGACCATTTTTGCTGACCAAGTTTGGCACAGGTCCACTAGAATCGATTCTGTTGTGCTGGTGCGCAGCTCCAGCTCAAATTCTATCTTTTGCAGGTAATCCTGAAGCAACTAGTGCATGAAGCAAATTGGGTGGAGCGTGTACAGCAGGGGCCTCCCGCCCATTGGTCTGTCGCATTTGGACATTTCGACGAGATCGTGCATCCGACATAGCTCCTCCGGATGGCAGCGGTTGTTAAAATAGGCTTGGTGGGGAATGGGTTTACGAATGCAATGCCGGCAAACTCCGGTAACCTCATCACACTTCACCTAGGCGCATTTTTGCTTTTTCTCCCGTTGTTAGTCTCCCGTCGCGTTAGTTAGCGCCCGATTAACATGGGGGGGGGCCTTCGGAGTTATTAAATCTACCTGTCTACACAGTTGTCCTACGGGGTAGTAGGATAATGCTGCGTGTGGATCTGTCCGTCAAACATTTGTTAATGACACTGGATGCCAGCTTGCCAATCACTGTATGCATACCCATATCCATTTCAGAGTACGTCAGCGGTGTGCTTGCAAGCACACGGACTGCCAGATTGCGGGTTGACGAAGCCACCACACGCTGTAATTAGCAATGGCCCGAAGAAGTCGAAATATTCTTTTTCACATGTGGAGGTGCGGGCCAGCGGCCTGCTCGGGGCTGGCAAACGGTGTATTTGATAAAAACGTACATGCAGGATACCGATATATGAAAATTATGTATGAATGAGCAAGTTGTCGTGCTGATTAGGACCATCAGCGACCACCATGTAGGATTTCGCGATTTCTCTCAAAGCTAAGGTTGCAGCAGCACGCCCAACACATCAGCCGATCTGTACGACACCAGTACCCTGTCAACAATATGCAGAACAAGCTTTCCGGCATTGCCCACGTAGACGTCTTTCGATATGATGTTGCCAGATGTGACACCGCTGAGCTCAATGTTGCCGTCGCTGAATGAGATGAGCATCTTGCTGCCGATTGGCGTGTTGTACAACTTGGGATCTACGTTCAAATGAATATTTTATACATTAAAGTAACGATAAGCAAAATCACATCAGGAGGAGATGGGCGGGGCAAATGATTAGCGAGTAAGATATGGATCAGCAAGGGAAGAAACGAATGGGAGAGAACTCGGGGCGAATGGTCAGGCCGCCTGAAATACGGTGATGGCGGGGAAGAATTGCGCCAGCAGAGCCGGCAGCGTTCCGTTCCCTTACCCGCCCCATGACCCTCCTCTACTTCTATACAAAATGAATGGGAGCTTATTAAAGAAGCATACTACAAGCACCTATCCGCTATGTATTAAGGGGTGATACACTGCGCTGTGGGCAACTTGAAATGCAAAGACGAGCACTGGGGGCCCAGACCGGGCCTAACCACAGCGCAGGGGAGGGGCATTCCAATATATATATATATATATATATATATATGTGTGTGTGTGTGTGTGTGTGTGTGTGTGTGTGTGTGTGTGTGAGAGAGAGAGAGAGAGAGAGAGAGAGAGAGAGAGAGAGTATTGCTGCCCAGTGGCTCGTATGTAGTGGTGTGTGCCCCAACGCAACGGGTGACCCAACGTCAATGGAGAGGCCCTTACACCCTGAGTGCTGTAGTCGCGGCCGTATACTCCCCATGCCGTCCTTAGGGGTTTCATTTCAGTCTCAAATTCAAATAACCATGCCACATGCAATTAAACATAAGATATAAAAAATAATAAAATAATAAAATAATAACCGCGGTGGCTGGGGTGGGTGCACGATACCGTGGCCTACTTACCGCGGCCGACTGCCAGGGAGGACAGGCCCGACAGCTGCGCGGACGACAGCGTTTCACCCAGGTGGATGTGGTCATAAAATACCTGCATGCGTACATTTATGTGTTGGTAATTAATTGGTGTCGTGATGTTGAGGGAACGGAGGCAGAAATACAGGAAGAGGAAAAGAAAGGGTAATTGAAATTGAATAAAGAAGAAAACCTAGGAAAAGGGATGGAAAAGTAGGCTGTTAATAATGCGCGAGGACGGCCTGGGATGTGCGTATACGTGGCAGGGTACGGAATACCCGAGGCACTGAAGTACGACGGAGGATGGAGGTGAAGTAAAAGCGGGTGTATAAACCCTATCCAGCGGATAGTTACCCATACGGCACCGTGCGGTGGACAATACACACAGTACAGTATTGTACTGTTCAGGTATGTGATAACTCACGATTGTGTTTAAGAAGGCACTGAAGGTGGGGTTAGCGAGGCTCTCCGCCATTAGGGCCTCCACTGCCGTGATGTTGAGAATGCTGGACATTGCTGGGCTGATCAATGTGGGGAAGAAAACATTCCAAGCCTGCGCATACATATATATGAGCAGCGGGTGGGAATGTAGGCAGACATATGGACGTATATGTGTGAGTGTGTGTGTGTGTGTGTGTGTGTGTGTGTGTGTGTGAAGATTGTTACACTGTGCGCGACTCGCCCTGCAAAGACGAGCACCGGGGGCTCTGACCGGGCCGCACCATAGCGCAGCAGGGGAGGGACACGTGGCTTTGTCTGTCTGTCCTGCGGGCGCGCTCGCTCCTCACTCAGGCCAGCAAGAGCACGCAAAACACGGAAGCCCTATCTAGCCTGGCTGCTAAAGAGCACAGAGCTGCACCCAAAAAGTATATACTATTTAATGAATCGATTGTGTTCATGATCGTATTAGATTCATGATAGCAATTAATGGAAAGGCATACAGGCATGCGCACGCCCACCTGGTTCGTAGATGCGAAGAGGGTGCCGACCAAATTGGAGCGTTTGAGCAAGGGGCCCAGTCCCGATCCCAGAATGATCCCCTGCACGGATGGATGGAGAAACGGGTAATGACGGATGTATGTAGATCTGGTCTGTTTTTCTGATCAGCGCAAGAATATAATATATAACACCCCAGATCTACAAAATATATCTATATTATTATATGTATGTATTACACGTATATGTATATATGTGTGTAGGATAGGGGGGTTTTGCTTCACCCGTGGCCACTACCTGGTAGTCCCTACCTTCCCCAGTATTTCGGGGCACCCTGATCCATTCACCCACGCGGACTTCTCCGAAATCAGTGATTTTCCCGGGTTCAGCACCCACCACCACTATATATATATATATATATGTGTGTGTGTGTGTGTGTGTGTGTGTGTGTGTGTGTGTTATATGAGGTCATTGGAAAATTTTGCAGGTGTTTCTATTTGTAGTAGTTGAGTGCCGAAAAGGCCTCGCGAGATGTTGACAGGGTAGGTGCTGCTTGCACCTTATATTGTGATAGTGTGTGCTGTACAGGTACGACTACTACACTATTCGTCGGGTTCACCACTTCGCTTTCTGCTGGGACCGGAAGAGACCGAATAAGGTTCACCGTTACCCTATAAATCGCTTTAAAACCCCGAACTAACGAACCTCCAAAGTACCAACCTAAAATCCTAATTAAGCTTTGTTGGGTTATAGCACCTTTACACATAAACGTGCATCATCACCCATGCAGGCCTTGCTGCGCACACCCAATAGCTACCAGGCATGTCAGCACCATAATTTATCAAGTCTTAATCATGCAAGACTTCGGTCGTCCATGAATTTGATGAAATTGCCGCACAAGATGGCGCTGAAACTAAAAAAACTATTCATTTTAATGACCGCGCACATCGAGACGCGTGCCGTACTGACCGCGAAAACGTCAAGGCCCTCGTACTTGAGTGCGTCACCCAGGGTCGCGTACTGCGGCAAGACCTTGGGCGGCTTGGCCAGGTCAAAGGGCACCAATACGCGGTCCACGACGTGTACGACAGCCTGACGATGCAGAGAGACATCGGTACGGTAGGATATATACGGCAGTATGGGATGTAGGGGAAATTGCCAGCCGTCATAAGCAAACAAATTGGTCATGGCATGCTATGCATTATACATCGATCTCTTATTCGGAAGAAATTACGACAAATACGGACGCGTATAGAAATTAGATTACTGAGCTAACTGCAGAGATCCGGATGGAGGGGCCCGCCCCGCCCGTCACGCACTGTATGACGCAGGCACGGACATACCTGACCCGCCCGGAGGTTGGGTTGCACCACGATCGCCTGTGACAACCGGGCCTCGATGAACACCTCGTCCCGCCGCCTGTATGTGTATGCATGTGCGTATGTACGACAACATGAAATAGGCATGCGGGATGGCAGCTAGCGCTGTCGTCCGTATACCTGGCCCGCATCCACTATAAGTATTAGTAATGACGGGGGAGCCCGAGCGGCTCAAGAGCATGCAGTACCCAAAAGAGCGCTTATCGCACAGCACACACATATGATATATATGATGTATACTATGTATCACTCACTTCACATACATCATTACATACATGCGTCATGTACGGCGGATTAAGAATGAACAGATCATCAGTGGGTGAAACTTCACCTTGCATGCACTCACTTGGTGACATTGAGACAGTAGCCCCCCGGGAGCGCCGTCTGCAGCTTGCGGTTGGTTGGCAGAGAGGAGGTGTCGTAGGCCGCACCGGAAAGGAAATGATATTGGCTCAGCTGGCTGATCAGCTGTGGCCCAAATACCATCACCAGCTCCCCGAAGTCGACTCCCATTGACATCGCGTAGAGCTCAAGCGCCTGCGTCCGTGCATGTGTTGTGCAGAGCAGATAAAGAGTGAAAGCGAGAGAGTGTGTATGGGTATGCGTATGTGTATACGTGTGTGTAGGGGGATATGGGTTTTTATGCTTTTTTTATGCTTTAAAACCCTAAACCCCTGGCCACTACCTGGCTGTCCCTACCTTCCCCAGTATTTCGGGACACCCTCATCCTTTCACCCCATCCGCGGACTTCTCCGAAATCAGTGATTTTCCCCCCCGGGCTTCAGCACCCATCACCAGCATCCAGTGAAATCTGCCGGATGAAAGGCCGGGTCAACTCCTCTCCTGGTCAGCTAGCAGATCATTACACCCGGGGTCTATCCCCGTCCATCATTGTGGGGGCACGTCCACCCTCTGTCAATGGTAGAAGTCCCCTTCAGTACCTAGCCTGGATCAATACTGGAATCTCTCGGGACACAATGTAGTGCCCTACGGACAATATATGTGAATTTAACGGTGTGTGTATGTGTCCTTTTTGCTATTTGGCCACTGGCCCCATAACCACTTTAACCACAATAACTTACGACTACCGATGTATGTATGTATATGGGACCGCATGAAGCATGAAGCATGCACGCTTGCTAGGTACGAGGCACAAGCTGCTGCCCGCATCCATTCATGCTCGCACCGCATTGGTCGGTACGAACAGTGTGAAGACTTCGGAGGTCGAGTTGGTTAGGTAAGAAGACAGCTTCGAGCTCGGCATGGAAAGCAGCTCATGGGCGTACGACAGATCACTGGCGCTTGCAAGGAGCTCCGACACAGTTTGGGACGGACTCGTAATGCTGCTGACGGCGACCCCTGCGCGCGGTGCGTGTATATTTGTGTATGACATTCGCGTGTGCGTACCTCATCAAGGACAGGAGGACCTTGATAAGTAGGAAAGGTGGAACGACTTAAGCATAAGCACGTATGTACGGAAGCAAGGCAAAGGTGTGAGATAGCTGTCTGGAGCGAGTAACCGAGGCGATGGATGCATGCTTGCTATCTAGCTGCTGAGGTATAATGAATGGAGGTACATAGATAGATAGATACGGAACTCGGCCAATCTATCTTCGTACGCACGCCGCCGTCTTTGGAACGAACATGAAAAAACAAATAAAAAAGTTTAAAAAACAAAGAACGAATAAACATGCTAAGCGACAAAATACCCTCCAACGAAAGCAAGCGGGGTCCCCCCCGCAACGCACGCACGTGTGTGCAGCCATAAGACTATCTACGTAACTGACATCCAAGAAGCTGCCCGAATGATTAATAGTTGTTATATGTAATCGAAATTTGTTCAGTATTAGGATGCGTGGGGGTTGCGTAGAATCAGTGCATGATATGGCATATATAATGTCATGCCGTATGTATGTTAGGTTGTGACCGCTGCGTGTTTCTTGGATGCCTACGGGTCGATCGATCGGTATCACGATAAAATACCAAACGTCATTACGAGAAAGCTTGGGTTGGTGGTGAAATCTTGACGCTGCTCGCCTAAAGTGTGCACCCGCTTGCTGATTAAGAATAGACCATAGGCCATACATGTCGTCGTCATATTTTTTTGATATATTACATATGCATAATTTTTCTTATTGACGATGTACGGATGGCCGCTATGGTTGGATAGAGGATGCTTACTTATTATTGGAACGCAGTATAGTAGTGAACCGCTCGCTAGTAAGCATGGCCCGCCGAGCGAAATAGGATGATGTCACGACAAAACAGGTTACCGTGCATGCTACCTAGCTAGGTGGCCAAGCGAGTGATTCGCATACAGTGGGTTCGTAGGACGACGGTACTCTGGCGTAACAATGAATGAAAAAGTGTGATGCAAGGATGGCTCGCCGTTATCATGTCCATTTCATTTGCTAATAACAGCCAGTACGTCGTCGCAGCAAGTATTCGACAATATCTTGCTTACCGGCTTGGAGAAGCGCCACAAGTCCTATCAACGGGAACACGAAGCGCCACATCATCAGCCTTTTGTATGTTGTGCTTGAAGTGTTAAGCTCAAGATCGAGCTTATTTATTTATTTATTTATTTCTAGAAATCAGTAACGAAATCAATGCAAGTATGCCAGCAGCCAAGGAAGGCCTATTATTATCTACCTCCAAATCGAATGCCGCCAACAGACCGACAGTTTATTAGATGAATGGTGTGATCAGCGCCCAAATTCTGCCTGCAGCATTCATATACCTGCACGAGCACTATAAATACCTGCGCATGACTGTACGGGCACGGCGCAGGTACGATCGCCCATCGTGAAAGATAACCGTATGTACGTACATCGAACAAGATTATAGGGCGCTAGGACGCTGTTCCCCCCACAGGTTTTCAAGAATATATCGATACTAACATTAAGATTTTTATTGCCAAGCAGCAAAGGCATGTTTCACAGCGCACTATACCCCATCCAGCCACCTCTCGGGCGGGGCTCTCCAATTTGTGAATGCATATCTAAATAGATATAATAAATATAATAATCACTGTCTATATGAACGGCAATAAAATAATCTAACCTACAGACGACGCCAGCAGATGCCGCCTATAGGTAGGTAAGCCACATTAGGTCACATTTATATGCATGCGGGTTACACAGAATGCAGAAGGCATGATAGTGGATTGCATCTATGCATCTAACGCATCTTATAAGCCACAATTAAATATATAATGTAGAACACAATATAGATAGGAGAGATACGTGGGTGCTGCTCGCTGATCAGTATTTGTCCGAACCTGCAACATTCATTTTACATATTTCAGCAATCAAAACAGTCTTAAAGGATATTTCTTCCAAATTATTTCATGTAAGTCCTCGGTACCTTTTCCATTCGTTCCATCCCTTCCTTACTTGTCACGTACGGCACATTAGGGACCGCTTACATATTTCTGAAACTGCTTGCGGACGTGTAACTTGTATGTTAGAATTAGTATCGGCCCGTCCTGAATTTTGTTTATATTTCTGATTATTGAATCGATGACCGAAAATAGTAGTATCGGTCAGGAATAAAGTGTGATCGGGCCTACCTTTTCAGGAGATCGCGGCCAGGGTCGCAAAATCTGTGGAGACTCTTCGCGACAATTGAATAGCTTTTACTATCATTATAATATATAAACATTTTGTCCGACAAAGCTCATGAAAATTTCTTTTAGTTCGTAAACCCGGCTGGACTCTTCAACTCGGTCAACTACTTCTCGATTTGTGCGTGTCATCCGTGTGTAGGGGCCATGCTAATCTTCTCTGTATTTTCTACTTTTTAGAGTTATGCCGAGGTGAAGTGAACTGCCTCCTGCTGGCGTCCAAATAACGAACTTGCCCCCAGCGTCGCGATCCTGTAAGCTGCGTTCATTTCGACCGGCGGCTACCCCTGGTATTCTCTGGCCTCCAGTGACTGCCGAGCGGCAAGCAAGCAACGCTTGTTACGGCGCTACATTCCTCAAACCTGCATTCAGGAAGCCAGCCGCCACGCGCGCGGCGGCGGGCGGCGGCCCTCTGCTGCCCCGCTGCTAGCTGTCCCTGAGATCACCTACAGCCACCTTAAGCAAGGTAGCTCGTCCAGAATGCTTAAAAATAGAAGGACCGAAGCATACTGTTAGTTACGTACCCCAAAGTCATCAACGCCACGCACCATTCAATCTCTATATAACCTAGCCACGCAGACCCTACAACTGGCGGCGAGCTGATGACGCAAGCACGAGGGTTCCGCCGCATGATGGCACGAGACTATGTATAGGCTGCGTGCAAGCAGCAAATAAAGTTGAGGCCGTTTCAGCCGACAGGGGCTGAAAACCCTAGAATAATCCTGTGGGGGGGGGGATGCCCAATGATATGGCTGCCCAACGCCCAGCCATAAACTCACCGCCCGGGAAGCAGTGCAAGATAGACAAGGAAGCCGAATGAGGCCGTCGTCTTAAGTATATTGCTTGGCAAAGAAGCCGTACAAGGCGGTACGTACAGATAGCCAGGTATCCGTACTTTAATCTGGATGATGAGAATCTCATGCACGCAAGAGCCTGGCTTACTGGGCCGCGCTGTGTGCATTATTGATGATTCAGAGCAACCCATGCAGCGGGCAGGTGCTGGATGGCCGGAGCCGCATCGCGCACAGCTCTATTGCACAATAACCGATCGATAGAAAATCAATCCAACGAAGCGAAGATGGACCACGGCACCCGGCAAGAAACACACCAACAGGGCAAATAACATTACCAGACTTTTAACCAACGCAGAACCTTTTAACCAGCTAAATTATGAGGGGAGACACATATACATATGTTTTTTTTACATTTTTACGCATTTTCCGTTACCAAGGGCTTAAAAACTTGCAACTAACTTCAACTAATTAACATGTGGCCATGATTTGTATTTGATATTAGGGGCGGGTGTACGTTGCAGTAGCCGTGTAATCCTTGTTCGGACCCTTCACTCGGAACTCAATCTCGAATTCCCGCAATTGGATACCTTGGAAGGAAAACCTGTACGATGCGTCGTACATGTCACGGACGCAAAGGTGATCGCCAACAGCCCGCCAGCAGCCATCACCGCCGCTGCCGCTGCTGCTGCTGCTGCTGCTGCCATCCTCGTCATTTTGGGGCCCCTCCGGCGACAGAAATCGCAAGGAGTGAAAGAACCCTCCACGCCGCGGGCTGGCGTCAGCAAAATAGACATCAATCCTGTCTGCCGTATTATCGTACGTGTACACGTATTCCCGTCGGACACGCATCACCGGGCCGCCTTGTACGGCAAACTGGCCCTGCTCATCGTACAGGTACGATAGGCCGCCGGCGCCGCCGGCGGCGGGTGCGAAATCGGCATCCGCGATAGTGGTGAAGCGCGCGCGACCCGTCACTTCACCCGATGGCGAGCTGGGGAAGCGGCTGACAATTCGACGACGTAAGGCCCACTCACCGGCTAGTGCGTAAAACACGGCACTTGCTACCCTACGGCCGTGTCGGTACTCTCCCATGGCGGCTTCGACGTCGTCCAAGGCTCGCTGTACGGCGTCCACCGCCGCCACCGCCGGCGGCACTTCCGTCCTAGGCTCTTCCTCTTCCGTTATTGCCGCTGCTTTCGCCTCGCCTCCCTGCTGCCCATCCACCGTCGCCGCCGCCGCCGTAGGCGCATCCCCTCCTGGCACATTGGCAGCAGGGCCGTGACCTCTCGGCAGTGCCGCCACCGCCGGCTGCGGTTTCGGACCCAGGACCGCACCAGCATAATGGGCAGCCATGACCACGTCATGCTTCGTCCTCCAACCAGGCGGTGGCAGCAGCCCCATCGCTGCCGCCAGCCCGTCTGCGTGACCCACAAAATCTTGGTGCGGGTACGGCGTTCGCGGCGTGTGATTTCGAACTCGCAGTTCCATTGCGACGCCAGCGTATTGTGTCGCCGGGTCCGCTTCCTCCGCCGGCAGCGCCCCCGTGAACGCCGCCGCCGCCAGACGCGCTTGAAGCTCCACCACCGCGAAAAAAGGACTGCGGAATACCCCCACAAACGCCAGCCCTGGCGCGTCGGGATGCAGTACACGGCGATGCAGCGCCAGCGGCACGTAATTATCGTATGGCGTGTACGACAGTTTGCTGAGAAGTTCATCCGGCAGGAACTTCAATGCGGGTCGGAGGCCGGTGCACAGCACGATGGCGTCGACGTCATGCAAGGGCTGCGACAGGTTGTTACCACCGTCGCTGCCGCCGCTGCCGCTGCCGCTGCTGGCGGAGGCCACATAGGCCGCGTTCTCGTCAGAGAGCTCCAGGGAGCACCCCGAGACGCGGGTTATCCGGCCGCGCCGCAGCTTCAAACGTCCCGAGGCGACCAGGGGGCCGTAGGAATCGCTGATGGCCACGCCAACTGGTTCAGAAGTGACCCGTGGGACGGCTAGGACGGGCGAGAGCAACTTGCCCTAGTGGACAAGATGCAGGCCACAATGTTACCATGTTAGGTACAACAGTACATGTTGATATGTGCCATAGCGGGCGAATAAAAGCAGCTTCTGAAGCAGCCGGTACCCAAAGTAGGATTATAGCTCGCTTGTGCTCACCATTCACAAAATGCAGTTCCTCTTACAACTCCCAGCTGCCAACTCCCAGCTCCCAGCTGCCATATCTTTATCTAGCTGTGACTGATATCCCATACGCTCGTCATCCCATCCGGCCACGTTTGTAAACATCTTCAACTGTAAGTGGAATCCTTAACGTGCCCGGCAAGAGGCTGCGGCGCCCAGCCGGCGATACCCGGCCAGCCGGGTCCCTTAATCTGTGTTTGAAGTGTGGGTGGAATGCGTAGGCTTCTCTTATAGAAAAGTCAAGTTCTTGGACGAGAGTACGGGAAATGTCGTACAATTGTTTGTCTATATAGTGTTTCACTGAGCTCTAGATGGCATCCGCCGTTGTAGAGCATCAGCGATGTATTTATGCACAGTAGTGGCGTTTCTGTAGTGGCGTTTCTGTCTCTTTTCCACAAGCACTATGGACGGCGGCGTACGGTGGTGATGGCAATGGGCCACTCGGGCGATAAGATGGATGTCTCATACCGGCCACTAGGAGCAACTAAGAAATTGCGGGTTACTAACATGTACTGCAGGTCAATGTGTTGCAGGTCATGGTTTCGCAGCTTTGGACGAGTTTCATGGAGATGTGGTTGCTATTAATTGTAACGTACTGAGGACAAGAACGGAGGCGCTCTCTCGCTCCGGTCTGCCCACACCGCAGAACCAGCCCGCCTCCTACCTGGTCTCCGCACAACGACGAAAAGAACGCGTTGGATTTGATGTGGTCCTCGCTCGTGGGGAAGACCTGCTCTTCCGGGCCACGCCCAGAAGCCACCCGCCCAGACCAGCGGTGGAAGAATACGTCCAGCGGCACGAAGGGAGGAGCGGCGCCGCTGGCACCGTTGGCGTCGGTGGCAGCGGCAGCGGCAAGTGGTAGATACCGTGGAATCAGCCAGAAGGGTCGTGGCGTCGCGTGAATAACCTCCATTCCTGAGTTAACCTCCGTCTGCGGCGGCGGGACGTCCGTGGCAGCGGCAGCGGCGGTGCTGTCCCCGCTGCTGCAGCTGCCGCCAGGAGAGCGGACGGCGACGGCGGCGGTGCGTAGCGCCGCCGCTGCCAGGTCAGCGGCGATATCCGCTGCGCTGTGCCCGCTGCCTATCACCGCCACGCGACGGCGACCCCTCAGAAGATGAGCCCCACGGTACGCTGCGCTATGCAGCACCAAGCCCGGGAAGGTATCCAGGCCAGGAATATCCGGAAGGTGGGGCACCGCACAAAACCCTGTGGCTACCACCACGTAGTCGAATTGATCGCTGCTGCCGAGGGACGCAGTAGACGCCTGTGATACCATTGACCCACCGGCCGTATCTCTGGAGGGTGCCTGTAACGTGTGCGAGGATGCCGGGGTAGCTGATGTCTGTTGCTCTTGAGTCGGCCGCGATTCGGGATTCTGCAACAGATCCACCTCCGAATCATCCGCATCAGCGGAAGCGGCACAGTCTTCACGCAAACCCGTGGGCTCGTGCACCTTACGCCATTCGACGCGCCACGGAGGGGATTGGCTACTGTCAGCGGCTGGATGTGACAGCGACAGTGACGGATCTGGGGAGCTGGGTGCCACGCGCAGGACCTCATACCCTAGCTGCAGTCGGCAGTTCTCTTCCGTAAGGAATGTGCGTTGGTACGCGCTTAGGTACTGACCCACTTCCAGAGCGGATGGGAAATCCGGTGCTGAAGCAGGCCAAGGAAAGTCGGAGAAGCTGCAGGTGAAGCGCGAGACGTTCGTGTGAAGGGAGTCGTAGGTGGCGGAACCGTCTGTCCACATGCCGCCCGCAGCACGGCGTCGGTCGAAGATGGTGGGAAAAAGTCCGGCTTGAATTGCGGCCTTAGCTGCAGCAAGTCCGGATAGTCCACATCCTATGATAGCGACCGTCTTGCGCTGCTGTGGAGTTGGCTCGGCGGGTACGAACGGCATGGCGACTGCCATCGGGACTGCCCACCTCGGCAGACGAACAGACTGCACGTTACCTGAGCTTGAAAATATGTATCTACGATAGTAATTGTAATTGCGGGACACTTTTCCAAGCAATGCTGTACGTCCCGGATCTGGGCATTGACAAACCCTGTTCGAGTAGGGGCATCGGCGACACGGACCTGCTAACCCTCTAACCGGAGCACCTGATAGTTTAGCCCGTACTATGTTTGGTGTAGTCGTCGACAAGATGAGATTTTCGGCGCAGCTGCTGGCGTTTCGGTACCTGCTTTGAACTTAATGATTGATGGTAAGCTACATGGATGTACTGTTGCACTCAATTAATGGAATCCTTGCTTAACAATTATGCACCGCATAGTCAAATTTGACATATATGTTGCTGTGGTAGGTAGTTCGTAGGTTAGTTCCTAACTGTCGAAAAATTCCGTTTTTTCTGTATCAGTATGCACCAGCTCACGACGGTAAGGTTTGTCCATTTGTTTTTCAAACACTTTGATGGATTTATGCAATCAATATATCTTCAATCGGACACGTAATGGGGATTCGAGTTGGTAGGTTTTATTCTCCTTTAATGGCCACAAGTGTGGCTGCCTCACGACGTTGGACACGAGATCTTTTAATCTCTTGCGTTATTATGCATGCAATGACCACCAATTCGCTGGATAATCGTTGGATTATTGGTCACTATTTAGGAAATACCTTTGTGCAAGTACATCGCTGCTATGCAGGCAACGCATGGAAGGCAACGAAGGCAGCACCAGGCATCACATCTTTAAGAGTTCTTGCAGACGTGTGTACTGAAGGTATATTGAGTAAGTTATATGCAATGCAAGGTGCAATAGAGACTTACATCTCGACCCACCTATGCTATATCTTGCTGACCCGCGGGTCGTTCAGGCCTGACTAGCAAGAAATGAGTCTAAATAGCGACGGTCCGTCACAACGGGACATCTGGCAAAGCAGCGTGAAGCGGCAATTCCATGATCAGGATAGACGCGCCTCAAAACGCACGACCTTGCGTATTGTATTCCACAGGCCGGTACGTGTATGCGGGTATGGGGTGCGCTCATGTCTATACGGACCATGGCCCCACACGTTACTGTGTACCTTTAAATTAAGGCGCGCGTCCATGCCTCCGAAAGCATCAGTCAATGGCCGCTACTGCTGCACGGGATAGAGCACGCAGCATATCAGCACGCACGCACTGTTAGCGGTGCGTGCTATGTATTCTACGTACATGGACCGACGAGTGAGGGCATACCAACGCTCCTTGTCACGAAAGGATGTTTCCCCTGATAAATTAAAAATTCACGAAAGGATATTTCCCCTGATAAATTAAAAATTCACGCCAAAAGAAAACAAACTCACGGAAATGGCAGGCAGCGGTCCAAAATATCCATCCTGTTTCGTCAAGCATGCGTCATCGATAACCCCCCGAGTTAACAGGGTGTTACATATGCGCACGCATTACACCTATCAAAGGAAAGCAGTTGCGCATTTCGGCGCATCGCTTTTGAGGGAACCCCAGGCAACAAAATTTTGCCGCATCCAAGGATCGATCTATCGCCGGAGCGATATATGTGAAGGCAGTCACGCATGGCAGGCTCCCTTGGAAGATACCGAAACGTATAGACGTATAACGATCGTGCCTACACTCCAACATAATCTGGGCTGTCAATCTGTCGTATACGGGCCACCAAAGCGTGCAGTTCAAAAGCCATATCTGACATCATCGATTGATGGATCGGGCAGTACGAATCCATTACTCATATCGACCACCTGCCGGCATGTAAGACCAAAAACAGTTCGCAAAATCTCTAACCCTAGTCTAACACCCGCTAGCCTCCATGGGAAAATAAATAATCACTTAAATTGATATAAACATGGATAGTCACGTCACATGCATTGTGACCTTAAGCACCCTTGAGTCTCAACCTGATAGGGAACAATAGCAAAAGATGCTGGCATGCGAAGTAGTAGTTACCGGCAAGATATTGCGAACAGGTCCGACGTTCCACTTGTTAATCATCCCGACCCTTGACTGTATCACGTATGGAATGACATTCGTTTGCTTCCACAGCTACATACCGTATGTTACCAATGTCACTGTTACTGATACTGCTGCTGTTGCTGGGAACTCATCAGGCCGCTGCCCTCCAGGTCAAACTCCGTTCCGTCAAAAGGCCGTCCTACGGAAACCTGCGTCGCCATGGCATATCTATCGGTTGAAGCCGGGGTGCCACTGCTGCTACTGCTACTGCTGTTGTTGGGGTTTCTGTTGCCCCAGATTCTCATGCCTGTTCCCAATTCCGACTGCCCATTCGGCACCGTTGCGGCGGCAATCGAAGCCCACAACATGGCTCACGGGTCCACCCGCATAAAGGGGTCGCTGAGGCAACCCATATGGCCCCGCCGGAGCTCCTCTGTGCGCCTGCTCAGGGAGGCAACCTTGTGCCACCTCCCAGGACCCGTGCCTCGGAACAGCGGCTGGGTGCAGCCCTGGCGCGCAGCCCGCCGCCATTGCCTCTAGACAGGCTGTGGTGGCGGCCGGTGCAGGCGCCGGTAGCAGTGCTGGGCGCGCACGTGGCCTTGACAATCCTGACCGCGCTGGCACTGGGTGCGCTCGCATTGTTGACGGCGCCAACAGGGCTGAGCGTGCTGGGGTTGCTGACGGCGGTGCTGACGCTCCAGCCCTCAGAGCCGTCGGGTGCGCTCGAGTTCCTGGGTTCGCTGACAACACTCGTGGTATTGGTGGCGCTAATTCTGGGCGAGCTGGAGGCACTGGGTGCGCTCGTGATGCCGGCGGCACTGACTGCGCCGGGGCCGTTGATGGCCGCTG
The DNA here is from genome assembly GCA_019650235.1 of Volvox reticuliferus. NCBI lineage: Eukaryota > Viridiplantae > Chlorophyta > Chlorophyceae > Chlamydomonadales > Volvocaceae > Volvox > Volvox reticuliferus. Next base: position 1,134,333 of record BNCP01000011.1, on the reverse strand, counting down.
TAAAACACCGGGCGGTACTGCTGGGTGCGCTCGCGATGCTAATGACGCTGATCGTGGCGGCAGTGCTGGCGGTACTGGCACCTGGGGTATCAGTAATGGATGCGTTCGAGACCTTGGGTGTGCTCGCGATGACATTGGCAGCTCTCGACGCTTTGGCGGCGCTGTTGCTGAGTGTGTTCGCGACGTTGGGTGCGCTCGGGATGCCGGCGGCGCTGATGCTGGCGGCCCTGGCCGGGCTGGCAACGCACACTCTCTCAACGGCACATCCAGCAGGTGCAGACCACTGCCCTTGAGGTTGAACCCCTTAGCCTCCAGGGAGGCCCTCAGGGAGGCCTGCCCAGTCGGGATACATGGGTTAAACCCCGAAGCTGCAGTGGCCGCAGGTGCCGTTGCCGACGCGTATGGTCTCAAGGGGATAAAGGCCTGCGTCACTGGATGCGACTGACGCAACTTGCCGCCTGCACCAGCTTTTACGTCGGTGGCGGCTGCCGTTGAGTCGGTGGCGGCTGCCGTTGAGGCGTCGGTGCGTCGGACCACCGCAGCCTCTGGAGTCATGTATGCAAGTCGCGGCATGGATGGTGAAACTGCCAGCTCTTGAGCCTGATGCTGCTTTGCCTGATATTTCTGCGCCTGAACTTGCTGTTTCTGATGTTCCTCGAATCGCTTCTTGTTATGCACCAGCAGCTGCTTCTGCTGCTGCAATAATAGTCGTTGATGTAGAAGGTGATGCAGAAGCTGCTGCTGCTCCTCCTCCTCAATTCCCAAGCCCGTAGCTGCCAATCTGTTGCTGGCAAACAAGGCATGATCATAATCATCAGACTGGCCGTATTCGTATCCGGCGATGTCACGGCCCGCTTCGGTGGGGAATAGTACACCTTCTCCGGGTGGCAGGGCAAACGTGACACGTCGCTCAATGTTTGCTAAATGGTGATCGCCACAGCGCGTCGTGACGACGTCGCGGAGGTCTATTGGGCGCTTAGTGCCTGCTTTCACACGGGTTTCGGCGGCGGACGCTGACACCGACACTGACACTGGAAGGTGGCCCCGGTTATGGACATTGGCGTGTCGTTCAATACGTGTACCTGGCTCAACATGACTCGTCGTGGTTGGCGAACCGGCGCCTAATTGACATATGCGCCGCCACGGCCAGCCCGCTGCGATGGCTGTTTGATGTCCTGCGGCGGCACGAGGCGTTGCTGCCAACGCCACTGCAGCTGCCTCCACAGCCTCAGTCGATGCAACCGCACCTAGAGAACGCTTGGTAACGGTGCTATCCCCTAGAGGCGCAATCAGCTTGGTGTTGGAGGCCTTCATCTCTTCCAGCGGGACCAGATCTAGGGTCCTCGAACCCGGTGCGCCAGCAGCTGGCGCAGCCGCGAGCGCAGCACACGGAGTGCCCGCTAGAGCGGGCGCAATATTGGTTGGAGCGGGCATAGTGGCAGCGGTGGTGGGCGCCGCAGCGGCGACGGCAGCAGGTGAAGTGGCAGCGGGTCCAGCTACCGCAGCGGTGGGCGATACCTTGGGCAGTCCTTGATGAGGGATCGTGGGGTTGCTGGGCGAAGCGAATAATTCACGCTTGTCGTTATGACCTTCGGCAGCCTCGACCTCTTCATCATCACCATCGTCAGACGCGGCGTCGGTGTCAATGTCGATGGTGTCTCGTGCAGCGCGCTGGCTGGCAGCCTGCCGTTGTTGCAGAGAATAAGAGGACCGTGACTACGGCAGCTAGCTTCCTGTGGCTGGAAGGACTCGCACCCTGCACGTACCTGCTCCTGATTAAGCGAGCCCTATACATACATCTTACCGCAGCCGTCTTACCGTGTGTGCTTCTATATAAAATATTTACTTAGAACAACTGTAGCCACAGGGACGCCTCCACAAGGCGTCATCACAGCATCATGTGTGCTCACTTTCCCTTCAGGATAGGTTCACGCAGGCCGTACTCACCGCCGTAATGCGTCGCAAGTAGGGAACTCCGAGGTCACCGCCCACCGTCGTCAGCCGTCGTGCCGCCCGCAGCCGCCGCCATGGTCGTCTGTGCGCCAGCGGCCGCCTCTTTAAAGGCGTCGTCCACAAAGTCACAGGCCGTACCCCAGCAGCAGCAACAGGAGCATCCTGCAGTAGACCCAGCTGCCCGTGCTCCGTTATAAACTGCGATATCCACATCATCTGCAGAAACGCCAGTTCCTCGGGACTGGCGCCGTTCCGAACGGCCTCTTCCATGACTGCCTTAAGCCCGGTGTCAGCAGCCCAGTCCTCATCCATCTCCCGCCAGAAAGGGACTCCTTCTCGGTCCAAGAGCTGATGCTGCTGGCAACCCTCATCATCGTGTGGGTCCCAATGCAGGGACGCCATACAACACGTCCGGCCGCCACCCGCAGCAGCTGATTGCTCTTCCGCGAGCTGTTGCCGCCCTCTGCGTTGCCGCTTCCCACGCGGCACATCATCACCTGCAACCCGCTCATGCAGCTGCTGCTGCCCCTGCCACATGACCGGCTGCAGCGCTGAACCGTGTGGCGTAAGCGGCGGGACACGCGGACCTGCAATATCAACCTGGTGACTACGCGGGGCGTGACCTGGCTCCACTGCGCCCGGCGCCGGCTGAGTTGGCGTTGGCCCTCTCCCAAAGCTGCTGCAGTGCACGCGTTTCCTAGGAATTGAAGCAGCGGCGAGAACGGCGGCTCCGTTGATATCAAGGTCCAGCTCGGGGCCGTGGCAGCAGTCAGCAGCAAAGCCTAAGCACTCAAGATCATCATCGACCGGCAGCCGGTGGAATGTCTGCTGCTGGTTCTGATTCGCCACCGTTTTCACAACCCGCCGGGGGTCGCGACTCGGAGGCTTGAGGTCACCAGCCGGCCGATCGAAAGTCTGCTGCTGGCACCGCAGCACTTCGTCAGGGGCGTGACCTTGCGCCCGCGTGTGGCCCTGGGGATACGACTTTGGCTTGCGGCGGGATTGGCGACTACGCTGCAGCGGTGGAGCCTGTTGCGCGGCATCAACACCGCCAACATCACTGCCATCAGGGCTGGGGCGGGCATGTCGTAGGATGCCCGCCCGAGGCTGCGAGCTGGTGCCGGTGGCAGCGGCTGGCGCGGAGGAAGATTGCTGAAGTTGTGGATTGACATGATGGCCAAGCAAAGCGGTGTGCCGTTGGGCTACTGCTGGGTCGGACGCCTTGCCGCTGCTGGTTGTCTCTTCCTCCGCTGCTGGGACGCCTGCTGCCGACATATAGATGAGTTGCGTGTAGATATGCAGGGCAGGTAGATGGGTGAATGCAGGGCATGAGGCAGGGTATTTTTTCACGCAAAACCCAGATCGCATCTAATTATGATTGATGATGCTGGTGATGCATGCCTATATATACTTGTTTTAATACCTCCTGGTTGCTAGAAAGAAAAGCGCCCGGCCCCCGGCCGTATTACTTCTTTCTCATTCCCCTGGTATATCACCGTGTGTCGCTCATTCTCAACACTGGTCAGTCGCGTGTGTACGCTGCCTAAGCAAGCAAAGTGCCTGTATGTGGCTTGCGTGTACGTCCAGTGAGGCGACGCCAACATGCTCATTATGCCTCCACCCCACATTTGAGTTATCCTAACCATCATGTGCCTGGCTCACCATGGCCTCGGTCATAGGACTTGCGATCTGTAACGTTACTGTTACTTTTCGACCTTGCGGCGTGGTTTGCCTTGTCCCTCGCTACCCTCGCTTCATCAGAAGAAGAGCTACTACGGTGTGGGCTGCTGCCGTCACCGTGCTCTTGCCCGTCCGGATTCAGTGCGCATCCGGGCGGCAGAAAGGGCGAACTCTGTTGACTCGATTTCAAAGCTCCGCTGCGGCAGCAGATCTTCTGCGGCGCACGAAAGAGGAATGTAGGGGTGGGACGCTCAAGAGAATGATCGTGTAAGGAGTAAAGTGCCCAAGCAATACACGAATGACTTAAGACCTCATATGCGTGCGTGCGTGCGCTGATCTGGCAACATTCTTGTTCGTTGATATGCACGTGTTACCCGAAGCAACGCATACAAATTTACAATGTATGCACCGTGCACAGCCGTTACATTCCAATAGCAAGCAATCTTGGAGTTAAGGGAGATTCTCCATAAGTTTTCGAGCCTTCCTCCATAAAGAAGTCACGGGCGGCGGGGGAAGCCTGCAGCATAGGGAGATATTCGAGGCCCCAAGGAACGAATATGCCTATCTGGACGACATTGATCCGTTGGATTTCTTGCAGGAGTCGGACACAGAAATAGAACAGTAATAGACAACAACTGACCGTGTCAACACCTGTGGCCAGCAACTGCTCATGCGGGATTATAGACCAGGAATTTCTGCCTTTAGAAGGCAGCCAGACAAGGGTTGTCTCCTCTTGCTTTCGCTGGGAATACTCTTGCCCCTTTGGCGCCAATTTACCTGCTGATTCATCATCAAGTTTTCAGCCAGCGGGCCAGCACACATACTAATCGTCATGTTGCAATCGTCATGTTACAAATCGACAGTCTCCAAGCGATCAAGCAGGCTGGTTTCTTGATTGGGGTTCCAAAGGGGTCCTTGGCTTACCGGCGGCAGGTTCCAACTGATCCTCAAATTCGCCAACCATGACGACACCGACACGTAAATGTGCGCTTAGATGCCGCTAAACCTTTCTACTAGAGAGGGTTGGTTGAGGCAGTATGCTCATGCATGTTTTTTGATATTGCGCCCGGATCTTCTGCTGCTGTGGAAAGACGTGCGCCGGGGTGAAGACGTGATTTCCATCCTAATAAGTGGAATTTATGGCTGATTATGTCTGCCAGGAATTCGTATTTAGTTTGTGCTAAGTGTGCACCAGTCAGGTGAGGATACTTAAGATTGTACTGCATACATACATTTATTTGCTTGGTTTGCTTCCGCCAAGTTGCCGCATAGGTTTCGGTTAATTGCTGACCCTAGCTTGTCCACGTACGATCTCAAATTGTCTTGGATAATAGCAACAGCAATCATAACAGTAATCACGTGCAGCAGGAAAGAAGCCGAAGGGCCTCCGCAGGCGGCAGGCAGGGGGAATGGCCGTTTCCCGCGTGCTTTTAATTCCACGCGTGAAGTATTCTGCCTTTCGCATACGAAATAATATAATTTTAAAATTCAAAAAACAATACTAATAACACTTTAATACTTTGTATCTATTGCTAAGCTCCTGGAACGAAGCGCACGCACCTGAGGGTTACAGTGGTCAACCGGTTACAGATGGCCAAACAAGCAGGCACCGGCTGCCCACGCACTGTCATCGCATCTAACCTCATCTAATATCCCCCACGTATTATCATGCACGCGAATATTACGAGGAAGAACGAACTCCCCATCTGACATAGGCAGCGAGCACATGATTGCCATTTTCCCATTGCTGCCCATGCAAGCCTCATCATCTCCGCTCTTCATTCGTTCTATCTTTCCACTTCTCTCTCTCATTCCTCGTAGCTGTCGCACACACGCATCATTACTGCAAACAGCAGCGACAAGCAGAGACAAGCCCAACCACCCAAGTTATGCCCAACCGTTCGTTCTTCTAGTGCACGCTGACGGCCACGAGAACCCAGATAGATATACTTCTCCTAAGTGAATGGATGCATCATCTCAGAATCAACATATACCTTATCACGCACAATTGTTTGTCACGACATAGTAATGCTCCTGTCATACTTCATAACTAGTGTGGGAATTGAGGCTCAGTAGCGCGACGACCCAATGTCGTCTATGTCGTGACATGCTTGTGTTGCGACCCTATCAATATTTCCTATTACTATGTTATTGTGCGATGGTGTATATCGGTGTTTGGGAGGCAAAGAGGGGCCAGTTTGGATTACTACGCCCCTTCATTCCCCCGCCCAACACGAATTCAATTTTCAAGTATCAAATATACATAACCCCTGTTGATCGCCCCGGGCCGCCGGGGTTTCCCCCTGATTCATTGATTACTAGCGCGATAAGTGATATGGGGCTAATGAGCGAAGAATACGTACAAATGTTGTTTACATCTTCATCGATGATGGCTTCATGATAGGGTTTACTACTCGCGCAAGGCACGGTGGCGTATGTGTCCAGAGACATATCTGTACATGCCTCATTTGGTCCCAAGCAACTGCAAGATATATCGAACGGACCTGGTTGTCCATCAAGTAAACTGCGCCGGTTCTGCGGGCGGGTCGTCTACACAATTCGGCAACAAGACGCCTGCAACGCACGATACATATGTTTATATTGCTCGTATCGGTACGTAAACAGCGTCGTGTTCATTGTCCGTACATGGTACAATTTCCCCAACCCAACCATCCCACTCGCCAACGTGCACGTCCAATATATAAATTTGATTTATCAGTGAGAAGAAACTAACTATCAAAATTTAGTTCCCGATGAGACCAGGCGTATGAAGTCCGTACCTCCGTACATTCACATTTCCCACCAGACACGCACGCAGGTACGCACACGCACAAGGCACTCGTTTACGTTCACGTCTAGGTGATGCGGAATAATTAAGAAGTGACCGAACGCATTGATAGATCCGGGGAGGGATAGAAAGCAGTAGAAGCACAGAATCCCCGCAACAAATAGTCTGTCCGTCTGTCCGCAACCCGTACATCGGAATGCAGGTGGCACCCATGGCGTATACGTACGAGGATCAAGAGACCGTACAACACCAAGCTTGATCCGCAGCCAAGCAACAAGTATAAAAAGACATATCACTGCTAACCGGGGGTCCCCCCCGCCAACCTTATCGGCGGATGGCTGCTGGATGAGACAGTGAGCGCCTGCTACCAACCGGCATAAATAGGTTTAGAGAATAGAAAGATAAATTTTTCTCGCATACGTACGAACGTGCCTGAGTACATTCGTACATGAGTACACGGAAAAATAGGACGTTCATCGGCTTCCGTTCGGCGTTCAGCAGGGCGATATGAAAGCCCCGACGTAACGCATGGCTCTAAGAAACCACCGCAAAGTGATAAAATAGATTACCCGTTAGAAGCTGGCAGTCATATGATATACCTAAAACAAACCCTAAGGTAAAAAAGGGTCACAGGGGCACGGTCGTTCATCACGCCCTTGATTGCTATCGTTCCCACATGCAGCCCCTCATTTTGCTCACATTGCCTGTTGGGGCAATGGGAGCAGCGAAGGTGCATGTCTTATTTAGGCACCCTTCTTAAACGCATCTATCCAAATACTCTCCGTCTACTCAGCACGCCTCATTTGCTTGAATATAATATATAGTATATAATTCATATCGCGTCGTGCAAACCATCCAACGCATACCTGACCCGTTAGTCGCCGGACTTTGAAACGGCTATAATCATACCTCCTACACCGTGTACGACCACCGGGGCTGTACGATAGGTTTCATTAATGGCAGGTTTTTCTGTCACCCGCTGTTTGTCCCACCGGATTTTCCTCCCTGTCCAGAACCCCTGTGGGATTTGTCGCATTCATCGTGTTCGTAAACCGGCTGTGCGCATCATCTTGATTCACAGCAAGCCGCCACAGCGCCAATATGCTTGCGTGCCAGTATCTAGTCGTGGGGTCCCATAATCGCAACGAAGAGCGAACGGGACTGTAAGGTGGTGATCATAAATGGCAGTATGCATCCCTTTCTCACTTGCACACCCATCCCATACCCGTCCCGTATACTGATCCACACATATCCATACCCATGCACACAAGTACGCATACACGCATAATACGCATATCCATATACGAGCACGCATATAATACGTACACATACACATACGCACACACGTATACGCGTGCGTGCGAGTCGCACGAGACTGCAATAGATGCGGTTAGGTCGGTCCATCGCCGTCATCATGATCGCCCTCCATCATGATCATCACCTAACAGCCGGCACACACGCGCACACCATCTCTACCCGTCCTCGGGCAAGAGTTACTCCGAACTCAAGGCGTACAAGAGAGAGATGGAAATCCCCACTCCTCCCCTTCCTCTCCTCAAAACCTGTAACCATTCTTCCGGCAGTCCACGTAATCTGCCGCGCCCGCGCCTCCAGGGGCTGAGCCCGGTGTGTAGGCTGCATCATAGGAGCTAGCGCTGTCGCTGCGGACGTGGGTGGACAGTTGGTGGTTGTGGTTTGCATGATGGCTGTGATGGTGCAGTTTCGACTGGCCCGATGACGTGTTGCCGAGCTTTCGGCGGTGGCCGTTCCCTTGACCATCACAACATCCACCGGCCGATTCGTCCGATGCTGCAATGAGGGACAAGTCTGAGGCAGAGTCCGAGGTGCCACCTGCCGTTGCGGTTGTGACGACGGTCTTTGCTTCTTTTACCGTTATGGTTGCCTGTTCGATGAGCTCCGCCATCATCTGCACCATTTTTTCCTGCTCGGGGAAGTCCTTGATGAAGTCCGCGTGGCGGTGGCCATCGTGGACCCGAACCCGCACGGTGGGACACTCACGCAGCATGGTCAGCACCTCCTGTCGAACGTAGTGTAAAATTGAAATCACGTAATTCGATTGAGGGTGAGGCAGTTGCCATTATAGGCTGTAAGCTCCTCCCGAGCATGGGTAGGGGCGAGACACACTCCGTAAACTGAACGTGAAGCCCGTGCTCATGAGGAAGAACAGCAGCGGAGAAGTGGTGTGATGTGAGGAAAAATGGTATCCCGGCCTGGCGTGCCTTCCCCGGCATTGTCTATGTGGGAATAAACACACGCACACACAGGTATCCACCCACACACAGACACACACGCACACGCACACAGACACAGACACAGACACAGACACACACACACACGCACGTATATATGTATATATATATATATATATATAATTTAAGCATCAACCGCATCTACAGCATATCGGCCATCGGCTGGCTTTCCTTACCGTCGCCACATATATTTGTCTTGCTTGCCCCGAATCCTCCAACCAGCTCCCCTGATAACATGCACCTGCATCCCCCGCATCCTCTACCCTCACTCTTCCGGCATGTCTACTTTCACAAGCAAGACGGCGTGTTGCAATGTGGCTTTTGCGCAGCTATTAGCTTCCTTTATAAATCAACCTCGTTACTACATACGCCAGTCTTATCTTATCCGTAGCTCCGAAACCATAATATGCCCCGCCATCCCGTCCCTGCGTGCCCACCTGCACCGGCACGAGCTCATCCTGTGCGGAGAGCGCCACCAGGGTGTGTTCCGGCAGCTGATCGGGCCATAGGTTCAGCAGCGACCAGTAGAAGCGGCGGCTGACCGACACCGAGTGCGCCATGTCCCGGGCGACAAACCAGGTGAGCGCTGAGGCTCCCTGGAGCGGGTTGCGGTACACGAAGTTGTAGATCAGCTTGCCGGAGAACCTGTGCATACGGCATACGGCGGAGGGTCGACGGTGTGAAAGCCCCTGTGGTGACGTGGGTTGGGGGTTGTTGAAACAAGCGGACCGAACTAAGAGAACAAGCGCCGCCGGTATCACCACCATATCACCACCACACTGGGGAACCTCGCGTGAAGCAGTAAGATCACCACACCACGTAAGACTTACATGATGAAGCAGACCTGCCGGTGGCGGCGGCGGAATGGTGACGATTGCCAGAGCGGACGACACGACGGGGATTAAGGGAGGGGTGGGGAGTGAGGTGGAGTGCGTTACAGGGGTGATGCGATGGCGGGGAAAGCATAATAATAACAATCACTATAGTTATTATTATTATTATTTATTATTATTATCATCATCATCATCATCATAATTGGCTACAAAAGCCGGCATGACGTAGTGTCATCAAGCTGCCCATATGCAAGAAAATTCAAACAGAAGACCGATGAGCAGGCCGTCCAAATACCCTTCGGCTAGGCGTGCAAACGGCAAAATCCAATCCGCCCCGAAACCACTCCAGAAGTTGGCGCACCGGATCCAAAAGCGTCAGGCTCGCTACCAACGGCCTATGCAGGTGCACCAGCCGCGACGCCATGAACGTGCCGTACGAGTGCGCCACCACGTGCACCTGCCGTACTCCGTGGTGCTGCAACGCGCCAGCGATGCGCTCCACGATCTCGTCCTCTTCCGGAACCTCTGTACACAACCGCATGGACAGGTGCCGTACTTCCACCGCCACCGCGGGCCGACCCAAGGACGACAGCCGCAAGAGGAAGTTCAAGTACGGCAACAAACCCAGACCCACGCCGTGCAGGAACAGGACGGGCGCATCAGCGCCACCATCGTTCTTGCCTACAGAATTGGCCCGCTGCGTTGGTGCCGCCGCTGATGCCGCTGCTGCTGGCGGTGTTTCGGTTGCGGTGACCGGGGTGGCGGGCAGGCCGTAGGTATAAAAGCGCATACCTGCTCCAGGAGGGGCAATAACAGCAAGCCAGGGAATAAAAGTCACGCTCAAGGTTCTGTTCACAGACCATTCTGAAAACCAAACCATATCCACACCATTACCTCCTTGTCCTGGCATGCCATATTCGGACATGTACAAGGTGAGCACGACGATCCCGTACCCGCACAAATGTACAAGATTCGTGCGCACACAACATGTAATATTTTTTTCTCTCTCTCCCTGTTGTCCTTTTACTTAACTTCAATGGATTCCGCCTATGCCATGCGACGCAGCTCCTAGGTAACACGTACGACGCTCATACAAATACATACACACGTACATGTCATCTCTCCATTCGACTCCACCCTACCCGTACTCCACCCCTGCCCCATCTCATTCCAATCCCGCCGTGGAACGTCCACGTCTTATCTGAGCTTCATGAAATGCTAGCTTCACACAGCGCTCATGTTGCTGCTTCCCGCTCACAACAACCTCACCCTGGCACATGTGCGGCCGGAATCCAGCTGCCAGCAGCATCACGTGTTTCAGCATGATGAGGACCTCCACTCCCATGTAGAAGAACAGCGGTCGGTAGAAGCAGCGCACCGGCTCCCACAGGTGCCGCATTAGGGGCCACGGAACGTAGGGCCCGACACGGAACTCCACGCCCCAGGCGGTTTCAAGCTCCGAAACCAGCTGATCCGGGAGATGGCCCATCCCCTCGTCGATCATTTGCTGGCGGGAGCGGTAGTAGAAGCCGTAGCAGAGCCTGTGGCAGCGAAGGGATTTGGGGACGGGAGCGGGTAGCATGTAGACAAAAGGAGAAAGTTAAGGGGGCTATGATAAACGACGGACCCAGGAAGGACCCACGAACCTGTTCACTAAATGGGACGGCAAATGTGCAGCAATGCGGTAATAAATAAAATTAGATAAAATGTGGACATATAAGCTTTAGGCGCGAGCCCAGAGAGACTGAAAGAGATCAACGAAGAGGTGAGGGTGTAGGTAGGAGCAATGAAGAGTGGAGGCAGAGCGTGGCGGGTCCCAGAGGATGCGGCCGAAGCGGTGTCCCTTACAGATAATTTTTTTCAGCTAAACGCTAAGCAAGCAACCAGCTTATTATTGGTCAATCTTTTTATGACAGTCGCATCATCAGCCCTAAACCTTATGGGCCCGGCGCCATTATACATCTGTTTTGGATCCCGATTTTGGATTCAACCCACGAAAGGGGCGCACGCAGGCCATATTCGCCATATCACCGATCAGGTATAAACTTACAGGTCGGCGACATTGTCGCGCGTCAGCTTAGAAATCGGTACGCCCCAGTGCCATTTCGAGATCATGTCCTTGATATCAATATATTGACACATCGCTGCCTGATCGCGGATGAAACGGTCAAAGACATCGCGAGGATTGACGTGCGATGGAGGGCGATGCGGAACGGGCTGTGCATTCAGCCGCCTGTAGATCACGCAGTACCAAATGAAAAATGCAACTTCTGCTGTGGCCCACGTGGGAATTATGACCAAACCGAAAATAAGCAAGGAAGGTAAGGTAATGGCTGAAGCGACAGCCCAGAACGCCACGGCCGCAAGAAGACATCGGACTTGAAGTTGTGTAAGCTGTGATGTGATGACACCAACATGCCTCCGCGAGGAGTTGGAGCTGACGCCCGTGCTGTGGCCGCTGGGGCTGATTCCGCATAACAGTTTGCGAGAAATTGCACAAACAAGTGCAATTAGGTCCATTCTGCTTGCTATGAAAGACGGCTGAAACCTCCGCGCTATCGGGGGATCGTAACAAGCCCTTCGAATTTGGAGCACCGTACTACGAGCGTCATTGAAATCGTGTATAATGGTGGTGAATTATTGGAAGATGATTATTATTTAGTATGTTATAAGCAATGAGACTAGTGCCTTCTATCGCCCAAATTAGTTAACAATTTCGGTGTGGCGTTGTGCTTCATAAAAGTGTGACACGGGCTAAAATGTAATTGAGAACGTGAATATATATTTTTGAAATTGGTGTGAATATACGAGGTTGCAGGCGACGGCCACTTTCCGCCTTGCTGGTCAAACAAGTACGGCCGAAGATACGAGAAATTCTGCCACACTCAACCATTTGATAATGCACTGAGAGGAAAATTTGCATGAGACATATGGCCTTCGAAAATCACTATCAGTTTGCGATATTACCTAATACTTTTGTGCCAGTTTTAAGTCCCACCGCAAGCACACATACAGATACGCAACCACCTTCATCTTGCCTTGTGTCTGAGGACACGATGCATAACAGTTACATGTTAGCACAGCCGTAATGCTGTCACGGAATTATTCGCTGCTGCAAAGGATTTCTTGTGTGTGGATACAGGCCCGCCCGCACCAAGATCCCTTCGAAACCTCGCAATTACATCAACGGCACTGTCGAAGCTATCTTCTTGTCACCCCGAACGTCTTTAAGATAGGTCTCTACTGTGGCATAAGAAATTAATGGGTTAGAGACGCTACCCTAGCAGCGCCCTTGGATGTAGACACCAGCGTATAAGGTAAATAATAAATAGACGCCCCATGGATTAATTCAGGATGTTACAGCGACCGATACCGGGCTTGCTTAGAGGGATGCAGACGATATAAGCTTTGGTGCTTACATCTAAGTTGTACAGCGTCTGTTCCAATTTACATGGAAAGAGTTACATGACGACATATAAATTCACATATAGATAACTAATATAATTTTGCTAGGATGTGCCATTCGTAGGGGGCAGGAAAAAAGGGCTGCAGTGATGAAGCGCCTGTCTGCCTAGGCTGTTCACGGCCTGGCTCCTCCACTGCAACCACCCCGTTGACCCGATCAATGTGCAACTCAATCAGACGTAGTGATATTCGGAAAGGCGGATATACGCTTTTGTTGGAACCGTTCATTTCGTACCCTTCATGAATGTTGCGTTCATAACGGAACCTAAGGCACACGCAGACCTGTTTCTGCCGCGCGCCATTACTTGGCGGATGGCCGCCGCCTATGGGTCAGCCACCGCCAATGGGTCAGGAGAAGTGTGGACAGTCCCTGGTCAAAGAGTATCACGGTTTGCAGGTCATGGACAATTAGGGTTGGACCCTGCATTGGACCCTGATTGGACAAACGTCTGAGAGCATTGGACCCTGATCGGACAAACCTCTGAGAGCATTGGACCCTGATCGGACAAACGTCTGAGAGCATTGGACCCTGATCGGACAAACGTCTGAGAGCATTGGACCCTGATTGGACAAACGTCTGAGAGCATTGGACCCGAATGTTCGCACGTGTGTCCATTCAAACTGCGCTGACTGCTCTTACCAGCCATGTAATAGCATATCCCATCATATCCCAACAGCCAAATGTCGGACCGGATAACACAAATAACCATCATACCATTGACGAACGACGAAAATTATTATATGTTCTGATTCGAGGACCCGGGCAGGGCTTTTAGTTGCGCTTACGCACCCTAGCAAACGCAATATGTAGCTGGGATTTGTACAGCTAGCATATACCCCTGCAGCAGCAGCAGCAGCAGCAGCAGCTGTGCCGTCCGGTGATAGGCCTTGAAGGCATGTTTCACTTCAGGTGGCCTGCCGCCATTTGTGCTGGCTGATCGGCCGCCGCTGGTGCTTACATCCGCGCGCCTCTAGCTACCGTCACGGTGGGCCCCACGGCCCCACGTGAGTGGCTAAAGAAGAGGTGCCGGCTCCCTCGGCTCTTGAACATGCTCCAAGGTCCAGAAATTTCTTCCTTTTCGATAAAAAAGGGGAGGGGCAACAACGATGGCAGCTAGCAGCTAGACAAGGGTAGAACGCCAGCACTTCCAGTTGCATTACAGCCCTTATAGCCTGGGCTGCATGCTGACGCTGCCGAAGCGCTGCAGCAGCACCTGCAGTAAAAGCTGCTATTAAATTCCATGGGATGATGTGTTTGATAGGGCATGATGATTGCACAAGATGGTCCATTACGTCGCTGTTTGGTAAGTCCTGGTAAGTTACCTGGCTGCGTGGTCGGGGCAGTTTGATACGCCAGTACACAGTCCCAAGTCCTCCGACGCCTGGGGAGGTGTATAACGAAAAAATGATAAGATTTTACAGGGGTTATGACGTCGGCAGCGGTTATCCATCGGCGGCAGCAGCCGTACATATCCGCATGCCTACTGGCTTCCGTTTGTAAATGTGACGTTACAAAGTTTACAAAATAAAACGTTTTACTTTGTAGCGTTTTATCCGTGTGACTATAGCAATGCTCGTGCAGGCCGGCGCGGCCCGCGCGGCGCCAGCGAATTAACGTAAACCAACGTAAATCAACGACATATGAATGAACTGGCTCCGCTTTTCATAGGTGACAACTAAGTCAGGCTGATCATATACAAATATACACGATGAAGTTTAAACAGTTATGCCGGAGCACATTGATGCAGTGCAGTGCTCCTTCAACTACATAGGGCTTACGGCAAATGCGGTACGATTCCGTCATTTTGCACATGAGTTATATGATACGTATATACATAGTCTTCGATATCACAGAGAACGTATGATATACGTCAATATAGGTTAAGCAACTGTATGTAGCTGTATGTCATAGCAGCCGACCACGGGGCAGCCGTCACAAAAAACTTGAATGAACTAACCTGGTCTTTCACAAACGTTAAGTAATTTTGAAATACATAACCTCTTGGTATCTCTAAAGATGCTTACGCTGGGTGAACGATGTAATGAGTTGGGACTGGTTCAGGAGGATAAGGTTCGGCGGTCCTATATAGCCTGTTCAGGACCTGGAGACAATAATGATGAGCACTATGCGCCACTTGTCCGCCGGAGTCCATTGGCTGGCAGCAGTCTTGGGCACAGCTTGGGACGGCGGAGGCAAATGCGGTCAGAATGGACACGGCAGGAGGAGGAGATTTTAGTGCGGCAGCATCGTGAATGCGGGAATTCCTGGTCAGCGATTGCAGAACACTTGCCAGAGCGGACCGCTGCTGATGTCAAGGTCCGTTTTGTCCTTTCCTGCTTTCTTCCCTGGGCCTATGGAAATGTGGTCGATCGCAATGCATACATGCGATGTTTGGTGTTAATATTTTCTACGTGCGGATGTATCCCAAAGCCAGGTGCCGTCACTGTTGCCCTCTGTGAGCAGAACGATGGCTATATACGATGTGAAGTCGCCTAAATAGCACATGATGATGCATATGAACTCAGGGGGTCGAGACCGTGCTCACGAGCATATTCTCCGGTGGGGGAAAGACCTTTTGGTTGGGTTCCCTTGCACCCGTGCTTGGCGGCGCAGGACATCTGGCACAGCGCTTTGCAACGGAATACCGTCCGATCATCCTCGCTGCTACGTGAATACGTGCTGGAGCTGCAGAAGCACGGTGTCAGCGCCACCGCGAGGGAAATGGCGTATCGCGCGGCAAGGCTGAGAACTGCCGACGATGATGGAACAAGTTGCAAAAATGATGACCCGGACATTACCGTCCTTGGTAAGCGAGATAGGTCGTGACATATGCCCCCATGCTGCTGCTGATAACGATTATACTATTATTGGATGATGATGATGATGATGATACGTAAAGGTTAGAGCTTGTTGGCATTGGCGACGTGGGCTCGAACTACGTACCTAGACAGCACACACACATCCTTCGCCGTCATTGCTAAGGTCGATCTTGCAACCGTGCTGCCGATGAAATTGTATTACAGATGTTTACATTGGATACGTGCCAGGTTGCTCGTGAATTTTACAGGTTGTGCTGACTCCGTGCTTCTGCAGCTCCAGCACGTATTCACGCAAGGCACTTTGCTTGCTTAGGCAGCGTACACACGCGACTGACCAGGAGGTATTAAAACAAGTATATATATATATCAATCAATAATTAGCCGTGATGCGATCTGGGTTTTGCGTGAAAAAATACCCTGCCTCATGCCCTGCATTCACCCATCTACCTGCCCTGCATATCTACACGCAACTCATCTATATGTCGGCAGCAGGCGTCCCAGCAGCGGAGGAAGAGACAACCAGCAGCGGCAAGGCGTCCGACCCAGCAGTAGCCCAACGGCACACCGCTTTGCTTGGCCATCATGTCAATCCACAACTTCAGCAATCTTCCTCCGCGCCAGCCGCTGCCACCGGCACCAGCTCGCAGCCTCGGGCAGGCATCCTACGACATGCCCGCCCCGGCCCTGATGGCAGTGATGTTGGCGGTGTTGATGCCGCGCAACAGGCTCCACCGCTGCAGCGTAGTCGCCAATCCCGCCGCAAGCCAAAGTCGTATCCCCAGGGCCACACGCAGGCGCAAGGTCACGCCCCTGACGAAGTGCTGCGGTGCCAGCAGCAGACTTTCGATCGGCCGGCTGGTGACCTCAAGCCTCCGAGTCGCGACCCCCGGCGGGTTGTGAAAACGGTGGCGAATCAGCACCAGCAGCAGACATTCCACCGGCTGCCGGTCGATGATGATCTTGAGTGCTTAGGCTTTGCTGCTGACTGCCGCCACGGCCCCGAGCTGGACCTTGATATTAACGGAGCCGCCGTTCTCGCCGCTGCTGCAATTCCTAGGAAACGCGTGCACAGCAGCTTTGGCAGAGGGCCAACGCCAGCTCAACCGGCGCCGGCCGCAATGGAGCCAGGTCACGCCCCGCGTAGTCACCAGGTTGATATTGCATGTCCGCGTGTCCTGCCGCTTACGCCACACGGTTCAGCGCTGCAGCCGGTCATGTGGCAGGGGCAGCAGCAGCTGCATGAGCGGGTTGCAGGTGATGATGTGCCGCGTGGGAAGCGGCAACGCAGAGGGCAGCAACAGCTCGCGGAAGAGCAATCAGCTGCTGCGGGTGGCAGCCGGACGTGTTGTATGGCGTCCCTGCATTGGGACCCACACGACGATGAGGGTTGCCAGCAGCATCAGCTCGTGGACCGGGAGGGAGTCCCTTTCTGGCGGGAGATGGATGAGGACTGGGCTGCTGACACCGGGCTTAAGGCAGTCATGGAGGAGGCCGTTCGGAACGGCGCCAGTCCCGAGGAACTGGCGTTTCTGCAGATGATGTGGAAGCAGTCGACGGCGACAATGGTGCGCGGCGGATGCCCGCAGGCCATGGGGCGGTGGCAGCAGGACGACGGCGCTGCCGCTGCTGCTGCTGCTGTGATGGCGCCGTTGTCGGATGTTGCGGGACATGCTGGTGGTCCTGCAGCAGCAGTGTTGATGCCGCCCACGAAGGGGCTGCCGCTGGCGCAAAGGCTGGCAGAACGCCGATTGCTTGCGGAGGCAAAGGCACTTGTGGAGGCGGAGGAGCTGTACCGCCTCACGCGTCTGCGGCTCTGCCTTGCCATGCAGCTGGAGCAGGCGGAAGAGCAGCGGAATGGTGGGGCCTTGGCCTCCCATTCCTCTCCTTCGGCCGCTGCCCCAGCCGCTGCGACGGCTTCAGCTGACGCTGCCGTCCAGAATGGGACGCAGGCAGCGACCGGTCGATGCGCTCTGGCCTCTGTTCATGGCACAGCCGCTTCAGCAGCAATCAGGGCCGCTGACGCCGCCGGGGACCGAATCCCCGAAGAGGGGACCCCAGTGGAGCGACCTTGCAAACCACCGGGGCGTCATGAAGAGGTAAAAGCTGCCGTCGCTGCTGCGGCCAAGGTGCTTGCTTTAAATCTATATGCTCGCGTCTATCCCTCGGGAGGACTTGAAGGACCGTGGCCTACTGCTGCCTCCATGCAGCGGTGGGTGGAGCAGCCGCAGGAGCAGGAAGAGCAGCAACAACAAACCCAGAAGCAGCAGCAAGAGCTTCCACAGCAAGAGGAGCGGCAAGAGCAGCAGCAGCAGAAGCGGCGGAAACAGACACAAGAGCAGCCGGTGGACTTCGTACGACGAGGCAATGGTGTTTCTGAGGAGCTGTTGGACACCAGTATGCGGATCAGGAAGGTATCTGCAGGAGGGCTGTCGCCGCCCATCTGTCCCTCAGGCGCCATCAGGGGACGACAGCCCCAAGCACCTGACGAAACCCGACAAGCCGATGACAGCCGGCATCAGGGTCACGGTGCTGCTGCTGTGGCGGCGGGGGCGATGGCGGTGCCATCTGCAGTGGAAACATGCCACCAACGCGGCGTCGCCGCAAAGCGCCGACTGGACCGCCGCGATAATACCATGCCGGACCGTATGGAGAAAAAGCAGCGGAAGCAGCAAACGCACCACCAACTTCAGCTGCGGCAGACGTTGCTGCCGCCGCTTCCGCAGCGGCAGCAGGTGCGCTCGCGGCAGCGGCAGCGAAAGCAAGGGATACAGTGCAACCATGAGTGCGGGGACCGAGTCGATATGGCGGGCTATTTAGGCGTAGATGGTTGCGAAAGCGACGTGGCTAAGGCGCTGCTTTCATTCAGCCAGTTTATGGCGGACCCGGGGAGCAGCAGGGGCGCAGCAAAGTGATTGGTTCGAGCCGTTCATAACCGCAATATGACAGCAAAGGATTGTGAGCAACAAATAGCCGCCCCCACTGAACACTAAGCCCGTACGGGGCAGCGTAGCAGTGTCGCTTGGACGACGTAGGATATCATCCCCCTTTCTGGGGCCCGTAGTTCGTTTTGTAGTGTACAACTCGGAACGGTTTATTCTGCTCGCTGTGCGTTGCAGCCTCTAGCTGTAGGCGCCTCTCATGCTGTGATATGGCACGCCTAGGTCGCGGCGCATGCAGAGTCACTTCATCAGTAGTCATTCCAGCGCTCTAGGGCAGGAGGCATTCCTTGGCGAGGTGCCAGGTCGGGACGGGGGGATGGTGGCCACCGGGAACTGCGGTTGGGCGTTGTTGGGGTTTTGGTGTCAGCACCTTGTGTTCGGTTGGGGACGCAGGTGCCTCCGTTACCCACAGGACCCCCACTGTCCTTCCCGTCCCAGTGGCGTAACCCATCATAGGATATGGTCAGCAGTCATTTGCAGGTCGGAAATGGCCTCGTGTACCTCGTGCCCCCAAGAGTACCCTGGTATGCATGGTGGGTTTGGACGTTTGTTTGGTACTTAACTGTGTTCATTAGGTCGCAGATGCGTCTTGTGCCATTCAGACTGTGCTGACCATGGCTGGGGTCTTGTGAAACGCAAGCAGCCGTCATCCAGTCTTGTAGGATTGCAATTACAAACATGGTTTTTGGATATCTTAGATACAAAGATCTCTGGTTTTTACTTGGCGAATGTCATGATCAGTTTCACTTGCATGATGGTTCAGATTTCTAATATGTAGTTTCCCATTTCGTGTTTTGCGTTTGCTATCCGCTGGTATCATCAGTACAAGCGGTTCTAAAATGCGCGGATGCAAAGTGGATCATATCAGAACGCAGTGTGATGTTGGACTCGTATCCCCGACGTCAGTTTGGCAGGCGCTGTTCCTAGGCGGATAGGACTTTTGATAGCTAAGCTCCTGGCTCCTGCCATACATTAACAACTCGATCCATGTACAAGGCGAAAGGCGATGATATAGACGGCGGGGTATATAGGTAGTGCGGAGGCCCTTATGGGTACCGACTACCCGTGGGTGACTAAGTTAACTGTAATGTGTATTAAGGGTGCGTGGTTAAACTGGCCAGTACAAATGGACCTCTTGGGAGACTATGCTTGTGAGCATTTTTATTTGGATGCGCAGGTGTACATGTACATACATGGCCACGCTTCTCCCGATACCATTTGTTGGGAGAGTGATTTAGAACCTTTGGATCGTTTAATGGCTGACTAGCTTGCTACCCCTAGATTCGTGCGACTGGAGTGTTGAGAATGTGTCGCTTTGATATAATTTAAGATGCATAGAATCAAACCCAAACCCCAAAGCCTACATGCTTAAATAATGTGACCTCTGTGTTGTGATCAACCCATTGGATTAATCGCAGTGGATGGACTATCCTTACTCAGTCACACTGCTGTGGCCGTGTGGAGCACACTCACCCCATATTTGAATGAGGATACAGTCAAGCAATGAAGTGGGGAGGATGTCGCTTCGTAACGTGTATGTCGTCACGTCCTCTTTCTCCCCTTTCCTTTCCTTTCTCCGTCCTCTCTTCCCGCAAAACTAAAAAGAACTTCGGGCAACCCAAGTCTATTCGTACCCAAACGTGTTCCAGATTGCGCGTTAGCGCGAGCGCACACACATACACACGCAGGCGCGTGCAAGCGCATAAATACTTCTCTAAGGGGATGGCGGGGTCCGGAGGCAATCAACATCAGACTCTCCTTCCCTAACCACCATATGGCATCCTATAGGGTTAAGACGCCAGGTAGCTTGATTGCTGACCACGTTTCCCTGCGCCACACATTTCACCCCCCATTAACAGGTAGCCGTGGTCAAGGCCGTTGCAGATGTCATCAAAACCATATGATAAGGACAACTGATGCAAAGCGGTCGAGCACAAACGCCGCTATTATTACCAAATTAACCTATCATCCAAGTATCCAGATGCAAACGTGCAAACCCCCGCTAGATGCAAGCAAGTACTCCAATGCCGCCCTAACCGAGTGTTCCGGGTGCAACTGAGCGCACTGCGTCCCCGAGCAGTTTCTTCCTCCTCCGGGCAAGGACAGTAACTTCTGACAGAATATCCGCAGAGGGTATGTCAATAACAGTAGCACCTGCCACCGCCACCAGTGCAGCCAGTGCTGCCGCCCCCGCTGAACGAAGAAACGAATGAACGAACAAAACACACGAACTGCTGAACTTAGCGCTAAGTTTGCCCCGTGCTTAGGCTTGACGATGTTGCCAAAGGAGGCTACAGTCGTCGCTACCAGCATGTGGAGCTAGCCCATGCCGGCAACACGGAGGAGATTCAATCCTGCGTGGCCTGGGATTGGACAGGGCTGGATATGATGTGCAAAGAGCGAAGCAGCAAAATACACATCACGCGAATGCTTTGATCTAGTGAACACATGAACATAATGCATCAGCCCCAGCGCAATGCAAGGAGGAAGTGCAGGTAATGCCTGGAAGCACGGGCCAGACGGGCAGGTCGCCCTCCGACAAATGGCCCTGGTGCTTCTACATGGCCACTATACTATGATGACAAGGGCTTACGAAACGGCATACGTGTCGAAAGGTGCCCTGCAGTGCGCAGTATGCGCCTCGGGTTCAGAGTGCGTCACAACAGCAGGTGCGTTGGCGCACACACCACATGGCTTCGGTCACACGTATCCCTGCATGAAAACACCGCCGATTAAGGAACAAGAACGATAAGGATGATGATGATGATAACAATGACAGTACGCGCCTGCACAATTAAGGCAATTTGCACCCTTTTCCATGGTTTCGAAGCCACCGCCAATCCATCCATCTACCCGAGCGCACATTCATCACAATCCATGCCCTCCCCAAAACCACCTGCACATTGAGTGCCGAGGCCAATCCGCAAAAACAGATAAGTTGTCATAAAAAGTTGCTTGACCCGGCGACTAAAGCTTTCAAACTTAAGGCACTTGTTACCGTATTGCGCCAACGCAATCGCACACAGCCGCCCAAAGTGCTATCATCCACGCTGATGGCCCAACGCTGATGGATGGCCACGGCCAACTGCTCCAACACCTCCCAAACAACTACCGGCAAGAAACGCGCCACGCAGCACGGGAGCTCACAAGAGTCCCTGCACTCACATCCTCGCAATGTATTCGAATCACTCTTCCATTCAACAATCTTCGCTGCTGCAGACATTCAGTCCAGTCTTGGGGTTCGTGCGGATCCCGGTTCCCGGTTCTAAGCAGCCCGGAGCCGGAGCCGCAGGCGGCCCTATCTAACGTAGTCTACGACTAGAGCACCAAGGGCCCTGAGGCTCTGGCTGGGACACGCCTGGCCCGTTCCTTGATGATCTACGTTTCTAAGACCAACAATTTTCCTAGGGAAAGCCTGTACTGCCTGGAAGCTGCAATCAGACGTGTAACCCCAAGTAGTACGAGCTTCACAAAGAGAGGGAAACCAAAAAAGGACGCGCCCTTGCCTGGCCTGGCTGCGCACACAAATACACACACAGAGAGACGTAGTCAAGTGCGCCTTGGGACATGAAACTAAAACCATGCCTTCTGCAGCACCAAGTATGGGATCCAGACACCTGTAAGAACAATTATACTTCGAAGTCACCTCCTTTTGGAACACACATATGAAACATTTCATGCAATATGCGCCTATTACTGACTGGGCGACTGATTGATTCGATGTACCCATCCGTCACTCATATCCTATGATGGCTTACGCCACTGGGACGGGAAGGACAGTGGGGGTCCTGTGGGTAACGGAGGCACCTGCGTCCCCAACCGAACACAAGGCGCTGACACCAAAACCCCAACAACGCCCAACCGCAGTTCCCGGTGGCCACCATCCCCCCGTCCCGACCCGGCACCTCGCCTAGGAATGCCTCCTGCCCTAGAGCGCTGGAATGACTACTGACGAAGTGACTCTGCATGCGCCGCGACCTAGGCGTGCCATATCACAGCATGAGAGGCGCCTACAGCTAGAGGCTGCAACGCACAGCGAGCAGATTAAACCGTTCCGAGTTGTACACTACAAAACGAACTACGGGCCCCAGAAAGGGGGATGATATCCTACGTCGTCCAAGCGACACTGCTACGCTGCCCCGTACGGGCTTAGTGTTCAGTGGGGGCGGCTATTTGTTGCTCACAATCCTTTGCTGTCATATTGCGGTTATGAACGGCACGAACCAATCACTTTGCTGCGCCCCTGCTGCTCCCCGGGTCCGCCATAAACTGGCTGAATGAAAGCAGCGCCTTAGCCACGTCGCTTTCGCAACCATCTACGCCTAAATAGCCCGCCATATCGACTCGGTCCCCATTCCGCGGATCACGCGGACCCCGTTGCTGCTGGCGCTGTTGTTGCTGCTGCCGCTGTTGTTGATCTCTTTGTTGCAGCTGCTGTCCTTTTTCCTCCTCCTGCTCCTCCTCATCGCCCTCTTCCTCTTCACCAGATGGCGGCTGCTGTAGCCGACGGCCTTGCCGGGCCTTATGAACCATTCCCACGCCATCCCGCTGCCTCTCCGTTGCTGCTTCATTCCATGGCCGGCCGATACTCCCGGGAATGGGGGATACGGGTCCGTCCGCCCAAGCACGGGACCCAAGCGCTCCGAAACCCCCAAAAGCGGCGGCCCCGCGGAGGGCAGCTGCTGTCGCCGCCATGCCATTGCCAGCTCCCCATGCAGGCAAAACATTACCATATGAGTTGTAGGGGTCATATAAGCTGCCAGTTCCGCTGCTTCCCCTCCCGTTGGTGAAGGGCATCCCAGGAAGTAGTTGAAGGGCGCTCTTGGCTTGTGGTGCGAGTGGGGCGTTGAGGGCACCCGGCATGGCATTATCGCGGCGGTCCAGTCGGCGCTTTGCGGCGACGCCGCGTTGGTGGCATGTTTCCACTGCAGATGGCACCGCCATCGCCGCCGCCGCCACAGCAGCAGCACCGTGACCCTGATGCCGGCTGTCATCGGCTTGTCGGGTTTCTTCAGGTGCTTGGGGCTGTCGTCCCCTGACGGCGCCTGAGGGACAAATGGGGGGCCCGTTTACTAGACCCTGCTGCTGTTGCGGATACTACAGCGGCAACTCCGCCGTGGCAAAGAG
This sequence comes from Volvox reticuliferus, assembly GCA_019650235.1. Taxonomy (NCBI): domain Eukaryota; kingdom Viridiplantae; phylum Chlorophyta; class Chlorophyceae; order Chlamydomonadales; family Volvocaceae; genus Volvox; species Volvox reticuliferus. The sequence goes on along the minus strand of BNCP01000011.1, from coordinate 1,110,458 downwards.
AAATTCAACGAAGAGAAGAAATTGCCAGATATAGCAAGAAACCTGGTATCCAAGCTGTCTACACACAGCCTGATGTTTTGATAAAGCTTTACAGTAGACGCAGTGCTATCGCTTTGAACCTTTACCAATCATGCATGAGGTTCAATAAGAAGTTTCAGCCATACGTCCGAAACCCACTCACGCACCAAGTGCAACCGCCGGATCGTCCATCTCCACATTCTCGTGCCCCAGCTCCCAAGGCCCCCCAACAGCGGCCGGGTGCAACCCTGGTTGCGGCCATGCTGCTGCCATCCCCGCCGCCTCCAGCGCGCTAGTATGCGCCCCGGCCGCAGCCGCGGCCGCTGCGGGCTCCACATGCCCATTTAGTAGTCGCTCGGCAGCACCGTTTACCCCCAGCAATGCACTCAGATGCTTCAGGGAGGCCGCCGAGGGCTGCGGGGGCCCCAGGCCAGCTGGACTGAATCCTGGCGCCGGGCCAGCGACGTGAGGCACCATTGCATTGAGATGTGCCAACAGCGGCAGCGGCAGCCGTGGCCCCCGATCTCCATAGTAGTCGTCCACGGCAGCAGCAGCTGTGCCGATGGCGGATGGCGGAGGACGCCTTCCGGTCACCTGCAGGTAGCACAGGTAAATGTGGGCACGTGTGGGCACGTGCAAGGGTATGATGGTGACTTCAAAGGCGGTCGTTTGGTTGCTGTCGGGGCTGTCCGCATGGAGCCAAGTGGATACAGGTCAATACACAGCCGTCACACCCAGCGGTGTTCATCCCCAGAACCGAGCTGTTCTCCCCAACAGTAGGCTGATACTCGTGTATGTGCATACGCAGGTGTATACGGTGACCAAATGCGTTAACATCCTCGCCTGGAAAGGTGGCCCCGCGCCCACGGTATTGCGTGAAGGACCCCCGGTCGCCTCCATCATACGCCATGCAGCACCGGCAGAACCGACGCCGCCATTCCCCTCAACCCCGCCCAGGGCCGCTGCGATGGCAGCGATCGCAGTCCCATCCTCCAGATGGCGCGCCTCATGCATCTGCGTGGCAAGGTAATGACGCAACATCGAGAGCCGGTGCGCCTCCTCCACCTCCAAGTTCGCCTTCGCCTGCGCTAGCAACTGCCACTCTGCCAGCATTTGCGACAGCTGTGGCGGCAACCGCTGTGACAGCCACGCAGCAGGACTGGCTGTTGCCTCCTGGAGAGCACTTTGGCTCCGCTCCCCTGCCGACTGCAAAACCCGCAGGACATGCAGATGGGCCAACTCCCCCGGGCCTGCAGCAGGGGCACCGTCCACAAGCGCATGTGGGTCGCCTCCCCTTACCCTGCCATCCCAACCTGCTGAACCATCCATACTCCGCCACGGCGTATCTCCCGGGCCGCCCTGCGGGCCACCCTCGTCCTCACCGGGGTTCCAAAGCGCCCGGCTGCCAGACGACTGCTCTTCCGTTAGCTGCTGCTGCTGCTGTTGTTGCTGTTGTTGCTGCTGCTGCTGCTCTTTGCGAGGCCGCTTCGCGTGAGCTCCTGCTGCTGCACCGGCAGCCGGCCAGTGCCGCGGCTGCTGCTGAGGCTGCCACATCACTGGCTGAAGCGGTGCCCCGCGTGCCTCCAGGAGCGCCTGCGGCGGGCGAGCCGCCATCAATCCGTTGCCTCCGCCTCCGCCGCTGGTGCGCATGCGGCCTCCGAGAGCCACGGTGACATCAAGGTCCGGTCCGTACCAACCAATGGGACCCACACTGTCAGGATCACCGGGCGACCGATATGATCGCCGCCGTTGCTGCTCACGCTGATGCACCACCACGTTTGCGACGGTATCGCTGACAGCCATGAAGCCCGGCAAGTGTGATTGTGACTCACAGCCGGCTTTGCGGCGACGCGGCGGCAGGCCGGTATTGCTGTGCAGCACATTTTCTTGCTTAGGATTGCGACCAGGGGAACGGTTCGCACGCGGGTCCGCTCGCCCTGATGGTGAAAGATCGGACGTCAAACTAGCCACGTCTTCGCCATCGGACGAGCCTGTTTATGGATTAGATCAGTTAAAAGATGAATCAATATGGCAAACGACGCAATGGGAAGGTAACGGAAAGCGGTCCAGCAAAGACAAGGATTAGGCCCCGCTACAGAAGTTGCAAGGCATGGAGTACATGCATGCGTTCACGTGTTCAGTTAACGCAGTGAAGGGTGCTAGGTCCCGGAGATGCGACGCAGCCACAACCGTGCGTGCCAAGTAGTCCTTTCGCGCCGTAAATCGTCGATCAATTACCTGCTGTGCGATACCTTGGCAGCAACGTGCCCTCGCCGGCGTGCGGCCCTTTCCCCGTTTCGGCCGCATATTGCCTCAAGTGCCGGTGAGGCGACGACCCAGCACCAACGGGTTTCTCAACTTTCCCGTCATGACTCCCAGATGGCCGTGCCTCGCGATGGCCGTTATTTTCAAGATCTCCAGGATCTGTCCCCGGTTCGTCGGTGCCACATGTCAGCTTGGCCACTCGAAAAGCCTCCTCCCTGGCCTCTGGGCTGTCACCGCGCTCTTGAACCTCGAGCGCGTATGCGCGCAGCAACGAACGTGATTTAAGATGCTTAGATCGCAAGGTACTATGCCAGATGTTCTGCACTCGAGGCGGCGAAGGTCATAGGGAATAAACAAAACCGCGAGGTTTTTCCCGCCTGCAGAACCCCGTGCGTGCGTGTTACCAACAAACAATCTTCCTTCCTACAGCTTGACAGAAGGTAGGCTAACAAAACATATCCAACCGCATTTTTGTTGCTCGTTCCATTTATTGAGAAGGGTGTGGTGATGGCCCATGCTAGAAAAGAGCAGGCGGCCAGCATAGCAAAACCATCTTGACAGCTCGTGTCCTTTATATAGATCTTCTCCGTCTAAATATGCATACGTCCAGCAGAAAAGCTGCTTTAGACGATGACTGACCTTGACTTCCGCGGCGGTCCGCCCAGGCAAGTGTTCTGCTATTGCTGACCAGGAATTTCCGCGTATATAGTGCTGCCGCACAAAAACCTCCTCCTCATGCCGGGTCCATTCAGGCCTTTGTTGCCTTTTCCGTGGTAAACCGGGTCCATGACTGCGTCCAACTCCTAGGCCTCGGCGCACAGCTGGCGCATCTGATTCATCACTGCTCTCTCCGGGCCCCGAGTGGGCTTCATGTGGCTCCCAACTTAAATCCTCCTGAGCAATCCCCAACTGCTCCTCATACACTTCACCCATGTTTTAATTATTATGCAAAAGATATTTTCTTATCTTATTTCATGACAAAATTTCATCGGCAATGAGTGCACATCATCCACGTTTTTCGGCGTTCTCCGAATACATATCGAGATAGTGTTTAGTGTAGGATATTCCCTAACATTTCATACTACAGTTAAACGGTTGGCCGAAACCAGCTATACACAGTAATCAAAAACCCCTCACTAAATACAAAATGAGGTGACGGAATTGTACTGCATTTTTCGCCAAGTCGTCACCTCCATTAATTTTCCTACATATCCTTGAAATATTTTCAATCTGTATTAGTTTCCCAGTAGATGTCCCCGGTATGGCCCCTGATGCAAGTGGCGACAACCGCAGCCCGCGTATGGACATAGTATTTGCAGTTATTGATGCACATAAATCTATATGGAGATTATTCCAAGACTGATTTTATCGCATTGGATAAAACAAAACCCGTTAGGAATTTAATCTTCTTTTGGGGCTCTCAATTGTACCGAATGTATTTCTGACGTAAAATAAAATTAATAATATAGTTTATATTGATTAATTTGGTATGCGCCGCCGGCTTGTTCGGGTGACTCATACCACCGAACATGGCGGGTACGAGGACGAACGGAACTGAGACGGTGTTACGCAACCGAAACCCGGTATGCAAAGGTGGGGTACCCTGCAAATCCTTATATTTCGACTCACGAACACTTTCGTTCGGCGCTGCACTGCCTGCAAATGCGCTGAACAAGCGTCGCAAAACCAAGGCTGTGGTGCGGCACTGCAGAAACCCCCTGAAAACTGTGTAATCTTCTCAGGATCGTAACAGTAATCGAAAGCACCAAAGGTGAACATATCCACCCGCGCGTACAAACATACGATAGTGCAAATGGAAAAAACCTGCTCACGGATATCTAAGCATCCCAAATGCAGCGGTAAATAAAGTTTGTTGGATGGTTTAGGATATTGCTTCCGGCTTATAAGTCGAGTCTACCGCGAGGGACTCGAAGGCTGCATCTAGCTCCCATAGAAAGTTTAGTTGCCTGTTTCATGTATGCACCAAGCTCTGGCTCAATCCAGTATCTCTGATTCATGAAGCTCCGTACATGTTAACACTTCGGCATACAATGATGTTGTTGGCCCTTCTGCTGCTGCTTCTACGCGTTCAGTATGCCCCCAAGAACAGGTGTGCGACACGGCCAAGACTAGTCATATTGCTTGACGAATGTGTGTTGTCACGTTACACACATATAGTGTCCTGCCACTATATCTAAGATACTAAGCACACGCCACAGAGAGATTCCGAACCTATCACTTTATTGCATTACTTCAAGCAGACCACCGTAATATGCCGCTGCCCTTCACAGTTGTTTCGACCATCCACCAGTCGAAAACTCACAACATTCCCACTCGGTTGGCTAGATTCGTTCCCATCCTCTTATTTTAATACGAGGGCGCACTTCAGGCATACATGTGTGTGTGTGAAGATGCAAGGAGTGAAAGAAATAATCATGTGTGCGGCATTATACGGGACTGCTAAGTCATAGTCATCCTGCAGATATGGCAATCCCGCACTTCCGTGGAAGGAAGGATACTCCCACGACGCGACCCCAGTCCCCACTCCCGCGTGAGCTTCCCCGCTAACTCATCAACACCGCCGTGCGTGGATTCAACGCTCACGACCCCATATGGTGGCATGTCGCACGACAAACGACATGCTGCTAGAAGAGAAGTGAAGCACCCATATGAAAATCCAGTTTGGATTGCAGATCCGCCCAGCTCCATGAAAACCAGTTGAGGGGTCTTACCCGTGTTCTATTTTGTACAGTTCCACGGCCTCATCGCCTTTGGTACGAATTTATCCTTCCTTTGCAATGACCGCCCCACATCGTAACAAATCATTTCCTTTTGCCGCCCTTCGTCTTGGCCTTCTTGACATGCTTGGGCACTTTGCTCTTGCGCTTCTCACGGTTGGCCTCCTTAACGGCTTTCTTATGGGCCTTACGCGCCGCTCGTTCGGCATCCTTGTCGCGCTCTGCCACCGACCCACCGTCACCACCTCCTCCTCCCCTACCGTCTCCTTCGTCATCATCAGTGCCCGAATCCTCCTCTTCGTCAGACTCCTCATCCTCCTCCCCTTCCTCGCACTCTTGTTGAATCCCCCTATTAGCCCGCCCAGCCTCGGCCACCTCCCTGACCTCCACCTCATCCACTGCAACCAAGCCGGAGCCCGCATTTACCGATCCTCCAGGAGCTGTGATCACTTCCGCTTTCCCTCCAGCCGCCGGAGAAGCCATTTGCCGTGGATGCGACTCCGTGGATACTACTACCACCACTTCCTTACCTTCCATGCTGGTGTCAACAGTACTGCAACTGGGGGCTGAAACTGTCACCTTGCCATGGTGCTTCTGTAACATGGAAGACTCGCGAAGCACTTCCGATCGAGATTGCGCCTCTCTCGGCTTCATCGCATCACTCAATGCGGCAGTGGACGTCTTGGCCTCCGTTTCTAATACGGCAGGGAGCAACCTGGCTCCGGAACCGTCATGTTTCATCCCGGTGATTGTAGTGTAGTAGATGCCTTCCGTCTCCTTGCCGCCCCGCTGCAGGCGCTCGTGGTCGCGTTCAAAGTTGACGACCTCTTCCAAGCGGCGGGGAATATAAGCTTGGTGGAATACGGCCGCTGCGACCTCCTCCTCAGGAACAACATCGATCGGCCGACTAGATTTGGGCAGAAGTGAGGGCCGTGTAGAAACGGAAGGGCGCGAAGTTTCAAATAAGCAAACCCCAGTAAAAGTGGAGCATGTTGTGGTGGTGTGGCGCTGTGATTGTGAAAGCGGATGTAAAAGATGCGAGTACTAGCTGTGTTTCTAATGCATTGCAAGGAGATGGCAAATAAATACATGTCCTCGTCCCATATTCCCTCTTTCCCCCCCTCCTCCTCCTCCTCCCTCCTCCTCCTCCTCATCATCATCCCCATCCATACTCGAGTCATGTACATCCAAGGGAAGTAAGGAAGAATAGGTAGAAACCGGTGGCACGGCAGCCCACAGCCGATGAGGATGTGCCAAAGCAACCCAAACCACGCAAGGCCCTACCATGGTCCCTACCCATCCACACATCCCCTCCCGTCAACGTCTACTAGTCCTCTAGTCTACTAACGGAAGTGATCGCGATGTCCTGGAGCTTAGTAGTGCGCAGGTGGATGGGAATGAACCACCTCGTACGTCGCAAACACCAAGGTTTTGACAACTTGCTGTGGCCGTAGCTTCGAAGGCCGCCGTCATAGCGAAAGGTCAGGCAGCCCAGATACGTACGGCAGATAAAGATGATGGCACTTGCCTGGACATACACAAGGGTCTGCACATACCTTCCCGACCGGGATGCCTCACTCAGTCAACTGAACTCCCCCGCTCACCTCGCTGCCAGCTCGCTCAATCGCTCCAGCGCCGCATCCACGTTTTCTCCGTTGATGGCGGGGTCCACCACAAACTCGAACGTCTCCCGCACAGTCAGTGTCGCGACTCCAGCCCGACGGAAGTAATCATTGACGTGCTTGCAGTCCTCTCGCAGGAAGTCAAGTGCCTTGGGGTGGTCCAGATCCACCGCCTGACTCACATCGATGATATACAGCTCACCCTGAGCATGCGTATGCGTGTGAGAGGGGGAGAGGGAGACGGGGGAAGGGATGAGCGCGAATGTAAACAACGTGAAGGATTGGAAGCGGAAGCTTGACAGACAATCAGAGTTGCGAATTGTTTGGAGGTGTGTGTGTATGTGTATTTGTATGTGTCGTCTGGAAGCTACGGGTTTGTGGGAGTTTTACCCAGGAATACAAGACACGTGGAGGTCTGGGGCTAAGACGAAGAAAAGGGGCACGCCGATGGGCGGGGAAATGCAGTTTGCCCCTCTGTCAGTCGGAGCGCGCTTGGAGTGTGGCTGTTTTGACGCTTTGTAGTGCGCAGGCGGATGGGAAAGAGCCACCTCGTACGTCGCAAACATCAAAGGACCCAGATCAGGATGTCATCGCTGTCGCCGTAGCTTCGAAGGCCGCCGTCATGAGATGAATGGTCAGGCAGCCCAGATACGTACGGCAATTAGTGGGCACAACGGTCTGAAACCAAACACTACAAACCTGGCATACACACACACGCTTACACAGCTCACAGACGCGCCCCACAGCTCACAGACGCGCGAAGACGTTTCACGTACGCAGTACAATTTCACCGCACCACCGGTGCAGTACCTTTTGCGGCTCCTCTATCCTATACCCCCCTCCGTCTTCCGAAAGCACTTCAGATTTTTCGCGCGCGCACACACGCATATACACACGCACACAGATGAGAAGACAGGCACCCCTTCATCCCTCCAACCAGTTAACGACCTGACGCATGCAAAAGCTGTAGACGAATGTACTCTCGGTCAGCCCGTACAACTGTCATTCGTACGGCTATCCTCTCAACACCTCTCCCCTCTCCCTCCCCTTCTAACCTTATGATATAGGATGTTGTATTCGGACAGGTCCGCATGCACCAACCGACACTTCTGGTACAGGTTTCGGAGCACCAGGAGCATCTCAGTATACGCGGATCTCAGCCGCTGCAGCGGCAGTCCCGCGTCTCGCAGTCGTGGTGCCGCCACGCCATCCTCTCCGATGAACTCCATCACCAAGACATGCAGGCGCAGCTGCAGCGGCTGAGGGGAGTTGATGCCGGCCGCACGAAGGCGCATCAGGTTTCGCATCTCCTTCTCCGCCCACATCTTAACCATCTTGCGCGGGTTTGATTTACAGTAGCCATTCCGGAAGCGAAAGTCACCCGAGACGTACCTAGAACCGGTGTACGAAAAATGTGTACGAATGTTTGTTACAAGACATAGCTGCAATACACGATATATAATCAAAATTTGATTTCATTACGGCTTTCAGAGCACGTACTACCGGACGTACAGGAGTAGGAGTACAAACAAATCACATTCGTACATAATATATCAAACTGTCACCTTTTAGAACACCCTATTGGGAAAATTTCCGCGCACACAAATAAAAAGCACTTGTGCGATGCACAGGATACAAAAACAAGCTGCTGCCCTGATGCATCGAGCTGTTGTGGAGACAGGCAGACAGGCTCGGGACAAAACCAAAGCTCAGTTTGTAAGAGGAAAGTAATCGTTGAGGCGGACAGCGAGGTTGCTGCTAAGTGCTAAGTAGCTGTCTGGTCCGCTCATTACCTGTCTCGATCTTTGAAGACCAAGATGGAGGTCTTGTAGATCTTGATGGCGAGATCCCGTCCATCGCCTCCGCTGGCGTGGTACACATTGGCTTCCTTGCCCGTGGACACGCAGCCGTTGATCTCAGAGAAGAGGCCTCGGTTGAGCATTTTAAACAAGACCTGTAGGAAGGTTCGACGCGGGGAGGCGGAGGCGTCCGGGGAGGCGTCGGGGAAGGCGAATACGTGCGACCTGACGTGACGGTGTGTCAAGAGGGCAGAACCGCCCCCGTCATCCGGTGAAGAGGATGATGGTGGCGGTTGTGGAGGCCGGTGGCGCGAAGATGCAAGTGAGGTGGTGTAAAGTTGGTGGTATTGGTGGCAAGGGGCATGCTACTCTCGTCCCATCCCACCCCGAAGGCAATAACGGTCGCGGCTTTAAAAATTACACCCAACCCAAATCCCTAATAATTGCCTAGTCGTACTGCTCCACCATGTGACCATAACACTGAACACATCACCACATAAGCATATTGCACGTAGGCATACACAGCCACATAGCCATGTAAGAATATCCTATCGTGATATGCACACAAGCCGTTGTATACATTTAAATGCCGTACCATGCGAGTACGGGGGTCGATGGCTTGCTCAACGGTGGCCCGATCACTCTTATCCTTTGAGACGATCCGTGCAGCGCTCTCCCGTAGAGCTGTCGTACGAACCACGTTGGCGACTGAGGTCGGCACGCGGGCTGAAACACCGTCGAATGCATCCAGCGGGTCGTCCAGCACAGCAGCGGTGCTGCTGCCGCCGGCCGCCAAGCGGCCACCGTGGAAGTGGCTGTCAAGCCGCTGCTAATGGCGAGGACACAGCAATTAGGCAAGCAGCAGTAACACCAGTCAGGTAATCCGTGCATTTTAACAGATGCTATTTATTGAGACTGATAGGGGGGATGTAAGGGGGGAGGATGCCAGGGGCATAGGGGAAACCATGAATGTGCAGCAATACGATATGCAATGGAACCAGAGTTCTGACAGCATAGAAGCCGTTGACTGAAGGGATGCATGGATGGATGGATGAAGAGACATATGGATGACGGACGGGGTGGATGCGAATGTGCAACACAACGGGGTAGAAAGGTCGCAAGGTGGCCGGGATGCAGTTCAAGGTAGCTGCCTCGTAACTGTAAGAAGACGGACCTGCCTATTGGCGGCACGAGGCTGTAGCGTCGCCTGCCTATTGGCTGCGCCGCCAGCTGCGTTGGGCCGCCTTAGCAGCCCGGAGGTGAAACCCAGCCTGGAGTTACCCCGGTTCATAAGGTCTGCGGGGGGAAAGATGATAAACGTAGGACTTAGGGTTGGGCGTGGATGATGGGAGCTGATTGAGGAAATTGAAAAGGTTGGGAATTCGCGCGGGTACGCGTGTGTTTGTAAAGAAGCTGCACCCATGGACAGATCCCTACCCCCGTCAAAACTTAATAGACAGCTATTTTACTACGACTGCAGTACTAACCTCGCAGTTGCGAGTATCTCCTGCCAAGGCCTTACCGTCACGCATGTCTGCCCATTCCAAGGCTTCAGCCAGCTCCTCGCTTCCAGCTTCTTCTTCATCTTCACCAACGACATCGTTGTCGTCGTCGTTCTCATCTTCATCAATATCGTCGTCAACGATGTGAGCGGCTAAGTCAGCGGCCGTGCCAAGCTCCTGCGCGCCGACAGACTTGGCGAGCGGCGGCGAAACATCCGGCTGGTGGTCATTGGTTGCATGTACATCATCGTCGTCGTCCGCATATCTACTTTGTAATAGCAAAAACGGAATTTCATCGGGTAAAGTGGCAGCCATTTTCGCGGCGTAAATTGCGGCACGTAAATGTAATATATCCCGTCACCCCATGGTATTTATCATCGATAAAGTTCGTGGCCGTGCTGCAGGCCACATGGCCTTCGCGATGGAAGCCCTTGGAATATGGTGCCAAGTTAAGGGGCCCTATGCTTGCCGTATTCGCCTCAAACTTTGCGTTCACTGTCGGAATTGCGGCCTAAGTTCACTCTGCGATCAAAGGGTAGGGTATTGACGATTCATTAGGTTGCTTGTCGTAGTACCCCAATAACATGGCGGCCCTCCGAGCTTCCCTCAGCCACGAGCTGCTCCGGCCAGTGGCCGGCCCCACTCGCACCGTGGCAGCTTTCCGCCCTGCTGTCCGCCCAGTCCGCATTGTAAGGAATTGGTTACATCCACCTTGAAACTATTTGTCACGAACCTGACGCTTCTCATACGGCGGCGACAATTCTGTGCAGGCTCCGGCTGTCTCGCGCAAAGCAACAACTGTTGTTTGCAGCGCTGCTACGGATGCTCCAGCTGCTCTTCCGGCGCCGGTTGTGGGCGAGGTCAAGTCTGGTGTGGCACACCTGCGATTCCAGCGGGGTTCTGCAGACAAGGTGCGGTAGCAATGCTTTGCAATAAGTTAATATCTTTCTTCACTCACGCTTGACTTTGCACGCAGATCCGCCGTGTGCTGGACGTCATTCGCGGCCGGTCGTATGAGGAGGCCTTGGTGCTGTGCGAGTACATGCCCTATCGTGCTTGTGAAAAGATAATTAAGTGCCTGATGTCGGTAAGCTGTGTATTTGGTCATAGCTCAATGTGCCATGGATATGGGCGGAAAATGACGCCCTAATTCCTCGTTCTTGTGAGCAGGCGGCCGCAAATGCTAAGCACAACAAGGGGGCGTTGAAGACGAAGCTCTACGTCAGTGAATGTTTCGCAGATGAGGGTCCGCGTCTTAAGCGTGCCCGCCCGCGGGCTCAGGGCCGGTGAGTTGTATAGGGTACAGGGAAAGCGAGCGACATCCGTATAGAAATCATCCATCCACAGCCTATTTACCCTTCCTGCTTCCGTCCTGCCGATCAGAGTGAATAGTGAACATCGCTCGCCTCACGACCCCCGTGTTCCTTGCAGCGCTAACCTGATTCTGAAGCCGACCTTCCACATGACTATCAAGGTCGAGGAGCGCCAGTAAAGCCGCGAGCGTGGGCAGCAGCAGCTCCCGCAGGGTCGAGTTGGCTGCAGCGGCGGAGTTGGGGCATTTCACTAACAACACTAGCTCTGCTGCCACGGGCATATCTGCAACCGGCTGCACAGGACCAATATTGTAATTAGCGCTGAGGACCTACAGGCGGCATTACAGCAGCAGCAGCAGCGCTCTCAGTGTGGGAAGTACCGGCGGGCGGATAGGGCTCGTATCGTTTTGGAGCAGCTCGTAACTGGCGGTTAACGCGCTCTTGCTCGCCATTGGCCTTTCCTTGGCGGCATTTGATGCAGGACAACTTAATCCTAGCGTTTATGCGCAGTGGGGCTTAGTGATCCTGCTCTTTGGTTTCTTCCTTCGGCATGGAGGGGAACTGTAATGTAAAGAAGGATGCCTCCCGTGCCGCGGTCTAAAGGGTTGTGAATGTACAGCTGCAAGTTTGAGGGAAAGGGACCTGCCGGCGCCAATACGGGAATCACCCACTGAAGTGATAGCGGTCCTCCTCAGATGCTCAATGCCATGGGAGACGGGACACCTACGCGTGGCCGATGGGACCAAGCGCCCAACCCCAGCCAATTTTCGGGCGGGCGAGGCTCCTATCGAGCCCCAGGTGTCGAATGAGCCTGGGTCCTTGTCGGCTGACAGATTCGTAAGCGCTGTCTCACGTCGGTTGCAGTGGGCCACTTAACGTGTTGGCCACAACCAGCATGCGATCTCTGGGGTTATTAAGTTTTGTTTTGGCAAGGGGTTGCGTCCAACTTACAATCGCCACATCGTGGTATGTATAGTTTTTTCTGACAGGCCCACTGCACCTGGAAGGTGGTTGGATGCCAATCGCTGGGAACGATAGCCACAAGTTCCGGTTTCGAGGACCGGAAACAGCGTGCTGATCGTGTGTAAGGACTGTTGATCTCACACGTCTGTCTCATTTCAAGTCCTGCGGCTTTGTTCCCCATTACGAATGAAGTGAAACGCGAAAGTGACGGCACATATGGCGCTTGTGCTTTGGTATATGTTGCTGGGGCCCTCTCGTCGCACTGACCTTATGCCTGTGCAAAGAAATCTGGCCAGAGGCGTTGGATGCATGTCGGGAATGACAGAGGCTGATTCAGCCGGGGATGAAAGGTGGGCAGCACAAGTAGTGGATGCAGCGAGGCATGGGAAAGGATCGCATGCTGCTGCATGATATCATGAAAACCCCCTCGGGCAACATGTTTGTCAGTAATTCATGGACAATTGTCGGACAATTCATGGTGAAGGCCAGGTGGGAAGCAGGACGATTCCGCCTGAAGGCTCTGCCCAGATGGCTTGTCCCTTCCAGTCCCTTATGCTAACCGAGAAGCAAGAAAGTTCATAATGGTTAGATTGCTAACACCTCTCAACGATAATGGCTAGGTACACGCCCGCATCACGCATAAAAAACATTTGTGGGTTGGATCTACTCGTGCAGAGCGATATGGGCGACCCTAGAGGGCGCCCTCGCTCCACACGTGGCCTAAACAACCAAAAACGGGAGCTAACCAATTTTGAAGAAAATAGAACAAGAGAATCAACCAGTCAAAACAAATAAATCCGCAACGAGCAACTCGGGTTAGTTGAACCCATTGCTGCTTCCTATCATACTGACAGGTGATGAACGCAGAGGAACAGCTCTCCAGCGAAAATCGTCATCGGTTGTTAATACTTATTGGCCACGCAAGTCAGTAACTTTCTCATCAGGCCCGGTCAGCTGACCCCAGATCCGCAGCAGCCTTCCTACACGGTGTTGGGTGTTGGAATGCCACCGGGGCTTCAGAGTAAGAGCAGAAATGGGACTGCAGGTCCTGGGCAGGCCCCGTCGTGACAGCCCTACCAGCTCCTGACCCACATGAACCATCCACGTCCCGCCGGGGCGTATTGCCTTACGCACCACAGCGCCCTTCCCCTTATGACCCTCCCTGCAACCAGGAGGTCTATCCACCCAAAGCCGCGAGCTTCCCCCCAAAGCCGTGACATGGAGACCACGGCACAAGTGACCCGAGTTGGCGACGGCACGCACCGTTCTACATATTAAAGGGGGTATCAAGCATTCTGAGAGAGCATTTGCCGTCTTTGGACAAAGAGTGCGTATGTACATTCTGTAGATCTGTCCCCCTTCAGGCCCAGCGCAGGTGGCGGGTTATATTCATATACGAGAGACATGTATGAGAGATAGACCCTGACAGACTGGCGCGCGAGACGGGAGACGGGAGGTAGGGGCCCAGCCACAGGATCCGCCGGACACCTACGGTACTGAACGTGTGGGCGCGGCATCTCCCCCGGGACCCAATATACATTTGGTTCCAGACGAACAGGTAGTTCCTTCGTTGACAGCGAAATCCGTCACCATCTGTTACGTCGTAACCTCGCGTAATCGACAAATACAATATTTTTATACGTACTATGTGCACCGTCAAGGAAAAGGCAATCAAGCAAGCTGCCGCCATCCGGACGCCATCCGGACGCCAACTGGAACCGCTATGGACAAATTTATGTACCGATGCAATGGTTCATTGTGCGAACCCCAAGCCATATGGGAATCGTAATGCTCCATAGGATCACTGCATATAATATATATGTTCGTTGATATTTGTCATTATGCACAGGCTTCTGCGCAACACCTCGGAACGTCTGCATCCAACCTTGCCGAACCCCTCCCAATGGCAATCTGGAAGTACCCATACGGCACTCCCACCGTCTCACTCTAAATGCACATAGCATGCTTCTCTATCGATGCATGCCACATGTCTGGTTTCAAATGTTGCAAGTACCCATCTCCCTCATTACAGGCCCAGTTTCGAAAAGCTCTCCAAATGCCGTACAGGGCGCGGGGTCAGGGTGGGCAGCGTAGGTGTGCCAGTACGTGGCAACGATAGGCAGCGCGCGCTAGCTACGGCGATAATAGATGCGCCCTTGGAGGGCGAAGGGCGCGACAGAGGAGGCAGCGGTGATAGCGTGACTTGTGGCGCCGAAGTTGACTTTTGGAAGCTGGAGGCGGCGTCCCCCTTTTGGGAGGAAGACCACGCCGTGCCAGTCCTGCTGCTTGTTCTGCTAACAGGGCTGCCCAGGCTTGGGCTGTTATGCAAGGCAAACGGGCGCTTGGTGAATATGTCACGCGTCAGGGCGCCGCGGAGTTGCTCTGAGTCCATAATGTCCATGACGTCCTCAGAAGCGACAAGAATAGCCTACGGCGTTGTGTACTCCTTGCCGGTATTCCAGACCTGCATGAAAAAGCAAATAAAATGAGGGTCTGCATTTAAAGACACTATTCTCAAGAATTCTATCTGGGCAGCAGCTGGCCAGCCCGTAACCGACGCACGCAACAAAAACCGCATTGCGCTTCTTGACTCATAGGCAAATTTTAAAGTAAATAAAATTATTAGCATCGTGGGTCAAATAATGACGGATGGAAATGACTCAACTTCAGCCTGAAATGTTACAAGATAAAATCATTTAATGCCTTAAAGACGTACCTTTTCCAATACAAGCGGGCCTCAGCTAATAATTAATATGGTTGTTTGTATTACACACGGAATCGTTTGCATAAGATGGTTTTTTGCATAGGTTTTGTCGGCGGGCACTAATTATTTCCGTACATCAGTTGAAAAAGCCCTGAAGAGACGTACCCACGAAGCACGAAACATCCCCATACCAAGACTCTTCAAGCTAATATTATACAGCCTTTCAACATCCTTGCATATAACTAAGCAGATCAGCACCACAAGGTGGGCCGCATTCCGGAGGGCCAAGGGCCCGTTCACCGCTAGACTAGTTACGACATAGCTTGCCGGACTCATAATGCTGCACCTAAAACATTATTGAACAGTAACATACACATAAAAACGTTTTGCAATACATCACACTCAAGACACACGAAAGAAAGCCACGAGTATCCCGTGCTTGTAGGAATCGCAACATCAGATGGACGGCGGCGATTTCCTCCCCACGGCGAAGAAAAAGCCTCAATCTGAACTCAAAAAAACCGCCACCAGTACGTGCGCTGATGTCTATAAGCACAGACAGACGGAATGCTCCCACGTGTCAGGCAGTTTTTGCAAATGCTGTCATGACTTTTATAAGCCACGGGTCGTCCATAATGTCCAAAATAGTACCTCACAACAATATTCGCGCAGCAAATTCACCAAGCGTTTACTGCCCACACATCACATGCCTTCAGAAGGTTCTGTTCTGTTCTCCGTTATCATTGGCTCCCCAATAAATTCGCCAACATGCAGATCTGCTCGTCCGGTGTGTCTTCCATCATTCGCCAGAGGAAGTACGGCACTACCACCACGCGTGCACCGGCTGCCTCCAGCAGCTGCTGCCGCATACGCACGGAACCTAGCGGCACGTACGGTGGATTCCTGCAAATGAGCAAACGCATATCATGAGCATATAAACGCACGCGGCGGGAAATATACATGGACAACTAACTCGTCTCGCAGAGCTAATAAACAGCTAGCTGTGCAGCTCTCTTTCCTTGTTGCGAGGTCCCAAGGTTACGCCTACGTCGTTATCCCTCCTCCCCTTCTTAACAGCGTCAATCTCCTGTGAGCGCCTGTACCTTCTCCTTCTCGTCCTCCAGAGCGTACACGTGTCGCTTCACCCAAACCGGTTGGTTCCCTGTCCCTCTCACCCCGCCCCGCCCCCCCGCCCCGGCCTCCCCCCGCCCCGTTTTCCGCTTTTCAGTGCCCGCCAGAGGACGCAGCACACCCACGCTCGTACTTCAAACCCAACCTGGAACCTCCCCCCCATCACCTCATTCCCTTTTCTTCGGCAACTGCGCCACCCTTTCATATACGGAAAGCGCACACACAACAAGCGCTCCCGCGTTCGCGCTCGTTGACATTGTTGGCATCATCACGATCTCGCTCGTTATCGCTTTCAAATCCACATTCACGCACAAACCCCAAACCGAACAGTTACGCTATCCACATTTTCATTAAAAGTATTAAGTACAAATTATTAGTTCAGCGCATCGCATTTGCATTTGCATTTGCCTTGGAATTGGAATTGGAATTGGAATTGGAATTGGAATTGGAATTGGAATTGGAATTGGAATTGGAATTGGAATTGGAATTGGAAATGGCATTTGCATTCCAGTTCATGCGCGCAGCTTAGTAATTAACAGCCTAGTTATAATTCAACAGGGCTGTTGTCGTACGCGCGCGTCCCATCACAACACGGCAACGCAAAACGCAAAACAGCAAACGCACAACAAGATACCCACCGGGTGCACTCAGCATCGCTAACCAAAAGCACCGCGAGCGGAGCCGGCGGCGACGCAGCGGCCGCCGCCGCGGACTGCCGTGGCGGTAGTGACGGTGGTGGTGGCAGGAGCAGCAGGTCCGCAAGGACGGTGTTGTCCTGGGTCACCCAGCGGGGCTGAGGCTCCGCTGCAGTCAGGTCCCGTAGAGCCTGTGCAAGCGATGAGGGCAGGAACGCCGGCACAAGGACTCGAAAGCGAAGAAACCGAAAACCGAACCCTCCGAACCCTCCGAACCCTCCGAACGCGATGTGGGAGGCGGTACCTCGGGTAGCGTGCAAAACATGTAGTCCAACCAACAACAACAACGACAACAACAATAACGATAACGACAATAACGATATCAACGATGGCGATATCAGCGACAGCGGTGGCGTGCTGGTCGGGATGCAAAGCGCTGACCGAGTCGCCGGACGTCATGCGGGCATCTGCAAAGCCTTGCCCTGTGCTGTCATGAAGGTGGTAGGTGGAAGGTGGAGGAGTGGAGAGGCTCCCGAGGAGCCATCCTGGCGGTAGGTACGAGATCCAGCTGGCCATTCAGAAAAAGGCACATCGCCCCCATTTGATCAGTAATACCAGGTCCCGTCTATTCGTCTTCCTCCATCTCACCTCCGCTACATCTACGCGCCATAGCTCTCCCTCTTCCGCCTCTAAGTCCTCCAACCGCCGCCGCTCCGAAACCGCCCAGTCCGCGGCTGCTGCCCGGCAAGCGCTCAGCAGCGCCGGCGGCAGAACCCGCGCAGCGGGACACTCTTCGTGGTCGCCGTCGCCGTCGCCGTCGCGGTTTGGGACATTTCCCCGCCGCTTCGGTACGACTTCCCATAGCTCTCGGCCACTCGTTTCGTCGTACACCTTCTGCACATTATACGAGGATGACGGTAGCGCATCGACGGATGCCGCCGCCGCGGCTGCTGCTTTGCATGTCGTACGTTTTGCCTTCCTGGAGCCGTGTTGGTGATTTGAGTCAATATAACGGGTTCCATCAGCGGCGGCGGCGGCGGCTGAAGGCGCCGCAATCCGCATACGGCCCCAGTCCACGTCAGCCCATGACCCGTCGGACGGTTCCGGTCCAATCTCAGTGACGCCGTAACGGCGCCTTTTTCCCCCTTTCTGCTGCTGGTGCTGGTGCTGGTGCTGCTGGTGCTGCCGGATAAATAATGTATCCTTCGGCTGACTCTGCTCCTGCTCTTGCTCCTGCAGCGGCGGCGGCGGCGGCCGCGGCTGCAGGTTGGGCGCAGGTTGGTCAAGCTGCTGCTCCTGCCACCGCTCTTGCTGCAGCCCGAAGGTCGCGGAGGTTGATGCGGCGGCGGCAGAAGCGGCGGCAGCATCTGTGCCGTACATCCGATGCGGCAGCGCTACGGCCTCCACCTTCCTAAACAACCTGGCGCGATCATGACCACGTGGCCACATGACTCGAGACCCAGGCTGCTGCTCGATCTCATTAACCGCCGCCACCTCAGCTGCCGCTACCGTCCCCGCCACACCCTCATGCTCGTCCTCCATACCCACGTGAAAGTGTGAACTCTCGTTCGCAATGTCGTACATTGGGGCCGCCTCCATGGGCTGAACGGCGTTCCCCTCGCTAGCTTCCGGGTCGTACATCCCCACCCGGACGTCGGCGCCAACAGCCGCTGCCGCCACCGCCGTGGGCTGCGACAGCATCGAGCCGAGTACATGTGCCGCCGCGTAAAGCTGTAGCAGCGCCTCACGGCTGTAGCTCTCCACGGGATGGCGCGCCAGCTCCTGTCCCAGCTCCGAAACCAGCTCCATCTGCAGCGCCGCGTGGCCTGGCAACGGCAACGGCGACGGCAACAACAGGGATAAGGCCCACAGCGCTCGTGCTAACGATGCCGGCGGCAGCCCATCGCAATGGCCTTGCAAGGCGCTGGCGAGTGCCACGGCGGCGCTGCCGCCACCGGCTGGTCCGCCGCGGCCGCCGATGGCGGCCCCGCGCCGGCGTGCACTTGAACAGGCTAGTGACGAAGGCGCCGATAGCGGTGGCCTCTGTACGGCGTTAGCGGAGGCGATGACGGGGCCCAGACCCAGCACTCCCGCACTGGAGCTGGTGGCCCCTCGTTCGGCGTCCAGACCGAGATGGGCACAGGCCCACATGAGGTCGCAGATCTGCACCCGGAGTTTAAGGTTGAGCGGTTAGCAGTTTGCGGTTGCAGTTAACGACTGGCAGTTGGTAGTTAGTAGTTGGCGTATAGTGAAATTTACACAAGTCAGAATCGCAAACATGCACGTGCACATGCACAAACACACACAAACACAAACCTGCTCCGCGCTCATTTCCGGCCGCTTGTCCCACACCATCTTCGCGAGCACCGGCCCCGCCAGCTCGTCGTCTCTGTGACGCAGCGCCGCCAGCGCGCACACCAGCGCAACGAGCTGGGAGCCCGTCAGGTGGCGGTGCCGTCGCCGCGCGACCTGTGGGTCCATCAGCGGCCATCACCACTCGGTTAGGAAATCGTGTTGTTGTACATGGGACGACTCCCACTGAGTTTTTCAATTTTCATTTCAGCGAGATATAATTCGGTAATCAGTTGGAATCATATAATCAGTTGGGATAACATTCTGTTGCAACCACCGGGCAACAGCACTAAAAGCAGTAGCGGTGGCTGCTTACTGGTGGCAGCAAAACGACGGACGAACGGCTCACCATCCCGAATGCCGTACATAGCGGTTCATGGTAGTACCGCGCTTGAGCGTAGGATTGCGCGAGCATCGCCACTTGGTCATTGTCGTACATACCCCTGTACGACGCCGCCACAGTCGCCAGGGCAGCCAGGAGCTGCGGATCTCGTCGGCCTATCGATACGAAGGAGGAAGCGAGGTTGGTAACGGAGGTGGCGTCCATGGGCGGCGGACCGCTGCGCGCCAGCATGGCGGCGGCGGCGCCACCAACACCCCGGCCTCGACGATTTTGCGAGCCGCCGTACCTAGGCGCCGCCGCCGTCACCCCGGCGGCCCGTGCCTCCTCCATGAAAGGCTCCAAGATGACCAGAGCTGCGGCAGATAACTTGTCGTACAGACGTTGGTCAGCTCTACCCACGCGGGCATATGCCCAGGCTACCCTGCAGGGTTGAGATGTGTGTATGTGTATGTGTATGTGTATGTGTATGTGTATGTGTATGTGTATGTGTATGTGTATGTGTATGTGTATGTGTATGTGTATGTGTATGTGTATGTGTATGTGTATGTGTATGTGTATGTGACGTCATCAATCATTAGGATGCAAAGCAGGAGAGCTCCGTGTGTCAGAAGGGGAGGGACGTCCTCCTTCAAGCAGCCCGGGGATCAGCGGGACTAGGGGAAGGGCAGCCGCTCCTAAGAACTCACGGATGACGAAGCCCCTCGAAACCCACAAAAGCGCTAACTGATTACACACACACACACACACGCACACACACACACACGCACACACACACACACGCACACACACAAGCACGAGTGAGACAACCACATACACATGAACCCCATTTCGCTAGGGGTCGCGACCCACTTGGCGAGATCATCCCCCGCCATCTCGCCCCGGTCGGCCCGCGTCCCCGCAGCCAGCGCCAGCCGCTCCCAAAGTCGATCCATCGCCTTCGGAACCAGCCAGACCAGCTCCGGAACCTTCCGTCTCGGAGCCGGAGGCGCGTACTCGCCTCCACTGTCATCGTCGAAGCTCTCCACAGCACCACCCTCCGCTCCCTCTGCCCCTGCCTCTGCCGTGGCCACCTCCGCCGCCACCACCGTCGTCGTCGCGGGCGCTCCTGATAAACCTCGTGCATGGTGGTCCCCATCACTGAGATCGTTGGCAGTACTAACCGACTCCACGGAACCTCCCAAACCACACTGTTCGTCCAAATGGCATACCCCAGCCGTACCCCTCGCGGAGGCCGCATGTCGCGCCTCCGTTGCCGCCACCGCGGCCTCCGTCGCCGTTACCACCACTGGCTCCAGTTGTACTTCCAGCTGCCCTTCCCCCCGTATTAATTGCCGCGGTCCCCCCTTCCCCCTTTTACCCGCCCCTCCCTCCTCCTCCCCCTCGCGGACACTCCCGCGGACATAACCCACGACACGCACGCCGGCCGCCAGGCGTGCCGCTCGTGCGGGCTGGCGTACGGCCTGGTGCATCTCGCCGTACAGACCCTCCAGACAGGCCAGTGCCCAGGCCAGATCCGCCACCTCCCTTCCGGAGCAGGCGCGAAGCTTCCGCGCGGATTGGGCCGTCAGAGCGGCGGCGAGTGGGGCCACAGTCTCAGGCGGTGCGTAAGAGAGGCGTGCGAAGGCAGCCACACAGCGGGCCAGGAGGGGGCCAGGCAGGGGCTGCAGGTCCCGAAGGGCGCACTGGCTCAGGAATCTGGGAGTGGTGTTGGGAGTGGTGTTGGGAGTGGTGTTGGGAGTGGTGTTGGGAGTGGTGTTGGGAGTGGTGTTGGGAGTGGTGTTGGGAGTGGTGTTGGGAGTGGTGTTGGGAGTGGTGTTGGGAGTGGTGTTGGGAGTGGTGTTGGGAGTGGTGTTGGGAGTGGTGTTGGGAGTGGTGTTGGGAGTGGTGTTGGGAGTGGTGTTGGGAGTGGTGTTGGGAGTGGTGTTGGGAGTGGTGTTGGGAGTGGTGTTGGGAGTGGTGTTGGGAGTGGTGTTGGGAGTGGGGTTGGGAGTGGTGTTGGGAGTGGGGTTGGGAGTGGGGTTGGGGTGGCAGCCCTCCAGCCGACATTTAGGCGACATCTAGGCGCGCATATATAGACTGCCCTTTAACTCTATAAGGAATCACGGACGCAGTCACGGACGGATTCTAAGACACACCGGATGAGGCGTCGAGTGCGCATCCCCGAATTGCTGGTCTCCAGATCGAGCTCCGGCAGCCGTACCAGCATTTCGCCGGCGTGCACGCTCCGAAAATACGACCCGGCATTGTACACCAGCAGCTCAGCTTCCCGCAGGTCTCGGAGCTCTAAGATGCGGCGCATCAAGTCGGCATCGCGGTTGGCTGCCGCCGCCGCCGCCGCCATGCTGCCGCCGCCACCTTGAATAACTCGGACATAGCCACCACTGCCGCCGCCGCCGCTATTGCCATCACTGGCACCAGCAACGGCATCAACACCAGACGGAGCCGCTGCAGTTGATCTTGCAGCATCGCCTTCGTCACCACTGTTCCGCGCCGGCGAGGCTGCTGTTGGCGTAGTTATCACATTTATACCGTTCGCAACATTCCACAGTCCATCGCCATCCCATTCTGCCGCTGCTCTTTCTGCCGCTACCGCTGCTGCTGCGGCTCCCCGGGTGGCGGTGCCCAACGATGCGTCGTCAGCGCCGCCGCCGTCACCGGCGCCGCCACATTGCATCCACGTCCCAGAGGCCGCCGTCGCAGCAACGGCGGTGGCACCACTGGCGGCTGGTGCTCGCCGCCCGTGGAGCACCTGCGGGTCCGCAGCTCGGCTGCTGACGGCGCCGTTGACCAGCGGTTCGCATCTCCCAGTGCCTCTGACGGTGTTGGAATCGCCCCCACCTTGACTCCCGCCGCTGCCGCCGCCGCTGCGTTCCCGTTCCGCAACGGTTTCAGTGTTAGCGGTGTCCCGCAACTGCCCAAGTGACTCCCGCAGCCTCCGCATCTTCGCCGCAAGCTCCGTCAGCGCTTTCCCATCCTGTGTTCCATCCTGTGTTCCATCCTGGTGACCGTATCGATGATACCGCGCCCGTCTTCTAAAGCCGCCGAGGCGGTTCCATCCGTCATCGCCATCATCACCGCCACCGCTGCCACCACTCCCGCCGTCATTACCATGGCTGCTATCGTTACAGTCGCCGTCATCGCCCCTGCCCACGAGCATACGATTGAGATCTTTCTTTGTACGGGCCGCGGAAGATATGCCTGGCACAGGGTTGACGAGAGGCATGCTTTGGCTTCCCGTGGGTTGTGTAGCTGTAGGCAGCTCAAGCGGGCCTGGAGGGGACACCAATGAGCGCGTGGGCGCCGTCGCTTGACTGGAAAATGAGTTTGGATGCACAGTTGGCGGCGTTTCTGCAGCTCGCGCATCTGTATTGGTGTCAAAGCAGCTGGAGCTGCTTGCTGCAGAACTCGCGCTTGTGTGACAAGAGCGGCTGGCAGCATCATGGGCACCAGACGTGTGAAAGCATCCGGGTGAAAGCCAGATAGTACAGATGCGGAACAGAACGTCGCTCGGAACCTGTTGTCAGGGGCGAAATACGGATGAAAGGGGGCCCGGGTTGGGTCCTGAGGTCAAGGTTGGGGCCTGAGGACTCCATTATTATAGTGAGTTGGATCATCCATTAATTACCTTTAGAAGTTCATAGGCATTAACGGCCAGCACTGGCGCGAAGCTGTAACCTGGACGCAGCCATCGGAGCCGCAAAATTGCGGGCATGAACAAAAATTGCTCACTTTGTAACACGATAGGATTTCTTAATAATGAGAAAATAGGTTTCCAGCTTCTGGTGGCTATCTATTGGTATCGTCCATTAACGTTCCACGAATTCTGAATTCTGATTTCGCTCTTTCGGACTCCTTCGCTGCCAGATAAATCGAGCACACAAAACGTACATCTACATGTTTCAGTTAGAAGTAAAAGGAATTTGCAGTATATCGATTAGAATCGAGTGCGAACGAAAGCCTACGTTATACGGCACGATCACTAAAGCTTTGTCATTCCGCACGGTATACTCCTTGCATATGTTTTTCCGAAGACTCTGGGGCGGGATAAGTTGAATCTGTTTCCTGTCGCTCCACTCATGTCGCTTTCGCCGGAAGCCTTAGCCCAGGTCCATCAGCCATGAGCAGCCGTCCAAGCTGGACAAGTACTGACTAAGCAAAGTTGAAACCGAAAGTATCACCTACGCAGTCACTATCACTAGCTTCTGTTATCAACCAGTCGGCTATGCATCTCTGTTGACCAATTACAGCACGACAGTACGGCACACACGGTGAGGCCGTTTATACCCCCTGCTTCTTTGGACCGAAAGAATGGCGAGCGAGCTCATTGAGAGCTCCGTACGTGCGTACCTATGTATGTACGAAAAAGGCGACTCATACACCGATACACATACATCCACCAGCCATATCCCGGAGCGATATCGCACCTGGCATCTGGTTCATTTTACTTCCAAATCAACTTTCGGTCGGTCAAAAAATCACAATCTAGCTCAGATGAGACGTAAGCAATATTATATTTTCCCATGCGGCAGAGCCTCTCGGAGCCTCTCAGCTTTCATCCACACGCTGCAAACTAACCCCAAAGTTCATGAGTACGAGCATCCAGGCGGGTAAGGATGTACGAGCAAGTTTTGCGTTTTTGTGCTTTTTGCGACATGTAGACGGTATAGAGGAGGTTAACACACAGGGAGTTAAGTACGACGCGTAAACAACAAACAACTGCACCGGACCTACAACGCAGCTGCGAATCGCCACTAACACGACAGCCGCCCCCGTGTTTGCGTCCGGCGCCCGAATTCGCCACAGCAGCGGAATTGCGGCTGGTGCTGCTGCCACTGCTCCTTCAAGAGGTGCGGCCGCGTAAGGCCCCCTTCGCCGCCGCAGTCATGGTGGTGTCATGATGCATTGCGTGATTGCATTCAGAATGGCGTTTGCGCCAATCGAATCTGTGTCGTGGCAACGTGAGCTATTCGGCGGACTATCAAATATCGGCCGAGTGCATGTAGCCGCATCATTTGAGGGAGGCCAGTAATTCAGGTCTCCAGAACACACACAGCAAATCTCCAAATTTCCAAACCTCAGCAATCTCACAACGTTAAGTCAAATGTTCACATTGACAGTTGCACCGCGACGATCTCAGCCCTTATGCTCCGTACGGCCTTGAGGGCTCCCAGCCAACGATACTCGAGACCGCTGGGGAACATAAAAATACTTCTGAGGCGTCAACATGCATAAGGCCCGTGATAAGGCATCAATACGCGTACGGGCCCCAGAACCGTACACCATGAAACGTTCGGCAGCCGCCGTTCAACCAGATGACCGGTCCAGATGCGGAAGGAGGAGTACGAATGTGAGAGTGTGCACGACACACACAGAGAAATCTATCCGAAAGGGCCAGGGGGAAGCAGGCAGGATGGGAAGGCAGCGGATGATGTCACAGGGGCCCTATGGTATGGGTGTTGAGGCGGGAGGTAGCGTGAGAGAGCGGGGCGGGAGAATAAGAGTAACAGCACCTGGTGCTGTAGGAGGTCAGCACTCAGCAGTAGCAGTAGTCGTACACGCCGTAGCCGATTTGTGGACTCTCTAGCCGTACAGTTCCGGAGCGTACGGTTGTGTCCTCCAGCAACGATGGCGTCTCCAAAATCTGCGGTTCGTCCGAACGGCGGGGAGAGGCAGGAGGAGGTGGTGCGGGGGACAGCACTGCTTCTCGGCGGATCCGCCACCTCGCATGTGGCCGCACTAAGCCCAAGTCAGTAAGGGTGGACAACGCCCTCAAAGAAGATCAAACATCTGAAACAGAATCTTTGAACCCTCCCCTCCCCTCCCTTCCCCTCCCCTCCCCTCCCCTCCCCTCCCCTCCCCTCCCCTCCCCTCCCCTCCCCTCCCCTCCCCTCCCCTCCCTCTCCTCCCCTCCCCTCCCTCTCCTCCCCTCCCTCTCCTCCCCTCCCCTCTCCTCCCCTCCCCTCTCCTCCCCTCCCCTCCCCTCCCCTCCCCTCCCCTCCCCTCCCCTCCCCTCCCCTCCCCTCCCCTCCCCTCCCCTCCCCTCCCCTCCCCTCCCCTCCCCTCCCCTCCCCTCCCCTCCCCTCCCCTCCCCTCCCCTCCCCTCCCCTCCCCTCCCCTCCCCTCCCCTCCCCTCCCCTCCCCTCCCCTCCCCTCCCCTCCCCTCCCCTCCTCCCCTCCCCTCCCCTCCCCTCCCCTCCCCATCCTTGGGGTTCTCTGATCCCCAGCTCAGTAACTGAACACATATGCGCACCCCATCCACCAGAACCCTACCTTGAGCACGAGCTCCTCAAAGGCATTGGCCACTGCAATGTTAGTTTTGGCGGACGTCTCTACGAACAGGCAGCCGTGTCGCCGGGCGAACTCGGACCCCTCGTGCCACGTAACGCGGCGCGCGTCACCCTGCAGTCCGTTAATTTGGGTGCATCCGTCCGTCCGTCCGTCCGTCCGACCGTGTGTCTGTTGTTATAATACCCATGTGTGTGTGTGTCCGTGTTTTATATACTATACACTAATCGCTGGATAAAACGACGACGGACGATGATGCGACAAAGCGCTCAACTACTTCAAAACCACGCGCGCGCGGAAAGCGCGTCTTTGGAACAGGAGCCCAAGGCTAACGAAGCCACTATCCATAACGTGTATCTATTACCTACCACATCGACTTTATTGGCGACAACCATACGTACGGCATCTCCTTCTGTGCCGTATAGATCCAGTTCACGCATCCATTGCTCCTCTAAGTGCCGCAGCGTATCGGGGCGCGACACGTCGTACACTGCGGGTCATGCATGGTGAGGAGGGATTCCGCTGTGATTGGACAGGGGCCCAGATCAGGAACGCCTCAGATCCATATGGGTCCACGAGCTCATGAACTTAGGGACGCATAGACTCATGGATCCACCCTTTGATAGTATTTATTGTTTTCTTGCAAAATCTCCCCCTCCCCTTGGGGCCTGCCCCCTTGCGCGGGAACCCCTCATGTGTGAAAACCCAAAACACACGCACAGCGGCACACATGGCCTTTCCCACTGCCGTACGCACCGAGGATAATGCCCTTGGCTCCCCGGTAGAAGGTGCTGGTCAACGTACGGAACTTCTCCTGGCCAGCGGTGTCCCACACGGTCAACTTCACACGCTTGTCGTACACCGACAGCTTCTTCACTGCAAAGTCGACGCCTGGCGAGATTCGGGGTCGGTGTCCCGATTCGGGACAGCGGGAGAGAGATCAGAGTCGGCTTTCCGAGCAGTGAGGTAAGGTAACCAATATTCTGATTGCTAATAGCTCACGGCCTTGCCCCTCCCCCCACGGCCCCTATCCTGCCGCGTGCCGCCGTGCCTTCCAGGCTGGAGCCATTTGCAGTCTTCGCGTCTTCGGGGACCCGCATATGCTGTTCTACATTTCCCCGCCCCCCTCCTGACACAGCTCAGCCATAGGGGCCACGTCCTGTCCTGCCCTTCAGCTGGCCTGCGGCCCGTATTCATGTCGGGCGCCGGAAGGGGGCCCCTGGGACAAGTTTAGGTTTAGTGGTTGTTAGTTACGGTCATGTAGGGTTAACGAACTCGGTACGGATTTTGCAGGGCCGTCGAATCAGGTAAACCATCTGATGAGCGGAGCGGGCGCATTCATAGCCGTTTAGAATGCTTTGGATTTTCAAAATCGTACCTATAGTGGAGGCGACTTTGTCATGAAAGCTGTCGTGGGCAAATCGAGTGAGTAGGCTGGTCTTTCCCACGCCTGAATCGCCGAGCAGCAGAATCTGGCCACAGGGCCAAAACGCAAGATCGTCGAACGTAGAGAGAAGCATTCAGAGCTTTACGTTTGGTTAATGTAACTATGGGTTTGGGGTTGTGAATGAACTTCACAGGAACGGGCGTGCGGCTCAAGGAGATGATTGGTATGGGAAAAAGGGTTTTGTACAGGGGCAGGTTTTAAGGAGCAGGGGAACGTGCTATGACTATGGGTATCGCGTAGCATAGGTGTGAGGAAAGCCGGTGCTGAGAAGAGCTTTGTACGAGTAGACCTTCGTGGAACCATCGTAGCGGCTCCCATGGTTGTGACTTGCCTTTATGG
Source organism: Volvox reticuliferus (assembly GCA_019650235.1). Classification (NCBI taxonomy): domain Eukaryota; kingdom Viridiplantae; phylum Chlorophyta; class Chlorophyceae; order Chlamydomonadales; family Volvocaceae; genus Volvox; species Volvox reticuliferus. Next base: position 1,083,002 of record BNCP01000011.1, on the reverse strand, counting down.
TAAAATCGATGACGGCGTCCGTCGACGGCAGCTCCACGGCCATCCGCAAGGCGAGGGTTTTAAGGAATGGATCGATGCCAAAAATTTTGCTTAATATAATATTTCTTACATAATATAAACTATTTACAATTTCGTTGTATATGAATAGATGCAGGGCAGTCTCAGCTGCTGACCGTTGCACGTTATCGCGCCAAAGAAAAGCACTCACGAAAACACCCGGTTCTAAAACACAGACAAGAAAACGAATTTGCTAAGGTCATGAGCTTCTAGCGGCTAGCTATTTGCACGTAAGCCTCGACTTACCGCTACTTACGGCGTAAGGCCCACAGGCATCCTATATATTCTAATTTTTTGCTCCGACTATTATTGTTCAGGTACTGAAGAAAGATTACATACTCTCCTCATTTTTTTCACTGTAAGGAACGCAACTCCATATTCGCCCGGGCTTCGCCCGCGGCTTCCACCTTCTCACGTCTCCACAATCACCCTTTCCATCTCGCGTTCCTTGACCGTATTCCTGGCAAAGTACAATGACGGGCACAAATAGGAAGCTGACAGGCCGCCAGGAGGCGGTGCTGAAGCAAATGAAAGGCTTGGGTCTGCGCAGGCAGTCCAGGTGAGGGACGTCGCCGCCTTCCATCACACTGCAGGACGGACTCGCACTGAATATTTGGCGCTGTTGCAGGTCCTATGCAACAAATCTTTACGACATTGATTCTACTTCTCAATTGACGTGTGCTTCGGATGCACCGTTTGAGGACACCACCGAATTCGGCGAGTCGACCGTTCTGCCGTCCGTCGACGTCGCAGAGTACAGTGACGCATCCTATTCTGAGCAGAGCGATGTGAGCGAATCTCCTTCTTCATCCAGCACTTCAGAGTCCCAGCGTTTTCGGTTTCAGAGCCCTAAAGGTCTGAGCGCAGAGGTAAGCCATCCGCGGCCCATCGCCCTATGGTATCGTTATCTTACCGCCAATTTCGTAACGCAGGACTTTGAATTTCTGCAAGCTCACGGTCTGGAGAAATGTACATCTCTAAAAGAGCTCGGACAAGGCGGGTATGGAACGGTCGACCTTGTGCAGGTCCGTGTCCATTGAAGCTTCGTCATGAGCGCCCTCGAAATGCATTGCCCACTTTGAGAATACAGTTAGCCGTCTTTTTTACTACAACATACTGTCATCCAGGTAGTCCCTTACAGCCGGCTGCCGCAACGTTGCAACACTGCGTGTCAACACTGCTTCGTGATAACACATCCTTGCACATCACGCTCCTCTGTTTGCTTGTTGTTGTCTTGCAGATTACACTACCCAGCGGTCGTAGCTTTGTGGCAGCTCGTAAGGTCATCCATTCGCAACTTTACGCGCAGCCGCGATATGAACGCGAGCTGCGCGGCCTTACGCTCTGTGCGGAATGTCCTTTCGTGGTTGACGTGTATGCCTCGCGCGTGACGGAGGACGGACAGTTTGAGTTTCTCTTGGAGTACGCACCAAACGGCACGATGCATGATATGCTGAAGGCCATGGAGCAGCGCCGCCGCGGCAAGGAGAAGCTTCTCATGCCAGTAAATCGCATTCAATACTATGCAGCCTGTATTCTGCAGGGACTGCTCTTCATCCATTCGCGCGGGCAGGCCCACCGCGATGTGAAGCCCGGCAATGTGCTCATGGCGGCCAACGGCCGCCCCATGCTCGCAGACACGGACAGCATGGATAGCGTCAAAGTTACGAAGCGCACCGGAACCACCAGCTACCAGGCTCCGGAGCTATGGCGCGCCACGCTGCAGGGTCCGGGTTACACCGCTGACAGTGCGGATATGTACGCCATGGGCATTACCCTTGCAGAGATGGCAGCCTACCCAGCAGGCGGCAATGGGAAGCTGCAACAGCTGAAGGATGATCCTGCCAACTGCATGCCATCGTATGTGCCGGCAGAGCTGAAGGATCTTCTTTGTGGTCTGCTCGCGCCAGCAATGAAGCGCCTGACGGTTGAGCAGGCTATGAAGCACAAATTCTTTGATGGCATGGACTGGACGACCCTCTGCGATGGGCCGCTGGGCATTCCGGTCCACCTGCGTCAGGCGCCGTCCTTCGAGGGTGGCCGTGGGGAATGAGGTTGGGAAGGAGGATGAAAGGAGGGCAGATGCGCAGGTGGCGCACAGTGACCTTGGATGGCTAAGGGCCTCACTACTCGTGCCATGGTGAGGGGTTGCGATGCTGGAGGAGACCCCTTGAAGGTGGAGGCTGCTGCTGCTTAGTGCGGAGGCCTCCTGAAGGTGGCGGAGGCTGCTCGGCATCGTCTGCATCTGTGAAGAGCGCACATGGCAAATGGAAGTCCGTTTAGGAGCAACCCCCCTCCATGCCAGTAAAGACGAACCTGGTTGTTACAAGAGGGGTGTGTGTGTTTGCATAGGGTGGTGTGTTCCGATACAAAAATCATGAGCGCCAGAGACGGGGTGTGTTGGGTTGTGCTGCGATCTGTGATCTGATCTGATGCGACATACTCACATTCCGATGTGTGCATCATCGGCTATGTCTTGGGGTCCGTTGCCGATGCTGGCTGCATTCGCCTTCTAGGTATTGTCCAACTGGCTCGCCCCGGTCCTAGTCCCATGCCACGAGGGTAATTGCCAGCGGTTGCCAAGGATTGGCCGCTGCGGGGCATGTCTCAGACGGAGGATTGAGGGGTGACCCTGGCAAAACTGGACACTGGAGCCCAGGGCGCAAGCTCTTTGCGCATTGCCTTGCAAGCTATGCATTTAGCATATGCTATGGCAGGCCTAGCATTCTTTGAGGAGGTGACGGGTGCGTGGACTGCCGCATTATTCCCCTTAAGAACAGAGCGTTTGAATTCTTTGCATGTGGCACGGGCGCGAACTCATTTAAATCTATTTGCCTGGTTGCATATTTCACGTATGTTTTCGTGTGTATATGTGTGCCTGCGCGAGAAATTCCAGAGTGCTTCTTTGCGAGGGAGTGTTTATGGTGGTATATTTGTTTCCATTTGCGTCGCGTGCTGTTGTGCACCGACCTCTCTGCCATTTCATATGCTTTCCGATCCCCCTCATTACCCTCCCCTCCTCTCTCCCCAACCCGCTCACAACGCTTCACCCTTCCGGGCTGATATAAATTGACTTATTTACCGACCAGCAGTTACAATTACGGAAGTATGTGCTGCGGACTCGTGGAATTCGTTGGTTTGCCATATACCGCTGGGTTGCCAGAACGGCTTATTGTGAGCTGTGTCTTATCTTATTGGTCGTGAATGTGGAAATAATATGCGGGGAAATAGCTTGGGCGCTGTCATGAGAGAAGATTACAGATTATTATAGGTGCCGTGTGTGGAAGCGTGTGACGTGGAAAGTGTCTGTGCACTTGTGTGTCTCCCTAATTTGCAAGTTCTTTATCTGCGCCGTATGCGCTGCTGCTTATGCCAATAAAGTTCGCCCGGTCGTGCAATTTCTGCCGGGCTCTCTTTAGCATTCTTTGTTGTCTTCACCGGAATATGCCTTAAAACGTAGGTAGGATGGCTTTCATTCGCGACGGTAATGATGTAGCTTGGGCTTTGCGTCTGCATGGGCTCTTGATTTGCGAGTTGCCGGATGATGAACTTATGCGCGTGGAAGATGGAAGATGAATGGTATTGGGGGTGACTATGCGTTCTGCCTCTGGATGCATAAACCCCGCGCATTCCCAAGGCTGTTCATTCCTTTGTGCGAAGTGGCGTGCGTATCGCCTTTGTCATTCAGCCCGCGGGAGTAACGTCATCTCAAAAGCGTACGAGTGTTTGCGCGTATTTTGGTTTGGCCGTGCTATGGCTGCTGGATGATGGGACGGATAGATGTTCACACAACGCAAGGAACTTAATACATATTTGTTTTGCGGATCATAGGCTGTTAGGCAGACACGGATAGAAAGGTCAAGGAAAATTTGCAAAATATATGTTTCTCAATTCAAATAATATTACAATCGCGCAAGAAGCGTCAAAAAGAAGTGTAAGTTTCCAATTGCTAGTCGCATTGAAATCATACAACAACCGGAAAACCAGTGAACCAGGAACTAGGTGTTCCACTATTTACCATTCAGTCGGTAAATAGCCCAGTCCAGACAGGTTCTGGACTTCTGTCAGGTACTCGGAAAAATTAGTTAGTAAATGGCAGGTAACTAATCCGTAATCCTGGTTACAGAATGGTTACCGTTAGTTAGCGCCTTAGTTAATAAAACAGTTATTAACGACAGTTAACAGAAAGCTATATATCTCTTAAGCACGCGCGGAAATGCTAAAGGATACAACAACTGTTCCCCCTCTGGATGCAGCGTCCCGGATGCATAAGACAGAAGCCATAGGCAAGTAGTATAGGGCAAGTGTCATATAATACGCCCACTAGGTAAATAAATCATACTACTGGGGACAATTTTCGACACTACTGATCAGTTACCCATACACGACCAACAATCGAAATACCACGGATGATGCTGTAAAAACAGGAAACAGGACAGCGCGTTCAGCATCATGCATGCCTGGCCTTAGCGTACGGTCAGCAAAAATATTATAACGTTATTACGCCTCTCATACCAGGCGTCACCAAAGACCTCGAGCATCCCGAGAACACTCCGGCAGCGATGCGGCGGCTGTGCCGTCTTCTTCACTAAAGGCAAAATAGCCCATGTGTGTGCTCGAATTTGCCCGGTGTGCGTGGAGGGCACACGCAAAGGAGCGGACAAGCGAGGGGGAGGTTGTGCGCGGAAAAGGGCCTTCATGTCGTACATGAAGGGACATCGGACGATACCACTGATAAATACGAATTAACCGAACAAGATCACAAGGAAGGATCCGAATTGATCCACAACTGCTATACCAAGAAGGCACCAACCCACCGATGGGTCACCCGCTGACCACACGACGGCGCTCGCCCCTCTCAACCTACTCCTGCAAAGTGTTGCTCCCCGGGCCCACGTTCACAGCCAGCCAGGGTCCTTATGCCAGCCGCGGCAACACGTTGACGTACATCCGCCCGCCCATGCGCCGGATGGTGCACACACAGTTTGATGAGACGAGCAATACCCTTCGCCCCTGGTCCCGGAGCTCAAGTGTAACGTGAAGTCCTGGCCCTGTTACGCGGACTCGTGAAGGGCCTTCGCCTTCCTCGATGCGGCAGCCCGGCGGCATATTGAATTGCACCCCACGGTACGTTTCTACGACTGATGTAGGCACCTGAGGCTGTATGTGCAGTGGTTTGCAGAGACTGGGCGACATCCCATCTGCGGCCGTCAGTTGGGGATAGCCTTCGGATATGCTGGACGATGAGTTTTGCGTTACAGCCACGGCTTCTGGTGACAAAGTGGTGGCCACACTCCGTGCACGCATGCTCTCCATCATAATCTGAAATTGCTGCCGCTGTCGTTGAAGCGCCTCTTCATGTTTTTGGCGGGCTGAAGACAAGGCGTTGACTGTGGTGGATGCCGCCTGAGTGACGCTCTGCAGCGCGTCGATAAAAGTGCTGCTCGATGAGCTTTCGGCGGCACACACATTACCGACGGCTGAGGCATTTGCTAATGCCACGTGCTTGCATGCATCATATTGTTGGCTTGACGTTCCCCCACTATTACTTTCGGCAGCGGCTCCACAGGAGGACCCCACACCGCCCCAACCCCGCACCGCACCTGATGCACCGCCGAACGAGGTCCAGTTCTCGGGCGGAGTTCTGTCCGGGGACACTGTAATGTTGTCAGAACAATTTACGAGCCTCAGAGGCCTTCGATGTTTGAGCCGGCACAAAGCCCAAAAGCAAAGATCCCGGAAATACTATCTAGATCATAGTTGTCAACAAGATTTAAGTATATAGGTGATGTCCCGAACGGCACCACTGGTGAAGAGCTCCCTTTCGCCGGCCGCTGTATGAAAGAGGAAAGAGTCATGGAAACAGCAGCCGATCGTTATTGATTTATAGATGGATATCAAAAATAATTGTCTGTACGTCTTTGCAAGGTATGCATTGCAACTGTCTATGCATGGGATTGGTTGTCCCGCAAGTTTTACCGAATTAGGGAAACTCCAGGGAACCTCCGCAACCTAGATTTGCCAACTAAAAAGCGGTCGTCCAATTCGGTGAAGTGCACGTTCATGACATCGCCTCAAGCCACCATGTATAACAAAGGGTCGTGCGAGTTGTAAGACTATGGAAGGACGATTTGTGCTTATTGGAGCTTGTGACCTCAAAAAGAGGTCGCTCTATGATGGAAGATACATTAAGTTTGAATTAAGCAACAACAATAAGGTCAAACTTAGCCTGCTGAAAAAGTATTTTGGTCCGATACTTACCCTTGAAGAGACCGCTTTGGACGCGGAAGCGGACGGCTTCTGCAAGGTCAGTTTTGAGCCAGGAGCTCAGGTTCTACTCGAAAGCTTGGCGCCGCCCGTGGGAGCTGTGCAAGTGGCGATCGCGCCAGCGAGCCAGGCGCCGGCGAGCCAGGCGCCGGGGACCCAGGCGCCGGCGACCCAGGCGCCGGCGACCCAGGCGCCGGCGACCCAGGCGCCAGCGACCCAGGCACCGGGGACCCAGGCGCCAGCGACCCAGGCGCCGGGGACCCAGGCGCCAGCGACCCAGGCGCCGGCGACCCAGGCGGCCGGGACCCAGGCGCCGGCGATCCGGTCGTTCTGGGATGCACTGTTTAGGTTCCATGATGAAGCTCAACGTAAGTTTCAGTTTTACCAGTTTAGTAAGACGTATATGACTTTGTTCGTGGTACTATGGTTGGCGCAGGTCACCATCTTAAAGCTGACTGACTGCTAATGTGGACAGGAATGTGGTATTGCGCACATGGAGCTGTCATTCTGATGATATTGTTTGTAGTCGTGTGGCTATCATCTTCAACTGCTTCCGAGCAGAGCTGGGCTGCACCCGCTAGCCGGTGCTTATCAATGTTGGGTTTACATGCTCTCAGTTTGCAAACCAGATATTGCCTAACATATTGGCGGTCCTGGTGCACAACACCATACCTGCCCAGTGTGTATTGTGGTGCATCCTGTGTATGTACCACCACCATTTTCACCGCTAGGTCAACCAGCAAGCAGAGCGGATGAAGAGCGGGTCCCAATGTTGTCAATGGTTCACCGCCGTGGTGCGCCATAATTGGCACATTGATCATAATTTTCCATTGTGGAATCATGCAGCAGGATTGTACATACATACATACATATCTGATGACTCTGTGTTTTAGGCTATATAGGGTTAAGCTAGTTTACAGTAAGCTGCATTCAAGAGTTGATCTTAGCCTGCCCCAATTAGGACGTATGTGATCCTGGCTGAACCCTGATTTGAAATAAGGATGGGAATAGCCTTTGACTAAAGATAGATGGACAGTATTGCCTAATAAGTTGGATAGAATGATGAGAAATATTTGTGGTAGTGCTAGTGCCACTCGTGTCATATTTTAGATTTTTTGTTTGCCTATGCAAATTCACTTTTGTTAGACTGTGTGCTGGAGCAGTCGACTACATACTCGGCTTTTCATGCGTCGATCGCTTATCTCATCCACATTTAAACTTTTTAAAGATTATTCATGTTTCTGGACTTCATTGTTAATTGGCTTGTCAATTATTTCTAGACAAACATTCATGTATGTGGGGTAGCTAGCTAGCAGATGATGTTATACATGTAACCAAACGTTGTGAAGCTATATATGATCAGCAGCTTGGACTGTTGCACGCAGTGGTGCTATCATATGATGTGGCAGGTGCTGCAGTTGCACATGAGTGGCATTTTATGCACAAGCATTGTTTTTGTCCCCAGGAACACAACACACCCAGTGGGTGGGGTGCATGCACTGCCCAAAAGATCATCACATATATGCACTAACTTCTCTTGGAAGAGAAGGGCTAGTTCTTGGACAAAAGTACGATAATGTCATACCAGTGAGTAGATAGATAGGGGTAGCAAGTCTAATTGGTAGGGAAACTTTTTAGTCGTTACTTATTTAGAGGCATGGATGGAAATGCCGGCAACGAATGGTGGCGGCAGGGTGCAGATTAACATGCAGCCCAACAAGCAGCATTGCAGATCCCAGCCCAGAATCTGCAGGCTACTGTCGCTGGAGCCATGTCACGACATAGTACTGAAAAACGTACATACTATGTGCGAATGCGTCACTGTGGTGTCTTGCCGCAATCCTATTCACTTGTCCGTTCGTGAGGGTGCTCGCACTATCAACAGCGGATGTCAATAGGCGAAAACTACTCAAGAGCGGGTCTTGGAAGTAGTCCCAAAGGGTTCTCCTTGCTGACATCTTGATGATTGTGCAGTGCGACGACTTCCGACGGAACTAGACTGATGAGTTGCAAAAAGAGGTTACAATAATAATTATTAGTTCATTAACTGTCTGTTACGTGTTGTATCACGGTTCACCTCACGCCCATGCACCGGACCCTATGACCCGGTAAGGCGCCCGGCAACTAGTGATTAGACGCATTGGCATATTGGCACCATGCTCTTGGTGTAGCGCTTGCAATGTGACCGGTATTGGAATAACCGGCATTCCAGGTGTGTGACCTGTCGTATAGTCCAGCTGGATTGTACGACAGGACAAGCACTTGTGGAAAGGTAGATTTTCATGAATCTATTGGCATAATATTATAAGCAATAATATTCGGTTCGTTATCATGCAAATGGTTCGACCAATGGACTTATAAGTCTGAGAAGAGCGGCTCGGATCGCGCAACGCCGCGCGGAAGCTTTAGTCATGCGACCAGAGCAAGTCCGCGATACGCGCACTGGAATAATTATCCGAGAGCGCGCATTCTCTTATACGGATTTATCATGCAATATCCACTTCACGTGCACGAGCGGAATGCGTCTGAGTGAGTGATATTCGCATCGACTCATATGGCGGTTGAGCCACATAACGAACATTGCCAAGTATTGCATTTGCATTGTCTTAATGCTTTGAAGGCTAAAGGACGATAGAATATCGTCCGCGACATGATTACGAACATGTCACACATGCGGATCAGCGATCTGGTGTGATATGTACTATGGACTACGTCGCGAGTATAAGTCGGTCGATGACGGCCTTGTTTATCAATAAGAATATTATGTGCTATCGATCTCCCTCGATCATATGCCCTTGCATATTGATGTCCTGAGTCTGGATATGCTTTTACTTGGCCCGAGCGAAGCCTGAGCATGAAAGGATCGGCTAAGTGATGATAGCGTGCTTCCAGTTCTGATAGCCTTCACTGGATATTCTGCATTCTGGATCGTACGTTGTAACCCCTGGCCTCTGAAGACTTCTGCTGTGCCTGACTCTCATTACGGTGCTTGGCTTGCTGTGCTTGCACCTTAGCACTTAACACCGAAGCGTGCAGAAATATGCTTGAAAGGCAGGAGGGGTACAACAAGTTTGGTAGCGAGACATAAGGTTCGTTCACGGCCTGATTGTCTCACCCTGATCTTTGCGTAAGTAGGTCGCTTACATGGCTGGAGCTAATGAAGGCAATCGTAGTCCTTTGGATACGTTCGCGGAAGATCTAGGTCGAGCTGTTTTGGCGGCTGCCGCTTCCGGTCTGTAATTGCCTTGCTGCTCTTGCATTGCTGTTCGTTCTGCCTGTTCGAAGTTTGTGCTTCTGAGCTGCAGGTGAATCGAATAGTATCTCACTTGCTACAGCGTCAGCTGGTTCGAACTTGGGTCCGGATCAGTTGCGGGCGCTTATTGCGCGCACGCTTGAAACGCGAGACTTCTTGGACGGATACTTGCTGTATCTGCAGGGAGCACTATCCGTCGGTAGGATTGAAACCGTCTGATCTGTGCTCGACTGATACCTGTGTGTAGAGTGCCTTCAGCACACAGGTTGTGACCAGTCAGTCGCCGATTTACCATGGCATCTGGTAGCGGTGATGTAGGGCTAGTAGTGGGGGACGGACGTGCTGACACATCCGTCGTGCCTGAGACATCTCGGAGGGGCCCGCACACATATGTTGTTGATGGTGTCCGAGATCCCCATGTACTACTTGACCCACGAACCCCTGTCCATCCGACTGTTCCTGTCGCGGCAGCCGAAGCAGGCCCCGTTGGACGTGAGGAGCAGAGGGGTCCGTCTGCTGTACCGCCTCGTCAAGGTCGATTCGACGACGATGGAGAGGTGATGAAGCTGTCGATACCCGTCCCGAAATTAGACATCCCGCATGACATGAAACAGAAGAATGCCGAGCGTAGCATTGCTGACACAACTCGTGCATATCTGCGTGACATTCGCATGTACTTGCAACTGGTCCGTGGTGGTGATCGTGATGCCGCGAAGTGTCTGCTCGTCGGGAACACCCTTGGGGGTGTGGCGAAGACATGGTATGATCAATGGACATTGGCAAGGCGAACATACACGTTTGATGAGTTGACTGACGCTCTGCTTGCACGCTTTGCTCCTGAGGTCCAACCACTTAGCGCTGAGGCTCGCAATACGTTAGCGTCTGGCACATACCGAATGCGCCATGATGAAACTGTACCTGCGTACCAGTCGCGCTTCGAGGCCCTGATCACGCCTATCCGTAACCTCACGGAGGATGATCGCATCTTTTGGTTTCAGCGTGGATTGTCTGAGGTCCTGGCTATGCAATGTGCCACGGACTTAGCGGGCAAGGACTTCGAGTCCTATGGGGACTTGGTGCGCTTTACGCGAGGGGTCGAGAAGCGTCTCTTAGCCGGGCAACGTGCTGTTAAACCTGCTCCTCGTGTTCATGCCATGCAAGCGCAGGGTCCGACACTCGACGCTGCAGCCAACGACCAGGGAACCGAAATGGAGCGCAGAACGCCAACGGCAGCGATGACCACCGTTCGCACGGATAGAGGTCACGGCGTTCGTGGCGCTTCCGGCTCGGGTAACTCAAGGGGGTCGGCTGGCGCAGGTCAGAGCTCGGATCCGGCTAGAGGCAAGAGGAAGGGAGGTACACCGTCGGCCGCGGTGGTGCACGAGGCTAAGAACGAGACCAAGCGGCGGCGTACCAACGACAGTTGGCTGAAGAAATGGGAGTGCACGCAATCCGAATTCAAACGACGAAGGCGGATGAAGGTTTGCCAGAGATGTGCGGGGGACCATCCCACGAGGGATTGCCCCATGTTGCCGCCTTTGGCTCAGCAGCCGAAGTAGGGGATTGCCCAGGACGGTTCGGAGGGGACTCCACCTGGGAATGTGGAACTAGCGGGTGGGTGGTTGCCGTCTGTGCGGCAAGCCGTGAAGGCATTGTTGCCTTCGGCCTTTGAACAGGTAGAGCGTGCGATTGGACGTCGATTGTCACTCGACGGTCGCTCAGGACGTGTGGGTTTTGACTCGTGGTGTAACCTGTTTGCCCCGAGAAGACCCCTGGCGTCTGTTGATCTGTCGGGCCACACCGTTTTGTTCCTCCCCTCATCTCTGCGCGAGTTGCAAGCGCAGCTGGCCTTCTATAGGAGATGTAGGCGTCAACGTCCAGACACGGCCGCATGTGTCCTTCTACCTGCTTATTGCCGGCGAAAAGCTATGGCATTGCTAGTGGGTATGCGGCCGATCATCCTCCGTGAGGTTACCGATAGGCGTGATCAGGGCCTCGAAGCGCGACTGGTACGCAGGTACAGTCTCATCATGGCGCATTCGATACGTGCCAGAAGCTAACGTATTACGGGCCTCAGCACTAAGCGGTTGAACCTCAGGGGCAAAGCGTGCAAGCAGAGTGTCAGTCAACTCATCGAACGTGTATGTTCGCCTTGCCAACGTCCATTGAGCATACCATGTCTTCGCCACACCCCCGAGGGTGTTCCCGACGAGCAGACACTTAGTGGCATCACGATCACCACCACGGACCAGTTGCAAGTACATGCGAATGTCACGCAGATACGCACGAGTTGTATCAGCAATGCTACGCTCGGCATTCTTCTGTTTCATGTCATGCGGGATGTCTAATTTCGGAACGGGTATCGACAGCTTCATCACCTCTCCATCATCGTCGAATCGACCTTGACGAGGCGGTGCAGCAAACGGACCCCTCTGCTCCTCACGTCCAACGGGGCCTGCTTCGGCTGCCGTGACAGGAATAGTCAGATGGACAGGGGTTCGTGGGTCAAGTAGCACATGGGGATCTCGGACACCATCAACAACATGCGTGTATGGGCCCCTCCGAGATGTTTCAGGCACGACGGATGTGTCAGCACGTCCGTCCCCCACTACTAGCCCTACATCACCACTACCAGATGCCATGGTAAGTCGGCGACTGACTGGTCACAACCTGTGTGCTAAAGGCACTCTACACACAGGTATCAGTCGAGCACAGATCAGACGGTTTCAATCCTGCCGACGGATAGCGCTCCCTGCAGATACAGCAAGTATCTGTCCAAGAAGTCTTGCGTTTCAAGTGTGCGTGCAATAAGCGCCCGCAACTGATCCGGACCCAAGTTTGAACCAGCTGACGCTGTAGCAAGCGAGATACTATTCGATTCACCTGCAGCTCAGAAGCACAAACTTCGAACAGGCAAAATGAACAGCAATGCAAGAGCGGCAAGGCAATTTGTTGTAGGTGGGACCCTAAATTCGCCGGCTATTAATTATAATTAATATAATTATAATAATAAAGTCTCAGGACGGGTACGACCCGCCAAGCACAGGCTTTCGGACAGAGTTCTGTTCTAGGCTCAGGTTTGTAAGCTCTGTCTGCCCGACTCCCCTCCAGGATGTTCTTATCCTGTTTCGTAGAGAGCTGAAACGACTTCTGTTTGCTGTTTCTAAAGTGTTCGACGTATCCCTGGAGTGACAGCTGAGCTGAGCCGTTACTAACAGGGTCAGTGGGTCTGGAGGTTACAGACATTCGTCGTAATGGAATTACGACGAATTCCTGTTCTAAACTTGTCTGGTTCTTTGTCTTGTAATTTCTTTTAATTCCCTTATATCCGAAGGTACGCTTGGTGCGCAATTCTAGAGCCGTTATTTCGTCCTAAGATCATCGCAGACCTCTAACTGAAATAACAGCTTCCGACGATTGGGAACTTCTATTAGAAAATGTTACTTAGCACATTTCTTCTGATTTCAATTTAGATGTTTCCGTTATTATATAGCTTATTTAAATCATCCGATTTAAATAGGCTATGCTACAACATCTGCTCCCCTTTTCTAAGCGCCAGTGTCCTCACGGCGTTCTGTCTTTGAGGCCCAGTATTCTTCGATCACGGTTCGATCTACGAAGTTAGCCTCTTCAACCCAGGTGTTGTGCTCATGGCCGTAGGTTTGCCATTTCACCAGGTAACGGTTCAGGGTTCGGGAACGGAGCTTGCGCGTTTCATGGTCGATAATTCTCTCAGCGATCCAGACAGGTTGGGTGGTGTCCGGATCCAGAGTCACGGGGGCAGGGGGTTGTACCGTACCGTCAGAACGGTATGGTCTCAACAGGGAAACATGGAAAACATTGTGGAACCGGTATTCTGGTGGAAGGGTCAGTTTTGCCGCAACGGGGTTGATCATTTTCTCAATGGGGAAAGGACCAAACCATTTTGGCATCAGTTTTCGTGATCCACGCTGGGAGCTCAAATTCTTAGTACTAAGTAGGACTTGTTGGCCCACTACTTATTTTACCTTCCTTCGTTTTCGGTTCACATCTTTCTGTGCACGGTCCTGTGCAGCTAACATGCACTTCTTTGCATCGGCCAGGCGCTTAGCATATGTGTCAGCATAATGCTTTGCAGCGGGAACGGTATCTCCCAATTCCAATTGAAGTGGGGTTCGGGGGTGGAAACCGTAGTTCAGATAGAAAGGGGTGGAACCCACCGACCGATTCTTCAGATTATTCATTGCAAACTCAACAGGTCCGAGGTACTGATCCCAAGAGTTTGATTCTGTATCCACGTAGTTTCGTAGGGTGTCCCCAAGGATTCGGTTCATTCTTTCAGTTTGTCCGTCAGTTTCTGGGTGGAAAGCTGTACTGAGGTTCTGCTTCGTACCGACACGTTTCAGGAGTGCGGGGAAGAAAGCACCAGTAAATTTGGTGTCACGGTCAGAAATAATTGTTTCGGGTAGTCCATGTAGGCGGACTACTGCATCAAAGAATAGGTCTGCAGTTTCTTCGGTGTCAATGGCTTTCTTGCATGGGCGCACATGCACCATCTTAGTCAATCTATCAACAAATACCACAATGGCGTTGTGTCCTTTCTTAGTCGACGGCAGGCCAAGTACAAAGTCCATCGAGACGCTCTGCCATGGTTGTTCTGGGATGGGCAGTGGATGGGACAATCCAGCTGTCTTGCCTGGCACAGCTTTGTTGCGCTGGCAGGAGTCACACATGGCTACGAAATCAGCAACATCTGCACGAAGAGATGGCCACCAAAAATTTCGTTCGATCAGTTCTATTGTTCTGTCACGGCCGGGATGACCAGCCATGGGTTCTGAGTGGCTTCTTGCAATGATTTCGTGTTTCAATTCTGGGTCATTTGGGACAACAATGCGAAATTCGCATTCCTCCCCCTCCCGTTGAAAGAAACCAAGGTTATTCTGCACCAAGGTACGGGTGTTGGCGGGGTGTTGAAACCAAACGTCTCGTTTTGTAGCTTGGGCTATGCGCTGAATAAGGGGTTCAGGCGCATTCTGGCGACACATGGTAACCGCATTGAAAACCACGGCTGTTGCAAGGGATGGGTGGCGGGATAGAGCATCGGCCACAACACTCAAACGGCCAGGCCGATAAAGCCATTCGAAGTTGAATTGCTCTAGGAATTCTACCCAGCGAGCCTGCCGACGGCTTAAGTGTGCTTGGGTTTTCAGAAAAGTCAGCGGGTGATGATCAGTCACCAGCGTGAAAGGGATCGAACTCTGCAAGTAACATCGCCACTACCGTAAGGCATTAATTACCCCAAGTAATTCTTGCTCTCCCGTGCTATAGTTTCTTTCAGCGGGGGAGAATTTCTTGCTTGTGAAAGCAACCGGGCGTCCGTCCTGCAGTAAAACGGCGCCGGTACCATTTAGAGATGCATCTGAAATAACCTCAAATGGTTTCTTAAAGTCGGGGAACTGTAACAGCACGTCGCTTGTAAGCCGTTTCTTAAGTTCAGTGAACGCATGTAAGGCCTGGGATGGCCACATGTCTGGCAACCGTGTCAAACTGAACATGTCAGTAAGCGGTGCAGTTAACGAACTGAAACCAGCAATAAAGCGGCGGAAATAGTTCGCTAAGCCCACAAAAGATCTGAGTTCGGTGATGTCTTTTGGCTGTGGCCAGTTACGGATGATGTCCACTTTCTTGGGGTCCATCCGGACACCTTCAGAGTTCACAATATGCCCAAGATATTTAACTTCATTGCGCCAGAATTCACATTTCGGTAGCTTAGCGTGAAGCTGGTGTTTCTGTAGTACAGCCATCACCAACCGAAGGTGTTCAGCATGTTCATCTGGGGTCTTAGAGAAAATCAGGATATCGTCCAAATAAACTGTGACGAAAGAGTTCAGATAAGGCGCAAAAATTCTGTTCATAGTGGCTTGGAAGGTAGCCGTGGCATTTGATAGTCCAAAGGGCAGCACCAGCCATTCAAAATGTCCCAGGGGCGTGGTAAAAGCTGTCTTCGGAATATCATCAGGGTGTATTCGTAACTGGTGATATCCAGAGGCCAAATCTAGGGCCGTAAAAATTGAAGCTCCCGAAAGTCTGTCAAGGGTGTCATCTATCCGGGGCAGTGGATATTTGTTCTTCACGGTAATCTTATTCAGTGCACGATAATCAATGCACATGCGTAGATCACCTGTCTTCTTAGCCACAAAGAGGATCGGGGCACCATATGGTGACGTCGAAGGTCGGATAAAACCTTTCTGAAGCAAATCCTTGACTTGCTTTTCAACCTCTTCTCGTTCTAAAAGAGATAATCTAAATTGTGGCCGTGAAACAGGGTGCGCGCCGGGTTCTAGCGGGATGGTGTGGTGAACACCACGATCTGGAGGTAACCCTTCAATTGGCATAAAAACCTGAGGAAATTTGGACAGGATTTCGACAAGTTTAGTGTTCTGCGAAATAAGTCTAGTGCGTTGACCTTGGCGGCAGTTGACTCGTGAGGAGCAGGTGCGGTTTCCTCACGCACGACCACTAGCAGCGCGCGCGCATCAGAGGACTGCAGTTCTTTAAAAGCGCACTTAGGAGAAACGATTTTGGCAGAAATCGGTTTCTTTTCTAATAAGGTCACGCTCGGTTGCGGCTGAACGGGTTCCGGTTCTGGTGCATTGATTGGTCGCAAAGTCACGGCATGGCCGCAGGCTTTGACCAACCGAAGTTCTCCCGTAGCCGAAGTCAGTACTGCTTTATATTTCTTCAAAAAGTTCTGTCCCAAGACTAAGTCCGCGGCTATGGTTAGTGTTGGGAGGATCAGGATTCTTAGGTCTGCTCTGAAAGAGCCCATCTTTAGTGGGGCCCGGCATTCTCCAACAATTGGTGCCGAAGAGGAATCTGCCAAACGAACAGGAGAAAAGCATGAAGGATTCATCTTCAATCCCAGTCGTTCAGCCAAAGCCTTGGATGCAAAGCAGTGGGTAGCTCCAGTGTCAGGGAGAGCTCGGACAGAAGCATTGCTTAACTGTGCAGCAAAAAGGTCTAGCCTAGCTAGAGATTCTGATACACAGCAAGAAGGAATCTGGGCTTCTTTTACCAAAGGAGGATCAAACCAAACTTCCATTGGCTCTGTCAATGGTGGCGGTTTTTCACAGCCTGCATCTAAAGCTTCCCAAATTTGTGCTCCAGGTTCAAATCGTTTTAATAAGGTCATTAAGCAGCCCCTCGCACAATTGGTTCAAGGTCCGCGGCCCGATATAGTGTCCGTACAGTAGTACTCGCAAAGTCAGGGCGGCAAAATGGCCTCAAGGAGACACCGTTCAATAGGCCTCATCGTCGTGTTCAAGTGTATATAAAAATGGGCGCGAGTAACAATGGGGTCACGAGTCAGAAAGAGGCATGCTTGAGCACCACCAAACGCGGGTGAACACCAGCCAGGATGGATATACAAGCATAAAGGGCCGTTTGACCAAAAGGAAGTGGCGAACTTTGAAGCGCAAGACCATGAGGGCTCTGGCAGAGTGGCAGCGAAAAAACAACTAGGCCAAGCGACGCAATCGGAAGGTGGACAGGCATATTTAGGCAGAAGTGCAAAAGATTTAAAATACATAAGGAAACGCGAATAGGCAATAAATTAAAAAATAACGAGCAAGTGCACTGTACAATTTAGTTTTCAACGGAATGGAACGGTATGTCGAACTCAACGGCGTCTTATCTGCACACAACACAATTCCCGCTATCGTGCTGATATCCGAAATATGTCCCGAACCGAGCCCTGAGCAACAACAGCAGTTTTTGAAGAGTCATCATTTCTGGGCGTATGTTTCGGTAGGCAGGCGTGGAGGCCCGCACTAGCAGTGCGGTTTTTGTATGACCTGCAGCTTGTTGTCGCGGTCGCCAAGGGGGCAGGTCCGATCGATTAAGCATGATAATATGAGAGATTCGTGCATTTATGCGGCAAACCATAAACATGCTGCTGTATCCAATCATTGGCACACTGCCGTGAAGGCTGCTGCCTGTTGTACCCCTCCTTCCTTTCAAGCATATTTCTGCACGCTTCGGCGTTAAGTGCTAAGGTGCAAGCACAGCAAGCCAAGCGTACCGTAATGAGAGTCAGGCACAGCGGAAGTCCTCAGAGGACAGGGGTTACAACGTACGATCCAGAATGCAGAATATCCAGTGAAGGCTATCAGAACCGGAAGCACGCTATCATCACTTAGCCGCTCCTTTAATGCTCAGGCTTCGCTCAGGCCAAGTAAAAGCGTATCCAGACTCAGGACATTAATATGCGGGGGCATACGATTGAGGGAGATCGATAGCATATTATACTCGAATCATAATCAAGGCCGTCATCGCTCGACTTATACTCGCGACGTCGTCCGTAGTACATATCACACCAGATCGCTGATCTGCATGTGTGACATGTTCGTAATCATGTCGCGGACGATATTCTATCGTCCTTTAGCCTTCAAAGCATTAAGACAATGCAAATGCAATACTTGGCAATGTTCGTTATGTGGCTCAACCGTCATATGAGTCGATGCGAATATCACTCACTCAGTTGCATTCCACATGCGCACGTGAAGTGGATATTCCATGATAAGTCCGTATAAGAGAATGCGCGCTCTCAGACAATTATTCCAGTGCGCGTATCGCGGACTTGCTCTGGTCACATGACTAAAGCTTCCGCGCGGCGTCGCGCGATCCGAGCCGCACTCCTCACACTTATACGTCCATTGGTCGAACCATTTGCATGATAACGAACCGAATATTATTACTCATAATATTATGCCAATAGATTCATGAAAATCTATCTTTCCGCAAGTGCTGGTCCTGTCGTACAACCCAGCTGGATTGTACGGCAGGTCACACACCTGGAATGCCGGTTATTCCAATACCGGTCGCATTGCAAGCGCTACACCGAGAACATGGTGCCAATATGCCAATTCGTCTAATCACTGGTTGCCGGGCGCCTTACCGGGTCATAGGGTCCGGTGCATGGGCGTGAGGTGAACCGTGATACAACAACTATCCCCCCTCCCGTGTGCAGCGTCCTCGCTGCCACATGCAGCATCGACTACACAGGTCACTGAGACTGCGTTGCACGCAATCTAGCCTCTTCGAGGATGGGTTGCATCTCAGGGGAGAAGTTACGTGCAGGCTCCCAAGAGTTATGCTCACTAGAATACCCGGTCCACTTGACCAAGTACTCGTGCACGGTGCGTTTGCGTTTGTGCTTACCCACACGCCGAGTGCGGTAATCCAAAACACGCTCCACGTCGTACACCTTCTGCTTGCCTGCAGCCCAGGTCTCAGGACCCGCTTCGACTGCCGCAGGGGTGTCAGTGGTGTCAGGCGTGGGCTCCGTGCCACGGTATGGGCGAACAAGTGAAACATGGAATGTGGGATGGATGTTCATGTCAGAGGGTAACGTAAGCTCGACAGCTACGTTCCCTACCATGCGCACAACAGGGTATGGGCCAATCCAATGGGGCAAAAGCTTACGGGATCCCTCGGCAAAGGAACGCAGGTTCTTAGTGCTCAGCAGAACCATCTGCCCTTCCGAAAAGACCACGTCCCGCTTGGACTTGTTGTAATACTCCGTCGCCCGTTGCTGTGCCGCGTCCAAACATGATTTAGCATCTGCCACTCGGGATAGGAATGACTGGGCGAAGGTCTTAGCCGCAGGGACATACACCTCCAGTTCACGCCACACCGGTAGCGCAGGGTGAAACCCATAAGTTAGGAAGAAGGGGCTTTGACCTGTTGAACGATTAACAGCATTGTTAATCGCAAACTCTGCCGCAGTCAGGTAGGTATCCCAAACAAGAGGCGTGCGACCAGCAAAATTGCGCAACATATCCCCCAGTGTGCGGTTTGTGCGTTCGGTCTGGCCATCAGACTGCGGGTGGTATGCCGTGCTCAGGTTGACCCGCATGCCAACTAGCTTGCCGAGCGCTTCCCAAAACTTAGACGTGAACTGACCCCCACGGTCCGAGACCACGTTCTTAGGGACGCCGTGCAACCGAACCACATTATCGAAAAACAGGCGTGCAGTCTGCTCAGCAGTGCAGGTAGACGTGGTGGGTGCAAGGTGGACCATCTTAGTCAAACGATCAACCATGACGAGCACCGAGTCGTATCCCCCCTCAGTTTTGGGCAGCGCGACCACAAAGTCCATGGAAACACTTTCCCAAGGCGCGTCAGGGACAGGCAAAGGTTGCAACAACCCGTGGCCCTTACCCGACAGAGCCTTGTTGCGCTGGCACAAACTGCATGTCTGCACGAAGTTCTCAGCGTCTCTCGCCAGACGAGACCACCAGAACGAGCGTCGCACCAATTCGACCAGCCGTGTGCTACCTGGGTGTCCTGCCAATGGATCCTCATGGAAACGGGCAAGGATATCACGACGAAGGGTATCATCGTTAGGCACGACAATCTGAGTCGTCGATCCTTCAGTCCGTAGCCAAAGACCGTTCTGCTTGCGTAGGTGGCCCACGTTGCTAGGCGAAGTGAACCAGGAGTCGCCAGCATAGGCACGCTTCAAGCGTGTTGCCAGGTCTGAGGGCAGAGGTACGTCCGTAGTTCGTGGACGCAGGACAGGTGCCGCCAAAATTGCAGCATGTAGCGACGGGTGTCGGCTGAGAGCATCGGCGATATTAATCCGACCGGCAATGTGCTCCCAGGTGCAGTCAAACCTAGCAAGGTACTCCATCCACCTAGCTTGACGTCGGTTCAACGTAAGGACGCTTTGCAGAAACGTCAGGGGCTTGTGGTCAGTTTTAAGCGTGAATGGCCGTCCCTCTAGGTAACAACGCCACTCCTTAAGCGCATGCAAGACCGCTAACAGCTCCTGTTCCCCAGTGGTGTAACGGGTTTCAGCCCCCGTGAACTTCTTACTCGTGAAGGCGATTGGTCGCCCTTCCTGCAACAATACAGCACCACTCCCATACAACGAAGCATCGGTGAACACTTCGACACGAAATGGCAACGAGTAGTCGGGGAATGCAAGGGTAACGTCGTCGGCAACGACACGTTTCAGCTCCTCAAACGCCTGCTGGCACTCAGGTGTCCAGGCATCAAGCGAAGCAAAAGCACCCTTACGAGTCAAATCCGTGAGCGGGGCTGCAAGGACAGAGTACTGCTTGATGAACTTACGGAAGTAGTTGGTCAAACCAAGGAACTTACGCAGCTCCTGGAGGTTCTGAGGCGCAGGCCAATCACGAACCACTGCTACCTTCCATGGATCCATCTTGACACCAGTGGCCGACACAATGTGGCCCAAGTACTCCACCTGAGGCTGTGCCCAGAAGCATTTGGCACGCTTAGCAAACAATTGCTCCCGCCTCAACACCTCAAGCACAAGCTTAAGATGCTCCAGGTGCTCCTCACGCGTCTTGGAGTAGATCAGGATGTCATCCAAGTAGCAAACGACGAACCTGTCGATATACGGCCTAAACATGCGATCCATGACCGACTGAAACGTCGCAGGGGCATTGGTCAACCCAAACGACAAGACCGTGTACTCGAAGTGACCAAAGGGGGTCCGAAAAGCGGTTTTCGGCACATCAGAAGCAGCAATGCGAATCTGATTGTACCCCTGTTGCAAGTCAATCGAGCTGAAGTAAGCTGAGTCCTTTAGCTTATCGAGCAGGTCATCCACGCGTGGCAAAGGGTAACGGTTCTTGACCGTGGTAGCATTCAACCCCCTGTAGTCAATACACATGCGCAAGGTCCCATCCTTCTTACCGACAAACAAAATCGGCGCAGAGTAAGGGGATGTGCTGGGGCGAATCATACCCTTCGCGAGCAGATCAGTAACCTGGCGCTTCACCTCGTCCAACTCCAGAGGACTGAGCCTGTACATGGGTCGTGAAACAGGCTGTGCGCCGGGTACTAGTGGGATGGTGTGGTCAACGGGACGCAAAGGAGGAAGCCCAGGCACGTCACGAAAAACGTCTGCGTACCCTGTGAGCAAGGCCTCAACCTCAGGATCCAATGAAGTCTGAGCAGTGGCCGCATTCAAATGCAACCTAGGCCTCACAAGCAGTCCGTGGGCACCCTTCCGGATCATCCGGATGGCCTCTTTACGCCCGACTGGCTTGGGTTCAGCACGCTGCCCCATCGCGGCCACAGCGTAGTTAACCACAGGCTCCGCTTCAGTCTTACCCCCCTCTGGCTCAACACTTGCAAACGGCACGAAGGGTATTTGTAGTATCCTGGGGTATCTACGGGTAGTATCCAAGGTGGCACCTGGTCATCTTTTGATCGAGCCTTTGCTGTAGGCGGATATAACAGAGATACAACAGTATTTTGCACGCCAGAGTCCCCTTACATAGGTGAAGGGTTCCAGACTCTAGGTCAATGCCAGCCCCATACTGCCGTAATGTTGAGGACCCCAGTATATATGTTGCAGCGTCGGTGAGCTCTCGCAGCACATAAGGATGGGTCATGATACACAGAGGACCTATACGCAGGCGAAGGGTGACCCTGCCCAATATGGGTTGCTTACCCCCATCCACGAGGGTAACCTGTGACCATTCCGACGACTGTGGGGTCAACCCCAACGCATTCACCTCTGCCGATGAGATGAAGTTGTCACTGGCGCCGGTATCGACGAGCGCCTTCAGGGTACGACCAGCAAGATCGACCTGAATCAAGGGAACCCGATTGTCTGCTGGTACCGACTCTGCGGACGAAAGCAAGACGCTCAGGGCGGGTTCAGAACATTCGGCAGAACCCTCAGGATGGGGTGCAGAAGATTCGTACCAGACGTCAACGGCGTAGGCCTGAACCGGCAACGGAACAGGTGCACCTGCTACATCCACACCGTTAAACAGGACGGTGCCGGGCTCAAACCGGGAGACAGGCCGCATACCCACTAGCAATGCCATAGCTTTTCGCCGGCAATAAGCATTTGCATGATAACGAACCGAATATTATTACTCATAATATTATGCCAATAGATTCATGAAAATCTATCTTTCCGCAAGTGCTGGTCCTGTCGTACAACCCAGCTGGATTGTACGGCAGGTCACACACCTGGAATGCCGGTTATTCCAATACCGGTCGCATTGCAAGCGCTACACCGAGAACATGGTGCCAATATGCCAATGCGTCTAATCACTGGTTGCCGGGCGCCTTACCGGGTCATAGGGTCCGGTGCATGGGCGTGAGGTGAACCGTGATACAACACTGCCTACCACGTCTGTGCCTACCACCATACCACAGCCTCAGCACATCCACGACATTTGCAACCGCATCCATCAACAAGCTGGCCCCAATGCTGGCCGTGCCAGCAGGTCTGCTGGCGCCAGGCCAAGCAAATGTGCCCTCATCAGCTTCCGGGCTCCCTAGAGCCGTAGCTGTTAACTCCCCCACTCCAAAGTTTGTGTTGGCCGCTCCCACATGTGTCGCCCCTTGAGATAGGGGCGGGATCCCGACCCCAAGTCCTGCCATGCGTTCGACCATGACGGTGCCCCTCTCATGGTTGAGCTCTGCACAGTCTGCACCCCGCTTCTCCAGCCCAGGTTCAAAACTATCACCTGACACCCACCAACATATGCACAAGGGCATATACACAGGGGCCTATTGCTGCGCATAATTAAAACCGTAAGCTTTCTCTCCCTATAGCATTCGTTGGGAGGGTAATGGATGGGTAACCCACAGGTGGCAGGCCTACTCGGTTGGGTGGGTTACCATATGGAGGGGTAACCCATCAGTAACCCTGCCTCCGGTGTCTTCTTTTGCAAGGTTTTGCTATTTTTTCCTTCTTTTATTTGGATTTTACTTTATTTGCATTAGTGACATTAGTGACTGGGGGCAACAGGGGGGCGACTGGGGTCGGCTGGCGGTCTAGTGGAGTGGGCAACTGGGGATGACGCTGGTGGACTACAACTACTGGGGGTGACGGGTGCGACTGAACAATGAGCAACCAATTGTACCCCCTGTACCCCCTGTCACCCTGTCGCAACCAGCCATCTCCTGTCGCCCCCAGTCGTCCCCATCACCCAGTCGCCCAGTTGCCCCATCACAACCTGCTACCCCCAGTCAGCCCAAGTCACCCGCTTTCACCCCTGTCGCCCCGTTGCAACCAGCTGCACCCAGTCGCCCCCATCCAACCCCACGCAATCGCACCCAGTCGCCCCAAGTCACACTCATCCGGCTCCATCCAGCCCCAGTTGCCCTCATCACCCCGTCGCTGCCGTCACCCTGTCGCCCCCATCCACCCCCAGTAGCCCCGTTGCAACCAGCCGCCCCACAACAGGGGTGATCAGATCTGCCCACTGTCGCTGGGCTAGTCCTTCTAGCCCTGCACAAGCTTCTTGCGCTCTTTATTATGTCTTTGTATATGCATCGTTATATATACTTCGAAAAGCGCGCCTCTGCCGTTTTGTGCAGTCACGTTATGCATTCATTTCTTCATTTGAACAAACCGTACTTGCTTGCCACTGCGCCTCCTTATTACTAGGGCCGCCTGAATGTAAGCCACCCTTCTGCCACTGGAGCCTGCCAACCATCATCATTTCACCAAATAAACCTCATCATCTATTAGTGAGCATATACATTACTCATCATCGCGGCCAGCTGCTTCACTGGACCACATGTTTTCTTTCAGCAGAGTTCTGAATCTTCCTGGTCTGGCTGGTACGACTACACAAGCAGAAGTACTGGCGTCATGTTCTTTGCAAGTTCTGTAGTGCTTTAGGAAAGCAAAAATATTCTGTTTTGGAGGATTAATCCAAATTGTTTGGCCGGAGCAATCCATAGAAAGGAAAGAGCGGGACGGTGAAGCAAACACCTTACACAAAGCATTCCTTCCATCATCATTAGCTGCCGCATCTAAAGAAAACGACCTATTAATAGTTCGTTCTATTTCAGTAAACAATTGCGGATCAAAGCGCATTAGTTCACCAGCATCAGTCTCGGCATCTTTCACTCTGTTGGTCTTCTCGCGCAATTTCACATCACGCATTCTACAGGATTCTATGGATAGCAAATCTATCCCAGCTCTTTGGCCAACAAGCAACTGGGCAACTTCTCAGTCATCCGCCTTCTCTACTTCCATGGCGTTGGCGGACGCCGTCTTCTTGCAGTCCTTGGCCCGGTGCCCCTTCTGTCCGCACTTGATGCAGAGGCCTTCCTTCTTGTAGGCCTCCCATTCAATCTGGCTCAAGTTGCGGTTCAGGTGCTCCGCAAAGATTGCCGTAGTCTGACCCGCTTTTATCTTTGGCGCTGGCGACGGGGTCTCTGAGCGCGGCTTCTTAGCTGGGATGGTCTTCCAGCCTTCATTAGGTTTGCGCTTTCGGCCAGCTGAGGGCGGGTTCGTTTCGGACGAGGGGTGCGATCGGCATGGGCATAATTCAGGGAAATTCGGTTCGGGTTCTTTTCCTGCAAGCCCTTTTCCTCACCAATAGCATGAGTAATCAGCTTATCTAAATCTGGAAATTCTTCACCTTCATGGTTGACACGGCAAGGGCCCGGCAATGCTGATGTCAACCCACGACGGAAAGACAGCAAGGTCAAAGACACATCAGTCAAACGCGCACGTTGAACAACAGCTCTAAAACGCGCAGCATATTCTGGAACACCCTTCTTTGGGTCCATAACAATCTTGCCATCGACCAAGGACTTCTGGGCTTCTAGTTTTCTCGACTCTACCTTTGGCGCGAAACGCTTAAGGAATAGTGTTGAAAGTTCTTTCATATTCTTGTCAATCGCAGTCGGGTCTTGCTCCTTCAGGTCATGGAGCCATTGCTTCGCGTCGGTCCCAGTCTGAAGTAGTAGGAACGCCGGTGTCTTGTACCACCGCGTAAAGATCTCGCAGTCACTGATGAACATTTCGGGATCATCATTGACGTTGAACTGGGGGTTCGGGAGTTTGGCCACGAATTCTTTAGATACGGGATTTTCGAAAGTCTTCCCAGTTCTGTTCGTGAAATCTGAGGAACATCCCGCGGTTGCATTTTCAGGGAGTGCTACAGCAACAGGTGTAACTGCAGTGGTAACAGCAATAGGCTGCACTTCAGGGTTTCTTGTTTCGGTTCTCACCTGGGGCTCTGGCGGCAGTCGGGACTGCACTTCCGCGAGCTTTCGGGTGAGCTCATCAATCTGTTTTTGCATCAGTTCGCGGTTTGCAATTTCCGCTGACATCTGTGCGTTCTGTGTGGGGGTCTGGGTCGCAATACCTGAAGTATCATTTTCGACAATTTCAGGTTCAAAGGGGTCAACACCAGTGGCTGACATTTATTCTCCCAGTCTTACGACTGTAGTTCTTAGTAACTGCAAAGGGGTTCTGGGTTCTAGCAAGTCAAAGTTACTTACTGCGTGTGTTCCTAAGCGGGTGTGATGTTGGAAGCGCAGAACGAAGAGCTGCGACGTCTGAAGTCGTCAGCATAGGGGGGCAAAGGGGGTCTTCGTCTCCGTCTCCAAAATCACAGGACTCCACTTGGTAGATAAGGCCAGGATAGGAAGGAGGACTTTGCGCTAAAAGCTTCCTGGCTTCTAAAATAAGTGCAGTATGCTCCTTTAGATAGCGTAAGTCCTGGGCTCACACTTCAGGGTCCTGCGAAATGCGAGTCGTGGTTGCTACAGCTCAGGCCGTAAGAGCCTGAGACTCCAAAATGTTGTAGGTGGGACCCTAAATTCGCCGGCTGTTAATTATAATTAATATAATTATAATAAAGTCTCAGGACGGGTACGACCCGCCAAGCACAGGCTTTCGGACAGAGTTCTGTTCTAGGCTCAGGTTCGTAAGCTCTGTCTGCCCGACTCCCCTCCAGGATGTTCTTATCCTGTTTCGTAGAGAGCTGAAACGACTCCTGTTTGCTGTTTCTAAAGTGTTCGACGTATCCCTGGAGTGACAGCTGAGCTGAGCCGTTACTAACAGGGTCAGTGGGTCTGGAGGTTACGGACATTCGTCATAATGGAATTACGACGAATTCCTGTTCTAAACTTGTCTGGTTCTTTGTCTTGTAATTTCTTTTAATTCCCTTATATCCGAAGGTACGCTTGGTGCGCAATTCTAGAGCCGTTATTTTGTCCTAAGATCATCACGGACCTGTAACCGAAAATAACTGCTTCAGTCGATCAGGAACTTCTATTAGAAAATGCTACTTAGCACATTTCTATCTGATTTCAGTTTAGATGTTTCCGCTATATACCTTATTTAAATCATCCGATTTAAATAGGCTATGCTACAACACAATTACAGACCAGAAGCGGCAGCCGCCAAAACAGCTCGACCTAGATCTTCCACAAACGTATCCAAAGGACTACAATTGCCTTCGTGAGCTCCAGCCATGTAAGCAACCTACTTACGCAAAGATCAGGGTGAGACAATCAGGCCGTGAACGAACCTTACGTCTCGATACCAAACTTGTTGTACCCCTCCTGCCTTTCAAGCATATTTCTGCACACTTCGGCGTTAAGTGCTAAGGTGCAAGCACAGCAAGCCAAGCGTACCGTAATGAGAGTCAGGCACAGCGGAAGTCTTCAGAGGCCAGGAGTTACAACGTACGATCCAGAATACAGAATATCCAGTGAAGGCTATCAGAACCGGAAGCATGCTATCATCACTTAGCCACTCCTTTAATGCTCAGGCTTTGCTCGGGCCAAGTAAAAGGGAACCAGACTCAGGACATCAATATGCAAGGGCATACGATCGAGGGAGATCGATAGCATATAATATTCTTAATTATAGACAAGGCCGTCATCGACCGACTTATACTCGCGACGTAGTCCGTAGTACATATCACACCAGATCGCTGATCCGCATGTGTGACATGTTCGTAATCATGTCGCAGACAATATTCTATCGTCCTTTAGCCTTCACAGCATTAAGGCAATGCAAATGCAATGCTTGGCAATGTTCGTTACATGGTTCAACCGCCATGTGAGTCGATGCGAATATCACTCACTCAGTCGCATTCCGCTCGCACACGTGAAGTGGATATTGCATGATAAATCCGTATAAGAGAATGCGCGCTCTCAGATAATTATTTCAGTGCGTGTACGCGGACTCGCTCTGGTCGCATGACTAAAGCTTCCACGCAGCGTCGCGCGATCCGAGCCGCACTCCTCACACTTATACGTTCATTGGTCGAACCATTTGCATGATAACAAACCGAATATTATTGCTTATAATATTATGCCGATAGATTCATGAAAATCTACCTTTCCGCGAGTGCTTGTCCTGTCGTACAATCCAGCTGGACTATACAACAGGTCACGCACCTGGCATGCCGGTTATTCCAATACCGGTCGCATTGCAAGCGCTACACCGGGAGCATGGTGCCAATGTGACAATTCGTCTAATCACTGGTTGCCGGGCGCCTTACCGGGTCATATGGTCTGGTGCATGGGCGTGTGGCGAACCGTGATACAACAGTTAGCAGCTCCTTTGCTGAGGTCAAGATTTCTTGTGATGATGACTCGTGCACCAAGAGCTACCTGCGAAAGTACACAGCATGTTTAACAAGAAACCAATTATTAAGTAAGCAATGAAAAGAAATCAGTCGTGCAGTAGATGACAGATTTGTGTATCAACATGTGTGCACACCTGTTTGAGTTCATGGAAACCAGCGTCTTGAAGCCACTCATGTAAATGAGGTACTTGATTGGCATTGGTGGAGATTGGAACTTGTATGAGGGGGCCAGCTAACAGTCCCTCGTTAGCTAGACAATGAAGGATTGCAGGATTGTAATGTGTTACAAGGTGACAATGAGAGCACAAGATGGTATCGGACGGGGCTGCAGATGCGATGACGTCAGTTTCTGTAGTGTAGTGCTGCTTGCGAAATGTTTTGGTAAGGCAGGAGAGCATTGGAGGGAGTGTGGAAACGTATGTATTTTAAGAAGGTCATGAGTATGGAATCAGACGCATGTCGTACTGATGCCGTGAGATGATGAAATGAAGCCATGGACCAGTATGCACTATAACTGAGGTGGCAAATGTCGCACACAGCTGTCATATCTTCATCAGTATGTTGGCACACTGGTCGAAGCTGTGAATGATCACCTACGAGGATTATCTGTTTGACGTTGAGAGCTGGTGAGGGCTGGAAACACCACAGATTTGTTGCAATCTGAAGAGGACGTTGAGCACGGAGGTGGTGAGCATGGACATTTCATCTATAATGATGATATTGGATGCCCTCAGAGGTTCACGCATGGGTTGAGTGGGGCCCAGGTCACGCCAGTGTTGGCCTTTGATCAGAATTGAGAAGGCACTGTGAACTGTACAAGCAAATTTGCTTAGGCGTAGTGCTGCAGCACCAGTAGTAGCTGTAATTAAAACAGTTTTACCTGACTGTCTGGAAGCGTGGATGTAAGCTTGAGTTTGCCACACCCAGGACCGCCAGTGATGATGTGCAAACCGGTAGATGCTAAGGAAAGGGCATTGATGATGTTTTGCTGCTCCGTGTTGGGGGCATTGTCATGTAGAAGTGTATCAAATTCATGCAGGATGTCATGTGTTGAGAGGATGTTGTCGAATTGATCTGGCTGTGGTTCATTAGATGGAGAAGGAAGATTAGGATCTGGTAGTGCTTGAAGGAAAAGGTAGATAAGTTTGGCACGGTCATGGTCAGCATAAAGATGGTAATCTGCATATGCAGCAACGAAGTTCTCAACACCATCATCGGATGAGATGAGGCCCCTTGTGATGCACTCAGCTGCATAGGACGCAGAATTGGACATGGACAGCAGGTCATTTTCTGAGCGGAAGGACACATGTTTTAATAAGAGGTTATAACAAAAACTTTCCACTTGGTATCTTGGATGATAGTCGGTGAAGCGGACCAAAGCAGGCTCTGAACGTTTGTAGACATGATGTTGGAATGTGTCGGTACCTACATAGATGCGCCCAGTACTGATGGGTAGCATCTGCTTGCTGCGTTCATAGAGCTTAAAGTAGTCGTAAAACGTAATGCTGTCGAGGTCTGGAGTTGACGGGCGAGCACAGTAATGATCAACTGGTGGATGTGTAATATGTGAACCACGAGCGAGTGATCACCAAGCGGTCAGATGGCGGAGCACTTGCCATAGTGAGAACGGTATCGGAGAAATGGACAAGTGGGATTTCTAACATAATCAATGCTGCTTTGCTAGGTGAAACTGGGCGACTAACTAAACAGGCTGATGGAAAAGTTGTTTAGGGGTGACATTACGACAAGACAAAAGTTTGCTGAACGGACCCAAGGAGGAAAAGTCGCAATTTAAGCTAGAAGATAGCATCTACCAGTTCTAGACCAGCTAAATAAAAGAAGATTCCACGAACAAAAAATCATGTTTTGGCGGCGACGGCCAAAATTCCCGAGGGCCTTACACTACTAGGACTCAGTAATAGGGTGACACTACGACAGAGGAAATACTAAAACAACTTCCGATTTGGCTAGCCTAGGAGTGGGACAAGACTCGACAATGCTTCAGGTTATGTCAATATTACACCTTGCTCGGATTGTTCATAGTATCCGTCAAAAGCGCGTGTCGTATGTTGGCAGGACTTGACCTTATACTGCAGTATGTTTCTCTTTCACTAGTTTATCTTTTCTCTATCGTTTCTACTATCATTTTCCTTTATTTTCCACTGCTCGTTCTTGCGGTCCTTTGAGCCTCCTGGCTCGTATGGGCCTTACGAGCTCTTCCTGAGTTTGTAACATCATCATCATCATCATCATCATCATCACAACAACTTCCTAAATAATCTAAAACAACTACCTAAAGATTATTAATAAGTACCTAACTAATAACGATTACTAGACCAGCTATATACAGCGGTAGCAATAACGGGCAAATAAATGGCTGACTGGCCGCCAGGAGGTGTTCCTAAGCAAATGAAAGGCTTGGGTCTGCTAAGGCAGTCCAGGTAAGCTACATCGCTGACTTCCATAGCACTACTGCATGCATGAGGGACTCGCACTGAGTACTTGGCGCTGTTGCAGGCCTTACGCTAAAAATCTTTATGACATTTATTCTTCTTTCTAGTTGACATGTGCTTCAGATGCGCCGTTTTGAGTCCACCGCCCTGCCGTCCGTCGACGTCGCAGTACAATGACGCATCCTTCTCTGAGCAGCGCGATGTGATCGAATCTCCTTCTTTATCCAGCACTTCAGAGTCCCAGCGTTTTGGGTTCCAGAGCCCTAAAGGTCTGAGCGCACAGGTAAGCCATGGGCGGCCCATCATCCTATGGTACCGCGATTACAGATTATAGGTGCCGCGTGTGGAAGCGTGTGACGTGGAAAGTGTCTGTGAACTTGTGTGTCTCCCTGATTTGCAAGTTCTTTATCTGCGCCGTATGCGCTGCTTATGCCAATAAAGTTTGCCCGGTCGTGCAATTTCGAGCTTCCTTGGAGAGACGGATGAGCAGCACCTCGAGCTGGTGGACTTCGTTAAGACCTTCAGGTGAGAAGGTGTCTTCCCGGATAGGAGCTACTTCATCTTGAGATGACTCTTGAGATGGCTCCGACCACCCAAACCTATGCCCGCGGGTGCACGGTGAAGGAATATCAGGGGTGCCATCCACTGTCCCTGCACGTACGACATGAATGCCCTTTTACTCGCCTACCCTATCCCGTTCATAGTCGGGATCGATCTTGTTGTTAGTAATCCATTTCGTTGTTTCGACCCTGGCTAGGCTCGTGCTGCCCTCTCTGCTGTGCAGCTACAATGATGACGACTGGCTAATTGGCCGGATGCGGTGCAGATGCGGCAGCAGCGCGTCATCGTCACATTGGAACGGGCCTGCCCGTTGTGCCACAAGCGCCTTGGCAGCGCCGCCTTTGTGTCCTACCCGGGCGGCCTGTTAGCACATTATTCCTGCCACATGCGGCATACCGGTGGCTATGGTAGCGCAGTGCCTGCCAGCGGCGGTGGTGGTGGCGCTGCTGCGGCAGCTTTCCGGTCAGCCGAAGGACTTGGTGGCAGTGGCGGTGGGCACATCAGGGCCCAGGTTGTAGGGTGGCAGCACGGTGGGGCACAGGGCTTCAGGGGTCCAAGCGCTGGCGGGGCGAAGGTTGTGGCATGGGCGTAAGTTGGAGGGCACGTAGTTCTGGAGCTCAACTTTGAATTTGTGGGCATTAAGTCGAAAGGGGCAGAGAAATGGGCGCTCTTACTGCAGTGCTCAGGAAGAGACGAAACGGAGCTCCTTGCTCATTTGGACGAAAGGTCGCAAGATGGATCAATGTAGCAGCAACACTGTTTTACTGTTGGGATTTAGAGCAGCTGGGTCGCCGAGGAAGTTTGCATGTGGTCAGTTGTATGTACGACCTGGTGCATAATGCTGTTTTTAAGGCGATGTTTCTGGGTCTGTGGGTCATTCGAAATGTCCATGCAGACCCTTGCCCATATATGTTATTGCAACTGACGACATTATAAATAAACGCCTTGGTACACTTTCCTACAGATCATCCTTAACAGATAAAAGTAGCCCACAGCTCCGCTTGGGAACTGTAGCAGTAGTGCCAGTTTACCAGGGTCGACTCTGCAGAATGCGCATATGGACGGTTGTTAGGAATTTGGGTTTTATCCCGGTTCGTACACGAGTCACACTCTGCGGTTAGAACTCGTAACTAACCCTGACTATATTATCGTATCAGGTTATTCCACCTGTTGGGTCTCGCTGTATGAACTATCGCGGTTATACCAGTGTTTCTGGGTTTGTTATCAGGAGTGTTTCGGTTCCTGAGGTTAGTTTCTATTGCCTGTAGTACTTTCGGCGAGGCTGATAACCGCGTGACGGCTGGACTATATAAGTCCATTATGAGTAGAACTCGTTAGTTGATTATATCATATTAACTCGCATTATTATTATTATGTAACCGAGTGAGCACTACGGTATCCGTTGGTAATCCGTTCCAATAACGGTAGTTGCTTAATTCTGTTTCAATTCTCTTTTATCATCCTCAGTGCAAGAACCCCAATTGGCTCTCATTGCCTTGAATCAAACCTACATTAGATGAACCTGTCGAATTCAATTTGCTCCAGTCTTTTTTCAAATGCGGCACCATCGAGTGTTTCCAATCCATGGCACTGCTTCGGAAGTCCTTGTGGAGGTTGTAGTAGTTGAAGATGTAACGAGCGAGTTAAAGGTGGGCGATAGTACACAGGACGACAGGAGGGAAAAGTAAGAGGCCAAGATCATTATAACAAATTATTGTTGATATCCGTTTGTAAATCGATAACGATCGGCTGCTATTTCCATGACTCTTTCCTCTTTCATACAGCGGCCGGCGAAAGGGGGCTCTTCACCAGTGGTGCCGTTCGGGACATCAACTATATCCTTAAACCTTGTTGACAACGATGATCAAGTTAGTATTTCCGGGATCTCTAAAAAGGAAGACTCAAAATCTTCGGTTTCAGGCTTTGTGCCGGCTCAAACATTGAAGGCCTCTGCGGCTCGTAAATTATTCCGACAACATTACAGTATCCCCGGACAGAAGTCCGCCCGAGAACTGGACCCCGTTCGGCGATGCATCAGTTCGGGCGGTGCAGGGTCCTCCTGTGGAGCCGCTGCCGAAAGTAATAGTTGGGGAACGTCAAGCCAACAATATGATGCATGCAAGCACGTGGCATTAGCAAATGCTTCAGCCGTCGGTAATGTGTGTGCCGCCGAAAGCTCATCGAGCAGCACTTTTATCGACGCGCTGCAGAGCGTCACTCAGGCGGCATCCACCACAGTCAACGCCTTGTCTTCAGCCCGCCAAAAACATGAAGAGGCGCTTCAACGACAGCGGCAGCAATTTCAGATTATGATGGAGAGCATGCGTGCACGGAGTGTGGCCACCACTTTGTCACCAGAAGCCGTGGCTGTAACGCAAAACTCATCGTCCAGCATATCCGAAGGCTATCCCCAACTGACGGCCGCAGATGGGATGTCGCCCAGTCTCTGCAAACCACTGCACATACAGCCTCAGGTGCCTACATCAGTCGTAGAAACGTACCGTGGGGTGCAATTCAATATGCCGCCGGGCTGCCGCATCGAGGAAGGCGAAGGCCCTTCACGAGTCCGCGTAACAGGGCCAGGACTTCACGTTACACTTGAGCTCCGGGACCAGGGGCGAAGGGTATTGCTCGTCTCATCAAACTGTGTGTGCACCATCCGGCGCATGGGCGGGCGGATGTACGTCAACGTGTTGCCGCGGCTGGCATAAGGACCCTGGCTGGCTGTGAACGTGGGCCCGGGGAGCAACACTTTGCAGGAGTAGGTTGAGAGGGGCGAGCGCCGTCGTGTGGTCAGCGGGTGACCCATCGGTGGGTTGGTGCCTTCTTGGTATAGCAGTTGTGGATCAATTCGGATCCTTCCTTGTGATCTTGTTCGGTTAATTCGTATTTATCAGTGGTATCGTCCGATGTCCCTTCACGTACGACATGAAGGCCCTTTTCCACGCACACGCTCCCCCTCGCTTGTCCGCTCCTTTGCGTGTGCCCTCCACGCACACCGGGCAAATTCGAGCACACACATGGGCTGTTTTGCCTTTAGTGAAGAAGACGGCACAGCCGCCGCCTCGCTGCCGGAGTAGTGGTGGTGGCGCCGCTGCACTGACAACATGCGTGGCGTGTGTCACGGCGCGACATGGTGGTTTGGGATGACTGTACGGCAGTCAGCCCTGACCACCGAACACGCATCTTTCTCAAAGCCTCTGTACAATGCGATGTTTTCTTTGTTGGAGGAGCTCAGCTTAAGTCTCTGTTTCGTACTATGTCTTAAGTGCCAATTGGGTGGGGTGTCATGATAGTCAAGCGGTCTGAGTCGGCTTAGGTGCTCCATCTGGCATGTGGCACCTGTCCTTCTCGTGAGGCGTGGTGAAGCTCAGCCGGTCAAGGTGCTGTGCGGTTTTCGTACAGGGTCTGGCTGCGATGTCAGCAAGTTTCCCTCCAAAGGGGTCCCAAGTTCAGCACGTTTTGCGTCGAGGGGGATATGGCCTAGCAGGGTCTGAGCACGGGTCGCTATTCCTGTGTGGGGCAGGGGCCATAGGGGTCGGCGGGCACGGGGAGCCTGAGCGAGGAAGGCTTCTGGAAATCGACCAGGAGCGCCAAGGTGAGCCAGTTGGCGGCCCCTCGAGGGACTTCATTGCCAGTGGAGCCTGGGAGGAAGAGGTCTCGGGCTTTGCCTAACTCCTGCAGGTCGTGGATGAATGGGGCGAACCAAGCTCCATCTTGTGTTAGGACGGACCACCAGTCACGGGTGGGCCAAAGAGGGACAATGAGGCAGATGCGTGCCTTGCACAGCTCGGCATGCTTCAGGACTTTCAGGAGCAGGCAGAACGGGGGGTTTGCCCAGCACTTCCGACCCCAGTGGAACCGGAAGGCGTCGACTCCAGCCGTGTCAGGGGTGAAGAACCGGGAGAAGTAACGGGGTAGTTGGTGGTTTGTGTGGGATGCGAAGAGGTCAATGTCGAAAGGACCCCACAACGCGTTCAGCCTCTGAAACTCCTTACGGTTCACCATCCAGTCGTCTCGGTCGTGCAGCTTCGAGAGGTAGTCGGCCAAGGTGTTCTCCTCCCGTGGCCGCCATTCCGCCTGCAGTGTGATGCCCTGTGCGATGCAGTACCAGAAGATCTCGCAGGCTATCTGGTAGGAGTTCTCTGCTTTGGCTGAGCCGTTGTTGATGACGTTCGCACAGTTGAGGTTGTCGGTGATAACTCAAACCACCTGATGCCGCAGGCCCGCTGGGCCATTGAAAGATTGCAGGGCGCACAGCACTGCTTGTAGCTCTTGAGGTGTTGACCCCATTGAGCTGATCGTTGCTCCCCAGTTACCACGAGCCTGAGCCATGGCTCCACTGATCAACGTCCAGGCCCCCCACCCCCCTAGGCTTAGAGGGGACTTCCCAGCGGCATCGCAAAAGATGATGGAGTGCACCTTAGTAGGCTCCCAGAGGGCGCGGGTTCCGTTAAAACGGTCAAAACAGCGCAGCCAAAACTCAAGCTCAGCGATGGCATCAGCAGACAGGCAAACGTGCGTAGAAGCCATGACGTTGCGTTCTATGTCGAAGTTTACGGACGTTGTCAGAGCAGGAGGAGGACTTGCTTACCAATGCGGTTTTAGGTCGGGTGGTCTTGGATGTTCTGATGAGAGGCATCTGCAGCTATACAGGCGTACTGCAAAGAAGTGGGTAAGGTAGGCTAAATGAGAGCATGATCACGTTATCTTATTGTGGCGCCGCATTCTGCATGACGTCAACTTCGGGCAACTTTCATTTGATCGACGAAACTCGTTCTCGTTCTCGTGATGCTCGAGGGTTGGTGACGCTCTGGTCCGCGCTGCGGGCCTGATAAGGTTGCATATATACCGGGGCGAAATCGCGTATCTTCATGTTTCGTGGCACCTGGTATGAGAGGCC
This sequence comes from Volvox reticuliferus, assembly GCA_019650235.1. Taxonomy (NCBI): domain Eukaryota; kingdom Viridiplantae; phylum Chlorophyta; class Chlorophyceae; order Chlamydomonadales; family Volvocaceae; genus Volvox; species Volvox reticuliferus. Next base: position 1,047,125 of record BNCP01000011.1, on the reverse strand, counting down.
AGCCATGCGTGATGCAGAGGGTGGCGTGTGGCGGAAAGGGTGCCGCCAAAATGCTAGGATGTCTGCGCGCGCTGTCGAGCAGCAAAGTTGGACAGAAGCCGTTGCCACATTTCCTGTTTTTACGGCATGATTGCTGGTCGTGTAGGGGCAACTGATCGGGTGGGTGATGCCTGATCGTCTGATGGTCGTACAAACCACCTTCCTTGCCTCCCAAAATCTTTCTCGCAGTAAATATTGCTCCTCGAGCTCTCCTTCTTTAATGGAAGACGCATGTGTTTTAAAAATCACGTCTATTTGTCACGAATCTTTCGAGAAGGTGCTATTTGGAAGACTACACAAAGCGTATGGTCGCTTCTCCACGCATACAGGTCATGTATCGCATTATAGGACAGAACTAATCTCCTTAATTCTGCGGAGTTCTCTCCGCTTTACGTTTAGACGGCGGAAAATATGACGGGGCGGACGTTGGCTGTAATAGCGCTTTTTGTGCTAATCCATCCTGCATATGTCAGTGGCCTTTCTTTTCTTAATGGTCTCTGGCCAAAGTCTCTAGTGAACATCCAAAGGGAGAGGTCAGCAGCAGCTGCTGCGAGGACGCATTCCCTCTCGGTACCTGGTTTGGAGGTTTCTGAAAACGGATCTGCAGGCATCGCGGTAAGGTCCTCTTTGTAACAAATATGCTGGAACTATTGGCAGCATTTTCCACTTGGCGGACCTTCGGAAACCCTAATACCGTTACGCATAATGACCTTTACCTGTTTCCGCCCCACCCATTTACCTTATCGTGGATTCCTTGCGGCACGCGGACAACAGCTGGCAGCTCGACAAGGTCTCTTTGATTATTCCATCGGCGTCACACTCATGTTCCTCAGCCAGAGGCTGCAGGGTCAGAGCGTGCCAGACGTATCCAAGCGATTCAACATCCCCATCGTGGGCTCCTTTGAACTGCAGTTGACCGATATTGTGGTCGCAGACTTTGCATGTTCCGCCAGCAGCGCCAATCTGTAAGCGTTTCGAGGCGGGTGTTGGGGCCTGGTGCGGCGTCAGGGTTCCCCTCCCCCGCCTGGAATCTGAGCTCCACCTTCCCGCCTTTCACGCGCACATGGCTCCGCAGCACCATCTTGGGAGACGGCTTCTTCCACCTGCTCGCTAGCGACATTGCCGCGAACCTCACCTTTCAATGGCACTGGGCAAAGGCGGGGCTATCCGGCAGGGGCGAGGGAGAGCTGAGACTAGGTGGTGAGAGAATGGGGCCGCATTGCTTCTAAGACGACATGAAATTGTTATCGTACCCAACTGTTACCCCGACTCAAATAGAGTGTCTTTGTTTGCTGCAAGGCACACGAGGGTAAGGAACATCCGGTAACCGGTAAAACCGTTTGTTCGATCAATTCTTAGGGTTCTGGGCCCAAGGTTCGGGGGAAGTCAATAGCGTGTACCATGTCATGTCTTTGTTCCGCGGGGTAGAAGTATTTGGCTTGTCTTGGGTCCCAAGGGGGTGGGAACACAGGCACGTACACAAACACACACGCGAGTGCGCATGAGTGAAACATGCACGTATGTTTTGTATTGTTTGATTTATGCGTCTGCTCTTTGTTTTCCGTCATAGCATGTCGTTCTCTCTCGGGCTGTTGTTCCTCATGTTTCAGTTCCTAAGTATACGGAAACACATTCTCTCTCTCTCTCTCTCTCTCTCTCTCTCTCTCTCTCTCTCTCTCTCTCTCTCTCTCCCCCCACGCACACACACATATGTGTGTACACACACGCACACACACACACACACACATATATATATATATATATATATTACTGTATAGCTTCCCTTATCGTCGTGTGTATGATGGCCCTCGTGTTACGGACTTTCAGGCGGCACGATTGACTGGGTATTCAACATGCGCAAGGACGAGAAGCTGCAGAAGCCACAGCTCCAAGTGGTCACTGCGAACAGCAACTTTGACTCGGTACGTATGTACGTACGTACGCGTAATAGCGATGTGTGCGTGCGTGTGAGTGTGTGTGTGTGTGTGTGTGTGTGTGCGTGTAAGTGGTTAGATGAGAAGGCCTGAAAGTAAATCCGCGACCCAATTGTTAAAATCGATGATTGGGCTGCCGTACTCACACAAATACGACATACGTACAGGTGGACCTCAAGATCCATTCGTATTCGGCGGACTGGCTATATCAGGCAGTGCTCACGTTATTCAACGAGGCTGTTGAACGGCAGGTGAGACGTGAGGGAACAAAGCTCCCGATGCGCCATTCCTCAGTGATGAGGAAATCTGCGATGCCACCTCCACCTCCACCTCGATCTGTCTAATCGCGGTGCTGTTTGTTCGTTTCATCACCCGCTGCTTCGCTGCCTTCCTTCTCTCCCTCCTCACCGCAGGTGCAGCGCAGCGTGGCCTCCGCTCTGGACAACGACGTGCCCGACCGCATCAACGCCGTCCTGGGCTCCCTGCCCACCCGCCTGGACGTCCGCGGTCTTCCCTTCAGCGTCTCCTTCGAATACTCCATCTACACCGCCGGCTTCGTCCTGGTCAAGGGATTCGGTGAGGTGGAGGTACCGCAGGAGCCAGTGACGGCGGCGGCAGCGGCGGCGGCTGCGGCTGACGCAATTGGCGCCGCCAGTGTCACAGACGCGGGCGCTGTGCTGCCTAGCCGTCGCCTGGCAGCCGCTGACGCCGATATCGGCACTGCACGGGCTTCCGCGGTGCTGCTGCGCGGCACATCTAGGGGAGTTGCTACTGCTGCTGCTGCAGCGGCGGCGGCGGAGGTAGCACAGATGACAGCTTGCCCTTTTGAGACGTCTCAGCTACCGCTGAACGGCGAGGTCATTGCGGCGGACCGCAGCATGGTGTCCATCTACGTGCACGAGGCGACGGCGAACTGCCTGCTGTGGGGGCTGTACCAGAGCGGCAAACTGGCGGTCAGCCTGCGGGATGGGACCATCCCGGGGCTCACGATTACAACGGTGCGGGGCCAGTATTGACGCATGCTTAGGAGGAGGAAGAGGGGGAGGAGGAGGAGGAAGGGGGGGAAAGGGGGGAAGAAGGAGAGGGGGAGGAGGGAGAGGGGGCGGAGGGAGAGGGGTAGGGAGAAGAGGGAGAGGGGGGAAAAGGGGGGAAAAGGGGGGGGAAGGAGAGGGGGAGGAAGGGAAGGTTTAAGGAAGGCAATGGACCTAGGCACAGGACTCTTATCCCCTCCGAAACGAACGGAGGAGAAGGGGACGATATTTATCACAGCCCAGCGCAGTATTTATCACAGCCCGCTACCAACATCACTAGGGGCCTTTTTGTTGATTGGCTCCGCGACCTCTTTGTCATGTACCATCCACTTCTCCTGCCCTCACGTAGCGCCCCATTCTCAATCCTGATCCTGTTCGTAGGATATCCTGGCGCTGCTGGTTCCGGAGCTCCCAACCAAGTATCCCCACCAGCGACTGAACATCAACGTGGAGGTATGGAACGGGGAGTATGTGCATAAAACACATCCCACCTACACCTCCCCTCCTCTGTTATTCGGATCCCGTCCCTGCTTCCTTCATTCATGCTTGTTCGGAAGAAAAGCGTCCCCGGTTTCTCACCATCCCCCAAACCCCCATCACCACTGCTCCAAGGACACCGCATTATTACTTCCCTCTCGTTGCTGAGGCCTATATAAGCATGTGTGAGGCCTATATAAGCATGTGTGCTGATCATCATTCAGCACTGCCTTCCCGACGCCCGCACCCCACTCCCTCAGGCCCTGGACGCACCCTCTGTGTCCTTCGGCGGGGAGAACGCTGGCGCCACCTTCTCTGCCTTTTACCGCCTGTCGCTGGTGGTGGCGAACGAGAGCCTGGGGAACCCCGTGGTGGTTCGTCTGCAGGCCAACCTGACACTCAACGGCGCTTTCGACTGGGACACCACCACTGTCGGGTCAGTGGTAGCTCGCCACGTGGTGGAGTCCTCGGAGCTGTCGGTGCCGGCGGAACAGTGGGACAACACTGTTATGTGGCTATTGGAGGTGATGATGGCGGAGGGAAAGGGGAGGAGCCGCTGCTAAAGCGGGGAGGGAGTGAGGGAGGGAGTGTGAGGGAGTGAGGGGGGCGTGTGGTGGACAACGGAGGGTGTGGGCTTTGCGTGACGGGAGCGGAAAGAAGGGGTATGCGTGCAAGGAAGCAAACCCTTCTCCCCACTCCCTCTCTGTCCAACTTCCACAGAGCTACGGGTCGCTGGCGACGATGCGGCAGGTGGTGGAGCTGGTGGTCCGCACCCCCATCACATCCTTGGTAACGCTGGCGCGCACTCACGCCGCCACGTGGGATCGCTGGTACGGCCTCTCAGCTGACGTGGAGCTACGCCTCCCGCCGCCGCCGCCGGCTTCCCAAACGTCAGCGACGGTGCAGGTGTAGGCGTAGCTACAGACTGGATTAGCAAAAGCAGAAATGTGCCGTTGTTGTTGGCGTTGAGGTCGGTGATGTTGGTCACCTTGCTTTGGTGCAAGGCGATGTTAGTTCGCACATGTAACAGCAGCGGTAGCAGGTGGGGGCGCGATTGCGATTGCGTTGGGGCTTACACTGATACGTGTCATAAGTTATCAATGTTATGCCGGGGTTCGAAATGTAGGTGTAAGTGTAGGTGTAGGTGTAGACCGGCTGGAGTGATGGGAGGCCTGATGCCTGTATACCGGGGAGGGAAGGGGAGCTGACTGAAGCCTGGAGGCCAATAAGGACTATTGACTCCTTTATGGGAGTACGCTTCGGAGGGGATAACGTACATGATGTCGTTGTGCGTGACTGGTCGCGTTCAGACGTCAGGCTTGCTTAAATTGCAGCCCTGTGGCTGCTGCAGAGGTGCAATGCTCAAATTCTTTGCAGCTGTAGCGGGAAGGTAGGACGAATAGAAATGAAGGTACCGTCGATTTGGGAATCCAATGCCTGCTTTGCGCCGTGGAGGCTGAGGCAGCTGCATGAAACACCTGCATGAAAACTGTCCACAGTAGTACGATGATGTATTTACCCAGTGGGTATTTTGCAGTGGGGCTATATGATGCGGCATATTGCGTTTTGTTTACGTGTTTTGTGGCGCTATTTTAACATTACCTAATTTGAAATCTTCAATTGATTTAACAAACGTCAAAATAGATAGAAATGGAAATGTCTTCGTTGCACGAACACACATGTCTGCATTTTTCTGCGGGCTTTCGTTCCTGTTCCACCAATTAATGTTCCATCCCGACCAAGCCGCCCCATCTGCAAAAGGAACATCCTGCCGTGCCACGTCGTATCATCCGGCAAGCAAAAATTGCGATCATCATTTACCATCCTTGAATCGCATCTCCCAACCCCCCGTTCATATACTCCTCCTCATGCTGACCTCTATTTCCATTCGCTTTAAGACCCTAAGCCCCATGCATTTCCTATTGCCTCAGAATAACTCACAGTATCTTTCTTCCCATCTTTCTGTACATCGTACATGACCTCAAGGCATCGTCCTGTACAGCATAACGTCATAACACAGTTTGATGTACGTGCTTGCTCGGTCTTTGTTGTACATACATCTCAGTCAATGCGATCTTAGACTATGGTTGATTATGCTGCTAGCTGCGTGAGAGAATTGCTGAGAGCCCCAGTAGGATGTGTTTGTGATATCTATGAGTAGTTGCTACCGCTTTTATTAGCTAGCCTAGTAATTTTTAGTTGCTTTTAGTTTCAGTTGTCTTAGTTTTCATGTCGTATATTCAGTTTGTAAGGCCCCTGGGAATTTTTAAAGTCGGGAGTCCCTGTAAGGAGTCCTAGTAGTGTAAGGCCCTCGGGAATTTATGCCGTCGCGTGGTAAATGCACTGATTTCTGTTAGGCAATTTGTATGCTATTAAAAGCATTTTATGACCTCTTTATCTAGGATTTTTCAGTCTTTTGTTCCATGTACTAGCTATGTATTCTACTGGGCACTGTCCAGCTCTGCAGAATACATGCTCTAAGGCTTTAATTATCCTCTAGAATATATATTGAATGTTTGTATCTAGTGAACGGCCTGCCAATGGGTCAATCAAGGAATATCCTTACAACGTTAGTTGGCAGTTAGATTGAAGCGTACAGCAATGATTGTCCGCTATCACAGCTACTGCTTTTATTTATACCCACTTCTTTGATTTCCAATAAACGGAGCTTCAGCAATTTGTTGGATCTTCACTTAGGAGGATTGCCATCCTGGTCGCGAAAGGTAAGCATTACTCGCCAAGATAAGTTTTAGAATTTAGAATGAGAAGCAAATTTAGAATGAAATTTTAGGATGGATCGCCCGGTGCCAGTGCCACGATGTGCAGCTGCAGTGTGGTGCCGGTGCCGCACAGTGCTGCTGCCATGCTGTGCCGCTGCCGCGCGGTGCCGCTGGCACGTGGTGCGGCTGCCGTGCAGGGTCACTGCCACGTGGCAGCTGCACCGTGCAGCAGCTGCACATCATGGCGGCAGTGGCCCTGCACGGCAGCTGCACCACGTGCCAGCGGCACTATGCAGCAGCCACACGGCGCGGCAACGGCACCGCATGCCAGCGGCACTGAATGTCAGCACGGCATGCAGTGCCACTGGCATGCGGTGTGGCTGCCGCGTGGTGCCGCTGGCAAGAGGTGCCACTGGCACGTGGTGCGGCTGCCGTGCAGGGCCATTGGCGCGCGGCCCCAATGGCATGCCGTGCTCCTGGCACATGGTGTGGCTGCCATGCAGGGCCGCTACCGCGTGGTGCCGCCGCTGGCACCCGATACCGCTGGCACGCATGTGGTGCTGTTGGCATGCCGTGCCACTGCCGTTTGGTGCTGCTGGCATGCCATGCTGCTGGTGCCACTGCCACACGGTGCAGCTGCCACGTGGCACCGCTGCCGTGTTGTGCCGCTGCCGCACGGTGCAGCTGCCACGTGGTGCAGCTGCTGCATGGTGCCGCTGCCGTGCTGTACAGCTGCCGTGCTGTGCAGCTGCTGCATGGTACTGTGTACCGTGGTACACCCATGTACCATGTGGTATCCTATTGTAGGGTAATACTTTTCCTAATGATAACACTTCATTCAGCTACTCTTGTAATCACAACTATTATAACTTTAATCAACATCTCTTGGTTGCTCTTTGAGTATTTTATTATTATTATTATTATTATTATTATTAACATGTTATAGAGCCAGGTGAGCCAGGTGAGCCACTGCCATGTGGTGCCACTGGCATGCAGTGCCGCTGGTGCACACTGTCGCTTGACTTACAACATTGAATTATAAAACTTATAATGCAACAAATAACATACTATTGTGCCTTTACTTGTCTAAACGAGAATCTACTTTGGACTCCAGTAAACAGAGACGGTGGAAGTGCGGGGAACTGGGGCAGCAGGCCCCAGTCCCCGCACAACCACCGAACACTTCTGGATGTTAACAGCATTGAAAGCGGTAGTCAAATGCATATATAAAAGCATCATTGAGTATCTGACTTTCAAATGAGGGAATGAGAACAGAGGGACATTAATGTAGAACGGATGAGAAAACTTAGCAATAGGTACTAGTACCAGGTCATATTTTGGTATTTTGTTTGCCTCTGCACATTCTTGCCCGTCGGAATAGCTGACTACTATGCACTTAGCTCGAAGGTCTTCACGCATCCCTCATCCCACACTGCAACCCAGTTCTCCTTTTCTTAGCTTCACCATCTTTCTGGGCTAATTTGTCAATAAAATTGTACACAACTTATTTTGGACAAGGCTCGTGTGGGGTAGCAGAGGGCGTTGTAAAAGCGAAACTTATCGTGGAGTTATAAAAAGCTGCAACGTTATCCCTAAGTGTGTAGGGAATGTAATAATAGTTCACCATGTTCTTAGAAAGCAAGTCGTAAGTCTGTACTCGGCAGCTGGGCATGCAAGAGTCTTTGCGATCGTCATTCAGTGGAAAGCGTAGTGTCACGCATTGTACGTGATATAACGATGCTGACTCGATGAGTACGACTTCTGATAACAGGGGCTTCATGCTCATGACTTACTTTAAGTTGTTTAACGTAAGAATAAAACATTAAAAAAATGCGTCGACCACTCTGGATGAAAAGCATTTTCCCCTGCTTAAATACGCCGCCAAAAAGCACGTGTTATGATAGGGCAGTTCCTGCACCCGGAAATGAGCAATGCGTGAAATTTGTTACAAAGCACATTGAAGGACCTGACACTAGGATTCTTGCACTTCTTCCGATATTGTGGGCGTATCTTTCGCGTTCCGAGCGCCTCGCGTTGAGAGCTTGCTGCTGGGACAGCCGGCGCGTTCATGATTCCCTTGTTACAGACCTTTGTGTTTGTGATGACGCAACCGTCTTATCTGAAGTTCCGGCAGATCGATTGCCGCGCAGCCCACTGCCGATTTGCCAGGCGACGGCTCACAAAATCACCACGGCTCTACGGGGATTAGCTGAACGCGGTTGCCAACCACATCTTCTTCTTTTATGTCTTTCGGAGGGCCACGAGCAGCGTCGCCAAGAGAAAGGGTGCGTGCGTGTACATCTGTACATTGCCAATATCTAGAGCGCATGGAAACATGCACTTCTTTGGTGCGCGCGTCTCTCTATATAGGCTGCTTTGAATAATTGTGGTCTTCGTATGGCGTTGTGGTCACTGAGGGGCTCCTAACCCACATGTTGCGGTTTTGTTCCCGTATGTTTTCGCACATACATGAAAATTCCACAATACCTACTGATGACCCAACCGTCATCACCTTGAGATTAGCTTTGGCAAATTGTCCTGCTACCGCACATGATTATATCTTCTCCCTTGCTCCGTGCTCATGGTCATTGGCCGCAGGATCGCTGCACTGTCAGCTCTGGTGAACGCCGCCTGCGAACTGTCCGTGATACACCTATGCGGTGTTCCCCTTACGCCGCAGACTGCGCGGGCATTGAATATCCTCCTGGCGTCGGCGCCCGCGTCAGGATCGGCGATGCAAATCGATATGCCGGTGCCGAGGCCGCTAGGTTCAGCGTCCGTACCTGCCGTACGGGGTCCCTCCGCTGCACCCTCTTTGTCTTCGATCTGCAGCATGCCGCCGCCACAGACACTGACCGCGGCAATGCCGCCGCCGACGGTGCCGCTGCACCTGAACTTGTACGGATATGATCTGGTACGGCAGCCGGTGGCGGCAGCAGTAGAAATGCTCTTCTCTGCAGTCGCGCCGCGCCTGACAAAGTTGGAGCTCTGGGGTTGTGTTGGCTGGCCTTCACGGCTTTCGGCGCTGCTGCATACATGTCTCCATGTCCGTCACTTCACGGTATCCCTACAACAGCTGCTGCCGCCAGATTCCATCGCGGCCGTCGCCGCTAGCAAAGGCCTTATGCATCGCCACACGCTCGCCACAGCCGTTGCGCCACCACTCGCGCGCACCAGCGCCGCGCTGGCGACCGGTGCCGTTGTCGCTTTTGCTCCTATCGCGGCTGCCACCACTGCCGCCGGGGTCGTCAAGACCGTCGGCGGGATGCAGCACTTGCGCTCCCTGGAGCTACGGGGTTTCATCGTCAACATGGCGCGCCGTACAAGCTGCGACAATGTTAGCCGCTGCTCACCGCCGCGGCCCAGCGCTGCGTCGAAGGCCGCAGCGGAGCGTGCCGCTATTGCTGCAGTGGCGCCGTCAGTTCAACAGCTTGCCGCAGCACTTTACCAGCTCACCAGTCTCACCCGACTGTCGATTGACGGACTGAACTCTGCGACGCCGCTATTAACTGCAGTTGCCGCCATGCGTGGCCTCCGTCAGTTGGAGTTACCGGATGCCGCGGCACCGGCGGCCAGTGACCTGGCGGCGATAACACGCGCTGCGCCTAGGCTTGTCGCACTGACCCTTGGGTCAGTAGGGACGGGCACCGTACTCGATTCCGGGGCGACCGTGTACACCGCCGCGCCGACGGCGGCGCCGGAGGAGCTCCCGCTGCCGCCAATGCTGGCGACACTGCGAGTGGCGCGATGTCGACCAACATTACGAACAATGCGGTCACTAGTGCGGACGGTGGAGGGTAGGTTGGCGTCGCCTGTGGCGCCGACAGGAACAGATGCGGGTGACGGTGCCGGCCGCAGCAGCCCGGCACGTATCGCATTGGTGGTTCCGGGAATCGACATCGATATGCTCGACGTTGAATTCGACGCACTGCAGGTGAGGTTATCTCTGAGGGTGAAGGTTGCGATAAGGGCATGTTTTATTGTCTGTCTGCCCATCCGTCCACCTGTCTGTCTGCCCACCTATCCACCCGAAGGGCTTCTCCCGCGGATCCGACGGCATCTTGCGATCCACTTTGTTACCCGAATCGGCGGAGGCGCTGGCGGCAGCCATTCGGCTCCTTGTGCCGCCGCTGAGGCCATTGTCATCGCCACCGTCGCCCCTGTCGGCCGGGGGCTTGGCGTCCAACTCCAGGTACAGCCTAAATGGTTTCGGGGCCGCAGCATCGCCTTCCGTCGCCGGCGCCTGTGGTGGAGGTGGTGCTGGTTGTATCTCCACGTGTTCGTACGGTCTGGGGGTGTCGTCGTCCCTCGGCGGCGGCTTCTCGTGTTCCTTAGCCACACAAGGTGGCGGCCGGCACGGAGGTGGTGGTGGCGCCATCGATATCAGCAATGGCGCCGGCCTTGACGAAACCGAGTGTGGACCCTCATTCGGTCACGCCGCCACCCGCGAGCTCACCATTCACAACTCGCACGGCAGCCTGTGTCCGCCATCCCAGGAGCATTTGGCGCCGGCGGGTCCCCTTGTGTCCTTGCCGATGGGAGGGCTGGAAGCGACGCCACCCGCGGCATCTGAGTTGGGCACCGCCGCCGCTGCCGCTAGTGGCCAGGCTGATGATAAAACTCAAATAGACTCCAACCGGATCACGGCCCCCCCGCTGGTGGGCCATGCGGTGTGGATTTCGGAGATGAAGCCCCTTGGCCTGGCGTCCCTGGAGCTGTACGGCATCGGTATACTTGCTGGCGATCTGGAAGCCGTGGCGGAGTTGACGACGTTGCAGGTGGGATGGAGCAGAATGTGTGCCTGTGGGGATTCCAGCGTTCGAGTGCGATAAACGTCTTGCAGGGTTTACCTTTGATTGCTCTTCGTGTAGCGTCTCGTGCGTCTGTCTGTTCGATTTCTATCTATCTGTCTATCTATCTGTCTGGCGCTACATGACATGTCTCCTGGGATCTCATGTCGCCTCCTGTGGCTAAATTTGGTCATCTGCCGCACAACCCCCGCTCTCCCTCTTTCCTCTCATGATACCACGACAGCGTCTGACGCTGGCGTCTGGCGAACTGGAGGTGGACGCTCTGCCCTGCCTGGCCGCTCTGCCGCTGTTGGAGTACCTGGAAATGGCCCGCTGTACACCTTGTCGCCACCGCCGCGGCGGTGGCGGCGGCGGTGGCTATGTCCGCCCCTCCACCAACAGCGGCTTCGTCCGCGGCAGCGGTGGGGACGCCTTCGCTCGCGCCTCCGGTGCCGCGCGGCTAAGCTGCGCCAGCGTGTATGACAACGATGGTGACGTTCGTGAGGTGCGGCCCAGCGGGAAACGGGCCTTATTGGAGCTCTGTCTGACGGCGCCGCGGCTACGCAAGGTCTTCATCGTGCGGTGTATGGGGATAGTGTGCGGATCGGGAGGAACGGAGGGGCCGATGGGTGCGGAGTGGGTACGGCAACGGCTGCTGGCGGCCGGCCCACGGATCAGGGACGGCCAGCCGTCCTCAGCCCCGGCGGCGGCTCCGAGATCAGAGGTGGATTTCGGCTGGCCTGAGATTACGTGGGACTGAGAATTCGAGGTCCATTGACCAGGATTGAACGGCTGACAGAAGGTTGACCAGTGTTGACCGGGGCTTCGGAGCGGCACACACGGATGGCGTGCTACTCGCATCGTTTGGAATGGCCGTGAGGAAGAGACATGGGTTCAAATCAAGGCATTGCATGGAGCGAGGCAGGGCCCCTCACCCACAGGGTTCAGGGCCAAAGTGCTTATAGCCATGGGCGCTCGGCGCCAAGTAGCGCCCTGTGCAGCGACAACGCATCGCGATGCATGCAAAGCAACGGAAGGAGCGGATGATGATGAAAACCGAAATCGCCGCTTGGGTTTACCTTTTTAAGCAAGGGCTTGCTCTTGCGTCGCTTGCCCCTGCCTAACCCTTCCTTCCCTGGCCGCCGTGCTGAATGGAAGCCGGACGGAGGGGGGTGCCAAAGGAAGAGGTCGGGCGTCAGAAGACCTGATTGCAATACAGCCACGCCAGGACGCGGGGTGCGAGGGGAGATGCATGGTGCGGCGGAGGACAGAGTTGTTTTCGTTCTCACGTTAGCGCTATCGAAGTTCATCATCACATGTGCATGAGTGCAGGCACGGTACGGTGTGCAGATGCTCTTGTTGTTGGTTTTGGCACATGCGGATGTGACGTGATGTGACGTGTGCTGTGCGGAAGGGGAACATGAAGCCCTCCAACGAAAAGCATGTGTTGAAGGTTCCACTATGGTTGATGCAGGTTCTAATGAGCACCACCTAATCATGTGAGCCATTTCGGTTTCTGTTGCATCTGTGGTGGTTGGTATCTGTTCGTTAACTTCGGTTTCGTACGTACCGGTGTGCTAGTCGCCACCGAGAAGTTGCGGTGTAGCAGACACATGACACGTCTTAAAAGAAACATGTAGTAGTTCTGCACGCACGGATCATGCACGTACATATCATGCACGTGTTGGGTACATTCTGTTATGTTGAAGTGCTCGCATGAGGGCAATTTTTCGAGTTCTTGCTCGCCAAGTGTTTGATTCTTGGCATAATGGTGTTGGATGTCTTTTGAGTTCGTCGTAGGTTTTGATCCTGTACCCCTACAACATGACCTGATTAGGCCACGAGGGGTAGAAATGCAGGATCCAACGGACCCGATTTTGCCGGGGGTTTTTATGAAATTGGAGTTGCTGATTTTTCCCTGGATTGCACCGAGCGAACTTACTACGGGTGTGCACTACGGCCGCTCAGCAGTCATTTGCATCGGTCTGCATGGCTCTACCCTGCGTGGTGACACCTTACTGCCAGATGAATGCATTCAAGCGGAAATAATCCTTCCCCCGTTGTGTTTGTGTATGCTTCATGTTTATGTTTCTGTGCTAAAACACATAGCAACAGTCGATGCGCCCCCTGTCCTGCGTGTGCCGCTGTTGCCGTGATTCTTTTGTGAGCATATATATATGCAGTCACGAAAATATCGTGCATGTCACAAAGCATATGATGAAGTTTTTGCGGAGGTGTCGGGGCCACGTTCGGCAGCAAAAGCGCGGGCTTGCCTGGTTTGGGGCATTCATAATAACGCGATGTCGGTCAAGGAGCATGCTTGTGGTAGATGCTCTGTAGTCGCGAATGCGGAAGCTGTCCTCGAAGTGCATTGTGGCGATTGATGACATTTACAGATGAAATTGAATTCGATGTGTACCCTGGTGCGTGTTTTCGATGGATGGACTCGGCGCGCGGATGCGCGGAAATGGGGATCGATTTCAAACACGTTTCGTGTGGATCAGGGTACATGTTCGTGCTCGCCATTTGGTTTGGATCAGGGTACATGTTCGTGCTCGCCATTTGGTTTGGATCAGGGTACATGTTCGTGCTCGCCATTTGGTGTGGATCAGGGTACATGTTCGTGCTCGCCATTTGGTTTGGATCAGGGTACATGTTCGTGCTCGCCATTTGGTGTGGATCAGGGTACATGTTCGTGCTCGCCATTTGGTGTGGATCAGGGTACATGTTCGTGCTCGCCATTTGGTTTGGATCAGGGTACATGTTCGTGCTCGCCATTTGGTGTGGATCAGGGTACATGTTCGTGCTCGCCATTTGGTTTGGATCAGGGTACATGTTCGTGCTCGCCATTTGGTGTGGATCAGGGTACATGTTCGTGCTCGCCATTTGGTTTGGATCAGGGTACATGTTCGTGCTCGCCATTTGGTGTGGATCAGGGTACATGTTCGTGCTCGCCATTTGGTGTGGATCAGGGTACATGTTCGTGCTCGCCATTTGGTTTGGATCAGGGTACATGTTCGTGCTCGCCATTTGGTGTGGATCAGGGTACATGTTCGTGCTCGCCATTTGGTGTGGATCAGGGTACATGTTCGTGCTCGCCATTTGGTGTGGATCAGGGTACATGTGCTCGTGTTGTTCGTGCTCGCCAGGTATAAAAAAGTAAGGCACTATGCAGGGACGAGCATGTATCTCATGTCTTGGCACGGCGCAATTTCTGTTGTGACAGGAAATGTAGTTTGATGTATATTCAAGGATCAAAATGGTAGGTCTGTAAGGAACGACCATATTGTCAAAATGTCTCTGGCACATGTAGGTACATTATTATGATCAGACACGTTTCGTACGGCACGACATTGTGTCCCTGGAGGTTCCAGGACCGATCCCGTCTTTGAACGAGATAAAAATCCCTCCATTGGTTGAGGGTGGATGTGCCCCCACAAAGAAGGACGGTGACAGACCCCGATTATAGTGACCTGCGAGCTAACCAGAAATGGAGTTGATGCCACCGTTGATCCGGCAGATCTGCTGGTGGGTGCTGAACCCGGGAAAATCACTGATTTCGGAGAAGTCCGCAGATGAGGGTGAAAGGATGAGGGTGCCCCCGAAATACTGGGGATGGTAGGGACTGCCAGGTAGTGGCCACGGGTGAAGCAAACCCCCCCTATCCTACACACATATGGCATTCAAGAGTGGTTTTGAAAAGCACCAGATGTCGCATCATTGAATATCGAAAGGAGATTGTCCGCAGAAGCATCTACCTTGCACTCTTAGACGGTCTCCTAACCCGTGCTAGCCTTAGACTTATATGTTGTAGAAGGGAGATACCTGCGAGCTTAGGGTCCCGAGCTAAGTGCGACTCTTAAGTCCGGTGCCGAAGCGGGCCATTCAGGGCTTATTCAACTTGCGGGTGGAGGCGTACTCGCCATTAGAATAGGAACCGATCCTATATTGACTGAAGGTACTGGGCTTCATATGCAAGTCGTGAGGGCGCACACAGAGAGGGTGCCCAGCTCCGAGCATTGTTCGATGTTACAATCGGCAATCTACGATTACAGAAACGTGCTGAGACGAAATGGTGGTGTTGATAAACACCGGGTTGTGTAGGTCAGAAGTGGAAGGTCTCCACAAAGTCAGACTCCAGGATTTTAACCACCGAAACCGTACAGGGTGCGTCCCTGGCGCTTGAGGGCGTACACAACGTCCATCGCCGTCACAGTCTTACGGCGTGCATGCTCAGTATAGGTGACCGAATCGCGAATCACATTCTCCAGGAAAGCCTTCAGCACAGTGCGAGTTTCTTCGTAGATGAGGCCGCTAATACGCTTCACGCCGCCACGACGTGCCAGACGACGAATGGCTGGTTTTGTAATACCCTGGATGTTGTCGCGAAGCACCTTGCGATGTCGCTTGGCTCCTCCCTTGCCAAGCCCCTTGCCGCCCTTGCCACGTCCAGACATATTTCAGAAGTACGAGGAAGATAAATTAACAGAAGTTTCTATAGCAATACGTTTAATGCGGACTGATCCAACTTTTCAAGTAGGTTGACGGGACGAGAATACGGCATGTCCAGATGAGCCGACCCGAATTGTAAAACGTTGAACAACTCGCCCCGTGCTGCATACAAATATATAACTTACCTTGTGATTATTTCGCATGAATAGCTATTTTCATTGCCTCCCAAACCGTCATAATGGCTCGCACCAAGCAGACTGCCCGTAAGTCCACTGGTGGTAAAGCACCCCGCAAGCAGCTGGCCACCAAGGCCGCTCGCAAGACTCCGGCAACAGGCGGCGTGAAGAAGCCGCATCGTTACCGCCCGGGCACGGTAAGACTAAGGTAGAGCGTCTCACTCTCTCTCTCTCACTCTCTCTCTCACTCTCTCTCTCACTCTCTCTCTCTGTGTCTTCTTTTGGGCCTATCACTAATCACATACATCATCTAAGCTCCTCGTTGTACCCTTACCCCTGGTCTCTCAAATCTCTTTCATCATCAATCCCTCTTCGTCACCCTTTTTTGCACCAGGTTGCCCTCCGCGAGATCCGCAAGTACCAGAAGAGCACTGAACTGCTAATCAGGAAGCTGCCTTTCCAGCGCTTGGTGCGCGAGATTGCGCAGGACTTTAAAACAGACCTTCGATTTCAAAGTCAAGCTGTACTGGCTTTGCAGGAGGCAGCGGAGGCGTACCTAGTGGGTTTGTTTGAGGACACCAACCTGTGCGCCATCCACGCCAAGCGTGTGACCATCATGCCCAAGGACATCCAGCTAGCGCGCCGCATCCGTGGCGAGCGAGCTTAGAGCTTTAGAGCCTTCGCATGGGTTTTAAAACCCTTCGTACAAAAACGGTGTTTATCAACGCCACCTTGGAATTGGCCTTACTGTTAAGTCTTCCACCTTTAATGGCTTCCGTGAACGTGTTGGGTCGCCGCCTGAAAGTTGCAACGTCAAACAGAAAACATAAGCTTTGCATCTCTACTCATTCCCCCCCCCCACACACACACACAAACACTTCCACACGCACGCATACATCCCGCTCTCCAACCTGCCCAATGGGCAACCATGCTCGGTCTGGCAGCACAGGACGACTGCCATGCTGCATCACACCAACTATCCACCAACAAAATAGATCTAGTTGGGGCCTCATTTGAAAGAACCGGCGAGCTGGCAAGGTAGCTCGTCCAGAATGCTTAAAAATAGAAGGACCGAAGCATACTGTTAGTTACGTACCCCAGCCATCGACCCCACGCACCATTCAATCTCTATATAATCTAGCCACGCAGACCCTACAACTAACGGCGAGCTGATGACGCAAGCACGAGGGTTCCGCCGCATGATGGCACGAGACTATGTATAGGCTGCGTGCAAGCAGCAAATAAAGTTGAGGCCGTTTCAGCCGACAGGGGCTGGCGTTACAGTAATGATTTTGGTGCCGAAGATGCATCGCCAATTAGCGAATAAGTTTACTTTGAAAAACAGAAAAGGTGGAGAAACATAATCAATGAATTCAACAACATGGCAAGTCCCAACCGCCAGCATGATGGTAGTAGAGGCAGTATATGAAGTAGATGGAGTGTATGTATCACTACTCTATGTACAGTAGATGCGGCAGACGTCATAATGACAGCAAAGAGGCGAATGCGTGAACTACACACTGAGCAGAAATGAATACATAGTACTCACGGGCAATATAAGCATCAGAGGTAATACGGAAAAAACTGAGTCCACGTTTATTGTCGGTGACACTGTGGTCAGCTTAATAATCTCCAGCTGTCTGACAACCTGAGCCCTCCCGGAACAGTTTCTACTTACTAGCAAAATGCACATACGTAGAAAGTGATTGATGATAACTCCAGGTAACTCCCTTGCCACAAGCATATCATGTATTCATATCGGACACCAAATAGCAGTTAGATATCAGTCGATGCTACAGGGCCTATCACATAAGGAATCCTTGAGCAGATTAGTAGACGCTGCATGCATATACATTTGTTGCGGGTTGCGCCTCAAATCCTAAAATCGATGTCATACATGATGGTTCATCCCTACACAAGTGGGAATTAATAACTTGTAGCTTTATGCATTACAGCCCTAAGGACGGAGTAAAAGGAGTTTACCCAGAGGTGCGAACATAGATATATTAGGTTAATATAAATACTATGCATTTGCTTCAAGTTGGGAAGAGTTGGGTCCTTTTAACTAAATTATATGGCTTGCACGCACGCATTGATAATAGTGATTTCATCACATGACAAGTTATAGTGATTTTATCTGACACGTTACGCGTTACCCTGTAACGAATAGGACTTTTAAGCTCTCCACTGCGTCACAGTAAACGTTACGTTCGGGGAAACATGAGGGAACGTGACACGTTACATGTATGTGTATCGTGTCGTATCACTTGGGATATTCCTAATAAGACGTCGACACGTACTTGCGTATGAGCACCACTTGCAAAGCTTTTAATGACAATCGACTATAATTTTGAAGAGCTTATCCTATTCAGTTATTTACAGCAAAAGTCGCAGCGTTCACGATCCGCGAGAACAACTTGCAGTCAAACATCCACCCCATATCAGCATAAATACGCGTACTTAGCTATTTTTATTCCGTCTCTGAGTAATACATGCTACTTTCGGCTAAATTTGACTGCAAATTGTTCTCGCGGATCGTGAACGCGGCGACTTTTACTGCAAATAACAAAGATTGCAAATGGTATTCATACGCAAATACATAACGTAGGGGGAGTCTTAGGAATACCGATCATCCCCCTTTCGACCTTAAGTGATACGACACGGTACATGTATACGTAACGTGCTATGTAAAATCACTATAATGTGCAGAACGTACGAATTGCAAGCAATGACCATACTCTATAATGAAAATTATGATATTTTCCCTGTATGTCGCCAGTTCGAAGATGCAGGTAGTGGCGACAGATATGATACCAAAGGAGCAGCTCATTGGATTCACATCAGCCCGCTTTGGACTGCCTAGGGAATTTTATTGTATGGCAGGCTTGCAGACACGTTGAGATAAATGGCGCTAAAGTTGAAACTGTGTCCGGCAGTCGTATAGGTAAGCATTTGAGCGCCAACCGGTATGTCTGCCACTGTCGCAAAATTTCTACTTTGCACTTGATATTCAGATCTATCACTCATAAGCACTTGAACATCGATTGTCGCGAAGGAGGCTTTGAAGTTATTGCCACACCAATCTAGCCCCATTCATCGCATGGGAAAAAGTGAGAATTACTGCATGGGGCTACGGGACATCATCCACCGTGAGTAGAAACGACGGGCTCCTGGTCACTCAGCAAACGGCAGCTGGGACGCTGCGAAGCTCCCGGGTCCCGAAGCCCTGCTGCAGAAACAGAAATAGTAATGAGCAACAGGTCTTCTGTAAGCAACATGTCTTCCGGGCGTCGGCTCCTATCCGTTCCGGCCGCGTACTGGCATGCGGCAGCTATCTTCCTGGGTGTTTCCTTGTTTGCGACGGCTTTTCTTGTCGTCGCATGGCTACGATCTACACAGAGCACTGCTGTTGTGCTGCTGGTACACCCTCTGAGTGCAAAATCAGCCGCATCCGTGTACAAGACGTGTGCCAGCAGCGGCAGTGGACTTGGGAAGCGCTACCTGGTCACAGGCGCGGGTGAGCACGGCCTTAGAATCGTTTCTCTGGAAAGTATTTCTTCGTTGCTCAGCAATAAGCTACGCCGCAGATGTTCGCAGGTCCCTTGTTTTGCTCCGCATTCTCACCGACCGATTGTGCCTTTTAAACGCGCAGCCGGCTTTATCGGATTCCACGCAGCGGAACAGCTCAGGGCTCGCGGGGATGTGGTCGTCGGTGTCGACAATTTTAACGATTACTACCCGGTCTCGTTGAAACGCGCCCGGGCACAGGTCCTTGCCGATAAGGGCGTCCCAGTCGTGGAGCTCGACCTCAACGACCAGGAAGCCTTACATGAGCTCTTCCGCCTCTGTTCCTTCACCCACGTCTTGCACCTGGCCGCGCAGGCCGGCGTCCGGTACGCCGCGCGCAATCCTTTCGCATATGTCCAGTCCAACATCGCGGCCAGCGTATCTCTCATGGAAGCTATGCGGCTACAGAAACCCATGCCCGCGCTGGTTTACGCGTCTTCCAGCTCGGTCTATGGGCTTTCGAAGCGCTTTCCCTTCACAGAGGACGATCCCGTGACCCAGCCAGCGAGCCTTTACGCCGCCACAAAGCGCAGCCTGGAGCTCTTGGCGCATACGTACTTCAACATCTACAAGATGTCTGTTACAGGTGCGGAGGTTTCTTGGCCATGTCGGGTCTTCTTCTCCTCCTCCTCCGAAGCCTTCTGCGTCACTGCATTCTGACACTTCCGGACTCCTGGGGGCCGCACGGTCAGACCCGCGTCTTCTCCATTCTGATTCCAAAACCCTGAACCCTGAACCCTGGCGGCCGTTGGCGCTGGCAGGCGCTGACATGTTCTGTCTTTGCACGTACTCCACTTCTTAACAGCACTCCTGCTCGGGCTCCTCGCCGCAGGTTTGAGATTCTTCACAGTGTACGGGCCCTGGGGACGACCGGACATGAGCGTGATGGCCTTCGCTCGCAATATCGTGGACGGAAAGCCCATTCGCGTGTTCCAGGTATGGGAGGCGGGGCTTACCCCTAGCTGGCTGCGCTGGCTGCACGCATGGGCGGGTGCGGTAGGATTCAGGGGAGGATCCATGCATACGCAGAGGCAGGTTATGCGATCATGCCCGATCGGTTATGAATTGAAGGCTGCCAGATCAAACCGTGGATCTTAAAATGTTTGGAAGTTTCCCGGCACGTACTGACCCGTGGGTCACAGCGGCCAGGCTACTCTTTAAGTAGGTATTTAAGTATGGGCTGATCCTCAGGGCTATTATTCCCATACATGACACATACACACACGTTCACACAGTTTCCCCATCCTCTGATCACCCGTCGGTACAACGCAGGGACCCAATAACACGGAGTTGGCTCGTGACTTCACCTACGTGGGTGATATCGTGAACGGGGTTATGGCGGCACTGGACTCAGCGCCCTTGTCCGCAAATTCCTCGGTGGGTGGCCAGGCTGGGCGGCAGGAAAATCAGGGTTGATGCGCCGCCCGTTACATGACATGGCTTATTTAGGCGAGCCATTAAAATTTTCAGCAAAGTATGGATCTTAAAGCATTACGCAGATGGATGAAAAGTGGCGATGAAATGGGCGAACCACTGCGTTGGCGCGTCAGATCCGTTGGTCAGTTGGTTGGTTAGCTGGTTCGGAGCGTTTTATCGCTAGGGTTTCTGTTTGGAACACAAAGCATAAGTTAAAGAGCGGAAGCCCACTGGTGCCGCTGCTAATCCTGGTATGAGTTTATGAGCCGGCCCTTGTCCCAGCTTGTCCATCAGACACATCTTTGGACCATAACGCCGCGGCCCGCCGACCTGATTCGTCCCGCTGCTCGTTTCCCGCCCCCCCCGCCCCCCCCGGCCCCGCTCCAACGTGCAGTCCCCGCCGTCCTACCGTCTCTTCAACCTGGGGAACACCCAGGTGAGCGAATGTCAGGCGCCTTCATGCCGCTTGCCTCTGCTGACCCTGCCGGTCTCGCTTATCAGTGTCCAGGGAGGGGCCCCTAGGACAGGACTTCCGACATTCCCTTCCCGGCTGGAAGCGATTGGAAGCTCCTGACAGTACAGAAAATGTTATTCGACTCTCATGATCTTAGACCAATGATTTGTAATGATTTGTAAAAGCCCACCACCTCAAATCTAACTGTAATAATAACTAACATTTTGATTATTTGTGCTTCTGCCTCACGCGCAGGTGCACACCGTGAGCGAGATGGTGCAAACGCTGCAGGAGCTCATGGGCATGAAGGCGGTGGTCAAGTACCAGCCGCTCGGCGCCACAGGTGATGTCCTGCGCACCAACGCCAATATCACTGCAGCCCACGGGGCACTAGGCTACACGCCGCGAACAAATCTGAGGGAAGGGCTCCAGGAGTTCGTTAAGTGGTATTTTGATTACTACGGCAGCGACGGGAAAAAACGGCCTGCAGACGAAGTGGGTTACGTTCCTGATTGAAGAGGCGCTCATGCCGCGTGCGGCACGCAGCATATGCCGTACGTGGGTGGTATCGGTAGCTTAATAAGAATGTTCCTGGCTGGCTGGTGGAAACATGGGGCGCCTAGCGGAGCGGGAATAGGCCGGTCGTTTGTCGGTAGTTAGTTGGTGGCAGATAGTTGGTTAATGGCAGACTTGAAAATTGTCTGGCAGCACAGCAGCAGCAGCACCAGCGAACGCGATGCTCATACCGAGGGCGTTTCAGAGGAGGCCAGTGGCCAGGTGCGGCCTAAATTGGCATGGGTTCGCGCACGTACGACATTGAGTGTGTCTGACAGGGTATGGCGAAATGGGCTCTCCGAAGCTCTTTAGTGATAGACCTACTGCTGCTACTGCTCTTGTTGCTGCCAGTGCTACTGCCGCCGTCTCGGCGCTTATCTGTTGGCTGTCCGGTTGTAAGCCGTTAATGACCGTGTGATTTGTGAAACAGGTGGACAAACAGATGAGATCCACAATTATTAAGTTCGTCGTACGATTTCATGCAAACTGTGGTTATAATGTAACCCAGTCATGCATTCACGCGGGTTCTTCGTTGTTTTCTCGTCAGTGGTTGTCAGTGGTAGTTTCCGTGTGCCACATTGGCATGTTGGTGTGTGCATGTGTGGGTATGGTAGGTATGGATGCGGCCTGTGTGCGGGGGCATCCAGCGGCATCCACACACATAACACGTCCATGCGCCTGTGCAGACGGACGATGGAGGGTACAAGAGGAAGGTGGTGTCAGGGACGAAGCAACCCAGCTGACGTTGGCGGTCATTTTATGTTGTTTTCCTCGGGAACTAAGTAATGCAAGGCCCTAAAGCTACGGCCCGCATCGCTGGGGGGTATGTGGCTTTCCGTACGTTGTTATTGTTGCCGTTCTGCTGGTGGGGGTCTTCCGATTCCTTCCTCCCCACCCCCTTTTCTCTCTGTCTCTCCTTCCCTCTCGGCATATGTACGGAAGGATGCGGCGAGGAGGCATTCGAAGTCCCAGAGGACGAATCAAACGCATGAGTGACACTATGCGATGGATGGGGGCGGTGTGTGTATGCACCTGCTGGGGCGTTTGAGAAGTATTCGTTGCGGGGCTGGTTATTATCGCATAAGCTCAAGAGAGGTGTGGGGTTCACATATGGTGAAGAGGTATGTCGGTCGAGGAAAAATTTCCATAACTGTCAATCAAAAACGCCTGGAGTCGTCTTACTTAGCATTCCGAACACAGAGCCTCGATCATGGCGATGATGAAGATAGGTCCGCGATATAGAGTTTGGGGAGTTTGGGGAGGCAAGCTATAGGGCGGAGGACGAATTCGGCAGCAGGTGGGGTGGAGGACGTACTGCGAGTGGTGGTAGTGGTGATGGATGATTTCATTTCGGGGCGCTTCAAATTGGCTGCCGACGCAGCAGCGGACGTCTCGCAGCAGAGGAGTGGAGGACATTACAGCTATCGATGAAGGATAGGACGGAAATGGCGTCCTAGTGTTAAAATAGTTGGGCCCGCGCGCCGCGCAGGTATCCACAAAATTAGCAGATTAGGTCCTAAATAGGCAAGCAAACGTCTTTACACGCGACAAATAATCATCCCGGCTTCGGCTTTTAGATAATCAGGAGGCATCAGGAAGTCTTATACTAACCGAAATTCATATATTATACGTACCGGGGAGGTGATTGCTGAGGTGGAAATGCTAGGATGGGATGCAGTTTTGATGTCTGGCTGTTGTCGGCGGTGCTGCGGAATGGGGAAGCGGAAGGTGGGGATATACCTGCCGAAATGCAATTACGCAATACGTCATGCTGTATATCAGCTGCCGTACACTCGTCCATTAAAATGATTATGCGCTCGTTGCCCGTCGAGATTTCCAGGTTCTGTCGCGCCTCTGATAAACCCTCCGTCTCACATGATCAGGTTCGGTACGTGTGAATTCACATGCCAACGCTAATGATGTAGAGCGGACGTGAACAGCTTCTGCAGCAGGTACAACATGCATGTAGAAGATATTCGAAAACATCTTTTAGCTCAGTACAGGCTCTTGGGACTAAAACATTTTTTTGACAGCTGTAGGAAATTTTTATACAGGGACTAAGGCAGTAATTTGTTACACTGGTAGGACAAGAATTATCCCGGACCCGTGATCGGCTGTATAAGTAACGTACAATGCAATGACGGACGCGTCTCAAACCGTAAAAATCAGAAAAACCAGTATTGTCAATATGGACATAGGAGGGAGATGCCAAATGGTGAGACATTGCCCCGGGAGGTAGGGGGGGAGGCTTGGAGGCTTGAAGCTGTGTATGGACACAGCTTACGAGCCAGACACGAAAAGATGGTATTGACCTGATGCCGGAGGAGGCGGCGCCGATGCCGCCGAGAACTGTTGGGAACATTGGATCTGCCACATTATGGAATAGCTTAGACTTTAGACAAACAAAAAGGACGATCTTGAGAACAAACATAACAAAACTTAAATTAACAGAAAATCGCCGCGCAGCTTCGACCAGGGAATACAATATTGCCAACTTATCTCCAAGCATCCTCTTGAGGGCGCAAGCCACATCCCTACACAAACCTGACTACCTACAAAAACCGATACGCGGTACTTTCTTGTCCCCTGCAAAGCACCCAGGCATTGTTCGCGTCCGCTGTCGCGTCCTACTGTCAGCATTATGCCATGCTCCTGCAGCCGCGACCTATGGCGCACCTGTGGTTGGTTGGCTACTGAAATGATAAATTCCTTTTTCCCACAGCACCATTTCCAATATGACTTTACGGGCATGTCCGACAACGGCACAACAGCTACCACGCCGGGCCTACTGAGTCGGACGGAGGAATGTAATCTTGCCAATACCACGCCGTACACTAGGTGTGACAACCTACCCGGGCAGCGGGCAACCTACTCGGTAATCCAAATGCAGCTGACGCAGCTGATACTGATATATGTAATTCATTCGCCAGATCGGTCCGAACCCAACGTTAGCCGTTAGATCTATCATGTGCGATACTGGTGAATATCGTTCAAATCACGAAGATCACTCAATGGATGGAACTGAACTGAAGATATTATCCATGATCCATGTG
Source organism: Volvox reticuliferus (assembly GCA_019650235.1). Lineage (NCBI taxonomy): Eukaryota > Viridiplantae > Chlorophyta > Chlorophyceae > Chlamydomonadales > Volvocaceae > Volvox > Volvox reticuliferus. The sequence goes on along the minus strand of BNCP01000011.1, from coordinate 1,022,461 downwards.
AGCACGAAACCAGGGGTCAGGAGACCCCTGCTGCACGAAAGCACGAAAGCTATATCCTGAAATAGCGCACATGAGGAGAACAACCTCCCACATTAGATTTCTTCCGACCATCATGATGGTGTTTCCACACAGCTAATTCAGCTACAGATGAGCATATCTTCGGAAGCGTCGCGCACACATCGGCGTGAGGTATCCATCCATCTTCCCCGCGAAGAAGCTGCGCGAGAAAACCGACACCAACATATACCTCATAAAAATACAGACAAGGGTCGAGTGTATATATATTCGTGAAAGGGTGCGGCGGGGTGGGGATCAGGGGTCGATACTGGAACGTTGCACACATCATGCACACAATCACATATATGAACAATACACAAACGGATGCACACCTCGCCACCTGCCCCATTCTTCTCGCTTCCGGAGACACGCATACATACACATGATGCTGCCACGCATCGGGAAGCTGAGACCGAGGAGGTCATACATCACAGGTGTGCTTATGGTCATCCCCATCCCCATTCCCGCTGCAGCTGCAGCATGATCGATTGTAATAATGCAGCAATAGCATAAAAACTCGCACAGACGTCATCACCGACCATCATTTCCGTGAGATGAGGTGAGGCGAGGGGGCACTTTGTCAAAACTTGCCCAACGCAGGAAGGGCCGCAACGACCCCTCATTTTACAACATGGGCTCGCGCGGACCAAACCTGCCTTGTGCCGAAGAAGATACGACCATGCAAAAAGAGCGCCCCCGCGGGTCCCGATCCACCGGCCCCACACAACATTACCACCGCCACCGAAGCTGCACCGAAACCACTTCGAGCATCTTTCCTCACTTGCTGTCCAATAAACTGGCCCCCGAGGCTACGATCAACAAATCACAACACCAACTGGAATTTCCATTTTTCAGAGGCTTCGACGCCTGCTTGGATTGTCCGGCGGGAGGGCCCCCGAGGGCACGCCAACGTCGTGCGTGTTTTTCTCTTACCTATCTAGTTCCGAAGTTCCAGATACCAATATCAGTAGTTAGGATCCTACGTCGTGCATATTCGTATGCCGTACATCTACGCATATAAAAGTATGGTAAGGTACGAAGGAATAGTGGCGAGCCTACCCTACCTGGAGTTTCTCCGCAATGATGATGACCCATGGGTCGCATCACCGCAGCGACGCAAGCTAGGCTGAGCCCTAGCAGCGACAGCAGAAACCAAATTACTCTCAACTGCAACTACGACTCGGATGAGTACTCTGAACATAATATGTTACCGCTTCCCGTTGGCAAGCATTTTCTGCGAGGACGGTTCGAAGGATACTACAGCTCTGGACCCAGATGCAGCCATTTTACTACCACAATCATCACCATCATCATCACCACAACCATCATCATCATCATCATCATCATTCAGCAGCAGCAACAGCAGCAGCAGCAGCAGCAAGCGCCAAAGCGGAGAGCTTTAGGTTTAAGCCCCCTCAGCCCCCTCAATTTAGGCCCGCCTCACAATCCACCATTCGCCGCACGGCGAGAGGGTCACCGAAAGCCCGCAATATACCTGATATGTGACAGCACACGAATATATATATTGGCACTGTTGCGCACATGTGCATCCACTTTCCTCCCACTTCTTTCTACACGCCGGTTGCGAGTACCTCCTGCACACCTAACATGGCGACACGCGACTAGCCGACTACCCACCAGTTGGACCCCCCCTCATCTTATGGCGGAGCAATCAGCTGCCGCTGGCACCACCATATGGCATCATTATTAGTTGCTCATCTCCCGCCCCATGGCTTCCATCCTTGCGGCGCGCCATACGGGTCATGCCTTGGGTGCGGCGAAGTTGACCAAATGGAGGGCTCAATTGGCGGCAATTCCTTGTACTCCTTAAAATGCTGCTGCGGCGGCTCCACGACGACCATGTTAATGCCCTCCGGGGTCGCCGAAGTCACAGCGGCAAGCATGCTGGCAACGTGACCACCGATGCATTGAATGCTTTGGTCCATGTAGCCGCGCGCCGTCGTAACGCTCGGGCTGAAATTGCAGTACTTTATGTTGTTGGTGACTTCAATAGGCCCCCTTGTGTTGAAGGTTGTGGGTGCATGTCGTAGCTGCTGCATGGCGGCAGCAGTGCTGCCAGCACACAACTCGCGAATCCCACTGCCATTCAAAGACGGCTGTAGCCATGAAGTAGTACGACACGGTTGTGTGGTAAATGCGGTAGGGTAATAAGGGACTGAAACAGCAGCAGTACCAGCGACTTCCAGCGGAAGTTGCACCGGAGGAGCAGCTCCGAAACCAACTGCTAGACTTGACGCAAGACTGCTGATGCAGCTGATAAAGCTTCCATTCGTCACGCTCTCCAAATCGCAGCTGTCAATGCTCCTGCTGATGCTGGCAGCGGAGCTACTGCACTTGCTAAAGCTGCCGCCACTGATACTGCTGACTTCAGAAAGGAGGGGTGATGGTGGCGACGGTGGCGCCGAGGAGGAAGAGGAGGCGGAGGACGCAGAGGAAGTAGCGGCGGAAGCAGAAGCGGAGGCGGACGTAATAATGGCTTCCACTGTTATGGGCTTCAAGCCAGGTATGCCGGCACAGTGAAGGCCAAAGCCAAGGCCCGGGCCCGCCTCACCCCAGAGGATGGGCACTGCCAGGGGCGAACCCGAGGCGGGCAGCTCACTATTGTGACCAAATTGATGTCGGCGGCCGATGGGTCCCGATGGAGGCCCTTCTCGTAATGGCGCCTCGCAAGGCACGTCATAGGTCCCGAGGACCCGTGCGGCAGCGGTTGCAGCGCTGCCACTATTGCACCTGGTGCTACCGTGACCGCTGGTACCGCCTCTGCTGCTGGCGCCGGTGCTGTTGTTGGCTGCTCCAGCGCACCCGCGGCATCTGTAACCGCCGTTGCTGCTCCTGCTGCTGCTGGTGCTGGCGCCCCGAGCATCGCTGGTACCGCCTATGCAACCAGCGATGCTGGCACCAGTGTTTCTGGCGGCGCTGGTGGGGCCAGCCGTGCTCCAGCCCCTGCTAGTGTGTGCCGATCGCCCCCTCGATGACCTGTCGAAATAGTCTGCAGCAGGAGGCTGCCCAGCTGGCAGCCGTCTCATCCCTCTTTGGGCTGCTGGATAGCCTGGCTTTGGCCCTTTTCTTTCCTGCCTTACCTGTTGCTGTTGCTCCGGCAGGACTGGGGCGCGACAGAGTTGCTGAAGAGCCTGGTGCCCCGCGCTCAGTCCCTTTATAGCCTGCTGTCCTGTCTGCTGGTAAGATTGCAGCTGGCAATGGCCATGATGGGGTGCTTGGACATCTCTGTAGTGTACGCTTCGCTCTGACTGACACGGCTTTGCTGGCTGTGGCGGCTGCTCTAGCTTTGGCTGTACGATAGTTGGCTGCGGCTGCACAGTTTGCTGTTTGTTCTCCTGTTGTTGCTCCTGCTGCTGTGGCAGCATCTGTTCTTGTGGCAGCGAGGGTGGCAGCGGCGTTGGCGAGATTGCCAACACGTGCAGCCGACACCCCCTCTTTCTAGATCGCTTTGGTTTTCGCTGCGACTGCTGATGTTGTTGCTGTTGTCGTTGCTGTTGTTGGTGATCCTGATCCTGATGTTGCTGTTGTTGTCGTTGCTGTTGTCGCTGATGATCCTGATGTTTTGGTGACCACCAGCGCGCTGTGATCATATCCCAGGACTTAATTTCTAACACGCGATGTCCCCAGCGCACTTGCAAGGTGCAGAGGGGCCTACGCCGTACCAGACATCGCGCAGTGCTCATGCAGCCCTGGATTAAATTACGCGTCCGTGGCCACATCGACGCGATTAGCCATGCTGCAGCGACCGCCCTTGCGCACAAAGCTTTCACAGGAGCAACTGTCGAAGGCGCGTAGGGAAGCCCCTTGGACTTGCCGACGGCTGCAGCTCTCTTCGTCATGGGGCAGGCCGACGTCGCTGCAGGCAGGCAGGCAGGCACGCCGCGGGGTGGAAAATGGAAAAAGATCCCTTTGGCTTGAGGAACTTTAATTTGGTCCCAAAGGTTTAGCGTAAGGGTGTCGACGGGCAGGATAGCAGAAACAAATGCAACATGCTGACTTTAGCGGTCCCGGAAAGGCACCAGGCGCCTGCGATAGCCGGGGACTCGGGGATTTCCCTGAGAGGGAGGGCTGGTTATGGTGGCGCGGAAATTCGTGAGCCGTGTACGGATGGAATATACGATTGGTTTTATGTAGATGCTAGTGGAAGCACCGTACCCAAGCAGACGTCCGCTTACAGGTGGTTGCCAGCGAGCCGCGTGGCCTAATAGCCGTGGTTTGGCCGCCTGGCCCAGAGCAACTACGACCGCAACTTCCACCACAGCCGCCCGTCAATGTCCGGACGATCAAGGAGCGGATCCTCTGTGTTCCGAAGGCGGTTACAGGGCGTTCATTTTGTATGACAACGTTATCATTTTATCATAATTATTATCATGATATTGTCATGATGCATTGTGTAACTTTATTATTTTTTATGTATGGGCGAAGCAGACAACACTGCCAACCGGAGCACCCGTGTTCCGCTGTAACTGGAGAGAGGCATCGGGCTTCTGAAGGTAGGCGCAGGGCGCGGAAGGGACACCTGGCCGTTCCCCGGCTCTGCTCCCCAGAGCCCATGTACACACGTATACAGTGGGAATTCCCTACATGCCAACCAACATAACAGCCCAACTGACTAAATCGGTTTCTTCGTCATGTTCAACCGTCCTACGCCCTTGACGTCACGAACAATGGAAAATCTAACATCACGCACATCCAGCGACAAGGCATGCCTTCCCACCACCGCGTCCACCCACCATGGCAAGTCGCTGCTGCAGTTGCTGCCTGCCCTTCACCAGCCGCCGTTGGGAGCATGCCGCATACGCCAAACCGAAAGATGCAACGAAGGTCAAGCCCACGAAAACCAAAGGCTCCGTGAACATATGAAAGAGGAGCGATAGAGGTCCGGGCAGCAGCGAGTAGGCGAGGCGCCGGTTCAAGGTGAAGCTCTCTAGCACGGAGGTAGTGAAGCGATACAGCCTATGTACGACATCGCACAGCCAGACACCAGCGGTGCAATACGTCCCGGCCACTGGGACGGGGACGGGCACGGGGCCACTGCCCTCGAGCGCACCAGGGGAAGACGCCAGAGCACTTAGTAACTCCTGGCAGCTGCTATGGATCCATCGAACCAAGCTGTAAAAGGAAAGTCCAGGTTCAGGTAGGACGCGGAAGGGAGAAAGGAACCGAGGAGATCTGTTAGTCGCGCCATCAGGGCTAATGAGGAAATACACGTAGCAGGAGTTAGTAATATTTCGTTATTGTTAGTTATGACGGCGGTTATATTGTTAGCGGGGTCCTGCAACGCTCAACCGTTATCAAATCCTATCAATTGTAACCCAAAACAACATCACTCAGGTGTTGGCTTTCCCCGGCGAGAGGGGCTGTAGCCTTTGGAATGGTCCGTGTACGTCTCACGGCTGCAGATTGCCTCTTTAAAGCTATAGTCTGACCATGCTGTCGCCTACGTGTGCTCGTAGGCTGCTTGCCGCCATCTTTAGCGGGCTTTTCAGCTTGTGGGGGTGAAGCAGCAGTTCGCCCAAACAGCGGAGACAGATGGCGGGGTCAGATGCCCTGACACGCCACCTGGGCGCCCCCTGCTTACACGGAAGGCCACATATCTTCACTGGAGAGCCCCGCGTCAAGCATCCCGCACCACGCAGGGTCGAAGCATGTTCTCCAGATTTGATGTATCTGTTCGTCATGACAAGACATGACGACAATGGGCCAGAGAAATGCGATAAACGACGCTGACTGGACTTCGACGACCTCATGAGAGGCTACAAAGGGCGATAATAAATAATTCGAATTTGAGACAGCAGTGTCGCACTACACGCACAAAATATCCGGCGTCAACACTTAGGGTTTTCCCAGCCTACGGGTAAAAAGCATGTGACACACAAGACACAAATTCAAAGCGAGCAAACGCGTATCAATCTATGCACTTTGTCCTCCCATCAGGACTTGGGTTCGATCCATAGATCGATATATTGAAAAAGGAAAGTATGCGGCAGCAGAATGACGGCGTATCCAGGGACTGGTGCAGCCCTGAGGGTAAGGAGTGCTTTATGCGGCCTGCCATGGGGGATCTGTGGCTCCAAGTTCGGATGTGTCGAGAGTACTGTGCAATCCAGATGAACTGGGCTGGTTCCATAGCAGGCAGGTTGAATGCCTTTGACCCGAACCCGGTACCCTTAAGTACAATCGTGATCCGGCAAGTGCCTGCATGTGTCGCCAATGTATATAACATATATACATTCATAGATATGCATAGGTTTTTTTAGAGTACATATATATACTATTATATTGACTGTGCGTACCATATGGATATGAACGCGCAGGTCAGGGGCCCCCTGCGGACCCAGCCAACCCAGCTTCGGATCCGTGAGCTCACTTGGCCGTGAGATAATAAGGCCCAGAGCTGCCCACTGATTTCGACAGAAGGTAGACTGGTGTCCTGTGGGATAAGGTTTTCATGAGGTTCGTAATGGATCGTGGGCTTAATACGGAGGATGAATCGTTACGCGGACGACACAGCTGGATGGCGCTTCGGGGAGGATTGTTCTTTAGTGAATGTGTCCGTGGGTGCGCATGAGTTGGTGTTGTGATGCTACAGAGGGTATTCAAAAAAGGTTTCTATGTCCAGAGAGCTTCCCGTCAGAGCCCCAATAGCGCCTCTCCATTTTAAGGATCATTGGAATATGCCGTCCATGTATTCAAAGGTCTCCGTTTTGACCCCTGTGTGTGTTGTGTTGTGTGTGTGTAAAAGTACGATCCCCCTGAACGGACTTTAGTCCCCGCTGCTGTTCCAACCCGTCAAAGTTGCGGCCCAGATTCCCATATAACATAAACCCACTTCCGATACGCCATCCAAGGTAAGCCGCTTCAAGTGAATGCCAATCCGTAAATACGGGCTCGCTGAGATGAAACACGTCATCAAGGTCCCACCGGTGTAGCAGAATTCCCCTGCAAAATGGAGAAATGAAGCGATTGAAAACTTAAGACCTGTCTTAGACTTTAAAGTGCTTTGGATATCGGCCTTAATCGTAGGATTGATCTAGGGTTCGCGGTTAGGTCGACCGTAACGGCGCGAAGCCAATACTGCAAGAACCAGGAACTTACATGTCGATGCCCGAGACGTTGAATGTGCTTGACGAAATTGGATTGGCATTTAATGGCTCGTAGGATGTGGTCATTGTCTGTGAGGTATTCAGGTGGACATGGAAGGTTCAAGGTCCAAGAGACGGGTGTATCCTTTGCACTGGTCAAAGCTTACAAGTAACTATATATAGCTCTATAATCACATCTGTCATTAACAGCAGTGGGAGCTCCAAAGATGCCGCCGGCGTCCGCGAGCATGGCGTCGCGGCCACAGTGGAGTACTCGCTTACTTACCGGGAGTGGAATGCCAACTGGCTTGATAAGTAAGTCCGTGAGTATCAGAAAAAATACTGCTGCAAAGAAAGCCATATTTCGGCTTCGCAAGCCGACCCAGTTCGGCAAGTGAACCATATCCCTCCTTGACATCCGCAGGCGATCACACGGCGCCCAGAGGCAACAGTAATGGAATGTCACACAAGCCGAGTTAAATGAACTTTCGCTCAGTATATTGCTGTATGCTACCTATCGTAGTTCGCTGAAGTCAACCCGTCGATATGGAAGAACACAAAACAGCTTCACAGGACAGGTCATTGTTATAGTTATGTTACATATTATCACTTGCAAGCCATTGGCTTGTCCAAATTGCACTCTTTAGTACTGCAGCACATACGGACTTGGCGGGATGAGCATAAAGTCACGGCAAGCATATGCGGAGTGCCGAACCATCGTCCTAACCTAGTATCTTGTTGCATGTTTTCGTCGCGTATGATCAATTTATGGGCAGTGGTGGGATGCCCGAGTTGGCTTTATGGTAGGAGCTTAAGGTAGAAAGTTCCCCGTTTCCCATTCGTTCGGACAGCATCGAGACATTAAGGGCAATGATTACAAAGATCTGTCAAAATTAGGGATAGGGATAACAAGACCTAAGGCATTTCAGCTGCGCCTACCCACAAGCTCCATGGCCGACTAATCTCCCGTTCAGTTGTTGCGTTCACATACGGAACGCAGTCCTGTAACCATGCCCAAGGCCAGGTATGTTTGCAACAATGAACAGTTGTGGAAGTGTAATTTTCATCCGGGGCCCCTTTAATTGTCTCAACTGTCAAGCTGAAACCATCCCATAGCTGTTGGACTCCATCCAGGGCACGAGCACACCTGAAAACCATCATGTAAGCCCATATCTCTCTCCAAAACATCCCCTCTTCGCCCCAGAAAGCAGCTCTGAACTCTACAGTGCCTCCAAAATAAGGGAAGCCATTATGTACGCACATCCAACGACAATTGCTTAACGCGCATCCAGCCACTCCTGCTTCTGCTGGTAAGCCTATTACATTACGCAAACGCTGCTGCGGTTCGTCGTTTGCTACCATTGCGCCGGCAACTGATGGGGCTGGAGTGGTGGATCTTCATCCGAGCTGCTAAGGGTCGGTATCCGCCTAACTTTCCGTCGCCGTGGGATAGGCTTCCGTGTCCCGGTGAGGCCTCCCCCCCCACCTGCAACCATGACGCCGCCGCGACCACGACCATCTAAAATAGCTATCGCCATCTCCTCTCCCTCTTCTACCCATCCCGCCATCCTCCGTGGGGACTCCGGCTGTGGCTGTCTGACGCTTCCCGCTGAGTCTTCCGCTTCTGGCATCCTCCCTGGGACAACATCGTCCCCTAGGATTAAGCAGGAACCCGCCCCAGCTTCAGCTTGGGTGTCAGTGTCCCAGGCTTCCTCATCTGTGTGCCGTCTGATCTCCGACGGTGAACTGCCAACTAAGCTTGCGGCAGAAGTAGGGGCGCCGGGAGGCCAGGTTAGAGGTCGTCGCGGCAGCGGCAGACCGTTCCGAGCGATGGTGGTCGCGCGTTGAGCTACCTGCCAGTCTGCGAAGCGAGGGAAGCGCTTCACAAAGGCGGTCCGGTTCCAGATGATAGGGTTTAGAAATGACACCTCTGACTGCAGTCCCGTGTCCTGGGTGAAGAAAGAGAGAACGACGAGAGGGTAGTAAGACGAAAGTTCCCACAAGGCGGACGATCAGGAGAGATGCTTTGGCACTTTGTATAGTGCAATGACGTCACAGCCTTGCCAAAATAAAAACCAGGATGTATATGGTAAATAATTGGTATGTAAGGATGCACCCGTCCTTGCCAAACCACCCGTTTTAAAGCTTACTTCACCCTTTCCCAGATACAGCTACCGTGCTTCCTCTTGCTCTTACAATTTAGTTGTCCGCGCCTCCTTTGTTGATCCCTACGTATCCTACTCATCCTGGCGGTCCCGCTGCAAATCCGCACCCCATCTGGCCCCGGTGCCGAAATCATTACCGTTATGCCCTCACCATCCCACCCACGACCCACCACCAAATACTGCAAATGCTCCCGGTTGCGATCGTTGAAACCTGCCAGGCACTTGAACAATGACTCCGCGTCCGCCCGCTCCAGCACACTCAGCCAGGCAGGGGAGCTGTGGACCAGAGCCATGCTGGCAGAAGCCACACTGCACCGCAGCAGAGACATCACAACGAAGTAGTTAGGCACATACACATACATTTAACGGCGTACTGGGTACTTAGGATTCCATATCCACGGTCATTACGACTCCAAGGCTCATCCCCGCAACGTGGCTAGCAAGCAGCCCCAGGACAGCCCCGCAAGGTGGCGACTTAGCAAGCCATTTTCCGGGATTTTGTGTCCAATATTCCATAGAAATGTCCAATGTGACTGGCAAGTACTCGCTATGGCTTTGCGCACCGCTTTGCCCTACCGATTGCTCATTACTACTATCAAATCTGCCCAACGTAAGCCTTTCGAGTCCTCAAAGCACACCCCACCTGAGTAGCTCAGTCGGCTCTGCCGCTAATAAGTACGGATACCGTACCACTACCTCACGGGCCCGCTCCAGGCTGACCCCCAAGCCACCCGTCACCGTGTCCAAGTTGGTTTGCCAGTAGCTTTGGGAAAGGGGGAAGCGGGTGAAATCTTAGGATGAGAGTTCGACAAGGATCAGATGAGAGAAGAAGAGGCAAACAAAAACAGTGTTCGCCATCAGCCTTCTATTCCTCGCTATCCGAATCCGTCATCCCCATCATCCCAAGTTGGCGACGTTGTTTGAAGTCATGCGATATACCTAACCATTCCACATCCCAATCCATCCGGCACCTTTGCCGTCTGTGCTCCTTCCATCAAAACCTGCAATAAGCTCTTAACGTTCCTGGTTCCTTGTGACCGTGCCCGCTCTTTGCCTATCCCCTTTTCGGAACCCGAGCTGCATCAACCACATCATGCCCACCTGAGCTCCTTGGTGATGAAGTGCGGTGAGCGCGCCAGCATGGCCCCCACCTCGCTCTCGGAGATGCCCAGCAGAGAGGCGGTTAGACTCACCTGCCAGGCCCCGGGCACACAGCGGAAGAGATAAAGCAAAGAGGAGTGCACGCGCATGCTTGTGTGTGTCTCTTTTTTTCCAGCCTGGGTGTTTTTAAGAACCGATCCGAAGAGAGAATGTGTGTGCATTTCGCTTGGAAAGTTAAGATAACAGTGAGGATTTTTTAAGGCCAAGCCAATTTCAGGACCAAGGTAGGTCTGCGCGATGGCTCGGAGAAACGTCACTCCCTATTCGCCATCCCCCGGGGCACTCAACAATTCATGACCGAATGCCTCGTAATGCCATCCTGAGCCCCCCTAAATGAAAATCCCGCCTCTGGGCCCCCACTGTCCCGTCCAGTGTTTCCATTTAGCAGCCCCACCTTCTCTCCCATCCTCACTCTTGGCCGGTTTGTCATAACAGTTAGTCAAAAGAATGTCGGCGGAACGAGTTCAAGCCTAATTCCCGGCATATAACTCTTCTACCCTCTTTCTCACCTTGGCAGTCAGCTTCACAGTGCTTTCCAACAGCAGGTACGGCTCCCGACACACCAGCCGGCCCAGGTGCGCCGGGCTGGGCAGAGCCAGCAGCGGTGCGAGAACCCGGTGGGAACTCTGCGTCGCACGGGTAGGGGCCAAGGCGACGCATGTTGATGGCAGTATGGCGACGTGACAGGGGTGACCGGTGTGAATGTGGATAGTCAAGGTGCAGGTCCTTGAGAACTGAGCCGCGAGGAAGAAGAATCCGTTTCAGTTATGCGAGAGAAACATTCCACAAGACAGCACAAACCAACCAAATCACGGTGCATGTGCCGACAGCCGGGGATGAGTTACAATGTGAGTGGAATAGACCACGTATAAGACACATTGCACATGCACAAGGGGGCAGGTACGGCACACGGCACCCAGGGCTTGGGAATGCAGCATCCAGCCCCGGAAACTCCAACCATGAGCCACACAACACCGAATGGATCTGCCACGGGCCCGGATGGGCACGTGCGCTTCTGGAGGCGTCCCGCACAAACCGACGCTACCTCCATAACCATATCGACCAAAAGCCTAAACCCAAACGTACTTGAAAGCTCTCCTCTGACATGGTTAGCACGACGGGCTTTTCCACCGCAAGCAGCACAGCTCGGGGACGGGGCATCGCAAAGATGGCCTCCAGGGAGGCCAGTTTGGAGGCCAGCTTGACCTGAGAGCTACACAAGATGTTGGGATGCCTGCCCGCGAAAGGGTCGCAGAAGAAACCGGGGAAGGGAAAGCTCGGAGAAGCGACATGGGGGCGGTTGCAAGGAGCATCTCAACAACCCGAATGACCTGAATGCGGGCAATATTCGATGAAAGATGGATTCAGTTGGTGTCAATCATTCTTTATCGACGCGTATCAACGTCGACGGACTGAGACACGTGCTTTTCACACACTTCCTCCGACTCCAGACCATTCCCTAGGCCACCTAAACTAATCCCATCGGTCTCGCAATCGCCCGTTTGCCTAATACGCTACCCTGCACACCTTGTAACAATGGAAAGCGCCGAATCGAAGGTGATGCCGAGCAGCCGCTGCAATCCCGCCCAGTTCTCCGCCAGGGTCTCCGTATTGTATAGCAGCAGCTGGGGCTGCCGTACAACCATATCCAGCGCCGCGCTACGCGGCACCATCAAGGAGAATGTGAGCGCCTCCAGTCGTTGCCGAACACGAGTTGGGTCCGCCAACAACAGCCGCGGCTGCAGCAGCAACATTGACACCACAGCAGGTGTGTCAATACGAGTTGCTGCCGCCAGCATTACGAAACGTCCCCGTAGCGTCTCCGGCGGCAGTGTAAGCACGTGCGGGCAAGACAAGATGGCACGAAACATGCTGGAGCGGCCGCGGATTCGGCCGCCACTGCTGGCGGCAGCACCAGCACCACCGCTTGCTGCCACCACAGGCATCACCGCGCCTTTGGTAGGCGGTATGCTCATCAAGGCCGCCAGCGCCGCCTCCACGACCTTGGTCGGTAGCGCCAGCAACGGTGGACACCGCGCCACCAGCAGCAGCGCTGCCTCTGGTGTTGCGCGCCGCGGCCCGAAGGTCCGCATCATCATTCGCCGCAACCCCGCCAGCCGCTCCCGAATCAGCCCCGGCTGCTGACGTGTAATGACGCCGCGTAACTCACTAGGCGGCAGTCGTGCCAACACGCGCAGTGCGGCGCCTGGCCGCATGCCCAACTCCCCGGCGACTCGCCCCGAGACCGCCCGTAGCAAATCAGGCTGGACATCCAGAAACGCCGGTTGTGAGACGAGCAGTTTCAGTACATCCTCAAAGCCTAGAGCTAGGCTCTTCGCTAGGGCCTCACAGCGCTCCTTCAGCACTGGAGGTGAGAGCCGCAGGAAGGCGGGCCGCCGGGCCGCCATGTAAAACAACTGGTACGCGTCCAGGCCGGTAGCACGACTGTAAGCGTCCATGCGCTGTGCTAGGATGTGCGGATTGGCAAGCTTCAGGGCAGGCTGGCGCTCCAGAACCATTCGTAGCTGCTGGCGGGGGAGTCCAAAGGCGGAGACGAAGCCGTCTAATACGGTATCCGGGTCGGTGGATCGGGTGGACTGGACGGCATCTGGGTCGCCAGCAGCATCGTCGCCGGGTGACGTTTCAAGGGTCGCTGTGGCGCTGGATGAGGCTGTGGCTGCTGCTGATAGTCTGCGCTTGCTGGAAGACTTCGCTTGGCCTATCGCTAGTCCGGGACAGGGTAAGGGAAGAGAGTGCGTTAGCAGACTGGGGAAGGACTTACCCTATATTATGGGATCAGCTCGTCCGTTGCGAGGGCAAGAAAGCGACGAGCTTGTGCGAGGGATTACTCAGTGTTTTGCTGTTGATGTCTACTTGTGCATCCAATTGCAAACCGCACAACACTTCTTACTTGGCACATTCGTCGATGTTTGTACCCAGTTCTCTCCAAGAACGGCAACCCTAATCGGGCTAGGACATTGTCCTCCTGGACCCCAAAAATAAGAGCATAGGTCAGAGCTTGGCGAAGAACCACGAGCCGCTCAAACAACGAAATGGTTAAGGACAGAGTATAAATGCACAAGTTATGTTGATTTCATAGAATTTGCAAGGAATTCATCCTCACCATGGCGGCTCCAACAATGTCGACCTAAACATCTGTCTACTGCAAACGCCCACACAGCACGACACCTTGATGAACTGGTGCTACGAAGCGATTCCACAATTGCGGATCTTCGTTTTGTTCCGGCGCGGGAAAGGCCGGATAACATCTTTTGCTTAAGAACCTGTCGAATACTGTGTACATACTAAATTTGTTAAGTCGCCAAAAAATACATCTTGACGTAGGGCATAATGCGGCGACATGCAAAGCTACGAAGGGGCAGAAGTTCGTTGTTGTAGTTGGATGCCTAGTCATACGGGTTACACGATGGGCATTCATCGACAACAAGGCCCGGCGCTTTGTTAAAATTATTTAATTGTTGGCACGTTATATGGTAAGACAAAAGAACCGAAGAAATGTAATTGCACCAGATCCACCTCATTTCAACCGAAGGTATTGTTTTGACGCAAAGAACGTTGAAGGAGAAGAGATGGAGCATGCTTCAGCGACTATGCATTGGCCCAGTCCAGGGAGTAAACAAAACCCAATTGCGCACGGGAGATAGGCCACACAGCAAAATTCTTGGCAGTCAACTTTCAACTAGCCAGTATTTTGGCACGCATGTCGTCTACAAAGTCCACTATCAGCTTGTTGTGCAGACTCACCTTCCCTCAGCACAAAATAATCTGTACAAATGGCAAGAAAGACATCAGCAAGACTGGTGATTCCCCACGGGGTACGCGAATGAACGTGCCCCGTAAATTCTCTTCGCAAACCATGTGCACTGCAATACACGAGTTCGCACACAGCTACTGGATCCTTCAAGACACCGCGCACGCGTGGGCATTGCAATGGATGCTCCGTGCAGGAGGCTCTTCAATCTTTTTTCCTTGCCATTTTCCATTGAAATGTGGACAGGATGATTAACAGTTTAGACGCACAAAATCAAGACCATGCACGCTTCCCATGGTGCATGAAAGTAGTCTTCGTCTTAACGAAAGTTGAGACAAAAACAGCCAAATCAGGGTATACTTGGGTTCGGTCATGTATGTTGTGTAACCAACGTCAAGTCTAAAACTTATCTACGCTATGCGTCATAGGTAGGCATGCCCAGGAAGGCGACCCGAGGAAGTCATCTGAGACCGGCGTGAGGCTGCAGCAAAACGGATCCACGTTCTGTGCATGCCGCGCCGTAGCAGTTCCTGCTCCGCCGCTGCCGTCAAACCTTTCAAGGAGCCGCGCTTTAGCTGACCTGCACCCATGATATTGAGATTGCAGGGATAACAGGGGAAAGACTACATCAAATCACGAAGGGGAAACTGACTGGCAGAACGCAAGGCAAAGAAACCTGAGGCAAATTGGCAGACCCAACATCGAATAATAATAGTAACCCCGCATACAAGAAGAGTACTCCTGAGGTCAAAAACGCCAAGCCGTACCGTGCGGTCGCACTTGTTCCCCCGCTTCCCCCGCAGGGCAGGCCTTGGGGAAACGTGACGTGCGCTTCGATGTCATAAATGGCACCCAAATGCTGCCAGGCCATCGGCGGCTGCTGGCCTGCTCCATGGTGCACGTTCTGCCCAGCTGTGTTAAGCCCACAAGGCTCCTCCGCTGTATCCGTGACGTGGGGCCCAGGTAGGATGAGCGACGCTGCAATGGCGCTGAAGTCGTTGCTCCAGGTCGGGCTTTGGAAGGCATGAGTCCCGGGAATGAGCGATGGACTATGCAGGATATGCGAGTGGGCTTGAAGAAGCGACGATTGGTCGAAATGGTAGACGGGTGACGACAAGCCATCCTCCGCCTAGCAAATGGCGGTAATACAGGGGCAGATCGGGGAAATGTGGCACAGCTGGTTATTACGCAGCTTCGGTATGTCACTTGAGATGTGCAGCGGGCGAAACTTGCCTCGAATGCAAAATACCGGGAATGCTTATACACGGACACGCTAACTTAACATCGGCCGGAAGGTAACGCCAAAGGGTAATATCCTTCATTTGGAACTGCGTACCCAACAAATTCGCGCACGAGGGATGAGAGATAGAGCTGTGGCACGCTTTTGTTGCATTAATCCTTTTGAGAACGTGGTACGGACCAGCGGAAATTTTCAGGCGCGACACATAATCGCACCTGCAGTGACGCCGGGTCATGTTGCGGACTATTTAATGATGGGCTACAACAGATTACCATCAGCTCATTGCCGCGCTGCAACTCGATCTGCTCCAGTTCCCAAAGCTCGTTTGCTCTGTTTGGCCATACGGACGAAATAGAGTTGCAGCAGCAGGAGGGTGGGGCATAACTCACGCCTTCGCACACACTTTTGCATTGCCATAGGTCAAGATGATCCACGGGACTAAATCAATCAATCGATCTCCATGAGCGTGTCCTAAGTCCGAAGTTATCAACCCTACCCCTTACCTGGCCTGAAGTTCTTCTACGATCAAGAGGAAGCGTTCGGCGGACATGGAAGGTCCGCCGCGATGCTGTTTAGTTCGCGGGGGACTGTCAAGTTGAAAGTGTGCCCGATGAGCAGTTTGGCCTTGTCGCTGAGGATTGCGTTGCGGCCCATTCGTGTACCCGACCATTCCGTGCAAAGAGGAACCTGACCGCGCGTGCCGCATATCCCAGATATTCTCGAGCACACACACTCCAAAGTGCGCAGCGGACAGGAGACCTTCACACACCGGCCGGTCACGCCGGCCAGCTTGCTAGGCGACAGGTTCTCAGGTGCTATCTTATTCTTATGAAGGAAAACAACTGAGTTAGGGTGCGTAGGTTCGCCGTCGAAGAGCGCGTTCGCCACTAACGTACGGTTAGTATCGAGAAACTTGAGCAGCTTTCCGCCAATTCGGTAAGCCTCTGTGGAAAGGATTATTTGATCCAATGACGGCAATGTCCTTTCGTTGGGGGAAACCTTCAGGATGATTACAGCAAGCTTGCTCGTCGTTTGGACTGTTCTTCGCTTCCAAGGCCTTTGATTGACTCAGTGGAGAGCCTACAAAAAATAAATGTACGTGAGTAAGTGAAGATTATTGAATTCAAGTGCGCGGTTAGTGCACAAGGGGGCCGAGACGCGAGATGGGTTGGGACGGACGTAATCCTTAGGCCACAATTAACCCCTCATTAGTAAAATATCATATTCATATATAGGGCATATACAGAGGGCCTTCCGCAGCCTTGGAGCCTCCAGCTTTCTAGCGACTACCCCGGACTTCGTCCTACAGATATACTCAAATGGACACCACAACATCAACCTACCATATGACTGAATTCTAGTGCATCAATACATACACGACGGGCCAATGACGCTTGGTTAATCCCTTGTGTGCTCGCGCTGCCAATACTATGAGCTCTCTTGATCGTGTATCACACACAAATTACTTTACAGATATAGTTGTTGGCAATACGATGCTGGGTACATATGAATGCAGGGCTCGCTAAAGACTTTCGACCATGAGCTCGCTATCTTTCTCCCGCCAAGCCGTACAGGTACAATTATTCAGCCCGTACAGCCACAGCATGTTTCCTCAACCCACACTGAATTAGGAAGATCGTGTACCATTGCCTGTATGCACCTCATAGGTTCTCGTTAGGACACCAATTTTGACTGTTAAAAGTTTGCCGGCAATGCGCTTGCCATGTGCAACGCAACTGCAGAGGTCGCAGTTGCCATGTAGCAGAACATTTAGTTGCGCACGTATGCATTTGCAGCGTGCAAAACATCTGGTTCTCCGAGCCAAGAATAGCAACCAGAAGAACGAAGGTGTTTATTTTGAGTATGAAGTTGTTGATCCAGATGCGGCTGAAGAAATTGCAGCGCTGCAAGGTTTGTGTATGGTAAACTGCTTAGCTCGGATATATACCTGTGTCGGCGCAGTAAATGTTCTCGGGGTCTCCCTGAAGCCTGACGCCCTTTAAAAAGCTCACAGAAGGAGCCAGTGCTACATTTCTATTGCCTTGTTTACTTCTGAGCTAATGGTCGTGTATCGGTCTCACCCCCGCAGAGGAGGATGCAGAGCAGTTCAGTTGGGCGCAACGCAGTCGGGACAGGAGAAAAGCCCACCAAGACAAGGTCCGTGGCTTAATGCCTCACGACCTGCGGCGCCAGCGTAAAGGTGGCCAGCGGGGCTCCAGGGCAAACGGTGAGCCGGGCCCCGCGTTGTGTGGTCGATTCCGCAGTGCGGGCCATTTTCAACAAGGTGCAGTGTCGGAAGTCCTTGGTTGGGCCGTAATGTATTGCTGTTCACCTTCTCACACCTGCGGCAGCTCTGAAACCAGCTCCATGCATGTGCATCCCCGCCCGACCTGCCCCAGAGAGACCTGCGCCCGTTAACTCCCAAACAATGTTAGAATAATCTTGATTATACTGACTACGGCAAGCCCTTCCTTATGTGCATCATAACTAGGTGTTTGCATATGTACGTTTGCCGTTTCGCCGCTGAAATATCTGAATATAAGGTACGGCTAGTAAACGCGATCTGGGTTTCATCCTTGTGTTTACCACTGGTCGAGCTTTCCTAACTCTTGTCACCGCAATCCTCAGATGCTGCCGTAAAGGAAAGGCGGCAATCAGCTGCGGAGGCTGCGGCCGTCACAGCCTCTGACGGCCCCGTCCTGCCAAGCTTCAGCCCCGTCGAGACGCCTGCCATGCGGGCCCGTGCGATGACACCCGAGGAGCTTCTCATCAGGCCAAACGGTGGAAAACCCGATACTGAAAATCTCAGCAGTACAATTGCTTCTTCAAAGGATCAGATTAGCGGCAACAGCAATGGCAGTCCTGCCGTGCCAGGTGCATCTTCTGAGATTGCAGCCGTAGTCGCGACGGAGGAACCGGCCACAGCAGCACCGCCAACCGTAAGCAATCGACGTCAGCGGTTGCTGCAGCGAATGAAGGGGAATGGTGGTAGCGGCACCACCGATCCCTCGACGGGTCCTGCGGCGACGACAGCAACGGATCAAGGGCTCCAAGATATGGCCACGGATGTGGCGCTGGGAACTTCGACGGCAGAAGTTGCTGCTGCTGCAGGCTCCCCTTCGGCAGCAGCTGGCGGTAGGTGCAAAAAGGATACTGGTTGATGCCGCATTGGATTGCTGATACTGTTGATGCCATAGTCGTAGCATTCATCATAGCATTGTGGAATCAAAGCTGTTAATCTTAAGGACGGGTGAAGGGAATATCCGGCTTGCATTTTCCCCCCTGTGGAAGCCCTGTCTTCCACAACATGCTGTCGTATACCCTTTAGAACGGTTTGTTTTCATTCGGGGTTTTGAGGTTTTGAGATGTCTGGGTTTCCAATCGCACACGCCCTCCTTTGGGGCATTAGAGCCCTTCAACATGGTCCACGCATATTCTCCCCCACATACAGACTTTTCGCCTTACCCGCCTTGCTTATTCCGGTGTTCTGTTTTGGACTGGCTTGTTGGTTTAATTGCGTTTGTACTGTTATTTCCCTTCCTGTCCATCAGCTGACCTGCGCGCCCAGCTGGCTGCACTGGTAGAGCAGCTGCCTCAGGAATCGGAGCTTCCGGCTGACGCGCGAAATGCTCGTGCGCTTTTGGCATCCATCCTCAGCGCCACGGGAGAGGATATCCGGGACGCGACAGCGGGCGACATGACTGACATGCTGCAACGTGATAGAAGTGCTCAGCAGGAGTTCGCGGAGTGGTTACGCAGCGCATCATCCGCGGAACGGGGTGGCGGTGGCAGCGCCTCAACAGCCGCTGACTTAGCAGGCACGGAAGAGCTCACTGAGGCCGAAGCAGCGGACCTCATGGCGGCGCTGGCAAATCTGGATCTAGAGGGAGATCTGGCCGATCTCGGCGCAGATTTGGATCTGGGGTTGGGTGAACGTGCTGACGATGATGGAAATGGCGATGCAGCGATTGGAGCGGCGGTGCGGGAGGTTTCGGAGTTGCGGCAGCTGATGGCGCAGCTGGCCGGTGATGATGGCGGTGGCTTGGCAGAGGAAACCGGCAGCCGAGAGGATATGACAGACGAGCAGGTGAGGCCCGCCGTTGAAGGCTGTGCAAGGCACTATCCTGCCCCCTTGGCGCGTGCCCCCAAGGCACAGAACTTGGCGCATTATGGGCGAGCGGTGACACGGTTTTTTTTCCTTTCGGCACCTGGGGGATGATGGTTATAGCAAGAGAACTGCAAGGTTGGTGGTGATGGTAATACGGGTCATCTTGTCACGGTTTATAATCGCTGAAATTGGACAGCCCTAGGTGCTGATTTACTACGATCTACAGATTCCTGCCAGCGATTTCTGGTGAAAGCAAGGTGGTGCTGCGCCGTTGAAAGGCCTCCCTAGTGTCGTTGTGCAATGAAGTCATCCTGCTTGCTTGCGGCTTTCTCGCCTTCTTGTTTTAACTATTGCCTCTCTGCATCCTCATTCAGCGTCATCCAATCATTGCATCTCCAAGTCCTTATGTCGCAAGCGATGCTTCAACTTCAGTGGCTGCGTTTAAATGAATGTGATAACCGTGCTGTGTGAAAATCTTATTGCAATTCAGGTGCTGGAGGCGCTCAAGGCCAGTGATCCCGCATTGTACGAGCTGCTCAAGGACGTGCCGGAGTTTGACAAGCTGGATCTGGACCTTGACCTCAATCTGGATCTAGAATCCGCAACAGAACAGCTAACGGAGGAGGAGCTGGCTGAGCTGGCTGCAGAGACGGAGGCGGCTAACGCTGGCGGGGATGACGAGGAGGAGCTGGAGGCCCTACTGCGGGACATGAAGGGCATGGGGCTGATGCGGGAGAAAGGTAAGGCAGTTAAGGGATTAAAGAGTAGCCTAGCGGGGACGGTTGGGTGAACCTTTCTTCAACAGGTCTGGCAGGACTTAAAGCTTCGATGTATGGAGCAGCTTCCAAATTCCTGAGCGGTTAAGCCATGCATAGTGATGCCCCGCACTGCGATTTAATTCACATTATGTAGCACTGCAGCAATGAGTATGCCAATAAGGCTGTAGTTGAGAACCTTGGTAAATGAAGTGCTTCTAATTTAGTCTTGCGCGATGTATGTCTTGTCTTTCCACGCAGGCAGTGGTGCGGCCGATGGCGAAGATGACGATGAAGATGATGAAGAGGGAGATCTGGCGTTGGGGGACCTTTTGGAGGCCATCGATGAAGACGAGGAGTTAGATTCCCGAGCACGGATGCGCGCGCAGTTTGCGCTGCAGTCCATGTTCAACCAGCCAGCAGATGAGCTCGCGGCGAAAGGGACGCGTGGTAGCGGCGGGGAGGACAACACTGCTCTACCAATGCCAGTGGAGTTACGGGGAACAACGGGAATGGCCCGCGGTGCCGTTGCAGCTGATGATGAAGATGGCGGGGCTGCGCCACCGCCTGTGCTGCCCAAACCCAAGCCGAGGCCGAGGTCTGGGTGACGACGCAGAACGTCATGGGCGGGGCCGGATAGTTTAAACAGACCTACGCGGGCAACGGTTTGGCGGTCCTAGATGTGAAGCGTCATAACTAGGAATGGGTGAATGCTGAAGTTACCGGCATGAGGAAGCAATGGGGAGGCATCAACGTAATGTTACCTGTATTCATCGGTGTGTCCATGCTTGGGTCTATGGGTTCGGGATTTGTTCAATCTATGCATGGGGTTCTGTGGGGTGGGTGTTGCAGGGCTTATTAATTTTGGGTAGGGCAGCAGGTGGCCCTGAAGGCAGGTGGAAGTTAGCTAGCGCATGTGAGTGGGCTGGGGTTATATTCGCTGTGGAAAAGATAGGGACCTAGAATGGTTGTTGTGTTACGTCGCCGGCGTTTGTGTCGGCCCTGTAGAAGGGTCGTTTTATTGACAGGTGCATCATCTGCAGAGGAAAACCAGTTGAATTGCGTGAGTACGCTACGTGCGGTTGTGTGCTGCCTTTACTCCTGTGTGCTCGCATCCTGGACGTAACGTTGCTACACAAGTACATGGTATTTTGCTGCTGCTCTTCCCCCTCCCCTCCCCCCCCCCGGGGAGATGGCGCACAGTGATCGAGTTATCTTCGGCAATGGGTGGATTTTGCACTGCTGCGAGAGAATTTTTATGACGAGATCTTTTCTTTGCTTGTAATGAGAAGCGAAGGGTTGAACACTGTGCAGTTGACGTGCCCTAAACCGGCCTTTCAGCTGTTGCTCTTGGCTTTTTCCGATTGGCATTGCGAATTGTAGACGCACCTTGCTAGGCATCTAAAATGAACAAACATGCTGCTTGCCCAACTTAACAAAAGTCGTCAAAAGAGTCCGCTCTGCGCAGGATGGAGTCTCCATGAGTCCGTTTCCCCACTTAATCAGTGACCATAACAGCAACTGATGCGAAATGCGGTGGTAAAGAAGTAGTAACATGTACGTGTAAACAGATGTTGATGAGAATAAAATTATTTGCTGGCAAAAGGGAGCGATCAACTAGGCGACTGTATATGCATAAATGCATAAGCCTATATCACACCATGGGCGAATCGCCCGTCGGCAGACGGGACGGGGCTCAGACCTGTGGGTGCACACTCTGCCTGTGAGCGCTACATTACTTGGCGCAGCAGTATAAGCAGTACACCTTCTGCCGGGACGCTCTTCATGCGTCCCTCCACCTCCTTGTGCGTATTGACAATGCAGATCCGGTCCTCAAACTTTGCAGCACTGGGCATGGCGGCTGCGTATAGCAACGTTGAGAGAATCGCTGTACATGTAGTCAAGTACCAGTTCCAGGACCTCCAGGGGGATTTTGCGCGCAGTGCTCAAGCATGAACGCAAATTCTTGTAGAGATCACACGGCGGGCAGCCAGGATGACGCATCGGAGGGAAAAGGAGCATCCATCGGCGACTACCATATGAGCTTTCTCCTGCGTCTAGCAAGTCTAAGTCAAGCGTGCGCGTTGCTCCCTCCCCCACGTCCCATTATGTGAAGATATTGCATCCAAGGTTCTTAGGGTTTCATCAAGGGGGCAGCTGTTTGTTCCGGGGGTCCTCGGAACCCTAAAAATTCTTTTCCGGGGGTGTCGTCGGAACTCTACCTAGTTACGCCAAAAAACACGGGAAGCTGCGCTTGACACTAGAAAAGTTTTCCGGGGATCCCCGGGGCAGCCCCAATATTTTCCCGGGCATTTTCCAAAAAACTGAAAATTTTCCGGGTCCCGTCCGGGGTGAAGAACGCTGATTGCATCCTTAATTAGGAACAAAGGAATCTGGTGCACTTTAGGAAAGGTACCGTATAACATTGTATCTTCTTAACTACGGATGCCTTCATGTTCACTATATATTCTGTGTGGCACTGCTTGAATGCAGTCTTCCTTGATTGCATTTTAAACACATAACGTGTCAGCTTACATGGTCGTGGCGTTGCCACCCTTCTGCCGGTGAGTTCGCGTCCATGCGCTATACCCGCAAACACACACGCTACGGCACAAACACCTTTTTCTCTAGCGTTTATCCATTCACAACACACACACACACACACACACGCACACACACACGCATACACACACGCATACACGCACGCGCGCGCGCGCGCATGCATGGCAATTTAAAGAATGCAGTTAAGGCAATAGACAAAAAATTGAAGATGACCGCTGGACGCTGGAGAAAACCAGAGGCTACCTCTCACGGAACTAGCAGGTCAACAGCGCGTAGTCTATCTCTTTCTTTGCGCTGCGTTGCGGCCTGATGGCTCGGTCCCCCCCTCCAGAGGTGAGATGCATTGATGGCAGGCCAGGTTACCACAGGCGAGCAGTGGGCGCACTGTACAGAAAAAGGCGCGCGGCGCCGGGTAGGGTTTTGCTCGAAGGGATAGATATAATGGTGACGCAGGATAAATCGCCTCTCGTGGCTTACTGCTGCCCTTTCCCATCGACTGCCGCCTGCTGCTGCGCCGCCACAGCCTCCATCACTGCAGAGAAGTCCATGTCACCCAGGCCATGACGACGAGCGGCAATGTACAGTGCGTTGGCGGCAGCAGCCATTGGCAGCGGCTGCTCCACCTCATCCCTGCGTCAGCAATCGCACACACATTAACATACATACGCATTAGGGCAGTACATCGACCGACCGACCTAATGTGCTTTACGTGTGCAACACACATCCGGACATGCACAAACGCGTCCACGGCGCCGTTCCCTTAAAGCACGCACACTCGCCGAATTGTCGCTGTCGGGCATCTATCGGAACAAAGGGCGGCTTTCCATCGAACATCGCACATTGCGACTTCACTGT
Source organism: Volvox reticuliferus (assembly GCA_019650235.1). Classification (NCBI taxonomy): domain Eukaryota; kingdom Viridiplantae; phylum Chlorophyta; class Chlorophyceae; order Chlamydomonadales; family Volvocaceae; genus Volvox; species Volvox reticuliferus. Next base: position 998,680 of record BNCP01000011.1, on the reverse strand, counting down.
GACAACGTTGGGGAATAACGAAGCCCCATTTGTCATAAGCTTGCTGAGGTTGCCAACTGTCACACAGACGCACTCCTCTGCTGATACAGAATTGTACAGCACAGTACAGTACCGTACAGTTGATGATGAATATAAATGCATGCACTCTAGTGAATATGTCCCATGTTATGGCTCACCCCTCAGTTCCATCTATCGAAATTCGATATATATATATATATGTGTGTGTGTGTGTGTCGGACAGTCCTATCGACCGCTCAACCGCCCAACCGTTCATTTATCCGTTCTAAACTGCACACGTCAACGACTCGTGTCCTCACCATTGTGTATGTGTCATTGTGTCGTATCACCCCCTGCCTTTGCCTCGCTCCGCACCCGCGTCTTACCCCAGTGCCAGCGCCAGCCGCATGTCCTTCTGCTGGTGCTTGAGAGGAAACGCCGGGTTATACGTGCGGGCCGCCATGGTGGGACCCTTCAGGGCGAACATGGGGGCAGCGATGGCGCCGAGCCCCACCACCTCAATCACGTCCTGTTGTCGAAGACCCACCTGCAGACGGGATACCCACGATCAACGTGGTGCTCAGTGTACGACTGCACGTACGTCTTTAGTAATCCATGGTACACGGAGAATAACAGGACTGATTAAGGTGGCCGACAGAGAAGCCGCAATGGCGCACATTCGGTGTTGGTTTTGGTGCGTTAACGTGTGGATTATTCGTACAGCGGTAATAACGGAAAACGGAACAAACGATGACGCCATAACGTACAAACGATGACGCCATAAATGTCGCGGACATGCGGAAATGCATTCTTCACAGCTATGCATGTTGTGTTGGAGGGAAAGGGCGGTAAGAAACACCATAGCATGTTATGTGTTTTATATCTACATATCTTCCGTGATCAGAGGTTCTTCCCGCCCCCTTCCCCCCTTCCTCCATCCTATATACATAGCCGTACATAAACACATTTATAAACATGACCTACCGCCCCTGCCCTCCACCACAACATGGACATCAACATGGAACGGCAAAACTGGACACAGGAATCCGCACACAAAGTGGGTGTAGATGCAGGGGGAGCTCAAAGTTGCGCTGCTCAGGATGAAGGGAACGCAGGCGAGCACCGACCCTGACTGACCACAAAAACTCCTTTGTGGGGAGGAGGGAGGGGCATTGGGTACGTGTAATCCTAGATTGAATACCCCGTTGATTGTTGCCATTGGGTACGGCACGGGCTGCACCGAGGAGCTACGGATGTACGGCTAAAAGGTGCTGCGCGGGATCTCTTGGATTGTAGCGATATGTTATCTCGTAGCCACGGTGTACGACACCCTGGTATCCATAAAGCGTCCTTACCTTGTCGGCCAGCGCAAGACCCTCGGCAAAGCTCGTCATCATGGCGCCCATAACCTGCGGGGGGAGGGGGTAGTGGTGGTGGGTTGCAGGGGCAGCCACGTAACTGACAAGTCCAAGCATCGTATTCGGACTGGCACCCAGCACCACGGGGGAAGGGCGGATGAGTTTGTCAGTGGACAGCATACGAGAGTGCATACGAGAAACGAGGCAACAGAGCAGGCAGTGATAGCGGCGAGATGATGTTGTCGCTGTTTCAAGGGTTGTATATCATAGTGGGGAGGACGTCATGCGGAGGGCGACATGGAGAGGACGTAGTGGGGAGGACGACATACGACATACGGTAGGAGTGACCGAGAGATTAGACAGCTACCTCACCATATTGACCACGAGCTTCATGTTGGCTCCGGCGCCCTCCCTTCCGAGGAAGAACTTGGCCTTGCCCATGACGTCCAGGGGGGCTGCCACCGCTGTGAAAAGCTCCTGGTCGCCTGAGCGGCAGCAGGGGGGTGGACAGTGTGGTGCGAGTGATGAGGGGAGGAATGTAATGAGGGTGAGTGTTATTGCCGCTACCGAGGCGGAGGCGGAGGCGGAGGCGGAGGCGGAGGCGGAGGCGGAGGCGGAGGCGGAGGCGTTGTGGGGTGAATCGGAAGAGGGTGAGGGACACCGAGAGGGCGATGGGGAGTGGTGTCAGAACGCTTCCGTACGTCCCACCCTTCCCGGTGTTCCTCTTCCTAATCGTTCTCCACCCACACCGACCACCTTTCTCCCCTCCCCTCCCCTCCCCTCCCCTCCCCTCCCCTCCCCTCCCCTCCCCTCCCCTCCCCTCCCCTCCCCTCCCCTCCCCTCCCCTCCCCTCCCCTCCCCTCCCCTCCCCTCCCCTCCCCTCCCCTCCCCTCCCCTCCCCTCCCCTCCCCTCCCCTCCCCTCCCCACCTTCACTATCACGCCTCTCTCTGTTGTCGCCGCCCTCTCTTGTCCCTCCCTTCCCCTCCCCGTTGCTTCCCCAGCGGCCCAATCAGTTCTCACCGGCAGTCAGGAAAATGAGTTTGCCCTGCTCCGCCGGACCCTTACTACCGGACACGGGGGCCTCCAGAAAGGCAGCTCCCGCAGCCCGAACAGCAGCGGCGATGTTTCTGGAAGTGTCCGCGTCCACAGTGCTGACGTCGATGTACCCCTTACCCTGGGTCAGGCCTGCGGGATTAGGACGAGGATACGGTGTCAAGCCGAGTGATGGGCGGGGAGCGGGTAGTCTTGATCGGGCACCATGACTTGAACCTTCTCAGTGGGACGTGGCAAAACTTAGACAAAAGAAGCCAACGACCTAACCATTTCACGACCAACAACCGCTTCCCATGTATCAACTGACATCCCTGGAACCTAACATATTTCCGAGCCACGTCCTAACCCGCCTCATTGCTTCATGCATGCGGTTTTAGGGTTTTAGGGTTTTAGGGTTTTAAGAGGTCGCTTATAATGCTTGCATGCGGAATCACCCCAGACCCCAACTCCCAACCCCTTAACTCTCCTCCCACCTGCCACCACTCCATCAACCCTAAGCGCCACATCCAACGCCGCCTCGGGGTCCGACAGCATTGCAAACGTGTATGTCGCGAGAGAGGCCACCTCCCGGGGGCTGGCGGCAACCTAGAGATGGAGGGGAGGACGCGCATGTGGGTTCGCAATGAAAATGATGGGGGGCTTTGAGGGGGAAGGAGTTGATGCGGATTAAATGGAAATTTCCACACAATTAGAATCAAAAAGGGTCTCGTGCGCGTTTCGTGGTTCGTTGTTGGGGTTAAGCGCCTTTGCTCGGTGGTGGTGTGAACAGTGATGGGGGTACATGGACATGAGTGTGAGCAAGAGCGGTTGAAGGATATGGAGAGAGTGGTGAAAAAGCGAGAACCCTGCTTTCGCCTACCCCCTCACTCCCCTTTCGCATCTCCCTTCACAGCTATGCTGAAATAACCATCGTGGTAAGTGTCACGGTGACACATACCTTCGCACCCTCCTGCTCCAGCGGCTTGCACTTTTCCGGATTGCGGTTCCAGACCACCACCTCGAATCCAGCCTTGAGCAGATTTCGGGTCTGCGTGGGAGCGGGCGGTGGTTGGTTCCGGAGCAGGCGCGGAACCGCAGCGCTGCGGTTGGCGGTAACAGGGGATGCTAATTGCTGGGCATCAGCTCCCTGGTCAAACACATCGTTTACGTGTATTACTTCGTTATACAAATAAGAATATACACAAACTATGTATATACCATTATAAAACTATATATCCTGCAGATGATGGATAAGAGTGTGCCTTCGAAGAAACTGACTGCCAAAGTGCCAAACCCTGAAGAATCAGGTTTAGCTGACAAGAGCCGGAGAGGTACTTCGACATATACCTTGCATATTTGCAAAGAAGTGGTCCTTCAACATATGCGGAGATTTGCGAAACGTGGGGCTGTGTACGCTTATGTACGGACGAAGCGACGAAAGAACCTATCACGTCATTTCGACTGTTTAAATTTTACACGGTCAGAAAAAGCTGAAATGGCGGTGCGTCCGTCAGGTGCCCATTGACCAGTCAGGCAATGTGCCGATCAGGGGTGGGGGAAGTTCTGTCAACGTACGGGTTAGGGGCGGGGAGGATGGGGGGGAGAGAAACGCGGGCTGCCCCTATGGGCGGCCGACATACCGGTACTCTTAAGCCATCAGTTCCTTTCCCTTCTGAATTCTCTACTCCAAGTGATGGCCTCTTAATCACCACACGCTTACCTTACCTGCATCGCGTTCTTTGAGCTGTGCTTGCTATCACCTTCCCAATATCTGCATCAACGTTTGCAACGTGACCGACTGCCCCTAACGACCCACCATGGCAAGGCCCATGATGCCGATGCCGACAAATCCGATGACGGTGTTTCCGGGAGCTGCATCTGTAAGAGCGGCGTGACAAATTAGGTGCCGGCAAGATCGAAATTCCGGCGCAATGAAGGTGCGCCGAAGTGGGGCGTGTGGGATGGCGGAGCTAAACGGAGTCAGGACGCTATTGCGCAATGACCGCAACTTATCGCAGCTGGATTGTAGCCTAGGAAGTATCGAGGATGGAGTCGTGCGGCTAGCGAGGGCGGCGGGCGCCACACCTTGCGGACGGACCGCAAGCATCATTTCCGGTTTACGAAAATGAAGCGTGACAACCAGCTAGTATACTGAGTAGCAGTCGTGTTGCAGGTAGAATCATGCGGGGATCCAATCATTTGCAGCCATTTGCCAATGATACAAAGTGTACGTTGGTGACGTACATTGCGATTTTTTGCTAGGAAATCTTACCTGGAGGGAAATAGCATGACCCAGATTACTGCATAGTATGTATGTGATTAAATGGAGTTTCCCAACAATCTGTTTAAACAGATATAGCTTTCTTCTAAAAACTCGACATCCCAAGCCTTCCCACAACTTCATATAAAGGAGGATAATATAAGTAGGTAGTTGCTGCACCATAATCTTATATGCATTTGCGTAGCTGACGGTGGCTCTGTTACAGGACTTCGCTATTCGCTTCTGGATTATTGTTGCCTGCCGGTGAGCTTGCACTTGCAGATTGAACAGCCTGACGTGGCAGTACATTTTATTGAATCGAAGGCCTTGGATAGGGCGTCCATGAAAGGCAGGGTTTTGTTCGGACGGATGCAACAAGAGCACGTTTCATTAGCTTTTTCTTTTATTTTCTTAGCCTTGATTTCTGGGATTATGCTTCCCCCAATGAGGAACAAAAACCTTTGCTTTGGTTTCTATTCCATAGCCCTGTTAGGCCGGGTTACTGTGAAATGCGACGAGTGATCACGAAAACTTTGTTTCCTGTGCGTTTGTGGCAAACTTCGATACAGAGTTTCGGTTAAATTGAAAAACGATGGCAGCTGTAATGTCCCATCTTTCATGACTGCTGCCGTTGCAAATAGGGAGATGCCGCGCGCACTGTTCTGGGCCCCGTGCTTTCCCGTAGGTATGTACAACAGCATCGTCTACATGTGTAGATCCCGTACGTGGGTTCTTCGGTCGCCGTGCATCTCTACATGAACTGCGCAGCTGACGTGCTCTTTTAGCTCAGCTTTCGCCACGTCCTTTCACTGCAGCTGTGGAGATCCCGCCCCGCAGTTCCCAGTCAGGCGACGCCACCATTCAGTTGTCCGGGACAGCTCTACAAAAAACCGTCAAAACAGTCCGGCATAATCCTTTGGGCGCTCACCCAACTTCTCAGGGCGTTGATCAACAGTTGACCCACGGCTTTTCAATGGAACGACCCTGGGAGGGAAGCAGGCGAGGAAGTACCACTGCTGCCGCATCGCCGGAGGCATTCACGCCATTCGCCACATCCTTCGCATCCGCCACCGACGCGGCTGGCGGCAGCAGCGCCGCCACCATTACAGGCCCAGAAGCTTTCGTTGCCAACGCAGACAGGACGCTGATCCACGCGCGAATCGGTCCGTCAGCATCGATGCCCGCTCCAACAACCGGCGGCTTATTCTGCCCCACCACCTCCGTATCCGTTTGTAGGCCCCTCGCGTCCCCTCTCACTTCCCCATCCGCAGCCTATGGAATCCGCATGACGGACACCGCCGGGGCCGGTCCCGGTGCCAGTGGTGGCGCCAGTGCCGGTGGCACGCTCGTAAGCGCTCGGCCGAGCTCCAATGCTACCGATTTCTGTACCCCCATTCCGGCTGCAAGCAGCACCGTCGGCGAAAGACGCATCCAACGGCTGCTTCAAAAAATAGATAGTGTATGTAGCAACAGCGCGCACAACGCTGTGAGCACCCGGGGGGTTGGCACCAACGTTCCGTACGATTACGACAATGATGTCGTAAAAAGGCTGTACGGAAAAAGTAACCCGTCATCGCCATCGCAACGGCTGGATGAGCAGGGGCTCCGAGAGTTGCTCATGATGCTGCCAGCATCGCCTGAGGTCGTCGCCAGGGTGGACATGATGTCGCAGCCGCCACCGCCGCCGGCGACGGCGGAGCCGGTAGCACTGGCCGCCGGCGGTGGCCACGCTGCCGCTGCTGCCGGAATTGAGGACATTGCTGGTGACCTCACAAGCTTAGCGGTACTGTCGTCGCTGCCGCAGGTCCAGCTCCCAACAGATAAACTTGGCGGTGCGGCTAAGAATGGTGCATCAATTGAGCGGGTTTTGGCAGCGATAGCGCCGGAAGATGGGGATGAAGATACTCTGACGGCAAGAGGTGAGGTGCCAGTACGGGAACTAGGTTTGGTGGGCTCCGCCGGCCCTTCCAGCGGCCTGAACGAGATACTTGAGCCGGCAGCTGCGGCGGCGGCTGTGGTAGAACCCCCGGTGCAGCTCATAGAATTAACACCTCGGCCGGCGCTGGTCGGAAACTTGGTGGCTGTCTCGGAAGCCCGCAGAAGTTCCGCTACAGCGTTGACGGGCAGACGGACGGAGCCAGGCGGCAGGACTGGCGATGCATTAGCAGGGGGAGGCGGTGGCGGCGGCGGCGACGCTGCGGGCTCCCATGCTTGCTCTACAGATGGCGACGCCGCCACTGGGTGGGCTATGGCTGTTGGCGGCGGCGGCGGCAGCAACGGCAACGGGTATGTAGATGTTGGACCGAAGTTTTTACGTTCAAGCAGCAGCAGCTTCAACGACGCACCCGAGCGGGAGCTGAGCTTACGGCAACTGGTGCCCCGTGGGTTGGTGGACCGAGGCCGGGGCAGCGCGCGGCTTGTAGGGTCGGCGTCGACGTCAGCAGCGTCACGAGCTCTGGCATCCCACGTTCTCGGCGACGGCACACCGGCAATGATCGCGTCGACGCCGCCATCGTCACTGCCGCCACCTCAGGCGGCTTCCCCCGCCGCTGTTTCCTCTGTCGATTCACAATCCATGGGCCATCCGCTACGGTCCCGCAGTCACAAGGCCTGGGGTAGCGGCGACGGCAGCAGTTGCGGTGGTGGAGGCTGCGAGGACGGCATTACGAAAGCCGGGTCGACGCCCCAGGGTGTGACCGGTGGCAGCAGTAGTGACAGCGACAGCGACAGCGATGGGTTGGCGGACTTCCTGGATTCAGCGGTCGGCCGCCCTGCGACTGCGACTTCGGCTGATAGGCGACGCTGCATGGTTTCGGAGCAAGCGGCATATGTAACCAATGGAACGGTAGATGGACCATACACAACGAGGCAGCGGCGGCAGCACCACCGCCACAACCAGCCGCAGCCCGAACATCCGCTTCAGCTACAGCTACAGCAGCAGCACCGCCAAGAGGCCGAAGGGTCGGGAGAACCTCAGCAGCATGGGGAGCAGGAGGACCAGCAGCGGCAGCAGCAGCAGGATTCACGGACCATGCTGAGAGGTCGCTCTCATGTAAGCGTTGCCATTGGGCTTTACGGGCGTGGGAAGACGTGGAGTTCCTTTTGCCCTTTCTACGAAGCCAAATGCGATGGCGACATCGAGGACACGACCGCGGGTCCTGAGTAGACAGACATCTCATCGTTCTGTGGGTTTGCGTAACTAGTTTCGTAGATCTCTGCTTCTTTGCGTCTCCGACTGTTCATTATTAGACATTGATAGTCAAGTCAGGTGGTGGAAATGCCGGTGCTTGTCACATCCGAACTTACGTCTATTTAACGAATGCCTTCACGCAAATATTCGCGAACACATGGGAAACTACTTATCACCTGTATTGTTGTTGGCAGCCTTTGCGGTAATGGGCTCTCCCTCTCCTGTCCCTTGGTCGCAGCATTGGGCCCCTCTGCACCCGAAACCACCGTCCCGAGCCCGTCGGGCCTCCGCCCATAACTACTCCGCCGCCGCCGCCTGGGTGTCGACTGCGGCACAGCCGCCGCGGTCGCCGCCGCTACCATCGCCGCCGCCGCAGTCGCCGCCGCTGCCGTCGCCACCACCGCCGCGACCAGCCTTTGCTGGCGGCGACGGCGCCATGATATCGTCGTCATCTGCTGGGGCGGCAACGGGGCTTGACGCAGACGGCAGCTCGTCGCTGGCGGAGGAGCCGCGGCGTGGTGCTGTACCAACGTCGCCATTACAAGCGCGCTTGTTTGTGGGCACCGGACGCAGTAACCGAAGTCTTTCGGAGCCGTCATCGTCGCTCCGAGACCCCGCCGGTTCGGGACTCAAATTCACCAGGCCGTCGTCGCCTCCGTCACCGGTGTACGGCAGCGGTGGTGGTGCCGACGACGAAGATGAAAATAGTCCGTCGAGCGATTGGGACTTTGAAGTGCGACAGATCGGTCCGACGGCACCTGGTGGATCAAAACTGGCGGTGGCGAGTACGCCGTCGCCACCGTCAGCACCAGCAGCGGAGGCCGCGGCGAACCTTGTTGCCCTAATAGACGAGAATCTTAACCGCAATTCGAACGCTGTCTCCGTCAGCTCCGGAACCCGAACATATCAGGACGGCTTTAGGCCCCTCTCACCGCCACCGCCAGATGCCATGCCCATAACTCCGGCTTCCCCGCCGCTGATTTACCCACACCCGCCGCCGGCGTTCCCTTCACCCTGTCCACCGTCAGCAACGACGGCTTCGCCTGCAGCGGCGGAGGTGACGGCAACACTGCAGCGGGCCATGTGCGTGCGGTCACAGCGACGCCCTGGAACATCCCAACTGAGTCTCAAGCACTTCGGGAACAGGCTGGAGACCTTAGAGGAAGAGGGGCATCCGCGATCAGTGCTGTCGGCAGCCGATGCGGCGGCGGCCGGCGGTGACAGTAGCAGCAGCGGCGGTGGCGGTGGGCCATGGAGTACGGCATCAGGTACGTCGAATACCGACGGAATCGGCGGTCGTCGGCAGTCATTACGTAATTTCACCCGCCGGTCAACATCGAGTACCCCTCGCCATTTGCACCGCCGCCGCCGTTTGACCGGCGAGCCGGGTGAAAGCAGTAGCGATGGCAGTAGCAGCGGTAGCAGTGATGATGAATACTTACAAACGCTATTCCGGCCTTTGCGTCACGCGCCGCCGCAAAACGGCGCGAACAATCCGACATCAGCGCACCCCGCGGACCTTACGTGGGTTGGACAGGCGGCGCTATGCACAGCACAGATCAATGCTGGAGCAGGTGACATCCTGCCCAGCACTGCAAGCAGCGACCTGAGGTCATCCCACAGCCTCAGATTTCATTCCCGGCACACCGGCCATCATGTACAGCCGCCGCTGGTGTTACCGGCGCCATCCTCCCCGCCGCTGCCGCCACCGTCGCCGCCGCCGGTGCCGTCGCCGCCGCCGCAGCAGCATGATCTCACATGGGCGCGGCGGCCCAGCTTGAGGGTCTGTAGCACCGGTTCTGCAGGCGCCTCCGGCGGCGGCGCCGCTGCCGCGTCTGGTAAGGATGTGGTGGTCACGACCTTGGCTGTATATCATGCCCCAGGCGGACGTGACACCGCCACAACTTCGGCGACGGTAGCTTCCCAGCCGCTGGCGTTGCGGGTGCCTGCTGGAGTGGCGGCGGCACCCGCTGCCGGCAGCTCTGCAGCCGTAGCGGTGCACGAATGGGTCGGCGATGGCGCCAATGGGCAGCTGGGGGGTGCTGATAGCATCAGCGAGTTAAGTACGGAAGACAGCCAGACGAAACCGCTCAATATCGACCGGATAAAGCATGATTTGGAGCGTTTGTTGGCGAAGTAACCGATTTCCGCCAACCATATCGGTTAAATGACGGATTATAACCGACTGCGGGCCATGGCGGGTGTATGCTGCCAGTGCCATGGCGTCGGTGTAGCCGCTAACCGCGCCGGCGGATGATCCTGACGTCTAGATGGCAGGCGCTGGACAAAGGACAAGGACAAACACAGCGCCTGTTCACAATAGCCAACATTTGGTGCAATTTGTGATGTGGGGCATTATGTTTATTCGTGCAAGCGTGGGAGTTAGCAAAGACAGATAATCCCTTCAATTGAAATGTCCTGTAGATGTTAGGAGCCGTACAGCAGTACAGTGTATGACGTATAATACGGGTCCCCTGACATATAAGCGTGGCGCCAACCCCACCGCCGACTGATCATAATGGCGAATTTGTCCTGCCGATCTCCCAAGTCAGGTTGCCTGCTTTAATCTTAATAATTTTAAAAACATCGAATACACATATGTTATGGCGCAAAACGGTGGGAGGCAGAAATGTGTGGGATCTACTTCGGTTGCCAAATGCCACCGGGTGCTGGAGATCAATGGCGGTGACAGTTCCCGCTCTTCTAACGACCCCTACGAGTTAGGGAAGCCTACATGGTACCTCACAAGTTTTAGGTGGCGGTCCCGCAGCGCCCGTGGATTCCCTTTGACGCTGGATCCATTTTTTCCTGCCCCTCCGCCCCTCCGTCCCTCCGCCCCTCCGCCCTCTGCCGCATCCTGAGGCTCCATTCCGGTTCATTCCGGGCGTGGTGTTGCTCATTCACCGGCTGGTGGCTTGGGGTGCATTCCGGATCCGCCGCGCAGTGGTTTTACCCGCCCATGTCCTCTCCTCTTCCGTCCTCCTTCCTAGGGTGCAGCTCCTGTACTGGTCCGTCCCCCGGTTGATGCTATTAAGAGTATGTTGTTGTTTGTATAAAGATTTATGATCATTTACGATGGTGAGTCCAAGTCATGCGTCCCCTCCATCAACATATCCTGACCTCTCCAGGTCATGGGTTCAAGGATATTCCCAGACGTGAGTGATTTCTCGTACGATTCGTATTTCTGCAATCCTATGCATGGTCGACTACAGCTGTGATGAGGGTCAGGCCGAGCGGAGCCAGAGTATGCGCCCGGATCCTCCTTGCGAGCCGGCCACATACTCTGGATCGGGGGGGTGGGTTGGGCATCAACTGCCTCCGCACGTATGCGCGCCATTTGTTGGAGGTATAGACTTAGGGTTAATGGCTTACGGCTTCACATTGGCGCAAGCTTGTAGTCAGCACTGAACAGGCGCCGCCGTTTCGCTGGTTGTGGAGTATGAAGTAGCGCTGCAACGGCAGAGAGGCCGACCAATTTGGGGTTTGGTTTGGGGAATAAACCGGGTGGAAAGAAGGGCTGGACTCCCCCTTGAGCGTGAGCTTAGGTCCGCGTGAGCTGAGGGACCTGGATAGCCCACGAGGCCTGCGTTCTGCACGCGCGGGAACAATGCGATGACGGGCAGCTGTGAGGAACGGGGTTGTCGCCGTTGTGATACTAGCATCTTTAGGGACGGCTGCGCGGCGTTACAGGCTGAAGCCGATGCAAGGGAGGGACTGCTGCTGGAGTTTGAACTGAGGCTTGCACTGCCGGGCATGTTGCTACGCTCCTTCAAGGTAGCATTTTTCAGGGCTTCATGGCGCACAGGTACACGAGCAGGCCTTGTTCCTTGTTCCTGGTGGACCGGGGCTAAAGCAGCTGACCTTGCCTGTAGGACTACCCTGCTCATTCACACTTATCCTTGCCGTTGGGTTGCCGTACGGTATTGGAATCTTTTTGTGGAAAATCAATGATTCGTGATCCATTGCCGTCTGGCGGTTCTTCGGCTGAGAGAGTGCGGCCATGACTGCATTTCCTGCGGAATAATGAATATTTGGTGGGATCATCGACTCGTGGATGGAAGGAAGAGGAGTTGTGATCCAACCATTGAAACCCTGGTTCTAAGGACTGCCGCCACTCAAGTGGCCGCCAGGTTGAGCTGGGCACAGAGGGCGCCACTTCTGTATACGGCATAAGCCATGCTTGCCGGCCGTGGTATAGGCGCGTGGCGGTTGTCCTTACTGCGGCAAGCACCGCTCAACATTGGTCCTACAATCTATTTTAAGGCCAGGAGCTGGATGGACATGGTGTGACTCCCGACGAAAATTCAGCCCGATGTTCGCCTCACCTGAAGCGCCAAATTTACCATCACCTGAAGCGCCAAAATTAGTCGGTGTCGTCGCCAGGGATAAGGTTGACTGTACAGCCCAACAATTGCTAACGGGCTTCCAACAGGATGCCAACGGTCCAATAACGGAACGTCAACGGACGCTGTTAACGAAAAGTCGCCTGCTGCGGCACTGGATGTCTTAGCCGGCCGCCCTGACGCGTAGAGGACGCAGCAGCGCCGCCGGGGCGCGGGGCGGCGTCCTCTACGGGGCGGCGCCGCAGAACGCAGGGCCCTTCATGCCCTCTCCTTTCATGTAGCAGGATGGGCTTACGCAGCGTTGTCCTCTTCGTTGGCCCCGTACCACCTTCCGTATACCAAGCGAAATTTCAGGCATTATCCTGGCGAGGACCTGAGACGTAGAACAGTGGAAGCATGTACACCGTTTGTCTTTGAAAGGCGTGTTACGGTGCTGGAATCACCGTTAAGTCATTTAGATGCATTGTTGGAATCAATTGCTGAAGCGGACCTGTGGGCGGACCTGTGGGCGGACCTGTGGGCAGACCTGTGGGCGGACCTCTGGGCGGACCTGTGGGCGGACCTGTGGGCGGACCTGTGGGCGGACCTGTGGGCAGACCTGTGGGCGGACCTGTGGGCGGACCTGTGGGCGGACCTGTGGGCGGACCTGTGGGCGGACCTGTGGGCAGACCTGTGGGCAGACCTGTGGGCGGACCTGTGGGCGGACCTGTGGGCGGACCGGCTAGTTAGGTCGGGGCCCCCGGGGCCTTGACATATTTCTGTCGCCCACTTTGTGTTTTCAGCAGGAAGTGTATTGCGTCGTGGAACCCTCCGTACACGCATCGTGATGGGCTGCCGGACGCAAGGCCCCTGACAGTCAATTGACAGTTCCCGGGGTTCGCTAATTTAATTACATTCATCTGTGATCTGGGTTTTCAGTTGCTTGCCCAGGTAGGAAAGGGTGATCACTCCAGGGGGAACCTGTCCAACCATCCGCATCCGCAGTGTAAGCGTAGTTGTCGTGGGGGTATAGATTTAGCTGTAGTCCAAAATTGATGATCTAATGTAGATGCTGTTGGTGAGAGGCTTGTAGAAAGGCGAAAGAGATGTGGAAGGAGCTACGAAGATAGACTCTGGGGCATCCGTCTGCCTTGTCACGAAGGGTTCGTGATCACAAAAGGAAGGAGCCATGCACTTCGTAAGCTGTGGTTCTAAGGGGTCGTCGGCACGGCATTGCAAGTTAGACTATTGCCCGGAGTGTATGATCGACACCATCCACAATTCCGGGGCTAATCGATGTGCATGTATTGGTTTGTTTGTTAGTTTGTTTGTGTGAGTGGTGGTGGTGGTGGGGGTGAATCGTACTCCGCGTTCCTCATAAGATATGATGTCCTACCACAGCCGGCCAGCCCGTCGGCCCAGCCAGCGGCGCCATGGCGTCGCCGTCCTTGCAACATGCAGTCTAGGGACATTGGACACTTTGCGTTGGTAAGTCGGTTGGTAGATCAATTTGTCGTCGTTTATTCGGTTGATTCATTAGACATAAATATACCATGGGCCATCAGATGAATTTTAGAGTTTAGAGATGCCCTTTTTCCTGCAGTGTGTTTATGTGTGAATGTAGTTGTAAATACAGCGTAGCATAACATTGCATGGCATAGTATGATTGTCCAATTTGGTTGACGGCAGTTAATCAGTCAATGGTCGTACGGACGGATAGTTAGTACTTCCCGACCTCACTCGGAGACTGGATGATATGGGTGCCAGGCCAGGCCCCGCAGGGTCTCTCTCTTTTACGCGAGGCTGCCGTCGCCGTTTTGATAAGATTAGGTATGGTGATATGGGAGGCGGCAGCAGCTGACGCGGAATGGCGTTTCCTACAGCTCCCTGGACGCCGTACTCTGTAGGCATGAGGTCCTGGGCCGAATATTCACTGTCTTCCTTCCCCGGGTCGTTGCAGGGTAGGACTATTTGAGGGCTGAGGCAACACGTGGCTTACGACGTTGGGGGCGTGAACGCCTTATCGGAAGATGTAGGCGTTTTAATCGGATTTTGCGCGGTGCGGTGAAGAAGTGCTCATTAACGGTCGCTATGTGCATACCATGGAGAACACGTGGATCGTATCCCTGTCTGTTCACACAGTTTGTTTGGGGTGTAAATTTGAAACGAACCAGACACAGCGGATGTGCATTGTTCCAGTTCCATGCTAATGTAAAGACAGACGTTTCGTTGCCGGCAAAAGCAAGTCACGGTGCTGCGTAGCGTAGCCAAGCGGCGAGCCAGGTGGAGGCAACAAAGCAAGGCGAGCGCTTGGTTTGTCCAGTGTGGCCATTGTGCGTGCCAGGTGGGCAGGGGACAGTAACCACATCACGATAATCCGCATAATCCACAACATGCCACCCATGATAATGGGGCACTGGTGGCAGGGGTCAGAAAAGGGCTTTGCCCTTAGCCCTTTATCGTCAGGCGGCTGGGAACGAGGACCAGAGGCTTACCTTTGCCCCTGTGTGCTGTCTAATCACGCTCTCCTTCTAGACGCTGCTCACAAATAGGACGCCATTAACCCCGCTATGGGAAGCTGTGGGTTACTGGCTCCAACTGCCGTTTTAAATGCGTTAAATACCACCGGATAGATCGCCGCTTGGTAAGGGCACGGAGAGCAGCAACTACGCGGTGACCGCGTAGTTGCTGCTCTCCGTGCCCTTGAACGGCACAAACAGGAGCCAAGGAAGGAGACGCTGGCGAACGATAATGTGCGACCTGCGTATCCAAGCTGACTGACCCAGACAACCCAGATGATACAGGTGCCCCAGCTACTACAAAACGACGAAGCCTCGAAGCCATGCCAGGCAGTAAAGACGGCTCTACCAGTGCCCCACAACATCACGACATACTTTTTACATGATTACCTTTGAGGAACGACCACTTAAAAATTTGGAATCGGCAGTACACCCCTTGAAGAAGTGCGAAAAAGATGGCAGACGAGGAGAGTGCGGAGCTTCCGTCACGGTGTTCCATGCGGTCCCGGTTGGTTCAGATTTGGCGGGTAAGGGTTTTCCTTTCGCTCTCGCATCGCCATCGGACTTTATCAAATGGCACGAAAGCTTTACGGTATCAAAGATTTCCAAGGTAACCGGGGTTGAAAAAGCTGGAACCGTTTTCCAGCCATTGTACAATTTCAGTTATCACGTACTAAAAACATCCTGCACCTACCAATATCTTACAATACATCAAAGCAGAATAAATCGCCTATTTCCTACGCGGTTTACAACTTTGTTAGTAGGCTACATGTTGCAGCCTATTGATCTGACCCAACAAATCCCGTTGAAAGCGACGCTTGGTTGTACTGTGCTGGACGGCTTTCTTCGAGGTGGCTTGCCCTGTGGAACAATCACAGAACTTACCGGTGGGTTGCTCGGGGCAATCCCAGCCATGGCGCGTTTTTTGGATTCAAGGTTGACGGTTAGGTCGGTACCGTCGCTTTCGGAGCTCTGCCCCGCAGGCGAGGCAGCCGCGGGAAAGACGCAATTGGCGCTTCAGAGCCTCTTAACTGTTCAGCTCCCACAGAGCGAAGGTGGTCTTGGTGGGAAAGCCGTGTAAGCGTAAATTGTTCTTGCGTGCTGGGTTACTGGGTTGGGCGCCCTCTCGGGTGTAAGGCCCCGTAAGTTTTTTTGTTACACGTCTTGAAGCGGCAGTGTCCTCTCCATCTCCCTCTCCTGGTCCCCATTCCCCCCCTCTCTCTCCCCTTGTTTTCCGTAAACCAAATCCTGCAGCCCTGTGTCAGGGATGAACCTGCATTCTGCATACCCCGGTGCACCTGGTTTTCTTCCTGCTGTTGCTACTGCTAAATATGATGGATATAATTTAGCTCCTGCAACCTCTTACATGTAACACTATTGAATCCATATAATCCAAGGGATCCAATGCCCGCTTTGATCCCCCACTACCTGTCCAACCGGGCTGGTCCTAAATGCAGCAGCCCGGGGGCAGCGATCAGGAACCTGTTTAACGCCCCGCTCTGAGATGGGATCCTTTTCTTCATTGGGAATGATAATGAAGACTGCAGAGCCTCCTGTCTGCTTGTTGCCGGGACGTTCTCTCCAGGTATATTTACACAGAAGGCAAGCCGCCGATAGAGCGCCTACAATCCATCCTCACCAACCGATTCAACGGGTAAGGGTAAGGAAAAGGGCTCATGGGAGCTGCCTAAAGATAAAACGAGTAACCAAAGACGGCGGCAATTGAAAAAGGGGTCCTAGCTAAGAAGCTTTTCAAGTACTCCAGGACGTGCCCTTTTCAAAAGACATGGTCATTTTTGGTCTGCTGTTCTTCTTAAAAACCCTTCTTACCTGGATGGCAGGCGGCCCGATGTTAATCTAGCCAATGTGCTAATCGAAGAGAGGCCCATCGCGATGCCGGAGGACCTGCTCAGGTCTATACGGCAGCTGGAGGTGCTTCTGGAGAGAGAGGTCACGGTGCCAATGGCAGCGGCGGCGGCGGGGACGAGGTTGGAGGCGGCGGCGACGGCGTCCCGCCGGGTGAGCTGGGGGTTGTGTGCGCGGCATGCGCCATAGAGGGGGACTAAACCATGCTCATGAGGACACGGAACTCCTGTAGATTGAGTACGTCTACGTGGGCCCAGTTGGCCTCCCTGGCAGGAAGATGGGGCCCCGCAGAAGAGCAGTAAAGATGCGGACCCTGTGCCGCAAATTACGGAAAGATGCGGAATGAATTACGCCAGGATGCGTGATTGTGGCAGGGTAAATGCAGGAAGCCGGCTCCGGAGCGGTGTGATGTTTAGCTGACGAAGGCGGTTATTGGGTTTCTCGGTCAGTTACAAAGCAAATGGGATTAAGCCATTCCACAGGGAGCTGATATAGATGTGCTGATATGATACTTGAGGTTAGGAGTGTAGGCACTTGCTCACGGACGCTGGTCAGCTGCTATATTGCAGGTTGTACGGCTATTGGTGATTGACTCAGTGGCCCGAGTGTTTCGAGATGCCGGAGAAAGCGATGAGCCGCAGGTACAGTATTCAAGATATTTGCTTGCATTTGGGACTATCCGCCTGCCTGTCGGGCAGACCCAGACGGCAGGATAATGAAATAACGAACAAAATTCATGATTGCGATGAAAATCCTTCCGCTTTGATGCAGGTGCAACAGTTACACCGCCGTGCTGCGCAACTCTTTGGCCTCACGGCGTTGCTCAAGGTGAGTGTGCGCATCCACTGACCCGTGGGGCAGCATCCGGACGGAGATCATCTACGGTGCATAAGGCATCCGTTTAAGTTCTAGCAGTGCAGGGTTCCCATTTCCGTCGTTATCTTCGTTCCCTTAGCTTTCCTCCGATCTCTGATTCCCCTGGATTGCAGCGCTTAGCGCAGGAGTACCAGTTGGCTGTACTGTTGACGAATCAAGTAATGGACGACTTCAATACGGCCGGAGAGACACCTCTGGTGCGTGATGGATGAATGGGTGTTTTTAAAACGATGACAAGGCGTTAGGCATGATTGTAATACACCTACGTAGAGTCAGAGTCACGAACACACATATACATAACTTTGTATGATCTATAACTGCGACACCCTCCAGGACAGCATTAGCACTTGAAGCGTCGCAACATGCAGGGTGTGGTTGGCGGCGGCGGAGTCGGCTCTCGGCCGGCACCTCTTGTCAGCTCAGGTCGCCGTGTGCTTCCGGCGCTGGGTCTTGCATGGGCCAACTGCGTTAATTGTCGGCTGTTCGCAGCACGTCACGAAGCCTGGGACGGTGGCGTTGTGCGCAGCCTGCAGGTGTGTCTAGATGAGCACACGCCTGCTAAGATTGCGTAGGAGGTCACGACACAGGCACAGATACACATGCATATAAGTAATCGAGGTCACTTAAGTGTTTTGCCGCACTTCCCATTTCATCAGGTGGTTTTCGCCCCACACTTGCCACACTCCTACTGCTGCTTCAAAGTGGACCAGCAGGGCATCCGGGGACTGACAGATGAAGGCGGGGAGCAGGACGGCACATAGCACTGCCCGCTTCAAGGTGCTGGACCTGCTGCGAGCGGAAGAAGACAATCGTTCTACGTTTGTCATCATTCTTGCCATCCACTAAATACAGGGTGCTGTGAACTTCTTGGTCCATGGAAAAGATAGCTGCTGTGCTGCTGAAGCTAGGCTAAGCTAACGGCAACGGCATGCACCACAGTAAGCGGAATGCGTTCAGGCCCTATGAAAAAACTCAGGCGATGGATTTAAATTTGTTCGGCCAGTGACAGGCACATCTGAGCGTAACTTGCCACAGCACTTTTGCAACGTGAAATGCTGATTTATATTCACGCAATATATCACAGCTGTTACATATCGGGATGCGATGCACCAACCAGCACACGGACAACCTGCGGAAACGCGGAAAAGTGCGCCGGGCAAGAGAGAATCTGTCAGCCTGGACACATTACGAATCTAACGATCGATTAGAATCCAATGCAGGCAAAGCTGAACCTACGGATCAATAGTCCCCAGCCCTGAGATAACACCAAAATCTTGTACCCACGAAGGAACGAAGCGCAGACACGTTAGGAATACAATTCATATTTTCGCAATTATACCACAAGATAACCTCAGGATATCCTGCGGATGCAATATTCAAAACGGTCCAATCCAGAGGAGACGACCCACCGTTTACACCAGGCCCTCCTTGATGATATCGTAGGGGATGGCGGCAATGGTCTCCACCTTCTCTGGAATCAGCTCGAAGCCGTCACGGGGCCCCTGGGGCACACGCTTCGTCTTGGGCACCGGCTCTGCGGCACGGCACAAAGGTGTGAATAAGACAATAGAAGGGTACCAAAAAAGCCGTGCGGAAAGTCCACGGAAAAACCTTTTAAATAAGATCTTCAGAGAAGGGATCACCGCGGCAATGATCGGGACCACACCCTTCCCAGCCACCACCTTTCCTCGCACGAACGCCACAGGATCACCTGACGAGTCAGGCCCAAGTCACCACGAACCTCCCCCAGTGCCTCACCGCCCTTGGCCTTGGCCGCAGCCTTGGCCGCATCGTTGGCAGCACGGCGCGTCAGGAACTCCTCACGGCACCGTGATGGCATGACGTGCTCCACACGCACATGAATGCGCTTCTTGATGATACGGTGGCCAACCTGGTAATTGGGATTTCATAGACCATGTGTTGGGTGCATCAGAAGTGAGATGTGGAAATGATCGCTTCAAGTGGGAAGGTTGGGAGCATACATGGACCACACCGCTTTAGGAAGGTGATTTTCATGGGATCGCAATTAGTAATCCACTAGGCAATCCGGTCAGGCTAATACTCGTACATATGCACTATCCATTTGCAGGTGTTGACAGCGCCCACCCCTGGCCGCAATCTACCCACTGCCTCAAGGAGACTATGCGAATAGATCCATAGAATACCCACAATCAAAAGCGCATATGCATATTGATACACTGCAGACTGACGGTTGCAAAATGAAGGCTGCTTAGCAGCGTGAGCTGCATCTGGCAGGAGGACAGCATCTCAATGAAACCATAGAAACCATGGTAGGAGGCCAGCCAATGGCAAAACCACCTCGGCCGTGAGAGGCTGCGTTACCGATCTGGGTCAGACAGGAACCGAGGGTAGGTCGCAGCGCTGCAAAAACAGCTGACCCTGCTTGTAAACTGGTGATCACAGCCAAAGATATTTGGGACTGCGCGATCAGATATATTCAGAATAGCTGGATATCACGAGTCCACAGCAAACAAGCAGCCGCCGCAAGGTAGACGCACTGCGTCGACGCGGGGCCCTTCACAAACGAGGCTTAGGGGTTGCCTCGGTTATCACCTGACGGACGCCGCTTTGCAGTGCACCATGCTGCGTGCTTCCAGGCTGCGACGTTTGTGCATACGCCTATGCCCGCCCTATAATACTGTTCATCTCCTCAATTCCACAAGCTCAGGCCTAAGCAATAGTGGCTAGGATATGTGCGCGCCCTCAGCTGTCGGCAAGCAAGCTGAGGCAGCAATCCACCGGCTCCATTGTGGGCAATCGTATGTGTCCAGATCTGCTGCTGCTCTGCTTGCTGGTGACTGCGGTTGCGATCCACTGCAGGAGCGTCTCGTGACCTCGCGTGCCACGGCTCCGTCCAAAACCTGCTGCTGCGGCCGAAACTCCTGGGCGGAGCGTAGTCACCAATTCCGCTGCGACGGCGCTGCCGGAGCTAAAACCGACGGCGTAGAGAAGGCGTTCTTGCCACCCACCTAGCCCGTCGTCGTGCAACCGAAGTGCTTCCCTCGAGCAACTGCCCCAATACCCAATCCCTCGAGCGACATTCACGCGATATAAACAAAATAGCATTCCCATAAAAAGGCTCCCAGTCTCTCTTACCCGCTTGTTGACCTCCACGCCGATGGCGCGCTTGGTAACGTTCCAGACGACGCCAGTCTTACCCTGATACCACTTGTGTGGCATACCCTACAAAATTTGAAAGGGATAGCAACGTTGCTGTTCACAGCGCCGTCGTTCTTTTATAACGGCGGCTGAACTCGCGCCGCACTTTATTACAAGCCTATTAACTTATGCACACTATTTTGAAATGCAGTGCGTACCTTATGGATAGCACCATTGACCTTGATGTCGACATAATCCCCAAGCTTGTAGGTCCGCAGGTAAGTGGTCAGCGGAATGTAGCCCTTCTGGCGGAAGCCACGGGCAAACATATGCCGCGTGCGGGCACGAAGACCTTGGCCGCCCGGCATTCTTCCTTGCTCTTTTGTTCTGCGCCAAGGGGTAATGCCCCGGATGTAAAAGCGGCGTCCTAAGTTTTTCCGCTAAGCCAAATCAACCAAGTGCAGCAAATCTCACCAAGAGGGGCAACTACCCGAAAAAGAGAGAGGCTCTGAAGTTTGGAAGGGCCATGTAGGCGGCCGATTTGTGCTCCAGGGTGGCACATGCAAACTTGCTGCAAACAACACCAAACGCCTTTTCAAGCTTTCTCTTATATACCTTCGTTCGTATTATTAGTATAACTGTCACCGTCACCTGGCATAGACCGTGACCTTAGTGGTACCCATCCGCATCGCGAGCATCTGCTCACGATTGATCAGCCCAGCGAGGCAGCGCAGCTACGCGATGACACTCATGGACTAATCAAATTTCCAATTTGTCAAAACTAGGGTTGAAGGGCCACTTCCAGCGACAGTAGTTTTCGCAAACGGCCGACCCCGGGGACGCGATCCGTTAGTTTCCGGTCTTGAAAAGCGGACCTCCTCAGCTGAGTGGTGCTTCAGTCCTGACTTTCTGGACTACGGCCCCTCTGGGTAGCTGTCGAACGCCCGGTAGCGCCTTGCCTGCAGGGCCATGTCCGAAAAGTACGTTCACGTTACAGGCGTTACAGGCGTTTGGACTATCGCAGTTTAGAACCGGAAAACAGGTTAGGATCAGAGCTTTATGGTTGAAAACCTGTGTTTGAAGGCTCATGCACTCCAATATCGTGGTAGGAATGCCGTACTGGTTGGAGGTCATACATAAGGGGTACATACACAAGGGGTACCGAAATTGGGAACACTTATGGAGCTTTGGTTCCACACGGACAGGGGCGCAGTCGGGGATCTGTGAGGAGGATCGTGAAGCAATAACAGGGTCAGGAACACGTCTAATTGGACCCGCGTTCTAACGTCAAACCCAAACCCAGATGACACCAGATGTACGGGCACGCACGTCCAGAAGCGTAGCATGAGATAATTGGCAAAAAAAGTGCTAAATGCTTATAAACCTTTATGCATCAACATAACTTCAGATCCCGCTGCGCGTGCAGTTTACCTGGGTTGGTGGCTCGTCCCCTAACCTCCATGCGCTTGATTGCGTCCCTGCCGGCAGGTCAAAGGTGCTATGCAAGTACCATGTATCCGGCGTCTGCCGCTTTGGCGCCGACTGCGCCTTTTCACATGACATGACGGACATGCCAAATATGGTGGGTACGTGCAACCTGCACGATCTAGGTGGTCTGTTTTATCGTATATGTGCACGTGGTCTGCGTGCTTGTACATCAAAAACTGACAAACCTACTCGCTGATGTGAGCCTGTATGCGTGATATGTTGCGTGTGCATGATTGAATACGGTGGTATATATAGCAGGTGTGGACCCATGTCGGCGTCTGCATCGCTTGAGGATAGGGTGATCTGGGTTCTTGTGTTCGTTACCTGGGTGCGTACAAATGGGTGCACAAGAAAAACATTGAGCTTGCTGAATACGTCCTGTATAGATCTATTTGTGCATGCTAGAGTAATATGGAAGGATACGGGGGAAAGAAAGAGGTGTTTAATTGTTAAGGAAGCCGGTCCACGGATCCAATTCACAAGTGTCTTGTTTCGGCAGCAACAACAGCAACTCCGGCGACCATTGACAATCCCGCCTCCTGATGTTCACACTCCCGGTGCGGCTCCATCCCCGTCGCGCTGTGCATCGCTGCTTTTGGATTCGTCCCGCCTTCTCAATCGTTTTTTTGTTTTATCCTTCCCCCTGAGGGGACGACCGGGCTCAGTGTCGGTTTCATTGCGTTCAAATGCTTGCTTTCTACACCACTCATTATACCCCCAATTTTCACCACTGGCTGCAAGGTCTGCAAGTATTATCTGGCTGGGTGCTGTGCGTACGGCGATCGTTGCCGTTACGATCACAAGCGTCCGGATTACGTGCAAGCCAAAGGTGCACGGGGCAGCCAAGCAGGCTCCCAACAACCACCGCCGGCGAGGCCTGCGGCGGTGGCAGCTATGGCCGCTGCAACGCCGCCAGCCAGACCTTCTGGGGCGGCGGCAGCGGCAGCTCCAGCACCGCCGTCCATTGGGGCAGTTACGGCAGATCCGGCGACGTTGGCGACGACGGTGATGGCACAGCGCAGACGGACAATTGGTGGGAGTAGCGGCGGCAGAGGAAGCGGTGGTGGCGGCAGCTCCTCCACTGGCCTACGTTCCGAGCCACTTAATTCCACTGGAGTAACCCCCAGCACCCAGCAAGATGTGTTTCGACTTCCACGGACGCTATCTGGTGACAGCATTACGACAGCAGGCGGCAGTGCCGGCGGCGCTGGGGGCTCCCTGCCGGGCGCAGGTGCATCAGGACAGATCGGCGGCAATGGCAGTGGCGCCGTTCCGGGCCTCTCTGCGGCTGCAGCCAGCTCCCCAGGGCCTTACGCCCCAGAAGGCCGGCAGTACGACGAGTACGGTATGTATGGCGAGGAAGATGAAGCAGCATTTGGTGATGGGTGCTATCAAGAGTACTACGCCTATGAGTTCTATCAAGACGATGAGGGTGGTGAATACGGGGATGCAGAGACGGGCTTCGGTTATCACGAAGACGGGGGATTAACAATTGTGGACGACGACGTGGGTCTGGTGCAGGAGCAAGCCATGGCGCGTGCTGCAGTGGCAGGTTGTCGACGGGCCGTGGTGGCAGGCGACGCTACCGCTATGCCGCCATCCTCTCGTTGGGCCGCGCCATTCCATCCCTGGGAGGGGCCCGCCGCGACAGCCCTGAGCAGCGGCGGCGGCAGCGGCGAGCAGGGTCACGAACGGAGCAGAGCCGTTGCAGCAAATATGGCGGTGGCGGCGCTGGACTTGCTGGACCCGGCGGATGTGGAGCTGTGTCCGGGCTTCTTGTTGCATGGGCGCTGCGCGGCGGGGGAAGACTGCCCCCTCATCCACGGCCTGGAGTGCGAGGTAAAAGCAGTACAGGAAGGGACGAAGGGGGGGAGGAAATGTGTGTTTTGGTAGTGCTGGACAACGCGCGCAATGAATACACAGAACAGATGTAAAGGTAGGGCATATAGGTGTGATCAGATTTAATTAAGCATCTGATTTAGGACAGTAATGGAACAAATGGAAATAATGACTGAACCCGCTTTCCACCTCGCAGATCTGTCAGAAGTTCACCATCCATCCCTACAACGCCGAGGCCGCCGAGGAACACCGTACCGCGTGCCGGTTGCGCCATGAACGGCTGGACGCCCGACTCCGCAGCGCCGAAGTGGAATGCGGCATCTGTCTGGAACGCGTTTTGTCAAAGCCCAGGTGAGGAGGAAGAAACTTCGGGCCCAGGGAAGCCACGCACGTTGGGCAGCAGCACACGATGACGGTGATGAGAGTTGAAAAATAGCGGACCTGGCCACGATAACGCACGGATATCATAAGAGGGAAAATGTTGAGGACGGGGAATTCGTAAATTTTGATTGGGAAACGCGTTGACTATTGGGGTAGGCACGTGCGCAAGCCCTAGCTTCTTTCATTACAGTCCTGGTTAGCTTCGGATTCTAGTTTTGATATATATATATATATATATATATATTCGTTGACTACTGCTTGAAGGGTTCTGTTGCATGATTTAAGGTAAATGTGGACGGGAGCTTGCCAGGGGAAGAGGGAACAATGGTACTTTTTACGTCGCGTGCCCTGCCGTTCCCCAACCGTTAAGACGCCACCTCGCTAGTCCCGCCCTGGCTCGGGTTTTCAATCGAAGAGGAGCCGTCCATTTTACGATCCTCCTCGCTTGTCTGAGTTTTCGCTGGGATCCTCCTCAGCTTCTTTTACCTCTTACGTGTTTAGCTTCCTTTCCTGCCTCTCCTGCCCGGTATTACGCCGTTTTTCTGACTTGCACAAATTATGGTGGCGAAGTGTTGCGGAGCGGCGGTTCGGTTTGATGTCCTGCGATCACGCCTTTTGCCTGGCCTGCATCCGCTCGTGGCGCGGCCGCAACGAGGACGCGACGTTGGCCATTGATACGGCCGTACGTACCTGTCCAGTGTGCCGAACGCCTACGCACTTCGTGACGCCATCGCTGGTGTGGCCCGCCTCTGCCGAGGAGAAGGCGTGTATTGTGGCGGCCTACAAGGAGAAGCTGTGCACGATTGATTGCAAGCACTTTAATTTTGGGCAGGGCACCTGTCCTTTCTCCACCAGCTGCTTCTATCGGCACATGTACAAGGACGGACGTATGGAGGTACGGCCTGCCTCAGTTGTTAAGGCAACCAGCCTCATATGCGGGATCCGTTCTTTCCCAACTCTATACGAAAAGTGGCGACGCGCAATTTACTAGCAATACTTTCGAATAATTCCCGAACAGTGTTGCTTCCGTATTTGTGCAAAGCAAATGTTGCGTGATTCGTATCTTCGTGTCATGATAAATGACATGCGCTCTTACTGCGGCATCCGCTCGTGCCCTTTGTCCGGGACGGGGTTGGCTGGCGGCTTATTTGCCATGCGCAGGAACCTGTTCTGCGCAGAGCGGGCAACGCTGACGGTGATGTGCGGGTGGTGATGCCCGTGCGGCTGTCCGCGTTCTTCGACACGCCGCATGCACAGCGACTGCTGAGGCGGCGGTAGCTCCTTCCACGATCACAGATTCAGCAGCTGCGGTATGGCTTTCGGGCTTCTATGCCTGATGCTGCAGTTGCAATTCTGCATCTTCCGTGGTGTCGGGGCGTGGCCTGCATATTTTCGTGTTTTGGAACTACATTATCCGCCGTTGCGAGTGACATTACACATGTAGAAATGATCGCCGGCGGACCATTCTTAGTGCTGGATGAGACGAACGCACGTTTACTTATGACACTGCTCAGGGCTCATCCTCACTGTCGGTGCTCCAGGATGCCTTTATGAGTAACTTAGTCGTGCCACTATATGCCTTCCGGTGGCACGTCTAAGAGTCGCACTGCTACAATTAGTAATATGCCCTTTTATGTCTCGGCCTGGATGTGTATTCCACATGCTCATTGTAGGTAGCACTGTAGTATCTAGTGTGAGATCGCCTTGTAGATCTTGGTGTATCAGCCTGAGAATGGCCTATAGGTCAGGTAGGTCAGGACAGGTCTTGCTGGGATGCTGCCGCATGTGGCTTTAGACGCTACCTGCACATTCTAGTTGCCATGTATAACCCTACAAGTTCTGGTCGCAGCGCGGCATGAACTGGGCGTAGTGCTGAAGCCGAACGCGGGGGGAAGGTTCGCAACCGCATCAGGGCGCCGTAAGGAGCCAAAACATACGCGTTTGGCGTGCCTACGATGAGTGTCAAATTGCGCAGGGCGCCTTCCTATGGGATCAATAAACTCACTGCGGCGCCATTGAGGCTGGAGGATGGTGACAAGAGTTCGTCGGGGCCAGACAGATGACCCAGTTTTACCGTATATTATCGCCCTCCCATCTCTCTCGACAGAGCCAAACGACTTCCGTTTCCACTAAACTGAAAGCCCCGATCAACGTGGCTCGCCACTACCCTTATGCTCCAAACCTGTATCCACCACCCCCAACACCGCCGCCGCCCACAGATCCAGTATTTGCTAGATCACTGTAGGCATTTTGCCTCTGGTACACGTCGCCCCCCGCGAATCCACCACCAGTGCCGGCCGTGAACACACCGCCTGTAGTAGCTGCGGAGCCACCTCCCTCTGCCGCTGCGCTGGGAGTGCCGCGCAGGACAGCATTGCCGCCGCGGCCGGGCGTCAAGGTGGCGCCTCCGACTGCTGTTCCATGTTGACTTCCAAACATGAGGCCTGGCACGATGCGAATCAAGCCCCAAACGGCGCCAATTGGGCCGAGAAAGTACAGACAGAGGTTTTTGACAACACACCATAGCGCGGTGCAGATGAGCCAAGGCAGCATCTTGAGGAAGGGCCCTAGCGTCCAGTACCCGAACGCTAGTCCAACCAGGATCCAGGCCAGCATCTGGATCTCGGCCAAGAATCGCAGGTTAAACCTGGCGGACAACATGGAGGCGGAGTGCAGTGAGCCCCCATATTGAGGCAGTAAGCACAATCGCAAATACAGAAGAGATCGTCTGAATGTCTTACAGTTGCAACATACCGAGTGTATCGTGAAGTAAGTAGAAATCTTGAACATGAGACATCAACCTGCTAACTGGTTGTTATGGATGGTGCTGGCTGTCCATGGTGGTCTCTATTCTGACCGACAGAACAGCGACGTCACCTTCTGCAGTGCTGTACCTTCTGCATACAGCAATATATACTCAATTGTGACCCTATGACCCTAAAAGCCCTTATGAAAACCCAATACAGTGACATGAGTGTAACCGGCGTGCAATTTCGCATGCAGATACGCGCGCTTCTGACGCAACCTACCTGAAGCCTCGTTTGCGCAGGGAAAGAAGACCCCTATGCAGCACGGTCTCGGGCGGGTCGTCTAATTCCTCGCCGGGCTGGTATGGCCGGTCGAAGCCAAACACGGCATTGAGACGTTCGGAAATCTTTAGCATCAACCGCACCAGGACTGCAATCTCGTTTGATGCAATTGGCCGATACATGGGGTCGTGTCGTCCATCGGGGCCGCGGTACACGTGCTCCCACAATTGTGTCGGCCAGGCCAACTTGGGGTCTTGGTGCGCCAGGAAGGAGAAGTGGGAGGGCCAGAGGCCTGAAGAAGACGGTTGACGGACGGTGATTTTTACAGCGGCTTTGGTTACGCGGGACCGGCCCAGGATGTGATCCAAGATCCTGACATGCTAAACCCCAACTACAAAGGTACTGTTCCTTTCCATCAAGGAACATTATTGTGACCGGCCTTAAGACGCCTCCCACGTCCTGGACGCGGAGACGGATTTTGGAGTGTCCGGGTCGCAGCAACGCGTACATGCGTATGGTACGTTGCCAGGAGGAAATGCTGTCGTGCATGCGCTGCACAGCCCACCCGGAGCTACAAACTCAAATTGCAGTAATTGTCAATGGATGTTTGCAAGCGTCTTCAAAGTACCAGCGAGTGTCCCTTGGACGTTTTAGGGGTTTAGAGTTTAGAATTTTAGGCCGAATCGGGCGGTACCATTACCTTGCTCACCCGGTTTTGGGAAGTGACGCGCGTCCGCAGAAACCTGGGGCCCCTGTTCCTCTGCAGCCGCAGCCGGCAGGATTAAATCCAGTGGCAGCACCGCAGCCGCCGACTGTCGGAGCGCTGCAACCAGTTCCGGGTGTGCCTGAGGACGGGGAAGGTGTGAACGTGGGAGGCACATACTAGGTTAAAATGGTTTGGGTATCTATGGCAAGGCACGGGTGTCGATGCATGTAGATGGATTTGCACATATTTAAAAAAAGCGCAGCAAGGTTTCTAAATGCTTACATCAACCTCACCTGTGTTTCTGCGTTGCGCAGCAGCAGGCAAGCTGTGTACGCCACGCCGTCAGTATCGGTTGAAAATAGCCGGCCTGTGACGTCTGGCTGGACCGTGCCCGGCGCGGATGATCCAGCCGCCGCAGCCGCCTCGAAGTCATGAGCCTGTCCAGAGCAACACGATAGGGTCGTGAGGACGCACGTACTGATAAGCAATAGCATTATAAGTATCAAGGCGGCTCTCCACTTACCTGCTCCAGCCACCACGGCGCCATTTCGCCATATTCGCCCCCTCGTCGCCGACGCCCACTTGGTCGCAGGAAGTCATTGAATGCTGCCTCCGCAGCGCGGAGCTCTTGCAGCAGCTCAGGGCCCGAGGCCGCCAGCACGGCCAGCACCCTATCCAGCTCCTGTACTGTCAAGTCGGGGTTGCGATTGAAGCGCGATAGTGACAGCGACGCGAATTGCGGCAGCAGCAGCAAGTAGAACGGCAGGTGTGCCAAGACGTGGCCGCGCCAGGCGGGCGTGTACTTGTACTGCAAGGCATGGAGGGGTGGGGGGTGAGGGCCAGAAGAGGAAAGATAAAAGTCAAGGATGGGGAAATGTGCAGGGGCTGAACAGTTCTTGGTGAAGGTGAAGGTTTAACCTAGAAGGGATAGGCCGGTGGTTCAGCCTACGGCCATAGAAACGAAGTCCAGGTCAATCAATCCATCCTGTCCTCCGCAAGATGAAGCCAGGAGAGTTACATCCGTACTACGGCCCGCTATTTAAGCCAGATTGGCATGGCTGCATGGAAAAGCAATACGTAAGATAATTGTAATTGAACATTGACGTCCGGACGCTTTTGAAATACGTTTATATGCTTGGGTGGTGCCTGAATGAAAGCGCGCTTACGGGCATGTCCTTGGCTCCGACACCGCTAGCCACCTGCAGCCTGCCCACAGTTGCTTCCATCACCCCCGCCGCTGCTGCCTTTGCTGCGCCCAGCGCGCCACGTTCATGGTAAGCATGGCAATGAATCGTAGCTGCTGCACCGCCACCGTAAAGATCACCACCCACTATGGTGGCCATGCCAGGGCCGCTCGTGGACGCTGCGAGGTGTTCTGCACCAACCGGTTTGCGCGCGTGCGCGTACGGCGGGCACCATGGTGCTAGTATGGACAGCCATAGGGAAATTAGTGGTGATAGAGAGCTTTGAGACTGTGGCTGCCACTGCGAGAAGGCGCGTCTGCGGTGGCCAGCGAAAATGTGATAGCAGAGTTACAACTCAACGCAAAAACCTGGCAGAGATGAGACGAATTCTCCTGCAGACAATATTTAGCAGGAGAGCATGCAGGGGCACGACTTGGGAACTGATCATATCCCTAAACATCAAAGCCCAAAAGAAGCAGCGATTAGCAGCAAAAAAGCGACAGCTTGTGCGAACTCTCCTCCCTCATTATTAGGTGGTTTAGCAACCTGGCCTGTTGTGGCTCCTTCACGCACACCTTAGCTGCCGATACACCTTCCGAGATACGGCCTGCACTGCAGGGGTGGCGCTGGAGCCATGAACGAGCAACGCCGTAGGCGGATTCAGCACCCGTTGCGGCGGCGGCGGTGGCGTCTTAATGGGCGTTTCCGGCAACCACGGCGACCGGCCGGCCTGCGCCGGTTGCAGCTTTAGGGCCATGCCGCTGCCGCCACTGGCGCCGCCACCAGACTGGTGCCCAGCGCCGCCGCCGGACGACCGGATCGTAGCGACGGCGCTGGCAGCGGCGGAAGATGCAGAGGCACCAGCCCCTGGGGACCGTCCGCCGATACCCAGTCCTGGACTCGCGTGTCGGGCGTCCGGCTCGATGACGTGCACGTGGCGCACCAGCGCCACAAGTCCTTCCACAATCTCCTCAGAAGGCGGTTGATACGTCAGCGTCCTGCGCATCACAGTAACAGGGTTCTGAGCTTGACACAGTTTATGGGTGTGGCAATGGTAAAAACATCGGACGCAGCAGGCTCGCGATAGTTTTGGCACAACTTTGGCACTTTTCGACAAGCACAACACGATTCAAAGAGTCGCATTCCAATGGCGTCACCCACCGGATGTTGGGCTGCGTGGAGACGCGCGCTGGTGCCGGCGAGGGGCTGCCCGCAATGCTACTTGAGGCTCCTGGGCCACTAATCGCTCCTGCGACGCTGCCGGGCAACACGGCGCCACCGGCCCAGTCGGCAACTGCTGTCGGCAACGGCTCCGCGAGGTCCGTCAGCCAGAACTCCACAAGGATTGAGAGCAGTATGGCGCCGCGGCTTTCAGGCCCCGCAGCAGCCGCCGTGACCGTTGGTTTATACGACGCCCACACGACGGAAGCTGCGGCATTATTATCGGTCCCAATGCTGAATGGGTACGCGGGGCCACTAGCGCCTCCGCTGCCAGCGGAGGCCGCGGTGTTCTGTGACGCGACTGCGGCTGCAGCCCGCGACGCTGCCGCTCCGTCAGCACAGCCGGCACCTCCCGCGGACCCCATCCGCGGCAAGAAATACTCCAAATAAGTCTTTAGCAAGTGGTAGTAGGGATGACTCTGCTAGGCCGGAAAGGGCAGGGGCAGGGTGCCAAGCGGGCAGGGGTCATCGCCCGCAACGCTCAACGTATTTGTACTGTTAACTCCTTCCGTATGGACAGTACTGGAAATGCTATCCAAGTTGTAACTAGCGCAGCTAGAGGATCTCTTCCCGGGGGCATCGGGCGGCGTTAAAAAAGGCGATGACCACGACAACTGAGGGAGACCAAGGTCAATGCCTTTCGCTTGACATACCTGAAGCGACCCTACAGGCCGGCGGTTCATAATATTGCCCACCAGCTGCATGCCCAGCGCAACGGGCGATGACCCAGAGCTAGGCTGCGCACGCGGGTCATTCCTGCGAAAGTGTCGAGAGCAAGCGGGGCCCAGGTACGGCGGAGGAGAGCTAATTTCCAAGGGCGGATGCCTATCGGTTACAGCCCGAAGCGCAGTAACGGTATTCCATCAACACAGAAAGAGCGCGATTTTTAAGGAGAGGGAAATGTCAAGATGCGGTGCGCTGGCGTCACCACGTAAGGAAACTTTGTTTTGTCTTGCGTTTCAATTCTCTGGAAGCATGAAATGCCAACGGAAATACATCCTAGTTGTGTTACCACTCATATTTTGCCGCAGCCGTATCAAACACGACGATCTAAGTTTATGTCCTAAGTTGCTGCTGGTTTCGACACTGTGGTAATGATGTCCCAGCGGGCTAGGCCCCTTGGAGGTCACGCGCCCGTTGTGTTTTGCCACGCCCAGAGATAGTCTTTAATTAGTCAGGCAGTCCAACCTGCGGGTATCGTTGCCGCTTCCCCTCAGCACGTAGAAGGCTGTCCAAAACATGAAGTACTCGAACAAGTTAAGGTAGATCTGCGGTACATGCACGCAGGGGAAGGATAGGCGCCGGAACAGGCCATGCCTACCGGGCGCAAGAACAGTGCCGGTATAGACAAGTCAACCGGCGGTTGAGGAGCCCCATTGCTATGGAGCAAGGCGGTGACGCGGGGAGCTCCGTCACGCGAACCGGGGTTCCCAAGCTCGCAGCATTCATCACCCAAGTCATGGCTCTGGTGGGAACGACTAGCATTTCCGTGTCAAAAGTGCAAGCCCGAACTTAAAGACGCACACAGCTGATTAGCAGTAGCGAACCCAAGAAAAATCAGTTTTAATAAATGCCCTCGATGCCAGTTAATCTAAGCGCCAGACATTTCCTTGGAGAACTTCTCACAAACCTGCGGATGGCCCGTGGCGTCAGATCGTATCCGGCCCCGGTATTGCGGCCACGTGCTCAGCAGCTTTATCCCATAGCCCTGTGGCTCCTTCAGCAGCTCCTGCGACATGGTGGTGACCAGGTAATGCCACTGATCAGGTTGTTGCGGGCCGGCTGGCGCATTGGTACTAGGAACGGAAGGAGGGAAGGGCCGCAGCCAGAGCCGGGAGCCTTGCCTGCTTGCTCCGGTGAAAACTGCGGAAAGCTCGGGTGGATCGGTTACCCATGAATGAATGAGTGTGCTATCATCAATATCCTCTTAGCTTGTGTTCGCAGGGGTTGGCAAATACATGTATGCCCCTGCCTCCCGTCTTCCCCGAAACAGTTTCGTAGATTTAGTAGGCAGCATATGCAAACCTAGCAGGAATGAAGAAAGCGCCAACCTGTGTGTGCGCTGGCAGCCGCTCCGTCGGGAAGATGTATTCCACCAAGCGATCGCTATCCGCCTGTGCCATCGCCGCGAAAAGCTTCCCTACAACAAGACGAGCAAATGATCGCGCCTTTGAAGTTTTAGGGCATCAGTGACGGATATACCGAATGGAGAGGGCGTGGAAACTGCCAGATGCATCGACAAGAAACCGAACAAGGTAGTACGAAAGGAAGATGGTGATTCAAAGAGGCACCTGAACCCGGAAAGGACAAGGGTTTGGAAGGCAACTACAAATTGGTGCGATGACCTGGCGCCCTGATGTGGTTTTTGGCATCCCTCACGAAACTCCCGTTGAGGAATGCATGACGCCAAAAAAGCCCGGCAACTTTAGGCTCCCTCCCATCCCCTAACGCTCCAACCGCTCCAACCGCTTCCACAATCACTTACCGCCTGGGGCCAATAGATCCACAAGAGCACGAGCATCCGCTTCATGGCCCTGCACCGTATCACGCAGTGATTATGAAGACAAGTGCGGTACACTTTGGAAGAATCAAGGCACACGGCGTACCTTGCTGACGATATTGAGCCAGGACGCATCAGCATCGCCATAGCCAAAGATTTGCCTCAGCAGGTTTGAGAATGGCTTGTCAAAGAACCCCCGTAGATTATCCCTGGAAAACCGCGCCAATCGTTAAGTCCTCGCCGCCAGGAACCTCGCGCCAAATTGGGTTTCGACTGTACGTCGCACCTATTATTGGCCAAGCATTCCTCCACTGCGCGGCAAGTTCTCCGAATCGAACCCGGCTCCCGATTAGTCCTCTCAAGCTGTCGGTTGAGCTCGCTGAACGAGTCTCGCCCATAGGCTGAAGGCACCGCCATTCCTAAATTTTATTCAAACCAGGCACAATTATGTATCCACGCAAAAGAACATCATACTTGTGCGGCGAAGCTTGGACATAAGCCAAAGCAACGCAGTCACGTATTCTATGAAGTCGTTTCGTCGTTAACGGAGTCAAACAGCTGATATTAATATCTTGACTAATCTCTTGCATTACCATACAGAGTCACAGGAGGCAGACTCCTCCGTACTCTGTACTGTGGCCATCTGCCAACCTCCTGTAAATCCGTGTACATGCACACGTAACCGTGCTTGAAAAACGATCATTTATGCGTTCTATGCGCAATGCCGTTTTTTGCGGGCATGTGGGTAGGGCCCTGTGGCGGGCGCACACGGGCAAACGACCCTTGGGACGCATGCGGCACAGCGGCCCGCAGCCATAGCATCCGTGTGTAGGCAAGGAATGTGGAGCCTCCACGCCTCCTGGATTATGACAGGCCATCAAGGTTCACAGCAGGGGGCGGTCCTCGCTAAAATTCGGTACAACCAAACTCATTGCCTGCTGTGCCAGGACTGGGCATGCTAAGACATGCGTATGCAAAGATGCATAAATGTATGGACTGCACTTTTGCCACACCACGCACACTACTACCTAACCACTTTCATCTAGCTTGACGAAGTAGGCACCCGTATCCCGTGAGATGGGCATTAGGAGGACATTCCGGAGGTTAATGGCACCGTGGACGTAGTTTGGCAGGGTGTACCGAGAAGCTGCTAACACATGTGGCACTCCGCTATCGACCACTGTTATGCCGTGACCTTTACACGCGATAATGGTAGTGTGATCGATGTGTGTTACCGTTGTCACAGGAGCATTAAATTATTATTGCCAGGCCCCACGTAAGGGAACACTTTCACCGCAATCCAAAGATCCAAACCGTTACAGACTCCTATAGCCGGTATACCACCGTGTATACCACAGTGGTTGCCGTGTAGCGCAAGTGCCTGCTGCCATTTAGCTCGCTAAACACACGCCACAATACAAAAGCTGCAGCCATGACGTGTCTGGACAAGCACACCCACTCCACCCTCGCCATCTCCTAACCCGCCAGGCCTTAACCGCAAAACAATAACCCGCGTTACCGTGACCATCACGCGCATCCAGGCGCACGCTACGCTTGTGTAAACGAATGCCCTCTCAACATCGCCGCGCGGATGAGGACGTATTTACACACAAATGACGGACCACGTCAGTTATGAACAAGTTGCATGTTAATAATGGTAAGGGCAATGTATTCCTCGCAGTACGTCTGTTCACTTCCTGTGTTACAGGCGTGACATGTACCCAACGCATCCACAGCACCATCGATGCATGAACGCGAACGCGCGTACAGGGTGACTGCATAAGTCGGGACTGCTATTCTGGAGAGGCGCACGCATGGCGCTAAAAGACCCCCGGTCCTTTGCAGTAATGTCTAATGTTGACCCGTAACCGACAGCTTGTCACCCACAACAAAGTTTAGCTCTCATGTACGTCCCTTCCTTCTTAACGGCACTCGAGAAACAACTGGCCAAGATGGAAGAAATGGCGCAGGCCAAGATAACCATGGTACACGAGCCACACCGCCATGCGTAGCACATGGGCATTACCCATCATTACAAGTAGGATCACGCCCGCTCGGCTCGCTCGCTACGTACGGATCCCCAACTTCGACGGCCCCAGAGTCGCATTGCCCGTACGCCCAGTGGAAGGGCAGCATCAACGACCAGGCCCTCTTCTGCCGATCCAACAGCATATCACAGGATTCCCGATATGGATTGCAGACGCCTTATCAGGCACGGCTTACGAAGGCATAGACCCTATTGAATCTGCCAGACTCCGCGCCTCGCTGACCTCCACCAAGTCCACGATGTCGCGCTGGTCCGCGGGCAACCCAGCCTGCTCCTTCCAGTACTCAACCTGCTTCTTCAGCCGCAGCATCTCCTTGTTCGCCTCGTTCTTGGTCGCGTCATTCTGCGGACCAGGACGGAAACATGTGTCGGTAATAAGCATTTCACAATGATATACAACGTCTCGCCCCTCGCATCTCGATACCTTAATAAGGTGCTCGACACCATTTACTGCGTACCTTGATAGTGCGGACACGTGTGGCGTATTGCAGGGAGTTCTGCGTCTCGTCCAGGTTGGCGTCCGTTGGGGAGACGTTGACGAACCTGCCAGGGAAATGGATGTTAAATGCGCTTTATATGCGTTTGATAAGGCCCCGAGGCGTACACAAGTACAAAGCCAGGAACAGCAGCAGCACAACATTGACAGCGGAAATAACACATAATAATGATATCCAAAACAGGCAATAGAAATCTTTGTGTGTGCCGTGGTAATCGTGCAGCAAGGAGCACACGATCCCTGCTAATGACGAATTCCCTGTTGGTAAAACTTGTGTCAGAGAATATCCAATCTGGCTTCTTCGACAGACATGCAGACTCACATGAGCGTCTTTGCGTTGCCGCCAAGAGAATCGGACATGAGCATGGTGAGCTTGTGATTGCGGTAAGGAATGTGCTGTTGCTCCGTGGCCAACGCCGAGATGACGTCACCCAAGGCAGACAAGGACTTGTTGATGGCCTGGGCCTCCTTCAGGTTCTCACCGACGGACCCGGACTTCTTGACGCTGCATGTGCAACAAGGAACACAGACAGATCATAGTTACAGCATTCTCATAATGTACATTGTTCAGGCGCGTCACTGCAACAATGCAGAAAGAGCTATTACTGGCTAAACCGTGAAAATGTTTGGTGGTGCATGCCTACCGCTCTGAACCCGCGAGATCGACGAAGCTGAGCTTGCCCTTGGCGACGCTTTGCGTCTGAAGATTCGTGGACTCGATGATGATTGAGATGATGAGGTGCGAACGCGAGGATTCGCGGTTCATCTGTGTACTGGCCACGTGCCGCCGCTGCTGCCCGGCTTCAATCGCGGCCATCAGCTCCCTGCAAAAGAGGTACAAGACAGCCATCATATACAATGTAAGGAAAGCAACGGCCTGTGCAAGTAGCAACGGCCGAAACCAAGGAATGCGTTTTCTGCATTCTATCAAATCAAACCAATATTTCATGCACCGTACTCACTTTGCCGACGTAACCTCCACCACCGTGGCACCGACGACGGTAACCATCCCTTTTGGATCCTTCTTAATGTCCAACTTGGGCACCTCAATGATGGAGGTACGAGAGTTCTTCGGCGCGGGCGGCAACAGCAGGTCTTGCAGCGTGTCCTGTTACGACAAACAAGAAGGGCCATCCTGGACTTAGCAAGGGCCTTCTTACGGTTTACCAGAAATTATATCCTTACCTGGTAAAGCTCCAGCATATAAACGGAGACGCTGAAGGTGTACTTGCCACCGTCCCTGTTGATGATCCGGAACAGTTCAGCCACACCACGCGGCGTAAGCCCTGGGTCGCGGTCATTACCATAGATCGTAAACGTCTTTCCACTGCCGGTCTGGCCGTAGGCGAAGATGCACACATTGTAACCATCAACCGCTGACTGCACCAGGTGCTTAGTGTCCTCAAAGACCTGGTCCTGGGTAGTGCCTGGCGGGAACACCTGCAATTGAGAAGGCAAGATGCTGGTGAACCACTCTCAGAACACACTGAACGCTTGCATACACAGTAAATCAGTACTGAAATGCAAACCCACCGTATCGAAGCCGTACTCCCTCGGTTTCTTCTCGTCCTTCCATGCATGGCACACAGTGAGTTCGTCGGGAATGACGAGAGCCGCCGTCTGACCCTTGTCCTGCTCGAATGGTAGCATAGGTCGTACACGGCAGTACACGCGAATCTTGCCCTTCATGTCCTCCATCATGTTGAAGTACCGCTTCCTGGTGATCTGCTCCTCCTTGTAGAGCTTTTCCAATTCCTCCAATCGGCGAGCCTGGACAACGCAAACGGGACAGACAGTTTGGTTAACCAGGCACCAACAAGTAGCTGCAGCGTATAACAACCTGAGTCCGTTCACGACGCCCCACCTGCTGGTCAATAATCGCTGCCTGTTGCTTCTCTTTGCGTTCAATGTCAGCCTTCAGCTCTCGCAGCTCGTCCAGCTCCGCCTGATCGGCCCGGGTTTGTTCAAGCTCAGCCTTTGACTCAACGTAAAGTGCGTTTATCGCCGCCAGCTCCTCCATGATCTGCGGACGCAGCGTTAAAACGTGACCTTTAACATAGGGGCCGATTAACTTGGAAGGCGCGTTCAGTAAACGAAGCATTAACCCATTCCGACTCCGCCACCTACGAAACGCAGCAGGCGTACCTCCGTGATCTTGCTGTCCTTAAGCTTCAGCTGAGCCTGGATGTCGCTCTGAACCGCTTCCAGCTGCGTCCGTAGCTCGCCCGTCTCTGTCTCTTTCGCTTTCTCTATACGTTGCATCTTTTTCTCAATGAGTTCCTTCTCCTTTTGGAGCTGCGAGCAGCGCTTGTCGAGAGCTGCGAGCCTGAGATGGTGCAGCGCGTGGTGAAAGGATCATGCAACGGGGCACAGCACACAACAGTCCAACTTAAGGCATTGTGATTAAAAACCCTGGATCAGCCT
This sequence comes from Volvox reticuliferus, assembly GCA_019650235.1. Lineage (NCBI taxonomy): Eukaryota > Viridiplantae > Chlorophyta > Chlorophyceae > Chlamydomonadales > Volvocaceae > Volvox > Volvox reticuliferus. Next base: position 960,824 of record BNCP01000011.1, on the reverse strand, counting down.
TTCTGTTTCAGCAGCTGGCAAAAGAATTTGAGACCACTGGTTCAGCATTGAAGCCTTCTGTACCTGTCATTTGCTTCCGCAAGCTCCTTATTACGAGCCTCAAGCAACGCCTCCAGGTCGCGCACGGCATGGTTCTCCACAGCTATGCTTGCTGCCGCTGGGCCCGCTGCGGCACTCTTTGCTGCGTCCGCACGTGCAACGGCAAGCTCTGTTTGCAGCGTGTCGACTTCTGCCGTTAACCGGCTAATAGTCTCATTGAGACGATCTTTCGTGACTTGCTCTTCAGCAAGAGACTCCTTGGCGTCAGCCAGCTCACCCTGCAGCCGCTCGGTTTCATACCTGTGTGCAGGCACGGCGTCGGCGTTACCTCCATACAGAGCATATTTCACAGTTAGCGCTCAGAAAACTAATAATGCAATAAGGCAAGCTAGGCACTTCGGCCGTTTCGGTATCAAGCAAGCAACGAAGATGAAAGCGACTTGCACAGTCCCACCAGGTGGACTACTAAGCTGATTTTGAGGGAAATTGCTGGAAGTCCCCTTCGTAGAACTAAACATCGCATACCCTAACTTGCAAACATACGAAAGATATCCCTTCCAACGTAAGCAATGCTCCACTAGTAACAAGCCGCCCTGTGTCACTTATTTCTAGTTGGCTGATGCTTCCACACCTGATTTCCGCCTCCTGGCGCTGCATTAGCTGAATTTTTTTGCGACACTCCTCCAGCTCCTGCTGCAGCTGGGCCACATGCGCCTCGTACTTCGGCCCAAAGTTGCCCTGCGACAGCCCCAGCTGCTGCTGCGCCTTGTCCGCTGAGGCACTGGCCTTAGCCTTGGAGTACCTGTGCAATGGAACCGTAACGTATGATGTGATCACACTTATGCATGCATCTCACAATATGAAGGTACGTGAAATTATATCATAACGCCTGCCATAAGGTACTTGAACACCCTAACAACCGTACCTACGAAACACACATTAAACAGACCTACCGTTTCATCATAATGTCATTGATGTGCGTCTGCAACGCCATGCAGATGTCTTCGCCCTGGCGGGTCTCAAATTGGAAAATGTGCAACACACCAGCCACGCGCATTTTGAAAAAGACAGCTGTGCTGCTGCTGCCGAACTGCATGATGTCACGCAGCTCCGCCGAGTGTAGATACTCCTTCGGCACAGGCCTGTGGCACCATTCAAAAAGGGGAAAGGCCATTCAATGCGCTGGATTCAGTAGAAGTGATACGATACTGCCGAACCCGGAGTGGCAAGCAGAACGGCACCAAGAACGCAGCGTGGTCTCTTGTCCTCAACATGCGCATAATGCGATAATGGGGTAAAGCTAATAATGGGGTAAAGCTAATGCTTTCGGTCACAATGCCAGCCTACGCTGAAACGCCGTACTGACTGCACTTGGATGTTTTTTCCGCGCTACTTAAAAGGAACCCGATAGTCAGCACTGGGTGGAAAAATAGACGGAGGATCGTATATGATATTGCGAGGTGTGGTCTCAGCGTTATGTTCGGAAATATAAAGGATTAGTAGACGGGGGTTAAGTGCTTTTGGAGACGGGCCCAATCCATAGGCACGCACAACCATGGACGTGCCTTGGCTGTGGAGGCAGCCTCCGCAGCCTCCACAGCGATGGTAATCGCTTCCTGCCATAACCCACCGGAAGAAGTGCACGCCACGCTTGTTGATGCCCAGTATCAGCTTTGCCGGCAAGAGACCAATGGGATCTTCAATACGCTTAACCGCAAAGAAGATAGAGTTGCCATATGGCAAGCTGCGCAGGATGCGCAGGAACTGCAGGCGCGCATCCTCCTTGCTGAACTGCTCTAGCGCACGGTACCGTGCTGTGACATCTGCACGCCATTCCTCACGCGGCCGTGTCATCAAGACCTGTGGCAAACGGAAGATTACACCATAAACATCGGAGGATGTCATGCCCCAGCACCCAGAAGGATTTCAGGAACCTACCTGCTTTGTGATATACTTTTCAATGCAAAGCATAATTTGTTCCTCGTTGTCGTTGAGTGTCGACGCGTGCTCCGCTTGGATCTGCAACGCGCACATTTGACTCGCGTCCTCACGGACGACGGGATAGTTGCCCTGTTATACAGGCAGTCATAGCGATATCGAGGAAGAATATTATTAGTATGAACGCAACCAAAAATAAGGGAGGGCGTGTGAATGTGCTATGCGACAAAACACCAAAGGGGTTCCATAACGTTTCAGAGCTCTGTTATAAAGCCGCAGTCAGCAGGGAACTTGCGCTGGCGTAATTTGGGGCTTAGCCTCAACTGGTAACCGACGCAATGTTATGCACGGTGGGACTCCATAATTAGGAATTCGCAAAGCTAAAAATGTCCTCAAACGGAGCCACGCTTGTCGAGGCGCTGTTATCCTGAAGCACCGTACCTGCAGGTAGTCATGCTGCGCCTGGACATAGCTGAGGTTTACAAACTGCGGCTCCGTAATAGTCTCGTCCGTCTCCCGGAACATGCGCTTCTTGAAAAGCAGCTTGCTCTGGAAGCCCTCCCGCGTGAGCTTGGAGTTGCGGAACTCGCACAAGACGTCCGCCACATACTTGTTATCGTCGAGCAAAATATGCTCGTCAGCAATAGGTTCCACGCCCGCCTACATAGGAAATCCCCTTCCTTAACTTCTTTAAATTACAAATGCTTGTTGGGCTTTTGAACAAACGTTCCTTACACAGCAGCAGTAAGCCGTACCTCAAACCCCCATGACGCTTTATCTACCGTCTCGATAACCCATTCCCACCCACCTGCTTGGCGCCAACTGCCTTCCGGCACTCGAAAAGAGTAAATGTCGTGTAGTTCTGCAACTTAATCAGGTTTGCCAGCTGCTCCACGGCCTCTAGAACAGTTGTGGTAACGTCATAAGTAAGTTCCTCAAACGTTTCGTCAAGGAAAAAGACGATGGTCTGTAGCTGACGGCTGTTGAGCAGCGCCTCGATCTCCTCGATTTGAGGCAGCTGGAGTCATATAGGGGGATGGGATAGTAAATCAGCCAACGCACGCTGTACAACGCACCCCTTCGTGTATGTTATACTGCACCAGCTTTCCGACTATTGATGTGCTCGTAGTCCTGAAGGACGCAGCCTACATGCGGCGCCATCATTAATGCTGCGGTGCGGTGGTGCATTCGTGATCGCCGTTCAGGGATTACAATCGTACGGCGCACATACTTAACGAGTGGTTGGCATAATTGCGGTACCGGCTATATTCGCTTTACTCCAGGTATCAGGTTCAATCGCAAATGAAATCGATGTCCATAGACGGTCGCAGGTACAACACACGTGCAAGCTGTCAGCTCACCGTACGGCGCGGCCCCGCCTTCGCCGACCGCTTTAAGCTGTTCCACGTCCGGGTGGCAAGCTGCCGCACGTAGGTATCCTCCTGCTCCTCGTGCGCAACAGCATGGATGTACTCGGACACCATCGTCACGAACTCCTATAAGTTGACCCAGGGGCCAGACTTGCTACCACGAGAACGGAGACAAGAACAAAGGCTTATGCCCATATATCACTCTCCTACCTTTGAAGGAGGCATTGTGGATGCCACCAAATGAAAGAGTTCCCAGGCCTTTACCCGTGACTGAATAACCGGGTTTCCGCGCGTTTGCTTGATAAGCTGCATATACAACTCGTCCTTGAGCTCGGGTCGCTTCAGGCCCTGGTGAAGGAGTTTTTGCGCAATTTCAAGGCTTTGGATAGCTGGGAGCTGCTCGCCGGTCTCGCCCATGTACTTCAGAATGCCGCTGAACATCTTGACCGCCCTGCTGATATGGTCATTGCTGAGCTTCAACAAGGATGTTGGAATAGATTCCTGTGATCAGTAAAATGCACAGTAGTGACGAAGGGCGCGGTCGAAAGGCACGCGCAAGGAGGGAGATCCCTCACGTTTGAGAACATAAGAAGGTCGTCAAGCGTGAAGCCCCCAGAGCCCGTTGTACCAGCACCGCCCGGAGTTTTTGGCTTCCGTTTGAAGATGCTGAAGCCCTTTCCACCTTTTGCCAATGCCTTGAAAAAGGCGTCAACCTGCAGGGATAGGTGCGGACCCCAGTTTGCTATCACCAGCTTTCCTACCAAGACAATGACGTGGAAGAGCTGCATACTAACCTGGAAGTGGTCTGCATGGGCTTGGAGCCCATCCAGCCGGCTTCCACGTCCGTCCTCATACTCGTCTTCTTGAACTCCATAGGACTGAATGGAGGAAGCCAAACCAAAGTTCAGCTCCTAGCTCCAATACTGCACATCAAATACTCCTGATCACCAGCGCAGCTCACGTTTTCGTGTGCACCGTCGTCAGCCATTAGGCCTTTGAGACTCCCGACAGCCCAATGGAAGTCCCACGGCCAAAATAGCCGGCACTAGCACTGAGTTGGTCTCAAGGAACCAATAAGAGCCTTGCAATCAGGAAGAACCTGCCCAATGCTGCAAAGTCCGCGGTTTGCACTCTTCAAGTTGGGGGATTGACCGCCGAGGGTTAGCGGTCCTAACGTTTCACTAAGGTTGAAGCTAGCATAAAAAACATATTTATTTGAGAAAATGGCTACCATGTTGGAGCTAGAGTACAAACAGGAGGGGTGTTACAATTTGCGAGCGTACGGAGGAGGGAAACACAACAGTTTGGGGGCTCCTCTTCCAACTACCGCTACACTGGCGCTATAACCTCTTTGATAGCTCATGCTACTCATAACAGTATATATGATCCTCACAAGGCCAGACCCCGGCCGTGAAAGACCAATGAGGCAAACTGTTCGCTCTTAATCTACTGCCTTTCTTTATCTGGACATGTTATCATATCATGATTGTGATATTTAGCTCACACTGGATAGGCGAATTTCATAGGACGCAATGGAGCCCAAGTCTTACGAAGCTTTCCGGGTGCAATCCATAATCGAAACCCTTCCCGGAAATCAACGAGTCGAATCCCTCTGCCATTGGAACGGATACCTGTTGGTCGGTTTGCAGGACGGCACGATTGTGCAGTTTTCCGGCCAACAGGGTGAAGGGCCATGGCAGGTGAATGCATTTCAGCGCTTTTGTGTTCACCCGATATATTATGTTGTGTCTGGAAACGTTCATTGAGACATTGCGTGCCAACATACTGGCCGCCTCGTGGAGGCGTGGAAGCAAGCCGACGTAGGAATACTGCCCCCTCCAACACTCGGATGCACACACATAGCCAACAACAAACATACACGCGTGTGTGTGTGTGTGTGTGTGCAATAAAACACTTATTTACACACATGCGCGCGCACACGTACACGCATACGCACGTGTTTGGGGCGACCCTTAATGGATGTGCCACACTCATCGCCTCATTACCACGATATTATGCCATGGACCAACTTGGGCAAGGTTGTCAGAGGCCATCGCAGCCTGGAGCGTAAGGCGGTGGTACAGATGGCGGCTGTCCAACTTGCAAAGCGCCCGCTCCTGCTGACCCTGACGGAGGACGGCGTCAACCTCCTCACGCTTCCCGACATGAAGCTCAAATTCCAGCCCATGGGTTCCAGGGGGGCGTCCATGTTCGCTTGGAGCGAGGAGAACCAGCTGTTGGCGGTTGCCGTGCGGCGGAAGGTAATGATACACACCTTTGAATGTCTTCAACACATCCAACGAACCAGTGAAGGTGACCATGGGCCGTCGATCGAATGATGTGTGGCAAATGGCTGGACGATAGCACACTGAGGACAGCTCTGTAGCTGGGCTTTATCGGTATGGGTGCAGAAGTCCATGGAATGGGTATGATTGTTCGATTGCAGGTTGCTTTGCTGGGGCACACATCCAGAAACAAGGAGCTGATTAGCAGAGGAATCCGACCATGGTTATGCAGTTAGTTGTGCGCAAATGCGCTTATCCGCGGCTACGAGTTCCTGGAATACCTCAACCGGTTAACCTGGACGGCCCGATGCTATCAGTGTATGATTCCAGACTTCCAGGCTCCCGTGTTGCGAACTTACTAGTCTAGCAGAACACGCTACCAGTCCCATCTCCAAGCCAATCTCCGGGGCTCCCTTTCATGGCCAGCCTACCTTATAGCATTGTGGCCACCAACTTGGCAAATCAATACTTTTTACAAAATCCGTTTCTATAGAACCCCAACCCAACTGCGGCTGTGGTCGGCAATATAGTCGAGTATCGACGTCCGTTGTTTTCCTACCCGTCCGAACAATAGACGGGGCTGCTTACCTCAGAAGGTTAGCCTCAGGGATTCTCAACCCCATACGAAGGCTCCGTGGGTCCTCATGGCTGGGCATGTTGTTTTCCCTCTGCCTGGGTCCTCCTTACTCCATTACTTCTGTGGCCTTCAGCTGCGGTCCTCATATTTTCGCCGTCCCCAGTCCAATTCCACTCCATACCTCCGTCCCCTTCGCCGCTCTCCCTACCTAACGAGCTGACTTCACGCCGCAGGTCATCCTTTACCACCTGCACGGGAGCGACCTCTTGGACTCAGGAGAGCGCACCGCGCCTGACCTGGTGTCGACAATGGTGTGGGTATCTGCTGGCGTGTTGCTGCTGGGCATGCGACGACAATACGTCTTGCTAAACACCACCACGGGTACATGCGATATGTGGGGGCCGCATGCCTGGAAACAGGCTGGAGAGGCATTCGTTGCGGTTTGCCGGGAGCTTGCCGATGTTACCGATTAGGATAAGGTTCTGAAGAGTAATGAAACTTTCCCTTGTAAATGAAAAGGGATGAAGCTGCGGGCTGAGACGAACTCTCAACATTTCTGCGTGCAGCCTGACGCGAGGCTGACGTATTGGGGCGCGGTGCGAATGTACCTGGGTCTTTGGTTGGGAGACCTACAGCAGGGAGCCCACCGCTCTTGTTTGCGTGTCGAGCCAGATATTGGTACTGCTGTTGCTGCCGCTGCCGACCGGCGTGTGACCCGTACCTGTGTAGGGACCGTAATCGAGGTTGGCCTTACGGGCAGTGCGCCCCACCCTCTGGGTGTGCTGTGCCCCGGGGGACGGGAAATGCTGCTCGTGCGTGACTGCAGCACCTTCTACCACAACACTGCCGATGGCCGCTTCAGCCGGCGGCGCCACCTGCAATGGTCCGAGCCGCTGCTGGTAGGTTTGATCAAGTTTAGGGAAACGCAGCAGGGAGGTGGAGATCTAAGAAGGCCTTATGGCGTTGCACGATTAACCTCGGAAGCTTTCGCTTGCAAGTAAGTTTTCAACCTCGCGCATGACGTTTCTATGGCCAACGCCGCTGCTGCTGCGGCGACACCTCTTCTAGGCGCTGGCGGCGGCGGGGCAGCATGCAGTCGCAGTGACATCCAACGGGCTGGAGGTTCGCAGCCTGCGTCGCGTCGCAGAGGGTCACGTTGTACAACGGGTACTGCTTCCGGAATCCCAGCGGCCAGTGCCGCCGGCGGTTTCGGAGGATGGGTCGTTGTTTGTAGTGGCGCCGGGGCCGGCAACAGCGTCAGCTCCCGCTGGCGCGCATGCTACGGCAGGTGTGCATGCATGCGGGGTTGGCAGGTGGCAGAGTTGGCGCTTTGACTTCTTCAAGCAACTGATGTGGCACTGGTGACACCCTTAACGGGCCTTCGCCCCTACGTTTCCTCATATCTTCACGCATCGACTCCTCATGCTTGCCTGTATCAGTAAGCTACTCTAGGGAACGTTGCAATCCCAGCCAATAATTGTGAAGGGAACCCCGCGAAGATCTGCGCGTCCACCACCTTTGGCCTGCCTTGTTATTCCGCGAGTTGCTTTCGACCTGAAGGCCAACTGGTACTGGTCAAGTTTCAATCACACTCTTATCCCTCTGCTCCGAAACACCGCAGCCACCACGGCCAGCAGTGGCACCGCTAGCAACACCATTCTCCGCCTGATGCCAGTGCCGCTGGAGGAGCAGGCGCACACGTTGGCCAAGATGGGCGAATACGGCGAGGCGCTGGCGCTAGCCGCGCTTTTGGACGACGAGGGAGAAGGGGAGGCTTGCGCTATCGGTCGGGATTCGGGAGGGGGTGCCCCCAGCGTCGCAGGGTCCGAGTCTGGCTTCGGCGAAGGGGGCAGAACGAACGTGTGTCCGAGTTCTGGTCGACGGGAGCTCTTGGAGGAACGGCTGCGACTGGCGTATGGGCATTACTTGTTCCAGGAGGGAGAATACGATGAGGGGATGGCACAGCTGGCGCTCTGCAAGTGCGTGGTTGGAGGGCAAACGGGGGAGGCTGGGGCTGGGATGAGGGGATGCCGTGATGATGTGGCGTGAAGTCGGTTCGGTAAGGAGAGGAAGCATGGAGCCACGCCGCAGAGCGAAGTGAAACGAAGCGAACTCGAGCTCCTAGCTTTATTGGCAGAAAATGTTATGGATAATGTCTCCTTCCGCGAACTAGAACACGCGTCGCTATATGCACATCTTTGGCTCCCTCGGACGCAGTCCTAGGCTGTTCGTTTCAGCTACACTACTTCCTCGATGGCCTTCCTGGTGTTCCTTTGGTGCGGCTACGTTCCCATGCAATGCAGCTCTTGGCGTTGTTTCCTTCATTTAAATGTGGCATATTCGTCTGACTCGACCTTAATATTGTACCAGGTCCACGACGGCGCTGGTGCTGCTTCGCCTGTTCCCCTCCCTCGTGCCGCCCAAGTTCAAGCATTACCTGCCCACGCACGCAGCGGGCCAGCTACTGCCCGAGGTTTCAGAACCGACTGGGGAGGCGTACGCCACTGCCGTATCGCAGCTACTGCCCTACGTCTTGAGTCACCGGACCCGCGCGATGAATGCGCTCGCGGACGAGGAGGTCGCTGCGGCGGCATCGGTCCATTCGGGCGCAACCCGGCGTGAGGAGGGGTTAGCGAAAGAGCGAACGAAAGGGAGCGAGAGCAACGAGAAGGAGGGCAAGGAGGACGGCCTTGTGGGTCCTCAAACTGCGGCTAATGGGACCGCCTTCATGAATGGAAGCGCAATCGTGAAGGCACTGCAGGTGCAAGTAGGGGCTCCGTCGATTTCGCTGCCGGTATCGCCCAGCGGCGGCGGTGGTGCTGCGACTGGAAGCAACTGTGTCCAACAAACCGCCTCCGTCGCCTCATTAGCAACGGCAACAGCGACCAGCACGCGTGGCGACGCCGAGCCAGCTAGCAGTAGTGTTGGCGGAGCAGCGGAAAGCATCCCTTTTGACGTGGGAATGCTGTCGTTCCCGCCGCCGCCGCCACCTCGGGAACTGCTCGTCATCCTGGATACGGCCATTGTACGGATCATGGTGGCTATGCCGGATAGCGGGTCGCTGCTGCGCTTCTTGCAAATGCACAACTACGTAGACCTCCAGGAGGGAGAAAAGGTAGAGCGGTGGTTTCGGAGCTCCACGAAGCGGGACAAAATCTTGGAATTCTGCTTCTCCTGGTCCTTGCATTCCTGCCTTTTCAGACGCGTGGGTTGGTAGTACCCTGGAACATGAATGTTGAGGTCCCTTTCCCTGTAGGCATACACCCCACAATTCCCCTCACGTGCAGGTCGGCTACATGGAATAGGACAGCCCCCATGGCGATCTCTCCGTACATTTGCGTTTTCACTCTTTCACCGACGCCCGCAGGCACTGGAGGAAAGCGGCATGTATGCGGAGCTGGCTGCCTTGTATAAGTTCAACGGCTGCCATGAGAAGGGCCTTGAGCTTCTGCGCAAACTGAGCCAGGACCCGGGGTCGCTGTCGCGGCCGGCACGTGGTGCAGCAGCAGGTGAGGGATGGGGCATATCCTAAGTTGAATCACCTTTTTTTACCAGTTTGTTACGTTCGCTACTCAGAATTCAGTTTCCGCATGTTTTGTAGCTCTTTCATACATGAATAAACTGGATGAAATTTCCTCACCCGATATCCACTAAACGAAGTATACGCGTAAATTTCCTTTCGGGCATACATGCCGCAGACCTGCCGGGCCTGCCCGGTGTGTGGGCGGCGGTGCGCTACATGGTGTCTCTCTCAGCTGCTGACGCCGCCGTCATTCAGCGCCACGCCGGCTGGATCCTGGCAGCCGACGCGGAGGCGGGGCTTTCAGCGCTGCTGCACATGCGGCCGCCGCTGCATCCCTCCCTGGCACTGTCCATCCTCAACCAGCACAGCGCTCACTACTGCGGACTGTACTTGGAAACGGCGCTGCAAATCGGTGTGGCGCTGCCGCAGGACTATCACAATGAGCTACTGCTGATTTACTTGCGGGATATACTTTCCAAAGTGGGTTTACTACCTAATTTAAGCTCCTTAATTAACGATTGTTGTTATTATGATCAGTTTCCTTGATAGGGATGTCGTGGGATTGAGAAGGTAGTTTCTAAGGCTGGGGCGGCAGCAGAGCCGGCTGTGTGTGTTAGATGCGTGGCCTCACGGTGGGTTGGGAAGGCTAGGCAAACCCGGGCCAAGTCAGGGGCACTTTTACAGTGAATACGCCGATTGATCTGCACATTTGCAGGAGCCGCTCTCATCCAGTCGTGCCAGCAACCACAGTGGCGAGGAGCTCAAGGAGCTGCTGCTGTCACATCGCCCCGATCCCGACCAGCCGCCGGTGCTGTTCCCTGAAGATTTGGCACATGCGCTGCTCAAGCCGACACCATCATCGGCGGCGATGGTGGTACGGCGCTTCGCCAGCGCGCCGGCATCCTCCGCGGGGACGCCGGCCGTGATGTCGCGGGTAGGGTCACGGTCGAGCATGCAGAGCGGCGGCGGCGCGGCGGCGGCACAGGCAGCGGCACAGGCAGCGGTTCCCGGCCGGGGTGCAACGGCCCCGCCACGTTCGGGTCGCGATTCCGTCGCGTCCACGGAGGAGAACGGCGGGTCGTCGGTTAGCGACGATGCGGACGAGGTGGAGGTGCGTGCGTCAAGCCCGGAGGTGGCGGCACAGCGGCCATTGAAGCCGGTGAAGTTAAACGGCCACGACATGGCACGGCGCCTGCGGCGGCCGCGTGGGCGGTCGGCTGCTGCTGAACTGCCAGCCAAAGCATTGGAAACAGACCACCCAAGGCGGCCGAGACGACCACGGCGCTCCAGCGCTGACACTCTCGGCTCATTTCCTGGCGGCAAGCCACCCCTGTCTGCATCACAAGGGGCTGCGGAGGCGGCCGCGGCCAGATCACCATCTGGCGGCATGGATGTAGGCGTCTCTACCGTGGCCTCCGCTGTAGCAGCTGCGGCAGCAGGACCATCCCTGTACCAACGGCTCCGAGACCTGGTCTACACATCGCCGTACATTGACCCAGGATACGTGCTTGACAAGCTGCCGCTGGGGGAGCTGCTAGAGATTCGTGCCCTTATGTTGGAACGACTGGGTAACCATAGAGAAGCACTCCGGTTGTATGTCCACGCTTTACGGGATCTAGCCGCAGCGGAGGCGTACTGTGACCGTGTGTATACTGCCGCTGTCGTCGCCACTGGTTGTGCCGCCGCTGCGGCGCCGCCGCCGCTGCTGACCAGTGGCGGTGGGGCTGGCCCCACGGGGCCCGGTGGCGCCGTAGCGGCGCTTGACGCGGGAATCCTAGGTGACCTCGCCCATCCCGGAGAGATCTACTTGGAGCTGGTACGGGCGTTGTACGACGGTGCGGAAAGCTGTCCATCGGCAAGGGCCATGGCAATGATGGGCGGTGGCGTTACTGTTGCTGGCGCTGGCACCGGCACCGGCGGGCATGCAGGGGCAGAGATGGGGCCAAACTGGCTGTTGCCGGCGCCGTCTCGTGAGGTGGAGGGCAAACGAGAGCCGCAGCTGGATCCAGTGACATGGCAGTCACTGTCCCGGTTGCTGAGTAGGAAATGTGACCGGTTGGATCCGATGCAGGTCAGTCATTATAACGTCTGCAGGGCCAGGTTTCATTTCCCGTTTCGTAAGTGCGCAGGTATGCGTATACAGGGGGGATGTGGTAAAGGCTTGCAAGAATCATTTATATTTGGGCCGCAGTCTAGTCAAAACGTGGCCAAATGACCCTATGTGATTGCAGATGGGGTTGAGATGTAGCCTAACGCGGTGGCAAACCTTAGATGTGCCCTCCTGGCCCGCAATGGTTATTTCTGGTCGTTTCGTTGTTGTCTTCTGACCTTGTATGTCCTTGTGACCCGGTACCGTTTTACCGCCCCCAGGTGCTGGACATGCTGCCGTACGGGGTCGCGGTGACGGACGTGCTGCCATGGCTGGAAGGCGCTCTACGCTACACGCTGGAGGCCCGCAGAAACCTGGCGGTGTTACGGCAGCTTCGCCGCAGCGAGAACCTGACTGCGCTGGAGGATGCAGTGCGGATGCGGCAGCAGCGCATCATTGTCACATCGGAACGTGCTTGCTCGTTGTGCCACAAGCGCCTTGGCGGCGCCGCCTTTGTGTCCTACCCGGGCGGCCTGTTAGCACATTATTCCTGCCACATGCGGCATACCGGTGGCTATGGTAGCGCAGAGCCTGCCAGCGGCGGTGGTGGTGGCGCCGCTGCGGCAGCTTTCCTGTCAGCCGAAGGACTTGGTGGCAGTGGCGGTGGGCACATTGGAGCCCAGGTTGTAGAGTGGCAGCACGGTGGGGCACGGGGCTTGAGGGGGCCAAGCGCTGGCGGGGCGGAGGTTGTGGCATGGGCGTAAGTTGGAGAGCACGTAGTTCTGGAGCTCAAGGTTGAATTTGTGGCATTAAGTCGAAAGGGGCAGAGAAATGGGCGCTCTCACTTCAGGGCAGAGCTCAGTAGGAGACGAGAATAGAGCCCCTTGCTCTGATTGTTCTTCTGAATACACGTGTTCCTTGACCCAAGCAAGGCAATAGGCGGCTGTGGAACTTCACACGGCTTGAGTTGACCAGCTAGAAAACCATTTTCTTTATGCTGGGGTAACTATACAAATTTTATAAGAGTATCTTCACGTTGCATGTAGTCCTCTGCTGCTATCAATGGCAATGGCAGCTGGTGGCCAGATTCAGCTCAAAATAATCCGGCCATAACTGGAAATGAAATGTGTTGTGGTAAGTTAATAAGAGACATGCCCGGATTGTACACCGGCTCTCACCGGCTGGTACTGCAAGGCAGGGTTAGGGGGTCCTACTGGAATAATCCATCACCACAATATTTTGTATTCTGGCCTCCTCTATTTTATTGCTTGCATTTAAATTATCACCATGCCAAAGAATGGGAAGATGACAGTCAAAAAGATTTGTTTCCTTTTAATCTCGTTACACACTATTGTTCCTAGTGGGATTATGAACAAAGATATTGGTCAAGCCGAAGGAAAACACCAAAGCGGATGCAACAAAGAATGGCCAACCAAAGGCCCAGAGGGGCCCAGCGTCCACACTGACGACTCTATACTTCTCTACATACGTATGTAACTCTAAAACTAACACCAACATCATGCCGCCGCCTCCATACCTCCCCTGCTCTAGAAGCACAACCGTTCATACAGTTCCAGGATCTTAAAGAAACTAGGTAATTATGGCCAAACTAACGTTGCATAACCAGAAAAATCCAAGCCTCTTCAAGCCCACACAGTGTTTGCATGGTTAGGGGGGCTACAGCAATTGGTTTCACAACGGATGCGATAAGGATTAGCCAAGCTTTGCAATGCAATAGGATGCAATTATTAGTCCATGCACAGTGTTTATTAGTGCGGGTTCATTTTGCCCCCGTGACCCAGTGTTTATTGTTATATATAGAGGAATTTGGCTGATATAAGGCTTTCTGGATACTACTTGAAGTTGCAGCATGCGTTTGTTGCATGCCCTTCTGCTTGATTCAAGACGAAGGAGGACGATTTGCTTTCGTGCGTGAGATAACGGCAATTTCGTATTCCGTTCCGTATGTTTGCATGGAAATAAAACTACAGCATTTCAGCATATAACAACTGCACGTTATATCCTGCTTCAAGTTCCATAATGCACTTTGGATCCCCATATGCGCCTTTCGCCTTCGGAAAACCCAGAAACACGGACAGCCTAAGAAGAGGAGAAACGGGAGAAACGACTTGCAACGGGCGATATTAGATGCATGGAGGACTTTTCACAATGCACAGGCAAAGGAGTAAACAAAATAAGCACTGCGTGACATGCTTTGCACACCAGGGGCAGTGGTGGGCAGCGCAATTTACTGCTGGCATGTCTGCATTACCCAATAATCTATACTGGCATATCGCGATCCTGCCAAAAACATGCTCATGTTGTCATTGCTAATATGAAAAGGTATTACCGTTAACTTTCCTCTCCTATCCAAAATCTACAATAATGTCCCTCCGTCCTCATTCCTTCGTTCAAAATCCCACAGAACGCACAAACACATCCCTAATCAGATTATCAACAAATAATTCAACGGTCATAACAGATGGCAACCATCGCACGAGCAACTGTTTGTCGGGCCGATCGATCGAAAGCGACAGTGTAGGGCCAACTTCAACACTAACAACGCTAACTGTAACGGAAAACGCAATAACAGCCAGACATGTCTGTACCTTTGTATGCATATGTGTGAAATGTTCCGTCGAATGTGGGATAAGAGTTCATTGATGTAGATTTGTTAGTCCTCAATTGTCATACCGTCAGTGTTCTTATTGAGATTTGTGCTCGAAACGTCTTTACACAACTCCTAAATAAATCAGAAGTAAGGTGACACAGAACTGCAAATATGCAGTCCCTTTTCAGGGGAATACCCGTGCAGCTTGCCTCGGTACAGAGGCGGCCGGCACGATGCAAAGCAGCGATTGTCGAGGCACCAGCGTTAACAAGCGAAAATCTTCAGCGTCCTCTTGGTAAAAAAGTCTCATTGGTTTCTCTTGGATGCCCGAAGAACGTTGTTGATGGTGAGAATTGGGTAGCTTTCCGCCATTATTTAAGCAACCCATACGGACTCTTTGCGGGTGCAAACATGTGTACATTTGCATATGCTCCGTTTGGCGGGACATGTTTCAATAGCAGGTATGATTGTTATCGTAGACCTTGCCGTAAGGGCCCCGAAGATGCTTGCAGCTCACGTTACCCGCCTGTGAAAACTCTCTCAATCCTCTCCTCATCGCCCGTCGCTCCATAAGACGTGTCTGTCGTCTCCAGATTCCCGTTCTCCGTAACTTCTATATCCATCCTGTAATTCTTCCATCTCCAGCCCGCTATCTCTATCGCTCTCCCTCTCTATTCTCCCGGTTCCTCTTGGGACTTGCCACCTCCAACCCAACATCCCACTCATCATCCTTTCTAGACCTATATTTCATTCCTTTTTCGCACATTCAAACTGAGATTCATCCTTCTAGATCACGGCAAAATGCAGCCCACTGTGCCTGCTAACCGCAAGCTCTTCCGCCACGAGTCCATGGATTCCTCCAATCGTGCCGACCAGATTCTTATTGCTTTTCAACGCTCCGCACATCCCGCATGTCCCCACTTCTCCAGGGGAGGTTCTGCTTGGTGATCTCACACGTGCTGGCTTCTCCGTGACCGATAATCACGAGGAGTCGGATGCCATCATCGTGAACACATGTGCATTCGTGGAGGACGCCAAGAGCGAGTCTCTGGAAGCCATCGTGGAGGCCGCCTCCCTCAACGAGGACGGGAAGCGGCGCCAAGTAGTTATCACCGGCTGTCTGGCACAGCGGTACTCTGAGCAGGTGAGTGATTGCATATGTAAGGCGAATACTTAGGGCTGCATTCATGCATTGGCGGGTGTATGCGCTCTGCGCTCTCACCAAACCTTCTCACCAATCAGTCTCGTCCCCAAACCGCCACGTTGGCCCAAAAATGATTGGCAACTTCAGTTGGCCAGTGACCTTCCGGAGGCAGACCTGGTGGTGGGATTTCAGAACTATGGCAATCTAGCGGTCTCCTTGCAGCGGGCGATGGGCCTGGAGCTTACCCCTGAGGCGTTGGCGCTGGCGGAGGCAGCGGAGGGGCAGCGGCAGCAGCAGCTGCAGCAGCAGGGGCCGGCTGGGATGACAATGACGGCGCCAGGGGCGGAAGAGCGGGTCAGTGCGTTGGCTGGTGCGCAGGCTGCGACGACGGCGGAGACGGGGCCCTCCACAGCCCAGCGTGTGCAGGTGAGAGTGGCGGCGGTGGTTGGCGATAGTGGTGAGAAAAGGAGAATGTGGGCTGGGGGAACGATGTGGGTCGGGCAGGCAATTTGGGCCAGGCGCGTGATGTGGGTCGGCCGCGTTACCGATCACAACCATGTTCTGCTGCTGCACTTGTGGTGCTGACTGATATCTGTGGTCATTTTATTAATTACGGCCACAGTCACAGATTACGGCTGTGGTATGTTGAGGATGAGCGACAAGGATCGGGCGCTTTCCTTCCTAACATGGTAATGTCAGCATGGCCGCGGCTTGCTCAGCAGAGGGATCTGAAGGGAACAAGAGCAGACCGATGCGCGGCGGATGTTCGTGCACTGTGAAGGCGGTCAGGTTTTACAGCGTAATCGGGTGTGGAGGCCAACTCCATTCTCCCATCATCCCCTGATCTCGGCCCCAGATGCCTATCCCGGCCCCTGACTTGCACTCCGCAGGTGGGTGCCGCCACGGTGCCCTTCCGGCCCGAGTGGAACCGCTACCGGCTAACTCCCCGCCATAGCGCTTACCTGCGGGTGGCGGAGGGCTGCAATCACGCCTGCACCTTCTGCGCCATCCCCGGCTTCCGGTAAATTTGTGGGTTCTTATGATTGGGTCAAATAGAATTATTATAACTGTGCTTGTTCTTATAAAGTATAGTTCACATGTGTTTGTGTTTTCTGGTACAAGTCAGGTATGTTTACTGGCCCGAACCCCAACAAGCTAAGATGGAAATCAGTTTGTGTGTGTCTTTGTCAACACGGAGTATTGCCCCCGGGAGGGATGTATGAACCGAATGTGAGCATCAACGGCGGAAGGAAGTAGGTGCGATGAATCCGCCAGGGCTGTTCCTGCATAACGCCAGGAGCACCCAAGCAAGTTATCATGTTGTCTATCGTACTGCACTGCACTGCAGGGGGAAGTTTCGGAGCAAGCCATGGCAGGCAGTGCTGGATGAAGCACGCCACTTGGTGGCCAGCGGGGTAAAGGAGCTCAACCTAATTGCTGAGGACACCAACCAATACGGCATGGACAGGTACGGCAAGAAAGAAAGCTGCTGATGAGCGGTTCTATGCCGATCCAGGTGCTGATTTTTCAGTCACTTTTCATGCATCGAGCCCTGTGGTGACCATATGTGATGAACATTTTCCTTTTCTTCCCATGCGCCTGCTATATTTGAATTACTTTGTGGCTTTTGTGGTTACGATGTGAGCATGCGTCGACATGTCAACCTGAAGCAACATCTGTTGGCATGTTTGATGGGCGCCCTCGTGTGCAGGCGTGACGGTCGAGATCTGGCGCAGCTACTTCGGGAGCTGGCGCAGCTTGAGGGCCTCCACTGGATCCGGATCCTGTATGCCTATCCGTCGTACTTCAACGACGCCTTGATTGACGAGATCGCCAACAACCCTAAGGCGTGTATCCGCAGAACGTTGCGCTTTCTCCTGTATGCCGTTCTTTTCTCCTGTTTGTTGCCTGGCATAACGATACTTATGTACCAAATGCATAATACACCCCGTGTACATGCTTCACATCAATGGACACCTTTTCCTAATAACAGCTCGGCTCTTAAAACATTTCCTCGCAGCTCGCTTCTTAAAACTTATCATGGGCCTTTTCGAGCCACCCACTTCTTACATTGTTTATTGCATGCCATGACACAAAACCCACTCGCCAACCCTAATAAGTGCTCGAACATTCATACCTTTATTTTCCTCCCCCGACTGACGTCGTACTCCCCGTGCTCATCCCGATTCCTCATATGCATGCAACCAGCAGTGGCACCACCGCCACCACTACAACAACCAAAGCTACTATCACTAATCTAACTGCCATACCTGCCGGCAACATACACAACTTCCAACCGCAGGTGTGCAAGTACCTGGACATGCCGCTGCAGCACATCTCCAACCTCACCCTTCTAGCAATGAACCGCCCCCCCCGGGAGCACACGCTGAAGCTGCTGAACACGCTGCGGAGCCGCATCCCTGACTTAGCGCTGAGGACCACATTCATCTCGGGCTTCCCTGGAGAGACGGACGAGCAGCACCGCGAGCTGGTGGACTTCGTTAAGACCTTCAAGTGAGAAGGTGTCTTCCCGGATAGGAGCTACTTCATCTTGAGATGACTCTTGAGATGACCACCCAAACCCCCCGCGGGTGCACGGTTAAGGGATATCAGGGATATCGTCCACTGTCCCTGCACGTACGACATGGAGGCCCTTTTACTCGCCTTCCCTCCCCCTTGCTTGTCTGCTCCTTCATGTGTACTCTGCACGCACCTGGCAGGTTCGAGCGCATGGGCTGTTTTGCCTTTAGTGAAGAAGACGGCACAGCCGCCGCCTCGCTGCCGGACCAGTTGCCCCAGAGGCTGCGGGAGCGGCGACGCGACGAGCTGATCAGTCTCCAGCAGCGGATTGGCGAGGAATGGGCTGAGGGGATGGTCGGACGAGAGGTGGACGTGTTGGTGGAGGGGTAAGCATCGGTTGGCTGTTGGCAGAAGGGTGCTGGGCTGGGTCAAGATGCTTTGCAGAGAAAAAGGGAGCTATGGAGACCGCGAAGGCAGGAAGGATAGCCTATGTGCCATACGAGTTAGGTTCGGTATAACCCCTGGGGAAACCCTAGAATTCCAAAATGGGGCATGGGGAATGAGGGATCGGTACACGAGAAGATTTCATATAATCTCAGGTTGTTAGTAGTCCATTTCGTTGTTTTAAAACCGGCTCGTCTCGTGCTGCCCTCTCTCCTGTGCAGCTACAATGATGACGACTGGCTAATTGGCCGGACGCAGTGGGACGCGCCCGACGTGGATCCGCTGGTGTTCCTGACTGACTCGGAGGACGTCGCGATTCCCCGACTGGAGGTGCGGAGCGTCGGAAAGGGGTGCAGGGGAACTGGGCGGGGCGCGGCAGTGGATTTGGTTGCGGGCTCGTTATCTACATTGTTACCAATCTTATTTGCTGTTTATATCTTCTTCGTAACTGTGAAAGTGTGGATTCTAAATTATAAAGTCCTGAAATAAATTTGGCTTATTTGGCTCCTATTTGAGCTTCTGTGGTGGCGCCGCGTGCACGTCGCGGTAAATGATGCCTCGTTGTACATATTCGGTATGCTCCCCTGCAGGCTGGCCAGATACGGCGCTGCGTGATTACCTCCAACTCGCTTTTCGATCTGGAGGCGACGCCGGTTGCATGATCTGGACGTTGAGCGCTAACAGGCATGCCCGCTAACGAGGGTGGGCAGGTCTATATGCCGCATGTGTACCGGGGCCCGGCTGGCTAGATGGATATGCTTGTGTTGCTGGCCCATAGATACCCCAGGATACTACACCAGCAGCCAAGAAATTTTCGGAAATAGAAGTAGTTGTTCATCCATAATAGAGGTCTGATGCTAGGAAAACCTGTGGGTGCTATAACGCATGCTAAGGCGGGGCATGATGTGACTTGGGAACACAAAACACCCATGGCCAGGGTTGGTGATGGCAAGCACAGCTGACAGCAGGGGCTGCCCGAGATGGGCCCTCCAGAAGGGGGAGAATGTACTAGTCGTACTTGCACGGAACACACTATCCCAATATAAGGTGCAAGAAGCACCCTGTCAACATCTCGGTTCGGCACTCAACTTTTACAAGGGCAGTACATTGGCCTCATCGAGGCACTGTTCGATATGCCTTGATGTCATGTACAAGTGTATATAAAATTGAGTGTGAAAAGCAATTGCTTGGATGCACAGGTGGCAAATGAAGCGTATGCAGCAATTACCTCTATACTGATAAACACCAACCGAACATGTCACAAAGGCATATATGGCTAAAATGATGGGCCGTGTAATAAAAAAATGGTGCATGCTTTGAAAGCAGATAGAACACTTTAAGTGGATCGGCAGACCAGCAGCCTCCATTGGGTCAAGTGATGCTGTTGGAAGGTGGACAGGCATTTAGAGGGCTGAGGGCATCCCCTCCATATGAATTTCAATGAAGAGGGGTGTCCCTTTTGGCGTCTAAATGGCAGCTGAGGGGCGCCCCTCTACCAAGCTCTTCCTATTGCATTTACTGGCACCGACCATACCGCACGATTCACTATTCCCAGCGCCAAATAGTCGCATTCGATCCGAATTATGATTTTCGTATCACCCGTCTGCTTCACTATTCTACACCCACAGTCCCCTGAAAACTTGCCTTACTTATATAAGTAAGCTCAACTTGCAATTTATGAATATGGTGAGGTTAACACGGACAGCTTTGTCGTTTACCCACGGCGCTCGGGAAATGGACTATTGTTATTCACGCTCAAATGGCTCTTGACTGTCATACCTACAGGTCCGCACTGACGACATGAAATGCCGTGAGCGCTTGCATCGGGTAACTCAGCGGCTAAAGAAGATTGCGTCGGACTTTAAGGGGAAGTTTGAGGGGCCCAGCAGCAAGTCTCCTTATGGATTCTGCCTATTTTATACCATCCCAACCAAGGAATATGTTCAAGTCGTTCTAGGTGGCTGGATGGAGCCTCGCCAGGAGGTGAGCTTTTGGACGAGACCACCTGCTTGCGGCCATTGCCTATCAGCCCCTGTTCGCACGAGATATCCTCTGTTTCATACTGTGGATACGTGGTTCTAGTATGGCGTTGGTTAGTATTGACTGGCTCCTCATCCTCTGAGCACACCCCAGGTCAGAAGGCTCGCATATGAGACATTGCGTCAGATAAATGGCTATAAGACATTCGCTTTCCCCAAAACCTCGCGGCCTGCCAATCTGCGGGCGAGCGCGGCGTTTCCGGTGAAGCCGAAGTACTACTTCTTACGGGACATGGCTCGTCAGGCTACTAGCCATCTGAAGCGTTCATTCATGGGCTGGATTAATGCCCTGTCGGGACGGGAAGCTGGCGGTTCACCAGCAGCTGCCCACGACCCCTCAACGACGGGGCCTGCACAAGAGATGGGCTCCCCTCCGGTGGAAACCAGGCGGGCTGTCACCGAGCCCATTATGGGAATGAGGCAGCTGGGCGAGGGTAAAAGACACGTAAGCGGCAATTTTCCTTTCACAGCTGTTGTGTGTCGTCCCTTTCAGATACGCGTGGGCGGAAGGCGATGCCCCAGGTGGCGTCCGAGGGGGACAGTGAGGAGGACAGCTTGGAAGGCAGCAGTGAGCAGGATGAAGATGGCATGGAGAGCGGCCAGGAGCAGGCGGAAGGTACCAATGTTGAGGAAAGCATTGAGAATGAGGATGATTCGGCAGAGGGCTGCAGTACACCTAGTGACGTGATTAGCTTGGCTCCGGAGGAGCAGTTGATGCCGCCACCCAGGAAAGGTCCGCTGCACATGCAAAGCCTGGGAAGCTTGGCTGCCCGAAGGCGCCCACAGCTGCTGGAGGGCAAAGCACACGGGGCCCGAGTCAACAGGGGATCAGTTGGTGACAGGGTTCTTGAGCGTGGCCAATCAGGTGATGTGGTTTCAGTTGTGGGTGTACTGCCAGGTCCCTCCACCGGGTTTGGTGCACAGGCACCTGTGCAACTCCCGCTGACTGGAGGTGAGGATGATGGTGAGGGTGATGGTCCGTCAGGCAGGACCGGCGCAGTACAAGGTGTCGCAGATGCGGTACGGCCAAGGAGGCAACGAGCTGGGAATCGGCTTGCGCAGATGATGGCCGAGGAGGTTGAGCTGTCACGTATGCTTGGATACTGAATCACTTAAGAAGTTCGGGCACTTCCTATCAAGAAGAGTTACATATTGTTATGCCCTTATGAGCCTAAAAAGCTGCAGGAGCTGTACTACAAGGCACGGGTACACCAGCACATCATTCGCAACTAAACACAGCAATGTTGTGATCAATGTCCAGTCCGGGGCATGAGCGACACTCTGAAAACTGGCCACCAGGTTCGGTATGTGAGCACACACAAGACTCTGCTCAGGCACCTTAAGCACCCAAAGTCTCACTCATCGTCCTCGTTGACAGTGTAGCTGACATCCTCCGGAATGTAGGCATCGCTCAGCAACAGCTGCTCAAAGGCGTGCAGCATGTGCTCGTTGAACCTCAAGTGCTTTGAAAGAATGTAGCGCTCAGACTCATTTGTGACCTGCGTAATGTATGCGGCCAGGAGATGCACCCGGAGCCTGAAGTAATTGCAAGCACATGATACCTCTGCGCTAATTAACCGTAGCTCCTCTCCACACCGGGCGTGCTCATGCCGGCACCGAAGCAACACAGCAACCGCCCGCGGCATGCCCTCAGCTTTCAAGCGCGCATTCCATGGGAACCGCTGCTGTAGAATCCGCTTAAATGCACCGTCCATGGTGATGGCCGTGTTGCGCGCTGCCTGCTCTGCTGAGAGCACTCCTCCAGCACTCTGGGCAAGGCTCCATTGCTTGAGACGCCCAAAAAGGTGTTTCAGTTCCTCGCCAACCTTGACTTTATCCTTTTTAGCTAGGTCGCGTTCTTTCTTCCTGGTGGCCAGTGACGCAACCAGCTGCTCGAGGCTGTGGAAGTCCAATACGGCACCCTGCTAGCCAAAGGAAACAACAAGAAAGAGGACGGAACATGAAACTACAAGCATAAAAAGTATAATAATATATAGGAGCAGCAAAACACTGCAATGCATAGGCAATGCAACTGCTCTTCGGGCAACTGCACTTCATAACCCTGCCTGAACCATGGCCCACCTAGGGGGGTCAAAAAACGAACCATCACCTATTGACCTGAAATTTGAACCCCAAGTCCGCAAAGGGAATCGTGGGACCCTGGCGAAAACCGTTTTTGAAAACTCGCCCTGGCTGGCACATGACCGACCGGCAAAGAAACGCCATGTGCACAGTGGCCCGCCGTAACCCTGCCTGAACCATGGCCCACCTAGGGGGGTCAAAAAACGAACCACCACCTATTGACCTGAAATTTGAACCCCAAGTCCGCAAAGGGAATCGTGGGACCCTGGCGAAAACCGTTTTTGAAAACTCGCCCTGGCTGGCACATGACCGACCGGCAAAGAAACGCCATGTGCACAGTGGCCCGCCGTAACCCTGCCCGAACCATGGCCCACCTAGGGGGGGTCAAAAAACGAACCATCACCTATTGACCTGAAATTTGAACCCCAAGTCCGCAAAGGGAATCGTGGGACCCTGGCGAAAACCGTTTTTGAAAACTCGCCCTGGCTGGCACATGACCGACCGGCAAAGAAACGCCATGTGCACAGTGGCCCGCCGTAACCCTGCCCGAACCATGGCCCACCTAGGGGGGGTCAAAAAACGAACCATCACCTATTGACCTGAAATTTGAACCCCAAGTCCGCAAAGGGAATCGTGGGACCCTGGCGAAAACCGTTTTTGAAAACTCGCCCTGGCTGGCACATGACCGACCGGCAAAGAAACGCCATGTGCACAGTGGCCCGCCGTAACCCTGCCTGAACCATGGCCCACCTAGGGGGGGTCAAAAAACGAACCATCACCTATTGACCTGAAATTTGAACCCCAAGTCCGCAAAGGGAATCGTGGGACCCTGGCGAAAACCGTTTTTGAAAACTCGCCCTGGCTGGCACATGACCGACCGGCAAAGAAACGCCATGTGCACAGTGGCCCGCCGTAACCCTGCCCGAACCATGGCCCACCTAGGGGGGGTCAAAAAACGAACCATCACCTATTGACCTGAAATTTGAACCCCAAGTCCGCAAAGGGAATCGTGGGACCCTGGCGAAAACCGTTTTTGAAAACTCGCCCTGGCTGGCACATGACCGACCGGCAAAGAAACGCCATGTGCACAGTGGCCCGCCGTAACCCTGCCCGAACCATGGCCCACCTAGGGGGGGTCAAAAAACGAACCATCACCTATTGACCTGAAATTTGAACCCCAAGTCCGCAAAGGGAATCGTGGGACCCTGGCGAAAACCGTTTTTGAAAACTCGCCCTGGCTGGCACATGACCGACCGGCAAAGAAACGCCATGTGCACAGTGGCCCGCCGTAACCCTGCCTGAACCATGGCCCACCTAGGGGGGGTCAAAAAACGAACCATCACCTATTGACCTGAAATTTGAACCCCAAGTCCGCAAAGGGAATCGTGGGACCCTGGCGAAAACCGTTTTTGAAAACTCGCCCTGGCTGGCACATGACCGACCGGCAAAGAAACGCCATGTGCACAGTGGCCCGCCGTAACCCTGCCTGAACCATGGCCCACCTAGGGGGGTCAAAAAACGAACCATCACCTATTGACCTGAAATTTGAACCCCAAGTCCGCAAAGGGAATCGTGGGACCCTGGCGAAAACCGTTTTTGAAAACTCGCCCTGGCTGGCACATGACCGACCGGCAAAGAAACGCCATGTGCACAGTGGCCCGCCGTAACCCTGCCCGAACCATGGCCCACCTAGGGGGGGTCAAAAAACGAACCATCACCTATTGACCTGAAATTTGAACCCCAAGTCCGCAAAGGGAATCGTGGGACCCTGGCGAAAACCGTTTTTGAAAACTCGCCCTGGCTGGCACATGACCGACCGGCAAAGAAACGCCATGTGCACAGTGGCCCGCCGTAACCCTGCCCGAACCATGGCCCACCTAGGGGGGGTCAAAAAACGAACCATCACCTATTGACCTGAAATTTGAACCCCAAGTCCGCAAAGGGAATCGTGGGACCCTGGCGAAAACCGTTTTTGAAAACTCGCCCTGGCTGGCACATGACCGACCGCAAAGAAACGCCATGTGCACAGTGGCCCGCCGTAACCTGCATAACCGTGCCTGAACCGTCGCAATCTATGCAACCTTTTCGCACCTCAATTTCGTTGCACAGCTGTGTTATCTCGGACTCGGCAAGTTCAGTAAGGGCGGCCTGGAATTCTTGGGAATCCACCTGAAAACTGGCAAGGTTGAGGTCCACATGCGACTGCTCCAGTTGAGAAACCTGCAACATGACACCTTTGCACTTCAGTTCTGTATATTGCCTACGATGGTAGATGGGTAACCAGTTTTATGCTAGTACTAACCTGAGCTCTGAGCGTCCTGATAAGGCGAGGCCGCTGCTTTACGGTGAGGGTTTCTGCCCCGAGGTACAACACAGAGAGAGGCAAAATATCACCCTCTGCATCCACCTCATCGATGCTTTCCAGCTTCTGCAGGACCAATCGGCATCGAACATACTCCGCCCGCCAGCTTCGTGATGTTGATGAAGCCCCTCCAGAAACATCATTGGCCTCTTCTCGCCCCTGCTGGATCAGCCTCTCCACCTCATCGACAACCTGTCAGCGACAGCACAGACGTGGCTATCGTTGTGAAGGTGATGTCCAATACCATTACATAACCAACACTTGCCTGCTGCTTTTCTTCTCCCAGTGATGCCTCCAGGTCCTGCACCCGTTTCTCCATGGCGTGCTCGACAGCCTTGGCCCGGACACGCATGCGCCACATCCTCGCCGGCAGGCCAAGCAGCACTTGCCGACAGTATCTCCGTGCGACATGCTCAATGTGCGCCTCGCGGTTGGCCGGTGACATGTACCGTGTAATAGCGCCATGTGGTCCCAGCACACTGTTCACGACTTCGGCTGGCTCACCAGTCCCACGACCAACGCCTGCTTGCCGTGTGTGTCCAAAGAGCTTCTGGCACTCATGACTGAAAGCATACATATCACATTGAGCGGGATTAAGTGTTTGCCTCAGACAAACATGTACCACTTGGCCGAAACATGCAAGGGTACAACAATTACGCCTAGAAAGTGGGAAGGTAGTGTAACTGTATTTACCCCTTGCCTGCTTGCCTGTGCGCATAGCGATGCCATGGGGGTATCAGGCTGACAACCGCTCTGCCCTTGTCTAGGATTGCCGGGTCTGTTTGCTTCTGCAGCCATTTCTCAAAGGATTTGCTCCAGCGGCAGGCAATATCGTACCACCAGAAGTGGACCGCCGTGCCCACCGCCATGAGCGAGTGGATTGCCGCAATGGCGTAGAAGTGACGTTCCCCACGGAAAAAGTTCATCAGCCGCATCAGCATGCCATGCCGACAAACCACTACTCCAACCGCGGTCACCAGATTCTGAAAGGGTAGTTAAGGATGAGGCCAGGTAACATAGAGCCACAACAGAGCGAATACCAGAGTTCTGTCAAAAACTGTACGGCACATATGGAGAATGAATGCACTGCACGGACAGAGGGAGGGTGTTACCATTGACCCTTTTTAACAGAGGCCTACCTTCTGTGACTCTGGGGCCAAGACCTTGTCCGCATGGAACGTTGAGCACCGGCCATGATCCACGGCCTCCACGGTGCTTGAGTTCTCGAGGTCCGCCATAATTTGATTGCTGATAAAGAACCGGCGGTATGGCAGCTGCGCATATGCTGGCGTGTAGCCACGCCTCCGCAAGAGATTAAGCCTGAAACACCCGTCAAAGTGACAGGAGTGAATACCGCGAGGGCCTGGACCAGCTTTTTCCACACCGTGGTCTGGCCAATGTCCCAGCAAGAGCAGCAACCCGGCCAAGCCAATCGCGACCAGGTCATAGTCGTACTGGGGAGTGATATGCGCTGCTCCACTAGGTCCAGGTTCAACAGCTACACCATATGCGGTCCTTCCAGGTTGCGCTGTTGTAACCCCAATGGATGCCGCCGCTGATGTACGGTCTGCTGCCGCCGCAGCTGCAGCTGCAGCCAACCCTGCAGCATGCGCCGCCTCAGCAGCTGAACGTGCAGCCGCTGCAGCCGAATCATTGCCTGCTGCATCTGCTGCGACAGCCGCCGCTGTGCTTGCGGCTGCTGCAGCCTCCGCCACTTTTTGAGCCACTGCTGCTGCTGCTGCCACTGTTCCCACCACTACTGCCGCCGCAGTACCAGCCGCTGTTGCCACCATTGCTACCGCCGGTAGCATCCCGGCCACAGCTACGACCACAGGTGCCACTGCCAACCTATCGGCCACCGCCAATGCAGTCGCTGTGACGCCCGTACCTGTGTTTGCTGGTGTCTCCCCGACCGCTGCCGCAGCTGCTGTCACAGGGGGTGCCTCCCCGGCCACCGCAACTGCGGCGGTAACTGCCGGTGGCATTGTTGGTGCCCCTGCCGCCACCGCTGTGGAAGCTGGTGCTGGCGAACGATAGCTGCAATGCGAGTCTCCACAACATGGGCAGCCATTTGCAGACCCTGACGGCCACTGTGAGAGGGTCTCTGGTAAGTCCGCCGTCAGCCCAAACATGTGGTAATAGGCGTTCAGCGCAGGACGCAGCCGCTGGCGAAGCATTGTATGGGTTAAGCGAGGTGGTGGAACATCGCTGCTTACTGAGTACCCTTGCCGCGGTGGGAGCTCGGGAGGCTGCACCCCGTTCTCTTCCCAGGCGTCCATCATGGCTCCACAAAACCCATCTGCGGACACGTGCTTTGTGTAGTACGACAGGAGTGCGTACTGCTGAAGGACGGAGTTGTGCCACCAGAGGATAGCATTTCCATCGCGCTGCAGCCGGAGATCCCATGCCACTTTGGTATCTGGAAGGCAGTCCACTTGTGTTGGCTTCACACCAAACACCGCCGTGCATTTACTGCACCAGAAGAGCGGCACATCGACGACAATGGGCTGCTCCCACGTGATGATGGTTGTCGTGCACCGGGGAACTTTGTCCGGTTCACACTGAGCGCCGCATGTGGGGCAGGGCTGGGCACTGCTGGCGCAGGCAGCTACTGCACTCCGCATAGCGACACGTTGTGCAGTGAGGAGGGTTTCACGTGCCCAAACCGAGGATGCCTTGCCTGTAAAGTAACCTTTGGACAGATCCTTGCTGTAGGCGACTTGAGTCGCGGGCGAAATCTGCCCGTTCTCCTCCTCCTCAACATCCAAGCCGTCTGCGTCCAAGCCGCTGCCGTCGTCGTCGTCGTCATCGTGTCTTGCAGCTTCATTGGGGTCCTCAATGTCCCACGCGCGGAAATCATGCTCACCTTCTAGCTGTTCTAGAGGTTCCCTTGTGGTGAAGCGGCCACCAGGTTCTCGAGGTTGTGTTTTAACTTTCTTAGTACGCCGCTCGGCGGGAGTTTCGCCCAGACCGTTGGAAGGCGCTTTGGCCCCGGAGTCTCCTTCATCTATATCTCTCAGGCATTTAGGAATGTTGCGCTTTCTATTAAAGCGATCCCGAACTACTATTTTGAAGGACATGGCATTACGGGTTCAAACGTTGTAAAGTTCTATTTCCTTTGTATACATAAGATATTGCAAACGTTTCAAATTTGTTTACGACTTAGCATACAAAAGTGCAGCAAAAGTATTAGTGCGAAGCACGGTGCGGATATCGTAGGGGTACAAAATGCCATGCCTGTGCACAAAAAGGGCGTCCATGTGCATTGAGGGGTCATTTATATTATTTCCATACGATATATTTTGTTTCTTTTACGTTCGTCAAAAACATTTTTGTTTGCAAGTTTGAGGGGCGCCCCTCAGCTGCCATTTAGACGCCAAAAGTGACACCCCTCTTCATTGAAATTCAGATGGAGGGGATGCCCTCCTAGCTGGGCATTTAGCTAGTAGTGTGAAATCATTTAATTATAGTGATAGTAAAAAAAATGCAAGATCAAAGATTGCAATGGTCAATATAGATCACGAATATAGATAACGAATAGAGGCTTTAGGAAAGTACTTTTCGCAGATTTAGAGGTCCGCAAATTTGAGGGTACGATTACCGGGCTCCACTTTAGTATACGTTTCCTAACAACGTTTTGTTATATTAATACAAATTATATGACAGATGGATGAGGCAACATGAATTACAATTTAGCGTTTATGCTGGATCGTGTTATTGGTGACATCGAATGGTCAGTTGTCGCTTTATGCAGCAAGTGCTCATCCTATGCTTGCGACTGTTATTAGTGCCCTTGCAAATTACGTACTGACATGTAAGCAAAAAGTTACGTATGGAACAGGAGAAGCAAAGGAGCTTTACTCGCAGTATGCTGTCAATCCGACACTCTTCAAATCATTGACAAATTTTACACCATCACATTTCGAGCAGCTCATGAATGTACTTTTAGAGTCTAATAGACACGCATCTTACCTACTAAAGCCACGGGATGTGCAAGGGAGTCGTCCACTGAACCGACAAAGAGCGACTAATGGTGGTAGGCCACATAAGCTTGATCCCAGAACCAGAGTTTTTCTTTGCTTGGTACGCCTAAAAGATGACGACCGCCTTGTGAGACTCTGTGCAATGTCGGGCCTCAATATTGCTTCTATTTGTGAAGATTTCTGGCATGTAGTCTCATGTAACCTCGCGCGTGTCCCCCACGTGTGAACACCACATGCGTGCAAAGTCAGATGGGATGCATGGGGCTGCGCCTTCCCATCGGTTGGATCTGGGCTGAACACGGGACACAAGCGACTGAGGGTGACCAGCACAGCGGGGGCGGGGCGCCACTCGTATCTTAATCTTAAGGGCTCGTATCTTAATCTTCCCGGAAGATTGTTGAGCGTTTTTGGCGGATTCCGAAAGATGGTTTTGCGGTCTCCAAATGAACACTGAAGGATGGGATGGGTGCGTGGGGACCGGGAGATCCTCCAAATCGTATGGGGAAGACCGCAAAACCTGGCAAAACCGGGAAGGTCATAAGATGGATTGCCCTGAGGAAGCCGCCCAACCTTCCAGGGTGAAAGATGGTCCGGAAAACAAGATACGAGCCCTGGGCGCCAGCCGACCCTAGCCGCGCCCAGGGTGGCAAGGGGAGCTGTGGTGCACACGGGAATGCAAACAGGGTTGCACTGAAAATGGCGCGGGGGGGGGCGCCGCGTTGTGGGGCAAAAGGAGCGAGGCACAGAAACTTAACGGAAAGTAACGTGCCCCCCACCCCCCCGTGCACACAACACCCCACCAAGCACCCGAGCAGCGTCTACCTCCAGCCACTCATATCACCAAGACCATATCGGCATATCCCTGCATGGCAATGCAAGGGAGGTCCAAGGTGTGTGCCGCCTGCTCCCACAACCCTGACCCTCCTTTCCTCGTCCCAGCCCCCCACGCAACCGCCCCTTTTGCGGGAAACCCCTGGGAAACCCCTTGCCCCCCCCCACACACACCGCCCCTGCCTTCCCCTCAACCGCCACCACGCGCACGTGTGTGTCTGGTGTCCACCCGCCAGTCCCGCCCGGCGCCCCACGAGTGTCACTACCGACAGCGCTTCCGATGTGCGTCCCTTTGCACACCAGGCCGCGCAAAAGGCGCCGAGTGCTGTGGCATGCTACAAGGGGTCATGTGCAGGGTGCAGTGCCGCACAGGCAGTATCCTGCAGCTCTATCACCAAATAGCAGGAGCAAGCTAATTAACTACGTCAATGCTCCTGGCCCCACACCATAAGCCTGCGAAGGGAATGCCGACTTGTACTGTTGCGAATGGTTCCGAACGAGCTCGCCGCGACAAGCCGCCTTTGCTGGACAAAGACTAAGTGTCTAGATTACAGTTTAGGGTGGTAGGCCGGTCTATGGCTGGCTGTGTAGTAGTCGTACACACTCTAGCACAATATAGATGTGCAGATACACGCCATCAGCATCTCGAGAGGCCTTTGCGGCTCTCAACTACTACAGGCTGGCCGCGCCCGTGAGCTTTGTCCCGGTCAACATGCTCACTATTTCGCAGCAGTTTTGTGCGGGGCGGACGCCTTTTATGCCGCTATTACTGTCATTGTAAAGATAGTAACACTATAAGTCAGTATGAGAGATTACTCAATGTGTGGACGCAAGCAAGCGTCTACTTGGGGCGTGGACGCCCATGTACGGTTGCGGAATGCCACACTTAAGCAGTAACGACACACAACACAAACTCACCACTGTCGCACCTGCATGCACCACTTCTCCGCTATCAACCGTTTTCTTCTTCTTCTTAGGTGACATGGCGAACAGTCTGTGACGTTTCACAAGACGCTGGTGCGACTAGGTGCTAAACCTATGCTGCAACCCTGCAGCGATCTTGCAGTATAGAAGAGCTAATTCGGTAGTCTGCTATAGTGGGAACACTATTTTGGTCAAGGCACACAGCGGGAACATCCGCTGCTCCCGCTGCCCATGCCGACCTCTGCCATGTAATGCTCATGCAAAAAATGTTCATGCTCATCATTGCTATCAAGTCCTCGAAGTCTTTCGAGGTCCTGGCCCATCACCATCACTAATCTCACCATGCTGCCAAAAACGCGCCCCCGCGCACGGGCTAGAAACCCTACCTGAGGAGTTGCCCGTCTGCGACTTCTGCAACTTCAACAACTATGATTGCGATAGAGAGCTTTATTTGATCAACCAGGACAAACGAAGAAGGCGAAGAAGGCGAATGTCGGCATCCAACGGCAGCTCTTCCGACGCTGGCAGCAACGACCGGGACGCCGAGATTCGACACTTGCAAGATGTACTTAGACGCTTGCAAGATGTACTTAGACGCAACCATGAATTCAGCAGTATTCTCCTTTGGTTTACTGCATTTTTCATGGCGCTGTTTGCGGTGGTCACCATGGCGCTGTATATGGCCTTGATAGCTTACTGGAATAAGCGTTAGACGGTGAGCTGCTGAGAGGGTCTGGCTGGGCGGGTCCAAAAGGCGGGGAGGAGAGATTGGATTCGAGAGATTCGGCGGTTCGAGTTTGAGGCCTGCGCACCTACTGGGCGCCTACTGCTACCAGGGCGCCTGCAGCCGCCCTGACCATCACGTCCTGACCTGCTGAAATTGCCCTTCCCGCCTCCCTTGCGGCCCCGCAGGCAGCATGGCCTGCCACGGCCGCCCGCCAGCTTCCCGCCTGCTCCCGCCTGGGTGTGGCATTCATGGAGATGTGGGGGCCTGTGGTGGCCTGTGCAGTGTATGGGCAGCCTGTCATGCCCTGACGTGTAACCAGACAGCGCCATGGTGACCACCGCAAACAGCGCCACGAAAAATGCAGTAGACCAAAGGAGAATACTGCTGAATTCGCGGTTGCGTCTAAGCACATCTTGCAAGCGTCAAATCTCGGCATCCCAGTCGTCGCTGCCAGCGTCGGAAGAGCTGCTGTTGGATGCCGACATTCGCTTTCTTCGCCTTCTTCGTTTGTCCTGGTCGATCAAATAAAGCTCTCTATTGCAATCATAGTTGTTGAAGTTGCAGAAGTCGCAGACGGTCGACTCCTTGGGTAGGGTTTCAAGCCCATGCACGGGGGCGCGTTTGCTCAATTTTGGCAGCATGGTGAGATTAGTGATGGTGATGGGCCAGGACCTCGAAAGACTTTGAGGACTTGATAGCAATGATGAGCATGAACATTTTTTGCATGAGCATTACATGGCAGAGGTCTGCATGGGCAGCGGGAGCAGCGGATGTTCCCACTGTGTGCCTTGACCAAAATAGCGTTCCTGCTATAGCAGACTACCGAATTAGCTCTTCTATACTGCAAGATCGCTGCAGGGTTGCAGCATAGGTTTAGCAGCTAGTCACACCAGCGTCTTGCGAAACGTCACAGACTGTTAGCCATGTCGCCTAAGAAGAAGAAGAAAATGGTTGATAGCGGAGAAGTGGCGCATGCAGGTGCGACAATATTATTCCTTCTACTTTTGTAAAAGGAATATAGTCATCTTATTTGTGCTTCTTTAGAATGTTCCTGCTGGCGGGACCGAGTCACCTCACGCGCAAACCTTCATATCATTGGCCACCTTACCACGTATATCTTTGTCCCTGTCCGCCTACATACCTCACAATGACATATATAACATATGACATATATATGTTTGTTAATCGGTCGTCCATTAGTTGTAAGCAACCTTGCTTGTCCCTCTTTTGTCAGCTCACCGTGTCTTTAGTTTTCAGTTTTTTTCAGTTTCACTAGCTTGGCGTGCCCAATACTCATGCAAAAGGTCACCGCAATAAGTCACATTCGATTCAAGCTCCCAAGACGAACGAATCTATGCTAGGCAAAGTTGTCTGTAGACGTGGTTGCAATAGAGGAAGAAAGGAGTGTTGAGACTGATGAAGTGAGTGCACAATAAAGCTCATGCCCAGAAAAGAAAAGAGTATGTCCCGATACCAATATATCACTTAGCAAAGGGAAACCCAGACCTTAGGCGGTTTCTAAAGACCCCAGTTCACAGCATCGGTGTGGTGATATGTCACAAGAGGATTGTAGAAATGTATGATATAGCTAAGTAACGCGGGAGTAAAACCAGGCTAAACCTGTAGTGGGACTTATACGAGCGTGTGTTTGTGTGTGCGTTGTGTATGCGGGTGGGTATGCTGGCCTCATGGTCATGGAGGGGGCAATGTCTGGCACGGCATCAGTGCGGCCATCGTAAGGCCCTAAAACGAAATAGCCACTCCCTGCCCCAAATACAAGCTATTACCGGCGGCCCGACCTGACCAGGGAGGCCCTGGTTCTGGAGCTTAGGAATATCCCGAAGAGGCTCCAGCAGCGTCCCGTGGAGTAGGAGGGGAGGTGGAGTCCGGGAGTGAGGGTTTCGACCCACACCGTGGTCGGTGGGTTAGTACGGGAGATATTGCAGCGCTCCGTCCTGATGGCAGTTTGGAGATCGTGGACTGAATTAAAAACATGCTTAAACTGAGTCAGGGTGCGTTCCGGTCTTCCGAGAGGCGCGATATCGACCCGTGGGTCAGTGCAGGCCGGGCGGTGGATGTGGTGTGCGAAATTATGTCGAGCATTATGGGGTGTGCGCTTATGATGGATTAGGTAGTGGCGAGCGCACGGCAGCCGGAACCAAGGCAGCCGGATGAAAAGGTGCAGAGGCTGCGAGATACGTTAGAAATGGTGGCACACAGGTGCATGCGCAGATCTCCGTGGCTGTGATGGCGATTTCTGAAACGTACATTAGGAATACCAGCTTACCTGGCTGGACGGCTCAAGCCGAAGTGCTCCAAAAGCGACCATCTCTCCATATTTCGTTGGAAAGGAGATGTTTTTAAATACCTATCCACTTGTTCGCTGGTTTCTTGGTTGTGACCAAAAGCTCCTTGATTTCGGAAAATGCGACAAGCGGCGAGTGTCAAGGGCGTGTGTCAGCTCCGTGTCTATAACGCAAGGCCGTCAGGAAACTACCAGAGGAGGAGCATTTCAGGATACCGTTTCCAAAATTTACAAGCAGGAATTGTAGATACATAATCTTTGTACTAGTAATAAGCACTCACCGGTAGTTTTTCGGTTAATCCAATGGTTCGTGTCACAGCAGCATCAAAGGCCGCTGTCTGTTGACCAAAAACTATAAACGGATTCAACGTTACTTTGTACCTGGGTTAACTCACGGAATTTTGTCTGGACTGCCGTGTTTGGCAGTCCCGACAGTTGCGTTTGCATCATGCGAAAAGCTTGTTGATGGCTTATGACAGTTCGAAATCATAAGATTTGTAGATTATTTTAGCACGATGCCCCCACCGGGGCGCCGGCTTGGCGCAGAACTGCTACCCGGACTGTCGCTGACCAAAGCGCTTGCGCTGGTTATGGGCGTATGGGTAGCATGCACACTAATAATGTTCCATCAGCATTCCTTTGTAGCGGTCTCGAGGTTCGATTACAGCGACCAGGTCCTGTCATCATTACCGATTCATGCTCTGAAACTCAACCACATAGCGGAAATCCAAACAAACGCAGCGCAATCGGTGGCATTTGTACCCATAGAGGATAATTTGCGGCATCCCTACGCTCTGGTCCTCGTCGCAAACTTCTATGGCAGCAGCGCCCTGTACCTCTTCCGGCCTAATCTTCGGCCAAATGTGCAGTCGTTGGCAGTCCTACAGGTGAACTCGGAATGGATACGTTGCATGGCGTCAAACCCCCTTCTGTCAATGCAAACGGGACCCACTTACCGGCCCAAGCCAATCCCTCGGTCTA
Source organism: Volvox reticuliferus (assembly GCA_019650235.1). Lineage (NCBI taxonomy): Eukaryota > Viridiplantae > Chlorophyta > Chlorophyceae > Chlamydomonadales > Volvocaceae > Volvox > Volvox reticuliferus. The sequence goes on along the minus strand of BNCP01000011.1, from coordinate 926,050 downwards.
CTTTATTTCAAAGCAGCCACCGTTACACCACCTTGCGTTTGTATCCCCCCATCATAAACCCTAAGTTAGCCTTCAGGCAGAACGAACAGCGAATCGGCATATTCTTATAACCGGTTCGCGAGCTGTCCACTCTGTTACCACCTCTCCATGCAGACGGAATGCGGTCATAGCTGGGCTGTATGGAAGCAAGAAGGGCGTCGCTGGGCGGCAGTGTCAAACTATTGCAGTAAGGTGTGTGAACGCGTGCCCATGTTGGCGTGTGCATGTGTGTGTGTGTCTCTTTAAGAACTGAGTCGCAAGGTGTAGTGTGTACCCACATTTTGGGAGGGCCGGCTGAACTGGTTGGAATGGGCCTAACGGACCTCATGATATTGAGAAATGGACAGTTTTGTGTAGTGTTGTGCCCCCTCTTCCACGCGGCATGAGGGGGCATTTTATAAACCGCAAGCCATAGCACCAGCAGTATCGCTAGCGCTAGCACCAGCGCCAGCACCAGCACCAGGACGGCGCAGCATAGCTGAGTGATGCTCACCAGGGAGCGGCGGATAAGAGGGATTTGGGGTGGATACGTCTCTTTATGGTCTGAGCTTAGCTCGCAGGTTCCCCTTCGCTCTCTAGAGCTCCATTCTACTTGTCTTCCCTGCCTTCTTCGATGCTGTTCTGTCTGTCTTATTCGCCTTAGGGTTTGTCCCAGTGCGACGTCTGTGTCATGTGGGTGGGACAGAGCGGCGCCCACGCTTTAACGCAGTCAGCTGCCAGCTGATTCACAGTCTTTGGTAATAAGTGCGTAACGCCCATGGAGTCCATATACCGGGCCCATTTTTCATCTTTTAACCAATACCTCTTGTACCCTCCCCACTTGGGGTCACTGCTTATTTTTGTTATTGAACTTTGCATCTACGCCTCTGTCCCACCCGGCGTTTCTCCTGGGTTGCTGGTTACTGGTGGCACTCAAATCCTGTTCCCCTCTTTCACTGGCCCACTCATCTCGCAGGAGAAGCAGAAGGGCATTGTCATCTATGAGCTGGAGCCCTTGACTGGCTCTTCCTCGCAGACTCCGGACTGGGGCTTCAAAGCCGCAGCAGCCATCCCAGCAAATGGCTCCTCTTACGTGATGCACATGCAACTACCCTTCGGCCCCGAAACCAAATCCGTAGCTGGGCCCGGAACATCTGGATCTGGGTCCATGGCATCTTCTTACCGCGCGTCGAATGGCAGCTCGGAAGCCGCCGTACAGTCATGGAAGGACGTGCTAGCTATTGCGGAGTACGGCACCGGCCACTGGGTGTTATATGGCTTGGAGTACACCGAGGACAAGGGCCTGGTGGTTACGGAGCTGCAACGTACGATATTGCGGGGTGTAGCGTCATTAACGCTGTGCCGTACTGGCGGCAGCGGCGGGAATGGTGTTGATGGCGGCACTGGCGGGGGCCATGTGGAGATCTTCTTGATTGGGCTATCTTACTATGACAAGAGCTTCGCTACCCGCTCAGCAGTGTACAGGTGGGACAGTGTACAGTCGATTTGGCCCATGGTAAACTTACGATTGCAGTTTTTGATGCCACTTCCGATGATCTCACACAGTGTTTGACCGCCTTCATGCGGTGTAGGTGGGACCCCGCCAAACGCCACTTCGTGGTTCTCCAGGTATTGGCAACTCACGGCGCCCATGGCGCCCGGTGCTTTACACTGCGCAATGGGAGTCCTTCCACCACCACCACTACTGCTGCCGCCTCCGACGGCGGCAGCAGCAGCGGCGGTGGCGATGACGGCTCGCTGTTCCTAGCGATTGCTAACAGCCGCCAAGGGGAGAGCTTCGTCGCCAACTCGACGCTGTGGCGATATGACCCCGGATCGGAGCGGTTCTTGCTGCACCAAATGATCGTTACGGTGGGTGCTCATGATGTGGAGTATCTACAGCTGCCGGCCGCACCGCAGGCGCGGCTCGGCACCCGCGCGGGACGCGCAGGACGCAGCAATGCCTCGGGTGGCGAGCTGGTGGACGTGCTGGTGTTTGCGAACCGCGGGGCGGACCAGGTGAGTGTATCAGATAAGAGACAACACAGCAAAATACAAGCACAGCATAATAGATATTGACACCATCAAAGAGAAATTGAGGAGAAAAGGACGGAAGAAGCTAGAAGGGATGCGGGTTGTCCTTGTCCCTTGTGGTCAATCCGTACTTTGCATATTGCATATTGCGTACTGCATATTGTCATTACCCGTAAGCACAGTCACGCAGGCCGGCCCCCACTCTGCGGCCTGCATAATTGCTGATTTTATTTCCTGCTAATACCTCGCTGATCCGTATACCATATGTTGGTCATAAAACTGCAGTGGATCCTAATTAGTATCGTTGGCAAATCCTCAATTCACACAGTTCGGTAACGGAAAAGGTTCGAAGGGAGACGAGAGTTCTGCGCCTAGAGTCATGCCCCTGGACTATACCTGGGACCTCCTATTGTTTAGCCGCACCCAGGCCTCGGCTCCTCCCTCTGGCCCGTCCCCAGATTTGCAGCCCTTCCGAGAACAATCCGCTGCTGACATGGGTCGCCGAGCGACAGCGCTTTGAGCCCGCGGCACACCTGGCGGGCCTCCAGTGTGCCACGGGTCTGGCGACGGGTCGACTGGCGGGAAGTACGCTACTGCTCGCCACTGGAGACCGATCCGAGAACGGCAGCACATCGGGCCCGCTCACGCACATTTGGCGCGTTGAGTCGGCGGGAGCACGAAGCATGCGGGGGTTTGCAGGGGGAAGGTCAGGGTTGGACGGCGGGGCCAGGTTGGGGGAAGGGCTGGCGGCGGGCCTGGGACTAGCAGACACGAAGCGGCGGTAATGGGGACCTATTGATGAACGGGAGTGTGTAGTTAGCGTGGAATGTGTTTGGGGAATGTGTTTGGGCGCGGCGGTGGATAAAATGTTTCATGTCCTAGTGTAGTGATACATGTCGTCACATGGGAGGTAAGGCGAATAGACAAGTCCTTGTACGAGGCCTGGCTTAGGAGCTACTGGCTTAGGAGCAACTAACCGTGATACTGCCGGGTGTGGGTCTGGCGCTGGATGTCGGCGGCTGATCTGGGACAACGAGACAAGGACAAGGACAAGGTGTCATAGGTAGGGCAGGTGAGGGGGAGGACGTGATAATAGCCGAACTTGAGGCCCTTACATGCGGCCCAAGAAACGATGGGCCGCTGCTTCTATCAGTCCTGGGAGGGACCTGTGAGGACGTTACGCGGCTGGAAACGATTCCGTGGGTATCTTATTTGGCCATGGGCCAACGTAATGAGATGAAAGGAAGGGCCGCAGTGAACGGGGCGCGCCAACGTGCGGCCCTATGGCTGTAGTTCTCGGCCAGTTGGTATACGAGCAGCGGGTGGCGCTGTGAAACGGTTCTTTTCGCGCTGCTAGCCTGTATGCATGGCTCTGGCCTGTTTCCCTGAGTGCATAGCCATGCGGGGATCCTGATTGGGGGCGAGGTTGCCTTGAGTCACTGCCGCTGAATCGCATTAAGCATGGGGCGCCTCGCTCGCATGCATGGTAGAGAAGGATATATCCAAGCATCGAGAAGGCATCCATTCTGTCCTGCGTACCAATGTGCACATTTCCTTTATGCTGCTTATGTGTGTGTGTGTCGGCGGAGAGTATCATGCTGCATGTTGCTTGCCGTAATCAATCTACCGGCCGCCTCCAAATGATCTAGCTCCTGTGTTTCCGGATCCTTCGCTGTCGTACCACGTCAAAAGCGCCACGTTCTCAGTCTCTTACGCTCCGATATTTTTTCTTTCAATGGGACGTAACACAGAGGCGACAATAGTCCGTGTTCTGAAACGCATTAAAGCGTTTTTTACACATTCATCGGTCCCTGATAGAGCTATCAGCGAAAGCGTCTCGCTTGGAAGTCGGGGTGTTGCTGCCAGGGTACGCGCGTCTGATGGTGTGCAGCCCTCACCGACATTGTGTTTCCTCTTCGCAATGAAGGGGCTAGAACAGGTCATATAATCTATCTGTGTGTACGTGAATGTCTGGGTGCTGTCCTGTAGCGGACTAAATCAGGGAGGGACAAAAGGAAGGACAAGGAGGGCGAAGCTGGGTAAAAGACGGAAAAGCTGCTTGGCTTGACAACTGCGCGCAACTGCATGGAGAACAGCAGGGCTCAGAGGCTTGGTGGTTTCTTAGCGTATTTGCAATAGTTAAGTGACGGCAATAGTTAAATGTTGGGGACGGCGGCAGACACTATGATGCTATGATACTCGACGTCAGTGAGCCGGACAGAGCCGGAAAACCGATGATGCCTGGTGATGCGAGAGGTTAACAGAATTGTGAGGGCAATTCGAAGCTCCGGGTTCATAATAGCATATGGGTTTCCAGGTCGTGTGTGTTCCCCTGCTCCTTTCCTGTCAGTGGTCAGTGGTGTTATGGCAGCGACATCATGATGAGCGTCTTCCAGTGTGACCTTGTGGCGTTCTGAGGTCCTACGGTATGCACAAGCACGCACACGTACATGCATATGTCCACACACAGCGCCCCTTTGCATGTGCTGAAGGTGAAAAGCTTGTATGAGAGTGTGCGTTGAGATCCTATGGCCGCTACGGGCGAGTAAGGCAGGACGCAGATCTGTGTGTCGGGGAGCTTAATGCGAGAGCTTTATTAAACTGCTGGTGCATGAACCCGCAGGGGGAAAGGTTCATAAGGATAATGGTTTAAAGCCAAAGTTGTTCCCTCAGGTCGCGTAGACTTTGCATCCTTCGATTTTTAAAGTTTCTTAACAACGATGTAATCTGGTTCAAGATGACCGGTGTCTCTTGATGCATGTGTTATTATTACGTTGCTCCGCAGCCTCAACAATCTATGGTTATTCGGATGACTTCCCCCGACGATTAGAGGATGTTGAACTGGGGTGCGGAGATAGACAGCGCTTTGCTGCCAATCTTATTGGCCGATGAGGCCAAACAGGTCATCCAAGCCCTCGGCCGCGTTACACTCGATGTCGTTGCATCCGTTGCCCAAATCCAGCTCCATAAAAACTTCACCTTGTCTACCATGCCGTTGCAAAGAGGCATACGTAGCTTTCGACTTACCTCGAAAAGGGTGCCATGGCACCCAAAGCAAGTATTGTGCTATGGAGAAGCTCAGATCGGATAGTGCTTCCGACGCAGGTCAGCGATGAGAGCCACCGGTCACCTGTGAACTGTAGTAAGCTTGCAACCACATCACGGCGCCGTTGGATTTGCATGTACTAACCACCAGCCGTTAGATGAAGCCAGACACTCTGGCTAGAACGCTAGATGCGGTGTTTTCCGACCAACCATGCGCAAATAATCATTCTCTTCCTTCTGGGTATACGCGTCGCAAGCACGTTTTCGAGCTCTTATTCGTGGATGCAATTACTCAACCTGCACGCACGTGCGGTGAAATCGCATGCAGCTGGCTGCCAGTCGCAAGATTTGGGGACGCATAAAAAGCGCTACACATTCCTTGCTATCATGCATTGAACGTGGAGGTGCGTAACGTGATTTCGACACCTTTGCTTCCGAACTGCCATGCAGATGCAGACTCGATAAGACCTCTCAATCATAATATTGTAACCTGATCCAAGCATATGTAACGTGGCATATCATGTGTACGTTGTATGTGTTTCGCCTTTTTGTACTAGGTCCCTTCGCGCGGTTTCGAAGCAGCAGGGGACGCTTGCCAATGAATCGACCAGCAGCATTGGCAAATTCGTCTTCGTCTAACACATCAGGAGTGTTTGAACGAATTAGCAACCCAAATGCCGATCGTGGAAATAGGGCCAACGCAGTTGCGCCTGCAAATCCCAGCGACAGCATCCCGGGCACAATGACCACAGCAGGCGCTGCTTCTGCCTTGTCGCGGTCTGCGTTGTCGGGGCATCTCGACCGTGTTGCAGGCTGCCTTCTGGGCAAGATGTGTGCCGATGTGTTGGGCGCAGGGGTGGAGGGATGGTCCCCGGCGGACATACAGCTCAGTAACCCAAACGGCCTCACGGACTTCCTCAATACGGAACGGGGGTGGGTGTTCTCTGATTTGGGTCTGCAGAATCCCATTGTCTACGCTCTTAGGCTTGGACTTATTTGGGTCGGCTTTTGGTTGATTCTCCGCTCCGTATCTTCTCGACCGCCTTCACATCTCCTTGATTCCCCTTTCCTACACCCCTGCCTCCCATCCTCGGGGTACGTCCCGGCGGGAATTACATGATGCTGCGGGTCCCTCTTGGCATGATGATGATGATGATACTGCTGCTGCTACTGCTGCCGACGCCGCAGTTTTGGCTGTTACACAGGTAAGGGATCTGCTTGACAGCGCGGGCGCTTATTCTGCTTGTAGCTTGTAAGGAAACGGAAGCTGTGAAGGGTCATGTAACATGTAACAAGTTGCGAGTAGATAGGCGTGGCCTACTGTGACGTGGGAAGTGTGTGTTTTGGTCGTTAAATTTGAAGTTCTAAACTGTCCTACTGCCAACTGGTCTCTGTACAATCCGCTCCAACTACTGATCAGTCGTTCTGTTCGTTTCTGTTCTCACCCAGATGACACTCAGATGGCTATCGCTCTAACTCGCAGCCTGATTGCTTGCAACGGCCGGATAGACGACGTCCATGCAGCTCAAAGCTACGCCGAGGAGTACCAACCGTGCCGGGGATACGGCGGTACGGCATACAAGGTACTGAAGTTCCAGTTTGGCATGATCAAGTCAAGTGCGTCCCGTCGCACTCTTATTCCCGTTTAACTCCCTGTCCCTGTTCCTGGCTGTCTTTTTTCCAAAGGATGCACATTTCATTGTTTCATTTGTCATTTTTCTTTCGCAGATTCTTTCGGGAATTCGGCGGTTGGGTGTCGACTCGGAGTCGATCCGCACCATCGGCACCAAGTTAATTCCGACGGGGTCGTTTGGCAATGGCGGCGCCATGCGCATTGCGCCACTAGGCCTAGTTTACAGGTGAGACACGGACGTGCGCCCAGCCCCCACAAAAGGGGGATGAGGAACCGAGACGAAACGCTCCTGCCGCGCAGCACCCGGAGTACTGGCTTCCATGGTCCATGTTGTTGTACCTCGCGACTCGCGTGCACGCATATGGTATGCAATGTAGCACGGCCGATTGACTCATTTCCTATGAGTCCATGAACCGTCTGTATAAAGCATATCCGGATGCTCCTGATCTTTTACCTGTGCCAGATACGTTTTCAATTCGGCTCGCCTTGGTGCCATTCAGTTTCACCCAATTTCAAAACCCCCTAGGCTCTGTTCCGCTCAGGGCCCGGGTGCCGTGTCACGTCCGCGTTGCGTTCCGCCATGTTGCATAATTTTTCCGCGTCGTTTGCCGGCCTGCGTTGTGATGGCCAAAGCACGTGGGCTGACATGTACCTTCACTGTAGTCCCTCCCGCCACCACCTCTTACCCGCCCGCCTTCACTCCCCTAGGCACGCCCCTCCCAAGGTCCTTCGTGAGGCAGTCGCGGCGGCACTACGCTGCACTCACGTCCACCCTGTGGCTGTCGACGGGGCCTTCGTAATCGCACTGGCGGTAGGATACCTGGCGTTGCGGCGGCCGGCGGCGGCGGCCGCGGCGGCGACGAACCCGTCAGCATGTGGCCCCGCGGCCGCGGTGCCGGCCGCAGGCTCTGCTACCACTGACAATGCCAATGGATCGGCTGATGGCGGCAGCAATTCAGGCGCGGCGGTGGCGACGGCAATAACTGATGAGCTGGCGCAGGTTGCGACACCGCTGTTGCTGCTGGAGTACCTGTTGTCGCACAGCCCACTTCTGGAAACGGATGGTATGGTGCAGAAGCTGCAGGCGGTTAAGGCGTTCGTAGTACAGGTACGGCACTGTGCTTGGCGCCATCTGCCGTCTGTTCCATGCTTTCTTTTGCTCCAAGCTGCACCTCCCTGCTGCAACACATTTTCATCGCAGGCGCGGCAGTTTAAAGGACCGAATGAGAGCTGGGCGGAATATTTTTCCTCACCTGGATGGGCCGCGGAATTGCAGTTGCAAGCGGAGGTTTCGGAGCCTTTCCAAATCAGGGCCGACGACGCGGCGGCGGTGGCGCTGGCGGCGCTGTGCTGTCACTGGGACCGTCCAGACGACGCCGTGGTGGCTGCCGTACATTATGGCGGAGATACCGACACTGTGGCCGCGATTACAGGTATGTAACTCGTAGTCTCTCATGACTTGTACGACATTGTATTGCTAGCTTGCTGGATTGTTCCATCCAGTAACGTCTTCACAATACCGTTATGGCTTTTGATAATTAGCTATGGCAGTTGTACGTGAATTGCGGGATGCGCATGCCAATATTGCGTGTTATCTTTTATGCCGCCACTACCGCTGCTGTGTCCTAGGCGCGATGGCGGGCGCGCTATACGGCACTCAGTGGCTGCCGGCACGATGGTACGACAACTTGGAGAACGGTACCTCTGGGAGGGACGAGGTGCTGCAGTTGGCTGTTGAGCTTGCACGCTTCGACACCTGTACTTAGCAGCTAAAAAGCGGTTACGGCTCGACTCTCTGGCGAACGGCTAAGGGTAAAGAGTTGATATGTATGCTTCATCTTGTACAGCTGGCAGCTAAGGGTGGAGCTGGCTGGCGCATCTTGGCATTCATCTTTCTGCTTTAAGCTACCTGGACGAGATACCTTTGCAGTTTGTACTAAAGCTGCTACGGCCTCGTCACCCGCACGGATGTCCACTGTGCAAGTGGGTGGTGTGTGGGGTTTATTACGTGGTTGTTTTTATTGGAACGGGGGGGCATACGTTTGTGGCTAAAAGACATTTGTGGCGAGAAGGATCTATGAAGCTTATGGGATGATGCGTAGTAAGGATGGGCCGGTGGGCGGCAGCTACAAAAACGGTCCGCCACGTACAGAAATATTATGTGCTCCTCTTTACAGGGCGAGTCGCCCACAGTGTAACACCCCTTACAAATATCATCAATAAAATGTACCGATCACTAGGGCCCAGAACCAAAGGGCGCTTGCGAAGTAAGACGTCAGATGCACGATCAATGGCGCAGTTACAACCGCATGATATACAACGGTGCCTGATACTTCCCATGTGCTTCGAAACTTAGCAGAACATAGGCACAAACACAAACATACACAATACATACACAAACATACAATACAAATACATACAAACACGTAAATGCGTTGCTGCCATTTCAAAAGTGCTTGTTATTTTCCATGATGGGTATTGAATAAAGCTCCGAGGCTAGCATGTTGCGGGAGAATGATGTTTGCCGCGCCGTTTGCAGCGCCGATGAGGTCACCCTGTACGGCGTGCATGACCGGTGAGGTCATCAAATGGCCTTGGACCAAGCTTGGTTTCTTATAAAGCAGATAATGCAAATATCCTTAGCAACCATATCTTACATTCCCAAGGCCACCGATTGGGGCAGCACATACCCTACGTAGAAACAGCGGAAATAGAAGCGACGTCTTATTGGAGCCTGGGCTTGACCGCACTCTTCTTAGGAAGGTTAACATGTCAGAGAGCATTACCGACAAGCTGTCAGATGCGGCCAACAAGGGGGTGGAGCAGCTGAAGAAGACCTTTGCAGAGGGTCATAAGGATCAGGTGCGCCCGCTCGCTTCTGATTTAGACCTTCCGGAAATCGCCGCATCTTCCCCCTAACCACGCATGCCAACCGAAAAGTCGGCATGTTCACCATTCGCTCATGTCCCTAGGCGTAATTATATACAACCCTTCCGGCCGTCAGGCGACAAATTTATCTCCCTCCCGGAGCAGTACAAACACTATCGCATTCGCGCTCGGAAAAACGTTCTGTAGGGATGTGCAATCTACCTACACTGCTCCGACTAAGCCGGCTCCGCTCGTATTGCACCTGCGAAGTGCGGCTTACATATTTCGCCGGTTGTGAGGGCTTCGCGGTAACGCCATCTGTCGTGACAGGCTATCTCGCAACTCCCGCAACCCTTCCAAGATTTCTTTTTTCCTGAAGGTCCGATCCCTCACATCATCAGTCCCCATCATCGTCATCGTCCACTCGATAGCTTTTATTTGTACACTGGAGTTATTTGTCGACGAGTTTGACCCAGTTCAACTTTTCAGCTCATAGATTGGGTGCGTGCGGTTTTTCCCTTGGGTTTGAATTCCTCGGTCAGAATTTTGGAACCGTGATGGGTGGCGGTGAACGCGGCGGGGGCTACGACAAGGACCGCACGCAGACGTCGGCCGGCGAGGATGCCCATGATCTCGCCTCGGCCGCGGAGCGGAAAACCAACGAGGGCATCGACCAGATAAAGGAGGTGCGTGTGCCTTGAATTTGTACGGAAATCATGTCACCTCCATACATATGTTACTGATGTGGGTCACGCGTCCACGGACCTATTCTCGCATATTGACCCCTCCGCGTGTTTGTCGATCAAATAATTTATACTGAGCCCATGCTGTTACGGCTGCCTACTCACGGGCTATGGAGGGTGGTGGCCGCGGAGGGGCCAGAGCCCTCGCTAAAGGACGTGATCACGGGGCCTTTCGCATTCATGTGACAGTGAAGAGTTATGCACTGCTGTGATCTGAGATCCTCTCACTGAGGTGCGATGCAGCTGCAACAATCAAGGCGCCTCACTCGAGTGGTCCCCGTATCGCTGTCTCCTTAGGCATGGTACGCCTTGCAAAGCTGGAATCTTGCGTGGTTTCCTGCGTAACCGAGATGGCGGCATTTATATAGAGCAATAATTTAATGTGCAGTAATGGCTTTAAGTTTCATGGTGCTGGGTTTTATGTCCATTGCGCTTGATCCCTATCCTCTTGGTATTGTCCCCGTGCCTGCCGTCCATATCATACAACTGACAGGCCACACAGGAGACTTCGGAGCGTGCAGATGATGCCTACAAGGGCGTGAAGGGTCTTATGGCCGACGAGTCTGACCAGGTGGGGGGCATCGCGAAGGTTGCGACCCAGGCAGCATGTATGCCCCCAGCATGTACCCGAGCACGTACATAGTGTATAGTGTGCTGTATTGCCGAAGATCTTCCGTACATGTTTATCGCGTGGTGTGGTTTCGCAATTGCTCATCAGTGACGTGGGGTCCATTCTTTATATAACTCAGTTTGCCGGTTCCACTTCACAGTTTGGGTTTTCTGTATATTACTTAATTTCTCTCCACATGGATTCATAAATGAATTTATTTTCGTTGTTGAGAACATCATCCTTCGCTGGAAATGTTTGAACCTGGTAGTTTCCGCTGTTCCGCGTGCACGTCCTCCTCCCTTACAAATGCCCGCATGAGTGTCGTTGCCTTCCAGATCCGGAAGGCTGTGGACGATATGAAGGCCCGGGCGGCCGATACCGCCCCAGGCCACGACACCCAGGACCCACGGGACACCAATGAGACCGGCGTGAACGCGGGATTTGAGGTGGCACGTGACATGGCTGAGAAGACGGAGGATGTGCTGGGTGCTTAATGAGCATGTTGACTGCAATGTAGAGGCAGAGTCAGGGACCGTTCGATAATTGTGCAGACTTAACCAACTGGTGTCGCCTAAATACATGTTTTACACCACGTGCTCCATCCCCCCATACACCCGCGCGTCCTAGGGAACCTAGGTTCCAGGTGAGAGCGGAAAGGGGAAAAATGGACATGGGCGTACAGCGGGCTGAAGGGTGAAGAGTTGTAGGATGCAAGCTATGGGATCTGGTGCTATAATGGTTTTCTAACGCGATGACGACTTTCTGACGCGAGTTAACTCATATATGGATGCCTCGTGACAGTAAGGTAATGGTGGGGGCCGCAAAGCTGTGGTTTCACGCTGAGGATTGGAACTCCTGATGGTTTCATAGTCAAATGATGGTGTGTCGTCTGTCTGGATGCCCGCCTGTAGGAAGGTGCGGTATCTTGATTCTGCAGGATCATAGTTTACGCACTATCCGGGCAACTTGGGTTCATCGTTGATTTGATATGTGGTTCGGTTTCCTAGTTGTTGCGAACGCTGTTTACACGACCCAAGCTAGGGCTGCGGCCTGTGCCTATATGCAGCCTTTGCAACCGAAAATGGTCCTGCACTATAAGATTGAGAAATTGTAAAGCGGTTTTTTTCTAATAGAGGTGCCCAGTGATAATGGGATTCTGGAGGAGTGAGCACGTGTGACCACGTAGTGAAACAGACACAAACCAACAAGAAAATGCTCAGTTATCCTCATAAGATGGCCGCCTTCTTACCGTTTTTTCCATTCTGGACCCGGGATTCTTAACATAAGAGGCAAACTAAGAGCGTACACCCAACGCAGCGCAAGCATTTTCCTCTCACCCACACAAGGCTTTTTTGACACCATAAAAGCTATGAGCTACGGTCATTGCTACCGCTTTATTTAGCTTGTCTAGTAATTGTTATCAGTTAGGTAGTTATCTATTTTTAGGTAGTTGTTTTAGTTTATTTTTGGATGTTTTAGTTTAGCAGATTTCCTCTGTCGTACTGTCACCCCTATTACCGAGTCCTTGTAGTGTAAGGCACTCGGGAATTTTTGCCGTCGGCACCAAAACGCAATTACTTGCTCGTGAATTCTCTTTTATTTAGCTGATCTAGGAATCATAAATGCTATCTTTTAGCTGTGATCTTTTTTCCTCTTTTACTCAGTTTAGCAAACTTTTGTCTGTCGTACTTTCACTTCGTTTACTGTAAATGAATTTTTAACTATGATCTTTTATTTATTTTCCCCTTGTATTTTACTTTCGCTATGTTCTGACGCTGATGCCAGACGAGGATATGTTGGGGAAGGGGACTGACAAGGCAAAGGCCATGATGAGTGGGGAGGGAACAGGGAAGAAGAGAAGAAAGAACAGGCAGGAAGGGCGGGACAGAGAGTGGGGAAGGGAGGCGCAGGAAGGGAGGGGGAGACAGAGAAGGGGGAGGGAGTCACAGGGGGCTTAACTTTATTATCAAGTCCTCACATTTTTATCACGTTGGGATTCCTTTTACCTGGATATACTGCTATTGAGGAATGATTTTTATAACTTAAAATGCCTTTGCTTAAATTCAATATCTCAATGTTAACATTTTAAATATCTCAGAGAAATATTAGTCAGGTGCAGGGAAGTGGGGTAGCAGACCCCACAACCTGCACGACCACCGTAACTTTCAGGGCCAGAACAGCATTATAAGCGGTAGCCCCATGGATATTAAAAAGTATGATGGTATTCTGTGGAATACAGAGAATGAATGGAATGGCCTAAGTCATCGGGGCAGTGAGGATTGTACGATGGGGAGTCCTGCATATGATGGGGATTGTGCATGGCGTCATCATACTCGTATATTTGAATGGTGCAGTAATCCAAAATGCTATGACAGGACTGAAGAATGGAAGGACGCTACCCAATAACACTACTCAATGAATAGTTAACGAGGATCATTTGAAGATGACGCGCCTGCATGTGCAGCAAGTCCGAGGTGGCACATGGAAGCACGACACTTACGACAAGAAGAGTATTCGTCGCGAGATCAAACAAGGGGGTTGGCTCAATGTTTCGATTTCATCGTTTCAACATTTAACTAAGTTATTACAGCGAGTAACCATCGAGCCTATTTCTGTAGGTGGCCACAGGCCAGTGCTGCGCCTTTACCTTATGTGACCGTTAAATGTGACGTTAAGGACAGGTGCTGCTTATCAAAAAGATTAAAAATGCCAACCATGTCATGGAACCGTGTGGACGGGTTTGACGGAAATGAGGCGCGTCTCGGGTCACGCCTTCCCTCGGAGGCACAACCAGCGCTTTCACTGCTGAGCGAAAAAGACTACCAATACAGTGATTATTATCGGCCAAAGTCAGTTGTACTGGAAGGCTCTACCTGAAATTGAATAGCTCTGATGAGTCGGCAACCAAACGCAGGCGGAGCAGCAAGGATGGTGAGGATGTGGAACTCGTCGAACTGGAGGATGGGAAAGGGCTCCGTGCGTTTCAGGACGACCAGGTGAGTTATTGATACTTGGGCCGGCAGCGTTCGGATTTACTGATGAAGACCCCAACACGTTTTGACTTCAGCCGGACCTCTATGCTAAAAAGAAGCGTCTCGGAGTTATTCTACCGGATTCACGGTTCAGAAAAATGTGAGTTAAGGGATTGGCCAGGGTGCTCACTTATGAGTAACACCAAAATACGTTCTTTTACAGATGGATCAATGTACAGCTCTTTGTGGTCCTCTACATTATATGGGTGACTCCAGTTCGTGTGGTAAGCTGGCCTGACCCTTGGGACACACGCAAAGGGTTGGGAACGGCGACGTGCAGGGTGCTCGCAGGTTTCTGATGACCGCGTAGGTTCCAGCACACACATTTTCCTTACTAGAAGCATGAAAAGCTCAGCGGACTAAGAACCAACGCGGTTATGCGTACCCTTCAGAACCCTGGTGCCCATTCCGTCTGGAGTGTGGCTTGCTTACGGCAAGATAATTTTCAGAATGCGTCGCAAGTACCAAACACGTTCGGCTGTTCCGTGTCGAAGCATCACGATGTGTAGATGGGGATGCTCTGGCTGACCTCTTTTTGATTAGGATGTCTTGGCTTGCCTTCTTACTTGCGCTGGCTCTAGGTGCCCCCGGTTGATTGGTGCCCTGTATTGCCCAGGGAGAGGAATCTGCCGAACCCATTTTCTTCCACAGCTATTTTGCCCTGTTGACCGAATTTTTCATTGGCTTGCGTAGGGCTTCAACAAGCCTGCCAGCGGTTTCTGGTTCTGGCTGGAGGGCTTGATTGACATTTTCTTTTACACAGATCTTGTCCTGAACTTCTTCACAGCGTACGAGGTGAGGAGTGATGCGTGATGCTCCTGGTAGCGTGCTGTGACCTGATGAGTTTTTTGCGTTGTGACTAGCGGGCCTTCGGTGCGTCTCTCAATGGCAAGCATCCTTACAGCTGAGCGCACCTGTGTAGCGCTCTTGGGACGTCTGTTGCTCTTCCTTCCCCCATTCTGTCTTTTTCTGTCCTGCCCGCTTCTTTAATTGTTACTGTTGCAGCAACCTGTAACGGGCGAGTTGATTACTAATCACCGTAAGATTGCGTTGCGGTACCTGAGGACCTGGTTCGTGATTGACCTGCTGGCCACCTTCCCATCAGATTACGTTGTGCGCGGCATTGAGGTGAGGACTGAGTGCATGAGAAAGGAGGAGGTCAGGAAGGAGGAAGAGACGAGGCATCACTATGCCAGGCGGGAATGAAAAGGAGCAGCGGTGCAGCCGGCTGGACAGAGTCGTGCAGATCTCATACAGCTGTTGTTGGGGGCCACATATCGAGAGGGCTCTGTGTTTCTGATAAGCGCATTGTTTGTTCTTGCCTGCTACAACTACGGGAACGACTCTGTACATATAGCACCCTACTTGGCCCCTCCCTAGAGTCTGGATTCTTTCATTTCAATCGGTCCGTTAATTCGTTCACCGGTCGTAGCCTGCCCGTTGATCAGTTTACAGTACCCCTGCATGCCAGTTATGCTTAGCATGCAGTGCGCAGCGCCATCCTTGCGGTTACGGTGACCCAATCCATTGTTTTCCTATTCCCCATGCATGCTACTTTGTTGGTGTAACCCTCAGGGCACGTGGACCTGCAGCGTACTGAACAACTGTGACCTGGTAGTGCACAACGACTCAGCCGCCAGCTTGGTGGTCATGCTGCGATTGCTGCGATTTTTCCGAATCCTCTGGATCTTCAAGAATTTCAACGTTCTGTCCGTCAGCACAGTGCTCGGCCGTCTACAGGTGCGTACGGATCCTAAGCGTTTTGGGTTGAGGGCAGAGGGCCCGGTTTACGAGCATAGTTAATTCGATCACGGAGAGGGAGACGGGGTGGGGATGTGGCACGGGGTGACATGGTAACAGTGGACTGGTCGTATCTTCATGTGTGTCCCATGAGGAATGTGAGTAGCGGGACTTAAATAATTGTAGCGAGAAATAAGAACGGATCGGATGTCGATACTCAGGAAGACGCCATGGAAGGGATGACAGGGTTGCGTGTATTGTGCACGCATGTGGTCGGGTGCGCCCTACAGGATGAGTTCTACGCGGCGCGTTGGGTGATCTCTATGCTCGAGCTGTTGATCGTGCTGATCTACCTGGGGCACCTGTCCGGCTGCTTCTTCTATCTATTCTCTGGACCGCAATGGTGGACCAATGGTAAGCGAATGGTGCGGACTCTGATTCAAACCTGAGTCCTTGAGTCGGGAACTAGTACGCGACCCCCGTGTACGGTGGAGTGAGAGCCGAGGGAATTGCTGCTAAGGAATTGCTACCGTGTCAGACCGTGGTGAAAGCTGCAGCTCCTCAGCTCCCTACAGCTACATCGTCCATGTGGGCCGAAGTTTACAAAAGTTCGTGTTCTCATGGCTACCCTGCAGAGGAAAAGCTCCTCATCAACGAAGGCGAGCTGTCCACTTGGGTGCTTGATAAGATGGGCGGATACTACACCGTGGCCATGCCGACGATCAGCAACACCCGGCCCGACAGCTCCTCGCCGCAGATATCCTCCGTCGCCGCCAATAACACGTGGTACAGCTGCGATGAATATTTTACCCTTGTCCAGTGCCCAAAGTGCGAGGCAGCGCCGTACCGTTGCAAGAGCGATTTTGGCTTCCCCTACAGGTACTAAATGCGGGCGCGCCTGTTGGTTTGGGCCCTCTGGAGGCGTGTGCCAGAAGCTGGTGTCCATTGCCAGGGGCCGGGGTGTGTATCGAGACTTTGAGAGATGGCGTTTGGGGAAAGCGGGGGTGTCAGGCATCGCAGGTGAAATGGAGCTCATGTGGACACCAGCAGCGCCTAACTGGGTAGACTGCGGCGATTTGGTTTAATGCTGTCTCATATCTGAAGTTTGAACCCAATATGCCTGTGCCCTGCGTGCGTGCGTGTGTGTGCGTGTGTGCGTGTGTGTGTGTGTGTGTGTCCGCGCGTGCAGGTACATCACGACCATGTACTGGGCATACACCACCATGACGACAGTGGGCTACGGGGATATTTACGGGACCACAATAGCTGAGAAGGTATGAAACTGGGTATAGGTTGGTGTCTTCATGCTCGTCCTCTTTTCGTTGTTCACTTGCTTGAACCGTAAATGATAGCAACAGCAGGTAATGCCCTCCTGCGCGGGGCGACGTTTTCGTCCCCCCAACCACACGTGTAGATTGCGGACAAGGGCGGGAAACCTCTGCAATTTGAGCACGCTCCTCGCATACGGACGCCGCTGCTCATCAGGGCTTACGCTCTCGCAACTGTGCATTCTACGCGCCACCCCCACCTGCCGCATGCGATCTCATATGCTTTCTGTGCGTCAATGCGTGAAACCTTTCCCGTGGGCCTAATCTTGGCTTCAGCTTGCGACCCGTGCGTGCGGTTTCCCGCCGTCAAGAATATGTTGTCTGTCGTTGTGTTCATCGTTGCAGATATGGTGCATGGTCACCATGGTCATTGGGGGTTTCTTCCTGTCGTTTTGCTTTGGCCGCATGGCCTCCATCGTGAGCCGCTTGGATGCGGATAAAGTTGCGCGAGGCGAGCAGCTGCACGAGCTATCAGCGTTCATGAAGGACGTGGAGCTGCCCCGGCCGTTAGCGCGCAAGTGAGTGTGTCCCTTTTCAATATAGCGGAGCGGGTTTCGTTTTATCTCTTACGCTCGCTTCTTAATCCTTCTCTTAGGGTGCTCGAGTATAACAAAAAACAGAAGGTCCGCGCCTACGACCGTCAAGCAGTGCTGGCCCGGCTTCCCTTTGAGCTGCGTGCCAAGATCCTTCGCCACCTGTACCTCCCCACCGTCGCGCGGGTGCCGCTGCTGCAATCCATGGCGGAGGACGACGTGTTCCTCACAGACCTATGCGTGCGGCTGCAACCCACGCATTTCTCTGCGGACACCTTCGTATACATGCGCGGCGAAAGCGGCTCCGACGTGTACATACTGCTACAGGTTCGCGGGTGCGGTTGTGGAGAGGCAAACCTGCATTAGGCCCCGGCCATTAACCCGCGCCATTTTCGCCATAGATATGCCGTCATACATTTGCGCTTGTGGGACCCCCGGGGAAATCAGGCCTTCCAGCGGTCTCGGTTAGGTGTCGTCAACTTCATTCAGGTGGAGGCCACCTCGTATACTTCCGGTGATATCGTCTACCGGGCTATTGACGCTGAGCCGGGCTGCTACCCGAGACCCGAATGAGAGTTGTTTTTTGCCCAAATCAATATTGTGTTACTTGCACAACTGGACGATTGCGAAACTTTGCCATGTGACATTCTGTCACGCCCTCACATTTCCCACAGGGTGAGCTCCAGGTGCTGGCGGCGGACCTGGGCGCGCTGCTTTATTGCGTGCCGGAGGGCACCATCTTCGGCGAGGGTTCTGTGCTCCGGCAGCTTTTCAACCAGGAAGGCGGCAAAGTGAAGCGGCGCGAGAATGTGTTCTGCAAAACCCCTTGCGACATGCTGCGTATCCCTGAGGAGGATATCAAGGACTTGTGCGAGCATTACCCAGAGCTGCTGAGGTGAGACTCTATGAACCGTTTGGGGGTGTTGGAAGTAAATCGGGCTCAGACCTCGATTTGCGTAAATCAGTTCGGTGGGTTCGCGATGAAAGGCCAAGCTGTGGTCCACAGCCTCACACTCGCTCGCTGCGGTGCCCACCGCTGCATTGGTCCCTTGGATTCCTTGCGTTCCTGGCCCCGTGGACCCATCTTCCCTTCCCGCTTCTTCACTTTGCAGGGGCCTACGCAAGTTGGACGTTCTACGACAAGCCCGTGCGCAGGAGCGGCTTGCTGCCATCAAAGAGCAGCTGGAGAGCTCCTCCAAGCACAGTGCGCCGCCATCAGACAGGGAGGGTTCCGCTCTGTTGGGCGGAAAGCAGGGCTCCTTTTCAATTACATCGGCTAATGGCAGCGCCGGAAGTGTTAGTGGGCTGGCTGCTGCGGCCAAGGCTGGCGGCCATGGGGGATCAATGTCCACAGGCACAGCCGCAGCTGCGGCTGCTGCGGCTACGGACGGGGCGCAGGCGCGAGCCACAGACCGGTTGCTTTAGGCACATGGAGTGCCTGTCTTGAGCTGAGGCGCGTGGGCTCTACTGCAGCCTGGGGAACGCAGGGAAAGGGGACTAAATGCAGATGTGAGGGAGGGGTCGGAATCGGGGGGGGGGGAATGGATGAGAAAACATTTGAATTTAAGCCCCAGTGGGGGGGCTCATGAGCGGGTGCGAGTGACTGGCTTGTGGTATGAGCTGACATAAAGTTGTGGTGTTGGCTCGTCCCCTTATTTATGCTGGGCCGTCAACAGCTATCCCCGTATGAAGTTCTGCATAACTTGAAAATAGAGCTCTCTGGGTAATTCGTTTCAAATATTGCTATAGCGCGCTTTCACTCGCGTATATATACAGGGTTTGGACCAGCTAATTACACCGTAGTTCCGTAGAGGCATTATGCGGACTGCATGTCATGTGATCGAAGGAGTAATCTCGAGGCAGGGCCTGTTCCCTTCGGACATGGGACTAGAAAGCATTCATAAACATGGTTGGGGTCCAAGAGGGTGATCGAGTAGCGGGCGCCCCATTGCATGATGTGACACCGTGAACAGGGTCGGCAAGTGATATGCACTGTTTGCACATCGGTCTGAAATGAGAATGGTGGGTTCATTACTTTCACAGGTATTGTCAGCGTGGTGTGCGGCTCGCCTCACCCCTCTACAATCAATGTCTTAAATTTGTGTAGTGATATCTCTCTTACTATATCATGTGTGGCCAGGGCGTAATGTTCCGCTTGCATGACCCTCGTAATTATACGATATCGGGAAAGTAATGTTTAACGGCATTGTGGAATGGCGGTTCGTACGGTTTACTGGGCGCTGTGTCAGTTCCCTCCAAGACGGGCAATGCAATTCAATGTTAACGTTGTTCAGAAGTTACCGTGACTGTTTGCTAGTCTAGGTCCCGCGGCATGTCCAGGAAGGCTTAAAACCGTACGTTTGTAGGACCTCGGTGACGTACAGTATACGCGTTACGACTGCTGTACTATAGCGCCTGACGTGCTTGAAGCGTGTAGAAAATGTGCCAAAGTATCGTCACCTGAGCGAATGATGGGGTATGATGGGCATCGGAGGCAACCGCCTGACCGCTTGCCATTGCATGATTTGCGCCGTGAGGCCATAGCAGCAGATGAGGAGCAACCCTCCTCTTCGGCGGTTGCCTTGCAATTCATTAGGTACGCTGCAGTCGTTAAAGCCACCTTCAAAGGCTCTTTGGTGGTACATCCATCTGGGAACAGGTTTCTTAAATACGGTTTCGTAAACACGGTTAATCAACGGGGCGGGCAGCTGCAGGGGTACGTTACACAGTACTAAAGCGCTACAGTGCCCCATGGCTTTGGTCCACCTTGATCCGTGGATGTGTGACTGGCTCAACGATTGGTATGTGTACTGATCCTTACAGAATTTGATTATTAAACAAGGCTGCGTTGACCGCCGCATCAGCCCGACGCAAGGGCTCAACCTGCTCCCGTCTCCCATCAGTGATTTCACGGCAGGTCATAAGTCAAACCTTATAACAATAATGAGCGACCTCTGTTATGGACAGGACAGGTCCAGGACTTGAGGTCAGGCCGGGCAGCGCAATGAGCTCGATGGCGGTGGTCCAGTGGTCTAGCAGATAGCGGCGATAACAGGTCGAGCTTGGGCGTGTCCGGTGGTAAGGCATGCCAAAGCACCGGTGCGCAATGCACAATCATAGCCTGCTGTTGCCCTAACGTCCTTTGATGTGTACCTCATGACGTGAATAAACAGCAGCGGTCCCAAACGACAAGTGCACAGCGCAGCACTGGCCCAGCGCTCAGCTCGCTTATGACTACCAACAGGAAAAGGTAAGGGCGCAATCGGGATCCATTGGGCCCCAATGATCCTGCCACCGTGTTGCGAGGGTTATACGAGCACGTCCCCTTAGGTCATCGAAACGACTAAAAGATATGGTGATCCTCGGCGCATTGTTTGCAATGCGCGGCCGTCCGTCTTACCTGTTAAGGTAAGCACCACACGACCACTGGATGCACAAATAACTCACGCTCTTTCTCTTTAGGCAGACGATCTGTAACCATCACCGCCATCACCGTCGGCTACTTGTTACGCTCGTCTGCCAATACCCCGTCGCATCCGCCGTGCCGCAACTCACTTCCGCTTCTTCGCCTTTCGCACATTTTCCTTGCCTCTTTATTTATCTTCGGAAGACCACGAACACGCGACCGCACTGAACCACGGGCACGCAAAGCACATAAATAAATTGCCCTGTAGCACAAAGCGGGAATCGCATTCGGCCCGCGGGCTGATCGATGACCCGCATTAAGAAGTTATGTCGCGATGTGCTGGCGCCATGCGTGTCAACCATTGTCCGCAGTGAAAACATGGAAATCGTCATCCGCGGGATCGCGGAATGTCAAAAGGGAGGATGCAAATGTATACAACTCTCTGAGCGCAGCGGACGAGGGTAATCCCACTCCCGACTGACGACCTCTGGATAGCGAAGACCTCAAGTAAGGTTAGAATCACAAAGATCTCGACATTTCAAGTCATATAGAACCTTAACACGATGCAAAGCCCTATTAGCGTCAAGGCTTTACCCCAATTCACGCCGTGCTCCGTGACAACCTGGGTTACGACTCCAGGCATCAGGTGTTTCCATTTACAGCGAGTCTCACACAAAGAACTTGTCGAACTTGTTTGTCAGGCCGTGCAAGGAATAAGCAAGTTCTGATTCCTTCACAACGCTGAATTCAAACGTTACCCCAATATACATATACACAAACCCAACAATGCCACAAAGACCATACCTCAGTATTTTACCCTGCCGAGAGAAGGCCATTTAGAACGCCTCCCTCAAGGCCGAAGGGAATTTACAGCAATTTTATATGTTCGCCTCCCCGAGACTGTACGTTGCAATTTTCTGCACGGAGTAACCACCTGCCAAGCCACTCATAATTCCAGCCAATCACCACGCCACGCGTATCTGCCAGAACCCATAAAAAAACCGGGAACCGAGAAACAAACAGGTAGACTTGTTCGCCATATTCAGTCAAACATTAGGCAGCAGCAGCACAACGCCGCCAATGCACCCAAGCCGCAGCACCATTTCGAGCTGTTGTCTTCGTGATGATGATGTGAATGGTGAAGATTCGGATCTGGGCCCTGTATATACACCGGCTGGGCGTACACGCCCGGTGCTGCTGGCGGTGGATACCCGGCCGGATACCCTGTGAGGCGGACGTTAGGCACGAGGGCGCAAAAGCAACATTTCGCGAATGGCACAGAGTGGCTGTTTAATTTCTATCTAAATACCTAGGTCTATAACCCTGCCATCCCCCAGGCAGAAGTAATGAGCCGTCGCGTTAGGTCGAAGACTTTGCCGTCAAACAAATCCAAATGGCGCTCGACCGCGCTGTGGCCGATGGGCTGATTGACAACATCAGGGCAGTCGCAGCAGCACATTAGGTGGAAGCCACCACCGACCATCCTCATCGAGGGACGAAGATGCTCACCAGGGGGTGGGGGTCCGTAGGCGCTGGTTGGATAGCCCGGTGGCGGAGGCATGTACCCAGGGGGCGGGACCCCATAGCTGGGCACGGGTGACCCATAACTTGGCCCTGATGGGACGTAGGGCGGCGGCGCAGGGTATCCTGTACATGTGTACATAAGGTGGGAGAATAGTTTTAGTACTTTGATATGGGCAGCTGCGAAGGATGTTGGGACATGCGGAGGCGATGCAACTCCACGTTACGACTTGTACACGGCTGCTCGCGTTGAGAACTTGAGCAGTAGGGGGCGTATCGATTTCAATCAATGTTCGACCCCATAACATAGATCGCCTATGTGCATCACGCAAATTCGACACAACGCTTAGGGTCAACATAGCATCCATTCCAACCGGTCGCTCAAAAATGGCTTCATATGTCTTCCAGGCCTTAGCTTCCTTGGAGTTTGTGCTCACCCGGCACAGCCTTGCTTGGGTCGTGTCCGGGTGGGGGCGGGTAACCTGCGGGAAAGTGGACACCATGGCAACAGGTAATGGATTCTGGGGCTTCATAAATGCTAACGTAAATTGCTTGCACAGTTGGATCATAGCATGGTAACGCAACGCAATAGCGACTTAAGATATCACTGGTTGTTCTGGTCACCCGTTGAGGAGCACTGAAAGATAGATTATCAGAAAAGATTTGTAAACTTATGAATTCATCAACATTATCCATTATCGATAGCGCTTTTACAAAAATAAGTCGTCACGTAAGGTCCGCGTCTTACGTGCTTTAACCCTTTTGACCCACCTGACATTCTCAGAACTCCCTTAGCTGGAATCAAATCTATGCGCTACGAATTGCCCTGCAATAAACATCATAGGATATCAACCCTGTCACGTCCATGCAGGCACGACGAGTGACGGAATTGGAGCCCATGCAAGTAAGCTCTAACAATAAATACAATAAGACGTCTTAAAAATGCTTGCAACTTGCCGGTCTCCACTAGAGCTGAAGTCCGCTTGCCTCGGCTCACGCGAAGAACGCAAGCTAATAGTTCTTCTTAACGATGGTGTGCCAAGCTTAGTATAAACGTAGGCAAAATATTATACCGAGAACTCTGCGGGCACCCGTTATTGAATGACATGGGCTTTCGGTTGACGGAGAGTACGATGTTGGCATGCAACTATGGGAATTTGGGCACCTCAGCACAGAGATGACATCGCATCAGTAAGTTGCTAGGTTGATGTCCAATAATTGTGATAGTGGATTTGTTAGGAGTTAAAGAAGATGCAAACTGGAACATGACCACAGGCATGTGTCAGTCAGGAATTGTGGCAGGTGCACAACCCTTAAGGCTCATTTTATATTTTACATATAATTTCAAAAGCAAGAGCTTGTAGGGGCAGTTCCATTCGGCTACAGCTGGTATAGAGCGCCGCACACTTTCTTATTCCTTGCAGTCGGCTAAACGGGTAAACGGGCTCGCTGTCGTCTCTCAAACAGTTCACGCGCGACAAATCTCCCTTCCTCAGCAGGCCTCTACGGCCTCTTGAAATGCTCCAGCAGATGACCTGCAACTACTTCCTCTCGTAACGCCGTAGAACTAAACCGAATTCTGCACAACTGATTTGCGGCGCATGTACACGAAAGCTCTGGGAAGCTGCACCAACCCTCCCATCGCTCAAGCCCGCGTTATATTACGCGGTGTCTAAGCGCTGTCTCTTCACAATCCTGCGCAACCTGACTCACGCCATTTTATTCTTGCGACCCGCCGCATTGTACAATATTGGCATGTGGCCTATTCATTGCACTTGCGCCTTCTGCCGCAACTCTGTTGAGGAGATATCCAACCGAAACGTCTCTTCAGGCAATGAAATTGGAAACAGATCTGCCAGCTCCGGAACCATGTCCACATCAGCCAAAGAAAGAAACCGGCCGCTCAGGGCGTCCTTCCGACCCGCGACGATGAAGCTGCATCCGTTCTGACGCAACCTGGGGGGGGAGGGGAAGAAATCAGCACTTGAGACCTGAGGCTACTACAGTGGCGAGGTAGGTTAGGCGATACGGTTCCACCAGCGGGTAATGGCGGCATCATCCCTATCCTCCCCAGTTTTTGTGTACTCTGGCTTTTCCCCATCCCCTATCCCCCTCCTAATCCCTCAGGACAACGAGGGAAAACCCTATCACCATCACTGGCCTCGGGGCCACCAGGCCGTTCCCATGCCATCCGTATTCAAACCGCACCTGGAGAAGTCAAGCAGCATCTGTGTGTACGAATTGCCGTAGTACTTGGGCAGTACAAGCCGTGCAGCGGTGTCGTACCCCACGACGAATCGGCTTCCAGGCAATAGGTCTGCCTTATTTGTGAACAGTGGTGCGCGCGTGACGACAACGGGGAGGCCCAGCGCCACAAACTGCGCCACACGTCGCCGGATCTCCTCCGCGGACAGCAAGCCCTGGGATACGAATAACAAACACAGTGGACCAGGCTTTGACCGCGAATTCCTTAACAGTAAAACCCTCTCGGAGGGCTCCAGCCTTACGGTATCCGCCTGGAGCACATTTAACCGTACACGGGTCCGTACACATGTAGCATCACATAGTTATCATACGGTACCTTATCTGCGTTCTGCACTGTCAGCTCAAACGCGCCCTCCAGGGGGTTTGCCCCGGTGGCGGCCGCCGCCTTAACCCCAGCTGCTAACAGCTCCTGGTGACCTGGAGGCATCGGAGCACGGTGCAGCATGGAAATAATTAGGGTTACCAAAGTCTTAGGAAAGGGAGAAGGGAAAATAGTTCCAATAATAAATGCAGCTATAAATAAAGCGTAAAAAGGCTTGTTCAAGACATGACGCAGGTTAGGACCGGCCCGGAAACAAGTATGCATACCGTGCCGTACGACATGTTTCCTAAACATGCAACATTCCTGCTCCGGCTACCTTGATGCAGCGGATTGAAGGAGCCGGGCAAGTACACCCGGCCCCGACGAGGGGCGTCCACCACCACCTCCCGCCCGCAGAACTCCACGCACCGAACTTCACCACGCAGGAGCCGCTGCACCGGGTCCTCTGCCGCCTGCCAGACATCGTGCAGGATATCATAGGGCAGCGAGTGTACGGCAGCAGGCCCCGTCGCGCCAGCGGCTGGCAAGGCGCTCGTTGATGCGGAGGAAGTCTCAGCACTTGACGCAGTTCCGTTTCGCCCATTGCCGCTGTCGGTGGCCGTCGCTGCCGCTGCCGCGGTGGTGGCGGCCGTGTCAGGGTTGATGAGAGGGAGCTGAAGCGGGGAACTGTCTGCGCCACTTGCTTCCGCGAGAAGCTGCCAGGGGTCGGAGTGGCGGGAACGGTGCGGTACTGAGCTACAGAAATATAATACGAAATAAGGCCCATACAGTCACAGACAGAACTCGGGAAAGTTAGCAACCTGGGGCTTATGCTTGGGATTGGTATGGCCCCAGGCCAGTGGCATCTGCTTGGGCAATGCTAGTTGTGATCTGCCTACGATTTTTGCCACCCACTGACTTTTACACACAGACCTACAGACACGCAGACACACAGACATACACTGTTCACTTTTCTCTTACGTCATGCTGCAGTGGCTCGATACCTTGTGTTTCCTCCCGCCCCTCGAAGTGAAGAAAAACATGAAAACCACATATTGATCTTTTACTTCCTCTTCCTTGAATTTCTCCCAACAGTATTCCTGCTTTGAAATGCTCGCTTTATGATTTGCTATATGCCATACAAACGTGTCATACCTTAACGAGCAGTCTGCTGACCAGGTCATCTTCTCCAACACGGGTTCGGGTCCCCTTGGCTAAAGTCAGCGTCAAGCAACGGGAGCCTCCGCCTCCATGTACTGCCACAAAGGCCCTATGGTCGCCACGCTTTATGTCTACCTGATAGCATGACACCACACACATGTACGATAGATTAGTCAGGTGAATTTCACGGCATGGCGGAACACATGGATGAGGAGTCGAAGAGCACCGATGTCCAAATCACGTATGAACTTGCAAGTTATGTGTATATGAGAAGGTCATCGTTTATTACTATGGCTGGACCCCCTGCTGCAGCTGCTGCTGAGGTGGCAGGGCAGGCTGCACCCCCTGCTGCAACTGCTGCTGTGGTGACAGGGCAGGCTGCAGGCCCTGATGTGTGGCGGAAGGGGGCTGCATATCCTGCTGTGGTAATGGCAGCTGCATGTTCTGAATCTCCACATCCTGCTACTGCTGAGGGGATGGCATATCCTCCCACTGCAGCTGGTGATTTTGAGGTGGCTCATCCCACCACTACTGCTGCTGTGGTGGTGGTGATGTTACATCCTGCTGCTGCTGCTGGTGCAGCAGTGACATTGCATCCTCCTGCTGCTGCTGCTGCTGCAGTGATATATTATCCTGATGCTGTGGCTGTGGCTGCCCAAGGTGCTGCTGCAGCTGCATTTGCATATATGCACAGTGGGAGCTAGAAATTGAACGAATCATAAGATGACATGACATGTTTCGTACCCTCTGTATCATGCCTGTAGGTGAGGGGCTTTTGAGTTAGGAATGAGATCTGAATCTGAACCTTGATCGTAATAAATGATGACCTCATATGTAGTAGTCGTAGACGTATGGCATACACTATCACAATAGAAGGTGCAAGAAGCACCCTGTCAACATCTCAAGAGGCCTTTTCAGCAATCAACTACATCATATTCTCCACACACCAAACAGGTGTGAAGCTGGAGGAACATGCAAGAGCTTTGTCAAAAACAAGATGTTCAGCATCAATTGCTGCAACAGCACAGTGTGCTGCTGCAAGGCCTGCACCAAAAATAACAAGATACTCAGTCAAAATAACAACGTCTGCAACAGCACAGTGTGCAGCTGCATTTGCATATCCTGTTGCTGAAGCAGCAACTGCATTATCTGCTGGAGCTGCACACTATATTATTGCAGTAGTTATTGCTGAGTACCTTGTTTTTGGTGCAGGCCTTGCAGCAGCATACTGTGCTGTTGCAGCAATTGATGCAGAACATCTTGTTTTTGGTGCATCTCTTGCATATTCTGCTGCAGTGTCAGAGGTTTCCACAGCTTCAAACCTATTTGGTGTGCAGAGTATATGAGGTCATCATTTGTTACAATCAAGGTTCAGATTCAGATCTATTCACTAACTCAAAAGCCCCTCACCTACAGGCATACAGGCATGTAAGAGATGGCAACAAATATGCAAGTCATGTCAGCTTATGATTGGTTAAATTTCTAGCTCCCACTGTGCATATATGCAAAAGCAGCTGCTACAGCAGCTTAGGCAGCCACAGCAGCGGTATCAGGATGAAATATCACCGCAGCAGCAGCAGGAGGAGTCACTGCTACAGCAGCGGCAGCGGCAGGATAATACATCACCAACACAGTAGCAGCAGCGGCGGCGGGATGTACCACCTCAACAGCACCAGCTGCAGTGGGAGGGTATGCCATCACCTCAGCAGTAGCAGGATGTGGAGATTCAGGACATGCAGCTGCCATTACCACAGCAGGATAATGATATGCAGCCCCCCACCACCACACAGCAGGGCCTGCAGCCTCAAACCCAGGCCAGTCCCTACCCATCATGCATAATACAATTGCTAGATCTCTACACATTAGCCTACAGCAAGGGCGCATTTGAAAAATACCAGACAATTGGCCATCTTGGATACTAGCAGTACATGCATTACTTATTAGGATACTACATCTAAGAGATGCCATAATGATCTTTAGGAACTGCATTTTCCTTTCAAAATGTTTATCATTATCATGCCCACCAGATTTACAGAAGTATATTACAAATAACATTTTTCCATAAACTGGCATTTTCATGGAAAACAGCAACCCCATTTTATGGGAAACAGAACCTCCAGTTTTCCCAGAGTGCAATCTGATAGTAGTGGGTGCTAGGCTAGAATGGGGCAGGGGATGGAGCCTATTCATTAAACCCTGGATATCTATCTGCTAGGCTATCTGCTAGAGTATTAATAATAGCCCTCTGCTATATAGCTGCTAAGCTTGTAAGGTTTTAACAACGAATTCTGGTATCAAAACAACCATCATGACCAACTATTATATATATTTATTTATTTATCAGGAATTTTGTGTGTAACCCTGTGCCAAATTGCTTCAGACCTCGTGAATTTTAGATACAAATTGAGTTTCAAATATGGTATCCCAAAGACTAAATTTCATCTTTAATTTACCAAAATCCAACCTTTGAACCTCCATATTAACTAGCAAGCTTGCACGTGGTATTTTAATCGCACCACCTCAACGCCTGAAGACAGCAGGGAACAGCAGCTTGCCGTAACCGTGCAAGCTGCTGTTCCAATTCCCCAAGGTCTTTTACCATCTTTGCGTCCCCACGGCACATCTTGCCGTGCTTCAAAGACCTTGTGACGAACTAGGGTTTCACCGCCTGGTGTTCGAAGGTGTGCCAGCAGGCGGGAATCGACAGCACGTGTTTTGACACCATAGTTTTTGAGATATTGAGAATTTAGACACCGTTACCAGGTTTTATATGTATGTATATCGGTACAATGGGCGATGTATGATAATTTCAAAAGCGTCGAAAATATATGAATCGTACGGCTGTTCTGACTCACAGTGGCCAGAGAGCAGGTGGCGCCCAATCCCACGACGCTGCTGCCAAAAGCACTCAGATCAGCTGCCCGACGGTATGCCGTTTCAGCCATGGCGGTGGCGGTGGCAGCGCTGCAATACTGTTCCGGCTCCTGCGCACGTACGGCGATATATGGCCGAGTGTGCCTGCGATAGTGGCCTCCGCAAAAAATAAAGGATACTGCCATACCATACCTGACCGAGGATGCTGACTAGGCTGTCACGCGCGTACGGCACTGCGGCTTCCAGTACGGTGGCGGATGCTCCAGGGACTGCAAGAAGCCACGAAATCGACTGCGACGAGGGAAAGGCCATTGGAAAAATGGCCATCAGGATTTAGATGTTTCCATGCTCCCAATGCTCCGGTTTGCTTCCGGTGAGTACGCATATGGAGAGATACGCGCCGCAGGGCCTTTTGAAAGGCCATATGGAAACGCACGTGCAGATTAAGGTGCGCCTGAACAAATGAGCGACCCAATTTGATCACAGACGAAAGTTCCACCTTAGGCTTCCCACTTACTTGCACTGCGCCCCCCGTGACATATACAACTGCCTTTGTCTTATTTCCATGTATGCTACGTATCACTGCCTCCACATCAGGAGCTAGCTCATGTACGTGAGAGGTGCCAGCGCTAGCGGAAGCGACGCGCATCTGCGTGCTCCGAATGCCGCGATGAATCCACCGCAGTCCTCGCGCAGGGCCTTTGGCGTGCAACATACGGGCAACGCTTTTGCCTATTGTAATACTTGTATTGCAAAACAGATTAGAGAAAAAACGAAAGGGCCGACTGATTGTCCCCGCGATTGCGCAAAATCTTGTGATAGGCATAACATTCGAAAAGTAAAACGCTCTTCATCGTCATATAATGTAAGGATATTATCATTGAAGTTGAAGACCTTCCAAACCCTGGCCAACGTCGTACGCTTTACAGTTTGTACTACATGGCACAGTCTCAACATCCGCGTGACAATACAGTAAAAACTGTACACAACTGAAGGAAGTCTAGTGATAACTCCGACCACCTTGACACTATGCTTGGCCGACACTCGAACTGCCGCTCTGGCTGTCGCGCCATCGCCTCGCAGCCCAGGCGCGCTTTTTCCTCGCCTCGAATCATGCGATGGAGTAAATGCGCTGCAACAGGCACAAATCTAATCGCGTTGGACTTCGATGGAGTGGTGTGCGATTCTTGTGGCGAGAGCAGCCTATCGGCCTTCAAGGTAAGTGTGCCACCCAGCAGAGACCAGTCGGCCCGGCCCGTCCTAACCTTATTCTGCACCCATGAGAATACCTCCAAAACAAAGGGTCCAAAACAAAGGGTTGAGCAGGTGGTCCATGTCTCACTAGTAAAAACGGACGGAACTAGGGAGGGGGGAGGACGGGAAAATGCTAGCGTGTGCGTATGCTCGAGTGAGGACAACTACAGAAGGTGACAGTGGCCGTCTCTCTCCAGTTTTCTGTCGTCCCATTGGTCGTTTGCTGGCACGAACGAACACTTTGACTTGCTCTCAAGCTCGGGACGAAGTGACACTCGAGCGAATCTACGATGAATTGCATGCTCGTGCGGTCTAACTAACAAGCACCACCAGCAAAGACGGCGAAGTTGTTTCGTTGCTTAGCAGACTATAGCTGCGCGTGTTCGAGGAATAAGCCGCCGGCAGTTGCCTGGCCCTGTTGGCTCGCGCCAACGCGCAAAGCTTGTCACCGTGGCCGCTCGAATCCATATTCCGGCGACCCCTTCCGGTCTTTGCCAGTGGGGCCGCACCGTGAGATGTGTTCATCTGCTCCACAGCTCCCACCGGAATCCTCGCAATTACCACCAGTATCAACATCAGCACCAACGGCAGTGCCAGCGCTGCAATCACATAAGGCCCTTCTTAACTTCACCAGCGGCTCGTGGTGTGATGTGGTGGCGAACAGAGCCTGCAGAAGCCCCTCCCCTACCAGCGAGATCACGCCCAGTGACACACAGCAAGCAGAAGTTTATATCACCCCCTATCTCTCTAGATAGATAGATAGATAGATAGATAGATAGATAGATAGATAGATAGATAGATAGATAGATATGTTAAGATATTGAGGCCAATATTACCAGCCCGCGTGGAGTGCCATTCTACTGCTACTGCAGATGCTGCTGATCTCCCTGCCAGCGTACGTGTGCGTGTGCGCACGTTTGGGTTTTCTCCCTCCCTCCTTTCTATGGGTAAGTGCACACAGCAATGGATGAACCCCGGGTGCTGGGCCCTATGATGCACGGTGTACTGCAGGCGGCTGCTTTGCTATGGCCGGAGATCTTCCTAGCGCCGGAAGCGGAAGCCCGAAAGGACGAGCTTGTGGAGAAGATGCGCGCCGTACGGCCCGTCGTAGAAACGGGGTGAGTACGGCATCCATGAGGCCAAGGGGTGCTCTTAAAGCAACTTGAAAAATAGGGCCGTCAAATTGTGTACACTATATTGGGAGACACGTTCTGATGGCGAATAAAATCTTCCAGTGTTAACATTGACTGCAGATGAACCGAATCACATTGTTTTAGGGCCTTACGAAATTGTAATTGGGCCGTACAGTGCAAATGGGCCTTTGGTTGCCAAAAAGATTCAACAGTTATCCTATGGATTTAAAAAGATTCAGAATTCGCGCAGTTGACTGCGACTTGCGTGGAGCCTAAGAACATCTACGTGTTATCTCTGTCGATTGCTGCTCTGCCCGTTGGCAGTTGGCATGAACCAACGCCCCCTGTTTATTGTACGACAGGTACGAAAATATTGTACAGATCCGGTGTCTGTACGAGGGGGTTTCCGTGGACGAGATGCTGGCGTCCTGGGAAACGATGCTGCCAGCACGCATGGCGCAGTGGGGTCTCAATAGGGCTGAGGTACGAACGAACGTACGGCAATAAATTAGCATCAGTAGGGCCTTATCCCTAATGTGCAGTGCCCGATGCATTATCCGCTCTTTCATTCCAATCTTCAGCTTCAGTTTTTTTAATCTTTTTGTCTGCGCTGCGTCCTTCCATCCAGTCTCTTCCGTCCAGTGTAACGCGCGGGGTTCCCTTTTATGCGATCACTTCCCTCCTCCCACCCGCCCGCAGATGGTTCAGCTGTTCGGCCGCGTGCGGGATGACTGGATCGCTGCTGACCTCAACGGGTGGCTGGCACCCAACCGCATCTACGAGGGAGTGGCGGGGCCGGTTCGAACCGCCATGGAACGCCACCAAGTGTATATCGTCACTACCAAGCAGGTATGTCAAATTTATACGTAGCCCTAGTAAATATATATTTATTATATGACAGGGGCACAGGCATCAAAGTATTATTGTATGTGATAATTATATATGATAAAATATGATTTTATAATAATTCTTGATATTATATTATGTTATATATCCAATATATTGTTATATTTGTTATAATGTATCCAGGTGTTTTGCAACCCTCTCACCATCTCTCCTCTCTCCCTCCGTCCCTGCCCCGCCCGCCCAGGCCCATTATACGGAGATCTTAATGCGCGACATGGCCTCCGTGCCTTTCCCGCCAGACCGCATCTTCAGCCAGACGGTTTCGGGGCGGCCCAAGGGGGAGGTGCTGGCGGCGCTAGCGGCCCAGCACCCGGACGCTGTCACCAAGATCTTCGTGGAGGACAAACTGAGCACGTTGGAGAAGGTGGCCAGGTCAGTTCTTCGTCCACCATGAAGACGAAGACGAAGACGATACAAAAGCAGTGAGAACGGCGGGCCGGTGAACACGTCATATGTACTGGCTGGTACTGGCTGCCGTACAGGACTATAGATGCTGCGGTACGTCGTAATCGAAGATGCCTCTATGTCTCTATCATAGAAGCGTTTTTTCTTCCATCGTATAAATTATTTTTCGTACGGAGACATTATTTCCATTTATGCGCGCTACAGGGATCCTTCTCTTTCGGACTGGCAGCTGTACCTGGTGGATTGGGGCTACAATACACCTCAGGAGCGCGCGCGAGCTGCTGCCAATCCGGCCATTACCATCCTCGACAAACGACAGTTCGAACTGCTGATGGCAGCAGAGGAGCTCGCGGACATTGCAGCACGGTGATGGTGTGTATAGACACGCGCGCGCACACACGGTCACAAATATATATATATATATATATATAAAGTTTTGCTGTTGCTTGCGACCGTGCATGTTTTTGCCACTTTGGTTATGTAAGCTTGGCCGTTTAATCTCGCTCAATCTCGCTCGGACGAATATTACGGTGAGGTGGAAGCGATGAAGGGTGCCTGGGATGGCTTAGCCTAAGACCTAGCAGGGACGGCTATCGATTGCGGAGACTACAGGGGGGAGCTGGGATGGAGAGGATGCATGGCGATGTGTACATGCGTTGTGGTGGCTGTCCAGCAAAGTCGTACAAGTCGCTCATTGTTGTCACGGCCGTTATGATGCCTATGTTGGGGTAGATGATGGGGGCAGAGGAGGCGGACTTGCTCGCCGAGATGTCAGCCGAGATTGGATGGGTAGGAAAAGACGTACGTGAAGACACCTGATGCAGTGATGGCAAAGTTAGCCAGCTGCGGACATCAGGGGGTCAAATTTCAGGGGGTCTTTGGAAGGGTGTGTTTTTACAAACGTCGTGTTCGATCCCCTCCGCAAGGTAAATGAAAAAAGTGATGTTGGTGACCCGCCGTGAGCAAATGAGCAAACTAGGCAGGTAGGTAGGCAGGCGGGTGAACGCGCATTAGGGTGGAAACCTACCCTGCCGTATTCCTCCGTGAGATGGCTGGTGACTTTGTTTAATGCCATGACTCGGGGATCTGTTCATCTATCTAAACGAGTAGCTAGTATTAGGAATAGGTATCTGCTGCTGCTGCTGCTGCTGCTCTGTGTGTGTGTGTGTGAAGATGCGGACATCGATCACATCGATCGATGTGATGTATGATCACACGATCGATCAGGGCTTCACTTCATGCACGAGGATATGACAAGAGGTGCCACCATGGGAAGTACGTCCGGGGTTGGGGTCCCCAGCACAATCACTCAAAAAGGGAAGAGTGCCACGTATATGTCAAGAATTGGGCCCTACCAGCTACGTACGAACCAACGACTACTAGATACGCATAGATGCATCATAGTACCCATGATCCAAATAACCAAACGACAATGACAATCCGACCCAGCTGCCTGCAATTGAACGGAAAACGGAAGTAAAAATACTAATTCTTCATCGCAATAACTAATTTTGATCGCGATTATGTAACCAAGAGCACGCAGCACATGCATGTTTATGATGGCAGCATTAGAAGTCGGTATCCAAAAACGCTGCTTAATCGCTTTTCCCATGCAAGCATATTTTAGTGTGTGCGAGTTAAAACATTAGAAACCAAAACCTATAAAGGGCCTAGCCCTGGCCCTCGCCCTCCTTTCCCTGTCCGTATTCAGCATAAGGCAACAGACTGCTACACGACCTAAATAACTCAAGGACCAGCGCCATGGTGCCCACTCGTCTACATATTTTATTACGCGTCCTCCATAAGGCCCTGCAGTGCCGAAACCAACGCCTCCTGCTGGCGCTGAGGGGAGTAGGTGGGGGATAGTGCGGCCGCCTGCCCACTTCCCGTGGCCTGCCAGGTACAGGAGGAGCCACATGCGGCAGAGGACAAAGGAGGATAATGATAAGTAGTTACAAAAAAGTAGAGGGAAGAGGATACCCTGGGTAGAGCGCAATGAGTTCGCAGTATTAGCAGGTTAAGCAGGCCACCGGGCCAGAGCAGCACAGGAAATTGAGGCGGGGCAGAAGGGCAACGACGCAATTCTTGACATATATTGCCACCATCATCATGATCACCACGACGCTTATGATATCCGCCGCTAAACCCTAAACCCAAACCCAAACCTTTTATTAAAACATAAAAGTTAAACAGAAGTCCAGAAAATCAGGTTTTCATGATCACTCATATTGGATGGATTTTATTAATCTCCCATTTAATTTGAACTCTTTTCGAAAGTCCCCAAAAGCGATATGTTGCTAGATCACTGAAAAGCCTCTAAGCGCTGCTGCATCAGTTACCACGGCCGACCACGGCCGTTCGAAACCCACCTGCAATGTCCGGCCCCGTGACGGGACCGCATCAACCAGGCTGCCTATCAGCGCAGCCACGGCCTCCCGGCTGACAGCCGACCCGCTTCCACTTCCGACGCCCCCCCCCGCCACCTGCTGTCGCTGCTGAAGGACCACCCCGCCAGCACCACTGCCGGACCGGCCCGGGTCTTGCAGGCCGTAAACCTGTCGTACAACACCATGCCACAAAGGAGCCAGGGGACGATGATTTAGCAGGCGAGCGAAAGAAAATCCGAGACCCGATTACCTGACGCAGTACTGCTGTTGAGAAGCACAAGTTGCCAATCACCCCCCCTCACACACCACCACGACTGCGGCTGCTGCAAAACCAAAATCGGGGAAAGGCACCGGGGCACCGACAAATAAAAAACACGCAAACCTTGCTGTCGTACCTGCACGACGCTGTACGGCATGCCAGACGCCTTGAGGGCCGCCTCCGCCGCCGAGTCCCCAAGCTCACGAAGTTCACGGGCCGCGGAGCCGCCGGGGCCCCCAGCAAGTGAGAAGCCCCCGAGTGAGAAGCCGCCGGACTTGCTCAATGCCGCTGCACACGTGGAAGTTCACAAGCATCCCAAACATCGGTACGTGCGTAAATACATCAGGTATATGCATCACGCACAATTGTAAACCAGCGGTGAGGCCCGGGTCTAAAAACGATTTACACAATATACATGGCTTGCCCAGGATCATATAATACACATACACATATATACATATATAATTAATATATGAATCCCCCGACTTTATGATTTTTATAAATACACATGAGTTCCCAGTTTTAGGAAACACATGTGACTTAATAATATGATTATTCTAGTTTATATCATATGTATTATGATATATCCAGATTAGGAAATGGCTGGGGGTGAGAACTCACAGGCGGGTGCCGACGACAGCAGCACGACATGCTTCACCCTGGCCGCCTTGGCAGCTTCCATAAGGCCCCGCACCGGCCGGCCCAGCAGTACGAGGCACTTGACACCACGCAGGGCACGTGGATTCGTACCGGCATCAGCAGGAAGTGGCGTGGCGTACGGGCCGTACGCTGTCTTGGCAGCAGCTACATCTCGCACCAGCAGCCTTAGCTGCTGACTGCATGGAGCGGAGGGGAAATCATCCGAGGACAGAGTCAGTGATGGTCAATTAGGGGTTAGGAGCATTATTGATGTACGACAAGTACTCTGCAGCACTTGATGATAGATTGCATGTAGCACAAATCGCCTCAAAAGGAGACACACGCGCCTTTGGTGACTTAGGTTTTAGAAGTTTAGAATTTGTAACGACGTCTTATGGCCAGAGCTTAGACATAAACGCGAGCACCATCGTCATCACCACCACTACCATCACCATCGTCATCACCACGACTACCATCGCCATCATCGATATCCATACGGATAGGAGAAACAACGGACCCAAGGGGCAAAGGGACCTCATCTTCTTTCGCAGTACCATCCCCCGCATCAAAGAACGAGCTTCGTGTCCAACTCGCCACGCACCGGGCAAGGATGAGCTGCAACACCACTTGCTCGCCAATGGGGCTATCAGCATCCGTCACCAGCACTACATCTGACGTTGTGTCCGGCTCTTCCGGCTCCTGGGTGTACGGCAGCACAGGAATTTGATGAAGCTAATCGGATTTGGACAGGCCCAAGATGAATCCTGTCAGTTACATTGAATAGGGATGATCCTGCCTGTGCGAAAACCGACCTGCTCCTCCCCGCCATCCACCGGTCGCTCACCGGCTCCGTACCACTTGCGAAGCTTTGGACCGGCTACGAACAAACGCACAAACGGCCATTATCTTAAGTTACATTGATGTATAAGTACGATTGCACCCGAGTTTGAGAACTCATGTGCTAAAGACAGACATCCGCGTTAGCACCTGTCACAAAGTCCAGTAGCTCGTCGCCTATCTTGTTTCTGCATATCACGATCTTGCGGTATCTCACAAGATGTGAAATTGTGGCGCCTTTGGAGCTTACGGTGGGCCGGTGGCCAATCGTTCTAGTGGTGCTGGAAAGCATATCACAAAAAGCAAGCCGGACACCTAAGCTTTCGGTGATAAAATGAACAGTTGTTTAATGCTTCGTGATACCAGGCACAAAAGTTGCAATTTGGAGCCGTATCGAACGTACTACAGCCAGTGGTCGCACTGCAACCTAACCAGTCGGATAGAAGGGATACGAGATTAGCGCTCCAGTACACAGAATCCTCAACAGTACGATTTGAGACCGCTATAACTCCTGACTTCTGACTCCTAAGCAAGAACCTAGTTACCGTACGAATAAAGCTGATAATATCTAACAACCTCTAACCGACTGGATCCTTGACCGATGCACGCATGCACCGATCTCGCAGAACGGGTATGACCACATAGCGGTCGTTGCATGAGTTCTTGGATTGCATTTCCATAGTGCATGATCAACATCATTTCTACTACCTGATCACTAGCGCTTCCTTGCGAGGGCTGCTTACTAATGTGCCAAGCGGCGTCAAGGTGATTCCAGCGGAAGCCGAGGTGTATGTGAAGGATCAGGAAATTTAAGGACAAGCTCTGTTGCTATATGCCCTGATCACCTTGCGGGCACAATTGTCTTGTGCTTTTTATAAAATTTAAGCTTTATTTTGCCTTTCAAATGCATCAAGGCGCAGATAATCGCGTCATCGACCATATTTCCACTGCACGGTCGTGAATATGTATGTTTTCAGTCTTACTTTTGGTTTGGGTTTGGGGTTGTTAAAAGCTGACCCTAACAAGGAATGGGGTTTGGGAGCCTTGGGCGTTCTTAGACAGGTTCCTGTTAGGCAGGCTAGCCTGGTGATTCAACGGGAGCCTATACAGCTGTGCATTCGTACATTGTACGGCCCATCCAGCTATTCTCAATCCTTGAGGGTGGGTGGCCCGGCGGGAGGGCAGGGAAGTCCGGAAAACCCCTTTTTTTAGGACAAAGGTACGGAAACAAGTTGCGTGGCCACCCTCCCTGGTTCCCTCTTATTCATGGGCGTCCTCGGTCCGGCATATCAACCGGTAACCTCCACCTCATCCAGAAGGTCCAGGCAGGCCGGCGGACGTGCCAGGATGCTTTGATTGCATGTCCCATATCCTTACTGTTATTCTTTCACCTCCTTTCCAGCCCGGGACGACCGTGCTCTCGCTCTCACTCTTGCTCTTCCTCTCGCTCTACCCCTCGATTCCCGGTTCATCTTAGGACTTATGCATAGGGTTGCATTAGTGCATGCTCACAGCAGCAACAATAGCCGTACCATGGTACGGCTATTGTTGCTGCTGTGAGTGACAACCCGCATGCCGCTACACGATGTACGACCCAACGAACGAACGCAAGAGCAACAGCAGCAGTGGTGGAACCTTAACGATGTTGACCAAACTGAAAGCGTAATAAAAATGAACTGTAGTACTTTTTTTGGAAAACCGTTCCATTCAATCCAGTTGCAGGATGAAACAATACGTCACCTATATTGTATATATATATATATATATATACACATCAGGCCACACGCCGGAGTTCGTATGTATAATCGTACGCCGCAACAGCCTGATTTCCCGCCTCAAAGAATGCTGCGTCTTGGGGTTGCAGAAACGCTGCCACTCGCTGTAGCACCCGTACCTCCGCTCCGAGACCCGCCAAAACTGCAACAGCAAAATCAGTTTTTTATTACGCGCGTTTCGTACCATATCAAGCAGCATTCGAACGCGTAGCACGTAACTTCAAAAGCCTGTAACCCCCACCGCCATCCGTACACCCGACGCCGCCCTGGATGCTCCCCGTCCCCCCCAACCCAAAGCCCTACCTGGGATGAGCGTCTCCGCCCGCGCAGAGGCCTTAGGTACAGCTTCAAATGAAGCGGCACCACGAGCATCATTGGGGATGTCAGCAGCATCAGTGGCCGCTAAGAAGGATGTTATGCCTACGGTTGGTGGTGCTGTCGCTGTCGCTGCGGCTGTAGTACTAGTGATGATGGCAGCAGTGGGATCAGGGCCGTCGTCGCCAGCTACAGCTACAGCTACAGAGCCCGGCTGTATCAGGGTGTAGCGAGAGATGATTTCGTAGTCACCGACGAAGCCCTGAGCAGACGCCTGGCTGACTTGTCTGCGAGTGCATTGGCGATGTTGATGGGGCACGAAATAACGTGATGATGGCGAGGAGACGAGAAAGAAAGATAGACAGACAGAAAGGCAGGCAGACAGACAGACAGAAAGGCAGACAGACAAACAAAGGAGGGGGAGGCAAGGGAGGAGATGAGGAACGAGACATGTCATGCTTCAGTATGTACGGAAGATCAGGTCAGCACCAAAGCTCGCTTCCCACTTCTTGTACCGTGCGAAATCGTACGGCAAGATCTGGTAAGGTACGAAGATGCGAACTTCAAAAATTGGAAAGCTGAAAAGACAAAGTCCCGACGCCAGTTTTCCACTACCCGTATCACAACCAATTACATCACATCACGGAAAAAATGGAAAACCGAAAAGACGTGTGTCTTTTAAATCCAACTCCTTGCCTGAAGAGCTCCGCGCAGATGAAATCCGTTGGTGAGATCTGCTCCGAAATCCGGTTATTAATGATCAACTCGGCCTTCCGAAGATCCTCCGATATCACGGACTTGTCTTGGCGTGGCGTGGCGTATACCACCGTCTGGAGGACAAACAGCATCTGATCATCACGAGCATGGAAACTAAACGTCCGTGTCCCAAACCGTGTCCCAGTGCGTGTCGCCTAACTCCTAAAGCCGACTGTGGGTATCAACACGCCGAATCTCCTACAGATGACGCACCCCTACAGGACGCCTACATGATAGCCCACGACGCGACTCACCATACGTGTAGGGTTCTTCAGAGGCTCATATTCGACCTTCCGGGAGACCTCAAAGCCATAAAATGCATCCATGAGCTGCCGTACATTGAATACCCTGCACGTTTGGCGAGCCCCGAGGGACACTGCTGCATAGCCCTGGATCACGTACGACAAATAGTGGATTTCTCGGGGAAAATATCAGTGGGCGTGCGGTGAGACGTGTTGCTATCTTCATTTTTGCCCTCCTGAGGCCCAACACCGTTCTGTGACCCATCGGCCACTTAGAAGATTAAAATTTGACAGCGACATCGATCTTTTGAGTCCCAATTCACCCACTGACCCGCAGATCACTAAAACCCAGTGATCCATCGGTCACTGACCTACGCCTACCTTTCCGAGCCCCAATGCCGCGTGCCCACTGACCCACCGATCCGCCACCACTCCGCCCTCCTGCTGGCTCTCCAAGAACCGCATTCGATATCGCAGCGGTGCATCGATTGCAGCACCAACATCGGGCAGCGCCACCACCATGCTGCCCTTCAGCACTCCGGGCACTGTGCGGCCCAGTAGTCTTCGACCCTGCGGAAAGGACGCCGCGGCAAAGCGCGCCGTGACCTCCCACTCGCCAGCGAGCCAGGGAGGGTAGAAGAGCTGGCGGTCGCGGTTTTGCAGCGACCAAGCGACCCCGGGTTGGAAGATGGGGGCGCGGCCTTCCAATTGAGCGAGCAGGTCAGAGACAGGAGATGGCAAGAGAGGCTGCAGGAAGGAGGCCAAAGAGGGCGGTGGAGGTGGTGATGAGCCGCCAGCAGCGGTGGCAGCCGCACCGGCTGTGTGCGTGAGTTGGGTCGAGTCGGCGGACGGCGACGAGCAGCAACGGGCGATGATAGACATTAGTGTGGGGCAGAAAGGCGATAGAGATCGAGAGGGATAGAGGGGGTTAGGTGGGGTTAGGC
Organism: Volvox reticuliferus; assembly: GCA_019650235.1. Classification (NCBI taxonomy): domain Eukaryota; kingdom Viridiplantae; phylum Chlorophyta; class Chlorophyceae; order Chlamydomonadales; family Volvocaceae; genus Volvox; species Volvox reticuliferus. The sequence continues at coordinate 885,086 of BNCP01000011.1, read as the reverse complement.
TCGACAGGAACAGGTTCTATATCGGGAAAGTCCATCTTCCTCACCTGGGGCCCCCCAAAGTGATGATGATGTAGCAGCGGCCTGTGCCACTGCTAGAAAGAAATGTCGGCGACGGAGCGCCCGGCCGAAGTCAATCCTGTCGTTGAACTCAGTGCTCGATAATCGCCTGCTAGTACCGGCGCCAGTGCTGGAACTGCGGCGGTTGGTACTGCTGCAGCAGTTGCTGCGCATGCTGAGCTCATGTTTAGTATCCGTTTGAGCTGCGCTTGCGGAACAAGCGGCTAACGAGGTCGTGTACGGGACAGAATGGGTGATGTTGAGCTTGCGCGCTGTGGGTGGCCCAAGGTGGAATTGTTGGCCCAGGAATATGCCGACACGACTTCTAGGTTGTATTTTATGTTGTATCTTGCAATGTGCTTTGTAAGAGGACATGGCCCTGGAATAGTAGCAAACTGCTCACGTCCCTGAGACTCACGGCCTGAGGTCTGCGAGCTATGTGGCTGGGATTTCATGCGCATATGTATGCAATATCTGAATAACCAGTTCACTTTTTATACGCACTCAGTTATATAATCATGTTATATAAGGTGGTCAGTAAAAAGCAATCTGGAAACTTTGGAAAGCATCAAACACGGCAATTGGTTACATCTAACGAACCGTTCTCCCTTGGCGTGCTTCCCAAGGCACATCGCATTTAACTATTTGATTTAATAATTCGTGTCGCTCTACGTAGTGAGAATGTTTGCACGCCAGATCAAGCCTTTTGGGACTTCGCGTCCGTCAGCCCGAACCTTGAAGCCAAACACCAAGGGTGCGCTCTCATATATCAATTGTGAGAATCATATGCTTGCTTATCCGTAGGCTGTCTCGTTTCTGCAGGTGGCGGGACTTGCTGCAGAGTGCAGGTGGTGCGAGTGCAAGCGAATGCGAAGGCAAGGCTGTGACGTGAAAGGGTAGGGGCTCCAATACCTTACAACACAGATAATAATAGCGCCGCTGTGATGTAACAGGCCGATGCCATCCTGGAGAAGGCCAAAACTAAGTACAAGGAGGGGGACAGATTGCAGGCGATGAAGCTTTACGAGGACGTTCTCAATGAGGTGCGGTGCGCACGCAGCCATCATTCCTACTAATTAGCCCATCCAGCACTCAGCAACTGGGTCCCTTGTTGTTTCTACCTCCCTGAACACAACACCAACACGCACAGCCCACAGCCCACGGCCCACAGGTCCGCCTCTTTGCCCAACTGAAAAACCAACTTCTTCCCGTTTTGAATGCGGCCCTCTGTCGCCGTCGCTGGCCACATTGCTGCCACCTCCCCACCTCCCACCCACTTGCGCAACGTTTTCCCTTCCTGCGCCACACTCTTTCCTGGCCCCCCCCCGCCGCCCCTTGTTTTCTCCATCACTCCTTTCATGGACTGCTGATTGCTGTTTCCCATTGGCACCAGCCGTACTGCACCACTAGGTATCACGACCATGCCATGGTGTTGGGTCGCGCAGGAGCCCACACAGGAGCAGAAGCGGGCGGCGCTGTTCGGCGTGACGGCGGTCCATGCGGCCTTTGGTGACGTGGAGCTGGCGCAGATGACGTTGCGAGGTTAGTTGCAGGGTTAACTACCGGACCCGTACATGGAGTTCTCGTCCCTCGGGAATGGCTTGGTTTGCGTCGAGTACGACCTGTAGTGTACGACTTGTCTTGACATCTGTCGCTGGGGGCTAGCCTGGATAAGGAGATGCGAAATGAAATCGGGTCGTTTGGTTCCATGTTGAGGCCCGGGAGGGACGGGCCGTTGTGACAGCTACAGAACTCATGAAATGTATTGCTGTTGGAATTCTAAGCAAACGTGATGAGTTGCGGTGGGCTATGTGCTACTCGTGCGATGGAATGTGTTTTGCGAAGGCGGATGTGATGTGCTGGCTTTGTGCTGCCACGCCGTTGCGTCGAACAACTGAACTGCTGAACGTCGTCGGGTGTGTCATGCGCACAGAGGCGCTGCGCAATGGTCTGGATTACGAGAAAGCTCTGGAGGACCCAACCTACGTCCAAATGGTTACATCACCGCAGGCAGGCGGGGCTGGGGGTGGAGCCGGGGCCGGGGCCGGCGGTGGGGCTGGGGCTGGGGCTGGCGGTGGGGCTGGGGGTGGGGCCGGGCTGCGGGGCCCAATGGGTTGCAGAAAAAAGAAATATGGCAGGGACGGAGGTATATATGATGGGGGAACAGTCCTTCTGTATCCATTTCTCTTTCCCTGCCCCCTATTTGTCCCGCCGCTCCCGTCGCCAACATTTTAAAAACCCCGGTGTGTAAGGAACCCAACACTCCCAGTTGAGGAGTCGTTGTTCTGTTGGAAGTTTACAACCATCCCAAGCAATCCCAACTAACCCAATCTCCTCTTGATGTCATCTATCCATCCCTCCATTCAGATCACAATTCAGCTCCGGCGATTTTCGCAGCAAGTTCAGAACGCTATGGCTAACCGTCCATCAACGGAACGCCCGTACGGTGCTGGGCGCTCCCGACCCACAGGCGGTCAGGACCTGGACGCGATCCTGGGCTCAGCAGGAAGCGATCAGGCGGAGGTCGACACCTCCATTGGCGGTGAGTGTCCCGGCGGCACATCGTTCGGGTTGAGCCTGTTCCCGTGCTCTGTATGGCCTTCCGATGTTAAGGTCATACAAAAGGCCCATATACCAGCATAACGCTGTTCGCCAATGGATTCTAATTTTCTTCTTTCCACCGTCCTATTCCCGTAGGCATCGCCCGACGCGTGGCGCTAGTGGTGCTGGCGGGGGTGTTGATGGGCACGGCGTTGTGGTTCCTAGGGTTGGAGTACTTGTTCCCCAAAATCGAGTGAGGATAACCCGAAGGAAGGAAGACCGAAGGACGGGCACCAGGAGGTCACGAGTAGTCACTTATAGGACTGAGGGGACTTAACATCGTTTTTAAAACAAGGATGGACTGTAGAGAGATGGGCTCCTACTGCAAGGGAGCGGTAGCCCCCTCGGGACGAGGCGGGGGTTTTCACAGGGGGAATGGCAGGGAAGGATCGAGGTACGGGAAAAGTGAATCGACCATTAATCGGCCATATGGATGGACTTGGGTAATGGGATTGGGGTCCTGACAGCTAGAGTGATACGTAGCACTCTTTGCAGCATGCACATGAGGAGAGCTCCGTGTGCTAGCCAGTGAGGTTTGTGGTGGGGTGCCTAGGAAGAAGAGATGATGGATGAGTGTGACCACTGAGTACCTGACTGTAGGCTTTAAACATGCGCAGCGTGTGTGTGTGTGTGTGTGTGTGTGTATGGGGGGGAGTGGAATCCTCATCCCTCTGGCCACACTCCGATCACGGGTGTATGTACAAGCCGTTATAAGCTTTGGAGGACGGGTAATCTGCCCATTACTTCTCCGGACCTCATTGGATCCTGTTTACGTTCTGTTGGTGGAACTCAGCCGAATCTCAATGGAGACAGGGGAAATCAGATGAAGTGGTGACGGAAGGGGTATTTGAGGCCATGGTGGTCGTGGTGGCCAGCGAACGTATGGCTTCCATCCACAATTTGGAGCGAAGTCGGGGTACGAGAGATAGACCCGGCGCCCGTAACGGTCAGCATGCGCAAGTACATTTCCTGACGCCGGCAGTCGTTCACTTGGTACCCAATACCTGGGCAGCAACGTCATGGCTGTTGTGCGTTAAAGCGCTGCATTAATGCCGCTACAGTCGCCGGACATTGACGTCCATCTGCCCGTCCGAATTTGAAATAAGCCCATTTACGGTTGCACTTGGCAATGGGCAGTCACCGCGTCTTGTGGGAAACACAGCTCGTGGCATAAACCTATGAGGTTCTGTTATCCGCCGAGGCAGCAGTCTATCCTCTCCGCTGTCAGTTCCTTGGTTGCTTAATTTGTGAATGATGGAACAAACACACGCCACGGGCACAGGACAGGCAGTCACGGTTGGGAAAGCGCACGCAGCCGCTAGCCGCTTGCCGCTTGCCGCTAGCCTGCGCACTTGGGGGCTGCTTCTCCATCCACCCCCATCTGGCGACGCGAAATCGACCTCCCCTAGGCGGAAACTATAACCGAGAGGGAGAGAGGGAGGGAGAAAGAGAGAACATGTGGCACACAACGCGCAGTCGTGCAGCCACTCGCACATTTGCACGCTCTTTCCTCGCGGCTCGCACAACACATATTCACGCAACGCTCGCATCTCAAGACGCACGGCCCTGGCCACATAAACTTGCATGCGGAGGAAAGGCAGCGGCGCGTAGAGAGCACATATAAATTATTCACTAGTCCAAGACGACCACGTATCTGAACCCTGTATCACTGTCCAAGCCAAAGTCACAGCGTCCCGCTTGACAATGCAGTCATGGAAGGGCAGCTGAGCTGGGCATGGGAACACATCAAGCGGACTGCCCAAATTTGCCCTGCTCGGCCACTTCACGTATGGTGCTCTTCATAAAAAGAGCTCAAGAAGCCTCTTCACCCAGGGTTCCCATGTCACAAGCCGTCACGCTCTCTTTCTCCCAAGAGAATTAAAGAAATCTTCCTGCATTCATCCTTCACCCTTCATGGTGCAACCGCATCCAAACATCTGAATCGCGCGCCGCTGCCCAACTAAGAGCACCTTCGCATCAACCCGACAGCCTCCCCCATTCTACAAACCTCGATGGTCCATAAAACTTAGCTCTTAATGCCAGCCGTGAGCTGCGGTCTTCCACAACCAGCAGGAGGATGTAGCTCCCGTCCGTAGCTCCCAGGTCTGTAGCTCTCTTCACGTCCCAGCTGTGAACAACTCTCTCATGATGCCCCTCCAACAGCGGTGAAGGTTACGTAGGCCTAGGCATGTACTGTCCCTGTCCCTACGGTGAAATGCCCCCTATCTACACAATGAGAATATATTAACCGGTCATCGTAGGATCCGACCCTGCACGGGACACCCTTGCCGCTTGCGGCCTTATCTTTCGTCCCCCGTTAGCTTGAAGACAGCGGTTCGATCCCCCCGGCCCGGGCTTCTTCAAGAAGTCTCTCCATCGCCTCTTCTTTGCTGTGAGGACGGATGGAAAGGGGGGGGGGTAATTTCCGGATAATGATTATTTGAGCGGTTCGACATCGGTACACCATCCAGGTATGGCCCGGTTCCCGGATGCTGGCATCACCAGGGTGCGGGCTAGCCAAGAGAGAGGAACATATCACTGACATCGAGCATACCATAGAACGGCAAGAAGAAGGGACCATGTCGGAAGGAAGGACCTAACAACCAATGGACCACATCAACACATGTCATGAAGGACCAGCCCATGTTATGGAGATCAACTCCCTTGTACGGCCAAACCATCCCACGTAGCGCACCTGTACTTGGTCCAGAGGATGGCCCCCACCAGCACCAACACAACTGGCACCAGCACAATGGACGCCACTGCCGCCTTGGTATTGGGTTTGCGCTTCGGCGTCATGTCGATGGCGTCATGCAGCTGACACTGCTGAGATTTGTAGTACGTGATGTTCAGGGGCCCAACCTGGACCCGGGAGCCGTTCTGCGCAGAAACCAAATATCGCACAGGTACGGCACCAGAGGGATAAGACGAAACCTCTGTTCTTATGCTTCATACCCAGAGGGGTATGAGGCAAACACCGGACGCACAGAGCACAGGAGCCCACGAGGTGAAGGAAGGTTTGACAAAATAGGGATTATCCATAGGGTACAGGAACTAACGAGGGGAGGCTCTAGCCAACACCAGGGCCGATAAGAGGAGGGAGCCGGGGCTGACCCGGCTGATCAGGTACTTGACCCCAGAAGACCTCAAACAAACCACCATCACCCGACCTCCCGACCTTAACTGGAGGGCCCCCAACGGCCGACCTCGGTGAGGTCACATGACACGGTAAGGTACATGACACGCTGAAAGAACCACCCTGACTCTACACCGCTACATCCCAATCCCAAATGACGGTGGGGTCGCCCATCCCCAAACTGACCCAGTAGGTGTCGTTGGTCGCCCTCTGGGCATACTTTGTCAGCATCGTGCGGGTGCTGCACGAGGACACATTGTCGCGGGTGCGTGCAACGCAGTAGTCCAGATCCGGCATGGCGGTGGCGGGATAGAAGGTGATGTAGTTGAAGCACAGCTGCAAGAAAAGGGAGTTTGGGTGGGAAAGGAAAAACAATGAAAACCCGCACGAGATGAAGGTTCAGAGCCAAAGCTGCGTTCCGAAATGTCAATCTGAGCGGCGGCACGGTTCTGATCATTAGGGAAATGAAAGCGAAAAGTAAGTAAATATAGGCATGTGAGGACGTCTCGGACGTAGGGGGGTTCAGCGAAAGCAACCCACCTCACTTCCGTTCTGGTAGCCGAAGAAGGTCCCGGTCTTCACACCCGTGCTGTTGTAGGAGCAGACGCTGATGAGGGTATCATTGGGCAGCAATGTGCGCGACTCCGGGAAAACGGTTTGGAAGGACTGATGTGCCGAGGTGCAAGGCGGGAATCGGAAACGCAGCAGCATGCGCCGAGGGAGAGAAGCGAGGGGAGGAAAAGCGGGAGTTGATCAGCGGACGAGTGTGCGAGGACTGGGGGAGCTCAGTACTTGATGAAGATGAGGATGAAGAGGAGGAATGAGACCGACAGAAGGAATGAGACAGGTTGGAAAATGGAACGGGCACCGCACGATTAGACACCCCTCTATGACCCCATTTTGGCTCATCCTGGCCACCTAACCGCCATCCAGCGTCCCTGGGCCTCGTTTCTTCCGGAGCCAACACATCCACATACACCCACACATGCCACCCGGCTCCCGGCCCTCCTGCTCACCGGGTAACCCTTGTCCCAGTAGTTGATTCGTCCGACAGGCATCATGGCGCTGCCGTTGCGAATGTGCCTCGTCAGGACGGCAGCACCCTGGTTTCAGAGCAAGGGTGGGAACGGTGAGGTACGGCCCAACAAATCAAGGGTGAAAAACATACTGCACATGGTTACGACACATCGGTACTGAAGCCTACCAGCAGAACATCGCCATGCGGTGGGAAAGCATCTGCCCTGGGCTCGCGCTCATCATCCCCTTCCGACTTCCTACTCCTCCCTTTGCCCCCACCCTCACCCCTGCCCACTCCGGTCGTCATAAGTACAGCGTAAACACCTTGGTCACGACGATCCCCTACAGGCGATCACTCATTACTATTGTTATTATCCCTCTCGGCCCCCCACGCACCAGGCTACCCATGACAAAGAAGTTGGAGACGAGCACCACGGGGGCCAACACCCTCTTCGCAGTGCATTCCGCAGGGCAGATGTTGGGCAGTGCCATGAAGGAGTCGTTGTTAGCGGGGATGCGCATGTCGGTGTTGCCCACCGTCAGGACGCCCAGACTGGCATTACGCAGCATCGGTGTGTACATAAGATTAAAACCGGAGGAGTCTACCTACGGGGGATAAGAAGGAAAGGGGCGAACGAACTGCAGCTGAAGCCCAGTGTGCCTTCTTGACGAATAGAGAAGCAGTGGGTTTTCTAATGCGTGTGCGTTGGGAAAGGCCCTAGGTGGTGCCATATGGGAAAGCAAAAGAAAGGAAGAAAGGGAAACGTCAATGCGTACGCCCACCGCATCACCCATTAGCAAACCCGTGCAGCCGCCGCACGGCATCGTGCGTCGAAGCTACTCGGTCATGTGCTCTTTGCCGATAATGTTGTCCTTGCGGGTAATGGGGTAATGGATACAACTATTGGTCTCTTTTCAATCACCCCCTATTGGTCTCTTTTCAATCACCCCCTATTGGTCTCGTTTCATTCCGAAACCACGTGCGCACCTGTCCCACGGCACCCGCCAGGTTCCAGTAGACCGCCTGCAGCACCATCGTCGTCGAGCCACCCGCGCCAATTAGGAAACCCGCCTCCGGGGGCGCCTGGAACGCTCCCGCGCCGGGCACCCAGACGAATGCGAGCTTCTCACAGCCAACCGGCAGCGCCCCAGGCAGCGCCGGCAGCAGCAGCGTGCCCGCGGTACAGTCGTACGGCAACCCAAGCGGCTGTGGTGGCATGACACCCGCGGCGCATACGTAACCCATCAGCCGTACCACCAGCTGCGTCGTACTGAATCCCTGATACTGCACCACGTGATACTGCGTATCGTTGGGCAGCGCCAGGTTAACGCAGGCTGCGCTGTAAGCAGCGGTCGGGACCGTGTAGTTTGGCATGGCTACGCGAAGCGAGGCCATTTGATTTCCGTTGGCGGCTGAGGAGTTGGCCATTGTGTACAGCCGGACGCCCGTGAGGATGCCCCCGGTATAGTCGGCCAGGTTGCCCTTGGCCTTGTCCCACACCGTAGTCCAGTCATATGCCCAAATGATAGAGCGTTCCACATCGGCGAAAATGGGCGTATCCTCCTTGTCGCAGGAGTCCAGGGGGCGTTGGATGATCGCCAGCGTGTGGTTGTCCTTATCAAACATTGGCATTTGCGACTGCGGGCAATTCCGGTTTCCGGTCCGTACGATAACGTGAAATTTGTACGGCAATGGTTTTCACATTACATTACGGAATCGGATTGGAGAATAGAGCTGAACGTCGTAGAACCGGCCTGGTACGGTAGTAGCTATTGGTTTATTTTTAGCATATTGGCAGAGTACGAGACATGGAGTGTAGTACAAGGTGAGTGGAGTGAACTGCCGCTTGAGGTATAAATCGTAATGCAGCTAGGGAGACCTCGGTGATGCCAGCGGCAGCCGAGCGGGCCCGACGGCCTAGCGCTAAACTACGCGATGCAGTTTATGCCGAATTGTTAAACGGGAAGCGTTATAAGAGATTGCGCTGGGGATGTATCACGAATTTACGATGGGTAACCTTTTTAGCCATATTGGCGCGCATACAATTAAGTTTATGGGAGCCAGCATGGCTGAGCGTTGGAGTGTGCGAAAATTGACACAACTGGACATCCTCGATCTGGGGCCGCGGTGTACAGTATGCTGAGCATGCAGTTCCTGGGCGCGTGTGTGCCCAGCTTATACCGCCGCGTGATCCCTCAGCTGCTCACCAAGAGCGCGTCCTGCTGCACGTCGTATGTTGGTTCCGTGTAGTTTGAGGTGAAATAGTCCCTACGGATGGGTAGCGCCGTGGCCTTGTCAGTCTGCAGCAAACCAGTTGGGGACCCTGCCGCGGCTGACGCTCACCCAATCAACCAGGAAGAGCCTTGGGTAGGAAGGTATGCAACGTTGAAGTCCACTCCTTTCATGCCTGCCTCCGAGATACCTATTGCAATCCAGTTCATATACCCATCACCATCAGGCACGAGCTCCAGAGCCTGGTTATCAGTAGTCCTCCAATAAAGGACAAGATTTGAGTCTAGTTGCACGCAATTAGGGTAATCGTTTATTGACATGAACTGATAACAATTTGCCGCATCCGCTGAGCCTGATAGGAGGACAATCGCGGCGAGAACCCCGACTACACAAGCATCGCGAAGGAGGCGGGCCATGGCGCTGGGCCCCCCTCCACTTGTTAGTTACTCCGGTGACGCTTATCCCTGCTTCTAAAATCGCTTGGTCAAGTTGATGAACATCAAGAGTTTGAATACCGGTCAAGCGAGCACAGTATGCTAAGATCAGTACAAGGGAAAGTGATATAACAGCAGTATGTTGCAAACTTTTGTTTGGAAGAGCATGGAAATTGTTGTACAATGGGAATTGGAACCACTATACATGGACCTGAGATCAATGAGCCCTCTTTGGAGTGTATTTCATTTGTTTTTTCCAAAGAGACTTGTACAGTATCTGCATTGTTAGGCAACAACACAATAAGGCTGGTACGTTATACTTGGCGCGCACGCTAATTGCGAACAGTTAAAGTGCTTGGGTATTCGCGCGATTTGCATCAAGTTCCTTATGCAAATTACGCCACATCGCGAGTCGCAAAGGATGGCGCATCTGACTGTCTCGGAAGACATGGTGGGTTTTGGTACCCGGGATGTATGCTCCGCTTTCTGTGCTTCAACACGTCAGCTCTCCCTCTCTCGCAGGAGAGGTTCCTCGCACGATTGTTCTATGCGGCGGGTGCGGTGGTCGGCGTGGCCAGAGGTTTATTGGAAGTGACGGCGAGGCTGGTTCTAGCCGGGCTGCATGCAGCGATTGCGAAAGAAAAGTCCTTCACGGTGATCCAAGTAAGCCTCAAGATCCCATGCTTGCTGTCGGTCTTGTTTTGGAGGTTCGAACGTTCAAGCCGTTACATCCGTCAGCACCGACCATGCGCTGTTGGCATCGCTCTTGTGCAGAGCAAGCTATGTTTATAGTTGGCAGCAGATCTGGGCTTTGTTTATGCATTGAAGGTATAATAAACCTCAGTGTAAGCGCACGCAACGCTTACATGTTCAGTCGGTTGTTAGAATCTGCGATGGGGACAGGGCCGCTCTGCCGGCAACAACGGTGCTTTTCGAACAAGTTTGATAAGCCTCAACACGTCGACAGAAAAAACTGTTGCAACCGGACTTAATGTTTGCTTTGTGCCCCGTTTTGCACGGGATTACCAACCGCCAATGCCGAGCAGGCTCCCATTACTGCCCTAGAACCTCCAAGGACCACAATAGATGATGATTCCGTGCTGCATACGCCTGAAACATCTGGCGCACCCTCGGCGGCGGCGTCTTCAGTTAATAAAACTCTCCCCAAAACGCTGCCGCCGGATGCGTCCTGGAACTCGATTGACGCTGCCACTTGGTCATCCGCCGACGTGATCACTACCTCAAGCGATGCGGCAAGTGGCGGTTCAGGAAGCGAGACTCCCGGCTATGCAACTGACGCACAGTTGCCGAAGGTTGCTGCTGAGGGTGAACAGCCCGCGGCCAACGCTATTGATTTCTCCATGATTGATGACGATACAGTCCTTTCCGTCGAGGATGGCGGCGTCGGTGACACATCGCTGCCTTGGGACCCCAAGGTCATCGCTGCAGGCACCGCCGGTGGTGACCCAGATGCCGATGACGTCCCAGCCGTTGTTGAGGCACAGGAGAATGCTTCGGAGGAGCTCGTGTTCTTGCAGCCGACCCATACCTCGCCTCTCTTCGCCATTGAGCTACCGGTGGCGGAGCCGGTAGCCGCAGCAACATCCATCAGCGAGGTTTCAACTGCCGAGGCGTTGCCCCGCAACGGCTCTGTACCCGATCACCCTCCTGTCGAGTTCATGCATCCTTTGGAGCCGATGGAGCAGCTTTCGGAAGTGGTTCCGGAGCTGAACCAGTCGCTGTCGCCCAGTCATGTCCTGAAGTTTCTGCGCGAAAGCGAGGAGGCGCTCAGTGAGAGCGGGGAGAGCGTCAACACGGTAATCTCCTACGGTACCGCAAACTCCGTGGACCCCCTCACAGGCGTATCCATGCCGCGGCGGCTGAAGGCTGCCACCACGACGCCATCGGCAGCATCTTCGACGGTGTCGACGCCGGGATTGCCGTTATCACAGAGGCTGGAGGAGAGGCGGCATAACGACCGCAGAAAGGGAGCACATAAGGCCAAAGCGCGTTAGGACTACAAGGGGTTAAGAGACTAGACCAGCCAGAGCCCTAGGACAGAAGGGCCACGGTGATTTCGCCCTCGTTGCGCGATGGGAATGGCTTTGACCCGATGCCTGCCGGAGGTTTCTGCCTTTAGAGGCATCTGGCAGGGCGTGGGAACCCGGCGGAGAACCGCAGCCTGAGTGGCGCACAAGATCTTCGTTGTCTGCAGGTCTGCGAGGATAAGAGAATATTTTTTACCTGCGTGAAAGTCGGAGCGGTTTTGAGCGCTTCACTGCGCGTCCAGGATGCTTCTTCAGCTAAACTATTTTCGTAGGTTGTTGCCCCCCAAAGATTTAATCATCCCTTGCTAGGTTGCCATATACCGTTTACGCACATGACTGCAAATAGTGGCTATACTAAAGTTCCTGGCTATTGTCTGCAGAGATGGTGTTAGGTTGAGACAGGTTGAGAGTTGCGGACTTCCCCAAGACACTTAAGGCTGGGTTGGCGGGTGGTGCTGTCGCGCAGCGCTGTCGGCCGGGGGAGGAACGTTACCATGGGCCTTGTGTGAATCCAGAGGCAGTGCTGCGATGTGTCGCTATTTAGGACAGTGTCAAACTCTTCGGCCCAACATCTGCGTTGGAAATGCTGACGGAGCGGCTTGCATTCTTTCTGCAATTACATCAACGCTAGCCTTAGTTAGGCAACCATTGCTCGCCTGAGCATGCAGCCAGCTACTCAACTATATCCCAATGTCTGCACCGACCCTCGTTGATGCTGTTGCACGAATGCAGCAGTAGCAGAAGTGTCACGCTGTGCCATAGGTGCAGCTTATCAGGCATGGCACGGGAGATCTCGATGTTGTCCCGTGCGCTTAGGGTCTCCGCGTATAGGAGGGTTGCAGCGTGCGGGTTTTCTGCAGACGTCCTAGCAGGTACGCAGCCTCGCATCCTGCAATAATGCGTCTGTGAGACGGCTGAATTATTCTGCTGTACTGTACCGTAGCGTGTTATCACTATCTGTGTTATCACATGTAGCAATGGTGCTTGCATCTGTGCCCAGCACTGTGGTTGGAAATAACACGCGGCAACAATGTGAACTGTGTGGAGGCGGTCAACGTCGAAGGAGCCCTGCTGTTATGTGATCCCAGCTTCTTACTCAAGGCCTGCACGGGTGATCGTGACGATCTGTGCTCCGATGTCTGAACTGTCCCCTGGCCGCCCGTTTTCCTTAAAAGCAAACCGCCGAAGCGGGTGCCATGGGGGGTTCGTTCCGGTAGTGCCTTCTTGCATCGCAGCGCGTCGTTGCCGTGTAAATTTTCTCGTCCGCCCCCTCACCTTTGGAAGTGAAAGGAGGCCTTTGGACAAGTTTGTGCCAGGGACCGTCAGCATGTGCGCGTGTGTGGACAGCATCTACATATCAGATAAGTTGTCCATCTTCTAAAGCGCCTCGTACACATGTCCAGTCATCCCCTTCAAACGGGCAAATGACTGAACAAAACGGCGTAGCATAACTCTTGGTGGGCCCTCACTTGGGACGCATGCGTAGGCAGTCAACCCAATTTATCACCTCGTGACCCAACGGAATCCAGTTGAGTTTTAGGACGACTGCGAGCCTCCCCCAAAAAGACCCCGAAACCTTCAATGGCACCACTGTGAGCGGGTGATAAATTTGAGCAAGCAAAAGGAGAGGACTATACAAAATAATACTGAAGTACACGTCTACTTAAACCACTCGGGGTTCCCTTGCCCCACCTTCTGTACTCATCGACGTGCTCTTCGTGCCCGGCGCACCAACAGAGCATTCGTTAGCTGTGAGAGACAGCGTAATGGCCCCGTTCAAGTTTAACGCTCCCGCCTCCATACCCCTCACGAGTCACATTTGCTGGTATGCCACATACACTTTCTGTATGTTCAATTTCAGACCTTAAGACCTTCATGGCACACGAAGTATTTGCAAATAAAAGTTGACCGCCATCAGCTATCACAGCAACGAGGAATGACGGGTGGGCAGCTGTTGGTCATTTTGAGAGTCTTTGCCCGAGAACAATGTTACCAAAGAAAGCCTTCTCCCTCATACAGTCCCTCCTTTTTTCCCCTCTCCCACTTCGTACCTTTCAATCCAACTGAAAATCCCCACCTGCCTACCATGCGCCAGGACGCACTCGCGGTGAGCCCTACGGACCGTTCTGTTCCCACCTCCCCTGCCGTCCCCTCTCGCCCAGTTATAGCCTGGCTCACTCTGCTTTTCCCTACGTCGCCCAAAGCTCTCTTCCTCTTATGTTGCTGGTTGCCGTCCAGACTGACGAGATTTCATCGTGGCAGCTGGCTGGACTAGCCCTCCGTCCGGGGCCAAACCTATTCCTCTTTTTCGTCGCCACAGCGGGGCAGCCACAAGTCCCAGAAGCCCCGTGAGCCCAGGTCCAAGTTGCCGCCACACAGCACCACGCCGACCCGATGGCAGCCACGAGTGGCTGCGCAGGCCCCCCAGCCTGGGGAAAGTACGGCAGCCAGACCCACAGCGCCGCTAGGCTCCACCACCAACTTCGGGAAGAGGGCGGGGCGAGAAGCCAGTAACAGGGCCAAAGCGATTAGGGCTGATATATGAATGGATGTAAACGGGCACATAATGGGAAATGGGGTGGAGAAGTGAAGACGGCGGCGGAGGGCGGGGAACAATATGGGGATACTGTGTGCAGGGACCGTGGGGGGTTGGGGGGGGTATGAAAAGGGGCTGCCGAATAAACCACCTGCGCACCCACGCAGGGCAACATCAACACGGCACATACACATACACATACACACACACCTTCATGCGCTCCATAATAAGCTTCATCGCCGCCACGATCTCGTCCTCGTTCACTACCACCACCCCGTCCACCAAGTCGCGAATCACCGGCCAGGTCAGGTCGCCCATCCGGCCTGCAAGCAGCGCGTTGATTCACCGGTTTCCCATGTCCGCGACAATTTATGTGTATCAGTTGCAGTCGGTGCAGATGAATGTACGGTATGATCAGGTACAGTACGGAGGTACGCGAAGCTGAGATCGCCGAGGCCGCATGACACCAAAGTTGCCGATAATGGCGGCATGTCTCACAGCAGCATATGGTTCAATGCGCATCGTGACATGCACTCGAGCTGACTCGTGCTGTTTAATAATGATGATAATAATACAAATACCCAATTGAAGTACAGATATGCGGGGCGCCCCCTCCCCAACCCTAAGCCATGTGAGCCTCACCCCCGTCCCCCAGAATGCCCCTTTCGCTGGCCTTCTTTGGGTCCTTCTTACCTGTTCTTACCTGTGTGCTATCCAGAATGCACATTCGTGTGGCGCGTAACATTACATGCAAGGCAGAAAATACCTACATATGCCGTACAGGGAGTTGGAAACATACGCATCGGTATGGCGTGTGTGCTACATGGCAGGCTGTTAGGGTTTTGTGATCCGCCGGGTGGTCTTCTCACCTTGCAGTCCGTCGGCGATGGTGTCAGTTCGCGCACAGGGCACCAGCCAGCCGGCGATCTTGGCCAGGGCCACGTCGGGGGAGTGGTTGCTTCCCCCAGGCTCCGCCGCCACTACCTGCGACCCATGGGTCGTAGTTAGCAACAAACCGTCGAAAAGCAGAGACGGAGGCGTACGCGGCAGAGGGTATGGGCTATAGGGTGGAAAGAGGAAGAAAACTGAAACGCGAATTTAGGTAAATCTCATCGTACGTGTAAAAAGTCCGATTCCAACGGAGGGAACGGTCACTTAGGATTTTTTATGCACAAATGGAAAAGCCGTTTTCCACACTCGCGTTACGGCCCCTCATAGGCCCCTCACAGTTTGCTGCCACTCCGTAAGTTCCGCTCTTGCCTTTATTCCGGGTTTCATGGCTTTCGCCGCCAGCGCAATTCCGCTGATCATGCCGCCGCCCGACACGGGGACTACCAGTACGTCTAGGTCTGCAACCTGGACGGCCAGGGGGAATTCGAGTCCAGCGGATGGAGGAGGGGTAAGTGCATTGCGGAAAAGAGACGAGGGAGAAGCGGAAGCTGTATCACGTTCGGGATTCACGACAGGGACAGGGACAGGGACAGGGACAGGGACAGGGACAGGGACAGGGACAGGGACAGGGACAGGGACAGGGACAGGGACAGGGACAGGGACAGGGACAGGGACAGGGACAGGGACAGGGACAGGGACAGGGACAGGGACAGGGACAGGGACAGGGACAGGGACAGGGACAGGGACAGGGACAGGGACAGGGACAGGGACAGGGACAGGGAAAACCGCGAAACCGCAAAATACCCAAATCACCCCACGAAGGGAGAAGCTGGTGGAGGGGAGAGGGGAAAGGGGTTTAGCTACACAGCGGACCCTGGCACAGGAGCCCACGGGTGCAATTACGGGGAGAAGGCGAGAGGGAGAGGGCCACAGCCTACCGCCTCTCTCTCAACCAACCGCACCTGCTCTAAGAACTCCAGCGCAATTGTGCCCTGGCCAGCCATGACCGGGCCATAGTTGTACGGCGGCACGAATACGGCACCCGTACTAGCCTGCAGCTCCGCACACGCCGCCTCCCGTGCGTCCATTGTTGGCTCGCAGAAGTGGACCTGAGCTGTGGCCCCAGGTGGCATGGCGGCGACGGGTTCAATCTTCAGCCCTAGCCCCCATGCCGCTACGGATAAATATCCCATTCAGGATAAGCGCAGTACGCTCTTTAATTGAATTTAAGAGAATCCTTAGAAATACGGTGCTTAGGACTCCATACGCATAGACTCCCGTTCGTGCGGATGAGCCTTCCTCTCTCTGTCCTCCTTTCTTGGCTCCTCTCAGCTCTAGCCTCCGCATCTCTCTAGCAACCCGGGAGCCTGATGCACCTCAACGAAGCGCCTTCCTGTCCATGGTGTCGGACAAAGCAGCAGCTCGCTGACCCAGTTGATGGCTCTTTCCCACCTTCTGTTTACCCGGCTGTGGACCCGGTGGTGGATCCAAGATGCCAATGGACAAAGCTTCCTTAAAAAACATCGCAAGGCTGGTTTGCTTTGTATTTTCCCAGAGCGGCTCTCTCTCCCTCAATAGTATGATTTCGCCGCGCACTTATTACTATTATAGCTTTCCCTTCAATCATCAATTATAACTCTCCTTGCAGTGCTATTACTCTGGGCATGCAATTAACATGGCGCCGTAAACGGCTGACTTGCCATAAGCTTTCATAAGCTTATAAGCGTCATATAATCATATTCCCTCCCGTTAGGCTTGCTGTCGTCAGCGCACCACCCACCGCCGTATTCAGTCACGGCGTCCACTTTGCATTGCGGGGTCGTGCGAGGCACAACGATGTGGGCAGGAATGCCACGCAGCTTCGCGGCCAGAGCCAGTGCAGCGGCATGGTTGCCGGAGCTGTTTGCGGGGTGGGGAGGACACAGGTCGGGCAACGTTTTCATGGGTTATGAACTTTATTACGAAAATCTTATATGGACCTCTAAGAACCTATAAGATGCTGGAATTCGCAATAATGGGCAGCGTTTGGAGAGGGTCACATGCCATGGACACAACCAAGTAGGCACGCCCGCCTATTGGTGTTCCCAAACGCTATGCGCTTTAGATTTTTAAGGAATAAAGAATGCAACAAGATCTCTGGGTCGGCAAAACAAGACAAAACACACCTGTGTGTGACCACGCCGCGCTTTGCGTCCTCATCGCTGAGGGAAAAGACGCTGTTGCAAGCCCCACGGAACTTGAAAGCACCCCTAAAAGTGTTTCGGATGCGTAGAGCACTTAATAATGTTGATGACCACAGGTTCATGTCCGTCCGTCAGATGATCATGTGCCATCGCCTGTTGCAAAGCATCCCCCCTGATGCTGCTAACCTTACGTTTTTTGAAACATTTCACATTTAAAGAATAGCTGCCGCCCACTCAGTCTGTCGATCGTTGAGCAGGTCTGGACTGGCGTTCGGTTTATGAAGCCGGCTATCCTTTCCATAGCGGCTTTAATTTCCTCATAGCTAGTCGCATATTTACAATTTTCCATGATTCGAAAATCACTGATTAACGTCGTGTGTGGTCAAGCTCGTGTTTTGGCAAGACGAGACAAAAGTTGACCCTGGGCGTGACAGTAACTCGAACTTTGGTAATCCGACAACCGACGTCTGCACAGGTTTCACCACATAGCTTTTAATTACGTCACGTCACTCGACACGTCCGCTCAACCCCAATTCCTCGACGTCTTCCTCGCGTACAACCGCAAGCAACTTGCAACCGACAACATCACGTCAACAACCTCAGCGACACAGCGAGCTCAAGTGGGCAAAACTCCATTAGCGTCATGTCACTGCAGATACATTACGCCAAGCGCAGCTACTGTTACAAACTTAATATCAGGATACATATGCCATAAAGCTGGCCTGGCAGCATGCATTTGTGAATCCTCTGTGCTGCAAATCTTATGTCAATCCATTAGCCGCACCCCGGGCTGCTTTCAACTTCATACAACAAAACAGCTCAAACAGAAAACTTTCCGAAATGGGCCGAGGTGCATGAGCGGCAACCAAAATCACGCTTCAGCAATAGCACTTAGCCCATAGCAGCACCTTGGATGCACTGTTGCAAAGGGATTCTACTTGCGACCACAAAACATTATCGGTACGCGTTTACCGGAATTTAAACCGTCTGATAAACCTGCGCCCAAGTGGCCGTTGGCAATTTTGGCACCACGTGGGCACTTGTGGGCCCAGCAATTGCCCGTCATCGGCCCTTGTACTTTGATAAGTTTTCCTGTGATTCAAAAGAGTAACTCCCAACTCTCAATCCTAATCCACTGTCGGATTTTCTCCGCCAATGCTACCCACACAGCTCATCTCGATTTAAGGAACCCATTTCAGCTGAGATCTTACAACGCACGGGAAAATACTACTTCCCAAAGGTACGGCCAAAATCTCCCTTCTCCATCGCTTTCCATCTCCTTTCCAGCTTACAACTCCTGACCTTTTGATCGTCTTCTTTCGCTCCTGTCAAGCGCTGCTTGTCGTCAAGAAGCGATGTCAACACACGGCGTATCATCTGCGACACTGCGACTCGGTACTTCTGCTCCTGATGGCCCTTCCCCCTCAGTACCTGCTTCTGCTGCTGCTGCTGCTACTGCTGCTGTTTCTCCTCCGACCCCTGCCCCTGCCCCGCCTTCTTCCCTGCCGCCACCACCGCCATCACCTGCCCTTGCGCCACCTGCATTCCTGGACTCACGAGCACCTGCTCCACCACTCCGCCGCGAGTTGCCAAGACGATGTGCTCCATCTTCATCGCCTCCAGCGCCACCAGGGGGGCACCTGCGGCGTGATAACACCAAGACATAAATACATACTACCAATACATAACAAAGCCGCTCTCTCAATGGTTGGATATTCAGAAGCGAGGATCAGAAGTTCACTTATTTGCACTTCGCGTACTTTCCCTTCGTTCCGTGAGTGAATGTGAATACATTCACAGCGTTTTACGAAGGTTCTTATAATTCTTTTCTTTGTGTGTCAGCATGGTGTCAGGAAGTTATTTTCCGGAACTTATTTAGCAGGAGGGGAGATGAAGAATGCGTCTGCCGCAACCCAAAACGTGAAACACGTCATGTGCACATTTATGGTTCTTAGAGATTTTGCCATCTTTTCGGGATGGATTTCCATCCTCCTACTCTACTCCTGTATGTGATGCAAGGCGCGCTTCCCCCAAACGAGCTGCACCCCGCTGCCTGCAACAAACGAGCTGGCACAAAACGACAAATTGATGAGCTTATTTCGACCTCCAGGGAAGATTACGGAAAAATAGTTTAATACGGTACAGTAGTGCGGTACAATAGTGCGGTACAATATGCGGTACCGTACCCCGCGGTACACCGTCGTTTTACCGCCGTTTTTGCCGCATGTTTTGAAGAACACGCGGGTGAGACGTACATTTGAGACAATGAGGTGCATTCCGTCGGCTCAGAACTCACCGGCCTCAACGGGCGTCCCTTCCGCTGCCAACACCGCCACCACGCGGCCCGGCATGGGCGCCGCTACGGCGCCACCGGCGACAGCCGCCCCCCTGCCGCCGGCTTTACGACTCCACACCGGCTCGGACCACCTACAGAGCAAATATATAGCATCACTCTCAACACGTCGGCCCCCTAAGGTGGTACACAAATTGTACTGCGCACGAAATTGAAGTTTCTTTGCACCTTCCCCTTTCTTAGCAGGGTGCAGTATAGGACGCAAGCGCTGGAGGATCAAATTTTCATTTGTATTTACTTAAATTTAACGTTGGCTAATGTTTTTTACAAATTTTCTTAATTTCGAATATTTTAATAGATATTTTTAATTCGACAACATAAATGTAAATGTAATTGATTTTACTTTTACAAATGCAGCGCTATTGATCAGTCCCATTCACTGCATCAGACTGCGGCAACACATAGCCTGTCAACCAAAGCCTTGACCGCCTTTCCCATCCAGCTATACGACAATACGACAGTACAACATTTTTCACACTTACGTAAAATGGTAGTGTTCGCCGTCCAACCATAAGTCCAGCGCCTGCTCCACAGGTGCACCAGCGCCGCCGGATCCGCTGCCGTACATCAACACTTGTGCCGTACATTTGCGGCCACCAATTTCCGCCGTTAGGGTGTCGTCTCCAACTAGCTGGGTGTTGCGCACTGACACCTCTGGCGGCGGCGGCGGCGGTGTTGACTCTCTCGGACTGCCATGGCCGCCGCTGCGGCGGGCAGGGTGGCGTGCGCCCGTAGCGCCGGTGGCATCCTCGCCATCCTCCTTAACCGCCTCGCTCGTAACCTGTACAGCATCGCCCGGGTTCCGTACAACGGGTAAAGGTTACGTTGAAATTAAATCAAACCAGTCCCTGTAACCGTTGCCAAATTAAGAATCCTCCTTGAACCGGTGTAACGCTGCGCTGCCGTTCGTTACCTACTGGTTAAGTGGTTAAATGTTCGTTATAATTGAAGTATCGTGATAATCAGTTATAATTATATTATGATTATTAGTTGTTAATCAGACCGTCAACCAGAATCTACTTACCCGAAAATTACCGCCGCCCTCAACGACCAGTCTCGCCCGCAGCTGCGCGCCGGCGCCGCCCTCTGGGTGCCGTACAGTATACGTACGATAGTGTTCATGCCAGAGGCGTTTGCTGTCCCCCAAGGCCCACGGGCCCAGCTTTGCTGTCAAGCCTTCGGCCGCCTCCGCCTCCGATTGGCGACGAACTGACAACAGGTGGCGGGCTACTGCCGCCAACGCAAATGCCTGACAACAACCATTGCATTGGCAGTAGCAGCAATAGCATCAAAAGGCGGCGGCAGTAGCAGCAGCAAAATCCCTTTCCAATCCCTGAGAGTTACGCATACACACACAACTACAAACATTAGGTGCCGTCTGACAACACCCAAAAACTTGCAACCAGTCAGCATGCAATCTCCATGTTGCAACCAACATGCAACCGACTTACCATCCAACCGTTAACTGTGACAACTGACAACTAAATAGACACCTCCCAGCCATCAGCATCATCACCAGTCAGGGAGCAGCAAAGCAGCAATCGCGGGCTGCGGCCCTGTGAGCACTGTACCTCTCCTTCCTGTCGTACTTACCTCTGGCGGCAGTTTTTGCGGCGCCAGCAGCTCCTCCGCGTGCTGGGAGATGAAGGCTGTGTTTAGGTCGGACGATTGGGACCCCGCACAGGCGGATGCGAAGGCGGGGTGAGTGGCAAGGCGGATCAGGAAGGGCACGTTCGTCGGGAGGCCGCCAACCTGCCGGGCGATACAGGCGGGGGGGGCCCCGAGAGGGAGCGCGAAAATGCCACGGCGGTTAGATATTAACGATATTAACAATCTTAACGGAAATCTCAACGGCAAGTTTAACGGTAGTTATTCGTAAAATAATATTCGGGTTGTCGGGTGGGTGTTGCTGAAATTGGAGAGTGAGAAGCTGTATTTTGATAATGCTGCAACCGGATTACCTGCGTGTTTCGGAGCCCCTCCACCAGGGCCGTTAGGGCGGTTGGTCGGTCGGGTCCATGAACGACCAGCTTGGCGATCATTGGGTCGTAGAAGGTACCCACCGTGTCGCCCTGAGAGGGGAGGAGGGGAGGAGGGGAGGAGGGGAGGAGGGGCGGAGGGGGACGAGGTGAGGCGATAATACGGAAACTGCAGCTGAAGGCGGCAGAGCTGTGGTGGGGCCAACCAACATATATACATTGTCATGATCATGGTGTAACCTATGGGCCTTGCTGCAGGCGGCGGAAAAACACCGGGGGAGGAGGAGGAGGAGGGGGAGGAGGGGGAGGAGGAGGAGGAGGGGGAGGAGGAGGAGGGGGAGGAGGGGGAGGAGGAGGGGGAGGAGGAGGAGGAGGGGGAGGAGGGGGAGGAGGGGGAGGAGGAGGGGGAGGGGAGGAGGAGGGGGAGGAGGAGGAGGAGGGGGAGGAGGAGGGGGAGGAGGAGGAGGAGGGGAGGAGGAGGGGGAGGGGGAGGAGGAGGAGGGAGGAGGAGGGGGAGGAGGAGGGGGAGGGGGAGGAGGAGGGGGAGGAGGAGGAGGGGGAGGAGGGGGAGGAGGAGGGGGAGGAGGAGGAGGAGGGGGAGGAGGGGGAGGAGGAGGAGGAGGAGGAGGGGGAGGAGGAGGGGGAGGGGGAGGAGGAGGGGGAGGAGGAGGGGGAGGAGGAGGAGGAGGAGGGGGAGGAGGAGGAGGAGGAGGAGGGGGAGGAGGAGGGGGAGGAGGGGGAGGAGGAGGGGGAGGAGGGGGAGGAGGAGGGGGAGGGAGCGAAAAGACTCTGGGTATCCCTGTTAAGAAGCCCCTCCCTCCCTCCGTCCCGTCCTGTCTCCTTACCTCTTGAACGCCACTGTCCACACGCATTGGGGCGTTTGTGAACGATGCAGCCTCCACAGGCGTCCGCCACCGCCGTACGGTTCCTGCGCCTGTGTGCCGTACATACATTGGCGGGATCTCCATCAATAACGGGCAGCACAGCCAAAACATCTTCTTTACGTCGGTCCTCCCTCCCTGGAGCTTATGACCCTTACACATAATCTCACCAAACCCTCCCTCTCTCCCACTCGCCGGGTGCTCAGCTCACACTTGTAAACAAGAATGCTGCGAGACGCACTGCTGGATATTTAAAATATATCATAAAATATTTGAACACAATTGTGATTTTATTACGTTTAAATCTTTGATTTAAATTTATTATTTTAAATATCCAGGTCTACGCACATGAACTATTCGAAACTATTTAACTATTTCTTCTTTCGCAATCTATCTATCTATATTATATTATAATTAATTAAAAGAAAAGAAGCGCAATTCGAAGGTTCAACCTATATAATTTGATCAGCACACCGATGATTAAATAAGCCTCTCCGAAATCTTCTCGTAGCATAATCATACATCACCTCATGCGCTAACCCAACCTAACCCCCTCTAAGGATTAAAGTACAGACAAGAGTCACCCCCCGGGGGCCCCACCTGGCAGGAAATTATTCCGGGGGCTCTCCGCGTAGATCCGCGCCTCGAAGGCGTGTCCCCGCACCGCCAGCTGCTCCTGAGTCAGCGGCAGCGGCAGTCCGGCCGCCACCCGCAGCTGCCAGTCCACAAAGTCCTGACCCGTGATGGCCTCGCTGACCGGATGTTCAACCTGGGGTGGAATGGGAGTGGGAGGAGTGCGGGGGGGAGGGGGGGGAGAAAGAGGGGGAGTACATGAGACCCGCCTGCTGGTGCTGCCGCTGTAGAGAAGCTGCTAAGGAAAGCAGTTACTGACCACCCCGGGAGGGAGGGCTGATGGGGGAGGTGGGAGGGGTGCTGATATCCTCCCGGTTACACGATTACAGTTTCCGCGTCTCTGGCTCTATTTCAAGTTACACACACACACACACACACACACACACACACACACACACACACACACATATATATATATATATATACACTTATACCCTCCTCTGCGCTGTGGCTCGGTCCGGTCAGGGCCCCGGGTGCTCGTCTTTGCAGGGCAAGTCGCCCACAGCGCGCAGTGTAACACCCCTTAATTTATTACACACAACTATATATCCATACATATATATATATATATATATGTGTGTGTGTGTGTGTATTTTTTGCAAGTGAATGTTCCCGTTCACAGACACACATGCACATGCACACACACACACACCTGCAGGCGGGTGTTCATCTCCATGAAGTAGAAGTCGCGGGAGGGGCTGTCCGTGTCCAAAATGAACTCCACCGTACCCGCGTTTATGTAACCCGCAGCGCGAGCGGCACGTACGGCAGCCTCGCCGATGTGCCTGAGTGCGGCAGATGGTGGTTGGTAGTTGATGCCGTAGTACAACAACGTAAACAGAAACGATCGTTCGTATTATACAGAACGGCAGTGGGGGCAGCGGACCCACTTGTGAAATTCATGGGGCAGTCCGGGAGCGGGGGCCTCCTCAATGATCTTCTGATGGCGTCGTTGTACGGAACAGTCCCGATCGAACAGATATAGGGCCCCGCCGTGACGGTCAGCGAACACCTGTAGTACGTCGCGGAGTGCAATGCGGTGGGACATAATGTCCATATACACATATGTGTGTCTGGACACCTACCTGCCTAACGTCAAGGCCAAGCAACTTCACATGTCATATATATACATCATATATGTATATATATAATATATATACATATGTACATATGAATATATGATGTATATATATATATATATAGAGAGAGAGAGAGAGAGAAAGAGAGAGAAGTGTTAGACTGTGGGTGACTCGCCCTGCAAAGACGAGCACCGGGGATCCTAAACCCCGGTATATATATATACGTGTGTGTGTACTTATCACACATTTATTATTCATACACACTCCATATATGGCATATATTACATAACATATACACATGTGATGTCGTCATCCGTGTACAGCGCGTCCCGTCCCAATGTACCGCCATCACTGGTTCCAAGCGCTTCGAGACACTTCGGTCTATGACCCATAATGTTAACCATCCGTACAGCACAGCCTTCACAAACAATTTGTCGTACCTGCACCTCCACGTGCCGTGGACGCTGAATGTATCTCTCCAGGAGCAGCCGGTCGTCGTTAAAAGAAGCCAGGGCCTCACGACGGGCAGAGCTGCGTGTATGTACAGGCGACACGTCGTACTTTGTTAAATTAATACGTACGGTCGTACGGATCCGGGGTTTAAGGTGTTGGTGCTGGCGTCTGTGTCCATTGCGCGAATGGGATTGATATTCACAGATTCCATGTTGCCGCCGCCGTACATTTGTTTAGTCGAATGAAATGTGCAGTTGCTTGAGTACGGCGATGTAAATTTACGACAATGTATGAGTTGACTGTACGCGCGCAATGTTGTTCGTACCGGATGGCTGTGAGGAGGTCGTCAGGTCCGGCAGCCAGCTTCATGCCCTTGCCGCCCCCACCGCTGACCGCTTTCACCAAGAGGGGAAAACCCACACGCTCACCCTCCGAAACCAAACTGCGTGCGTACGTGGTATGGGGCCACGACCGAGTTGCAAGCACACCCGGACGTAATGCTTAAAACACGCACAAACATTATATAATGTTATATATATGTATGTGTATGTATGTATAGACATAGTGCGTCATAAACATACAATATATGTTTGGGGTGCGACACTGTGGGCGACTCGCCCTGCAAAGACGAGCACCACCGGGGGTCCTGATGTTATACGTATAGAGAGAGAAAAAGGAGGAGGCAGACAGGTCCGGTCAGGCCCCTTGGTGCTCGCCCATGTAGGGCGAGTCGCCCACAGTGTAACACCCCATAGACAGCGACGTTAGGCAACCCTAACAATCCATGACAGATGTAACGCATGATGTTTGATGAAGGACAATTCACATGAAGGTGTGGACTGTGCTCGAGGAAAGCGAATTTGAAGAGTGGCGCAACATAGACCATAGAACATACGCACGCGCCCAACGACAGCGGTATGGCGTTGGCCCTCACTGACCCATGGGTCGGTTACTGACCGCTCTTCGCTCTGATCATCGCCATGGTATCCAGGAACCACAGGCACACCCGCGGCCTGAAACATGTGGGGGGGGCAGAGGAGAGGAGGGAGGGGAGGGGGGGTTGGCGACTGGCGACGAGGGAGAAAAGGTAAGGGAAGAAGTAAGCAAATTTCGCCCTGAAGTCTTGATCGACCGCGTCTTCAGCCCCCGTCCTGTCCCTGCCTCGGCCGAGTTCGGCGAAATCGGCCTCAACTCAATCCAAATTTGACCTCATTCACGATTGACATTTATGTAATTTCATTCTAAAATCCGGTAACGACTGCTTTCAAACTCGACCCAGTTCAAATTTAACTCAAATTTGGCTCAAATGATGTGATTTTATGCGATCCAGTTCCAGATCCATCGCAACTGGGTTGTGACTGGATTCTCTGACCTGCATGATCGCCTTGGCAGTGCTCTTGTCACCCATGGCACGAATTGCTGCTGCCGGGGGCCCCACAAAAGCAACCCCCGCTGCCGCACATGCCTCAGCGAAGGCTGCGTTTTCCGACAGGAAGCCGTAGCCCGGATGTACGGCATCAGCGCCCGTACGCCGTGCGACTTCCAGGATCGCGTCGGATCTGGCGTGCGCGTTTCCAGCAGCGGGAAGGGGTGCGGTTTGGGGGTGCGGAAGGGGGTACAGGGCGAGGAGTTGGAATTAAAACACGGAGCCGGTCAGGAAACCGTGGCGATAGTGGATTTCTGGGCCAGTTCACCCCCATATGTGAGTCAATTCGTCGCCATTCAACATGTGCCGACGCGTCTCGGGGGCATGCAATCCTCCCCAGCATGCGGCGGCCTCCGGGTCTCTTGACAAATCATGTGGCTGAATAGGGCTCAAAAGTATTAGTAACTGCATCCACTGCATCCATGGATGCACATCAATATCTGGATGAATTGATAGGACTACGGACTTTTTTCCTGTTTTTTGTTTATATGGCCGGAGGTCGGGAAGAAACCCAGGTGGTAGGTTAGCATCAACCTGGGAGCTTTCAGGGCATGGCCGGGTTATAAAAGGGAATGTGAGGAAAAGGGAAACTTACCGCAGATAGCTATCGCGCGCAGCTGCGCCCCCAATACAGTAGCTTTCGTCTGCAAGGTTTACGTGCTTTGCAAGCCTGTCTGCTTCGCTGAAGACCGCGACGCTTGCGATGCCTAGCTTTCGCGCGGTAGTTAGAACTCGACAAGCAATCTCCCGCGATTCGCTACTAGAAGTTTTTAATCGCTGGCGTTTCCTTCGGTGAAGTCGATATTTGCGCTCTTGGGGACTGGACCAAGAAGGCCGCGAGGCAACATCCCGCTCGTGCGACCGCAACACCTGGAACGCGACTTTGAATGCGCCAAGCCAAAGAGGACCTATGACCTAATGATAAGCTAAGCAGCCAATGAACTCCCTGGCAGCTCTGCATCCTTTCTTTCCTAAAAGCAATAATACGCAGGTTTGAAGCTCCGTTCGTGTAAACGTTTTACGAACGTGATCTGCAAAACCCAGTAACGCCAAATATCTGGGAAGCCTACGCATTGGTAGGGCAAAAAGCAATAACATGTTTTATGGCGTGGCACGTCGGAGTGACGTGTTGGTTGGAAAACGGTCTCTACTACCGACCACATTGTTTCGTGATTCCATGTTAACGCACCTCCCGCAAGAACGCATGAGCTGGCGCCAATGAACTGACTGGATAAATCCATTCCATCTTGCCTATATGTCATATGAACGATAACGCGCAGCGTCGAGAATGACGATACCTACTGTGACGGCCGCTCAAGTGCAGGGTACGGATCTAGATGGACCCTGATGGACGTAGATGAACCATGTACCTGAACGCACCCTCACCACGCCAAGAAGACATACAGACGTACCCCCCCAAATGCAATCCACTGCTCTTAGTACTCGGCCTTATTTGAGCAGTTCCTAGCAGTTAGTTTCCCTTGTTGCTGCCTCCCTAAGGTCCCGCAGATGTTAACGCAACAGTGCATATGCGTTATGTTGTTTGAAGTTTCACGATGAGTTCCACCATCCTTATAGCTTGCTTAACGTGGGCGGTTCGGGGGTTTCAACAGGGATCGGTCTTAGCTACCTGGGCTTCCGGTTTCACTGTAGGGTTGTTCTTCCAGATTCTTCCAGTAAAACACTAAAGGCAAGCACGTTGAGCCGATACCTTGCTTCCCTGCGCAATTACATGGCTGCCTCCTACAGGCTCCTAAGGGCCTCGTCATGGGTCAGGGCCTTGTGCTCGCCGTGCTCGCCTGCAGCTCCTGCTGCACCCACTGCCAAACCTGCAAAACCGCACGATGTTACAGTCCTTTCGCAGGATTAGATCCAGTTGCACCTCAATTGCGTTATAGGTTGCAACATATTGTTCCGGTCATGTTCTGGAAAGTGAGGGAACCGGGGGAGTGATGGAAAGTCATGCGGTAACTCGCAAATCAAGCCATGTTAAATTAATATAGTATACATACCATTTATACCATGTTATACTTTCGTAAGTCTGTATCTTGCTTGTAGACTCTAGGGACCAGAGCCGAGAGCCCATATTACCGGTATTGTACTTCACGGTTGAACCCAGGATTCTTTATTTGTTGTCATGCAGTTATGTGACATGGAGTTTCGTGCAACGGACCAGTTATAAGATTACTGTTCTTTGACTTGCAGCTCACCAACCCTTGCGGGCGGGAGCGTTCAGGAATATCTTCAGCTCCGGCGCAACTCAAAGATGTTCTCCGATTACTCGTCTCTTTTATCACAGAAGCGCAGATGCGCTTATTATGTTCCGTGGATCTCGCTAATCTCGCTGTTGATTGTCCTGGCTGGGACTATTGTGTGGTAAGGCTTCACCGATGAATCTCGCGTTGGGGGTTTAACGAACTGAAGTCATAGGCATATGCACAATCTGTTACGCACGCACATTATGTAACAATGTGGCGATATCTTAGCCTATCTACCACGTGCTCGTTGACCAACAGCGGGACACTGTTATCCAGGTAAACA
The DNA here is from genome assembly GCA_019650235.1 of Volvox reticuliferus. NCBI lineage: Eukaryota > Viridiplantae > Chlorophyta > Chlorophyceae > Chlamydomonadales > Volvocaceae > Volvox > Volvox reticuliferus. The sequence goes on along the minus strand of BNCP01000011.1, from coordinate 856,605 downwards.
GGTTCCAATACCGCACCCGCACCATTACCAGCAAATCTGCGAATCCGTGTTGGAAATGCATCTCTGAGATGTTCACCTTGTCTGCGGAATTGTCACCCCGCCAAACTTCCCCCTTCCCTTTTTTTGCCCACGTACTCATATACATAACCCCTATCAAGCTTGCCTTCACCCCTCTGTTGTCACCAACAACTTAAATTACCTAAGTGCAATTGTTCAACTCAATTACTATAAACATACTGTACGGCCGTTTGCAACATGCCGCTAAAAAAGGGTGGGAGCCATGACCCTGTCTTGATTTATGTCCTGGCACTCCAGGGGTGTCGGAACCTCCAACGCACTGGAGAGGACTAACCTTATGCTAGAGAACTTGGAGGTCGACTGGTATGCCGAAATTGGTACCGCCCAAACGGTTGCGTCTGTCGCAATCGCCGGTTGCTGCGTCCTGGCTGGCGGGATGCTAGCAATGAGCACTGGCAGATCCTGCACGGAGTATGCCGTTGACCAAAAAGGTGCGCGTGGCGCCAACAAGTGTCATCAATACGTGTCATCTGCAGATCTGTGCACACAATGTGCGACATGAGCAGCTGGAGTGTACGAATGTTTGTACATGAGGGTTTTGTTGTTATTCCATACCTAGGGGACACGCGGCACGTCAGGGCCCCCTGAATTCCGTAAGCCAATGTCCCGCAAACGATACGCTGGCAGGTTTCAACATGTAAAGAACATTGTTTTTGGCAAAGCCATGGGCGTTTTGGTGAATGGAAGGCATTTTACTCAAAAAGAAAACCTTCCTGACGTGGGGTTTTGCTCGCCCGCCATCGCACTTCTACATGCGTACATACAGGTGCACCGACCCGTGGGTCGCGATACTGGCTCGTCGCCTCGGCAGTGGCTACGTTGGTCTGGTGGCTGCTTCTGGTGTTCCTCATGTTCGCGTTCTTTGTTTGCGTCGTGTGGTAAGAGTGGCACGGAAAGGGGAGACGAGGGACGAGAGCATAAAGTCCGCAGGGCGTTCGGGCGATCTGTATTCATTCGATACGTGCGCGATAGTTCATTCCATTAAGGTCATTACAATCCTCCTCTGCCTTCTCTGCCTTCTCTGCCTCCTCCTCCTCCTCCCCCTCCTCCTCCTCCTTCCCCTCCTCCTCCTCCTCCTCCTCCTCCTCCTCCCCCTCCTCCCCCTCCTCTGCCTGCTCCGCCTTATCTCTCGATTTCCGCGTCCTCGAGCCTTCATCCCCTCCTCCGGGTCCGTAGGATGGGCGTGACGTTTGCCGTCACGGGGTTGTTGTACGTAGCCTTCGAAACAGCCGACGACTTCGTGCAGTGGGGCATCCACTACCAGAACGTTACCACACAGATTCTGGAGGCTCAGCTGGGGCCTCTGCCAGATGACATCGACAGCACCAGCTGCCCATCCAATTGCTTGAACCTGGTGATAGCGGAGTACATCACCGGGGTAGGTCACGCAGATCGAGACACGAAGAATACAGATCTGGATATGAAATGGGATTTTTTTAACTTTTGGATGGATGGAGGTTTATATCTAGCGTCGGTCTTATGATGTGGTGGATGCGGGTCGGGTGCGGCTTAAGATGTTAGGATTTACATCATGGGCAGAGAATGGGTTTTGCATACGGTAGGGCGCGTTGCGAATCTGATCTGGATTTGGAATTAATCTGGTTTAAAAATCCAATTTGGGTCTGCTGAATGAATGCGATGAGCAAATCAAACGTACCTGACATTTCATTCCAAGAGACAGATGGAGCTGCAGATCCGCATCTGGGGGCCAAACTCTTAACTTAATAACTCATACGACACTCATAACCACCCACTAACCACCCTTGCATCCCATCCTCATTCCGCATGCGCAGCTGAGACGCGTACTTGACAACACCGTTACCCAAATAATCTGCCTCTGTGTATGTTTGTGTGTGTGTGTGTGTTTACCGTCTTCACCTGCCGTACACAGAACATGGTATGCATCTGCAGCTCAGAACGGCTTCGGATCGCCTATTTTCACGCCGTGGATGCACTCGACGCCACTGTCGCTGTGGTGGTGGGATGCTTCCTGGTGTGGGTGGGCGCGTCGTTCATCCTCATGAACGCTACGGCCGACTTCGCTCAGTCTCGCCGGGAGCGGGCGCTGCTGCTGCGGGTGCAGCGTACGCTGGCTGCTGGCGGAGGCGCTGCCGGCGGTGATGCATTTGTTGGTGATTTCGCAGCCAAGACCATGTCATCCTCTATGGCCCGTATCATCCCCGAGCAGCAGCTGCAGCAACAGCAGCAGCAGTCGGTGGAGATGGCGGCGGGCGCCGGGATAGGGCTCGCCTCCAACGCGTACGGCATGCAGCCCCCGTACGGTGCCGACGGCTACACAGATGTCGACAATGTGCCGCTACTGAAGGAGGCCTCCCGGCAGCAGTCCTATCAGGAGCGGCAAGTGTACCAGCCACAACAGGAGTACCAGCAACCGTACCAGAACGCATATGCGCAGGCATACGGTTATCTGCAGCAGCAGCCGCAACAGCCAACAGTGGTGGTGGCGACTGCGACGGGAAGTGACGCGACGCCATTGAATGGAGGCCGCTAGGCTCAGGGTTACTGACTAAGTATTTTGAGGACAAAGGAAAGCAAACTTGGTCTTCACCCTTTTTGCCCCTTCATTTGTGCGTTTGCTGGCTTATGGTGTATGTCATTGTAAGGCGTGAGTATGGGAAGGGGCGGTGCCGGTGCGCTGCTAGGAGGTGAAGGTGTTCGATCTGCGGCCGCAGTGGGTAATCTCAGGTGGCTGCTTTCTGGACGTGTCAATATCTGCATGTGTGTGTGTGTGTGTGTGCAGACCTGCAGATATGTGGATAGCGTGTACGTTGATTGGGTATCATGCAAGGCAAGCGGGGGCTTGGCTGCAGGGGCGGCAGCCGGGAGCTGGGGCTTCGCGTACTGAGCTGCTTCTGCTGGTGGTGGTGCTGGTGGACGTGGTGCTGGTGCTGGTGGTGCTGGTGGTGGTGGTGGTTGTGGTGGTGGAAACATTTTTACGCTATGTCAGGGTGTCGTTCGCGACCCCTGTCTACGGTTGGTCGCTCCTCAAGCATAATTGGAGCATAAACTATATGCGCCTATAGCGCCTAAATTATTGCTGATGACATTCAGTACCGCATATATGTATTTTGTGCGTGCGCCGTTCGCGTGACTGGCGTGCGAGTGAGACGGAATGAATCCTTGACCCAGGCCGTATACCTTCTGACCGTATACCGTTCGCTCTTTGTGTGCGTGAGAGGCTGTTTCTGGCCTTTGAATCCGCTTGCGGCTTGCGTGCGCCTTTACCTCTGCATTGGAAAAGAACAGCGAGGGGGGGGAGTAGCAGAAGGGTAGTGGAAGGAGGGGGGTTACGAGGTAGTTCATGCCATCAGTTCCAGGCAGGACGGTTGAGGGACGCGCCACCTTGAAAAGACGGCCCGTCTGCCATCTGTGCCCCTGGAAAAGTAATCTGGTGCATATTGAAGAGCGTCGCTCTTTCGGGCGCGGGAGCGACGTCGAAAAGATTCTATCGTCCTTGCATCATCCGTAAACAGCTGCGTGGTCCAGGTTGGGATTCGGGAACGGCTTTGCGACGCGTATAGTGCGATGGTGGCTTACTGATGCTATAGCTTCAAACAGACCTCAGCGAAATCCTTTAGTTAGTTCTAATCGTATAGGGTTACGGTGTTGCGATCTGCAATTGCCGGTAGTAGTAATTGATCCCGGCGGCAATATGAGGTACTTTGCATGTATCAGCCAGCTGGGGCGCCCTGGACCAGCCGGGTCGGTACACCTACATAACGCCGCGCGGCGCGCGCGCGTGTGAGCTTTTAGGCATGTTTATAAGCGGGAGCCCAGTTGCGAGAGGGCTCCGCACAACTTCCATCGTTCGTTCCTTTGATTTGTTTCTTCACGGTATGCGTGCGTCCGTTATGATGAGCTTCGCAAGTGCGGCTTGGGCCTTATGCTGGGAGGTCCGAGAGGCGTAGGTTGGCTTGTGGAGATGTCACGGTAGTCGCGGTGGTGGCGGTGTGACGTGGCAGGGTACGGTGATACGGAGATACGGCGACACGGAGGTACATCATCATACCTTTGACAAGAACAAGTGCTTACATTTGCTTATCTTCAATTATCGTGCTGTGGTGGTGGTGGCCAAATGGCGTGTGATCCTTTGATCCTTTTGTCGTCGTGTATGTATGCGCGTGTGGCGAAAGAAATATGTTCTTGCTTATCGTTTTACCAAAAAAACGTGGGGCCAAACGTCGTGCACGTGTACTGCATTTTCTAGTCTGGGGAATGCAGTACACAAGGGGATCGACTGAAAAGTCCTCGTTCCTATTATTACTACCAGACGCACGTGAGTGGCGTGTGATGGCGTTTTCGGCGTTTTTCGGCGTTGAAGATGACGGGCTTTCGATAGCGGTGTATAAGGGCTGTTGGGGTAGAGAGAGCTATAGGCAGGACCCTGCCGTGTGTGAAATATGGGTCTTAGGCTTAGGACTTGGGCTTAGGAAGTTTTCTTCTTTTATGTCACCCCTCGGACGAAGCGACTTGGGGCAAAGCTGTCCTGTTCAGATCTTGTAGAACGCCATGGAAAGCCCTTTAAGAGCTAGTCCCTGCTCAGGCAGCGTCGACGTACGCCCTCAGATAATGTACGGCCCGGTCGGGAAATGCAGGCACATAAACAATACCCAACGCTCGCTATGATAATGATCGGCCTCATATCAGCCGGTCCATCCATTACACGTCGTAAGAACATATATCCGAGTCTACGCATTCATTAGCTCCAAAAGTAGGGACATGTCGGATGCTATTTAGGGCGCAAATATGAAGTCCAAGGAGCCTAGATTGCAAAGACTGTATGATGGAAGAACCGCCCCTTGTTCCAAATAGGAACCGCTGAGGAGGGTTTTCCCATGGCGCCCCTTATCCTCCGTCAGATCCACATGAGCACACCCCCAGCATTCCAAAACACATAACATGCGCCTAGAAGGACAGGAAAGGACAACAACCCGGCAATAGTGGCAACCCCACGAAATGTGCGCTGTTACCGGGGCTCGTACCCTGAATGATGACGCTGTGGCCTGCCCACCCCCGCCCTCGGCTACTCCCCCGGCCGTGTGTCTCGCCGGAGGAGTATCATCAAGCCTTCCCTATATGAGGAATCATCTTGGACTGATCCGGTCATTCATTCATGACCTGCCATTCTGCCAATTCGCCGTGACCATTTAAGCCACATTGCATCTAAAGGGCATGCCAGCCGCGTGCTAGCGGTCGCGATCCAATGCAGCCAGCCATGACACTCGCTTTTACTTCCTTACCGCTGCTGCTGTTGCTTTTGCTAAAATAAAAATATTTAGGATAACATAAATAGTACGACGGGTGTTGCCCTATTATTGTGAGATTCAGAAAGGCCTAGAGGTAGGCGCTAATAAATATTCTTCGCTCTTTTGAGGCACGGTTCGTTCTTCTCAACAGAAAAACTGAACACCGAGGATAACACTATCCCTTCAGTTTTTGCAAGGCTCCGCCGTACAAGGCTCCCCCCCTGCCCACCCCACCCCGCCGAGCTCAGCTCATGAACCCCTGCCTGCCCCAGAGCATCTTCACTTGCTAAATAGCTCAGCACCGATTGTGATACTGACAGACGAACCGACGCTTGCGATGCCTAGCTTTCGCGCGGTAGTTAGAACTCGACAAGCAATCTCCCCGCGATTCGCTACTAGAAGTTTTTTAATCGCTGGCGTTTCCTTCGGTGAAGTCGATATTTGCGCTCTTGGGGACTGGACCAAGAAGGCCGCGAGGCAACATCCCGCTCGTGCGACCGCAACACCTGGAACGCGACTTTGAATGCGCCAAGCCAAAGAGGACCTATGACCTAATGATAAGCTAAGCAGCCAATGAACTCCCTGGCAGCTCTGCATCCTTTCTTTCCTAAAAGCAATAATACGCAGGTTTGAAGCTCCGTTCGTGTAAACGTTTTACGAACGTGATCTGCAAAACCCAGTAACGCCAAATATCTGGGAAGCCTACGCATTGGTAGGGCAAAAAGCAATAACATGTTTTATGGCGTGGCACGTCGGAGTGACGTGTTGGTTGGAAAACGGTCTCTACTACCGACCACATTGTTTCGTGATTCCATGTTAACGCACCTCCCGCAAGAACGCATGAGCTGGCGCCAATGAACTGACTGGATAAATCCATTCCATCTTGCCTATATGTCATATGAACGATAACGCGCAGCGTCGAGAATGACGATACCTACTGTGACGGCCGCTCAAGTGCAGGGTACGGATCTAGATGGACCCTGATGGACGTAGATGAACCATGTACCTGAACGCACCCTCACCACGCCAAGAAGACATACAGACGTACCCCCCCAAATGCAATCCACTGCTCTTAGTACTCGGCCTTATTTGAGCAGTTCCTAGCAGTTAGTTTCCCTTGTTGCTGCCTCCCTAAGGTCCCGCAGATGTTAACGCAACAGTGCATATGCGTTATGTTGTTTGAAGTTTCACGATGAGTTCCACCATCCTTATAGCTTGCTTAACGTGGGCGGTTCGGGGGTTTCAACAGGGATCGGTCTTAGCTACCTGGGCTTCCGGTTTCACTGTAGGGTTGTTCTTCCAGATTCTTCCAGTAAAACACTAAAGGCAAGCACGTTGAGCCGATACCTTGCTTCCCTGCGCAATTACATGGCTGCCTCCTACAGGCTCCTAAGGGCCTCGTCATGGGTCAGGGCCTTGTGCTCGCCGTGCTCGCCTGCAGCTCCTGCTGCACCCACTGCCAAACCTGCAAAACCGCACGATGTTACAGTCCTTTCGCAGGATTAGATCCAGTTGCACCTCAATTGCGTTATAGGTTGCAACATATTGTTCCGGTCATGTTCTGGAAAGTGAGGGAACCGGGGAGTGATGGAAAGTCATGCGGTAACTCGCAAATCAAGCCATGTTAAATTAATATAGTATACATACCATTTATACCATGTTATACTTTCGTAAGTCTGTATCTTGCTTGTAGACTCTAGGGACCAGAGCCGAGAGCCCATATTACCGGTATTGTACTTCACGGTTGAACCCAGGATTCTTTATTTGTTGTCATGCAGTTATGTGACATGGAGTTTCGTGCAACGGACCAGTTATAAGATTACTGTTCTTTGACTTGCAGCTCACCAACCCTTGCGGGCGGGAGCGTTCAGGAATATCTTCAGCTCCGGCGCAACTCAAAGATGTTCTCCGATTACTCGTCTCTTTTATCACAGAAGCGCAGATGCGCTTATTATGTTCCGTGGATCTCGCTAATCTCGCTGTTGATTGTCCTGGCTGGGACTATTGTGTGGTAAGGCTTCACCGATGAATCTCGCGTTGGGGGTTTAACGAACTGAAGTCATAGGCATATGCACAATCTGTTACGCACGCACATTATGTAACAATGTGGCGATATCTTAGCCTATCTACCACGTGCTCGTTGACCAACAGCGGGACACTGTTATCCAGGTAAACAGGTTCCAATACCGCACCCGCACCATTACCAGCAAATCTGCGAATCCGTGTTGGAAATGCATCTCTGAGATGTTCACCTTGTCTGCGGAATTGTCACCCCGCCAAACTTCCCCCTTCCCTTTTTTTGCCCACGTACTCATATACATAACCCCTATCAAGCTTGCCTTCACCCCTCTGTTGTCACCAACAACTTAAATTACCTAAGTGCAATTGTTCAACTCAATTACTATAAACATACTGTACGGCCGTTTGCAACATGCCGCTAAAAAAGGGTGGGAGCCATGACCCTGTCTTGATTTATGTCCTGGCACTCCAGGGGTGTCGGAACCTCCAACGCACTGGAGAGGACTAACCTTATGCTAGAGAACTTGGAGGTCGACTGGCATGCCGAAATTGGTACCGCCCAAACGGTTGCGTCTGTCGCAATCGCCGGTTGCTGCGTCCTGGCTGGCGGGATGCTAGCAATGAGCACTGGCAGATCCTGCACGGAGTATGCCGTTGACCAAAAAGGTGCGCGTGGCGCCAACAAGTGTCATCAATACGTGTCATCTGCAGATCTGTGCACACAATGTGCGACATGAGCAGCTGGAGTGTACGAATGTTTGTACATGAGGGTTTTGTTGTTATTCCATACCTAGGGGACACGCGGCACGTCAGGGCCCCCTGAATTCCGTAAGCCAATGTCCCGCAAACGATACGCTGGCAGGTTTCAACATGTAAAGAACATTGTTTTTGGCAAAGCCATGGGCGTTTTGGTGAATGGAAGGCATTTTACTCAAAAAGAAAACCTTCCTGACGTGGGGTTTTGCTCGCCCGCCATCGCACTTCTACATGCGTACATACAGGTGCACCGACCCGTGGGTCGCGATACTGGCTCGTCGCCTCGGCAGTGGCTACGTTGGGTCTGGTGGCTGCTTCTGGTGTTCCTCATGTTCGCGTTCTTTGTTTGCGTCGTGTGGTAAGAGTGGCACGGAAAGGGGAGACGAGGGACGAGAGCATAAAGTCCGCAGGGCGTTCGGGCGATCTGTATTCATTCGATACGTGCGCGATAGTTCATTCCATTAAGGTCATTACAATCCTCCTCTGCCTTCTCTGCCTTCTCTGCCTCCTCCTCCTCCTCCCCCTCCTCCTCCTCCTTCCCCTCCTCCTCCTCCTCCTCCTCCTCCTCCTCCTCCCCCTCCTCCCCCTCCTCTGCCTGCTCCGCCTTATCTCTCGATTTCCGCGTCCTCGAGCCTTCATCCCCTCCTCCGGGTCCGTAGGATGGGCGTGACGTTTGCCGTCACGGGGTTGTTGTACGTAGCCTTCGAAACAGCCGACGACTTCGTGCAGTGGGGCATCCACTACCAGAACGTTACCACACAGATTCTGGAGGCTCAGCTGGGGCCTCTGCCAGATGACATCGACAGCACCAGCTGCCCATCCAATTGCTTGAACCTGGTGATAGCGGAGTACATCACCGGGGTAGGTCACGCAGATCGAGACACGAAGAATACAGATCTGGATATGAAATGGGATTTTTTTAACTTTGGATGGATGGAGGTTTATATCTAGCGTCGGTCTTATGATGTGGTGGATGCGGGTCGGGTGCGGCTTAAGATGTTAGGATTTACATCATGGGCAGAGAATGGGTTTTGCATACGGTAGGGCGCGTTGCGAATCTGATCTGGATTTGGAATTAATCTGGTTTAAAAATCCAATTTGGGTCTGCTGAATGAATGCGATGAGCAAATCAAACGTACCTGACATTTCATTCCAAGAGACAGATGGAGCTGCAGATCCGCATCTGGGGGCCAAACTCTTAACTTAATAACTCATACGACACTCATAACCACCCACTAACCACCCTTGCATCCCCATCCTCATTCCGCATGCGCAGCTGAGACGCGTACTTGACAACACCGTTACCCAAATAATCTGCCTCTGTGTATGTTTGTGTGTGTGTGTGTGTTTACCGTCTTCACCTGCCGTACACAGAACATGGTATGCATCTGCAGCTCAGAACGGCTTCGGATCGCCTATTTTCACGCCGTGGATGCACTCGACGCCACTGTCGCTGTGGTGGTGGGATGCTTCCTGGTGTGGGTGGGCGCGTCGTTCATCCTCATGAACGCTACGGCCGACTTCGCTCAGTCTCGCCGGGAGCGGGCGCTGCTGCTGCGGGTGCAGCGTACGCTGGCTGCTGGCGGAGGCGCTGCCGGCGGTGATGCATTTGTTGGTGATTTCGCAGCCAAGACCATGTCATCCTCTATGGCCCGTATCATCCCCGAGCAGCAGCTGCAGCAACAGCAGCAGCAGTCGGTGGAGATGGCGGCGGGCGCCGGGATAGGGCTCGCCTCCAACGCGTACGGCATGCAGCCCCCGTACGGTGCCGACGGCTACACAGATGTCGACAATGTGCCGCTACTGAAGGAGGCCTCCCGGCAGCAGTCCTATCAGGAGCGGCAAGTGTACCAGCCACAACAGGAGTACCAGCAACCGTACCAGAACGCATATGCGCAGGCATACGGTTATCTGCAGCAGCAGCCGCAACAGCCAACAGTGGTGGTGGCGACTGCGACGGGAAGTGACGCGACGCCATTGAATGGAGGCCGCTAGGCTCAGGGTTACTGACTAAGTATTTTGAGGACAAAGGAAAGCAAACTTGGTCTTCACCCTTTTTGCCCCTTCATTTGTGCGTTTGCTGGCTTATGGTGTATGTCATTGTAAGGCGTGAGTATGGGAAGGGGCGGTGCCGGTGCGCTGCTAGGAGGTGAAGGTGTTCGATCTGCGGCCGCAGTGGGTAATCTCAGGTGGCTGCTTTCTGGACGTGTCAATATCTGCATGTGTGTGTGTGTGTGTGTGTGTGCAGACCTGCAGATATGTGGATAGCGTGTACGTTGATTGGGTATCATGCAAGGCAAGCGGGGGCTTGGCTGCAGGGGCGGCAGCCGGGAGCTGGGGCTTCGCGTACTGAGCTGCTTCTGCTGGTGGTGGTGCTGGTGGACGTGGTGCTGGTGCTGGTGGTGCTGGTGGTGGTGGTGGTTGTGGTGGTGGAAACATTTTTACGCTATGTCAGGGTGTCGTTCGCGACCCCTGTCTACGGTTGGTCGCTCCTCAAGCATAATTGGAGCATAAACTATATGCGCCTATAGCGCCTAAATTATTGCTGATGACATTCAGTACCGCATATATGTATTTTGTGCGTGCGCCGTTCGCGTGACTGGCGTGCGAGTGAGACGGAATGAATCCTTGACCCCAGGCCGTATACCTTCTGACCGTATACCGTTCGCTCTTTGTGTGCGTGAGAGGCTGTTTCTGGCCTTTGAATCCGCTTGCGGCTTGCGTGCGCCTTTACCTCTGCATTGGAAAAGAACAGCGAGGGGGGGAGTAGCAGAAGGGTAGTGGAAGGAGGGGGGTTACGAGGTAGTTCATGCCATCAGTTCCAGGCAGGACGGTTGAGGGACGCGCCACCTTGAAAAGACGGCCCGTCTGCCATCTGTGCCCCTGGAAAAGTAATCTGGTGCATATTGAAGAGCGTCGCTCTTTCGGGCGCGGGAGCGACGTCGAAAAGATTCTATCGTCCTTGCATCATCCGTAAACAGCTGCGTGGTCCAGGTTGGGATTCGGGAACGGCTTTGCGACGCGTATAGTGCGATGGTGGCTTACTGATGCTATAGCTTCAAACAGACCTCAGCGAAATCCTTTAGTTAGTTCTAATCGTATAGGGTTACGGTGTTGCGATCTGCAATTGCCGGTAGTAGTAATTGATCCCGGCGGCAATATGAGGTACTTTGCATGTATCAGCCAGCTGGGGCGCCCTGGACCAGCCGGGTCGGTACACCTACATAACGCCGCGCGGCGCGCGCGCGTGTGAGCTTTTAGGCATGTTTATAAGCGGGAGCCCAGTTGCGAGAGGGCTCCGCACAACTTCCATCGTTCGTTCCTTTGATTTGTTTCTTCACGGTATGCGTGCGTCCGTTATGATGAGCTTCGCAAGTGCGGCTTGGGCCTTATGCTGGGAGGTCCGAGAGGCGTAGGTTGGCTTGTGGAGATGTCACGGTAGTCGCGGTGGTGGCGGTGTGACGTGGCAGGGTACGGTGATACGGAGATACGGCGACACGGAGGTACATCATCATACCTTTGACAAGAACAAGTGCTTACATTTGCTTATCTTCAATTATCGTGCTGTGGTGGTGGTGGCCAAATGGCGTGTGATCCTTTGATCCTTTTGTCGTCGTGTATGTATGCGCGTGTGGCGAAAGAAATATGTTCTTGCTTATCGTTTTACCAAAAAAACGTGGGGCCAAACGTCGTGCACGTGTACTGCATTTTCTAGTCTGGGGAATGCAGTACACAAGGGGATCGACTGAAAAGTCCTCGTTCCTATTATTACTACCAGACGCACGTGAGTGGCGTGTGATGGCGTTTTCGGCGTTTTTCGGCGTTGAAGATGACGGGCTTTCGATAGCGGTGTATAAGGGCTGTTGGGGTAGAGAGAGCTATAGGCAGGACCCTGCCGTGTGTGAAATATGGGTCTTAGGCTTAGGACTTGGGCTTAGGAAGTTTTCTTCTTTTATGTCACCCCTCGGACGAAGCGACTTGGGGCAAAGCTGTCCTGTTCAGATCTTGTAGAACGCCATGGAAAGCCCTTTAAGAGCTAGTCCCTGCTCAGGCAGCGTCGACGTACGCCCTCAGATAATGTACGGCCCGGTCGGGAAATGCAGGCACATAAACAATACCCAACGCTCGCTATGATAATGATCGGCCTCATATCAGCCGGTCCATCCATTACACGTCGTAAGAACATATATCCGAGTCTACGCATTCATTAGCTCCAAAAGTAGGGACATGTCGGATGCTATTTAGGGCGCAAATATGAAGTCCAAGGAGCCTAGATTGCAAAGACTGTATGATGGAAGAACCGCCCCTTGTTCCAAATAGGAACCGCTGAGGAGGGTTTTTCCCATGGCGCCCCTTATCCTCCGTCAGATCCACATGAGCACACCCCCAGCATTCCAAAACACATAACATGCGCCTAGAAGGACAGGAAAGGACAACAACCCGGCAATAGTGGCAACCCCACGAAATGTGCGCTGTTACCGGGGCTCGTACCCTGAATGATGACGCTGTGGCCTGCCCACCCCCGCCCTCGGCTACTCCCCCGGCCGTGTGTCTCGCCGGAGGAGTATCATCAAGCCTTCCCTATATGAGGAATCATCTTGGACTGATCCGGTCATTCATTCATGACCTGCCATTCTGCCAATTCGCCGTGACCATTTAAGCCACATTGCATCTAAAGGGCATGCCAGCCGCGTGCTAGCGGTCGCGATCCAATGCAGCCAGCCATGACACTCGCTTTTACTTCCTTACCGCTGCTGCTGTTGCTTTTGCTAAAATAAAAATATTTAGGATAACATAAATAGTACGACGGGTGTTGCCCTATTATTGTGAGATTCAGAAAGGCCTAGAGGTAGGCGCTAATAAATATTCTTCGCTCTTTTGAGGCACGGTTCGTTCTTCTCAACAGAAAAACTGAACACCGAGGATAACACTATCCCTTCAGTTTTTGCAAGGCTCCGCCGTACAAGGCTCCCCCCCTGCCCACCCCACCCCGCCGAGCTCAGCTCATGAACCCCTGCCTGCCCCAGAGCATCTTCACTTGCTAAATAGCTCAGCACCGATTGTGATACTGACAGACGAACCATACCTTTTTATCACTCCCGCGCTGTATCAACAGACACTAGAGATCCACACGGCGGTAGAACTCGTCTATGTTGTTAGATAACAGCACCAGCGCGTCGTCGGGGTCTACAAAGCTGTACTTCAGGCTGCCGACGCCTAGACCGAGTCCGGTGGGCCCAATGCCCCCTGTTCCACCACTACCACTATCGTTAGACATCATCCCATGCCTGGGTCCGTCCCATCCCTCACTGCCCGGCGCTTCCCGCGCGCGTCCTCCCCCTGCCGCGGCGCCGCTCCGAAAGAATGGACCTGCGAATACGCCGGGGTCGCCTGGCGGTGGCAGCTCCAGATCAGGCAACGCTTCCGCCACGGTGACGGACCCACGGGTCACTGGATCCTCTGACTGCCAAGCTTCCAGGTCCTCCAGCTCACAGTCCAGGAGGTGGGGTGCCACGATGAGGGATGGCTGTCGCCGCCCCGCCATTATCTTCGCTAGCCACTTGACCGCCTCGGGGGTGTGGCCCTCCTGCCCTTCGCGAGCCGCCAGACCCAAGCAGACCTGCGGCATGCATGTCAGAGAGGGCCAGCGCGCGCGCGAGGGAGGGTGAGAAAAGGGGAGGGTAAGAGAGAAGGCGAGAAAAGCATTCTGCAAGTGTGTCGGTGTTCGCATGCATATTTGCTCTTGTACGTTAACGTGTGTATACGTGTATGTGTCTACAATTGTATGTGTGTATGTTCGTGTATGTCCGTGTTTGTCTGTGCGTATACGTGTATGTATATCTTTCGTATACGACAGGACTACTTCTCCTTCGCCTATCTTTACTAGCACCTCCGCACCTACGTACCTTCTTCAGCTGCTGAAGGTCTCCCAGCGGCAACAGCCCCTCATCATCGATTGCAGAGTTGTTGAGATCCAAGTACTGCAACTGCGTGGCGGCGCCCACCAAAGCCGCCAGATCTCTTGACTCCAGGGGATGCGGATGGTACGCGCGCACCACCACCTCCGCCAGTCCCGGCAGCCGCCCCAGGATCTGCGACAGGCCCGCCCAGATGTCGCAGTCGATGTCGAGCCACAGCCGCACCTCCCGCGCCGCCCCCAGGGTGGACATGACGCGGTCCATTCCGGCGAAGTCTTTCGGCGGCATGGGCTCCTCCCCATAGCGCATGTAGAAGGTGGCGATGAAGGTCTCCAGTCCAGGGACGGGCATGAAGGCGGCGAGCTCCGGAAGGCAGGTGTCCTCCAGGCGAAGGCGGCGCCACCAGGTGATGGAGCCGGGGGCCTTAGCGCGGGCCTACGGGACGGGAATTAAAATTAGGGTTTTAGGGTTAAAATTAGGGTTAAAATTAGGGTTTTAAAAAACCATTAGTTCCATTAGAATCTACATTTGGCGCCCAATTTAAATTTGGAATTGGATCTTGTCCACGTTTCCCCTTTTGTTTGGATTTCGGTTCCGGTTTGGATTATGTTTGAATTTGAGTATCGGTTTGACTTCGCATGACTTAGGGTGGTGCAGAGCAGAGGTCGTAAGCGGCAGTGTGGCGCAAATGTAAGGAAGCTTTCTGTGTGGTACGGCACATAGCGGCGCTTACAATACAATAAAACATATTTGTCATGACAAAATAGTGAAAACCCTACCTAGTAGGTGCCGTAATGTTACTTACAACGAGCCATCAATCACTGCGAGCCTCAGCCCAATCAACGTCTTTGGCCCAAATCCTTGCCCGCAGATTACTAATATTTTTGCAGTACGATTGACAACAAAATACAATAAAATACTGTTTCGGTTAGCAAAAAGAGCAATGTCAATCTTTGCGACACGAAGTATGTTCGTTACCCTATTTTGTCACGACATATTCTTTGAAAAGATATGTGTACATAAACACACACACACACACACATATATATATATTTATTTATTATCATTAAAGCCAGATCCGAGTCCATATGCAACCTACGTAACCTAAACAAGCCCTATCCCCCGTCCCATTTCGTACCTGGCCCTTGAGCTCGATGCTGTACAGGTGCACCCACGTGAGCGACGTCAGCTGTTGCAGCGCCGCCCAGCCCTCTTCCCGCGTCTGCGCTTCAGGGGGACATACAGATGGACACACAGATGGACAGACAGACGCATACAACAGGGTTCAGAGATATTTGACGCACAGGTTGTAGGTGTGGATCGGCTAATGTCATTCTTCCTCCCCGCGGTGAAACTCTTCAATACACACACGCACACGGATACATCTCTCTCACTCTGGCATACACATACACACAAGAGATCACACACATCCCCATTTCTATCTCCCCCCAATATCTCTCTCTCTCTCTCTCTCTCTCTCTCTCTCTCTCTCTCTCTCTCTCACACACACACACACACACACACACGCACCCTGGCCTCTGGCATGACCAGCTCCTCCAGCCCCGTGAGGGCGGTGAGAGATCCGAGGATGGCGTTAGCGGTGCGCTTCTCCATGTGCTCGTCGCTGATCAGCAACACCCGCAGTCGGCTCAGGGCGCCCAAGGTGGAGGGCAGCCGGGCCAGAGGGTGCGGCCGCAGCGTCTCATTGTGGATACCTTTGAGCGCCACCATTCCTTGACGAGTAGCGGCGCTGCGGGGGTGTCGGTGTCGGTAATGGTGGTGTGGGTGTCGGTGGTAAGGGGGATGGGGGAGGGGGTCCGAAGTATCGTGAAAAAAGGAATTGGGGTTTCGGAGGATGCGGTTGGAAAACAACGGAACCCGTCAGTGGTTTACCAGTGATTAGGTGGCGAAGTGACGTCAGATGAGGCGCGAACCATTATCCAGTTCAACAAATGACAACAGATGAGAGCTGATGAGAGAAAGAGTAAGGGGTGAATTACGAGAGATGAGGACCCATGAGGGGCACTCAAAAGAGCACCCACTGTGAGTGACACCTACAGATTTCCGAAGTCTCATGTCCAAAGTCCAAGGTCCCAAATCGAGGCAGAACGTCCGACATCGTCTCTCATCCCTCCTGTTCACCAAACCGGGGCCAGCCTCACCTAAACGTCACAAGCTCCAGGCGGGTGAGGCTGGTGAGCGTTCCCAGCGCCTGACAGATCAGGTTGTCGGATGGCTGGTCGTTGACCTGCGGGGGGGGGACGGGGGCGGGGGAATGGCGGCCCAGAGGGTGGGGCGCAGGGGGATCGGAAGCGAGTGGGAAAGAGGGTGCACATATAGAAGCTTCCCCCCTCCCCCTCCTTCCCTCCCTTCGTCTATCCCCCCCTCATCCCCACACCCACCCGCACGACCTTAGAAAAACACATCCACCGACGCCCGAGTGTCAACAGACTCCCATCTTTCCTCGCAATCAGAGCGTCTCAGCAGTGGCACCTCCGGCCTCATCTTTTACTCTTCCTCACCATCGCCCCCTGTTCCTCCGTTCGGACCCCATGCTGAACCCTCTCTTCCAATGGCGCCCAAGAAGCCCCGAGACGTCCTCTCCTCCTCACCATCGCACCTGTAACTGACTTAACCGCAGATCTCGAAGCTGGGTGAGCACGGGGGCTGATCGCAGCATGTCGGGGGCCATCAGGATATGTTCCGCCTTCGCCTGGGCAAGTAGTTTAGCAAGCAGCAGCAGGAGGACGAGGACGGAATGGTTGTATACAATAACGCGCACGAATACGGTTGTGCAGGTACTGAAACTACTGATTGTACGGCGAATACGGAAACTGGGCCGTAAGGACTTAGAATGTTACCACTTCTTTGCTCTTACCACTAGCGACGTCAGGCCCGTAATTCCCGGCAGCAGCAGCATCTCCAGATCCAATCTAAACGCCTGGTGGATCTCCAAGCTCTCCAGGGAGGGCAAAGCGGACAGCAAGCTGTACATGGCGCTCTGGAGGACATAGTCCCAGTCTGGATTGGGGTGGGGGCCAACAGGGAGGAAGTGGAGCCAGTGGAATGCCGGGTCTGATCTGGCAGCAGGAGCGGCAAGCGAAAGGAAGCTCCTCAGTGCCGCTCATTTCGCCGTTGGGACGCACCGAGGCGCCTATATAGGCAGTCAGGCACTGAGTGCCCAGAACCGTCAGGCGAATACCTGGCCCTGGCCCTGGCTGAATGAGACCGCAGCGGCAGCGGCAGCGGCTGACACAGTGTGGGTGCTTGCGGTAGCAGCCCATGCCAGCCTCCGGCGTCCCAACAGCAACCCCGGCCCGTACCCATCCAGCGGGGCGCACGTCTCACTCTATATATAAATAATATACATTCTCTCTTTTTAACATATTTTGGGAGTCATTAAAATAATTATTTATTTTAATCATTTTAGCTGATCCGAGGGGAAGCAGCGCTCACAGTCTAAGCAGCAGGTCTTGATTCCATCATGAGCGCCCATCGCGGCCAGCACACTGCCCGCCGTCCTCGCACGCTCTTCGCTGTTGGATGGGCCTCCATCCACTTCCTCCATCACCTCGGGATCGTAGCGCAGCGTCAGGCGATTGGCGAAGGGGTAGCGGGACTGCGCGGGTAGGGGTAGGGGTGCGGGGGCGTGTGAGACAGGGAAGCGGTTGAGATGGCGTGACGTGTCTGTGTGTTTGTGTATGTGTGTGTGTGTGAGAGAGAGAGAGAGAGAGAGAGAGAGGGAGAGGTGTGGAAAGAGCGGTATATTGTGAGGGGAGTGGGTTTTGTTCATTAGGGTCAAGATGAAGGGGCCTTTGTTCGCAGGGTGTGGGTAGCCATCTGCAAACGGCTCGAGCCCCTTTCCTCGCACACGATTGGATGAGCCCCCACACCGCGGGTGAGAAATTGATACCGTACGGGATAAATTCTAAAAGTGGTCTGCAGAAAGAAACCTGGGAAGGCTGGCAACAGCACGGATGTTATAGGGTGGCTCGTGGTGATTTGAACTGGTGCTCAGCGCAAGGCAGCAAGCGGCAAACCAGGCCCTGCTAGGCGACCGTTTTAAGGCCGTAAAAACACTATAAACAAATATGATGCATAGAGCGATCAGTGTGTACCAAACTATACAACAGCCATGTCCAGTCGAGCTCCATTTCCGACGGCGCCACCCACCTTCAGGGCATCCCGCCCAGTCCTCATTAAAAATGTTGCAAGGCTACGCGAAACATAGTAGTTTACGTGTGTTTGAAGCCTTTGCCTTACGGCTGTCAAAGCTTCTTTGCATGTTTCCACAACAGCAGCTCTTTCTGCTGATCGAAGATGTGCCCAAACATTATCCAAAACGATTCCCCAAGGAAGAGAACTATGCGAATGATGTGCGTCGCTCGACAGAGCGGCTGCTTCTCTTTCTTGGTCATTGCTCATACTTGCTGCGCAAAGGAACAAATTAGCTTGGCAATATGACAGAGCGCATTCGCATTGAAAAACATGATACAAGTTCATAAGAGGAAAATAGGTAATTCCCGGATCTTATACCTATGTCGTTGTACCGTTGCTAAAAGAAGTTCGTTGCATGATGAAGGGTGACTGAATGTTCAGTTATGCCGATTCAGATGTCTTTTGTTTATATAATATGGAAAACTAAATAATCTGGATACTAATATATGTTACCGTCTTCCTAATGTTTTGTTTTAATATCGGCAGCTCCGTTGAGTCACGTACATTAATTTATGCATTGGCCGTCCCGTATTTCATCCCCATATGATAGAGTTTACATACATTCAATTTATAATTACTAGTGTGCACGTAACATTGAAGGCTGGAGGGCTGATACGGCTGCAGTGCGTCGTAGGTCTGAGCGGCCAGCAACCCGTTCGCGACCTCGCTATAGCGCTCTCCCAACCATCTCGATGAACCGATGGAGCAAGATGCCAGCGTCACAGATGTCAGCGACGTTCTTCAGAACGCGGAAAACCCACACACGATGCTTGAACCCTCGCCCAATGCGCTCGGCCTTCTGGAACTCCTGCCCGCGCACTTGCTGCATAGCCACATCTGGAAGCAGCTGCCAAGACGAGATCGGATAAAGTTGCGACAAGCGGGTCGCGGAGCTGCGCAATATGTGGCATCGGAGTTCATGGCGAACCTCAAGGCACGTGAGTGATCGCCAGTTCAGCCGAGTGTCAGCGGACATACGTTGATACGCTGAAAATCGTCCAACATTGAAGAAGCGTGTGAGGACTGTACGGAAGTGCAAAGAGGTGGTTGCGCCGCAACCCCCTTACCTTTTCGGAAACTGGCCTGCCCCCTGCCCTCCCCTGGAGCTGCGGTCTACAGGTACGGGTATGCAGGGCCTCACTGCTGCAGCTCACTGCCGTCGGCCGCACCTTGCACCAGCGCTTTCCAAACCCAGCCTCCCTGGAGCTTCGACTATCGCCACCGGCTCGTAGGGAGCCCTACGGCGGCGGCGGGGCTGGCGGCGGAAGCGCAGGCCCCAGTGCAGGAGCGGAGGCAGAATGGTGTGGTAGTACGGCAGTAATGTCGTATTTTCTTTCAGAGCTGGGTGTTGCGACATCGGTGACGGCTCTGTCGCTGCAGGTACGGACGAGAGGTACGGCAGGGTTTCAGAGCGGAGGCGTGAAGTGGGCACGTGGGCAAAGTGGAGGGATGGAAGGCGGAAGGCAATGGGGTCTGTGTTTCCGCCCTGTCGTACACGGGGCTGGTGGCTGAGCCGCCCTTCGGATAGCTCAGGTAGGAGAGCTCATTCAGCTCTCCATTCGGGACGGTTAAAAAGCGGTTGTGCCAGAAAACGGTTTTTCCATATTCTTATTTCTGATTTTGCGGCTTTGGATGCAACGCGGTAACGATTTACTCACAGGTCGTCTGTCCGATACACAAAGCTCGCGCACAAGCTCTTTAATCTCTCACATCTTATTAATAGGCTCTAGACCCGGAAATCTTAAAATCCTAAATCACTCTTACAGTTGCCGTACGCATTCGTACAAAATCGTACACTGCCCTACAGGGCTGGCAGGAGCTCGGCGCACGTGATCTTCATCACGTAGCTGCGAGCTACCCCCGACTGAGACGGTTACACCTTGCGGGTCTGCCGTACAACAACTACCTGGCGGGAAGCTCCCTGGAGTCACTGGGCCGGGCGTCACCTCCCTGGTTACGGGAGGTGGTGGTGGACACGCAGTTGGTTTTGGAGCCGCAGGTGGGGGTTTTGGAGCCGCAGGCAGCTGCAGGGAGCTCCTTAGCAGTTCTTTGCCGGTATGGCAACGGGGTTACGACTGTACGACAAAGGGCTTATGTGTGTGCCCAGCAGCGGCAAGGGCCTGATGATCCCGAGACATTCCTTCTTCTTGCACGGCTACTTTATTCGTCCGACGTGTCATGTGATTGCCCCTGCCTTCACGCCGTGACGCACATGAGGAGCTAACCCCACAGCTCCTCGTCACGGCTGTCGTACAAGTAGTCATCCCTGCATCGTGAACCCCCGGCCCCCGGCCCCCGCGCACCGTTCCATTCTTTGCTCTTCCATGTTGCTCATGAGTCCTAATCAGGCCTCCCACGAATGTGCAGGCCGCCCTGGAGTCCCTCGCCCGCCTGCCACGCCTCGCCTCCCTGGATCTCACCGGCGTGCCGCTGCTGCCCTCCCTGGAGCTGCCCCTCTCCCGCCTGGGGTCCCTCACCCGTCTGGCCCTTACCTTCGAACACAAGCACGCTCACAGCGAGCAGCAGCTGCTGGGTTTGACTGCGTTGACCGGGCTCCGGCACCTGGCTGTTGACTTCATGCAGGTACGGCGTTGAGTCGAATGTTTTGGTCAATCAGAGCGTTGACCGACAGCCGCCGGTTTCAAATTGTCTTCTTCTTCCTTTTTTCCCACCACCATCCACACCATCCACACCGTCCCCTGTTCTCTTCCTTTTCGGGGCCCCACTCTCACCGCTCGGCTGAGAACTGTACGGCTGATACGGCTGCATTGACTTTTTTCCCGCCGGCCCCTCCCTCAGCTGGGCACTGGATCCAACCTCTGGTCAGCTGGGTGGCTTCTGTCTCACGTATTGAGCCACCTCACCGGCCTCACCACACTGCGCATGCCGCGATCTTTCCTGTACGACAAATCGCATCCGTACTTTCTGCTGTCACTGGGCGCGCTGACTGGTTTGGTGGACCTGGCGCTGGGCTCCGTCATCCTCAGCCACGAGACGGCGGCCGCTGCCGCCGCCGCCGCCGCTGCCGCCGCCGCCGCCGCTGCCGCCGCTGCCATGACGGACCGCGTCGCCGCCGCCAGTGGTGGCGACGACGGAGGCAGCGGTGGCGCCAAGACCGGCTCACCGCCTTGTAGAACGGAGGCGGCGGAAGAGGAGCCGAGCCGTCGAGATGTGCGAGACGGTTGCGAAGGAAGACTTCCGCAGCCTCCGCCGGCGGCGTTGGCGTCGACGTCGACGTCGGCATCACTTGTACGGCCATGGCGCCGTCTCGCATTGGGTGCTGCGATGCCGTGTTACCTAGAGGCGCTACTGCCGTTACTTTTGGGCAACGGTGGCGGCGGCGGCGGCGGGGACCTTCCTGCAGCCCTGGTGGCTTCGGAGCGATTTGGTATGGGGACTGGCGGGTTGCCGGAGGCGGCGGCGGGTGGCTCGCCACCTCCAGCGGCCGCCAGCGCGAGCAACGCCACTCCGCGACGTAGCGGGGACGGCGGTGCTCCAGGGGGGGCTGAGGATGCGGAATCCGGGATTATGTCGCCGTTCCCTGCATCATCGTCTTTGGCAACCCCCCGCAGAGCCACCCCTGGAGTTGGTGGTGGCGGTGGTGGTCTGGAGGGTGGAAGCGGCGCAGTGGGTGGCAGAGCGGGCTGGGACGGCAGCGGGGCCAGTGCTGGCGGCGGGGGCAGCGGGGGTGAATTGGATTTATTGGAGCTGTCAACACCTTGCACCTTGCAAATGGTGCAGCTGCTACAGCGCTTTGTACGGCAGGGGAGCCAAGCTTGGCCATGTACGGCACCTGTATCATCGTTGCCGGCATCGTCGCCGGTGGTAGCAGCAGCAGGGGCGGCGGCGGCGGTGGGGCGACGGGACGCCCCAGGCAGCGGTGGCGGCGGCGGCGGCGGCGGCGGCGTGCGGGAAGTGCGGCTGATGTTGCGGCTGGCTGCGAATTGGACCGAGGTGGTGGCGGCGGCGGCGGTCTTGAGTCCGGCGCTGACGTCATTGGCGCTGCTTCCGACGTACCTGTACAGCAGCGGTACGATGATGACTCCGCAGGTGTGCGTCGATTGGGATTTTGGTATTTCGGAGATATAGCCGTACAGATGTACGATGCCTTATGCTTTGTGTGCAGCCACATTGACATTTTACCTCTCGTTCTATCGCATGACGTATCTGCCGTACGTCAGCACTTTATTCCTTAGATTCTTTCACATAAGAGGGGCTGTAGCAGCTCCGCTTTCGTTAGTATGACATATATGCAACCACGTCGACACGGTGTATATTGCTCGTACATCCTTTCCGTACACGTCGCCTTACACCTTCTTCCCTCACCATCAGATCCACTGTGACCCGTTTGCGTCTGTACGACACACCCCACTTCTCAACGTCTTTTGCTTCTCTGTCAGATCGTTTCGGCCGTGGCGACGTCACTGCCCCTCCTGGAGCATTTGGAGCTGTACCGACTTAACACCGACCCAGGGGACGTTACCTGCCTGGCCGACATGCCGTACCTCAGGTGCGACAACTTGGCTTTGGCTTTTGACAACCGTACAGTACGGTACGGTACGGCACGAATGGGCATGATGCGACCCTCCAGGGCAGCAGACTCCCTGTGCAGGTAGTATCATCATGGTCATATGGGGATAATAACATTGCCATAAAGATGCCGTACGGACCAGCGTTCTTCACCCCGGGGACGTGACCCGGAAATTTTCCTGATTGTGGTCAAGACTGATCTGTCGTTAGCTCGCATCAGACAACACAGAGGCAGCTGCAGAAAAGTGTTCAATCTGTGCATCTGCTACATCAGTCTTTGTGATCAGTCTTAGGGTTTTGCCTTTTTATGTTGCGTACGGATAATAGAAGGCGGGTCATCTAAATATAGATCCGTATTGTGCCCGTCCGGCCGTCGGTCTGTGATTCTGTCTGTCTGTCTGTCTGTCCGTCCGTGCCCACATTCATTGCAGGTTCGTGCTGCTCGGCGTGGCGGAAGAGGCCCGAGAGCGACGCGGCGCCAACCACCCGGCAAATACAGTACGGGCGCTGCTGGCGGCACTGCATGGGAAGAGACGACGGGGAATAACCAGCAACGGTAACGGTAACGGTAACGGCAGCCGTTGTCCTAGTCATGATATATATGAGCAAAGCGAGCCCGAACTGTTGTGTGGTAGTGGCAGTGGCGTTCGGGACAACACGGTCCGCGGTGGTGGTGATGATGGCGGCGAGCTCCTCAGGGCTGCCAGAGGAGGAGGTGGAGAGGGGGGGGGAGGAGGAGGAGGACGCGACACGTCAGAGGAAGGGGTGGGTAACAAGTCGTCGAGTCCTGCTGGTGATGGTGGGGCAGAGGGGGGCAGCGGCGCCATGGGGACTTGTGCAGCCCGAGTGGGTGGCGGCGGCACCGGCGGCAATGTGGTTGTTTGCTGCCCTGAACTGTCAGAGGAAGAAGTGGAGCGACTAGATGAGATGTGTGAGGTAGAGTACGGCATTTACGATCTGTACGGCAGTCGGTTGCGGGTGGAGCGCGCTGTGGATCAGACCCTGCCTTGGCGACTGGCGGTGGGGAGTAGCATGGGTCCGGGAAGATGGCGGCTGTGATGGGGCTCACATACATACACGGTTTTGCATATAGGTTGCTCCCGCTCCTGCTTTTGCTCCCGCTCCTGCTACTGCTACTGCTATTGCTACTGCCCCTGCTACTGCTGCAGCCATCTGCAACTTAAACGTAGCTCTACTGCTGCACTGCTTTGCCGCGGGAGAATTCGCAACCCCCCATCACGCGCTATTGTTCCCCGTGTTCGTTACACTATTGGCGCTAATCGGTTTTGTTTCGGTTAGCGTATCTCGGTTTGTCGTACACAAATTGTTAGCTTGGGCAGCAGGCTTGTTTGGCACATTCTGCGGCTGGTCCTAGCTGCGCCTGGGAAGGCGCCGTGCTCTGTTCCGGAATGTACGACATCGAATCATCTCGTAGCGTTATCTTCTGGAGGCGCCGCCTGGGGCGTTCAGATTCTGGAGGCAGCTACAGGGGCCTATATTCCATACAGCACGCAAATGTGGTCAGCAGCAGGCTTGCCTGTTTGGGATGGCCTCAAGCAGCAGGTAAGGGCTTAAAAATTGTGCCTCTGGGCAATTATTTAATTATCTCTGAGAATAGTGGGCCGAGGGTTCACCGAAGAGCAAGACTGCAGTCTTCTGAAAGTCCCACACGTGCGGCAATCAGGAACTAACTATCCTAGCCTAGTTGTTTGCTCAACTATATATATATTCAATAGGAAACAGTAAAAATACGCTGTATTGATTTTAAACACTGGAAAAGGTATATTGTAAGTGGGATGCGAGGACCCTAGCGTTTCCCGCTGCCTGACCGCACAACAAGACACGGGCGACGATAAGAGCAGTTGGGAGCTGTAAGGTGCTGCCAGATGGCTCGAACATGAAGAGAAACTAAAAATGATAAAAGATATAACTATTCTGCTTGGAACGAGTTTGCTGTACGCAGTCCCTATGTGATCCGCTGACTACGCGGACTCGCTGGTCGTACGAAGCGGCTCGCGGATTCGGTTGTATCGGGACGTATTGGACTTTCAGGAGCATTACGCCAGACGATGTAATCGTTCTTCCCAATTCGGGTAATATTTTTTGAATGCACGAGAAACCTTGTACAGTTTTCCTTTACCTTGTCTCATGCGAATGCGAAATCGACAAGTACAGCCCTAGACCATTAGCACGTTCACCGTTTGACGACAAAAAATTGCAATGAGAACTATCGCCATTGTTTCGGGGCCTACACCTGTGGAGGTCCTGGGGCTTCTGCTTGGAACGGTCATCACCTCCGCATTCGGGAACAGTTTACAGTCCATCTCAATTCTCGCATGGCTGCAGCCGTTTGTGCTGCTTCTTACTTACGATGGATCTGTACGGACTTTCCGCTCCACGATAGTCGCTCATGTCTTTGTCATCCTAGCGCAAGCTATCGGTTTCACGTTCGCCTTTGCTGGTGCAATCTCCTACCCCTCTACAACCCTTACCTCAATCCTCAATACCTTTGGCTTGGGCACGGTCCTTGCAATCGCGACAACTCTCGGCGCTCTCCTGCCAGCATGGCGACTTCGTCTCCTCGCAGCCAAGCTATTACCTCCACCCACCGCGCGCAGCGGCATGATTGGTTCCGTTCGGCCCCCGCAGTATCCATCCCTCAGCCCCTTGGGATGGCTTCTGCTCGTGCTTCCAGTCTGGGCCTTCCCCATTTTCCAATCGGCAGTGTTCACCCTTGTGGGATTCCAACTGGGTCACTTCCACGAGCCCGGGGTCGCGGTGGCGGACTGGCCAGCCGTGGCCCAACTGGCTTCTCTGTTCGGTCTCTGGGGTTTGAACTTCGCGGTCAACCTTCTCGCCTCCGCTGCTAGCTGCGCCTTCACCTACGAGCCGCTGCCACTACTGAGCACCCCCTGTGACAGCCCCGGAAGCTTCTCCGGGATGTCTTTCCTGCAGGCCTCAGCAGCAACAGCAGCAGCTGGCGGCAGCGGCGGTCCTGCCGGAGCCAGCAGTGGCTGGTCACGGGTTGCTCGGCCGCTACGGCGTCACGTGATGATTCTGGAAGGTTTGTTATGGCTGTTGCTGGTTGTGGGCGGAGGCCTGGTGTACAGCGACTCGTTCTACCAGCGCCCGGTCGCGCGTCGGCTCGAGCATGTGCGGTCGCTGCCAGTCAGCTGCATTGTGACCGAGGCCGCGGATGTGGGCAGCGAGGGTTACGTATGGCTTTGGAGCAAGACCGCCGAGAGGGTCTCAGCAGGTATGGGGTCTTCACAACGAAGCTCCCGTAGCCTCCTACCGTCTGTATGTGACCTGAGATGTGGATGCATGGATCCCATCGACCTAGCTACCCAGCTACCTATCAGTCAAGAGGCTGCCGTATTACCTGCCGTACATGCCGCCGACGGACCCCTAGCGATCCGTCGAAGTGCGGGACGTACATGCATGGGCGGGGTTGGTCTTGCTTGAGTGTGAAATCGTTCAAAGTCGTCGGTTCTAAAGATGAGCTGCTCCACTGTCGGCTGGTCTTCATTCCAGAGCAGCCAGCTGCATGTGGCGTTGTTATGGTGGATTGCGGGCGGCTGTGCATGCAGGCGGCTGCATGCTGCATCCTGCCTCAACCGCTGTTGCTGTTGCTGTTGCTGTTGCATCCTGCCTCAACCGCTGTTGCTGCTGCTGCTGCTGCCGGTAACGCCACCTCTGTTTCCTTCACCTGCCCTCTGGGGGGGGGCTGCAGGCGATCGCATCGTGCTGTGGTCGGAGGAGGCTGTGCTGGTGCGCAACAGCGCAGAGGAGAGCGATCTGTTGGCCGCCGGCCGGGACCTGCTGTTATCACAACGTCATGGCTCCCCCTCCTCCTCCTCCTCCTCCTCCTCCACGGATGGCCAGGACGGAGCGGAAGAGGCGACCTATTTAGGACTCTGCTACCAAAAGCTGTTGCTGCTGGATGAGGAGGGGAGCGGTGGAGTCAGTACCAGCAGCAGCAGCGGCAGCAGTGGAGGTGGCGGCGGCGCACCGCACCGGGTGACCAACCATTTCGTGTTGTTGGGGCCCAACGGTTCAACGATTTGGAACTACCGGAAGGCCTTCCCGGTGCCCATCGTGGAAGCGCAGGTGGTCGCAGGTGTGTGTGTGTGTGTGTTTGTGTGTATGTGTGTGTATATGTGTGTGTGTATATGTGTGTGTATATATGTGTGTATATGTGTTTGTGTGTGTGTGTATGTGTGTGTATAGGGGGTTCGCATAGGGGTATGTTATGACCACCCCGACGTGACCCCCCATGATGGGGGACTACATGGGTCTATGCATGTGGTCCCCCCCCATGTCCTCCGCATGTGGTCCCCCCCCATGTCCTCCGCATGTGGTCCCCCCCATGTCCTCCGCATGTGGTCCCCCCCATGTCCTCCGCATGTGGTCCCCCGCTGTCCGCCTATCGCTCGATCGGCTTCTCGCCACTGGCATAACACTCATACCTACCAACAACCTCGGACTTGCTTGTTTGGTGCTAAAATAAATCAACCAATCCGTCTGATGGCAGCCATGAAGTCTTCTAAGTAGCTTGCTAGCAGGCTCCAACACTGTTAAGTTCCGCCCTCGCTCCATCGCATTCTAAACCCATATTGTTCCGTCCTCGATGATAAACCCATCGCATGTGAATTGGCGCATCAGGCCCTCGGCATCTACCGACGGCGCCTAGTCCGTACGGCACTTTGGGTGGCGCTATTTGCTTTGACATGGACCGCCCGCAATACGTACGGCAAGCTGCGGTGGCGGGTGTGGATCTGATGCTGCAGCCGTCCTGGACCTGGGGGGCGGTGGGGCCGAGGCATTTCGCCTCGGACGCCCTGCGTGCTCTGGAGAACGGCTTCACGACCTTCAGGTGTGTGTGTGTGTGTGTTTGTGTGTGTCTCTGTACTTCCCTGCCAGTTAGGTGGGAAGGCGGTACTTAGGAATAGGCGCAACCTGGAGCCGGTCAGCTGCTGGCTGCGCTCTGTTGCTTAATGCTTAATTACCATTCCGTCCATGACCTTCACTCACTGGAAACTTGGATGCGTACTCACCCGCCTGCTGCTGTATCATTTAATATGTCTGTCTGTCTGTCTGTCTGCACGGGCACCAGGGGTCCTGACTGCATGCCTGTCCGTCTATCTGTCCGTCTGTCTGTCTGTATGAGTGCTCATCCACATTATAATAAAATAATGCGTTTAAACGTGATGAGTAATGTGCACATGTAGGTGCAGCAGTGATGGCGTCAGCGGCGTCGTCTCCCCCCGAGGTGTCGCAGCGCACTACCTCCTGACGGGTACGCGCGGCTCACTGACCTTCACGCTGCCGCTGCAGCCCCGCGTCCGCACCCCTTACGCCACTGCCGGTTGGGCGCTGGAGTGGGTGAACCTGGGCGTAGCGGCGCTGCTGCTACTGCTGCTTGTGGCGCTGCCGTGGAGCCGCTGCCCCGCCGCGGCATGGATGACGTGGCAACATCGGCGCGGTAATGGTGAGGACAGCCGCAGGGGTCAGGTGACGGATGATGATGCTATTGATACATTTAGGGAGGACGGGGGGCGTCTGCAACGGGAGGTGCTACACCCGTACCCGCAGGATTCGGTGGAGGGGCAACGTGTGCCACTACTGCTTCCCAATGCATGATTGATGGAAGACGGACTCGGAAGACGACGACCCTGCGGCTACACTAGCCTGCCAGCCGACGCCCTGACGACCGCCCAGCTATCTGCTATAGCTATTGGTGGCGGACGGGTGGGCACACGCATAAGTATGGAAGGGTGTACATGGACGGACGGACATATGTGTGTGTGTGTGTGTGTGTACGTGTGTATGTGTGTATGTGCATGAATCCAATCCATGCCGATTCATGCCGATCCAAGCAAGCAAGCAGCAAGGGGGTGATATGCTTCATTCGTTTCCCGTTGGTGTGTATTACAGCGGGCTACAGCCCCCGGAGAGCACATTTCTGCCGGAGTAGGGTAGATAGACGGCAGCCACCCGCCGCATGCATGCATCGATTGATCGATTGATCGATTGATCGCTGGCCGCTGTACGCGAGATAGCGGCGGCATAGGGATCAGGAAATGGACCGCCCGCGAAATAAAAATTGACAAGTCACCAAACGATAGTAAATCGACAAACCGACAAACCGAGACCCGCAGAACATAACTGGTTTACCACAAACACTGAATTAGGTCACCGGCAGGGGGAATTATTAGCGCCAAAGGCTCCCTATCATCGGCAACGAAACTGTATGTGCGCGTGTGTGCCTAAAAGTGACACGCTCGATCGTGAGATCGTGAGATCGCTCGCTCGATCAATCGTCAAGATCGCTCGATCGTGAGATCGCTCGCTCGATCGATCGTGAGATTGCTCGATCGTGAGATAGGCGGCTTTAGGTGCCCCTCTCTACCACGGCTGTTGTTTCTGGGGGTGGCGTGCTGCCGGGAGTGGCGGCGGTGTTTCTTAGTTCTTTCAATCCGTCAATGCCCGCATCAACGCATTGCTCTTCGGATTTGTATTATAAGAATGATCATACTGAATAATGAAAATGGTTGATGGTGGAGCGAGGAGCGAGCTAAAGGTAGTCGGTATGTAGGCTCGTTCTATCTGGGAACGCAAGTTCGCTGCGGGTTGTGTTCTGTTGCTGGTTATTGTCGTACTTGTATGTCGTACTTGGTGTGCGATGAATGGGTTGACAGTAGTTGCTTGGCAGAGCCGTCGTTTATTTGAACCATACGGCGCGCTTCGTCAAGTAGTAACCCATTCATGATGATGCGCGCGTGCGTGGCTGGCCGGATTCCTTGCTTCGTAAGCTGCATGCAGTCATGTCTACGTACTGCGACGACTTGCCTGACCTGCTCTGCCCTGCTGCCATACATAGCTGGATGGGCAGCGGGGGATGGGGTTATTAGCCATACATGATGCACTCTATCTGACGGATTTTATTATGTTCACGCACGCACGCATCAGGTATATACTAGTACTAATATGATATATGATATATGTAATATATCATGTATTAGATATATTATATGATATATTATATATTCTATATATTACTGTTATTATATATAACTAAGAGCGAGGCAGCCATCTAGCTATCTAGAGCATGCTAGGACGAGCGCGTGGTGCAAGAACATACATACAAACATACACATATACACATACAGCAGCAGGCTTGCAAGATGTGTAAGCTGCAGCCAATCCGTAAGTGTAGCTAAATAGAGAGCACATAGCGCTGCTCGCTCGTATTATCGGGGATGCATGGATGGCGGGACAAGGGTTTGTTCACGCCTGCCTATTTAGCAGATAGATCGATCTACGTACGCAACATACAAAATGGGGGGTTTTGGAATGCCTCCCGTACATACATACATATATACATACATACAACGTACAATGAAGCTTTGCCACTCGTTCGCCAGCCAGTACCTACCGCAGCTCTCGTACACATGTTAAATATAGATACGTCATCATTGATGAGTGCGTGAGTAAAGAAACTCCCGCCTCCTTCTTACGCATCGATTTAGCAATAATCTGGCGATAATGCATGATGATGCGGCAACTGGTGATGAATTTTACGACAGCAGCCATCTATCATGCACCATTGTTGTATCTCTGTTATATCCGCCTACAGCAGCAAAGGTTCGATCGAAAGATGACCAAACAGGAGCCACCTCGGATACTACCCGTAGATACCCCAGGATACTACAACCATCTATCGTCATGCAGGAACCAATGACACACGGCACAAACAAATCAATCAACACATGCACAAAACATATGGCTAGCTAGGGCGACGGT
This sequence comes from Volvox reticuliferus, assembly GCA_019650235.1. NCBI lineage: Eukaryota > Viridiplantae > Chlorophyta > Chlorophyceae > Chlamydomonadales > Volvocaceae > Volvox > Volvox reticuliferus. The sequence goes on along the minus strand of BNCP01000011.1, from coordinate 826,013 downwards.
ATGAAGATAGCAACAGACTTCAGCTAAATGCATCAGCAACAGCTACATACAGACATGCATACCCCTCCTCTGCGCTGTGGCTCGGTCCGGTCAGGGTCCGGTCAGGGCCCCCGGTGCTCGTCTTTGCAGGGCGAGTCGCCCACAGTGTAACACCCCTTATACATATTATTATATATGCCGCCCACAGTGTAGCTAGGCTGGAAGAAACAACTTAAACATAAATAAAGCTACTATTTCTAAAATTGCGCAAAAGTCAAAATACATCCCGCCAGCATGCATACGATTGATGGGACCACCGCTGGCAGCCATAAAACATTAGCTAGGGGGGTTGTAAGCCCTGCTAGGGATAAGGGCCTGATGGTACATAACCCGTATCAATAGATAGATAGAATAGATTACCTCACTACCATGCATCATCATCATCATCATCATCATCAACAATGAACCAAACAATCCGCAACACAAAATATATCGCACATATCATCTTGCTTGACGGGAGGTTATAGCATATATACCGTTCTGCTGACAGACTAGCTACATAGGTAATGTGCGATGATTATGATGACTAGCATCTATCTATCCATATCAATGCATTATTAATAATGAATTGCTTTATTTGTCCATCCCACCGTACAGCCATGCGACTGCATACTATGAAGCATTTATTCGTTGGCTGCCGTTGACACATCGCAGTAGTTTTTGAAGTTGCTTGATGAAAAGATTAGCGGTTAGAATAATGGTATCATCAGCGGGATGCCGTACATCGATACCACGCACGTATGTGCAGCATCAGGAAGGGTTTGCTGTCAGTAGCAGAGTATGTATTATTATGTATTCAGCACTTTGCCTTGACGGTTCCATTACAGCAAGCTGCTCTCAAAAAAGATAAACAGAGATTTGGGCGTCGTCCATTATTAGTAATATATGTATTATATATACATATACTCTTATCAACCACGATGTTTCTTGTTAGTCTAAATGTCAGTGGTGGACGTATTACTGCTTAAATATTTTGTTAGGAACCGACGCATGAACGAAACCTCCCCTCCGTAAATTTCATCTTAATTGACAAAGTTGACTCACGCCACGCTTCATTCAGAGAGGGCACTTAAAGGGCATTTTCAATGAATATTAAAAATCACTTGTGATGGATGTAACTAACTAACGAGCGAGAACTGCGAATGCTGGCGTGCGTGCGTGTGCGTGCATTTGTCACTATATATCGGATGGAGTAGATAGCAAGTCATGGCATGTTACGGAGACCGACATTCTTGTCAGGCGCAATACATGCATTTGAATATTTTATCATACGTCATTACACAAAAGATACATGGCAGAAACACAGCATTATTTTCATATATAGCTAATCATTGGTAGCTAGGTTGTGGCCCTTGACTCATCAAACTGCAAGCACGATATATATATATATAATATGTGTGTGTGTGTGTGTGTGTTGAGATTGCGTGCACGCACATACACCGACCTGCTGCATGCATAGGCACACACTGCTAGGCAGGTGCGGAAATATGCAAGAGGTCATTATTATCGATGCTAGCTGTGTATATGACGTTCCTTTGTCCAAACAACGGGATTCTATCTTCTTCCGAACCACCGAATTAAAATATATAAGCACTGATGAACACCTACAAACAAGCAATCATCAGTTACAAACTTCAAATACATCCGATGGATGAATAAAGCAACTTATTTAAACTATTACAATTCGAGAATGATTGGCGAAACATGCATGATCCCTTTCTGATGTATGTGACACGTGATGGACACGCACGGGTTGTTGATGGTCCATAGCAGGGATTAACTTCTGCCTGGTCCATCCACAATTACACCGCATGTGCATGTATGAGGACGCATATTCGAACATGCAAACCGACGGCAATGGTTGGAAATGGGTAGTAATCAGATAGACTTAAACTACTTGTACGGTTAGTTGGCAGTAGGAACTGTCCGCACAACAAGCTCACTGACAAGAAATTGATCATCATCATCATCATCATCATCATCATCAACCGAAGGTGTACTATATTATTATTAGCACACGGATCCATTGCAGCAGCCTGCGATTGACACAAGTCACGCAAGGAAGCAAAATGAATGAAGGCGATGATATATTGTTAGTTGCTTATTAATTGCAGATTGGTAGGTAGCGCCCTTCAAAATATTATTATTGATGACCTATTTAGGCCCTGAACTGTGACAAGATGGCGTTCGTTATGTATGCGTGCGTGCCTGTATGTCTGTCTGTATGTATGTAAAATGAATTATGTAGTATAGCAGGCTCCAAATCCTTGCGAGCAAAGGCTGGTGCGTTCTGAAACAGACTACATCATATAATTGCTCAGGGTGCATGGCTGGAATGCATGCATGCATGCATCCACAGGCTGGGGCATCCACCCTGGAGGAAAAAGATGCATACATGTACATACATACACACTTGGACATCTATGGAAATCACCGGCCGTGGAGCAGAGAGAGCAGAGCAGGGTTCTTAGGGCGGGAGTTATGAGGAGGTTTGAGGGAGAAGAAGGGGGAGAGAGTTGGAGAGAAGGGGTAGGCAGTCTAGTGTTTGAGGAGGGGCAGGGAGAGGGTGGAGGGTCTCGTGGCTGGAGGAGCCTGTGTCCAGGCACCGGGTTCTGAGGGTTTTGGGGGAGGCAGCGAGAGAGGTCTTTCCCTCTTGTGCAGTGCAGGAGTTTGAGGGGCCAGCTGTGGGTGGGGCCGGGAGGCTTTCTAGGGGGGCGCCAATTTGGCTTGTCATCCCCCCCTCTGTCTTTAGCTGGGTTCTTCCTTCTTGGCTGTGTAAGAATGTGCTCTTCTGTTGGCGTCTCTCCTCTGAGGGCTTCTGTGTGTCTTTGTCAGGCTCTTGCTAGGTCAGGTTTGTGCTTGAGGTGAGTAGTCCCCTTCCTTGTGCAGTTAGTTCCCCCCTGTTTTCTTTAGTTCCCTCCTTGTTTTCGTGGTGCTCCTCAGTGCTCTGTTGGTGGCCAGGCTAGAGCCTCTGAGTCTTTCTTTGCTCTAGCTGGTCCGAGTGAGAGGGGGAGCACGTGGCAGGACAGACAGACAAAGCCACATGTCCCTCCCCTGCGCTGTGGCTCGGTCCGGTCAGGCCCCCCGGTGCTCGCCCTTGTAGGGAGAGTCGCCACAGTGTAACACCCCAGATACACACTATGCGCGAAAATAGAGTTAAGCCCTTAAACATGTGTGTATGTAGATATGTTAATGTAGGTATGCATACATGTAAACATGTAGATAAGTTTATATATAATAAATACATCCCCGACGTAACGAACACGCACACATGCAAAATATTATGTCGTATGATTATTATCGACAAAATGATAGATACGGTTATGATCATCTGATATGCAAATAACATATATATATATAATGTACTCCGCTGTTCTGTTCAAATAAATCATGAAAAAAACTAAAAGCAACTAAAAATTACTAGGCTAGCTAATTAAAGCGGTAGCAACTACGTATTACCAAGCAGCAGGCCAATAGCTAGGCAAACAATCACACAAGCCATACGTTCGTTCCCCAGCTGGCTTGCTTCATTGTACATATTTACGGTATACATATGTATATATGGTACGGTACGGTACGGTATACATGTGTGTATATATGTGTATATGTATATATATATATATATATATATATATATTGATCCCACGCTACGTAGATCGACACATACTTCTGAACGCTGGGTTGTAGGCAGAAGTACCGCAACATTGTGTGTTGCTGCCCAGCAAGGACTGGACGCTTCCACTGCAGCAGACTGAAGGCAGACAAGTAGTAAGGGGCCAGATGGACATACATATTATACATGATGACGGAGCTTGCATCCAGCAGCCACGCACGTATATGTTTGTATGTGATTGGCTCCATATACGTATAGCATTATTTGCTTGCACGGAACGAATGGCGCATGGATGGGTGGGCGAATGGTACGAAACATGGATGAAGCAAATATATATAGCTAGGTATTGCGACATACAGTTCAACGCACAGACAGACATGCAGGCAGCATGCAAATCAAAGCATCATCAGTTGTATGTAGCTATACTGTGAGCGAGTTGGTTGACGGAGTGCGCGCTCACCAATCCTAAGGAATACTCCGCGCGTGGTGAAAGACACTTGCAACGTTTGATTGTAAGCAAGCGTGTACGTGTTAAGGGGTGTTTCACTGTGTACGTGTGTTATTATTGTTATTGCTATTATTAAGGGGTGTTACGCTGTATGTGGGCGACTCGCCCTGCAAAAATGAGCACCGTTATTATTGTTGCTGTTAGTTACGTATATATAGAATATGCGTCGGGATAGATGCCTGCTGTGTGATGATCAGCCCAGCATCCGTTATTAGATACAGCAGCTTGCAGGTATTCATTTAGATATCGATGTACGACAGCATTGAACACACAATTTATTATCGTTACCCACTTTTGTACGCCGGGTCGTAGGAAGTAGTCCCACAGCATTGTGTGTTGATCCCGTACCAGGGCTGCACGCTGTTGCTGCAACAAGCTGCAGGAGCAAGTGGTGCATTCAAGCGAGCAAGGAGGCGGAACGAACGAAGTAAACGAAGCACAAACTGAACGCAAGTACTTTAAAATCCTGCCAGAGGATGCTCGCTCGCTTGATGACCTGCTGTCATACTTTATTATAGCCACATCAACCTGGCTATCGAGCTAGCAGCATCCATCCATGATATAATATATATAATATACGTTCATGCTTAATTTCAAAAAAGGAAATATAAACATAAGCTTTCGGGTAGCTTCCGTCCATCCCCATATATATATAATATCAGTTATTTATATGTATATAGGTACCATCCGATACATGCTCATTACTCACATTTGCCTCGCAATTATATATTTATTGTAGTAGTCGTAGACGTACGGCACACACTATCACAATATAAAGTGCAAGAAGCACCCTGTCAACATCTCGAGAGGCCTTTGCGGCAATCAACTACTACATATATATAGTTCTTTGTTAATGGTGCAGATAGTGTTGAGCAAGTTCATACATTCGCCGTACGATCAACGGTATATTAGAACGTGTACGAACAAGTTATATATGAAGAGCTATCAATCGTTATGAATCCTAAGGTTGTTATCGTCAATCTCATGTCTTATCTTTACCCACTTTTGTACGCTGGGTCGTAGGAAGTAGTCCCACAGCATAGTGTGTTGATCCCGTACAAGTTCTGCATGCTGCCACTGCAGCAAGCTGCATACCGCAGCGCGCGGATGGAAAGGGGACAAGCACACACGCACAGGGCAGGTTGCTTTAGATAAAGCTGAAACGTTGCAAAGATATAGGGCCCCTTCAGATAAACTGAAGGATGTTATCCTGGGAAGACATACAATATGTACTCATATATAGCTTGAAGAAATAGGTTAGATTTGGTGGATACTACGTAATATTTCCTATATATGTTATGCTTAAGCACGGAATGTTTCTCCCAGTCATTGAACGATAGCAGACAGCAGCCAGACACCCAGCTATAGACCCATGCAACCCGGAAGCCTGCTGGCGGATCACCAGCAGCCAAACAGGCTGTCGCATCTGTGGCACCCTGCTGAAAATGTCAAAGCAAATTCCAGATTTCTAGTGGGATGCCGATTTACATATGATGGACATAATGTAAAAATATCTATCTATCTATCTATCTATCTATCTATCTATCTATCTATCTATCTATCTATCTATCTATCTATCTATCTATCTATCTATCTATCTATCTATCTATCTATCTATCTATCTATATTTATTAAAGACAAAGCCACGTGCCCCGCCCCTGCGCTGTGGCTCGGTCCGGTCAGGCCCCCCGGTGCTCGTATTTAGGGTCTTTGTAGGGCGAGTCGCCCTCAGCGCAGTGTAACACCCCAAAATATCTTAATTTTCAGACTTGACATGCATGTGAATTCGAATCCCCAGCAGGGTGTATATGCGGCTGGTGGCCAGTGAGATAGAGCGCTCATACTCTCCCTCTATTAGCTAGCTATTTGGCAGTTCACATTTAGAAGGTTGAACGTTCTTGCCGCCCAGGAAGGTTCAAAAGCAAGGTAAGTTAGATCCCTGCTATGGAGGAATGATTTGAACATAATTATAATGATCATGATTAAGAACTTAAACATTATCATAGGCAAAGACATAGATAGGCAGCTAGCGCAAGGAAATACGTCAACTACATGTCATGCCTATCTAGTAAGGTCTATATGACTTTACATAAGCATTATATATATGAATGAGCACAGCACATACATACATACATACATCCGATTGTATGTATTTCACCCACTCTTGTATGTCGGGTCGAAGGAAGTAGTCCCGCAGCATTGTGTGTTGATCCCGTACAAGGCCTGCACGCTGCCGAAGCAACAAGCTGCAGGAGCAAGTGCATTTAAGCAAGGAGGCGGTTGGACACATACATAGTAATAAAATACATACGACCTTCGTTCGCTTAATTTAAATGGCAGCAGTTGGGTTCATGCGTGCTTGACCTATCGCAATATGTTTTCCTTAGCCACCTATATATATTTATTATGACATTACAATTCAGAAAGACACGGTGAGCTGACACAAGAGGGGTATATTGCTTACAACTAACCGACGACCGAGTAAAAAAATATATGTCAGACGGATGTTAAATATGTATTGTGAGGTATGTAGGCGGACAGCAGGGACAACGAGATACCCCGAGATACAGGTAAGGTGGCCGGGAACACACTACAGAAGCATAAATAAGATGACTTACAAAAATAGAAGGGAAAATATCATTTGAAATATTAAATAGCAAGAGCAAAGCTTAGCTGTGACTGCTGCAAATTCAGTGACCACTCGTTCACTTTCTGCATGCCGTACACAAAGTGCGGAAGTCATTCATGCATGCAGCCGTCAATGTGTAGCGTAGCCGATTTTGGTAGATACAACTGCGTGCTATTCATTGTGCTGTTATGCAACCCCGTGCGATGAATTTGGTGATGCACCCCTCGCACACGAGGCCTGTTTGAAAAGCCGACAATCCCTGTAGACGTCGGTGATTTTTCGTTAACCATTGTTGCAATTCTAGAGGCAAAAACGGTACAGAACTCAACGAAAATCGCGTCTTCGGAGCTAATACGGAAACTAAATCCACGTTTACAGTGACACAGTGGTCAGCTTAATGATGGAGTGCTCACGTACCCCGCCCTTCAGCACGTATCTACGTTCATTTTGATCTCTGTACCTATGTACACATAAGAATGAATTATCAATACTTCTCGCTCTAGATAGAAAGCCACATACTTTTGTACGTCGGGTCGAAGGAAGTAGTCCCACAGCATTGTGTGTTGCTCCCGTACAAGTTCTGCATGCTGCCACTGCAGCAAGCTGCACGGAAGAAGATCAAGGGGAATGACCGGATATGCTGCTTTAGAGTAGTGTGTGCAAAGGAAACCATTACAGCAGATATTATTGTACCGAACGGTTTAAAATGCAATTTCAGTGCGTGGCCACATTCATACACGCCATTCACAGCAAGCTTCTTATATATATATTAGTTTTATTTACAATACTTCCAAGGGTTATTAATTATACTATGTACGACCACATTCTTTAGCAGGTGCATAAATTTCATTTGTTTACCCACTTTTGTACGCCGGATCGAAGGAAGTAGTCCCGCAGCATTGTGTGTTGCTGCCATACAAGTTCTGCACGCTGCCGCTGCAACAAACTGCACATAGATAGAAGAAGGGTCGGGTGGGACAGGGGCGGACATGCGTAATCATTGTTTCATTTGTAGTTGGTATCTGTCGGGAAGAAAGAGCTATCTCTTTCATTCAAATATTTTACCATATGTATATATACCACCCAATATTATATGTATACAATTTCAGCGGCCAGAACGTATTACATACAGTTGTATTACCCATGCTAGCATGTTTCTGCACGAAATAGGCCCCCCATTAAATAAACGATACGTTGCTTCTTATATTCTTCGTTGATGGCGGGTGTATTGACTCACGAATCCTGATAAAGCAAGGCAAGGAAAGATAATGCCTTCGGGGGCGGGGCAAGCAACACGGGGACAGAGACCAGTGGAGGCATTATTAGAGGCAAACATCCGCAACACATCCAAAATCACAACCACCCTAGTAGTGGCAGGCAGGTACCCTGTCTACGGGCCAGAGATCTTCATCCCAGACAGGACCCGGAGATGTTTTACTTATTTTTAGATAGGAAAACGCCCGGAAAATGTTGGGGCTGCTCCGGGGATCCCCGGAAAGCTGCGCTTCAAACTGGAAAAATTTCCCGGGGGCAGAAAAAGGTATGTCCCGTATGTATAGCTTTCGTTATTCCGGGTGTACCCGGAGAAATGTTGTAGAACACAAGGTTGAGTTCCGGGGCTCCAGAACCATTATTATGATTTAATGTGCCTATGATTTGTAGATTGATTTTTAGGAAAGCAGACTATTCCTGTAAAACCAATTTATTTTAAACGGCTCCACATAGCTACAAAACAAATTTCCCTTCATCGACAATTTTCCTTAAACATGCAACGCCTAGCTATATACCAGAGTGCTAAGGTAAAGCCATAGCCAGCAGGTAAGCAGCATGTATGTGGGAACTCTTAGCTACAAACATTTCTAACTTATTCAACCAATAAATACAAGCTTAAAGCAATCGAAATAAATATGTCGCATTTTTGCAGTCAGCATTAAACAAATTTATGGAGCGGCCTTCAAATATATACACATCATTTACAAGCCACTTGCGGATGCTAGCAGAACCACGGTGCCTATCTATACCTGACAGAACTGAAACCACGGTGCCTATCTATACCTGACAGAAATGAAAATGTTTGTGTGTCTATCTATCTGGTATGCGTGGCTTTATTCAGGGGAAGAGGTGGAGGGTGAGGGAGAACGAAGAAGGGAGAAGGCGAATATATGAAACCTTGTGCTGATGCATATGTGCTGACGGACCATGGACTATTAATGAAGGTTGACTGACGGTTTGCCTTGGAGAAGGAGGAGGAGAAGGAGGAGGAGAAGGAGGAGGAGAAGGAGGCGGAGAAGGAGGAGGGGAAGGAGGAGGAGGAGGAGGAGAAGGAGGAGGAGAAGGAGGAGGAGAAGGAGGAGGAGAAGGAGGCATAAGAAGAGAAATAAAGATAGGGAATCTGTATGTGTGGTTTCCATGCTAATGAGCAGGGTAGAAAACCAAAACACCAACTGCCAGAAAGACAACTTAATATACAAATAATTGTAATAATAAAGGTTTTCGTGATCTATGAGACTTGTCGTCCCAGAAAGAACGTTTACAATTCAACAAACACGTGTTCTCTGCCCCGAGAAACTTTATTTTCCACATGTTCCAGGGGTCCCCGGAACTTTTTAGGGCCTACCTAGGTAAAGTTCCGGGGACCACCCCGGAAAAGCATTTTTGGGGCTCCGGGGAGCCCCGGAACAAACAGCTACCCCCTTCAAGAACCCTGCTACGGGCTATCACTGCTGACTTCTTTACTTCGATCGATGGAGAGGGGCCTAACACAGAATGAAGGCCCCAAACAAAGACAAGCTTCCCGCTTACATGCACAGGGGGTGCGTGCATGGTGAGAAGATTATCGTGATTTATCGTGATGTGTGTGGAACGTGTGTATAATGGCTTGCGAGCTGAATGTGTCGTAGGCCACATCCTTAAAAGGTCCGCTGACCTAAGTCCTACACTGGTAGGCGGGGCTTCATCACGTGATGAAGCTTGGTGACACGAGTCACTGATAGTTCGGGATATCGATTATCCCATCGTATGAACTATCTATCGGCTGATATATAAAATTCGAATCTATTAATTATTAAGGCCACGAATATAACTATCTCGATGATAGTCTGATCCGCCGTGCGTACAGGATCTCGCAAATAAAGGTCTTACGCTCTAACAATCGGTAGTACTCACTACCAGGCTACTAAGTTTTCACCTCAACGTTAGTGAAGCGAAAAAATGTTTTAAATTGTTGCATAATACAACAGAATGGGGGCAGAGTTGATGTCTTTGCTAGATTCTGCTGGTGGATGAATGCTGCTGGCGGATGAATGCTGGTGGAGGTGAGCGCTGAATGAACCCAACAAGTACATGTTGAAGTCGATTTTAACTACTGGATGATGAGGACGTCCCCCCAGAAGGAAGAACCAGGGCTCCGCCCAGGTTAGTGGGCCACTGGTGATCGATGCAGCCTTGTACCACACAAACACATACACAAAGCACAGAATCGATCGATGAAGCGTGCCATAAAACACTTTCCCGGCATGGCTCTGCTGGTAACGGAGCAGTGCTAAGCGGGAATGAAAGCAAACTGAGTGAAGGAGGACATCACAAGAATTGTTTGCAAGTTATGAGTAGTATGGATACCATATATACGGTATGCCATTTATTTTAATCAACATCTCTTGGTTGCTCTTTGAGTATTTTATTAATATATTATTTATTATTATTTATTATTATTATTGTATTTATTATTTTATTATTATTATTATTATAAACATGTTATAGAGCCAGGTGAGCCAGGTGAGCCAGGTGAGCCACTGCCATGCGGTGCCACTGCCATGCAGTGCCACTGTTGCACAGTGTCGCTGTGTGCAGTGCCGCTGGCATGCAGTGCTGCTGGCATGTGGTGCCACTGCCGTGCAGTGCTGCTGGCTTGCAGTGCTGGATTATCAGGACACACCCTTTTAAACTATTTGGATAACATGCTATAATGATAGGAAGCCAATCATACATGTGATTCATAAAATATATCATTTGCTAGCTAGCTGATGAACGAGATGCTTGAGGTGACCAAAAATGTTAACTACATACAGACCACCTCAAATATCTAAGAGAAAAATCAGGGGAATACCTTAGGGGAAATACCTAGACAGAAATTAATAATAAGAAATATATTACAATTGCCCCCGCTTGACTTACAACATTGAATTTTAAGCGTTATTATGCAACAATATACTATTCTGCCTTTACTTGTCTGAATGAGGATTTACTTTGGACCCCAGTAAACCGAGACGGTGGAAGTGCGGGGAACTGGGGCAGCAGGCCCCAGTCCCCGCACAACCACCGAACACTTCTGGATGTTAACAGCATTGAAAGCGGTAGTCAAATACATATATAAAAGCATGATTAATAGCAACCAATAACAGATTTGCCTGTTAGAATTTGTTGGTCGTAATTACAGATCACTCTAAGAAAGCTGGAGCTGTCTGGCAGTGTTGGGGCTATTGGTTGCCACAACCATGCCACAACCATGTTGACGATGTCTGGTGATGGTCAGCAATCTCAGATAGAGAGAACAAAAACCCGATAACAGATTGTAACTAACATTGTAACTAACATGTTCTGCTGTAACTTGCCAAGCAAAGTTATATTGGGGTGTTACACTGTGGGCGACTCACCCTACAAGGGCGAGCACCAAGGGGCCTGACCGGACCGAGCCACAGCGCAGGGGAGGGGCACGTGGCTTTGTCTGTCTGTCCTGCCACGTGCTCCCCCTCTCACTAAGACCAGCTAGAGCAAAGAAAGACTCAGAGGCTCTAGCCTGGCCACTAACAGAGCACTGAGGAGCACCACGAAAACGAGGAGGGAACAAAAGAAAACAGGGGGCGACTAACTGCACAAAGAAAGGGACTACTCTCCTCCAACACAAAACTGAACTAGCAAGAGCCTGAAAAAGACGCACAGAAGCCCTCAGATGAGAGACGCCAACAGGAGAGCACACTCAAACACAGCCAAGGAGGAAGAACCCAGCTAAAGACAGAGGGGGGGATGACGAGCCAAATTGGCGCCCCCCTAGAAAGCCTCCCGGCCCCACCCACAGCTGGCCCCTCAAACACCTGCACTGCACAAGAGGGAAAGACCTCTCTCACTGCCTCCCCCAAAACCCTCAGAACCCAGTGCCTGGACACAGGCTCCTCCAGCCACGAGACCCTCCACTCTCTCCCTGCCCCTCCTCAAACACCAGGCTGCCTGCCCGTTCTCTCCAACTCTCCTCCTCTCTCCCCCTACTTCTCCCTCAAACCTCCTCAAAACCCCACCCTAAGGACCCTGCTCTGCTCTCTCTGCTCCACGGTCGGTGATTTCCATAGGAGAATCACATCTCAACTGAGCTCCAACTATGGCTAGGATGGGATGGTGCGGTCCCACCCGATCCCAGCCATATTTAGGGATACCCAGCGCTGCAAAAGAGTGCAAGCGAGTCCAGAAGTCAGCAACTGTACGGGCCTGTGCTTGGTCCAGGGGAGAAGCTGTTGTTTGTACTGCATTGTCCAAAGTTGGCTGTGTCGTGTAGATGCTTGGATGTGTGTTGGCAGCTTCATCCTCCTCTTGCGTAAAGCCCCCTAACCGGTTGAAGAAGTCAGTAATAGCCCGTTGACGGGGTCCCTGCTCTGCTGTCCGGGTCTGTGGTTGTTGCTGCCGTCCGTGGGTAGAAGCCCCCTGTTGCCTTTGTTCCCGGGTTGCAGCCCGGAGACAGTACCTGCCATATTCCATAGAGGACAATGCAGCCATGGCTATCACGTCCCAAGGTGCCTGTTCGCACCCGGTTGGCGCTTGGACGAGCCACAGCTGTTGCCTGGTTATGCCCCCCTCTATGGTGGCTGGTGACAGCAGTCGCAGATGCCTGTCAATCTGCTCTCGCACCGCCTTGGCTATTGGACATTCCCAGAAGTGATGCATGCGTGGGGAGTAAGGCTGATCAGTATCTCCTCCATAGCTCCCACACTCACAGGGTTTGATGGGCACCCTGGAAAGGTGTGTGTTGCCCGGCAAGGGTATCCCATCAACCACCAAACGCCACAGCGTCTCTTTGTTTTTGTTCTCCCAATGAACTGCTGTCCATAGCCGAGCTAGGGTTGCCTGAAAGTGCTGGAGGTTGGTGGCAAGGTAGGGAGGAGTTGGGCTATCGGTTGACACCCCTAGAGCCTCCCTCACAAAGGCTGTCAGCAGCTCCAAACGCTCCTCCGTAGTTGAACCTCCTTGCAGCTGGGTAGCTTGGCTGACCGTAAGATGGTAGAAAGGCACTATACCCGAGTCTCCTGGCAATCTCCAGCCCAACCGCCTGACTATCATGGCCATCACTGTGGTACAGTCTGGTGGTGCTTGCAACTGCTGCTGCATTCTGTCCTCCATCCTGATCTGTTGTTGGGGTTGTAAGCGATGAACGACCTCCCGTGCTGCTGCTAGCCATGATGGGCTGATATCATTGCATAAGGCTGAAAGAGCCCTATGGGTAGACTCCTTGTCTCGCAGTTGGGTGGGGTTAGTTATATGTATATATAAGTTTTGACTAAGTTAATGTAAGTTTAGGATAATAAGCCAGTCTTAGCCCTGTACATCTGTCAAGCTGGGCTTATCCCTAAGTTTCTAACTTAGCCTTATTTACATATTTTATAACTAATTTTAGGATTAAACCCTTAAGCTTAGACAGACTTAAGCAAAATTATAATATCCTATTTGGTCTACTTGCAAACTTCAGTCAGTTATCCAAATTAATAAAATCCACGCACGTGCCCCTCCACTGCGCTGTGGCTCGATCCGGTCAGGGCCCCCGGTGCTCGTCTTTGCAGATAGAGCGACGGAGTCGCCCACAGTGTAACACCCCTTACATATAAAATAAACCCCTAAATTATTCACTTGTATGCTGCTTCGTTGTTAGTGAGTACGTATGTCGGTTCACCTTTTTGCTTTTGCTTTTACTTGTGTGCGTGTGTAGCTAGTCCTCAATTGGGCCTCTTTCGTGTTCGCCATCTATCTGTTGGCAGACCCCTCTAAGAAGTACGTAGGGGCTGTTAAACTCACAGTATGTGTGGAATTGGTAGGATCTGGAATTGCGCATGACCGACGATTTGGTTAGTGAGGGCCAAATATGTTAGTTCACGTCGTTCTACAAACACATACATAAAAAATGGACTATCAATAATCCTTCTCTAGATAGATAACCACGCACACATACTTTTGTACGCCGGGTCGAAGGAAGTAGTCCCACAGCATCGTGTGTTGATCCCGTACAAATTCTGCACGCTGCCACTGCAGCAAGCTGCACGGAAGAAGAAAAAACGGAACGACCGGATATGCTGCTTTAGAGTAGTGCATGCAAAGGAAATCATTACAGCAGATATTATTGTACCGAACGGTTTAAAATGCAATTTCAGTGCGTGGCCACATTCATACACGCCATTCACAGCAAGCTTCTTATATGTATTATTTACAATACTTCCAAGGGTTATTAATTATACTATGTACGACCACATTCTTTAGCAGGTGCATAAATTTCATTACTTTACCCACTTTTGGTCGCCGGATTGTAGGAAGTTGTCCCGCAGCATTGTGTGTTGCTGCCATACAAGGGCTGCACGCTGCCGCTGCAACAAACTGCACGGCAGATAGAAGAAAGCAAGGGGCGGGTGGGACAGGGACGGACATGCGTAATCTTGTACCTAACTTTCTTAAGTCTTAGTCGCCCTTATGCTTGCATTGCTTGCTTCAATAATCATACCTACTTCTATGTGGCATATGTGATGGTGTGAATCTATTTGGTTGTCAAGCAAGGAAAGACACATAGCTGCAGCGCAGCCTGCCCAAAATGTACTGGGGTCCTCCTCAACAGCAGTAGTGTTGTATTATTAACATACTAGCCTTAGCATCGTGGAAAATAAGCAGCTTCTTAGTTGGCTACACCCTCTATCTATGTGTTGAGAATGAGCGACACACGGTGATATATCAAGGGAATGATGAATTAGTAAGAAGTAATTCGGCCGGGGGCCGGGCGCTTTTCTTTCTAATATGGTATCGAAACTGATGGTAACGTGCTGGGCGCGGTTGGTCTGAGGTCGGGATTCGAGTCCCGCGGATCGGGATGTATTTCCCACTGGTTGTTGTCCAGCGTTGGGAAGCCCAGGAGCGGTCCTCCAAGTGCCGGCGGGGTAGAGTCCTCGCAGTAACGGCAGACCGCTCAAGGGTGTGTGTTGAGGATGAGCGACACACGGTGATATACCAAGGGAATAATGAAGAAGTAATTTGCCGGTGGCCGTGCGTTTGTGCAAATGTATGTAGAGGCTAATAAGGGTTGCATGCCCTAATGCATGCAATTGTATGTGACACCAGTCACAATACTGGTGGACAAAGTTGAGTTCGGTTTCACTGCTGGTGTAGTATCCTGGGGTATCTACGGGTAGTATCCGAGGTGGCTCCTGGTCATCTTTCGATCGAGCCTTTGCTTAAGGCGGATATAACAGAGATACAACAGCTGGTCGATCCTATCTATGTATTTCCTTAATGCATAGCCATGTTTTGCTTCCTTATATTATTAGGGATAGACTGCGGTTCGTTATGGTGCCTCGCCTACATAACAAGCATAGGTAGAGTATATACATATGCCCTGTTGATGACCTCGATCAATAATATCAACTGGAGACTCGGTGTCATCACCATTGGTTGGTTATTTGGGTGGATACAACACACATACAGGTCCAGACAAGAAGATCAGCTTATAATGAATGCAGTACCAACGGCCATAACTAACTGATGACACCCCAATTATTACGTACCAATGCCAACATGCTCTTACTTGCAGGAAACAATGGCCCCATCAAAAGGTGGATACATACAACTAAAGCAAGCAAGATAGAACAACGGACGGGTGGATGGACCAGCTAGCAGATGAAACATACATACAGTGCCCCTCCTCTGCGCTGTGGCTCTGTCCGGTCAGGGCCCCCGGTGCTCGCCCTTGTAGGGCGAGTCGCCCACAGTGTAACACCCCAATACAGGGAGGGCTACGGAACGGGTGTAATGGGCCGACAGATGGAACCACCGAACGAATAGCGGAGACTGGCAGACAGAATAATAATAAATAATAGGGCGAGTCGCCCATAGTGTAACACCCCTTGATAGAATAAGTCATTTACTTTCCTTCCACATCCTATCATAACAGAAGCTAACAATCCATCCTTCTCTAGATAGATAACCACGCACACATACTTTTGTACGCCGGGTCGAAGGAAGTAGTCCCACAGCATCGTGTGTTGATCCCGTACAAGCTCTGCACGCTGCCACTGCAGCAAGCTGCACGGATGAAGAAAAAACGGAACGACCGGATATGCTGCTTTAGAGTAGTGCATGCAAAGGAAATCATTACAGCAGATATTATTGTACCGAACGGTTTAAAATGCAATTTCAGTGCGTGGCCACATTCATACACGCCATTCACAGCAAGCTTCTTATATGTATTATTTACAATACTTCCAAGGGTTATTAATTATACTATGTACGACCACATTCTTTAGCAGGTGCATAAATTTCATTACTTTACCCACTTTTGGTCGCCGGATTGTAGGAAGTTGTCCCGCAGCATTGTGTGTTGCTGCCATACAAGGGCTGCACGCTGCCGCTGCAACAAACTGCACGGCAGATAGAAGAAAGCAAGGGGCGGGTGGGACAGGGACGGACATGCGTAATCTTGTACCTAACTTTCTTAAGTCTTAGTCGCCCTTATGCTTGCATTGCTTGCTTCAATAATCATACCTACTTCTATGTGGCATATGTGATGGTGTGAATCTATTTGGTTGTCAAGCAAGGAAAGACACATAGCTGCAGCGCAGCCTGCCCAAAATGTACTGGGGTCCTCCTCAACAGCAGTAGTGTTGTATTATTAACATACTAGCCTTAGCATCGTGGAAAATAAGCAGCTTCTTAGTTGGCTACACCCTCTATCTATGTGTTGAGAATGAGCGACACACGGTGATATATCAAGGGAATGATGAATTAGTAAGAAGTAATTCGGCCGGGGGCCGGGCGCTTTTCTTTCTAATATGGTATCGAAACTGATGGTAACGTGCTGGGCGCGGTTGGTCTGAGGTCGGGATTCGAGTCCCGCGGATCGGGATGTATTTCCCACTGGTTGTTGTCCAGCGTTGGGAAGCCCAGGAGCGGTCCTCCAAGTGCCGGCGGGGTAGAGTCCTCGCAGTAACGGCAGACCGCTCAAGGGTGTGTGTTGAGGATGAGCGACACACGGTGATATACCAAGGGAATAATGAAGAAGTAATTTGCCGGTGGCCGTGCGTTTTTCTTTCTAACACTATGTGCAAATGTATGTAGAGGCTAATAAGGGTTGCATGCCCTAATGCATGCAATTGTATGTGACACCAGTCACAATACTGGTGGACAAAGTTGAGTTCGGTTTCACTGCTGGTGTAGTATCCTGGGGTATCTACGGGTAGTATCCGAGGTGGCTCCTGGTCATCTTTCGATCGAGCCTTTGCTTAAGGCGGATATAACAGAGATACAACAGCTGGTCGATCCTATCTATGTATTTCCTTAATGCATAGCCATGTTTTGCTTCCTTATATTATTAGGGATAGACTGCGGTTCGTTATGGTGCCTCGCCTACATAACAAGCATAGGTAGAGTATATACATATGCCCTGTTGATGACCTCGATCAATAATATCAACTGGAGACTCGGTGTCATCACCATTGGTTGGTTATTTGGGTGGATACAACACACATACAGGTCCAGACAAGAAGATCAGCTTATAATGAATGCAGTACCAACGGCCATAACTAACTGATGACACCCCAATTATTACGTACCAATGCCAACATGCTCTTACTTGCAGGAAACAATGGCCCCATCAAAAGGTGGATACATACAACTAAAGCAAGCAAGATAGAACAACGGACGGGTGGATGGACCAGCTAGCAGATGAAACATACATACAGTGCCCCTCCTCTGCGCTGTGGCTCTGTCCGGTCAGGGCCCCCGGTGCTCGCCCTTGTAGGGCGAGTCGCCCACAGTGTAACACCCCAATACAGGGAGGGCTACGGAACGGGTGTAATGGGCCGACAGATGGAACCACCGAACGAATAGCGGAGACTGGCAGACAGAATAATAATAAATAATAGGGCGAGTCGCCCATAGTGTAACACCCCTTGATAGAATAAGTCATTTACTTTCCTTCCACATCCTATCATAACAGAAGCTAACAATCCATCCTTCTCTAGATAGATAACCACGCACACATACTTTTGTACGCCGGGTCGAAGGAAGTAGTCCCACAGCATCGTGTGTTGATCCCGTACAAGCTCTGCACGCTGCCACTGCAGCAAGCTGCACGGATGAAGAAAAAACGGAACGACCGGATATGCTGCTTTAGAGTAGTGCATGCAAAGGAAATCATTACAGCAGATATTATTGTACCGAACGGTTTAAAATGCAATTTCAGTGCGTGGCCACATTCATACACGCCATTCACAGCAAGCTTCTTATATACATATATATTATTTTTATTTACAATACTTCCAAGGGTTATTAATTATACTATGTACGACCACATTCTTTAATTAGCAGGTGCATAAATTTCATTTCTTTACCCACTTTTGGTCGCCGGATCGTAGGAAGTTGTCCCGCAGCATTGTGTGTTTCTACCATACAAGGGCTGCACGCTGCCGCTGCAACAAACTGCACGGCAGATAGAAGAAAGCAAGGGTCGGGTGGGACAGGGACGGACATGCGTAATCGTTTTTTCATTTGTAGTTGGTATCTGTCGGGAAGAAAGAGCTATCTCTATCTTTCATTTGAATATTGTACCAGATTTATGTATACACACAAAGTATATATATATATATATATATATACATACGTTTCTTTAGTTTCAGTCCTTATGCTTCCTTTCATGACTACACGTACTCCTGTATGTATGGCTTCCGTGATCGAATTGTTTTGGGATCCTCAGTTCTAGACCAGAGGATCAAGTCTCCTTACCAGCAGATTGCACTTGTTGTGTGAAGGGTGAAAAGCCTCAAGATCTCATGGTCAGGTGCGTGTGCTGTTTGCGCATTATTATATGTCGTGTTCGTATGTGCTGTATTGCAACAGTCACGCAGAATCTTGAATCCAAATGAAGTACTTGGATCACTAGATAGATAGAAGCCATGATGTATGAAGGACGGCCATTATATATATATATATATATATATGCCATTATACGTATGCCATTGATATAGCTTACAATGAATGCAGTACCAACAGCCACAACTGATGACACCCCATTTACAACGTACGAATGCCAACATGCTCTTACTTCCAGGAAACAATGGCCCCATCAAGATAGAGGTGGATACAAGTAAAGCAAGCAAGATAGAACAACGGACGGGTGGATGGACCAGCTAGCAGATGAACAACATACATAGAGGGAGGGAGGGCTACGGAACGGGTGTAATGGGCCGACAATGGATATATAGCTGACACCAAAAAACAAACAGACAGTTATTACGCAAGCGACGGACTGATGATGAAGATAATAAACTGACTAAGCAACCGACGGACAGACCGACAGACCAACCAATCAGTCAACTGTCAGACAGAGAGGGTTAAGAGGCCAGCAGACAAGCAGGCAGCAGGCGGACAGCAAGGCAGCAGCAGGACGGGCAGGCAGCAGAAAGGTAAGCAGGTAGGTGGACGATGGGCAGATGGGCTAATAGGCAGAGCATCCTAACGGAAGGACCGACTGGCAGACCCATAGATGGACAGACAGACGGACGGGTGGATAGATGGATGGACGGACGGACGGACAGGGGGACATACAGGTAGACAGACAGACAGACAGACAGGCAGATCAAGACAATTGTTTTTCTTCTAGGTTAGTTATCACATTATTAGATATCAATCCTTTGCTAGCCACATACTTTTGGTCGCCGGATCGTAGGAAGTAATCCCGCAGCATTGTGTGTTGATCCCGTACAAGGCCTGCACGCTGCCGCTGCAACAAGCTGCACGGAGGAAGAAATAAAATACGCACGGACGCACATAAATTTTCAGGCATAGATAGCAATACAAGGTATAAGGAAGGTAAAACAATGGCTTATTTAACTGTGTTCAATTTCATTGGGAACTACCAGCTTGAAACTAGATAGAAACAGCTTGATTTATCATGCATGCTGACGTTCCATTGTACAGAAGATGGACTTTCCCGTATATATATATATATATATATATATATATATATAATATTACATCTGTGTGTATGGTGTTCGTCTTTGCAGGGCGAGTCGCCCACAGTGTAACACCCCACAAGATTATATATATATATATATATATGTGTGTGTGTGTGTGTATAAAGTAATGGCAGGCAATCTGCAGGACAGATCATCAGGCAACCAGGCAGGGGGGCCAGCCAGCCTGCTGAACAGATGACGGGTCATCATCATCCATGAATTGGTTATATATCGCTACGTGCTGAATTGCAAATTTAGGAGGTATTTAAGCACTCAGCACAAGTCCCAAAAAGGTAATTGCTACCGCTTTTATTAGCTAGTCTAGTAATTTTTAGTTGCTTTTAGTTTTTTTATTTAGTTTATTTCGTTTTTGTTATTATAGTTTTTTGTCGGTTATGTAATCGTTTATGTAAGGCCCCTGGGAATTTGTTTAGTCGTCCGCCCCTGTAAGGAGTCCTAGTAGTGTAAGGCCCCTGGGAATTTATACAGTCGTCCGCCCCTGTAAGGAGACCTAGTAGTGTAAGGCCCTCGGGAATTTATGCCGTCGCAACGAAAATGAAATGATTTCTGGGGGGCAATTTTTAAGCTATTTAAAGCATTTCCTGACCTCTTTATTAGCTAGGTGTTTTCAGTCTTTTGTTGCATGTAGTAGCTATGTATCCTGCAGGGCACTGGCCAGCCCTGCAAGATTCATGCTCTAAAGGTTTTATTTTTGTTTAGGATATAAAATGTTTCTAGTCAATGGCCTGCTAATGGGTCTAGAAAGAAATATCCTTACAACATTCAGTTGACAGTTAATCTGTATCGCACAGCAATTATTGTCCGCTATTATAGCTACTGCTTCATCTATAGCCCGCAATTTATATAGATATATATTACGCATTTTGGCTGCCAAACTTGTTGGATAGATCTTGCCAACATCACCTTTGCCATTCTGCTCGCGAAGGGTAAGCATTACTCGCTCAGGTAAGTCTCCAAATAATAATAATAATATAATTCTAAATGTGATTTCAGAACGCTGCTGCTGCCGTGTGTTGCAGCTGCCACATGTTGGCGCTGCCACATGTTGCCGGTACCGTGCACTGCCATTGCCGCGTGCTGCCACTGCCATGTGCTGCTGCTGCTGCACGGTGCTGCTGCCGCGTGCTGCCGCTGCTGCCGCATAGTGCAGTTGCCATGCACTGCTGCTGCCATGCAGTGCAGCTGCCATGCACTGCTGCTAGGTGCCGCTTGGTGCCACTCATGCGCACTGCCTCTGCCGCATGCTGCTGCTGCCGTGCACTGCCATTGCCACGGCAGCAGCAGTGCATGGCAACTGCACTATGCAGCAGCAGCGGCAGTGTGTGGCAGCGGCACCATGCAGCAGCAGCAGCACACAGCAGTGGCAACATGTGACAATGGCAGCGCATGGCAGCAGCAGTGAGTGGCAATGGCTGCGCACTGCCTCTGCCGCATGCTCCTGCTGCCGTGCACTGTCATTGCCATTCACTGCCGCTGCCATGCGCTGCCATTGTCACATGTTGCCACTGCTGTGTGCTGGTGCTGCTGCACGGTGCCGCTGCCACACACTGCCGCTGCTGCTGCATTGTGCAGTTGCCATGCACTGCTGCTGCCATGCAGTGCAGCTGCCATGCAGTGCTGCTGCTGTGTGGGGCCGCTGCCACCTGCTGCGGCTGCCGCACTGTGCTGCTGCTGCGTGCTGCTGCTGCAGTGTGCTGCCATTGCCACATGGTGCAGTTGCCACTGCATGGTGCTGCTGCAGTGCAGTGCAGCTGCCACGTGATATCCTAAATTTAATTTAGACCCAAGGGTTTGCTAGCCATATGAGTACATTCAACAGCGGCACCAAGTTTTACTGCATTATCACTCTTGCAATCAACATATTTTGTAGATATTTTGCCATATCCATTTTGCATAAAATGCAAAAAATATTAACTTTAAGAATATCAGTTGCATGATTATTTACACGATGTTTAGGCAGCTCATACTCATAAGATTGATCATTATTTAATTCCGAGATCAGATCTTTAAGGTTGGTTATTTCTGCATAGATTTCATGATTTTAATATTCATATGTGTACATTAAATATGTACTTATATATATTAGGCATTTAAAGCAATCCAATAAATGGATGAATAACTTCAAAATAATATTGGCTCATGTAATTTATCTCTGATTCGGACATAGTACTAGATTCCCATTACCTGCCAAGCTCTTTGGTATAATATCCACTGATTTTGAAAGTTTATTTTGGAGCCCATGAATTCGTATTGTTATACCTCTATTTTTCATTCATTTTTAATTATGGATGGAATAATTAACGAAAACCTGTCTGATTCAGGAAAACCCTAAAGCAATATAAAGTTATGTAGTGGATATTAAGTCAGTTTGGATTATTTAATATATTTAATATATATTTAGCCTATATATTATAAATAGGCTAAATGGCCATTAAAAAAACAAAGAAGCTTGGGATAAAGTTAATCATGAAGAGAGTAAAATATGCTGCTGATTTCATTTGATTAGCTAGAAGACAATAACGATTTTTTCATCGATCGATGATTTGCTGGATTTTGCAAGGGGTGCAGCTGCCATGTGCTGCCGCTGATGCATGGTGCAGCTGTTGTATCTCTGTCATATCTGCCTAAAGCAAAGGCTCGATCCAAGGATGTCAGTCAACTGGCCAACCTGGATATTAGCCATGAGATACCCCAGGATACTACAGCAGCTCCCACTGCAGGGTGCTGCTGCCACGCAGTGCAGCTCCCACTTATTTCTTTAATAAGTCGCATTTCAAAACTCATGGATGGCGCATCGAAGCTAAATAAATGTACACATATGGACAGTGCGAGCCATGAATGCCAAATAAAGGAGGGATATGATGAAGGTGGAGGGCGCCCTGGATGCCCCCCCTGGACTACAACGTGGGAAAATGTTGAACCAAAATATTAGCTACATACACACCACCACAAACAACTAAGAGAAAAATCAAAGGAATACCTAGGGTGAAACATCTATGGAAAGTGGAAGTGTGGGGAACTGGGGCAGTGAATCTACTTTGGACCCCAGTACACCAAGACGGTGGAAGTGCGGGGAACTGGGGCGGTAGGCCCCAGTCCCCGCACAACCACCGTACACTTCTGGGAGTTACAGCATTGAAAGCGGTAGTCAAATGCATATTTAAAAGCATGATAAATAAAGAACGAAATGCCGTGCATGCACCCATACATCCTATATGTGTATATATATATCATGCTTTTAAATATGCATTTCACTACCGCTTTCAAAGCTGCTAACACCCAGAAGTGTACGGAGGTTGTGCGGGGACTGGGGCCTGCCGCCCCAGTTCCCCGCACCTCCACCGTCTTGGTGTACTGGGGTCCCAAGTATATTCATTGCCCCAGTTCCCCACACTTCCACCGTCTTGGTGTTCTGGGGTCCAAAATAGATTCTTGTTGAGATAAGTAAAGGCAGAATAGTATATTATTTATTACATTATAAGGCTTAAAATCCCTAAGTAAAGACAGGCAGTTGTAATATAGTCCATATTATTAATTAACCACTAGATATTTCCCCCTATGTGCGCCTCTGATTTTCCTCTTAGATATTTGTGGTGGTCTCTATGTAGTTAATATGTTTTGGTCCCATTCATCAGCTAGCTAGCAAGGAATTTAAGGGGTGTTACACTGTGGGCGACTAAATCCTCTGTGAAGCTCCATAAAATTGCTGAAGATGCAAAGAAGTATGTATCTATAGATATTACAGGTTAGAAATAAAGCGGTAGCTATAACAGCTCAAAATCATTGCTGTACAATACAGATGTGGCCGTGGCAGCACACTGCAGCAGCAGCACGCGGCAGCAGCACAGTGCGGCAGCCACAGCACGTGGCAGTGGCCGCACACAGCAGCAGCAGCACTGCATGGCAGCAGCAGTGCATGGCAACTGCACTATGCAGCAGCAGCGACAGTGTGTGGCAGCGGCACTGTGCAGCAGCAGCAGGATGCAGCAGTGCGTGGCAATATGTGACAGTGGCAGTGCATGGCAGCGGCAGTGAGTGGCAATGGCAGGGCACGGCAGCAGCAGCATGCGGCAGAGGTGGCAGTGCGCAGTAGTGACACCAAGCGGCAGCTAGCAGCAGTGCATGGTAGCTGCACTATGCGGCAGCAGCGGCAGCGCACGGCAGCTGCACTATGCGGCAGCAGTGGCAGTGCACGGCAGCAGCACCGTGCAGCAGCAGCAGCAGCAGCACATGGCAGTGGCAGCACGCGGCAATGGCAGTGCATGGCACCGGCAACATGCATGTGGCAGCGGCAACATGTGGCAGCGGCAACACGCGGCAGCAGCAGCGTTCTGAAATCACATTTAGAATTATTATTATTATTATTGTTGTTATTATTATTATTGTTATTAATTGGAGACTTACCTGAGCGAGTAATGCTTACCCTTCGCGAGCAGAATGGCAAAGGCGACGTTGGCAAGATCCAACAAATCAGTTTGGCAGCCAAAATGCTTAATATCTATGCAAGTTGCCGGCTATAGATGAAACGGTAGCTATAATAGGGGACAATCATTGCTGTTCGATACAGATTAACTGTAAACTGAATCTTGTAAGGATATTTCTTGCTAGACCCATTAGCAGGCCATTGACTAGGAACTTTTTATATTTTAAACAAAAATAAAACCTTTAGAGCATGAATCTTGCAGGGCTGGCCAGTGCCCTGCAGGATACATAGCTACTACATGCAACAAAAGACTGAAAACACCTAGCTAAAGAGGTCAGGAAATGGATTTAATAGCCTAGAAATTGCCCAACAGAAATGATTGCATTTTTGTCGTGACGGCATAAATTCCCGAGGGCCTTACACTACTAGGACTCCTTACAGGGGCGGACAACTGTAAAAACTCCCAAGGGCTTTACATAACCGACAAAAACTAACATAACCAAAAATACATAAACTAAATAAACAAACTAAAAATAACTAAAAAATACTAGACTGGCTAATAAAAGCGGTAGCAATAATACCTTTGGATTATGAATCCTGCAGGGCTGGCCAATGCCCTGCAGGATACATTGCTACTACACGAAACGAAACACTGAAAAAACCTAGCTAAAGAGTTCAAAAATGCTTTTAATAGCCTAGAATTTGCCAAACAAAAGTCAGTGCATTTCCCTCGCGATGGCAAAAATTCCCGAGGGCCGTACATGGCTGGCACTCCTTACAGGGACGGCTGAATGTACAACAATTAACTAAATAAACTAAAAACAACGAAAAAATAAACTAAAAGCAACTAAAAATGACTAGGCTAGCTAATAAAAGCGGTAGCAACTAGGCTAGCTAATAAAAGCAGTAGCAAATAACAAGACATTACCAGAGCAAAATGTGATTATTGATGGTGTGAGGTGGCCAGCCATTACATACCATTATTGCTCTATCTGCAAAGGGAAGCAATTAAGTGACACAAGGGTAGTTCAGCCTATGCCATTTGATTGCCTTTGCAGTGGTAATGATAAAGCAACATGCCAAGATGCGGTGAACACTACCTGAATGGGGTGTTTTATTGCTGTGCACCATAACTCCAGAGTTGATAGATAGTCTAGCACGTGCTCCATATGTGCCACCCCCATTCAAATGGGGGTACGGTTAAATTATGTCTCGCTCTCAAGATATAGACTTCTACTGCAGTAGCTATGAATGCGGACTGTGTGGGTTCAAATCCCGCTCCCTGCATGGACTAAATTTTCCTTTTGGGTGGTCAGGCAACACGTGCGACGACACGCGACGATGCGCGACAACGCGCGCGGGAAAACGCGCGCGGTTCAGTGCACGAGTACCACTACTGTGCGAGTACCAAACCGAACGAATCATTTCCTATATAACTAAATCTTTATTATGCTTAAAACGTTGGCCATGATGCTTACCTTTAGCAAGATTGCTTGGCGGCGGTGGCTTGGTAATCATCTTCCAGAAAGGTCCAGCAATAGTTCAGCTTCAATATGTACTAGCCAAAAAAGTAGCTGACTATACAATTTGCAGGCTACAATAGCAGATTAATGCTGTACGACTAAGATTAACTGTCAACGAACATTGTGAGGATAATTCTTGATTGACCAGGCTGGAAGCGTTTGCCTAAAATTTTTCATATTATATACCATTATATATCCTTTAAGCATGAATCCTGCAGGGCTGGCCAGTGCCCTGCAGGAAACATGGTGACTGCATGAAACAAAAGACTGAGCAAACCTAGCTAAAGAGGTCAGAAAATGCTTTTAAAAGCCTAGAAATTGCCTAACAGAAATCAGTGCATTTACCTCGCGATGGTATAAATTCCCGAGGGCCTTACACTACTAGGACTCCTTACAGGGGCGGACGACTGTAAAAATTCCCAGGGGCCTTACATAAATAAACGACCAAAACTAAAATAACTAAAACGAAATAAACTATATAACTAAACTAAAAACAACTAAAAAATACTAGACTAGCTAATGAAAGCGGTAGCAATAATATGTTTTTGCAGCAGGGCGAGCCGCCCACAGTGTAACACCCCTTATATATATAACATTGGTTATTACTTCCAAGCAAGCGCGGGCTTACTGCTGTGCCCATTTCGATATGTACGACACTGGAACACATACATTTATTATTATATCTTTACCCACTTTTGGACGCCGGGTCGTAGGAAGTAGTCCCGCAGCATTTTGTGGTGCTGCCATACAAGGTCTGCACGCTGCCACTGCAACAAACTGCGTATGCACGCAAAAGCAGGTACATCCGAACAAGATGGCAGATGTATATATTAGATGCATAAGCATACATATATACGTACACGACTGTACGGAAGCGATAGATGAAACCCAGAGGCTAGATAGATAGATAGATAGATAGATATGTACACGTTTTATTTATAGCCGCTCGGTGTAGTATCCTGAGGTATCTAGTGTATTATGTACGAATAATATCCAGAGGGCGGGTTGACCAGAAGACTTGACATCTTCCGATCGGGCCTTTGCTGTGTGGCGGATATAACAGAGATACATGAGTTGGTTTATTACAATTTGTTGTAGCCACTAGTAGCCACAATTTGTTGTAGCCACACTGTTGTAGCCACTCGATATACATCTATGTACCTAGCTATGCATACATATATCAAACAAGCATGCAATATGCATCCGTAACGAGCGAGCTTAATCCTTACGTGTACATATAAAGAAAAATGGTTTATTTTACTCATTATTTATTGCATGCATTGTGTATATATATTATATGAGCTTTAGGGTAGAGTGCGTGAGTACATGATTTGAGATTGGTGCGATCGACATTCCCAACTTCCTGCGGACGGCGGAGCTAGCAGCTCACGATTCTTCAGTTAGGTGAATTACAAATCCTTTGCTAGCCACATACTTTTGTTTGCCGGGTCGAAGGAAGACGTCCCACAGCATCGTGTGTTGATCCCGTACAAGTTCTGCACGCTGCCACTGCAGCAAGCTGCACGGAAGAAAGGGCGGAGACAGACATGGATGGAACACCTTGCTCGCGATGAATTGTCTTAGGCAGCAGCTCAATCACCGGTTCTTTATTCATCTGTCAGTCGTCAGTCAATTACTCCAAAGGGCAAAGACGCCTTTTCCAGATCGATTTTATGCGTTGTTCATCAGATATGTATGCGTGTATGCCCATTTTTTAATAGCTTTATTCCATTTATTTCTTTACCCACTTTTGGTCGCCGGATCGTAGGAAGTAGTCCCACAGCATTGTGTGTTGATCCCATACAAGGCCTGCACGCTGCCGCTGCAACAAACTGCAGGAGCAACGGATGGAAGTAAGAAGAAAGGGACGGACGGACACGCGTCATCTTTTGCTTCCGGTTCAGCAGTTGATGAATGCAAAGATATGCTGGGAAGATAACATATATAGGTATATATATACCAACAGTATTGCTTGCTTGTAGCCTATCTAAGCATGCATGCTTTCGCAAGCGAGCTATATATAAATATTGTACTATATCAATCAAACTATTGTAAATTGATTACAAGACTGACGGTGGACGGATGGAAGGGACGGCGTATGCTATGGTTCATCAGGCCAGCATGCAGTCAGCCGAGTGATCACAATCTGCGATTCATGAGTCGCAGATTGTGAAGCTGCGTGAAAGCAATAGCACTTGAAGATGCTCGGGTACTCGGGTGCGAATAATATATACATATATACACTGCTTGCTTCCCGCGCGCGCGCCCTGCAATGAACTAACGTTCTCAGGCGCCCTGGCAACCCACAGCAGGCAGCAGGGCAGCTTGTGCCTGATGGGGTGCTTTGTTAACCATTACCACTATCGCAAATAGCATTTTGGAACACTGTAAAATAGGTCCACCTACCTTATATATAATATATATAGATATATATAGATATGCAAACCCTATGAACATTCCCATTATTTACGTGTGGCGTGGCTCACAATTGCATACAAAATATGTAATACAAATATTTAATTATATATTCAGTTACTTTCTCAGTCGATATATATGTGTATATTAAATCCAATTATACAGACACATATTATATACAACCTGTTTTAATCCTATCTCTACTACGTACTTTTGGTCGCCGGATCGTAGGAAGTAATCCCGCAGCATTGTGTGTTGATCCCGTACAAGGGCTGCACGCTGCCGCTGCAACAAGCTGCATGCACAGTGCACGGAAGGGGACGGATGGAGCTGGCTTCCAAGTGTTAGCTGCTGGATCCGTTATGTAACTGTACTTTTCAAGGACCTATATATATGAAATAAAGGGTGTTATGTTACACTGTGGGCGACTCGCCCTGCAAAGACAAGCACCGGGGGCCCTGACTGTTGTAACTCTGTTATTATATCCGCCTACAGCAAGGGCTCGATCGAAAGATGACCAGGTGTCACCTTGGATACTACCGGATATTCGCAATTGTTGTATCTCTGCTGTTATATCCGCCAACAAAGGCCCGATCGAATCAGGAGAAAATGAAAAAGATTATGAAAAAGATTAAATTTCAGACGGAGGACAGTTGGATGGATGGATGGATGGATGGATGGATAGATGGATGGATGGATGGATGGATGGATGGATGGATGGATGGATGGATGGATGGATGGATGGATGGATGGATGGATGGATGGATGGATGGATGGGTGGATGGATGGATGGATAGATGGATGGATGGATGGTTGAAGATTGATTTTCGCGAGCAAAACATTACGTATTGCCGGCGACAGCAAATATTCCCGAGGGCCTTACATTACTAGGACTCGGTATAGGGGTGACAGTACGACAGAGGAAATCTGCTAAACTAAAACAACGAACTACCTAAAACTTAATAACTACCAAACTATTACTAAACGATTACTAGACCAGCAGCTATTTACAGCGGTAGCAATAAGTAAAATAATCTTGCTTTCCAGGATAATATTATTTAAGGGGTGTTACACTGCGCTGTGGATGGGAGACTCGCCCTGCAAAGACGAGCACCAGGGGTCCTGACCGGACCGAGCCACAGCGCCGGGAAACAATATTATATATAGATGTAATCCATGTAATACGCTAAGTAAGAACTCAATAAAACCAACTGGCGAGATGTCCGTCACTTAGGAAATAATACAAGTTAAGAAAGAGATGCGGGTTACCTTAATGCCCTCCAGGTAGACCGTACCGTCCACGCACTAGTTAGATCACTGTATGTCGCTCCCTGGAGCACCTATCTATCTACATTTGAGGCGATCTTTCAGTGCCCTGTTATTATGTGGTACTCCGAATGAAGTTTAGGTTCTTATTAGCCTTCATTAACGGGTATATATATATATATATATATATTTCTAATAGTTGTTCTAGCTTTTACGGGATGCCTGCGTGTTTGTGCGGGAGCGAGCCGTTGGGAGCCCAGAATCCGTCATTAGTTACAGTTTGCATGAATGCATCCATTTAGGTATGTATGTATAACAACATTAAATATATGCATATATATTTTCTCCTTATTACCCACTTTTGTACGCCGGTTCGTAGGAAGTAGTCCCGCAGCATTTTGTGTTGCTGCCATACAAGTTCTGCACGCTGCCACTGCAACAAACTGCGTATATATGCACGCAAAAGCAGGTACATCCGAGCAAGCAAGCAAGGAGGTAGGCAGGACCTGAACTCGTGTAATGTAATAAAGGTATGCAGGATCATCAATGCTCGACCCATCGATTACAATTGATTCTAGCCGATTTAGCAACATACTTTAAAATGCGTCCATACATGATAAATGGATTCTTACGTGGCAAGATATTAAATGGCGTCTAATAAACCTTATTATTGGGGCAGCAGCTTGCGTGCATCAATCCCTGCTTTTTTATGGACATATGCCTAGATAGGTCTATCTACCACGGGCTTATCATATATAGACATACATATTCAATCCTTATCGACAATATTATGAACAATTACAGCAATATCCTACATACATATGCATGGAGCAGCTAATAAGGGTCTGGCACGCACTTCTCATCACAATTATTACTTTCAATTGCAGGATGCATGCGTGCATGTATATATATATATATATATATTTATTTATTTATTTATTTATTTATATTTATATATATTATTCTTGGAACACATACATGTGAAGTACCAATGTGAAGTACCAATTCTTCCCTTGCCACAAATGCATACCCTTGCTTGTTGGGTCGTACGTGCGTAGTACACTCTGGGAAAACGGGGGGGCTCGGCTTCCATAAAATCCATCGTCCTTTTCCATAAAATGGCCTCCATATTATTTCGGTATGGAATCCATAAGCCTGCCACCAGGATATGGAAGCACTTTATGGAACTGAGACTGGATTTTATGGAAGGGAGAACCTGGGCATCGTGCTGAGCCTAGCTAAGTCCGGACTTAGCGATATAACTGAGAAGCAAGCAACCTGGACTTAGGCATCTATGTCCGGACTTAGCTAGGCTTAGCACAATCCGAACTTAATTAGCAAGGCACATGTTTTGTAGTCCGGATTGCACAAATTAAAATGTTCTTTCTTGTTTATATTTCAGTCAGACCTGGCTGAGGTTCCTGCATACAGTAAAAGAGTCGCGAACTTAGCATTGGGGCAACGAAGAAGTTTCTGTGGTCAGCAGACACGCACATTCTCATCCCTATTTTCATAGCTATTAGAAATGTGACTTACAGGTACTTTCGGGGCTCCTGCTGCAGCAATCTG
The DNA here is from genome assembly GCA_019650235.1 of Volvox reticuliferus. Taxonomy (NCBI): domain Eukaryota; kingdom Viridiplantae; phylum Chlorophyta; class Chlorophyceae; order Chlamydomonadales; family Volvocaceae; genus Volvox; species Volvox reticuliferus. Next base: position 794,760 of record BNCP01000011.1, on the reverse strand, counting down.
CGGTGTTGACCTCCAAGTGCGGCGGCAGCGGCTGGTCAACAATACTCCCTACAGTTACCTAATTATTCTTATTTTCTTATCTTATCGCAATTTGTTGTATTAAGAACATTCGGGCCCTTGAAGCTCAAGATTGCTCCGTCCTCACAACTTTATTTTGCTCCGTCCTACCAGGAAAGCATGTGCATAGAATAATGTAATTCGTTATGAGTATTACGATTAAATATAATAACTGAAACCTGTAGTTCATAGCTTGCCCAAAGGAAGTATTTTCTGGTGCAGCGGTACAGCACCATAGGGCGACCTATGCATCGTACAGGATTCAACTTGGAAACTGTATGCATTAGGCTGACTTTCTATACAGGTAATTTTCTGTCGTTATTTTCTATTTATTGTCTACTTTTGAGTTCTTGTAGCGATGGTTTATGGAAGTTAACGGGCAACTAACAGGACAAAAGCGAACTGATGTGACAGACACACATGTTTTCACTCTCTGTAATGAAAAGCTTAATATCTAACGAGTATTTGCAGGACTTTACATCTGCACTCTTGCCTTCCATATTGATTTTATGGAACTCCATATCGATTTTATGGAACTCCATATCCATTTTATGGATCCAACAGAAAATATGGAGGATGGCTTTTCCCCGAGTGGTATCATTATAAGTTGCGGGAGTCAAGGGGTGTTACACTATGGGCGACTCCGTCGCCCTGCAAAGACGAGCACCGGGGGCCCTGACCGGACCGAGCCACAGTGCAGGGGAGTTATACATAACATATGTATATAGATATATAGACAGACAAAGCCACGTGCCCCTCCCCTGCGCTGTGGCTCGGTCCGGTCAGGCCCCTTGGTGCTCCCCCTTGTAGGGCGAGTCGCCCACAGTGTAACACCCCATACATATATATATATATATATATATATATATATGTGGTAACGCGCACCAATAATAAATAAAACCCTAAAACAGATAGACGATACTAGGAAGCGTTAGAACGAAGCTAAGCATGTCTCAATACATAGCATATTTTAAATTAATGATTTATGTTTGAAATATTAATATGACATACAAATAACGTTGCTTTACCCACTTTTGTACGCCGGGTCGAAGGAAGTAGTCCCACAGCATTGTGTGTTGATCCCGTACAAGTTCTGCACGCTGCCGCTGCAGCAAACTGCGGGCATCCAAAGGTACAGACAGACAAGGTAGAGGCGTGCGCTTTCAATGACCTTCTAATTCCACTGCGGATGGACTTCCATGGCGAAATCTAACACTCATGTATCGTATGGCTGGCTGCGTGCTGGAGTGAGAATGTCAACCAGCCTTACATTCGGGTAAGACTTGCTCTGGAGCATCTCATCACCATCTTTATTGCGTGCATTCCTGTATATATTTAAGCTGACCACTGTGATATTGGAAACATGGATTCGCCTTCCATATTATTAGCTCCATCCGCCGAGCATACAACATTTTTGGCGCAGCGCAGCTGTTTCATCTATCAACCCCAAAATTGGTGTACTGACTAGGGAAAGACCACTGACACCTATAATATAATATATATATATATGTGTGTGTGTTTATTAAGCTGACCACTGTGTCACTGTGAACGTGGATTCAGTTTCCATATTGGCTCCGAAGACACGATTTTCGTAGCGTTGTGTGACCGACATCTTCAGGGATTTTTGGCGGGTGGAAATGGCAACATTTGCGTCACGGGTAGGTGCATCACGAAATTTATCACATGGGGTTGCACAACTAACAGCACAATAAATAGCCCGCAATTTTACATACAGAAATCTGCTGCTGCACATTGATGGCTGCATGCCTGATGAATGACACGCGCATTTTGTGTACGGCAGAAGGTGAACAAGGTGTTGCCGTTATTAGCCGGTACAGTGACTTTTGAGTCGTCGTAAGAACCAATTAAGTTAGTAGTATGTAGTCTTAGCTCTACTTTGTTCATGCCCCCAAGCCTACCCTAATGCTCAGTACACAACGCAGCACTGCGGCCCTGCCTGATGAAGGCCAGCATGTCTGCTTTCATGCATTTCATGTATTCCCCTCTTTGCTGTCATCATGACGTCTGCAGAATCTATCTACTGCACATACAGTATAACAGTATAACATATATAAACGCCACATGATGTTATCTATAAGCCACTTCATTACATCATGCTGACAGTTGGGGCCTTGATATATATTTGTCTATTTGCCAAATTTTGCAAGGGTTTTTGCAAGGTGTTGACTTCATTGACAGTGCTGTTTCTCTATCTTATGTATTTATTCTGTTAAATAAACTTATTCGTTGGCTGTGTTTAAACTTATTCGTTGGCATCGATGTTTGGCAGCACCAATGTGATTACTGTAACTTACAGCAGACCCTGTCGGCTTATTGAATATATATATATATATATATATATATATATATGGCCTCAAATTTGATGCTTGCACGCAGCCTATATATAGTCTCGTGTCTCCCTCTTGCTTGTATGTGTCAGCAGCTCACCACTAGTTTATGTTATTATGCTATATAAAAGGAGATATATATGTGTGTGTGTCTCTATAAAGCCCTCCAAACTACCATGCAACGATGTTTATGAACGCACTTTTATAGGCTGGATCGTACGACAAAGTTCCACATATTGCTGCGGTGGCCGGCTTCATAAAGAGCATGACGGTGAAGACCAGAACGGCAGGAAACAGCAGACACGACAGACGACGGTACGTTGCCCCCGTGGTTGGGTTGAAAGACCGCATAGCTGATGAGGATGGTGAGTTGACACGTAGGCGCATCTCCGAACCTGTACCACCACCATCACAACCTGTTATACGGGCTTACTTGATATATTATATATATTTATGAACAATAAAGATACGGTGAGCTGACACAAGAGGAATATATGATAACAAGCAAGGTTGCTTACAACGAACGGACGACCGATTAACAATTCAAATGTATGCCATATGTTATATATGTCGTTGTGAAGTATGTAGGCGGACAAAGAGATGCGTGGAAAGGTGCCCAACGATGCGAAGGTTTGACTCGTTCCGGCCAGCGGGAACACACTAGAGAAGAAAAATAAGATGACTTACAAAAGTAGAATGAATACTATTTATATTTATTGAAAGTTAGCAAAGAATCAAGAAATGGTATGAAAGATTAAAGAGCATGAGCTAGGCTTAGCTGTGACTGCTGCATGCATATTAAGTGACTGCTCGTTCACCTTCTGCCGTACACAAACAGCACGAGTCATTAATACATGTAGCAGTCAATTTGTAGCCGATTTTGGTAGATATACTTGCGTGCTATTCATTCTACTGTTGTGCAACTCCGTGCGACGAAGTTTGGTGATGCACCCCTCGCAAACGAGGCCTGTTTCAGAACCCGAAAATCCCTGTAGGCGTCGGTGATTTTTTGTTAACCGTTGCTGCAAGTTTGGAGGTGAAAAATGTAAACAGCGCTACAAAAATCGCGTCTTCGGAGCTAATACGGAAACAGAATCCACGTTTACAGTGACACAGTGGTCAGCTTAATAATTTATTTGCTTATTAGTAGTTTGCAAAAGGTTGCGGAGAGCAAAAGGTAGGTGTCCTCATTAAATACAAAGCCAAATGTACGTATGTGTATGAACATATATGGTGTGTCTTAATATATTATGAGACCAGCTTGTTGCTGTCAATCAGGACCATATGCTATCTCACAGGTAGGTAGGTAGCTTGGCATGCACAGATAGATAGATAGATAGATAGATAGATAGATAGATAGATAGATAGATAGATAGATAGATAGATAGATAGATAGATAGATAGATAGATAGGTAGATAGCAGTGTGCCGCATCCAGAGGAAATATTGAGTATATATGTTGGGAATTTGATGTATAAGACAGGAATGTCTAAGTTGTAATAGTGAAAGCATTTGTCGAGGAAGCCCCAAGCGTGATGCGAATACAACTTGTCTTTTCACATTCTTTGCATCTGAAAGGTCGTTTGAACCATCACTTTTATTTGGCGCTTCTGCGCTGCCTAACTATTGTGTTCAGTGTGCATTTTACATGCACGCATTATTCACGCAAATTGTCTAGCATGCATCAGTTGTGACCTATTCAAATGTACACCATTCTGTCAGCGAGCGAGTGGTGCAAAACAGATAGATACATAGGTTTCCACCATGATTATTACTAAATATATAGGGTTTTAATAAGACCCTAAAACCCTGCTTTATTACTTTATAAGGCCCTATGAGCTAAGCCTGGCCCCCAAGGTACAGTATATAGTACATATGTATAAGATACGTACGAGGCAGGTTCCTGGTGTTGTGTGCTAGGCAAAAGTGCTGCTGCTCTTAAAGGTCATCAGATATAACTATCATAAGTAATAATTATATACTACATTGTATATGTGGCTGCCCTCATCTAGCTAGCTAATTATTAGGCGTAATCTATAATGTGTTGATTTCGCGCCTTTTTGTTCATGAGGACATGCATGCACGATGATACAAGCAACATTATGATACCCGGACCAAATCGCGCGGCGGTTCGAATTCCCCTCGTTCGGCTTACTTAGAAGCGGGCGTCTACGTAAGTCTCCTCCTTGAGTAGATACTTAGGAGGTGGCGTACCCGAAGATCAGGCCTTGAGGTAGGATTATTCCAATTAAATAAAGTTATTAACGAAATCACATCGATCCCGTCTGTTTGGGTGAGGGCACGCTTCGATCGTCCCTGCTATACGAGCTATAATTGTAGTACCATCATGATGATAACATTTTTATCATTCAGATTTATAATCTGTCGTTAACTCTCGAGCCCTTACTTATCAAGTCAGGGACGCACGGTCAGGGCGTCAGACAACACAGAGGCAGACGACCGACAGCTCGCATCGCAATTGCTTGCGCGCGGGTATGTACGTACATACGCTACATGTTTTGGGGCCGTAAACTTTGCGCGCCGCAAACTAGGGATTTAAAAAAAACTAGGTTAAGCAATAACGCCAGCCAAGCAACCAAGCACACCAGCTCTGACTATCTTGTGTGCACGCAATACTGTAATGGGTGTTATCCACGGAAATTGCATGTAATCGTGTCATCATTAGGATTTCTGCAAGAAATATTATATATTTTTATATACAGATGCACGAGCGACGGGTTCGTGGCAGCGACAACGAAGAGAGCGAGTACAGATATTCTGCCACGTACGTTTTCGTTTCGCAGCAGCTCCGCGGCAAAGAAGTAAGGGCGGCGAGCCTGCGTGCGTGCGTGCCTGCCTGCCTGCTGCTGTCGGCGGCTTACTTGAATGAGCCTGCTGTCGACATACATGCATTCATTCGCACAATATTAGTGGTGGCAGTTAGTGTGAGAAAAAGTCATGATGACAGAATAGCGTGCGTGTAGCGTGAGTTGATGAAGGTAGGATTTCTTACCTTGCTTGCTCGCTCTTCTGAAACCGACTTATATCGATATGGCTGGCTGACAGCAGCTATATATCGTGCAGCAGCAGCAGGTGCTGTCGCGCGGTTATATATCGACACAGAATCAGCTAGACTCCGTGTACAATTTCATGCCAAATATTATCACCTACCATCTATTTTACAAGCAGATGAATGAACGGAGTACGAAATGTCAGCAGGTTCATTCCGTACCATCCAATCGAGTCAGCTCCGAAAGGGGCGGCGTCACGCAAGAAGAGCAAGACATCACGCAAGAAGCTGACGAAGTCGTCGTTCCACACGTTTGTGGTTGTGTTCAGGAACTGCTTAGTAGGTGTGCAGGTGGCTCCGTACAGCTAGGGTGACGCAACAGACGTCATCATGTACGGACGTCATAAAACCAAACCGCGCCGATGATTCATGACGTATGCTCGCGTTCATCGTCTTGTTAATCAATATTCTCTATAATAATTTGATGTCATGTGAAGCATAAAAGCTAGCTGTCGTAGCTACGATAGAATGCAGAGTTTCTAAGTATTCTTCACCACTGCTGATCTACCTGGAACTGAAGTTATTTTTATGAGCTGAAGACAGGAGGCTAATTTATCCCTGCACGCGGCAGCGGGTAAGTTGGTTTCTGATTACCTCTGGACGAGCGAGCGACGGAGCCCACCGTCACTCCGCTTTCCGGCGGTTGCGTCAGACAGGGCCTTCTCATATAATAAAGTTGATTCACTTCCATCAGGAATGTGAGCTCATATCAACTGTGAGCAGCAGAAGCAGCAGTCCGTCGTCGGCAGACTGGGAAGCAGTCCGACATCGGCAAACTCGCTCGGAACCAAAGCATCAGTCATTCGTTTTAACTCCAGTGACTTTCGTTATCACATCCCAACATAACTGGCAAGGGCCTTCTGCTGCAATCTGGTGTTTGGAAGCTTGGAGAAAAGTACGGGCTACTAGTAGTAGTGCTATCACAGCTATCACTGAGATGACGATATGAAAGAGGCAGTGTGCGTGGCAGGGTGGTGTGCGTGGTAGGGTAGAGGCGTCTCCTGGGAAGAAATATCGACTTAATTGTCTTTCATATATATCGTAGGAATGGCACGGCAGAGAAGTGTTGATTTTTGGTGATGAAGTTTGGAACCCGAAGGAACTATAGTTCGTTTGCTGTTCGCAGCCTCTCGCAGCCAGCAGTGTAATGGCTATTGCCTGAGCCAGCAGCCGCGGTATATATCTTCCGCTAGCTGCTGGTGCGTTCAACCTGCGTTAATTTTGCTGCTTTCCCCTAGCTACCTGTCGGAGGGTTGTCATGACAAAGCAGTGAAAACCCTACCTAGCAGGTGCCGTATGTAAAGTAATTATATCCCACCTTTCCGCCGTGCTTCAAGACAAGACAAGATGTGATGTGATGTAGTGCGTGCGAGACGGAGATCGCGATCGATCCTTAAAGCCGATTAAGGACTGCTGCTGGGTGCAACAACTGGTGCGTGATGGGCCATGCATGCATATGTCGAACAGTTTGCTCATCACGAGTCTTAGTAGTTGCCATTGCAGTTCTTGCAGATAGAGCGGGAGTCTTGTGTCACAGCTTGCATGCGATGAAGGCGAAGATGAACATGAAGATGAAGATGCTTTATGGAGTAGATGGGCCAAAAGTGAAAAGCCTAGAAAAGTCCAGCGGCACGGTACTTATGATACACAGTTTCAAGCAAGTGAACCGGCGCGTGATCTCCGCCGGTGTGTGTTGTTCCTGATTTCAAAGCAAGCACTCCAAGCTCTTAGAAGTCCAGGATCACCAACCATCCTACCTACTCACCAGCCATACACATGAAATGCGTGTACCTGCGTTGTGGATTTCTAGGAGGGAAATGGCATGCGTGCATATACGTATATATAAGGCCCATGACAGGTTTATGTTTGCCACCTCTAGTCCATAGTAACAACAACCTCTCTTGCCAATCGATACGAGCTAGCTAGCTGACACAGCTAGTCATCAGCCACCGCCGCCGCCGCCGCAGCAGCAGCAGCAGAATGCCCGCCAGCGTTACTCTCTGTCGATGTACGGCAATACGGCATACGGCATAATACGGCGGTTCGCGCCGTTGCGAGTATGTTCTGAGCCTGAGATCACGGAGGCAGCGTGCTTTGACATGCAAGAGAAAAGACACTACAAGCAATATACGCGCGCAATGAAAGGTGGGGTGCGATCCTTGTTGACATCTATCTGGACATACGGGCGCGTCGTGCAACACGCGAGAACCAACCAGCAGAGGCAAAAACCCGATTAGGCCGCCATAAGTTCCACTGCTCCACACGTCACCACGTGGAATTGATGAACTCATCAAGCGCTTCCCTGGAGCACACCTACATATAAAGCATCACGTGACCGCCGCGCGCCAACCGCCGACCGCTTCTTCTTCAGTTGCCATCTTAGGCAATAATAATAATAATAATATCGAAATTCACAACATACACGAAATACACAAAGCAGTTCCGGATCTCAGTTAGGCTGGTGGTTCGCCCATGCCACGATAGATACCTCATGGATGGATATGCGCACATACAGGTGACCAGCATTTGACAGAACAAATAAACAATATTCATATTTATAAGCATTTTCGGCAAAACACACACACAATCTCGTCATCATTTATTCGTGAAGTATAAATACGCGCACACCGGGGAAACGCCAGCCAGAAGAGGGGTCCTATAACTTACACCCTCAAAATGCCACGTTGGGATCTTGAGGGTGCTACAAACCCGCGATACGATATCGATCCGGGTGAGCGATGAAAGATCCCGCACAGTCCCAACTAGGCAGCAGCCTCAACGCCTCACAGAATCCCCACATCCCCACCAAAGATGCAAATGACGTTACTTCGCCCGCCAACAAAATGCCTCTCGTTCATTCGCATGCGTGTCTCTCGCGTAAACTACCCGTGTCACTGTCACGGTGCTTGTAGCAGCCATAGCAGCAGTAGCAGCCATAGCAGTAGTAGCAGCCATAGCAGCAGTAGCAGCCATAGCAGTAGTAGCAGCCGTAGCAGCAGCAGCAGCAGTAGTAACAGCCATAGCAGTAGTAGCAGCAGCAGCATCAACAGCAGCTTCTGTAGCAGAAGTACATTGCAACCTGGTTGGTTGAAGAGCTAGCAGCGATCGCTGGGCATGTGAAAGGGAGTTAGCCATGGCTCCGCTGTACGAACAGCTGGCGATGCCCCTTCCTGCTGCTGCCGTACATGCGGGGATGTTTTCTGCGACTGTCGATCTAAATCTGACGCTACGGAACCGGTAGCTGCAGATGCGGCCAAGGATGAGGATGACGACGTTGCAGACACCGTACTTTCAGATCCATTAGATCCAAATCCGTGAGGTTCCGATCCGTTCGATGATGATGGTGATGATGCTCCTGGCGATATGATCGTACATGCGTACGATGTTACGACATCTTGTACGGTGTGGTCCATGCTAGATAGCTGCTCCACGGATTGCTGCACGGCCTCGCACATGTTCTCCAGCGGCAAGATACCTTCGGCGTTTAGATAACATGAGGTTCATGCGGTAACGGATGAGGTGGCGATACAACAGCTTGGTTGATAGGCTTAGTAGACAGCTTAGTTGAGTATGTCGAGAACAAAGGAAAAAGATGAACACGTATGCCGTTCCATATGTGTGCTGTACGGCAGTGCCCTGCATCCTCCTATACGGCAAAAAGTATACGCCATGCGACCTGGTATGGGGTCAGTAGTCATATATTATATATATATGTATATATATATATTTACACATATAACACACACACATATATATATCATCCTATATCATCAGCCGGCACAGAAAGAAACCAACGGCCAACCGTAAACGACTCTTAACGATGTATCACTCCTCCCTAACAGATGCCAACGGAACCCACCCAGCCGAGAGCCGATGCAGACAAATAACACTACAATTATTTCGCGTTTCTCGAATGCCTATTCGAAGTCGTTTGCTAACGAACCCAACCGACCTAACCGGCGCCAACGAGACGTACCGAACGGTTCCTCCATCTGTATGGCGATCTCGTCGATGCCGAGCAGGAGGTACGTCATCACCGCCTCCACAGGCACCACGCACCATCCCACCTTACCCCAAAGAGCAAGCGGCAGCCAGAGCAGCCACAGGATGAGGAAACGGGAGGTGTGACGAGTGTACGACAGCGGAATAGGATTACGTAAGATCTGTTGAGGCGGAAATTGCGAATGGGAGGGAGAGCGATGGTGGGTGTGAGTGTGGGTGTGGGTGTGCGGTGGCGAAAAGAAATAGAAACAGAGGCCCGGGGCGGGGCTAGCAGGTGCAACATATACAGCCACATACACAGATGTTGTCACATGCACACACACACACAGAGACACAAAATAAATAAATATACAAGCACCTATACACACACACACACACAAAAATATATATATATATATATATATATACAAGCACGGACTCTTCCATGCCGCCATCTTCTTGGGGGAGCAGTAAAGCTCAGTAAGGCCAGGGCGGAAGTCAGACGTACCTTCTCGCACGCTCCCAGCGCCTGTGACATCAGGTTGATGTCCGCCTCCAGCCTCATCCTGGCCTGCTCTGAAAGCTGCCCCGACCCCTCCGCGGACCTTAGCAGTCCGCTCATCACGTGACAGGCGGCCAGGGGGCGGTGGCTCGCGGCCGCCACCAGGGGCACCTCCTCACCGTGGAGCAGACCCTGAGCGAGCGCGCAGGGAGGGAAGAAGGGTGAGACGGAGGACCATTCGGAATCCTGAAAAAACGTTTTATTATAAAACGATAATGTCTTAATTAGGCAGCAAAGATTGGAACCATGTATATGTTGATCATGCATGAATAATAGTTTTTCCTGACTGCTTTCCTTGACTCTGCCCCCCTTGTACCCATGTTCCCACCTGCACCTCCTGCTTGGCGTCCCCATGTTCCCGCAGGTGCAGCTTGCCCAGACGCACAAAGGCCACTGTCCAGCGAGCCAGCGCGGAACGAACCTCCCCGCAGCTGTGCGGAAAGAAACAGGAGGGACCGGGAAGTAGGGGATCCGATCTCAGGAGCCCCCACGGGTACATGGGGAGGGGGAGGGGGAGGTTACGCAACGGATTTGGTCAAGAGGAGCCGATGGGTTCGTGGGGAAGCTGCGATAACTGTCGATAACGGTGAATACCCAGTTGTCCACACGCGCGCGCGCGCTCTGCTTTCAGCTCCAAATCCCGTGAAGCTCATCCTCACCCTCATCCTCATCCTCACCCTCACCCTCATCCTCATTCTCACCCTCACCCTCACCCTCATCCTCATTCTCACCCTCACCCTCACCCTCACCCTCATCCTCACCCTCACCCTCACCCTCACCCTCATCCTCATCCTCATCCTCACCCTCACCCTCACCCTCACCCTCATCCTCATCCTCACCCTCATCCTCACCCTCACCCTCATCCTCATCCTCACCCTCATCCTCACCCTCACCCTCACCCTCACCCTCACCCTCACCCTCACCCTCACCCTCACCCTCACCCTCACCCTCACCCTCACCCTCACCCTCACCCTCACCCTCACCCTCACCCTCACCCTCACCCTCACCCTCACCCTCACCCTCACCCTCACCCTCACCCTCACCCTCACCCTCACCCTCACCCTCACCCTCACCCTCACCCTCACCCTCACCCTCACCCTCACCCTCACCCTCATCCTCACCTCGAATCCGGCAACGTCGTCATGACCTGGCGTACAAAGGTACGAGCCGTATTAACGATAAGGCCCCACTGCTGACGGGCGTCCAGCCAGCGCGCGTAGCTGGAGTTGGTTCGGAACACCAGCATCAGCGAGAGTGCGAAACTGGTTAGCTGGAAGGGTGTGTCCGAGGTGCCCCCGAAGTCGAGCAGCCAGGTGGGAAGCATCCCGTCCTGCATGTGGATGAGAAGCAGTGTGGTGGTCATGAGGTCACGTGGTTTGGTCCATGATTCTGAGGTGGGTATCCGTACTAGGGTTAACTCCCTTCAGCCAATATGATCTGTTCAAAAGTCTCTAGTCATGAGCAGCAGGGGTCGAGGGCAGTGGGCCAGGGGTCGAGGGCAGGGGGCCAGGGGTCGAGGGCAGGGGGCCAGGGGTCAAGGGCAGGGGGCCAGGGGTCAAGGGCAGGGGGCCAGGGGTCAAGGGCAGGGGGCCAGGGGTCAAGGGCAGGGGGCCAGGGGTCAAGGGCAGGGGGCCAGGGGTCAAGGGCAGGGGGCCAGGGGTCAAGGGCAGGGGGCCGGGGACGCAGAGACAAGGCCCACAGTGGACTAACTGGGAGATGACAAAAGGGAGGCGGCAGGGGTGGGGGCAAGGACGAGGACATAGGAGCTCGATCTCAGCTAATTATCAGCCAATACCCAACACGCCAGGGTGTACGTCCACCGCCGTACCTTGCGTACCGTACTTTGCCGTACTGTACCTGTCGCCATAACCTTCCGTTCTTCTAACATCTGCCCTCGCTCCCTCCTTACTTTCTCCTTTTTCACGTCTCACCTGCAGTGCGGTTTCGTAGAGTCCCACTGCCACCGACGCACCCACAAGCACCATCAGCGGACCGAGGAGATCTCGGAGGAAGTAAGAGCGGAAGAGGGTGATGCAGTGTTCCAGGTAGCGGCCCCGGGAGCGGTGCTGGTGCCAGGATTCAAAGTCAAATACCTGCAAGTTGCAAGAGAGGTGATGTTAGTGACGTGCCGATACGGCATATGTACGTGCAGATACGGCAATATACAAAAGATGTGAAATCGATCTCTCGGGGAACGGGGTGTAGGAAACTTAATTGTTTCTTGGCCCATTTCAGAGTACTATTGGCACAGAGAGTTTCAGAGAGTTCTGGTCAAGTTGACCAGGAACGGGTCCGGTGGGACCCGCCATGTGGAATCCTAAGGACGACAATACAAGTTTTGAGCCGAACAAGATGATGTGTTTCACGCGTGAGCAATAACGTTCCCACTTGGACGGCTTAAACCCCTGATGCTACAGCCTACCGCGGGATAAACGTCGGCCTCGTATACGCGTTCCACGGTCTTAGGCTCGAATCGCTTGCGTCGAAGGTTGGTCAGGACGACTTCGACGCTCCACAGAGCGGAGCTAACAGATGCGACGTGACGTCTGGGAGATTGCACAGGGCGGCCGGGAGCCATGAACCATGCGACTGTCGGTATGCGTTGATTGATGCTGTTGAGATGCCCGGTGCTTATGTTTGACCGCTGGGTCGCCATGGCGTACTTCATAGATATTATGCATATAAAGAAATAATGAGTTCGGCCTGTCTCGGCGCGGGATGCTTAACACGGCCGCTCGGATAGATAGTTATCAGCCTGCGTCGCACCGACAAGACATCGTCTTCACTACTAAAGGACCTGGAAATGACGATATTTTCACAAGTAAATGCTACCCTGACCATAGTTCAGCCAAGGCAGTTTTAATTGTCGGACGAACAACTGTCGGTCAACGAACTTCATAATGGCACGAGGAGCACCATCATTGTGTTAATACACCACACAATTGAGATATGAAATAAAACAATGAACGCTTCAATATTACATGAGCCTTGCGTATAGCCATGATCTCCCCAGAGGCAAATCGTAACTGTCGACACGGATGTGGTGCCCGCAAAACGTTGAGGCAGGGCTCCAAGCGGCATCTATTGTTCGCCTGGGATTTGCTTTGCTTGGGCCAGCACTGTATGGTCAACGAGGTGTGTCGCCGTGTCCGGACATCGGCCGGCCGTGAACTGTTCACAGCTATGTGTTCAATGCAACCAGATAGTATACTTATCAAGTGTTGAAATTGAATTACAGAGTTCTCTTCACCTGCACAGGACCTGGAGCAGGGTTGCATGCGTTGTGTATGACTATTTTGGCCGTTCTAGCCTTATTTCTGGATCGACGCACGCCTTCATGGTTTCAAGGTAAGAACTGCCTACTTACTATGGAATTGATTTACCTCCAATCTCTTTCACGTGCAAGGCGTTGCCTGTCCCTCCAGATCATCCTCTTTACATTTTCAGAGCTTGTGGTCAAGCGGGCCTAGCTCAAGGACTACTTGCTCTGCCAAGCCTGGCGACAGCCATTTTTGTGGCCACCCGTTCATGTAAGTCTGTGTCTTTTACCTGCAGTACAACATTACGGCACCCGCTTCTGTGCGAAATGCCCTGTACCTGCTTTCAACTAATCACACAACATTTGCATCGCCTGATCTTTACCGCACCTAGGGTGGTGGCAGCAAGCGGCGCGGTTGTTCCTCGCGTCGTCCTTCCAAGTCCTAATCTGGTTTGCCTGGACCACCGCCAGCTATAGCAGCAACGCGTGCAGCAACAACACACCCACCAGCAACCCAGATGCCAAGGCCAAGGCCAAAGCTGTAGTATCCATAACCAAAGCTGCAGCAGCCCCATGTCCAACTTTCGGCGGACATGGCCCCACGGGCCCCCAATCCGCACCACAGCCTCATGCCACAGCCGCTGAAGACGCTAATTCGAATTGTGCTGGGGTCCCTCCCAAAGTTCGGCGACCCAAATGGCAATTATCGCTTGGCGGCGACTCTGCCGCATCGCGGTTCCTCTTCCTCACCGCAGCCGCAGTCGGTTGTCTTCTCTCCGCCGCCAACGCCCTGCTCCACGCCGTTCAGCCGCCGCCGCCCGCCAGTCCTCAGCTTCTCCTTCCGGGCAGTGTCTTCGAGCTCCCCCGTGATATTACCACCTCCGCCTGGGTACTTCAGGGAGCCCTGCTGCTGGCCACCGTGCCCTCTTTGGACCACTTGGCCTCCGCCCTGCCGCAAAGCTTCACCCCTGGCGAGATAAGCATCCTCATTCAGGTGCTACTGGCTTTGGCAGCGGGGAGCTGCACTTACCTGGTGGTGGCCAGCCGTCAGGGCCTGCTTCACGTGCTGTGGTCCCCGCACGTGGTGCAGCTAGTGGGGCCAGATCCCGGGATGCATGTGCCAGCTTTCTGCATGCTGGTGCTGTTTTGGGTGTTGGTGATGGCGGCATGCAGCGCTGTGACGATGGAGGGCCTGGGTCCGGGCGGCAGCCAGCAACAGAAGGGGTACGGCGTGAAAGGGGAGAAGTCGATGGAGGCGCTGGATGCGGAACCGCCGCCGCAGGCATCCGCCTCGCCAAGCAGCACGGCCGTCATGGCGACTGCCGCTACACGGCGCCGGCTGGCAGGAGGGTCCGCTTCAGGAGCGAAAAAGGGGTCAGCAGCGCTTGCCAACGTGACGCCGGCGTCATTAAAATTGCAGCATTTAGGCAGTGACACCGGAAAGGACGCGGCTGATTGGCTCGTCACGAAAGGAATCCGTGCCGCTGCAGCCGTGGGTGCCGTGCTCTCTTTTGCCATGCTGATCGACTTGGCGTTGTGGGTTTTGGGCCGCTTTGTGGCGGCGTCATCTCAGCCCCGGCTGGCCACTCTGGCCTATTGGTTCGGCTGCCTTGCAGTGGCGGTGCCGTTCATGTACGTTGTATCGCGAGCCAGCGCCGCTCGAAATCGGCACCAGATGTCGCGCCTCGAGCATCTTGAACAGCAGCAGCAGCAGCAGCGGAAGGAGGAGGAGAAGGGACGGATCAACCGGGGTAAGGAGGAGGATGCAGCGGCGCGACGAGTCCCGACGGTAAGAGCCACGCCAGATGCGGCGGGCGCCAGGCATCTCGTTGGCAGTAATCCAACGGAGTCACAGAAGGATTCGGAGCTCCTCTTTTCGGGCGGTTGTGGATGCGATGAAATTCAACGTCGGAACGGGCATGTGGGAAGTCATGAGGAAGTTACAGCGCTTGCGCGCACCCCTGGTGTCCGGGGCAACCCTGGGGATACATGTGACAGGGCAAGGGATGGCAGCAGTTGCGGCGCGGCGCCGGTTGCCAGCTTCCCCCGTGCAGCTGATGATGCGTGCGCTTGCAATAGCCCTGGGCTGGTGGAACCCGTTGGGGGATCCAGCGCTCCCCATAGCATCAGCAACTACTGCTTGGATGGAGGCACATCCGTGTTGGAGATTAATGGCGCAAGGAGGTCGCCCGAATCCTTGGCTGTTGCGCAACGGCAACCACCGCAGTCCCCGAAGCCGCCGCAGTTTCGGCGGTCAGTGCTATTGAAGAGGTTGTTTCGCGCCCTGGGCGTGCCGCACATAGTGATGCGGAAGGGCTACCATCTGCTCGCGATCGTGCTGTTCCTGCCGGCTTTTGGTTGGGATGTGCGCATGCTGCAGGCCTCCTTGGCCGTGGCTGGCGCCGTGCTGGTGTTTGTGGAGTTACTGCGCTGCTTGGGCCCTCCGCAGCTCCGCCGCGCCATCGGCGGCTTCATGGTGGATTTCGCTGACGCGCGCGACTCAGGACCTGTATACGTGACCCACTTCACACTGTTGCTCGGCATTGCGGTGCCGGTATGGCTGGGGGACTCCGTTTGTGGCGCCGCCGCCGGGGCGATGATGGGCGGGCTGTATGGCAGCAAAGCGGCGGAGCCGATGTCGTCGCTGTCAGCACCCGACGACGGGCCACTATCGCCACGGCTTTCCGCAGCGGCAGCAAGGCTCCTGCCGAGCTGCCGTACAGTCTTGGGGCTGAGCGGGCTTGTATCGCTGGGCAGCGGCGATACAGCAGCGGCGTGTGTGGGTTTTCTCCTGGGGCAGCGGCGGCTGTTCCTTCATGGTAAGAAAACGTGGGAAGGAACGCTGAGCGGCGCAGCAGCGATGTTGGGGAGTTGGGCGGTGGTGATGTGGTGGATGGATGTGCGCTGGGCTATGTCTTGGGACACGTGGGCTGCGTTGGCGGCGGTGACTGGTTGCGTGGCGATGTTGGAGGCGGTTACGCAGCAGTTAGATAACGTCGTCGTACCATTGTACTACATGACGCACTTGGTATTGACGATGACGGGGCATTGATACAGCATTGGTACGGCATTTCTTTTTGACGGGTAGCAGGTTAACAAACGAGCATGAAGGCCTAATCCGGAATTAGGGTACGGCAGCGGCTAACGATTGAAAAGGGCTACAGTTAGTTACTGTGCAGCTGCACGGCTGGACGAAGCTATGATATGATTGACCCATATGACTCAATTGTCCAAGCGCGCCACCGAAGGCGTCGTCGACTTTAATAACAGAGAGAACCCGGTCTGCGCCGAACGCTGGGGAGTCCGCGGACGTTCGTGAATATTGATGTCGGGATGAAGTATTGTGGTGTGTAGTGGAAGAAGCCGGGATGAAATAAGTGACAGTAAGGTTCTTCTCTGACCTATCAAGCACACGGATATGCGCAAGGGGAGGTTGAGAGGTTGAGACCTTGGGAGGTTGAGACGAGTTCTACTGGCTCAGTAGTTTCGTGGGAATGCAGGCAGCGGTGGGCGGCACATTGAGATGAGCGTACCCTACGGGACCCGGCACTACGGGGTTTCCGTCGCCAGGCAGGCAGATCTCCAGCAAACGTTACCATGCGAAAGCATGGCTGTGAGAAAATTGGCGACGAACAGACATCGTCACAGGCAGCGGTGGCCAAGTGAAGGGGACGCGGCTATAGGGCAGAGTGTATTGCGGCGTTGTCGTGTGATAACTTGATGATGCCAAGGACACTCAAATGATGGAAAAGCAGCTGGGATGCGGCGCGACTCTCTTCCATACTGTTGTAGCTGTTGTTCGGGTTGGGGGGGCGCATTCTTGATTGATGGTATAGCTTTGACGGAACGAGGCTCCACCAAGCTCGTTCCTTGGGCTTTTGTTTCGTCCTGCCTCGCACAGACAATCGGGTTTGGAGGAGCTTGCTTGCCCCCAGTAGCGAAGGCTGTGGTGATGATGACTGGAAAGACAACCAAAAACAGACCCAGTCTCAGAGGCTAACGGCTAACTGCAAACATTGTTCTCCCTGAGTATTGTCCCTGTGGATAAGGCCCACGGAGAGTCTCTTGATTATTGCGTGAGGGTGCGCTGAACAGACAGTGATGATGAAGGGGTGGATATCCGTACCGCAGGTGGTCGTTTAAGAGCGGGTAGATGGACCCAGGTAAGATGAAGGTTTGTGATGAATGTCAGTGTTATTGTTGGTCGGGTTATAAAGTACACACAGGAGCCGTGATAGACGCAACGCCAAGGGAGCATCACATAAGCGTACAAGTGTGTTTGGCCTGTGCATTTTACAGCTGTAGATATCAGCTGCACAGCATACACAACATACACTTCGGCGAAGCCTGCCTCACACGCTCCTAGCATGCTCTACGCCCGGTCCCTAAGAACACAGCAAGTCTCTAGGGCCTGAAGGTCTGGTCCATACAACACAATAAAAATGGAAAAGGTGCGATTCATGTTACGATACGACATGCAGACGGACAAACAACGCATGTTACATGTACTTCAGCAAGTCCCGGCTTAGTCCCAGCTTGTGTACTGTGTCCACAGACGCAACAGGGCTAAGTGGGATGCTTAAGAAAAGCGAGCACGAGTACCCTGTCTTAAAGCACAACAAAGACTGAAGTGCTTTATAGCCACGAGGAGAAAATGCCAGATGGAGTAGCTCCGCTTCGCATACCTGCATGAGCTGCGCCTTATCTCAGCTGTCGTAACCTGCAGTCTCCCCATGCCCTCCCCTGGACCCTACAATATAGGACCATGACCCTCCATGAGCAGCAACCGCATTAGGGCTTCACGGCCCCTCAGAGCGCAGCAATAACCACGATCTCCACCTGCAATATATTTTAAAGGGTGGCCGCCAATATAGTAAATCCCGTGGCACCCAAAATGACTCATGCCTGTCCACGATAAACACGGCAGCAAAGATACTGATATGCAATAATCGGTCGAGCAGCTTCCACGGCAGCATCCGGCTATGCTCACCTTGTCACCTGAATTTCATTCCTTCATGCACACTAGTAGTAGTGCGAATCGTCACGGGAGAGAAGATATTTTGCCTTAACTTTCGACTTACTTCGACTCATGCAATCCCCTTCCACTGACCTTCCAGCCTGGGTCTGCCAGCTTCGCCTCCACCGTGGCACGGGTGGGGGCGTGCCCCTCTGGCACCCAAGCGTCCCACGCCTCGTTCATGAGGGGGAAGTCCGCCAGATCCCGAAGGAAAACCTACCATAGAGCATCAGTGTTTGACGAACGGGGTATGTCCTGGTGTTGGCACTAACAAACATGTGGCTTAGACGAGTAGCTTGCAGGCCCCTGACTTGAGCAGCTAAATTGCATTAAGTGTCGCAATGAGCTTCAAATGAAAATACATGTGACGTGCGCCTGCGGCGGCTTCACGTGCCAGGTTGAAAGCTGGCACGGAGAAAAGGTTAGGTTATGGCTTGGGATGACGTCGGCCGAGGCTTGCAGCCATCGATGTCATCCCCTTCGGGGCGTGGACATAATCACAAGCCCCTTATCAATAAATGCTTGCCTGAGCCGATAGGACCTTGTTCTTGTCCGTCCCCGCGCGTGCAAGCAGCTCGTCGATCTGCTTCAGGACGGAAGCAGTCTGCTCCTTTGCATCTACGCTCGTATCCTCAGGCACCTGCAACAAAATTGGTATCATATCACGGAAGTAAGTCCTCAATTACCTTCACAGCACATACCAGTAAACTTTGCTCGTCCATTCGGTAGTGTGATTCTGCCTGCCAATCTGTTGTAACACGAATTGTGCATGTATACCTGGCCAGCAAGGTATACCGTCCCATTATGGATGACCATCTCGCTAAGCCGAGGACCAGTGTCAAAGCGCTGTATGCTCGCCATGGTGCGACTGACGACGCGACGATGAGCAGGAAAAGCCTGGTTCCTGCGCGCTAGTACTGTGGATTGACGAGAACGTACCAGCATTCCAATGCGCTTACTTCACGCACAATGCATGTCCCATGTATGAAGGTGGCAATTATGGGGTGACAGCTAGCTCCGAAACCTTGCGAAACCTGCCATGCAGACTCCGCATTACTTGATCGTCACGCCGTAAATTTCGTGAATCATACGAACCAGAATTTTTAACCTTACGCGTCCTTTTTACGTCACATGTGTGCTAGCTGATGCCCTCAGGCTAGTAAATCTTGTGACGTCCATTTGGGCGCTGCACGCGAGCACGTCCAGGCCCCACTGGAAGTCTTAATTTCAAACTTCCCTAAGGCCTCAGGATTTGATCATTCAACCAAACCGAAAATGGCCCGTAAATTTCAACGTGTAAGGACGTGCGTGGCTTTGCCACATTTATGCCCGTTAGGCTGTTGCATCAAAGTCACACACGCACGTTCTACCCTTGATCACATTATGGACACAATGCAGCCCGCCTCGCGCATACCTATTTATTTCCCCGTCACCTTTCCCAGATTAACTTCTTGTAGCTTGCTTATTAGTACGAGTCATTTGCCCAAAGGCCCAACCTCTCCACCGCACGGGCCTACATATATCACAGCCTCGCACGCTATCAGGCCTCAAGAAGCACGCATTTCACACGTCCCGCATCACTCATTTTCAATACGCATAACCCTCCTACATCTAAGTTTCTTTATTAGCCGCTAAGTGCCGCTACGACCTGGCAATTTGACCTGATGCTGCTGCATCACTGAATGGTTCACTAGACAGAACTGGCGCGGAGGAACTGGCAGCAGCGGTAGCTTTCATCACGGGTTGAAGAGCTGCCGACTACGATATCAGGCCGCACTGTCCCTACTCACGTGCAGCTTCGCTGCTGTACAACCCAGTGTACCGTTGGAAGTGAGTCATACATCTGTCTGTTGCATAACGAACCAATCTGTCAGTACCTGCCAGTAGCGCGTGCTGGGTTATCAGGCGCCCCTGGGCCGGGCCGCCAAGGCAGCCAAGATTGGGTCTTAATATTCTTAGCATCCCGTAAATTATTTAAATTTTAAATTTGAGTATACAGCTGATGAGGCAAGCCTGTGTGTGTAAAGTGTGTGTATCTACTGTGTGAGTACCCGTTCATCATGGACGAGGGTGGTCGCCTTCAGTCACTCTTCAGCTCGCTCTTCAGGATGAGACGTATGACTTCACAGGTATGCCCCTTACATCGCAGTTACATCGAAATAACAAACTACTACCACTACTGATACAAGATTATTCTATCCAAGTCGAACTTCAAAGGTTTATCTGTCTAATCGCGTCCAGCTGTCCCTTTCATTTTAGCACCCCTGTTTCAAAGAATGGCACCACCTTCACGGATGGAGATATCCAGCTTCCTCTGGGTCGCGTCTCGCCAGCCACATCAAAGCCTGACCTGGAACAAAGCGACGGAGAATCGCGACAAAGCCTCTTTCTCCCCCCGCATCATTATCAGTACATCACCCGGATTCGGACTGACACGGTTCGTCGACACGCCGTTCGACACCAGCCCCTGGCCGGTGCGGTGATGGGACGGGTCACGGGTGCGTCGGCAGCCATCACCGACAAATCGCGAGGTCGTAAAAAATAATCGCCCTTCGGTGCGAACGAACGATGCACGCGCCGACCTTCGGGCACTTCAAACCTCAAGTCACATGAGAGCACCAAACAGGAAAGGGACTGGCTCTGCTGTTTTCCTTCTTGTCCCGCAACGGAGCAACTATCATATGCGAAGAGGGGACAATTAAAGCTAGATCTGGTTTCGGAGGGCGGAGAGCCAGGAATGCTCGAGTATGGGGATTCGGGACACAGATTGAACACTCGGGATGTAGGCGGCTAAAACCGTACGGCCAGCAGTTACGCGGGAAAACCCAAAACCCTCCAACTGTTGCTCCCCTTGCTAGTTGATAACATTAGCTTAGGATAGGCTGCGCTCTGATCGGGCTTATAGTGACATCGTGCGACAAGAAAGCCGTACAGTGCGGTACGGATCGACACAGCTGGTATCAGGCAGGCGACAGACGGGGTGCCGCGCCCCGGGTCTTACTCATCGTCGTTGTCCCCGTCACATTGTTGTGACGATGCGGTACAAACGTGAAAATGTGCGTTATCCTAACACACATCACGGACATCCATTCAATTGCGGCTGTTGCTGCTGAGCAATCGCAGGATGTGCATGAAGAGGTTGATGATGTCCAAGTAGATGGCAATTGCGCCCATGACGTACTCGTCCGGCGACACAGCGTACTTGTGTTCGCCGCCCAACAGGCACTGGACGTCGTACGCGATGTAGATGCTGCGCAGAAGTGCAAGGGAGCATAAGTACACGGGAGGTCGGTACGTACGTACGGGAGGTCAGATCTTGTAACACAAATGGAACAGAATTTAAACACACGCAAGCCGACCCCTCCCTCCCCTCCCCTCGTATATTCGCTTCCCCTCCTTGCGGCACATTTACAAAAATATCTTACGTAAGAATATCTTCTTTAAGCATGAGCGTTAGGCCCATCCTTTGCTCATCGGCAACCCCCGCTTTCGAGCCTTCTCCCGCTTCCCCTGATTTTATAAATCCTCACGCGCACGTATGGGCTCTGCTGTCCGCTCCGAAACCCCGAATCTCTCAGCTGGGGGCATAAACTACGCCCTTGCTGCCTTGGATAACTTTGCTCCGCGCAGTACCAAAGTACGCATGCGCGTGTGCGGCCGAGTCTCCAAGATTTGGACCTCCGCAACGGTGTCGTTTTATGGAGCAAAGACCACAGCTCCATAATTTCATACAACAAACTTAAACAGGTAATATGCCGCTCGATTGGCGGAGCATATTCCTGTGGCCGCGGCCGGGTCTTTGCAATTCCCCCCCCTTCTCTCTCCCTTCCGGGCTCATCTATTTCTTCTGCTATTGCACCGGCTGTGCAGCGCGACTTTCGGCCCTCGGCTCTTGAATATGGCTGATGGCTGATGGGTGTTGGTTTCACCATTTTGGTTTCTTTAGGTCTCCTTGGGCCTGCGACTAATGTCTGAGTCGGTCCGTTGGTTCGTCGGTATTTTGGTTCCAGCAGGTATTTAGTATCGCATCGTTGCACATTAGTTCGCATCTCCCCCACCTTCAGCATTATCCAAAACTCCGACTGCTTCCCCTTTTTTTACGATCCTCGAAAACGCGACAGCTATTCCACTCTTACCTAAAGATCACGGCACCAATACCAGACATGGCGATGTTAAACGCCGTCGTCTTGACGAAGAGGCCCACCAGGCCCGCAAACACCAGGCCCAGCAGGCAGGCGTACAGTGCAGAGCCTCGTGTGGTGATGTCCTCCTTGGTGGTAAGTGCCCAGATGGCCATGGCCGCAGTGATACCAGCGGTGAGGCCGAAGGCCAGTACCACGATGTCTGTGCGAACATGGGAGCTGGCAGCACCCACAAGCACGCCCTCCGCAGCAGTGAAGGTGAAGAGGAGGACCAGGTTGAGCGGGTGGGACTGGCGGGCGGTGGAGGAGAGGGTGAAAGAAAAGATGATGGCGAAGGAGGCGACCAAGGCGAGCACTACCACGATTGGGTTGGTGAGAAGGAATGCCTTGGCAGCGGGGGAGACGACAAAGAAGCCGGCTATAGCTGTGGTAATGGCCAGCTGGACGGCGAGGAGGCCTGTGGCGGAACGTCGGGAAGGGGTTGGGTTGGGGGCGGGGTTTACGCTTGCGTGGGATGTGAATTCCCTTATGAGATGACGGAAACCGAGCTCGCTCACAGTTGGCATAATATTGCAGATCTGTTCACAAGGGCTTAAGGCTAATATGTCACTGCAGCGCTGCTCTATCGATTAAACGGTGCTGAAGGTAGAAGGTGCTTGTAGGTATTGTGCTTGCACACAACTGTTGAAGCTACATCTCCCGCACTGATCATACAGATTTTGGCTTCTTAAAGCCATCATATACACAAAGCTTAAACCAGATACTCTTTATTCCTTGGTCACGACTTGCTCTGAGACCTTTCGAAGCCGTTCACATCTTGTGCAAAGTTTACAATAGCTAACGAAGGCTAAATCTACGTACCAAATACTTTGCGCACGAAGCCCTGCCGAATGGTCCGCTCCGCAAAAGCGTTTATTGTTGCCCCTTTCTCCACGTCGAAGGTGCTGAGCGGAGTTTCACGGCTTCGGTAGGTGGACGCCATCTTTAATAAGCTTGAATTACAACAAAAAGTCAGGACGTGTTGATGAATTGCTGGAAAAAGGGATTTCACCTACTAAATTGCAAGGCACGTCTTCGCGCACAGACGTTAAAGCCAACCCAAAATATAAAAGCCGAAGAATACACCAATAGCGTAAAACGCTGACATGTCATTATACAAATAGATATTTCAGGTTAATTCCGGCGTCTCTGTTGGGTTCTGGAGCATGGGAAGCGACCGAGGATAACACGAATAATAAACCTTGGACGGCCCATCAGGCAGTCTCCATACGGGTGATAAAGCTTTCCCGGCTCGTTGAAATCATATTTAAATGGCGCTGCGCTCTCTTTTTGTTGGTGGGCGCAAGGTCATCTCTCCTGTCACACACACCCCGAGCGTAACTAAGGCAAGAGAAAATATTCGCCTTTACAATAATTTTTTGTTTAGAAATTATATAATGTCATTGCTCATCCAAAAGCATGTCCATCGCCAGGTGAAAACGCACGCGACCGCGCCTTTAACTACGCCCGCTCCCATGATGACGGACTCGTCCGTGAAGGAGCGTGCGAAGGCCGCTATCCTTGGCGGTCTTCTTGCCGATGCGGCGAGCATGCCCCTCCATTGTAAGTTTGTGGTTTATCTATGTACTGCGTACGTACGTTTGAGGTTTTGGGAGGTTTAAAGGCTGTTTCCCGCAGCCTTCCTCCTATCCATTTCCGCCATAGGTTGGAACCCCGAATAAACCCAAATCCACAATCAGGCTATGACAAAAGTTAATTTATCACGCCGGGCCTCCTAAGCTGGCGGTCCACCCAATTAATATTCATGTTCGGGGGGCAAAAGGCCAGTGTAAAATATGCCTGCTGTCGTCCACCCCCCTCATGATTTCGATCATTCTAGGATACAACAAAACATTTCTGCTCCATTGATGAAGTGCGGATGAGATGAGTCCACTTAACGCCTTAGTTCAACTGTTGTTGTATCATAGCCAGCCCCTCCCTTGTAGTCCCTCGGTAGTCCGTCGCTCCGAAACCTCGTAGGAATGAAAATGCAACTTGCAACTTATACTCTGTTTGTTTCTCTCTCCGGCCTTAAACTTATCGTTTATCGGTTGGAGGGATCTACGACGTGCCTAAGATCCAGGAGCTGCTGGCCAGCAAGTCCAGGGAGGCTACCCCGGAGTTTTTTCCGGAGCCATCCTGCCCGTTCTACAAGGTACGGCGGAGCAGAGAAAAAAATAAAAGGGAAAGGAAAAACGAAACGGAAGGCAGAAGGATAAGCTCCCTGGAGCCATCAGTGTTCCCTCCCCGACTCGCCTTCATCTTTAACCCTAAGCTCTGCGGTTTGGGGGTATGTTTAGATTTTGAATTAATCTCCGCTTTCCCGGCCCTTTTTTGCAGCACCCGTACGGCAGCCTGAGCCCGTACGGCCATGAGCTGATTCCGCTGCTGCAGAGCATGGCCGAAAATGGGGGAGAGCTAGATGAGAAGAAGTATGCGGAGGTGGGTGTTCGGAGACAAGTATGTGACGTTGGGTGGTGGCGTCATCGATCCGCGCGTCACCTGCCTTCAGGGCGCAAATGGACAACGAATGGAGGTTCTTTCGTTTTTATTTATTTTTTGTTTATCATATTTTCAAATTTAATTTTACAAGTTTTGTTATATTTTTAATTTATTTCTTGTTTAAATTTATTTCTTGTTCTTGTTTCTTGTTTTGTTTGTTCTTGTTGTGATGCATTTTATCATTTTGTTTAAGATTTATTTTTATTTATTTTTGTTGGGGCGGCCCAGAAATAGCCTCTCTTAGGTCTCTCCTTCCCCCTTGTGTAACAGGCCTTATATTCGTACTTCACGGCAACGGAACCAGAGGCTTACCGCAATAAGAGCATCCGCAATGTGGTGGCGGCGTGGGAGGAGGGCAAGAGGGGCCGGGACGTGGGGGATAAAGAAGACTTCCAAGCGAATTGCTTCGCCAAGGTGCGGTTAAGAAGTCGGCCGCGTGTGTGTATGGGTGTATAGGCGGACCCCGGGGTGAGGATGAGGGGGAAGCTCGCCGTCACTATCCTCAAATCGGGTCAAAAAATGGATTGCGTTGGGATCTCCGGCTGACTATCGTTGGTCGTTGGTCGTTGGTCGTTGGACGTTGGACGTAGCTTGGGACCGTTTGAGGCTATCCCAGCCAAATAGTGGCGCAGCTCCTGTACCTTGCTCCCATACTTGTCTCCTTTGACAGACCCGAGGAATATTTTTTATATATTCCATAAGCTTTTGAAAGTCCGATTCTGGATCAATTTAGGCGTAGATAATATCCCGTACATGGTATCCCGTACATGTCTACTGTCATGTCAGTCAGCTCATGCCGATTGCCTCGCGCTTCAGACATGCTGTGTTTTTCTCCTCCTGTTTCCCCCCCCCCCCCACCTTCCTGTCGTACTGTCACCGGCACACAAACCCAGGCGAGCGTGCTGGTTGCCCGCTACGCGGGCAAACCTGAGCTGCGGGAGAAGGTTGAGGCTGCCGTACGTGTCCAACAGAATAATGACAAGGCCGTTTCATACGGCCTAGCGGGCGCTTTGCTTCTGGAAAAGGTGGTGCTGGTGAGTCCCACGACTGCGCTGCGACTTTCCTGACATCTTTGCAGCCATGTTGAAAAAACATCGCCCTTTCTCATGGCGTACATGTTCGTAACTCTGCCACCAGACATATCTTTTTATCCTTATCCCTGCCCCCGCCCCCGCCCCCGCCTGCCCATCAGGGCCATACCGTGGAAGAGGCACTCTCCTGGGCGGTAAGCGATGGAGGCCTCCCCGAGGACGTGCGGGCTCTTGTGGAGAGGGCGCTAGCCACCCGCACGCAACCGTTGCGGGGTGAGTTCTGGGCTGTTCGACTTCTTGCCGCCATCCAGGTTCACGTTGTCGTGATACGACATCTTCACACGACGATAACCTGTCCTTTGGCACGACCCTCTCGCACCCCTTCTTTAGAGCATATCATGACGTACAGAGCTAGGTTTAAGTACCTATTAAGGTTAGGGTTATTAGGGTTATTAGGGTTTAGGGTTTGTCCCGGCCGGGAAAGCTTACTAGTTTCGTATGAAATATCATATTTTTATGTTATATGTGCTTATGTATTAGTATTAGTATTATGTACATGTATTAGTACTACGTGATTTTTTAAATCGAAGCTTAAATTAGCTAATGATATAATAATAATAATAATAATGATAATGATAATACCCAAAGGCAACACATTCTATCGCATTTTTATGTCGTGTTGTGCAGAGCTGACGTACGAGCCAGTGTCATATATGACCGAGATGGTGTCGAAACACATGGCGCTGCGTGACAGCCTCCCCCCTTTCACTCTGGCTGTGTGGTGCAACGGGCCCGCCTGCGGAAATCCTGCGGCATTTACAAACGTGGCCATGGCGGCGGCACAGTACGGTAACAAATACGTGGATGGTGTACGGGCAAATCTGGTGGCGGGCGGCGACAACTGCTCTCGCAGTCTGCTGGTTGGCGCGTTACTCGCTGCGGAGGTAATAATAAAAAATAATAATATAAATAATAATAGACCCGAAACCCTAAATCCTAATAATAATAGCTAACAATAATGGTGTATTAAGAAACGCTTCTTGGTAATTTCAAAGGGCTATCTTAAAAGCGCATTTTGAAGCATTTTGGAGAGAATTTGACCTGATGTTCTCAGCGGCTACACCTGTAGCTCGTTGTTGTTGGTTACCTCGTGCAGCGGTTAACATGACACCTCTCTGGGTTTTCACACCTGGCCTCTTCCCCGACTTTCTGATCAATTCAGCAGTTGATCAGCTTTGATTCCATAGTCCTCCTCCCCTCCGTATGTACCCACCGCCTTCCAATGTCTCACTTCTTCTCGCTTCCCTCCTCGCCACCCCTCGTCCCCCACATCGAGACCCTGCTCCGAATCCCTAACCCCCCTCATTGCCCCCCGTTCGCTTTTCACCTCTTCTCCAGAGCGGCTTGTCCGCCCTGCCCGCTGACTGGAAGTCTGCGACCACCAAGTTTTCGGAGTATGAAGCGATGGTGGACAAATTGCTGACGGCGCCGTGAGACCGAAACAATGGACTGACGAGGAACATTGGCGCAATTGGATGTTAGTGGTAAAAGTTGTCGTTGGAGGTTGAAGGTACAGCAGCCTGTACCTGCAACGAACTGTCTGAGTGGACAGATAGGCCTTATGAGCCAATCCATACTGGATATATATGTTTCTCTATAGACGGTGTGTGTGTGAGACGTAGGGAATGTAATTACGTCACTCACTTATTCCGGATTCAATTGGATCCAGATATTCGGAAAAAGTTAAACGAGGAGATTTTGCTGATGACTTTAAAGATATGATCAATTCGTCGGATCGAATTATAAATGACAAATGACGTCAGATAATCGATTGTCAACGCCCCCACGTTGCCGTAATTAACCGTTTGGGTCTGGGTTTTAGAAGAGTCGTGTATGTAGGTTGAGATCCTCCAATAACAGACACGTTGCAACGGTTACCGAATAAACCTCCAAGCATAGCCAGGAGGTGGTGATCGTAGTCCTCGTTCTTCATTTAGCTATCAGACTCTCCCCCCCCTTGCTATTCAACTGCGTATCGTTATCTTCACCTGAATGAAGAAGACAGACAGATGGACAGACGGACAGACAGTCCGTAAAAGGAAAGGAGATGTCGTACTATGTCGCGGTCCGAAGTTCTTAATCCCTTTCCCCTGGCCTCCATCCCAACCGGATCCGTACCCACACACACACACACGCACACACATAAACTACTGCACCTATAGTTGCATCCTCTCTCTCTCTCTCCCTCTCTCTCTCTCTCACTCATACACACACACACACACACTCTCTCTCTCATACACATACATATACACACACTCTCGCTCTCCCTCCCAGTTAGTCGTCCGAATGCTTTGTGTAAATGTTATGCTCCTTTCTGGATGTGCGCTTTTCACACATAACCATCAAATAGTACACTCCACTCCTCACTCTTCCTGTCACTCTTTCAATACAACCTTCATCTTAACCCGTTTGGGGCCATATGCAGCTCCATTTCCGCACGTGCACAGCACCTCCAGATCCCTGTGACCCGTGGGTCGGTTGTTTATCTAAGTTTTATTATTTTAAGGCCAACACTCACCCCTTCCCTCCCCAGGCCTCCCCCATTCATACACAGTACGATGTCATGCAGAACTACCGTCCCTCAAAACCACAACCTGTGAATCACAGTACGACACATCCCCCACTCAACCCCGAGTATGAGGTATCCTGTGGTAAAGCCACTGAATGATGGTGTTGAACGCGTCGTCATTGTACGGAAATGAAGTTGTGGGCTGGTACGGCGAATCTTGCGGCACAGGGCCCTCCACACCTTCCGGCAGCTTTTCAATGTTCTTCTTCATCGTGATCTCCACCGTCTCCCGCAGAATGGGCCCCGTGGTGTAGGCGAACCTGAATTTATCGAGTAAGGAAATGTACGGCACAAAGAAGCTCCGAAACCAACCGGGGGCTTTTGATTTCGCGTTAAATAATACCCGCGATGGCGGTTATAGCCAATGACCATCGACCCACCAACCAATCAGTATGCACGGCCCTGGGTCAATCTTAAAAGCCATGAAACACACTGACTCTAATAATTAATAATTTTAAATATTTCTTAATAGTTAATATTTATTTATATGTATTATTTATATGTAACCCAATACCTCCTCACCCTTGCCTACGCATTTCCTAAATCTCGCGACTCAGCCAAAACCACAAAACGCACCCACCTGTGCCAAACCCTGGCCAAATTCCGTTGCATCTTGGCCAGACGTTCTGAAGAGATGCTCATCAGCAGCTCCGGAACCGCGGCCAGTACGGCATCATCCTCCCGGATCCGGATCGAAAAAGATTCCCAATCCAGGACGCTCTCAAATACGGCGTGTACTTCGTCCATGACCACCAAGGGCACGCAGCCGTGCAGAATCGCATCTTCCGCGCGAGCTGACCAACCATCGCCTGCATTTCAGTAAAACATTAGAACTTAGTTCGCAAATTGTTTAAGAGGACTAGCAAAACTCCAATGGAAGATATTTCATCAACGACCTTTATTAGTTGTATCCACTGTCATAATTAATCAACTATTCGTAGCTGCTCTTTGCGATCTGGATTTTTAAAATATTAAAATATTTAGTCCCAAACAAACATATGAATGGGTATGGCCCTTTTTGGGTGCGTGTACGGGATAGGTGCTGTATGGATATAAAAAAAGGGGTTTAGATCAGTGCTAATCACGCCTAGGTAGATATTTTCAGTTCAGAGCACATTCGTACAACTGACACCAACCCATTTTTCGGGGGTTCCCGGGTTTACCGATACCCAACAACACGAACAAAGGAGTCCCCACTCCCTGATCCGGGCTGCTCAGACCCCGGATCGATCCTTCCTTCAAACTGACCTGGAGCCACCAAACAGAACTTGGATCTTGCCAACTGCTCCGAGTAACTGCCCGGAATCATACCACCCGACCCAATGACGATGCGGTACTTGCCGTACCAGTCGTTCTCAACGGCCAACCTGCATCGGAGAGGGACGGACCGACAGATGCGACGGAGAAGTAGTGAAGTACACATAAAATAAAATATAGGTTTCAATCATGAAAATCATAATCTAACATATTATTTGATCATATTTGTTTATTTTATTAATTCACAGTTCTAAAAAATAATCTGCTGTTTTTTAATACAATTTTCGTACGGATTATTAATGAACCCAACAGCTTGGGAGGAATTCTATCTGTTTCGCCCCGAGTAATAAAACGGCAAGTTGCCGCTCTCTCTCCAGGTAGTACCTGTACATGGTCTGTCGAATGCCCCTGCTGTAGTGCGGCTTGCGGCTCAATCCCACATCCCCCTTGAAGTACAGCAAGATGTCTCTCTCCATGGGACGAGCACCCATCAGTGGTGACCACTCGAAATGCCCAGGAGGTTTGAACGCGGGGATTACCAGGTCCTGGAGCGGGGAAGGGGCAGAGGGGGAGGGGACCAGAGGGGGAGGGGGCCAGAGGGGGAGGGGGCCAGAGGGGGAGGGGGCCAGAGGGGGAGGGGGCCAGAGGGGGAGGTTTAATGGTGAGGGCGGGGAGGGTATTGTGTGGGTTGGAGTTAGTAGCGTTTGGTAGCCGTACGTCGGCTGAGCTTCCTTGAAAATAAACAGGTTCCCCGCCGGAGGGACCACGGCCGGAATCCAACTGAGTTTCTTAGCTTAGGACTACCCGTTGGTCACGTTGGGTTCTAAGGACTATCGTGCGATCCGTGGATACATCTATCTGATACATTTATCTGAAAAAAGGCCATCCTTCCTGACGCAAAAATTACTCTTACTTGAAAAACTTTCCCCGTTTAACTGTTATAATAAACAGCAGTGCGTGTATAAAATTATAAAAGGGATTCTAAAATATTAATGAAATTATTATTTTTAAATACTTCATCGTGGGCATTAAAAGACATCCTTTTGTCAGGTCTGGAAAGCCCATGTCCTTCATCTTTATATAATAAATACACTAATGGTATTCCATATGCTTCTTTCATGCTGCTGGCTGATAATGTTTGATTAGACTCAAAAACTTTCTAACACGGGGATCATGAGCTCCTTGTACGAAACACTGTGATGTCGTACACTGTTGTGTGTGTATTCCTCCTCTCTGGTTGCCGTACCTTGTTAGGGTCGTAGCAGACGTGTCCTTTGATGCGGTCCTGGAAGTCCGAACCCTTCCACTTATAAAAGGCCTGATCCATTACCCCATTGTAGTTATCCTGTGTACGGTGAGCGAATGTCAAGGTGCAGAAAATTCAGTTGCACATCGCGAGTACAGTTATTTAGTTGTCGGCTCAACCACACCGTACAAATAGTTGGGGATTCAGTTGTGGCCCTCGCATCAAAATATACAAAAACATTTTTTAAGATGCACACATTCATAATTGGATATTTGCATTTAATAAAATGTTTTTTCATGTTGATGGATATATTAAATAAAAAAATTAATTTATTTTATAATTGTAACAAAAAAATAAATAGGCAAATGTCAAAAATGGCTCAGAAAGATAGAGACACACAAACACACACGCGTACAAACACATACGAACATTTCTCTCCCCCCCCCTTTTTCCCCCTTCCCCGTCACACACCCCTGGCACACCTGATGATACGCGGTGTTGGAGGTATGGTTTACGTCCAGTCTTCCCCAATGTGTCAGTACGATAGAGGTGTCGTACAGCGCCTTAGGCATCCAGCATGCCCCCTCGTCATGCGACATAAGCCAGATATGGTCCCGACCTCCCCGCCGGTCCCACCACGGGAAGCGGGTGGACAGCCACTGGTGCACCTCATCGAGCATGTTGGCGCCATGCATGGGTCGCAGGCCTGGGGCCCGAGAGGGTGGCGACGGCGCGGGGATATGAAGCGTGCGATGCGGGGGTGCCAAGAACCAAACCCAGCACAAGTGACCCGGAGATCAGAGAGGGGGGGGCTAACGTGATGATCCCCCAAGTTCATAGGGCGGGGCGGGGCGGGGTGGGGCGGCGAAGAAGGGGAAGGGGAAGAAGGGGAAGAAGGGGAAGAAGGGGAAGAAGGGGAAGAAGGGGAGGAAGGGGAAGAAGGGGAAGAAGGGGAAGAAGGGGAAGAAGGGGAAGAAGGGGAAGAAGGGGAAGAAGGGGAGGAAGGGGAAGAAGGGGAAGAAGGGGAAGAAGGGGAAGAAGGGAAGAAGGGGAAGAAGGGAAGAAGGGGAAGAAGGGGAAGAAGGGGAAGAAGGGGAAGAAGGGGAAGAAGGGGAAGAAGGGGAAGAAGGGGAAGAAGGGGAACGTGGGTGTGTATGTGGTGAGGCCCGTTAAAAGAGAGGCAGCTGGTCTGGAGGGGAGACGGGGAGGGGGCCCTATGCATGCATGCATGGGAGAAGGGGTTGTGCAGCTTATATACACCATACCTACTTTGTGTGTATAAACATAAATAATATAAATATTTATAAATATGTATATAAGTACATATATATATATATGCAGCTATGAAAATATACGTGTGCAAATATTGAAAAAATACGTCAACGGAGGGGGACGTTTTTCGAGAAAAATAGTATTTTTAAATACGATTATGGGGGTTATTTTATCCCAAATCAATCGGAGACGCACCACAAAATGTCATCAACGCGCGCATCTCGACAGCGCGTTTCAACTCAATAATCGATTCGTTTCTAAGTTCCTTCGGAAACCCTATTTTTACGACTCCGCGACTCACCGTTGGGAGTGTACCACCATGGAAAATCCGCCCATCCCTGCACCGGCCAGAAGTAGCAGGAGACGTACATGGGCACGTAGAAGAAGTCCGCCTCCTCGGGGTCAAACGTCCTGGATAGAGTCAACGAATCAACCATGTGGGATGCCTGATTAGGTGTACGGACAGACGCGCACCCAGCATGAAATGCATTTAGAAGAATACCGTATGGCGTCACTATTCCGCAACGCTCCTAGCTGCCAAAAATATGGAAAATTTCAGTCGCATTCCTTACGGATCATTCGACTGCTCGCTTCATTGTGATCACTGAGTTTGATGCTCAGAATTAGGTCGTACCCAGCCTGCAACTGCCAACCGTCAACCCATTTAGTATTTTCACAACAATTTCACACCAAAATAAAAAAAAAATATATATATATATTTCATATATATAATATATATCAAAACCTTCAAAACCTAGTTATGTTCGTTGAGAATTGATTTGAATGACGCAAACGTCTCTTTCACCGGTGTTCGCTCTGAAGCATGAGCTCGTGTATCAGGGTCTCAACGCTGTACGTCCAGCCCGTGAAGCCCGTATTGTTACCCTCGTAGAACCGCCGCCATACACACGTGTCGCTGTAAGAGTACGGTAAGAGTACGGATAATTAGAAGAGGCCAAAGCACACATAGTCATACACGTTTACATCTGTTTGCCTTTTTAGGTGTACACGTCATGAATACAGCAAATTTCAATTTCGACTCATAAACGAGACGTACATGCAGAATTCTGTTGGATAGAAATGGAAACGGTTATGTCGGTTGCATTTTGACGTCATCATCAAATGTTGTTTCAAGATGAATGCTTAAATATTAAAACTTGTACATTTTGTCGGCCGTACAATTTGGACAGTTTGAAAGAACGCACCGGGGAAGCCAACCCACCCACCAACACTCACGCGGCGACCCTGTACTGCAACATACGTGACGTGTACTCAGGCGGAACGTCGTACACCTGTACGGCAAGATTTCGGGATTGCTAAAAGGAAATTTCCAGAAAGCGGAGTACGGTGATGTGACAGCATTACAGTACGGCAGCATCCGACCTACATATATAAGGGGCCGGGGCCGGGTGGGTGACGCCGGGACCGGGAGGGCCGCCGGGGGTGTCACGGTCAAGGGTTGGAGCCAGGCATCGTCGACCAGGTGGCGTGCTGCGTGTGTGTGGGGGGGGGAGGCGGAAAGGTTTTGGTTTCGGAGCGCAAAAAGCAGGGGCCTGTTGGATTCGGAGCGGGTTCTTCTTTTACGCAAAAGATTTGAGTTGCAATAATGACTGGACTCACAGCGCGCCTAATACACACATACACACACATACACATAGGGACTCACCCGGCTCCAGAACCAGTCCCGCCTTCTTCCGGCTGCAATCCGACCCGTACCAGCCAGGGTGGCACCTGTAGGGCCGGCGAAGTTGCAGCAAAGCAGTCAGGGCGCGTAACCAGAAGCCGGATGATGGTGGTGGAGACGTGAGGGGGAAGAGCGGGAAGAGGGGGAAGAGGGGGAAGAGGGGGAAGAGGGGGAAGAGGGGGAAGAGGGGGAAGAGGGGGAAGAGGGGGAAGAGGGGGAAGAGGGGGAAGAGGGGGAAGAGGGGGAAGAGGGGGAAGAGGGGGGAAACAAAGAGACAGAGAAAACACCCGCGTGTGCATATATAACGGTACACATGAGCCCCTGAGGTAATTCTGTATGGTTATTCTGTGAATGTCATATTTACAATATTTTGAAAATGTTTTAAATAATGTAAAATAATAATTGTAATTATAAGTAGCTGGCGGGCTGTCACGCCCGATTAATCCCCACGAACACACTAGCTGCGAAACAGATGCTGTGATCCCCTGAGCTACCTGCCATGCGCAGTAACCTCATCTGTCGTGACAGGGCTTAGCCCAGCAATTCAAACAACCTTTTAGAAATGTTAAAATAAATTCAATTATACAAAATTAAATAATTATTTTCCTGATATAGCTCGCACCTGCAGAAACCGAAGAAGCAGTCCCCGTGTCCGGCGCACTGATTGACGCACATCGCCTCGAGGGGTTGGCTGCCGTCGCACGGCTCGGCGATTTCCATAAGGCACCCGCACCTGGCCTCGCGCACCATCCGTACAATGTCTTTATGTCATTACAAAAAATTATGCTTTTTATTTTTATTTTTCAAGTTGTGATGTATTACACACAGATATATAATATTTTTTCTTTTTAAAAGGAAAAAAGATACCAATTTCGCCGTTCAGCCTCTTACTAAAGAATCTTCCAACAAGTTGGTAATAGAGGTAAAAGAAGGGCTCATCATGTTTGTGTGTGCATGCTAAGTACAAAAGGACGAGGAAAGTACGGGTAAATCGACAAGATGGTTGATTGTTAAAAATCCTACGAAGGGGGTTGGGAGTTATGACTAACCGATGTTTCGGTTCCGGATGGTTGCACCAGCCTTCGGGTCCGTATATATCCTCGTAAGTAGGTCCTGACGGGGCGAAGAAGGTGGGGTTGCCAGCAGAATCCTGCGTTGTCGTACGGCAGCAAAACACACATGCGCACCCGCACGCGCACACACACGAACAAAAAAATGGCGTATCTGGGTCTTGGATTGCATCGTCATTTACACGCTCGGTGTGGACGGGGCAGCCGACCCAACACCAGCTGGTTTCTTTCATTTGAGTCTCATCACATAACTTTTCAGCCCTACCTGGAGCGTCTCCTGTTGACCGACCAGCTGTCGTACCAGCCAGCTTCTCATCCGCCCTTACCGTTCACTTACTTTTAAATTACTTTTTCATTTATATTGTTTGATATTAGAACTTAAGGTTTTAACTCATTTTCATTTACATCGTATTATGTTTATTCTTTATAATACACATATTATCAAATTATTTTGTTTCTTGATTAATTATATATATACAATTATATAATATTATATAACAAATTTTCAACAAATCTTAATTTAATTAATCACATACACTGCCTCTTTCTTAATTTTTAAACATATCATATTATTCAGCAGCCAAAGGGCAGGAGTGGGGAACTGCTACAGAAGCGAAACCCGGGCGGGGCCCCCCCTTCGCTGTTCGGTGATAAGCCCCGCCAAAAGGTATGGGGTGAAGCGTACCGCCGTACCGTGAGATGCCCCATGCATGATGGCGGTACACAGCACCCCGCCCGCCCCACCCCACCCTCTAAAAACAAACCCTTCCCCGACCTTTAACCCAGACCCGAACCCAACACCCTCAGCTCACATTTCTAGGCTGGCAGCCGTCTGCGATAGGGCGGCCCCACTGCACCGGAGGAGTCCAGGGAGGGGAGCCAGGGGGTGCCGGGATGTGCTTGTACTTGCCGTCACTGCAGAAGCATACCGCCAAGTCGTCATAGCAGTAACCTGTCCCGTGGGTCGGCATATCCAGGTCAAATTCAAATTCAGATCCAAATTCCAATCAGAATCCGGAAAGGAATCCGGATTCGAAACAAGAGAGGGGGGGTTCGGAGCGGAATCGGTGGTGGTGGCAAACCTGTGAAAAGGTTGGGGAAAGGTGGATCGTGGGGAAGAGGGGGTAGCGCGGGTGGCCCGGCGGACGTGGCAAGTGCTTAGCCCGTGCTTAGCCCGTGGTGCAGCCGCTGCATCTGTGACCCCGAGCGGACGCCCCGGCACCTCCACTCAGACCTAGACGCTGCTCACCTCCAGGCGGCGCACCCCACCTAAAGCGTGATGCTGCCGAAGCGTGAAACCCACGGAGACGTGAAAAAGAGAAGATTTAAATAGTTCCTTCAGTTTCTACTTTCGGCGGTTTGCCCTCCCCATCGCTCATCCTGGATCCATCCCGGATCTGAACAACCCACCGAAGCATCTGGAAGCAGTCCATCCGGGCACCGTAACATTGAGATCCAATTTGTCGGGCCCTATGAAACTCTGCAAAAATCAGATCCAGGACAGATCAGGAATCTTTTAACTACCCGAAGGATCATGACGGAATCATCATGACATCATCATGACTCCACTCATGCTACTTTTAGGGGGAGCGGTCTCTCGTGGGCCTTATTTCGAACATACGCGTACACGGGCATTGACATACACACATGCATAGCATTAGGAACATACAAAATACATATAAATATTATATGCACATGCATTTCCACATATGTGTATATGTGTGTGTGTAGATGTCGATGTTTTTATATTCGTGCACACACATTCACGCACCATCGGTTCCGTTGCGTTCGGTTTGTTGATGTCTCTCCGTCGGTTAGTGCACGGCCGCTTAACTTCCAAGCCGCAGTCCAGACCACCACGGCCTGTGTGTGTATGTGTGTGTAAAGTGGCGTGGGGAAACATGGGGGCTTGTACGGCAATGGCCAGTAAGCGGGTGGGATATGCTAAGGTAGTCAGGCTCTAGGAGGCATCATCCGAATGGAAGGCGGGCTAGTGTACGGCAATGAGTAGGTTGGTTTGTCTATTGGCAGTGCGGGATCGAAAGGTCGAACCTCACAGTGTCGTAATGCACACGTCGTTGGGTTCCACTGCAGGAGCTACGCCGTATCCTTGCCGTACACATTGCCCCGTTAAGCAATTCTACTAAATATGATTCCTTAGCGGGCACAGGTGGTTTACTTCGGTTGGTACTTATTCAAAACACACAATTCTAAATGTTTTGCGCTCTATTGCTCGATGATGATCAGGTTAACCGACATATTAACTGACATGTTGACCGACTGACCGACCAACTGACGGACCTGCAGGGCAGTCGCAGAGACCTGTGTCGTGATTGCAATTCCCCCAGCCCGAACAACTGTTGGGACAGTCGTGATCGCCCCGGGGCACTGGTCGGGTGGGAACTTCAACTTGGCGGATAAACTCGCCACACCAGGTGCCTCGGACGACGCGGCAACGCCGTCGTACAACTGAGATGGCGGGAAAAGAGGAAGGCTGAGCGCAAGGGCAGCTGTAGCGGCGGAAATCGCGCGGGATCAAATCTTTGATAGATTCCAGGCTGCTGTTTGCGGGTTTGGTTAGTTCTTGGTTGGTTGCGTTCTGCGATACAAACAGTGTGAAGGTACGGTCATCGTACATACCTGAGTCAACGCCGTGAGAAGTGTCATGATGCTGTTGCGCACGTTTGTCAACAGTTTGAAAATCGCCTGGATGTGGAGAGAGGTGGGGGTCATGAATAGCCCCGTCTAGTGTTTGCTGCGACTGTTGGATGGCGTGTCCGTCACCTTGGCATTCTCACCCGCGGACGTTTGCAGGAATTTCATAGGTGGCAATTCAATTCTAATTTCCTTTGGCAAATTTGATTGCAGCAACTGGCGCAGGGGCCCGGGAGTACTGCTGTTGGCCCTCCAGAACATCCAAACACATGCCCACAGTATAAATAAAAGACGTATAGAATGCATTCCTTAATAAGAATAAATATAACGAGTAAATTTACGATTCAGGCGAGATCTACAATGAACAACCGACAAAGACAGATAAAGCGTATATAATTATTTTTGCTTGAGATCGAATGACAAAGCGACAAAGATGTTTCGTCACCTTTATGAAACGGTGACGTCGCGAGAGTTTCCGTTGCCGACATGCATGTATCCGACAACGGTGGATGGGTTCATGGATCGATAGGTTCTAGGTTGAGCTCTGGGTTCCTATTCCGTTCTTACCATTCCTTATGAATGATGAATATTTTCAGACTGTGACAAGAACGTTGTTCCTAAGTTCTATGGGCTGTGGACGTGGGAAGGAAGTCGGTTGATAGCTTGCTTGTGAGGAGGGTTGAATGAAGAACAAAGGATGACAGCGATGTCGAATGAAATAGCTGCCATAACCCAAATGTGGCCCCCCGATAGGTTGAGTCCGTGGGTTTGGGCTTGGGTTTGGTTGCTACCATTGGTGGCGTGTTGGGCCGGGGAAAAGGTACAGGTGGTCACGCACAAGGTTTCCGTACGTACGTCATCCCGCACCGTACGTGCTACCTACGTGGCCAGTGGCCCAGTGCTGATGGAATGGGCGGCTTCCATCATTGTATGAACGAGCCATGTTCCGTGCCGACCAGCACCAACTGCCCAAACGACTCGATACCCTCCTAACGACTGCGCTATATCTTAGTGCTCCGACATTAATGTTTAATGATAACATAAGTAAAATTATATACAAGCACCTTCTTTATGAATTTCGTTGTTGAAAAGCACGCTTTCCAGCAGGCGGAGTTGCGAATCGATGCGGAAATTCTGACGGAACCTTGACGCACGTTGGAGGCTATTGGCTTCGAGGCAGCCGTTTCGACACACCCTGCCTCGACTTCTGTTGCTATAGATAGCGTTGATTGATAGCCTTTTAGGATTGAAGCATGCAACCTTCGGAAAGAATAAAACATTCCACATGTATAAACTTTACGTGATACGGCGGACATACAGGTGCGTTGATTGATTTATGATGATTGCTTGATGGATATCACTCGTTTTTTGCACGCACGAGTTTCCTTGTTCCTGAATGCTCTTTGAAGTGCACCAGCAGTATAAACCTCCTTTCCTGCACCTTGCGCCGATTCACACTTTATATTTTTCTTGCGGTATCCAGCATCTTCCAGCATCCTGCCCGCCACGAATTCTTCCTCTTAACTTCATTCTCCACGTCTCGCCGACTGGAGCGAACCTGTGACTACCAGTGTATGTGAAGCAGCATGGGGCCTCCCTTGAATGTGAAGTGAGATCAATTTTGCCGAACCCATTTTTGCCTTGGCTGCGTTCGGAACCCATCGTCGCCCATAAGACCTCCTGATGATTTCATCATCCATTTGGACCCCGTCTTGTTGAGCACCCGACCTGGCAACACATCAACACCTGTCCAACGTTATGTTGGCGGCATCAACCACCGTCTGTTGATATGATCCGTCAGGTGGGCGGGAATCTCCGCACTCTTTACGATACGTTGTCCTTTTAACATATATATGTTTTATTAAATATGTAGACATCGATTACGAAGTATGAGGCCGACGCAATTATGTCATTAAATGCGACACGCGACCCGGGATGACGAGACCTGGCCTGCTGCATGCTGACATTATTGCAGCAGAAGCTTCCGCAATTTAGTTAAAACTGAGTTACTTAAACTTCCAGATATAGATACTGCTGCTGACTTCATGTATATTTTAGCATGCAAATAAAGGTTGGTCTTTACCTGCAAGGTAATAAACGAGCGAGGTTGTTTCTCTCGACCGCGACCGCCACTCTTCCCCGTTCATCCTCGCTTGCCCTCTCATGCATGTAACGCTTGCAAAAAATTGTATCGTGGATACCGGGGGACTCCGCCACGGCTGCAGCCGCTCATCCAGACTTAGAAAGACTCAAGAGGAGGAGGACTGCACAACGGTATGGCTTGTCGCCACCACAGCGATCTGGGTCACCCAGATCTCAACGGGTGGGTATCGATAACCGATTGCTTGTGCTTACATCTCCGGGTATAGCAGGATCTTAGGGTTTAGGGTTATGTAATAGTCGTACATAGTACGGCGCACACAAGCACAATATAAGGTGTATAAAGCACCATCTCAGCATCTCAGGAAGCGTTTTCGGCACTCAGCTAGTACAGTTCAGGGTGTATTTTAAACTCTAGCTATACAGGCCTGGTGCTCCGCTAGCTCAACTGTTAGCATGCAATACTCAACATGGCATCCATCGCTCAAGCCAAGCGCGGTTGGTGGGGTTTGTGCAGCTAGGCTGTAGGGTTCGATCAACTGGAGGACGAGGAGGAGGACGAGCGAGTGCCATCTAACACCACAAATTCTGCATTTCAGTTGTCCGACTTTGTTCTATCTAGTTGCAATCCGGTAGTTCGCATCGTGAAGGGCTTTTCGGCTTCTTTCCCATTTATATGAGTCGTACATGGAGGGTAATAATCTAGATGGAGTATTAAGTGATCTGGGTCGGGTTTGGGACGAGGCCATATGTGTGTGTGTGTGTATGGCCCTTGTACCACGACAGGCTATATGTCATCATGGAAGCTGCCTGCCGTCCATTGAAAGAATGCAGGTCCATTCGTACGTTAGTGATCATATCGTGTGGAGCGATTATAACTTGATTGCTTTATTATTCACTTTGTGGGTCCACATCCTCGAGTTCCATATCTTTACCTTGCGTAGTTTCGATCCGCGTGCGTGCATGCCTCTGCATGCCTGAACGCAGATCTTGTGGGCGTCAAGCCACCCCTACCGCAGGGGCTGCCGCGGCCGCACCGGCTCCAGCAACGGCATTTTTGCGCGGTCTTGGAGCTAGCAGCAGTTTAGCCGGAGAGGACCTCAATAACGCAGCGGGGGAGGCTACAGCCGCACTTGGCAATGGCGACATTCTACAGCAACGCTATACCCCTTTCGGGAACGGTACGCTACAGCCGTGCTACACCCCTTACCGATCTCGGCACACGAATGATCTTGCAACCACCAACAAGCAATGGCTTCTGCCGGACCCAGTTCATGATAACGGCGGTGGGGACGGATTTGAAAGCGTCATGGCAAACGGCGGCGGCAGTAGCAGCTCAGTGAGCAGCATTAGCAATAGTGTGGGGAGCATTAGCAGCATTAGCAGCAGCATTGCTGCCTCTCCCAGTGGCACTTGTGGGGGAAATACTACCTACACTGCCGCAGCCAGTAACACCAGCACGGAAAGCCGTGGATACGACAGCGGCCACAATAAGGATGGAAATATGGGTACGGCATCGGCAGCCGCCAGCGTGAGCCACATCGGCAGCGGCAGCGGTCAAATTCTCAAGGGCAACGATGGCAAATTGAATGGCTGTAGCAATAATTACCACGGTAACCGGAGCAGCTGCAATAGTCATGGCAGTGGCAGTATCACAAACGAGATTGTCAATGGCAATAATCACACCACCGTTGTCAGATGTGACCCGCGGGTCGTTAGCATAAATGGCACGGGAAACCAGCGCCAGTACGACACGGGTAGTGATGCCGGTTGCTGTCCTGTCCCCAGCAATACGAATGATGGAAGGAACGCGCATCGCCCGCGCCGAAACCATGACGCTACATCGGACTCCGTACTATTTGGCTCCGAAACCAGGGGAAATGGCGACAGCTTGTCATCGAACGAGACGATGCGCTCGGCCGCCGTCCTTCCCTCCACTCTCATGTTCTATCTCTCGGTGCTCCTCGGCATTTTCATCTTTTCGATATTGGTCCGGATCGCTTCGTACAGATCACATTATGAGGTAATTATGTCGTACCAAATCTTATTGGCGATGGTTGATGTATGTAGATAGAGCAGATCAATCGGGAGTGATGCCCCCGTACAGTCAGCTGCGTGTAGCTGCTTCCATGAGAGATGCATTATAAAGCACCTAGATGATGGTACGGACAGAAGTAGGCGCGTTTGGCAGATTGGGAAGGGCCGATTGAGACGCAAATGATAATGAATGAGACCAAAATGTCAGTATACACACGATCCCGCAAAGGCTCCTCCTTCCTATTTCCGTACTTTTATTGTACTTTTATCATACGTTATCGTACATATAAAATAATTTGGTGGTAGGGTTTTTCATTCCATATAGACACATACAGTCGCATATTTTATCAGGGTATGATTTGGCGGCGCTTAACACGGTTCGCTTAATCTGTGCGCCCGTGCGCCGAACACGCGTCATATTATCCTACAGCCTGGCGGCGGCACAGCGCTACGGGGTGTGAACGCCGTCGCCGCCGCCGTCGCCGTCGCCGCGGCAACTGCCTGCGCGGCGACGTGGTGGTTGCGGCCCGACTTCGGACGGCTTGTGGCCGCGCCGTCGTCAGGTGAGCGGCCTCAGGTGATGACTGCGGGGCTTAGTAATAGGGGTCACGGCGGGAAGGTTGCCCCCCCTTTAGGTTGGCAGCAGGGTACTTTGTACAGCTGATCCTGTGGATGGACTTCGGTCAGTCCGTCCGTCCGTCCGTCCGTCTGTCTGTTCTTTGACAAACACCCTCCAGATAAAATTATTATATATATTATAAATATTATTTTATTATTTATTATTTTTATTATTTTATGAATGAAACGTTTGAAACAGAAGGACAAGGTAATGTTGAAGCCCTGCACACCTGTACTTGTACTGATGTCTGGTTGCCAAGGTCACGTGCTCGTCCACAGGCTCGTCCCACACCCCGAACCCCGGACGCCCAAATCGAGGCACACTGACCCATGAAACGCCGCCGGAGGGGGATTTATCGAGCGCGTGCGCCGGGGGTTCGCAAGGTCCAGGCGCGTCCCCTGGCGGTCGAAGGCGGACACAACGTAGGAATCGACAGCCTGGTCATGTGTCAATGGTGGTGACGCAGCCGGCACGCGGCGACGAGACGCCGTGCAGCCGCAGCGACAGCAGTGGCATTGGGCCGCGTACATTTGGCATGCCGCCGTCAGGTGACAGGGCGACATATTCGTATGTCGTACACGCCAGTGTCGGCTGCCGCACCGGCCGTAGCAGCGGCAGCGGCAGTCGACGGCGGCGAGTTTCTGTCGAAGGGATCAAGCCACCTTGCGACCGAGCTGATGACCGAACGGTGACGGGGACAGCGGCGGCGCTGTCCGGAAATCTGGCGACGTTGTCGACGGCAACGGCGGCGACGGCGGTACCGATAGCAGCTACTGTCGTCTCGACATCGCCAGTACTAACCCACGGGTCGAACGACGTGTGCCCAGGTTTGCGCACCGTTCCGGATCCGAATCATCCGGATCCGAATCATCTGGATCCGGATCCGGTTATGGCATCGCTGCGGGCGGTCCCCGCCACTGCTGACGCCTGCATCGGACAGCGGCATTCGACTCAACAATGTACGAAACAGAAAACTGGGGTGAGGAAATCGCACCTCAAGAAGGACCAAGACCGAACATCAGCCGTAGCGCAACTCGATGCCGAGATTGTCGACAAGCAGTTACTTGGTGTTCAGGCCTCCGTTCTGCCAGGTGGCCCTGCCGATGGTAGCGTTATTGTACAATCTTCTGCCCACACGGCCGCTGCCGCGTCGGCGCCGCCAACCCCAAATTGTGAACCGGGACCACCTTGGGGGACGCAGCCAGCGCTGGCGCTGTTGACGTCACGACCCCCGTCGGAAATAGCCGGCAGCACAACCCCGCCGGAACTCCTGCTGCCGCCGCCGCCGCCGCCGCCGCAACAGCGATTAACAATGATGACACTGCTGCCGCATTCGCGGGAGGGGACCGCGTCCGTAGCGCCGGACGGTGTGGCGGCAGCGGCGACGGCGGCAGCAGTGTCGCAGCTGCCGTTGCAACCGCACGGCCGGTTAACGATGCGACAGCGGCTACAGCAACTGGATGACGCGGAGGAACAGCCTCCGCTGCTGCCACCACCGCTGCCACCATTACTTTCGGCACTGTCGCTGCCTCCGCCTCCGCCTCCGCATCAGCATCCGCGCCAGCACTACTACCACCCGCACTGGCACCAGCAGCACCAGCATCAGCATCATCGCCCGTGGCTTCCGCCAGCACTTCAACTGCAGCCATTTCAGCAGGTTTCGGAGCCCAAGCCCGTGAATAGCCCGAGGTCCCGGTCCGCCTTGGGAGAAATCCACC
Organism: Volvox reticuliferus; assembly: GCA_019650235.1. Classification (NCBI taxonomy): domain Eukaryota; kingdom Viridiplantae; phylum Chlorophyta; class Chlorophyceae; order Chlamydomonadales; family Volvocaceae; genus Volvox; species Volvox reticuliferus. Next base: position 750,466 of record BNCP01000011.1, on the reverse strand, counting down.
GCGGGGAGATCGATATTGGGCTATTAATAAAAAGAATAATAGCTGAGGAGGGATCACATGCGGCGGCGGCGTCAGCGGCGGGAACTCCGGCCGTTGCAGCTCACCAGGCTCCATTGACACCGCCGCCGCCGCCGCAGCCGCAGCCGCCGCAGCTAGGGGCACTTTCCTGGCTACATCCCCGGCCCATCTGGACCGAGGATCAAGATGAGCAAATCAAACGGAGTGAAGGCGCAGTGGCGGCTGTAGCTGGTGGTGCTACTGCAAGTGCCGGTACTACTGCTATTGCGTGCAAGGAAGGCGATATATGCAGTGCGAATGCTGCTGCGGCAGCAGCTGGTGACGGCGGCGTAACTCATGCCGGCGGTACCATGCCGGCGGCGGCGCAAATGCATCAAGATTTCGCGCCCGTGCCAATGTCACCAAGTCCTCCAATACAGCCAGTACAGCCGCTTCCGCTGCCGTCGGCGCTATCGCACGCCAATCGGCAACAGTTGCAACAGTTGCAACAGTTGCAACTCGCGCGGAGTGCTTCAGTAATCGGAGGCTCCAGTGCTGTGCGCCTCCTTGCATCAGCACGTGTACGAATGCGGCACCCGGGCAACACATTCGGCGCTGCCATCTCCCCCTCCGCCACGGCAGCGGCGGCAGCTTGTGCATGTGCTGCCGGTGCAGCGCCTGCTGGGCTGGAGGAGCTGCCTGCCGATAGTGTAGTAGACGGCACGGTGCCGGGGGCGTCGGCGTCGACAAAGGAGCAGGCAGCCGGCACAGCTACTAGCATTAAATCGGGGCACAGCCCTCTGTTATCACCTCCGCCGCTGCCGTCAGCCCCGCAACCGCAACCGCAACCGCAACCGCAACTGCAGCCGCAACCGCAACTGCAGCCGCAACCGCAGTCAGCGCGCTACCGACCAACTAACCACAGCGGCCTCCCTGGATTGAGACTTGCGAAAACTGAGCCACTGCCGCGATTGTCGCTTCCGCTTCCCCCGCCATTGTCGTCATCATCATCATCATCGTCATCACCATCATCATCATCATCGTCATCATCATCATCATCACCATCGGCATCACCATCATCATCATCATCGGCATCATCATCGGCATCATCGGCATCATCGGCATCATCGGCATCATCGGCATCATCATCATCATCATCCTTATCAGCAGCAGCATCTACACCAGAGCGTTCAGTGCCTGCAACAGAAGCGTCATCGGCGCCGGTTCCGTTGGGCGCGAATGCGGTCACACGGATATCCAAAACCCCGCAGCCTCCTCAGCCAAAACCCCTGGAATTGCCGTACCAACCAGAACAGCTATTAGAACGGCAGCAAGCGGGCGGCCACGTAAGGCAAAGGGCCGCGGAGGACTCTCAGCAGCGGCAGCAGCCGCACCTGGAGTGGCCAGTAGCGGCCGTATTGGATAGGAGGAAGCAAGCGCGGGCCAGCGCCGCCGCCGCCGCCGCGTCGTCGTCGTCGTCGTGCACTGCAACTGGGGCACTCCGCGGCGGCAGTAACGCCGGCGGAGGTGGCGGCAGTCATGTGTACCGCAGCGGCGGGGGCACGAATGGCAAACACTCCACTGCAGCCGCTGCCTCTGCTGCCGTGGCGAAAGCGCTTCTGGGTCTAGCCGGGTCAGGCCAGATCGTGGATCCAGATTCTGCAATTGAATCCGTACGACCCATTCCGCCGCCGTTGCTGCCGCAATCACCGACGCAAATACCATGCCGGGAACCGCGCGATGGGTCGAAGTTGGCGCTGCAGCGAAGGGCGGTGGCTACGGTACGGAAGGCGGCAGTCGTACAAGCAGCGCCGCCTCATTGCCCGTCAATGGCGGCTGCAACTAAGGTGGTGACGTCACCGCCACCGTCAGCTCTACCGCAGGTAGCGAAGCTCACGACTGCTCGTTCCACGCGTCCCAACGCTTGCGAGACGGAGCCGAAGGCAAAGCGGTCCATGAAGGCAAAGCGGTCCACCGGAACGCCTGCAGCGGCAGTAGCAGCAGCAGTTGCGATGGCAGCGGCGACCAGAGTAATAACACAGCTGCCATCATCCCAGACCCGTAGCTCTCCATCCAATCCGACCCAGATCCATTTGTCGGAATCTTCAAGCTCGTCCATTTCTACAGGCGCACAGCGCAACGTGACGATGCCATCCAGGCCAGCGCTGGCGACGGCGATGTTGGCCGAGGCTGCCGCGACTGCGGCAGGTGTCAATACGACGGCGGTTAATTCGGTAAAAGCCGGCGTTGGAATATCGGCGGCGGATGAGGACGGCGTTACAGCTCGTACGGTTGCAACAATACAGCGGACGGCGGCTCGTGAAGCTGCAGGGGGAGGCGCTGTCTCATCATCGAAGGCGGCGGCGGCGGTAACCGCAACGGCAGGACGGTTAGTGGCGGCAATGACGGCGCCGGATGACCGCATGATAACACGCACGCCGCGGATAAGCCTAGGATCGCCGCACTCGTCTGGACAGCGAATGGCCGACGCGTCATTACCGTTACCATTATCAGTTGCGGTGCCCGTCATTGATACGACAGTAGATGATGTGGCAATCGTGGCTGACGTGTCCTCATTAGCAAGCACTTTTCTCAAGCGGCCAAAAAGGTCGGATGTGTCACAAGCGTCTCCCGCAGAAGCCATCACCAGGGGGGACGCGACTGTGCAGAATTCAACGGCATTGCTTCAAGTTATTGACCTGCAGGCGGCAGTGGCGGCGGCGGTGGCGGCGGCTGCAGGTGCCGTAGAAGACGGCTTGGCGGCTGCAGCAATAACGGACTCGGTCGTGGACACGGTAGCGACAGGTTCGATAACGGCTCTGTCGTCGTCCAGCGGCAGCCAGCGCCGCCGGTCAACCCGCATTAGCAACAGCAACAGCAGCAGCAAGGACAGCTTCGATTACGACAGCACGCATGGAATGAATGTGTACGGCGAGGGCATGTTTGGCCGCAGCGGCAACCGTCGCGGCCATGAGTACGAGGGTGAGTACGAGGGTGAGGATGATGAGTCCTGCTTCGTGTGCTTGGAGCGGCGTAGCCAACTTGCGTTCGGGCACGCCAGCGGGGTATTGCACGTGGGAATATGTCGTGCATGTCTTCCGGCGCTGCAGGAACGTGGCTGGGCTCGCACCTGTCCCCTGTGCCGCCAAGATGTGACTGCCATGCGGGAATTGCATTGAGTTTGGAAGGCTTGCTCTCTTTGAAAAGGAAGCGTCAGTACAGGAGGACGTTGCACACCAATACGTTGTTCGGGTGGTCAAGCAAAGGAAGGGTCATGGAGGGTCATGGCTTTTTAGGGTTGTCGAAGGTTGTCCGCCGAAGCATTGTCCAGAGGGGGTCTTGCCTTGTTTGTGCAAAGTGTTCGCTATGGAGGACAAACGATTGGCAACCTTGGCGCGAAGGCAGCACAGCGCATTGCAAGCCAAGGCCTGGATGCATACCTGGGTTTTACGTCCTGGGTACGAACGAGAAGGTTGTGTGACCTGTCGGTCACAGCTAGCGGCGGTACGATGTACGGAAAGTGCCATCAGATCCGGTATCTTACACGAGACAACCTAGCTAAATAGTTTTAGGTCACGGCCAGTCTTCGGCCAGTCTTCGCCCATCGCCTGTCCGTGTGCGTCTGTATGTCCGTCTGGATCCATCCAGCGTTTTTGCACGGCAAATGAGATAGAGCAAGACACCGATCTGGAAGCTGGAAGCCTGGAGGCATAAAACACGTTTTGAGCTGGATTGGGTGCATAATGACCGGCAGCGAGGAGGGCGTATTTTTCGTTATGTCGTAATAACGTTGTTGTAAGGAACGGCATACGTCATGCAACGTTGCGGCATACGTCATGCAACAATACTTCTACTGTCCTGTGCTGCTTATTTGGTCACTTACAAAAGAATGGGAATCATACAAGCAAAAGGATACGGTGTCATGGTGTACGATGGTAGGGATATGTTGCACATGGATACGTATGTTGAAGGCGCAGCCAGTGGACCTTTGGGGCAAGTTGAGAAATTGCTATCCGCATGCATGTTGCGACTTACCGCATATTGTACGATTTGATGGCTGCCGCCATGTGGCAGGATGAGGGCAGGAGGTCCCCTTGTTGCTTGTATCCACGCTTTTAAGATGAAAGGCCTTTTGCCAGGGTTCAAGCTTCCTATTCGGCGGCAGTATTGAGTTTGCACTTTTTACACCCCCCGGATCTGTTGTCGTACCTACCGCGATCCTACCGACCTGCCCACCTTACCTGCCCAGCCGAACTGCTTAAACTTAACCTAACCTCCAGTCGAAGTTCACCGTCGTTTTCGGCAACTGGATACAACCCTGAGGCCCCGGCCTCCCAAAACAGCACACACTTGGAAACATGCGTACCTGTCCAACATGCGTGTGCGTCGCAGGGGGATCATTCACCGGATGGGGAAGAGAAGAAACGACCACTTGCCGCTTATGGGATAAACTTTGTTGTCTATCATTAACTGTATAGTCAATACTATAAATTGCCTTTCCCCAGTATCAGTAAAAGCGCGGCAAGATGGCTCAGTACTGTAACATTTGAACATCATCTCGGGATGGCAGTCCAGCACCAGCCGGCGAACATGTGATGTGAGGTGTACGTTGAAGGCCCGTTCGGCAGGTTCGATGGGTGGTGAGTGCCAGCCGCATTATTAAGGACAGCTGGCCTCCCTTGAGACACACCCATGCATACACAGACAAACACACATACACACACGCGAGGGATATACCCCTCCGAAGGGATACACACCACATGTCATTTAGAACGACTGTCCTCTGCCACTTCTTTTTCAGCCGCTCGCTGCTCCTGCGCTCAACCCTTCTGCTTTTGTTGTTGTTGCTGCTGCTGCTGCTGCTGTCCACCGGATTGACCCGCGGGTCGGTGCTTGGTCGCCGCTTCCACGAGCGATTCTAATGAGATGTGCACAGATGCCGAATGCGTGGTCTTCAAGATGAAGGTCATGAAATACCCTGGCAGTACCGCCGAGATGGTGCAGCCAGCGACAGCGGAAAAAGAGGAAACGGAAGGTGGAGAAAAAAATAAGTAAACAAAGAGAGAGCAGCAGAAGGCGGGGAAGGGGAGAAAGCTCGCGCTTGGCACCGCAACCATTTCGCAAAGGCACATGATGGACCGCGCTCGCACACGCACTTTGCAAACCAGTGCACACCACTGCACGACAAAACATGTATATGCGAATGCCTACCACCTCTCGCTTGCGTTCCATCACCTCCCACGCGAGCTACAAATATTCATGCCACCCTGTTGTGCACTCACGTTCCAGCATGCTAACTGTCGGCGCCGCCGTCGCTTGCTGTACCGCCCCAGCCGTCTTCGCCGCCGCCGTTCCCGCCGGCCCTCCTTTGGCGGCTGGCCCCGCCGCCCCCGCTGCCGCCGCCGGCCCCGCCAATACCTTTGGTCTGTTCTCAACAAGTGATGCCACCAATGCCCCCACATTCGCCGCAAGCTGCTCCGCCGTCATGGATCCACGACCCAGTACGGCCCGTACAGTCGCCTCGCGACTGAGTCTGTAGTCCAGACGGCCCCTGCGGATATCCCGAATGGCTCCCGCGACATCCGTCGTCAGGGTACCCATCTGGTTTGTTGCGAGACGGGCGGAGGGAGGCCGGCGAAGAGGCCGGCGAAGACATATAAAACAAGAAAAGTATCAAGAGATTTATCAAAAAGCCGTCCTCCAGAAAGATTTAAAAAAGTTGTACGACAGCGGGAGGAGGGTGATAAGATGGGTCAATCCGCCCGCCCGCGTGGTATGGAGCAATGGTTCCGGAGGCTTTGGGCCTGAACAGGACACACCAAGCTTGCGGGGCTGAAGGGTGCGAGCGACGCCCCTGCCAAATTAGGCGATGGATAAGCTGCTCAAGTACACCGACTAAAACACACATATACACGCAAGTGCAACGCATGTTGAGAGTTTTCATGACGTCGGGCGGTGACGTCACAGGCGGCCAAGGCAACGACAACGCTGACCTTGGGGTTAGGCATGAGGCCTTTAGGTCCCAGCACCTTTCCGGCGCGTGCCAGGGGCCTCATGAAGTCGGGAGTCGCAATGAGCCGATCGAAGTTGATAGCGGCTCCGTCGGAGGAGACAATGGCGCTAATTAGCTCCTCGTCGCCGATAAGTTCCACACCTGGAGCAGACCGCCCATGTGGGTTATTCTTACGAGTGCGTTCACGAATGCATACGGTTGGCACATGGGGACGAAGGCAGGATGCGGTCGATAGGAGCGATCAATCCCTGGCCAAAAGCTAGTAAGCGTGTTCGCGTGATCGATCACATGTAAAATGAAACGCAGGCAGAAACAAGAAACGTACGGCATTCTGTTTTAAGAGAAGTACTATTAGTGGGTTCAAAGAAGCGGAAGGGGAAGTCAATCGCAAGAGATAAAGCGCCCACAAAGTGATACCGGCTCTGTAGTACGGTATCACGGGAGAAGTTTGACGGGTGGCGTGGGATAGAACTCACCTTCACTGCGGGCGATCTCCGCATCCGCGCCTTTCGCAAATACTACCAGTTGCATAGCCTTGCCTGTGCCGTACGGCAGTACAACGCTCCCACGTACAAGATGATCTGAGCGGCGCGGATCCAGCCTGAAGCGGATGAACACCTCCAGGTTGTTACTGGCGCGGTCTCCGGGTGGCAACGCGCCCTGCTCCAGGGGAGTTTTTGAACTCAGGTCGATGTGGGTTGGAAAATGACGGAACTGTGAGAATTTCAGAATACTTCTCAAAGGTGGTACACCCCTTTAAGGGCTGCGGTGGAGGCGGAGGTGGAAACAGCAGCCGCAACTACGGCTCCGGACGAAGGGTGTGGTTCCGGGGCGTTATCAGCCGCGGTGCCGAGAGCAGCTTAAGTGACGCTTACCAGTAGCCTTGATAAAGCCTCAGGGAGAGGCACCGGATTTCTTTGTTTCTTGCCAACGCTAATTGGTAGGACCTGTGGCCTGGAGGGATCCACCCACGGCCATGGCGCCAGAAATTTGCTGCTGCCGGTGCTGATAGTAGTGCTATTATTGCCCCGGGTAACATTTACGCTTGAGCTACCTATAGTTGCTGGGTCGGGCGTAGGTGCGGTTGCTGCTGCGGTTGCGGCCGAGCTGAAGCCGCGAGCTGTCGAAGCAGTACGGGTAGAAGGGGTTGCAGTGGTGAACCCACGGCATGGCGTGACCAGCGCATAATAACAAAGAAATCCAAACGAGATTGTGGCAGCAGCTGTTTCACGCCTTGTTGGAATTGCGAGCCGAAAGCCAAGCTCTGCTGATGAGGAAATGCTGGCACTGGCGCCGCTCAAGCAGCGATCTGACTGGCCAATCTGCATTATGAAATAGTTGCAAAAACACAATGTGGATTGTGCACTGGTTTATAATATTACATGGCAATAAGCGGCGCAAAGGAAAAGCTTAATAAATTTCAAGTCCTGCTATTGATGACATGTTTTATATACCTGTTCAAAATTTGGAGTTGCTTTCGGGGAAAGATGTTCCCAAAGGACAATCCCACTTCTGGTTAGGCACGCCCTCCGTCGCAACATTCCAGACATTGAGAAAGCTGTGATGAAAAGGCTAAGAGAGCCATAAAAATAGTATCTCTAACTTCGTAAATCCGCGATCTCATGAAGTCATGATAGCATGATTGCAGTACCGGTAGTTTCCGTTAAAGCGACGGTTTTTGGCTGATGGCAATGCAGAGTCCAAAACTCCAGATTCAGAGAAATTACATCAAATTTCTGTTCAAAAACTTTATTTGCCAGTTTTCAATACCCACTAAATATGCAATAAGACATTAGAGAACGTTTTAGGAGGAATGTTGTAGTGAGCACGCCATGGTTCCGGGCCTACGTATCTTATCTAGTGTCGATTGTGGAATTGGTATCAATAATCCTGGGTTTGAATCTCTGGGGTAAACTTTTCGCAATTTTAGCCGGGGCACATCGTTCTATCAATTTGGCTCATTAGTACTTGCCTGCCGAGAACGCGCGGTTAGACGGGGGAAAGTATGTAATGAGCAAGCACTGGCTTCAGGCCTTCGCATTGTATCGTTTACCATTCGTTACAAGGTGTTACAGCTGTAATCCGTACCTTGGTTCCCATCATACCGGTCAGCATGATTCAAAATAGTTACCGACTTTGTTCGTCATGTGAATTTCATAAGAAAACTTGATTGTAAACTGGAGGTCGGAGGTTGCTGCTGCTAGTATCAAGCTCAGCATCGATGTCGGGGTGGGTGGGTTCAGGGCTAGGCCTGCCCCACTGATGTTCGTGTTCGCAGCAAAGCCGCCGCCATGACTGCCAACGCCTTACACCGTCAATCCAAATGGCGTCGACGCTGCAAGTTCCTTAGGGTGCCGGATAGTGCCGTATAGTTGTGACCTCCATGGTAGGTTGCCATGAAAACCATGATGCGAACCTCATGTTTTGTACAGTTTTGACCTGCATGCCCCTAGTCGTCATTAGGCTAGGTGTACAGGCTTTGAGTGAGAGCTTGCGGTACGGAAAAGGGGCCGAGGAGTTACGTCAAACATCACATTAGCCTGTGTGGAATAGAAATTGCACTATTTTGCGCTTCGCACAACGCTGAGAAGCTCTTTTATCTGTTGACCGACACCTTGCTGCCTAATGTCGACTGGTGAACGCAGGTGATGTTGGCAGCAGGTTGCAGTGAGCTTGCTTTGGCAGTGGCTTGAGTGTTCAGCGCATCGAATCGCATGCGGGCTGCTATTCCTGCAGCCTGACAGCCACGGAGGTCATGTGTTCATCTTCACCTACCGGTGCTTCAGTAACGGTCTGCACCTGTAAGCTTTGCCCACCAACATGTAAGGGTGCGAATGCCGGGTTCATTTTTTTGAATATTTATTTTCAGAACGGCGATGTGCATGCGGGCGTCCTGGGAATTGAGATTATGGAGAATTAAGGTGATGTGGTCCTATAATTGGCAGCACATGTGCAACACTACCAGCAAACCCTTAAAACTTAGGGTAAATGATGCGAGCATGGTCAGGTTCATCCATGCAGTAGTGACAGCCGCAAGGCACGTGCGACAGATGATGTTCGAGCCCGTGATAATGTATGTTCCAAGACAGCACATGCATAAGCAAATCCACATAAGAGCTCTTGGGCGGGATGTCAGATGCACCCCGCAATCTCAACGTCAGGATTCAGGAGCTCATTGCAATCTAGGACATGGCCATACCAGTCGTTTCATGTTCTTATCAGGTTGCTCTAAATTCGTGACGTCACCATTTAAACTGTCCACCATTGCTTCCTAGCTTATTTCTTAACGTACAGCCGTAACGGTTACGGGCGCCCTCCACCGTCCGAAGGTGGTGGGCAAGGCACCAATAGGTCCAAGCGGATTGCCCCCTACACTGCAAACGTATTAGTATCTATTGCTCCGCAGCAAGCTGTCCGCGCATATGCGCCACCTGACCCTGACGCCGCTGCAGCGAAAGCTGCTAAACACGTCTTCCGGGTCTCGGAGACTCCACGCTCGCTATGCCCTACACGTTCAGGCTTCCACAGCAACTGCAATCAGTCTACTGACGTGGCAGTACATGATGCATCGCCCTTCCTCAGCCCGCCACGCCCGCCGGGACTCATTGGACCCCTGGGCGCAAACATACATATCGGGCCGCTCTAAGCGCTGGGCCCCACCACACCCCTGTGCCGCCTCACGTCATGGAACGCCTACAGCATGGGCCCCTGCACCGTTAACTATGGTGCTAGGTGCGTTTTGCCTTTGCGACTCCTGCTTAAACCGTTTCCCTGAAGCCCAAGTGACCCCGTTAGAAGCCCAACTGAGTCTGCTGCGCTGTGCGCTCCACCAGACAGCTGCCGAACAGAGGATAGCCGCCTAGGTGGAAGTACAGACGCCTGCCCAAAGCGCATGCGCCAAGTCCAGGCCATTCCGTACCCGAGACCTTCATATCTCCTCGCAGTCCCAGAGGCCGCTGCTATATACCAACTCCTGACCCCGAGGTGGCGCGGAGCCGCAGCTACGACGAGCACCATTATCCATTCCACACAGAGCCGTAAGTTGCAACAGCTACCCGGAGGAACGCGGCCCTGCAACAATTAATGCAACATTACTACCGCAAGAACTATGGTGGATATTTGAATATCGCACCAAGTGCAAACCGCTCCCAACGCCTGTTGTTTCCCTAGCCGCGGGGTCGCGAGTTCTACTTTCGCATTTCCCAACTTCAGGATGCGCTGTTGCTACCGCTACTTCCGCCCAGCCGTGGGGGCCTTGGGCTTTGGCTTCACTTCATCCTCCTTGCACGAGTGCAGCATGATGTATGGCTTCATCACGCTGGGGTTGTACTCCGCGTACCCCTTGCTCCAGTCGTAGCTAAGCGCGTAGCCATAAATTGTACCCGTCCGGTCAAACGAGCCGCACGTGATAGGTGCTGGCGTGCCGTTGGGGTATACGGCTTTGGCTTGCGCCTTGAGTCGCTGCTTGGAGTCTTTGTCCCAGAAGTTGTAGGTGCCGTCCGATCCTGCCGTCACGAACGTGCCATACACATTGTGGAACGACATGGTGTTGACGGAGTAAATCTCTGTTTCTGCCCTGTGGCACTTAAAGGTAAAGTTCTTGTCCTTTTGGTCCTCGTTCAAATGGGACACGGCCACGCGGCCCTCGATTGAGCCGTTCAAAAAGCCTTTTTTGTCAGGAAACACTGCCACACAGCGCGTCTGCCATTTAAGCTGTGACGTCAGGGTTTTGATCTGCTGCGGCTGTGTGACGAAAAGCGCGTGCAGGTTGCGGTCCGCCGTCCCGATGACCAGCAGGTCTTCTCGCAAGTCCATGGCATACACCCGTTCTGGTAGCGCGCCTGTATGCGCCGGCGTGGGTGTCCGCGTATCCCAGTATTTGAAAGTTTTATCCCATGAACCAGTGATAAGTAGATTGAGCTGTGGGCACCACGCTACCTGCCGCACGGGAGCATCGTGCATGGCAACCTGCATGGCTTGGTTACTTGCAAGGTCCCAAAGCCGGACAGCCTTATCACAGCCTCCCAAAAAGATACCGCTGCCATCATGCTTCCAACAGCTGGTGAGGAGTGGTTGTGTGCCCGTATTTTGCGCCTTGGCGAACGTTTGCCCTTGCGAATTATATTGCCAGACGTAGGAATTGCAGTTCCATGACGTAACAGCGAAGAAATCGCTAGCTGGGCTAAAGGTAAGGCTGCTGATTGAGTCCATTTCAGCTGGTGCCGGCACCTCCAAGTCGCCGTTTGGATTATGCGCAGGCTTTGCCTGCGTGGTTGGCGCGCCAAACATGATGCGAGGCTATGTTGTTAATGAAAGGCTTAATATCCTAAAAGCGTAGGCTTTTGCCAAAAAGAAGGAAGATCTACACTGACCACAAAATCGGAACGCGATTCCTTCGTTTTGAAACGTATTGTAATCTCAGCTCATTAATGTAAAACCATTTCCATCAAGCCCGGTTTGGCATTTTGGCGGTTTTTCGAGCAAATGTACGGCAGGACCCGATGGGCCTCCATTGTTATCCCTATGAGCAGGTGCTTTTATGTAACTTTATTGCAGCTGACACTCTGCAACTTCAGTCTTTCGGATAGTTCGTTTGACTAAGGCGATCGTTTGATTGATTAAAAATATTTTCTGTATGAACTCCCGTGCTTTCTGCGGCAGAGGTGCCTAATATTGATATCTGATCTAATGCCAATAGAAATCCTAAGAACTATGGAAGAACGTGAGAAGCCGCGAGTTGTGCATGCTGTGCACGCTGTGACCTATAACATATCTTTAATTTTCTCTGCATCTATGGCAGGCATATCTTGTATCCCTAAACCATGTAAGATGGAAAATCCTACATCGATTTAAATAAATTGAAGGCTCTCAGCCTGCGTGAGATGCGTGAGCTGAAGTTACTGAAACTGGTGTTTCGGGACGGCCCCCGGGGGTCGGCCCTCGGGGTCGCCGATAACTGTTAACCTTACAGTGCATCATTTCAGGACTCATCACTGGGCTGTCTCCCGGTAGTGGACAGGCACAGATATCTATGTATTGAATACGGCGACTCCAGGTGTTATGGGGGCACAAGCGGACGCCCCACCATGATACGCGTTGCGTGCAACTATCATAGCCCAAAATTTCTGCTGTACGAATCCCGTGTAAGGTTTATCCAAGCCTTGACATGGGCTTTGCTTGCTCGCAGGAGATGGACACGACTGTTAGGAAACTGTGCAGGTACACTACGTCAGCATCTCATCGTCTTACACTTGTGCCTTCCTGGACGCTAACCACCAAGACCGTGATCGTCTGTCCTGGTGAACGGCCGGTGTTATGCCATCACGATACGGACCATGAAGACATGGAGTCTTGGCCACCGGTATCTGCTGCCGTCTTCGGACGCAACGTTTACAGTCGGACGCAACTTGACATTCGCCAACTGTTTCAATGTACCTCCATAGCAATATTTGGCCTCAATTACTGGGAGGTAATGTAAAAAAAATGGGCCGTGCGGATTGGGACATGGTGCGACAGTTGGGCGGTTGGGGTGCAGTGTGCAAGTCTTTGTACAGGACAGGTTAGGCTACGCCACGCGGTATGTGCATCACATGCTGTGTGCATCACAAGCTATGTGAAAACCTATGTGCTTAAGAAGTTGTCTGGTGATGAGGGATATCCAGACGACCTTGTCACGGAGGATGTCATTAGAGGTCAGATGTAACCCGGAAAGCATATGGGGGGTTGAGGGGTCCTTTTGAAGATGGGTAGATCGGTGTGGGGTGCTGGATGTGGATGGCCGAGGAGCACATGCTTCACGGGCCAAGAGCTCCGCTCAGGCCACAGCAGTCCGCTCAACCGATTGGTTGAGCGCTGGTTGGGCGGCTGAGCGCTCCCGGTGGCTGGGAATCTTTCTGCAGCATGGACAGCGTAAACATTCTGCACGCCCCTGGTTGGGCAGCCACGACAGGGCTGAGGATGATGTGGCACGGCGTCGTGGATGCGGCTAGTGGAGGGCGAAGAGAGTGCCGGTATATGCGATTTTCAAAGCTGATGCGCAAGATGCGTCTCTTCCGCGCCAGATCCTCCAGACCCAAGTTCCGAATCTTCGCGAACCACCAAGCCATGGATGCCTTCAGAGGATGTCAAAACATCTCACTGCTCACATGTACCTCACTGAGCAATTGCACTTTTACCTTGTCGGTAGCATAAACTGAAAACGTTCCGCCTAAAATGTCCTCAGTCGAACAAAATTCATAAGCCGCGTGGTGGGGCCGGCTGGGCCCTCACGCACAGTCCGGGCCGCGATCATCCTACTTCCGCTGATAATTATCTGCAGCCCGCAACAGCACGTCACTCCGCATTCTTAGTTCCCTAAACCCTTTCCGTATCCCGGAAGTAGGACAGACGGTCAGCCATGAACTTGCCTGAGCTTTTTTGAAAGGGTCCGTCGCGGTAGCGGCAAATGCGGCCGACCCACTCACCATATGTCTCATCCTACCTCATGTGTGCAAGTTCGCATTATGGTGCTCGTCAAGAATCTTGTCGACTTCCGAAACCAGGAAGCCGGCTGCGAAAGGCCACAAACTTCACGTTTCAGCAAAAAAACGTACTTCAGGCATTTTTGAATCGTTTAGTGGTAGATATCTAAAGTTTGGGCAGGGATACTGTGCAGAAGGTAGGTCATTTACGATTCAGGGGAAGGTGGGCGCCCGCAACACCGCAGCGCTGACAGAACCTTACAGAACGTACAGACGTTGCTATGTGGCACTTGGCGCCTCTCAACTTTGTGTGACTCGGGGCCCCCACAAAGCTTGCCTGCTGATGGTTGTTGTTTATTGAAAAGGCTGGGAATCGATATCCCGGCCAGAAAATACGAGTACAAAAAGGCTGATGATATGGGGGGCAGCAGACGTACAGCTTGTCATGCAAATAGCTCTGGAATTCTTCTGGAAAAGTTTTAAATGGGCCTTATTGACGGCATTGTCAGTCAATCTTTGACTGACGTTGACTAAAAGGATACTGAGCGAAGAGTGAGACGCGTGATTGACCAGTCAACGGCGTCAACGTTGAGCGTACAATGCCGCATCGCCCATCTTCTGCTCACACAAATTTGTGTGGTGCACGCACCTACCTGAGCTAGGAACACACCTAGCTGCAATGCACTGCAGCTACCAGCTGCCCGATATGATTTATGTGAGCTGTTACGAATAGGAAGAAACACGTGAAGCTACCACCTTGACAGGCATATGCTCTCGAGATGTAAGGATGGGTGACGTAATGCGCCGTAATCCAAACGCGCATTGTAACCTTTCTTCCGCTTTTCTTCCCGCCGTCCGAGGCCGTCCGCGACGCCATTGGGAGGTGCTAGGTAAGGTGAACACAACGGAATGACATTCCCAGCCCATCTTTCTGACATGCTGCTTCAAAACATTCAAGAACCTAGGTCATGACTTATCCTTACTAAATGAAACCCGGGGGGTGACCGTTGATGTTTGATAACGGTCACATGGTCGCGCCCCATCAAACCGAGTAACTATAATGCACCTTGCTACGATGAAAAAGGCGATGAAAAATACGCCTTGTGTAAAGATGGTTGCATTTATGCACGGTTGGTGTGCGAAATGCAAGGATCAGAGGAGGATCTACCTGCATTCCTGCCAGTGAACGTGCTTTTGAGGTTCGCTCAGGGCGGCCACATCCGGTCGTTCATGCATGCAGCTAGAAAATTAAGGGGTGTTATACTGTTGGCGACTCGCCCTGCAAAGACGAGCACCAGATAATGTATATATGATGTATATGCTAGATAATTTATGTGAGAAGATAGCGAAAAACAGCAACTAGCAGTGAGCTGACACAAGAGGGATCCGCTAAACGACACAGTATGTACAGTACTCACATTGGTGCCAAACATGCTGAAGCTTTCTAGGAACATAATAAAGGCTATTAGGCAAGAATAATAAATTAAAGCTAAAAGTACATACTAACATGGTGCTTACAACTCAATAGTCACTTTACCGACCTGTACCGACAACGGCAACACCTCGTTCACCTTCTGCCGTACACAAATCCACGTTTAATACAGTGACACAATGGTCAGCGTAATTAAAATCGCTCTCTAAAATTAGTCAACAGTTGGCCTTAGCTCGCATTATTGTACGCTCTGCAGCCTTTGCTGCAGCCGCCTGCCGCGCCGCCTGCATCTCCGCATTCACTTGGCTCTGGAATTCGTTGGGCATCCAGCGCTCCTCCGTGCTGTTTGGCAACCGTGGGCCCCGCCGCAGCAGGCCACATTGGGTCGCGTATGGGTTGCCATGCAGCCTGTCAAAGTCCAGCCAATACAATGGCTTGGCACCCAGTGACTTTGCAACAGATAGCAATAGCGCATCCAGCTTCACCAGATATCGCCTGAAGCTGCGAATATGGAGAGCGGGAAACAGGGTTTGGATCTGGGAGGTGGGATAAGGAGCGCCACAATTAAGGTAAGTGATTTATATCTCAACACTGTGAAGCTATGTGCTGTGATTTGATATGCTGTGACGCAATTCGACGCGTGGCGGTTAGGAGCGGTGTGTTGCCCCCGGCAACTTTGAAACATCACCCACCCCTTCCACCGCCGTTACCCACTTGTACCACTTCATATCTGGCGCCTGCCTGTCGTATAAATAATCCAAGTCCTGAGGGATGTACGGCCCGTACGTCAGGTTCGAGCGCTGTGCAGCCTTGACCAAATTCTTATCGTGGATCTGTCAGGAAGCAGCAAAACACAGCGGCGTTCTCAATAATCTCAAGCATTTTACTTGGTAAGGAAACTTTATACTCCATTGACTTAACAGTTAAAGCGCAATGCATTTTAATGCCCATTAAAATAATTAGATAATGATTCTCCAGTCCTAGAAAGATATATAAATTCCGGAGCTTCGAGCTGTTGCTTATAAAGTGTTTTAGTATTTTGCAGCACCCAGTGCTAAAATGGGCGAACTAATACACTCATGCACATCTAATTCCAGTCGGAGCATGGTCAGGAGAACGCGGCATGCTTGCCACTTCTGCCCACCGTATGTATCCTCAAACCGCATGTAAGATAAGCGTAACACACAGGACTTTGTGGAACGGACGAACATGTGTGTAGGGCCCTGTGGAAGCCGAGTGATGCATGCTGGAATTCTACAGGACACCTTTGGCAGTCCAAAGGTGTGTGCTTCAAAAGACGGAAGCGCCCCCATCCCCCATCTAATGGCCTCCTCACACCTTCCGAAGAGTATGTCGCCAGCCCACACCAAGCTTCATTATATGATCCACCACATCATGGCCCTCCTCCAAGTCGATGACAAGGTCGTACTGCAAGTTTGATAGTTGGAGACAAGCGATGCAGGTACATATGAAATGCGCCAAGTTGTGACGGGGCGGGGGTCATAGCCTTTGCATGTGTATGTAGATAGGTCATGCCGACATAGCCCTTACCATCATTTCGGGCTGTTTCATAAACACCGTGTCGCCCGGACAGCCGCATAAATGACTCCACCCACCTGTTGCAAGATCGCACAAGCGTGAGCCACCTCCGGCGCTCCCAGAGACCCTGTCACAGCACATTGCGTGACGTGCACATCGTGTGACTTGGCTGTTGCAAGCACGCACGCGCATTAAACTAATAAACGGCATGATAAACGCACTATGACTATTCGCAAATGACAACTAACTCTAAGAACGAGCACTGGACCCGATAGCGGCAAGGATATTGGTTGAACGTTAGAATGTCGGCCGGGAGGAATCATTGGCACGCTTAGGCAAAGGTGAACCATCAGCATTTCCTGAGATGGATAACAAGGTGGACGATAGTCGTTTGAGCTTGAGGGCCCGATGGCAATCCGGGCAAAGGACGAGAAGGATTTAGGCGCGAGTATGGCTTGGCGTGAACGCGCGCAACTTAGGTACTTAAGTCGCTGCTCAACGGCATTGAGCAGCGATTTAGATGCAATTGCAAACAAGCGAATATTATCCTTGTAACGGAACAATTGGATTGTCCTAGCAGCGTTCTCTCGCTCAAGTTCAAGTTTGACATTGGCGAACGCGTGATGAGTCATAACCGTTCGCCCAAGTCCAAGGTGTCACCATCCAAGGTGCCTTCTCCCGTGCGTCGAGGAGCGTTACCCGTGGGACGCATTGCAAGTCGTCACGTCCAAGGCTTCGCCTGGACGAGCAAGTAAGAACAAGGTCGGCCCGCAGCTTCCTTTTATCAGGTCGCTGCAGGAACCTGGTCTCACAAGACCGAACACCAGCATAAACACTCGTCTAAATCGCTGCTACTGACACTAATCTTTGCTGCGCTTCGTCGAGCAACCTCTTCAAGCTATAACAACAACATCTGTCACGGGAACGAGCTGCACCACCGCGAGTCCCCGACAACACCTTCCGAGCGCTCCCTCAACCTCGAGACGGAGCTAAGAAGACTTGTCGACACGCTGCTGATCAACATCGGCTACCGTGGCGTCCCGGAAAACGAGTCAAGACGGGTCCGAGCAACCGCGGCGACCGACGGTGCTACCTTTCCTCTCACCGCTAGCGGACGCAACCGAGGAGACCGCCCCGGAGCTACCACCGCGCTACAACTTACGATCGGCCAGCCCACGCATGGACGCTTTCCTGGTTCAACGCGCCATAGCTGACAGCCGAGTCGCGGTGGAGAGAGGAGCGGGTTCACTAGTTTCCGACGGCAGGGACCTCAACGTGAGCGCCGGTGGGTCAACGTCCGAAGGCGGCCAAGCTGCGACCAGCTCGCTCATCCTACCGAGTCCTGTCCACACGCAAGACAACCAAGAGGTCGACGACAACATGGACAGCTGGCAGAACCTGATGTGCTACCCGACCTTCAGCTCGCGGGCACTGGGCTCTTTCGCCCAGTTCGAGCACGAGTTCCGCAAGCACATAGGCGCTGTGAAGTTCTACGGCGTGGTGCATGGCAAGAAGGCGCTGCTGGTCCACGGGTTCGCCATCATGACTGCCAGCGTCTGCAAGGACCGGGATGACCCTTTCACGGCATGGGCGGAGAGCGAGCACCCGAAGGTCCTACGTGAGCACAAGCAGCTCTGGACGCAGGCGGGCAACCGAGACGCGGAGTACGAGGGCATGGACTTCACCGACGAACAGGGGAACAACGTGCCAGATCTTTGGTCGTTCTACTTGGCCAAGGTCAAGGCCAGGTTCGACCTTCCGGACCCAGATGCCAAGCAGAAGGTGCAAACCTTCCAACAAGCGGAGCACAAGACGCCGACACAGGCCGCCCAACGTTTCGCCGACCTAGTGCGATGTATCAAGAAGAACGCCATCGCGGATGATGACTTGGCTACGGGACCACAAGATGCGGAAGTTCATCCGCTCGATGTACATGCAGAAGCCCGTGGATCAGGAGGACGTCTGGTCACTGAAGTTCGTCACTGACCACGCGCAACAATACCACGTGGCGATGCGCAAATCACGGGTGAGCCTGGACTGTGACAAGCCGGCGGAACCCAAGACCAAGACCAAGGCCATCACCCTCAGCACTAAGGAGTGGCAGGAGTACCAGGAGCTCAAAGCGTGGCAGGCGTCGCAGCAAGTGAGCAACACCACCACGCGGGCGCCCAGGTCAACAACGGCGGGCACCTCCGGCCAGCCCGCGCCGCATCGCGCCACCCAGCCCCCGGAAGGGCGGACCCGTGGGGCTCAAGGCGGGCGACGGGAGGACGGCCAGCGGCGATCCTCGGACGGCCGCCCTTGCACATACGCCAAGTGCCTAGGACGACGTGCTGCGCACTCGGAGGCTGAGTGTTGGACCAAGCAGCTGGATGAAGGACGGGTCAACAATCAGGCGCCGCCACCAGCATACTTCGAAGAGAAACACAAGCAAGCGCGGGCTACAGGAGGCAAGGCGATGCTCACCGTCGCTGAGGAGGAAGAGGATGAGGAGGCAACCACTCTGGCCATCACCAAGGCCGACCTCCTGCGATGGGAGCGGCAGGAGCAGGAGACGCCGGCGCCGAGCAAGACCGAAGGTCCTGTGGCCACGTCCCCTGGAGCCGCCCCAACCGCGGACAAGGGCGCGTCGGTAGCCAACGCGTGGGCCAACAGGGAATGGCTGCCGGCGGGTTTCGAGCAGCTGCCGCCCGGCCCGCTGCCCAGCACATTGCCGAGGAGTTCGTCTGCCGCAACCACCCTCGACTGCCAGTGGCGAGACGGGCGGCGTGTCCAGCTACAACTGGGGCCACAGGCGCCGGCAGAGGCGCTGCAGGAGCTGCTGCGCCTGGTCAAGGAAGTGGTCAAGGAGGCACCTGCCTGCGACAAGGTGTCGGCTCGCACAATTAGCACCAAGGCTGACCCAGCGGTGCCGCTCATCACAGCCGTAGTGCTGGAAGGAGCCCCCGAGGAGCTGGTCCGGCAGGCGTGCGCGGACTACCGAGCGGCGGCGGAAGGCATCTTGCGCATGAGCAACCAAGCACTAAGTGAGTCAGTGGCAATTGTGGCGGCTGACGGCAGCCCCCTGTGGAAAGATCTCAGGCAGATGGCAGGGCTTGAGGTTGGCCACGTTTTCTTTCCGCTCCGTTCCACAGCGTCCCTTGAGTGTCGCTACTCCCGCTGGTGTGACGCTGATGATGCGCAGCACGTTCTCTCGCGTCGGGACCTGCAGGGTGTTGGTGCGGTTGCGCTCGGTGATGTACACATAGTCACCCGCCTCAAAGCGCGTGAACGCCGGCTTGTACCCTCCAGACCGAACTCGGGCGTAGCGGTGCTTGTCCCTCTGTTGGGCGATGAGCAGATTGCCATCTGCAGCGGGCATGAGCCGCCGCACGTCCTTGGCCCGCATCTCCAAGTAGTGGTTGAAGTCAGCCAGCTTGTCCGGGTCCAGTGGTTGCACAAAGCGCTCCCTGACGGCTGGAGGGATGACTGGCTGGTTTCCGTATAGCAGCTCGTACGGTGAGTGGCCGGTGGACGCTTGAGGTGAGCAGTTGTACCCCAGGCTGATCCATGGCAGCTGTTTGTCCCACTCTTGGGCAGTGCCTTGGGCAGCACAGAACTTCCGCAGTGACCACTTCAGGACTTGCACAATCCGTTCAGCCGCTCCATCTGCCTGCGGGTGGTTGGGTGAGGTCCGCCGATGGTCCACCAGCCCTTGCTCGCAGAGGGCGGCAAAGCTGCCCCCCCACTCCTGACCCCGGTCCGTCACAATCTCTGCCGGCGCGGAAAACCGTGTGAGGATGCGCTCGAGAAGGACACGCGCCGTCTGCTCACTATGCTTGCTCGGTATGGCCGCCAGCTCAACGTGCTTCGTGAAGTGCTCGATGCAGACCATCACCATGGTGTTCCCGTGCTTGGTGGTTGGGAAGGGACCAGCCAGATCGCAGCCCCACCGATAGAACGGTCCTCTGATCAGTAATGGCTGCAACTCCTCAGGCTTGACGTTGCCAATGGCGTTGACTTGGTCACAGAGTTTGCACGCTCCTACCACCGTAGCGACGTCCTTGGTCATGCCAGGCCACCAGAATCCCGTTTGCAGGAGTCCCAGCGTTCGCCATTTGCCGAAGTGGCCCAGGTTGTTATGCGTCCACTTGATGACGTCCCGCCTTTGCTGTGGTGGTGGCACTTCACGCACAGTCCCGTTGGGCATGAGACGTAGCAGCTTGTCGCCGCTGACCCTGTACGAGCAGGCGCGCCGGGTCACACGTCGTCGCTCCTCCTGGCCCGGTTCCGTGCGATAGCTTCCATGCCGCAGAAGGTGTAGCATCTCTTGGTCCTCCCAGGGATCCGTGGGTCCTCCTGCTTGCCTATCCAGCACCTCTGCGGTGTCTGCCACTAGCGCAGTGCAGTTCCTCACAGTCGGTGCAGTGGCTGCGCTGGTGAGACTTGTCGCCGGCTCCCACATCCCCGTCGTACTCAGCGCTGTCGTTGTCATAGCCCCCTCCCCCCCCAGCACTGAGTCCGACGGGTTCATCGGCGTCAGGGCGTAACGGGGTTTGAGCACCGCCATGTGATGCGGTGTGAGGTAGGCCAGCTGCAGGGCTTGGGCAAGGGCGAAGACGTGGGCTGCTGCGCCTGGGGTGACGCCAGAGGTGAGAAGTCGGTGACACAGCGCCTCTGGCAAACCGGACACGAGGTCGGTGGGGGCGTCCAGCACGCAGGCCAACTCCGCGGGGCTGAGGGTGGACAGGCCAGTGGGGCTGTCAAGCCGCATAGTGATGAGGTCACCAGGGGGTAGGGCGAGCGGGGCAAGGCCCGGGGTGTCGCACTGAAGGTAGGGCTTGCTCAGGACATCTGTGGGAACGGGTAGGTGCCTGCCGGGAAGGGCCGCAGCAAGAGGCGGCGGGCGGACGGCGGCAGAGCTTGCGTCCATCAGCTTGGACAGGCGCCGGGCGTCCGCGAGGTTGGAGTAGAGGGTAGCGAGGGCATGTTGACGGCGTCCGTGGGCGGCAAGGTCCGTGAGGTGGCTGCTGCCGAAGGACGCATCCAAACGCTGGTCGCCGGGTACCTCCACAAGGTAACCAGGGAGAAGGCGCGGGTGCAGACGTTGCAGGGCCCCGATCAGCTGGCGGAGTTGCGCAGCCTGTGGGTCTTGCAAGTTGGGTACCGCGCCGATGACCAGCCACTGGTGGGGTTTGTGCGCGCCAAGGTCCCGTAGTAGCATGTCCGTCCAGGATGACACGGTGGGGAACCGCCCAGTGGGGTGCAGGGTGGCTTTGGCCAACAGCTGTTGCGGGAACATGAGACGAAGCTGGCGTACCCGGTTGGCGACGGCTGTGGCGGCGGCAGGGGCGAGGGAGTCGGCCACATGGTAGTCACGTACGCGCCATCCAGCTCGGAGGCAGGCCTCGAGGCCAGACGCACGGGCACCCAGTTCGATGACCACGAGTCCTTCGCTGAGGGCCTTGTCCAGGAAGTGCCGCGAGACGAGGCTGCTGTCCAGCGCCAGCGTGGTGAGCCCAGCGGTACCCGCGGCGGATCCCAGCTGCTGCGGTCGTGGTGGTTCACACGGGATAGCATTGAGGGCTACCCGGTGGTCGTGCACCAGCTTGTTCGCGTGCAGTAACAGGCACCGTTGCAGAACTTGTGCGTGGGAAGGGTCGTCGAGAGGGCATTTGTCCACCGCGTCCGTGACAAGTCCGTTGTGCCCCGCCAGCAGCTCCTCCGTGGTGGGTAACGTGGTGTGGGCGCATCGTTGGGCCGCGCGCAGGCGCTGCAGGCGTGCGGCCGCCGCGATTAAGGCCACCTGTGCTACGCTGCTGAATCGGAAGGCCTCCCCAGTCGCCAGGGCTGTGGGATACGGCACCAGGCGGGGCCCAGGGGGCTTGGGGTCCGAGTCCTCGTCCATGCGGGCGCCAGTGCCATCATGCGCTGCAGGCAAGGGCATCCGACTGAGGGCGTCAGCGTTCTGGTGCAGGGCGCCAGGCCGATGGCAGACGTCGAAGTCGAACTGGCTCATGATGAGGGCCCAGCGCGCATAGGTGCCGGTGCTGCCGATGGTGTTGCCCTCCATGAGCCACAAGAGAGGCGCGTGATCGGTGACCAGCACGAAAGGCACGCCGTGGAGATACGGTCGGAGCGTCTGCATGGCCCAACAGGCAGCGAGCATCTCACCCTTGTAGGAGATGTAGTTGCGCTCGTGCGAGTTGAGGGAGCGAGACACCGCTGCCACCATGTACTCCCGCCCGTCGTCATCCAGCTGACCTAGGACGCCACTGATGCCGTAGGTGGAGAAGTCCGTGTGCAGGATGAGTAGCTGGTTGGGCCACACCCGACGGACGATGAGACCCTCCTGGCGAAAGCAGTCCTTGAGCGCGTCCAGCGCAGCCTGGTGACGATCTTGCCAGGTGTCCTCGTTCCAGAGCACGCCCTTGCGCGTAAGCTCATTGAGCGGGGCCGCCAGTTCGCTGAACTTGGGGACGTAGCCGCGGTAATAGTTGGCCAAGCCCAGCAGTGCTTGCAGCTCCGTCAGGTTCTTGGGTGGCTGCAGGGCTAAAATGGCTGAGATCTTGGCGTCCATGGGCCGAAGACCTTGCGCTGAGACCATGTGGCCCAATGTGACAACCCAATGGGAGCATGGTAAGCCTTCTCGGCCAGCATGCCTCTGTGGCGGTGGTAACGTAATCACGATGATGGCTTTATGGGTAGGGGAACACCAGTCTGCTTACACCAAGTAAATACCTCCCCCACCAGCCGCCATATCAACACCTCGCACCCTTGTTTTCGTTTCCTGCCTCCCACTCCCAGTACGCTGCCCTCCCATTATCAAGCTTCATCTCCCCTTTTCTCGCACCGCAGCATATAGTTGTCCACCAGCACTGGCCCGAACTCATCCCAAAAGCGCGAGTCAGTGCCCCAATACGTCCGGTTGAAGAGGTCATTGTCTCCGTAGTCCCACTTCATCTGCATCACAATGAACTTGAGGTGCGACAACAGCCGCTTGTGAGGATGCCTGGAGGGGCAGTCAGATGTTGCAGATATCGCAGGTGGTATTACTGAGGTCCTAAATCGTGATTATTGGGCCGTAGGGGTGTAATCCCCCCACCACGACTGCTGCCATTAGTGAAGTAGTGATGATGGCTTGTGTGCAGCCGACAAACACCCCTATCCATGCTGGATATCTAATTGGGCCTTGGCAGACACGTGCCAATTAATTGACGGTGCACTCGCAGAGAGACTTTACCAGTTGCTCCCATTCGTTACTCCTGCGGAGAACGCCCGTGAGAAGATTCCTGTGACCGGTCCGTTGCTCATCATACTCACCATGCCCCAACACTGAGCACGCGCATTCCCCTGCTTCCTCTTCTCTCTTGTACCTGATAATGATCACGTTGAAGAACTGGGGGCAGATCCCCACGTCCTCCGGGTCTTCGAAGCCTTCATGCAGCGTGTACTCGTTGGAGAAGTACTGGTAGCCCATCAGCGCCGCGAACTCATGGCGCTGAGCGCAGGTCGTGAGGTTCGTCTGACGCTGTGCGCATCCCCACGTACCCCACCTGGCGGAGTATGGTAACGAGAGTTGCGTTGGAGGAAGGAAGCCGAGGAAAGCCTGATGTCTTTAGGCCGTGTATTGTCTCATGCAATCTGCACCAGGGAGCACATCTGCACCTCCATATTTGTGTGCTGACCTTCCTGTGATCCTGTGACCGGCACCGTTGTTTTCAAACCCGTCCTTGCCTTACATCGATCCATATGTTCCCTACACCCAGACATGCTCCACAACAACGCCTTCCTCGGAAACATTCTTCTCCACCTCCCGGACTCTCCTTAAGGCCAAACTTGGTACAGGGTTGCAGTGCCCTTGTATAAACCTTACGGTTTTCCAAACGAATTGCCGCCACCATAGCACGCACCTGACGCCTCTACCAGTGTGGAGTGCGTGGAAAGTACTGTTGAGCCAGTGCACGCGGTCATCAAAAACTGACCAATCTGACAGACGTAAAAGGAGTCATAAACTTGTGCGCGACAACCGTTATTCTCTGCACAGGCGGACGGACAGACGGACGGGCGGACGGACGGACATACAGGCAGGCAGGCCACAGTCCTTTCCTGTCACTTGCATGATGTTCCGTGTTGCAGCTTGCATATCACTCGGCGAATGAGTAATCATTGCCATCCTGATTGCTTGCCGTCAACTTTTTTAAGCATACTCTGCCTCTAGGCCTCTTTTGCCCGCCAGGTGTTCCATTCCATTCCCCTGTCCATTCTCTGTCACAGCCCATAATGACCGTAACCCAACTCCCTTTGGTGTAGGTGCACGGCATTGGGATCTTTTGACCAGTTCTGTAGTCTCGTTTCCATTCCCACGCACCAGTACCAAATCGCCCTTGACTTACTGGCCGCATGACACCAGCTTGTGCCTCCCGCCTTGGAGATGTGAAAATACTCCATTATGCCTTTTCGTATGGCTACCACGCGGTGGGCTTCATACATCTGGGCAGGCAACGATGAAGTTGCAAAAGCCTTAGTAGGAAAAAGGGGCCGGGTTGTGAGGACAGGAGGTTTGAAGGAGGGGGCAGGGACAATGGCTAATAAGAGCTGAGGGGAATCAGATGCACATATCCTGGCTGTGATCCTGTAAATGAGATCAAAACTGTGGGTGAGACCAGGGTGATCCCTATGCGAGAACCCCCCTAGCAGATAGCCTAACAGCCGATGCTGATTGTTGTACCACGCGTCACTTTTCCTAAGCTTTGCTAGAGTTGCACCCACCATCGCTCTATCGCGCACGACACCACGTCACCCTGTCGTACGTGGATGCGCGGAGCGATACGGCACTGTCGTACATGGAGCAGTACGGCACTGTCATACGTGGGCGCGCGGAGCGATATGACACTGTCGTACATGGAGCAGTACGGCACTGTCGTACGTGGGCGCGCGGAGCGATACGGCACTGTCGTACGGTACGGCGGCACGGTACGACGGTACGGCACTATCGTACATGGATCGGTACGGCACTGTCGTACGTGGACGCGGGGAGCGATACGGCAATGATGACGTCACTGTCGTACGTGGACGCGAGGAGCGATACGGCACTGATGACGTCACCCCTGTCGTACGTGGACGCTTGGAGTAGTACGGCAGCGGGCGCGACGCGATCGCACGCATGTCACGCAGCACGTCGCACCGCACACGTTAGGCGCACTGGCTAAGGGCACAAGCAACCCGCAAATAGCATATCGCCTAATGCATTGTGCACAACGCTGCAAGCATACGTTGCGTGATCGGTATCGCGAGAAGTGCGCACGGTCCGGCGACTTGGCCGCGGACGATCTGGAATGCATGAGGCATCGCATAGCAACGCGCACTAACGATGACACGTGCACCATGCATACGCGCGCGCTCGAGCACGATAGTGCGAGCGTACCTTGAGGTCGCGAGGCAATGGCTCGAGCGATGCGGCGCGTCGAATGCAACACTACGCGTGATGGCGTAATCGGCACCTTTACGCGAGTAAAGAACATTGCATTATTGCTATGACGGCTTATATAGCAATATCCGCACGCGGGATCACGGTAGTACACTTACTACTTGCAGATCTCTTGTACCGCGAGCCGTCGCTGCGAGTATATCTGCTATGCCCATTGACGGCCTAAGTAAGAGAGAAATACGTGCGCATTAATACGCAATCATAACGATTGGCGCTAAGACAAGCTAACCGCGCTTTGGTTGAGCTTACACCTTTTATGTCGCTTATGGCCGTATTTCTTGGATAAGCCCGAGCACCGATTTGCATCGGTTAGATGATGATTGCCTCGGCTAGGCACTGATAGCCTATCACGTCATCTACGCCTGTCTTGGAATATACGTTGTAACTCCCCGCATCGAAGACTTCCGCTGCCTCGATTGGTACGTTCTGATATAATCGAGCATGATGCACTAAGCCTGGTTCTCCGCAGAATCAATGGGCGATTATGAGGAGTGATACAACAAATTTGGTATCGAGACGTAAGGTTCGTTCACGGCCTGTTGTCTCACCCTGATCTCTTCCGTAAGTAGGTCACTTCCATGGCTGGAGTCAGCGATCGCAATCTTAGTCCTTTGGATACATTCGCGGAGGAGCTTGGCCGAGCTGTGATGGCCGCGGCCGCCTCTGGTCTGTAATTGCCTTGCTGCTCTTGCATTGCCATTCGTTTTGCCTGTTCGAAGTACGCGCTTCTGAGCTGCAGGTGAATCGAATCGAGTCTCACTCGCCGCTGCATCGACTGATTCGAATCCGAGTCCGGATCAGTTGCGGGCGCTTATTGCGCGCACGCGTGAAGTGCGAGACTCTTTGGACGGATACTTGCTGTATCTGCAGGGAGCGCTTTCCGTCGGTAGGCTTAAAAACCGTCTGATTGCCGCTCGACCGATACCTGTGTGAGAGTGCCTTTATCGCACGAGGTTGTGACCGGTCAGTCGCCGATTTACCATGGCATCTGGTAGCGGTGATGTAGGGCTAGTAGTGGGGGACGGTCGTGCCGACACGTCCGTCGTTCCTGAGACATCTCGGAGGGGCCCATACACGCATGTTGTTGACGGTGTCCGAGATCCCCCTGCGCTACTAGACCCACGGACTCCCATCCATCCGACTGTTCCTGTCACGGCAGCCGAAGCAGGCCCCGTTGGACGCGAGGAGCAGAGGGGTCCGTCTGCTGCACCACTTCGTCAAGGTCGATCTGACGACAAAGGAGAGGTGATAAAACTGTCGCTTCCTGTCCCGAAATTAGACATCCCGCATGATGCGAAACATAAGATCGCTGGGCGAAGCATTGCCGATACAACTCGTGCATACCTGCGTGATGTCCGCGTGTACTTGTGGCTGGTCCGTGGTGGTGATCGTGACCCTGTGAAATGTCTGTTCGTCGGGAACACCCTCGCGGGTGTGGCGAAGACATGGTACGATCAATGGACAATGGCAAGGCAGACATACACGTTTGAGGAGTTGGCTCGTGCTTTGCTTGCGCGCTTTGCTCCCGAGGTTCAACCGTTAAGTGCTGAGGCTCGCAGTACGTTAGCATCTGGCACATATCGCATGCGCCCTGATGAAACAGTACCTGCGTACCAGTCGCGCTACGAGGCCCTGATCACGCCCATCGGTAACCTGACGGAGGAGGAACGCATCTTTTGGTTTCAGCGTGGATTGTCTGAGGTCCTGGCGCAGCAATGTGCCACGGACTTGGCGGGAAAGGACTTTGGGTCCTATGAGGAATTGGTGCACTTTGCGCAAGGGGTGGAGAAGCGTCTCTTAGCTGGCCAGCGTGCTATTAAACCTGTCCCTCGTGTTAATGCCATGCGAGTGCAGGATCCGACGTCTGACGCTGTTGCCACGGACCAGGGGGCCGAAATGGAGCGACGGACGCCAACGGTAGCAGTGACCACCGTTCGTACGGATCGCGGTCACGGCGTTCGCGGCGCTTCCGGATCGGGTAACCGCAAAGGGTCAACCGGCGCAGGTCAACGCGCGGATCCGGCCAAGGGCAAGAGGAAAGGGGGTTCGCCGTCTGCTGCGGCTGCGCACGAAGCTAAGAACGAGACGAAGCGACAACGCACCAGCGACGGTTGGTTGGAAAAATGGGGTTGCACGCACTCCGAGCTTAAGCGTCGGAAGAGCATGAAGGTTTGCCTGAGATGTGCGTCGGCGGAACATCCTACGAGGGAGTGTCCGCATCTACCGCCTTTGGCTCAGCGGCCGAAGTAGGGGATTTCCCAGGATGGCTCGGAGGGGACTCCACCTGGGAAGGCGGAACTAGAGGGTGGGCGGTTGTCGTCAGTGCGACAAGCCGTGAGGGCACCGTTGCCTTCGGTCCTTGAACAAATCGAGCACGCGATTGGACGTCGATTGTCGCTCGACGGTCGCTCAGGACGTGTAGGTTTTGACTCGCTGTGTAACCTGTATGCACCGAGCAAGCCGCTGGCGTCTATCGATTTGTTAGGTCACACCGTCTTGTTCCTCCCCTCATCTCTGCGCGAGCTGTCAGCGCAGCTGGCCTTCTATAGGAGAAGTAGGCGTCAACGTCCAGACACTGCCGCTTGCGTCCTTCTACCCGCTTATAGTCGACGAAAAGCTTCGACTTTGCTAACGGGTATGCGGAAAGTCTGCCGGGTCGAGCCGGGCACCGTTCTGTATAACGGTGTTGATGTAGCAGGTGCACCTGTGCCGTTGTCGGTCCAGGCCTACGCCGTTGACGTTTGGTATGAAGCTCCTGCACCTCATTCTGAGGGTTCTGCCGAACGTTTCGAACCCGCCCTGAGCGTCTTGCTTTCGTCCGCAGAGTCGGTACCGGCAGACAATCGGGTTCCTTTGATTCAGGTCGATCTTGCTGGTCGCACCCTGAAGGCGCTCGTCGATACCGGCGCCAGTGACGACTTCATCTCATCGGCAGAGGTGAATGCATTGGGTCTGTGCCCACAGTCGTCGGAATGGTCGCAGGTTACCCTAGCGGATGGGGGTAAGCAACCCATATTGGGCAGGGTCACCCTTCGCCTGTGTATAGGTCCTCTGCGTATTACGACCCAACCTTATGTGTTGCGCGAGCTGACTGATGCTGACTGATGCTGCGACATATATACTGGGGTCCTCAACATTACTGCAGTATGGGGCCGGCATTGACCTAGTCTGGAACCCTTCGCCTTCGTAAGGGGACTCTGTCGTGCAAAGTACCCTTCGTGCCGTTTGCAAGTGTTGAGCCGGAGGGGGGTAAGTCTGAAGCGGAGCCTGTGGTTAACTACGCTGTGAAAGCCATGGGGCAGCGTGCTGAACCCAAGCCAGTCGGGCGTAAAGAGGCCATCCGGATGATCCGGAAGGGTGCCCACGGACTGCTTGTGAGGCCTAGGTTGCATTTGAATGCGACCACCGCTCAGTCTTCTTTGGATCCTGAGGTTGAGGCCTTGCTCACAGGGTACGCAGACGTTTTTCGTGACGTGCCTGGGCTTCCTCCTTTGCGTCCCGTGGACCATACCATCCCACTCATACCCGGCGCTCAGCCTGTTTCACGACCTATGTACAGGTTAAGTCCTCTGGAGTTGGACGAGGTGAAGCGCCAGGTAACTGATCTGCTCGCAAAGGGTATGATTCGCCCCAGCACATCTCCGTATTCTGCGCCGATTCTGTTTGTCGGTAAGAAGGATGGGAGCTTGCGCATGTGCATCGATTACAGGGGGTTGAATGCGACGACGGTCAAAACCCGTTACCCATTGCCGCGCGTGGACGACCTGCTCGATAAGCTAAAGGGCTCGGCCTACTTCAGCTCGATCGACTTGCAACAGGGATACAATCAGATTCGCATCGCTGCGTCTGATGTACCGAAAACCGCTTTTCGGACGCCCTTTGGTCACTTCGAGTACACGGTCTTGTCGTTCGGGTTGACTAACGCCCCTGCGACGTTTCAGGCGGTCATGGATCGCATGTTTAGACCGTACATCGACAGGTTCGTCGTTTGCTACTTGGACGACATCCTGGTCTACTCCAAAACGCGCGAGGAGCATCTGGAGCATCTTAAGCTTGTGCTTGAGGTGTTGAGGCGGGAGCAATTGTTTGCGAAGTGTGCCAAATGCTTTTGGGCGCAGCCTCAGGTGGAATACTTGGGCCACATCGTGTCGGCCACCGGCATCAAGATGGACCCACGGAAGGTAGCTGTGGTTCGCGATTGGCCAGCGCCTCGGAACCTTCAGGAGCTTCGTAGCTTCCTCGGCCTGACCAATTATTTCCGTAAGTTCATCAAGCAGTACTCTGTCCTTGTGGCCCCGCTCACCGATTTGACGCGTAAGGGAGCTTTCGATTCGCCTAGTGCATGGACGCCCGAGTGTCAGCTGGCGTTCGAAGAGCTAAAACGTGTCGTTGCCGACGACGTTACCCTCGCGTTCCCCGACTACTCGTTGCCGTTTCGTGTCGAAGTGTTTTCGGATGCTTCGTTGTATGGGAGTGGCGCTGTACTGTTGCAGGAAGGGTGACCGATCGCCTTCACGAGTAAGAAGTTTACGGGCGCAGAAACCCGTTACACTACAGGGGAACAGGAGCTGCTAGCGGTCTTGCACGCGCTTAAGGAGTGGCGTTGTTACCTAGAGGGACGGCCCTTCACCCTTAAGACTGACCACAAGCCCCTGACGTTTTTGCAAAGCGTCCCCACGTTGAACCGACGTCAAGCGAGGTGGATGGAGTACCTCGCGCGGTTTAACTGCACCTGGGAGCACGTAGCCGGCCGGATTAACATCGCCGACGCTCTCAGTCGACATCCGTCGCTACACGCCGCGATTCTGGCGGCGCCTGTCCAACGTCCACCGACCCCGGACGTGCCTCTGTCCTCAGACCTCGCGGCTCGCCTGAAGGCTGCCTATGCGGGCGATTCCTGGTTCGCTTCGCCTGGCAACATTGAGCACCTTCGCAAGCAGAATGGTCTTTGGCTACGGACTGAAGGATCGACGACTCAGATTGTCGTGCCTAACGACGATTCCCTTCGTCGCGATATCCTTGCCCGTTTCCATGAGGACCCGTTGGCAGGACACCCGGGTAGCACACGGCTGGTCGAGTTGGTGCGACGCTCATTCTGGTGGTCTCGTCTGGCGAGAGATACCGAGAACTTCGTGCGGACATGCAGTTTGTGCCAGCGCAACAAGGCTTTGTCCGGTAGGGGCCACGGGTTGCTGCAACCATTGCCTGTCCCTGACGCGCCTTGGGAAAGTGTTTCCATGGACTTCGTGGTCGCGCTGCCCAAAACTGAGGGGGGATACGACTCGGTGCTTGTCATGGTAGACCGTTTGACTAAGATGGTTCACCTTGCACCTACCACGTCGACCTGCACTGCCGAGCAGACTGCACGCCTGTTTTTCGATAACGTGGTTCGGTTGCACGGCGTCCCTAAGAACGTGGTCTCGGACCGTGGCGGTCAGTTCACGTCTAAGTTTTGGGAAGCGCTCTGCAAACTTGTGGGCATGCGGGTTAACCTGAGCACGGCATACCACCCGCAGTCTGACGGCCAGACCGAACGCACGAACCGCACACTGGGGGATATGTTGCGCAACTTTGCTGGTCGCACGCCTCTCATTTGGGATACTTACCTGACTGCGGCAGAGTTTGCGATTAACAATGCTGTTAATCGGTCAACAGGTCAAAGCCCGTTCTTCCTGACTTATGGGTTTCACCCGGCGCTACCTGTGTGGCGTGAGCTGGAGGTGTATGTCCCTGCGGCTAAGACCTTTGCCAAGACGTTTCTATCCCGAATGTCAGACGCGAAGTCGTGTTTGGACGCGGCGCAGCAACGAGCAACGGAATACTACAACAAGTCCAAGCACGGGACGTGGTCTTTTCGGAAGGACAGATGGTTCTGCTGAGCACTAAGAACCTGCGTTCCTTTGCCGAGGGGTCCCGTAAGCTTTTGCCCCGTTGGATTGGTCCGTACCCCGTTGTGCGCATGGTAGGGAACGCAGCTGTCGAGCTCGCGTTGCCCTCTAACATGAACATCCACCCTACGTTCCATGTGTCACTTGTTCGTCCGTATCGTGGCACGGAGCCCGCGCCTGTCACCACTGCTACCCCTGCAGCAGTCGAACCAGGTCCTGAGACTTGGGTCGCAGGCAAGCAGAAGGTGTACGATGTGGAGCGCATCTTGGACTACCGCACTCGACGTGTGGGCAGATACCGGCGCAAGCGCACCGTGCACGAGTACCTGGTCAAGTGGACGGACTATTCAAGTGAGCACAACTCGTGGGAACCTGCGCGCAATTTCTCCCCGGAGATGGCGCCCCTCCTCGAAGAGGCTAGGTTGCGTGCCACGCAATCTCAGTAGCTTTTGTCGCCCGAGCGGCAGCGAGGACGCTGCCTATG
Source organism: Volvox reticuliferus (assembly GCA_019650235.1). Classification (NCBI taxonomy): domain Eukaryota; kingdom Viridiplantae; phylum Chlorophyta; class Chlorophyceae; order Chlamydomonadales; family Volvocaceae; genus Volvox; species Volvox reticuliferus. The sequence continues at coordinate 718,184 of BNCP01000011.1, read as the reverse complement.
GGGGGGGGAATAATTGTTGTACCACGCGTCACTTTTCCTAAGCTTTGCTAGAGTTGCACCCACCATCGCTCTATCGCGCACGACACCACGTCACCCTGTCGTACGTGGATGCGCGGAGCGATACGGCACTGTCGTACATGGAGCAGTATGGCACTGTCATACGTGGGCGCGCGGAGCGATACGGCACTGTCGTACGGTACGGCGGCACGGTACGACGGTACGGCACTATCGTACATGGATCGGTACGGCACTGTCGTACGTGGACGCGGGGAGCGATACGGCAATGATGACGTCACTGTTGTACGTGGACGCGAGGAGCGATACGGCACTGATGACGTCACCCCTGTCGTACGTGGACGCTTGGAGTAGTACGGCAGCGGGCGCGACGCGATCGCACGCATGTCACGCAGCACGTCGCACCGCACACGTTAGGCGCACTGGCTAAGGGCACAAGCAACCCGCAAATAGCATATCGCCTAATGCATTGTGCACAACGCTGCAAGCATACGTTGCGTGATCGGTATCGCGAGAAGTGCGCACGGTCCGGCGACTTGGCCGCGGACGATCTGGAATGCATGAGGCATCGCATAGCAACGCGCACTAACGATGACACGTGCACCATGCATACGCGCGCGCTCGAGCACGATAGTGCGAGCGTACCTTGAGGTCGCGAGGCAATGGCTCGAGCGATGCGGCGCGTCGAATGCAACACTACGCGTGATGGCGTAATCGGCACCTTTACGCGAGTAAAGAACATTGCATTATTGCTATGACGGCTTATATAGCAATATCCGCACGCGGGATCACGGTAGTACACTTACTACTTGCAGATCTCTTGTACCGCGAGCCGTCGCTGCGAGTATATCTGCTATGCCCATTGACGGCCTAAGTAAGAGAGAAATACGTGTGCATTAATACGCAATCATAACGATTGGCGCTAAGACAAGCTAACCGCGCTTTGGTTGAGCTTACACCTTTTATGTCGCTTATGGCCGTATTTCTTGGATAAGCCCGAGCACCGATTTGCATCGGTTAGATGATGATTGCCTCGGCTAGGCACTGATAGCCTATCACGTCATCTACGCCTGTCTTGGAATATACGTTGTAACTCCTCGCATCGAAGACTTCCGCTGCCTCGATTGGTACGTTCTGATATAATCGAGCATGATGCACTAAGCCTGGTTCTCCGCAGAATCAATGGGCGATTATGAGGAGTGATACAACACTGATAGGCTATCAAGGCCCTATCAGCATGTCTGCTAGGCTTGCTAAGCTATGATAGGGACCTGTTAAGCAGCTGCTAACATGCTGCTAGCCGGATACGTAGGCCTGCTAGGGTGTCTGCTGGTATTAGGACAAGACTAAATATTTCCCGCCAAAAAAATTTAGACTTCCCAACCATATGCCCAACGGCCGCGACGTTGGTACACTGCTAGTATATAAATAAGCCCATGCATAGATGGGCATCTTCGTTTACAGGGTTTTGGGAATAACATATAACAAGAATCTTTACGCTTCTTCGCTAGTCCTCGCCTCGTGTCGTATTATCTCGAAAGAGACACAGACAAGAATACAGCTACCAGCATTACTCTTTATTTCCAGCTTCGACCATTATTGCTATTCCACTTTTACTTCAGGCAGTGACAAGATCTGGAACGTTTAATAGCATTTCCTAACCGTAAGCGGCATGCAAGCAAATCTCACTCGAGAGGCGCTCGGGAGGCCCACCAGACAAACACCCGAACGCACCCGACGGTGATATTATTGGAACGTAGGATAAGCACAGGTGCACTGATGCAAAAAAACCGTCCCTGCAGCCGCTTCCCAGCTCCCTCACAGTATTGTTCCTGACATCTCCAGGACTTCTCCAGCCGCTGGCGGGATAACCAACCACCCCCAAGTGACCCTCGCAACCATCATCCATGTGTGTGCGCTGTTGTAATGAATCTTCAAAGCACGGCCCCTCTGCTGCCAGCCTAGTACTGGCGGTTGCTTCACACGCGTGTTTGCCCATGTAGGAAACATGGTAGTGCGTTTTAGGTACAGGGCCCTATGGCGCACATGGATATGTACACATCGGGGTAGGTCTCCAATTCTCCTTGCCCTGGTTGCTCCTGGTGAGGCGCACCCGGCCGGTTTGCCAGGGGATTCCACTGTACCAGTCTATCAGGGGGGTCAGGGGTGTTACACTGTGGGCGACCCTGCAAAGACGAGTACCGGGGGGCCTGACCGGACCGAGCTACAGCGCAGGGGAGGGGCACGTGCAAACAATTATCTGTAAACCACTGTAAGATGTGTGCATGTGTATCGATCGAGACAACTCGGATATAAACCATCTAGGGAAGGTTTACTCTTGTCTGCTTTCGGCTCCAGCATCTTTAAAATACTCGTTTGATTTCCAAATCCGTCATTACTTCGGTACCTAGCCAGAGGCCAGGCCAGCCAGGCTCCAGCCGGGACTTGGGTTCCAGGTTTTGACGCCTAGGATTACGGGACGCTTACTGCTCCAACAACGACGTAGCACACAGCCCGTCATGACATCCACATCCCAAAATTGCTTGACATGCAGCTCTAGCCCCAACCCCTAGCCTACGCATAAGCATACAGTACTAAATCGCGGAGAAGCTCGTTGTATCCATCCTTATATTATGTACAAGGCGTGGCTGTCCCTTTATTCTTTACATTCCCGAACAGCATCGATGCGTGTATGTCACAATTAAACCAAAGTTAAGGTCACCCGGGGCTGAAACATTTATTGGGGCCTCAGGAAAAAAAGTAGGGAACTTTCGGCGGGCCCCCCATCAGGGACGTGAATGGAGTAGGTTACTTGTGGCCCGCCCATGAGATAGATTGATAAATTCTGGAGGAGGGGCGCTCGAGTACCCCTACCAAACAAAGTGCGGTATAAGTTTTGTGCTTAAGGAAACTTAGCCAGACTTATCTCTATGGCGAGCCAGGAAAGCACTGGTTTAATTCTGGGTAATTTTGCTCTAAGTGCCTGTAAGTCTGTCTAAGTGGAGTTATATTTGCGTAATTCCAGCTTATGGCTACTTACATAAGTCTAAAAGTATAAGTTTTGACCAATTTGCCATGAAACTTACTGAGACTTAGCCTGGCTTGACATAGCTAAACCAAACTTACATAAGTTTGAACTTAAACAGGATTATATAAGCATAAACTTAGCTGGAACTTATTAAAAACTTAGCAAAACTTATACCCTGATTTACTGAAACTTACAGCCAGATTTACTGTAGCTTACCCAAATATTATGGCTAGATTTCCGATTTTGCTTCTGGATTAGCACTAATAATTAGGTATTCTATTCAATACAAAATTAAAGGCAAATGTCAGTATGTGGAGGGGCAGGGAGGGGTGGGGAGGGAGGGGTGGGGAGGGAGGGGCGGGGAGGGAGGGGTGGGGAGGGAGGGGCAGGGAGGGAGGGGCAGGGAGGGAGGGGCAGGGAGGGAGGGGCAGGGAGGGAGGGGCAGGGAGGGAGGGGCAGGGAGGGAGGGGCAGGGAGGGAGGGGCAGGGAGGGAGGGGCAGGGAGGGAGGGGCAGGGAGGGAGGGACAAGGAGGGAGGGACAAGGAGGGAGGGACAAGGAGGGAGGGACAAGGAGGGATAGGAAGGGACAAAGAAAGAAATAAAAGGACAAGGAGACAGGCAAGGAGGGAGCGAGGGCAGCAGGGAGAGAGGGTGCGCATGCAGACTGTGGCTGGTATGATAGCTGCTACCATTTCCTGCAGTCCACAAAAACGAGCAAACTTGTGTTCTTCGGTCATTGGGATTATTAGACAGGTAGATTAAAATGGCAGTACCTATCTAAGAACGAAGTCATACTAGAACACCAATGTGCAGCATTCTTGTGTACATACGTACCTATGCCAAGGTCTCAGTATAACATTTCCTGCGCTGCTGAGAATAATTATGAAAATAGGGGCGCTATCTTTATCGTTATCACAATCAGGCATTGTAAGCTGAAAGTATGGTAGATGGCGGCGGCAGCATTACGAGTCAGAAGCAAGCTTTGAAAATCTTGCCTGCGGTCATATGTCTTCCTCATTACCATCATAAACTCCAAAGTCCCTTCACAGCTTTCCAGCCATCTGAAGAGGTAACAAGCTGCTGAGAAGATGCTTTGACCAACTCGCAGGTCGGTCAGAGCTAGCACCCTTTCCTTTCTTCTCACTAAATTTAACAGAGCATTAAACTCATTTCAAATAAAGGAAAAGGTCATAATAAATACAGATCGCAGCTCTTCTACCAAAGTTTAGTTGTTGGGAGAAGATCGCTGAACCACTTCTTAAAAGCTATATAATAATAAAACAGGTTAATAATATTGGAATGTTACGAAATAAACTATTAAGCATTACCTTGAAGCAACTTTCGTATGTTTGCCAGGTTTGCAGTATTTGCAGTACTTGCAGCGAGGCAAGTACTGCAAGTACTGGAATAACTGAATTACATGAATTTACTCCTAGTCCTGAATGAAGATCATAACTTTTTATCTCTTTATTCCAGGCCTATTGTAGTAGGCGTTTGGACCCTGGTACATGTTCCCTGACTGTCAGAGAGTTAGTACTTAAGACAAAGTAGATGTTTGCATGCATGCTGCTGCTTGCTTGCTGCTGGCCCCTTGAGCCTATCTGACTTAGAGCTAATTGTGCCGCACTTGTATAAGTTTGTAAGTTTAAATAAGTCATCAAAAGTTTGCCTAAACTTGTTTAACTCCAAAATCAGGTATAAGTCAAGCTAAGTAAGAAACTTAGGGATAAGTCCAGTTAAGCAGACTTACACAGCTGAGATTGACTTATCCTAAACTTACATAAACTTACATAAACTTACTCAAAACTTATACCGCACTTTGTTTGGTAGGGTACCCCGTCTTGCACATCCTCGTCATGCATGCAGGAGCTACATGGTGGTTATGAGTTGTGGTGATTTTATTTGCAGGGCTGTTCGATGGTATGGGTGTTCGTGTTGGCGTTGGTGGTCGCTGTTGGAGCCGGTAACCAGTGGACGTGCCCGCACGAGCTTCATTAAATGCGATAAGGACACATTCACTGGGGAAGGTAGGAACTGCCAGGTAGTGGCCATGGGTGAAGCAAAGCCTCCCTATCCTACACCACACACCACACATTCACTTTTCGTCCTCTCGTCAAGTTACCCCTTGCCAATCCCGCGTGACCGTCAGCGGTCGCCAGCCGGTGAAAACGATTTCCCACCAGCAGGCAAAGGGAAGCGGATAGTTTGTGCGAAAAAACTGGAACCAGCGGGTTCCAACACGAGCGCTTTGACGGACCGCAGGCGACGCGAGAGCACCTATTGGATTAAGAGATTGGAGACGTTTTTGCCATGGCACTTCTGCGGCAATGGTCTCTATATTCTTCTCCTGAATACCTCTGCGGGCGTTACATACGCATCCCTACATGTGTTCGTGCCCACCGTCAAATTGTCATCTCAAATGCGACATGGCGCTGTTGTCTGTCATCATACCCCTTATCGCCGTTAAGCGCATCGCTCAGCGCCGTCATTCACCAGCGGCAAACGTGGCATACCTTTCAGTTATGTAATTTGCTGGATGTGGGTTCGTTACCTTCTTATTCCCTGTCCCCACTATTCCGCGCAGGCTTTTGTAGCATGGAGGGTCGGTTTACACATCGGAAATTTCTATGTGCTAGAGTAAGCACCAGGCAGTAGGGTTAAGCAGGGTCAGAGTGCAGAGAAGAGAGTGACAAACGCCTGTGATTTAGGATTACACTTCGGTATACGTCGGTATGTAGAAGCCACAGTTCGCGGTTAGGGGGCGCGGTCGGACGCTTTCGTTGTCAAGATTGCGATAAATACTGGTTCCATAAGGTAAGTTTGGTGTAAGCGAACATCATATATGTTTTTGGGTGTTGATCATTGCGCAAGTGAGACGGGGTGCAATTGTCTATATGTGCGACCCCTGGGTCGGTTCGGTTTGAAATTGCCTTGCGTAGCAGCTATTAGGATGACGTTGGCCTAACTACCCGCGTGTTTTTATGCGATTACGTTGCGATCGCATACAGGTGCCGTCATGCTTCGTGTCAGAATGCCATTCCGCCTTTCTGGACAAACGCAAGTGAATACGTAACACCTCGCGTTGTCTACCGCTGGCAAAGGGCTGCAGAGATAGAGTTCATATTGTCAAATGTTAATCCATAAGTAATTGTAATGTGGAGAGCCGCTGCGGAGGCGCCACTTTGAACTGTGTCAGTTGGTATCCCTCGGACGGTTAGGAGCATGAAATGAACCAAAAGAAAGAGACGCAAAATGAAAACACGAAATTAAACCATATGGAGAGGAATATAATTGCGCGGCCATGATCTAGCAAGGCTTTTGCAGCACTTCATATGTCACGGGCATTGTCGTGCGCTGTTGCCGCAGTACTTTGTCAGGTCCGAAAAGACTCTTTGTCTTCCTCTATAGTTTATATATGTAGATGCTGACTTTAGTGTAGGACGCTTCGATAGGCATTATGGGTAAGAACTTGAAGCGTCAGAACGATGGCGTGTTGGGGACCCCGGGAGGAGCTTCCCGCCAGGGCGGGAAGCCGCCCTTATCTGTCGGGGGTAAACGGCATAAACAGATGAGCTTAGTTCCTTTCCTGCGAACTCCAGCTCACGTCGAGGTGCGCACCCCTGAGTCAACAAATCGCCTCTCCAGTTGGAGCCAACCATGCCCCGATGCAAAGTGGAGTGCTATTTTGCTTTCATCAGGAAACCCCTGCACTTCAAGTCAAGGTTGTCAAGTCGGGAATCTCATCTACAGGTCTGCAAAAGCTCGGGCAACTCAAGTTGCGGACCCAGCAGGCAGGTTTTTGTTCAGGGCGTCCTAAAGAATGAAATCTGTTTTTGACATAATATTAAATTCATCTGGCATCGCGCTGGACGTGTGGTAATTGTCGGAATCGCACAGAAGCAACAACCCAACCCGACTGCCGCGCCTACGCAAGGGCGACCGGCTGTCCAAGGTAAGCGTCCTACTTACTACTCCTGAAAAGCTTATCAAGTCAACCATGTCTTTTTGGCTGCGCGTTCTCTCCGCGCTTGACGTTTACGCAGAGCCGCAGTGGAAAGACGCCTCCCCAGCCAGCGACGATGACTTCGTCATTTCAATGAGCCAGACATACGAACGGACACAGCCCGAACCCTGTTGTGATTACGGGACAACAGAACATGAAGTGAGTGAAAACATGGGTGCCGTACGTCGTTCGAAGGGCGAATCATCCGCACGCATCAGTGATGTTGACCTCCCCTATCTTAAATTGCCGTAAAAAGCCGATTCTCAAACTTCTAACTGGCTTTCCCCCTCCGACTGTGCTAATCCTTAATCCTTCCCATCCGCTGTTACCGTGTGTCTTGCGTCCCTGTGGCCCTTTTCATTAACGCAGGAGGTGGAGCTGTCGCTCCGCCGTACCCAGCAGTATCACGCGGCTGGGGCAACGCAGCATTACAATCAGCACCACCACGAGCTTTTAATTGCCACGGCGGTGGCCGCCTTGGATAGCTCCGAAACCGTAGTTGTGACCTCCACCACAGATGCCTATGAGGCATCTGTGGCCCAGGCCAGCGCCCTGGGTGCCGGCTCCGTGTCGGGGGCCACGGTCCGATTGCCGGTGGAGAGTATCTTGGAAGGCCAAGGATCCAGTCAGCCTGGGCACTTGGCTGCAATTGCAGCGGCCGTCGCCGAGGGCTTGCGGGCAGGGTCACGGACGGGACCTCGGCCCAGTTTTGACTTCCATGCGCACCTCCAGGCGGTGCTGCCGGCGGGGTCCTGTGGGCCAGCGCATACGCCTGAGCTGCAGGGCGGGGGGGCCGCGGGCACAAATGCATATGGCACCTCAACAGAGGATGTAGCGGACGATGGTACGACACCGCCGTTACAGATTGGCCTGCCATTGTTCCCGATCTTCACGCAAGGGAGGCCGCGGCGGGTGAGCCATGCACTGGCTAATGTTCGGGCGAAACACTGCCTTAACAAATGGTTTGACGGGTTCTAAGAACCTGCGGCGGGTGTGGGCTTGTCCCGCATGGCGCAGAAGTGCGAGGCTGGATTCTTAATGACATGATGCCTGCAAATCCCTGCAAGGCCCAGGACCATGTGTCAGAACCCCCGACCAAGGATCGATGCCTATCTTGCCTGGATATGCCGCGCCGTCTAAACTACTGGGCGTATTGAAGTCCCCGGCTGCGCGTGTTCCTTTATAGGAACCGCCAGTTCTGCATATTGGTTGCATGCGCCTTGGCTTATGGCCTAACCTGAATTTCTCAATCGGTTCGCCTCTTTGGATGCATTTGACTTCACGACGGATTTTCGGTATATATTATTTTGTGTTCTCCTCGTTCGGTGCTGCCCGTGCAGCGCCAAATTCACCTTATCCGCCACGGCGAATCGGAGTACAACCTGGCATGCAAGCGCCGCGGAGGCTTCGGCGACCCCAGCGACATTTTCGACGCCCGTCTGACGCCCACGGGCGAGAAGCAGGTGCGGTGGCGATCTGCAGTGGCTGTGACCTGTCGTCAGCCGATTCACAGACAGATATCTTCGATGCAAACTTCTAGAACACCTGATTTGCGCTGCATTATCCTGCACAGGGCACCCGTTTGAGTCCCGTGCCTCACCGTAGCGCTCCGGTCGATTGCTTGACGTGTCTTCCCACACACATAGCCGGGAACGTGCCATGCCAGCTTGGCAGTGGCCCGTGTTGTCCACGCTGTTTGGTGCGCGCTTCCTCGTATAGCTCTTCCCAACTCTCCATAAGTGTTCCGTGTCCCACGTGTACTGGACATCTCCAAATCGGAGATGGACGTTTCACTCATTGCACGTCAATGCTCCTCCCACACGCCTTTCCCTTTCCCCGTAGGCGAAGGCTCTTAGGCCGCAGCTGCTTGACCTGATGCAGCAGCATGGCGACCCGCTGTTCATCGTGTCGCCGTTATCACGCGCCATTGAGACTTTCCTGCACATGCTGCCCGACCCAGAGCGGCTACGCATCTGTCCACAGACGCCGCCGCCGCCGGGATCCCGGTCCTCGTCGTCACAGCAGCAGCAGCAACAACAACAACAACAGCATGGCCAATCGCAGCAACATTCGCGGCAGCAAGTTGGAGATGCTTCGGGCGCAGGCAGTTCCTCCATCATAGGACTAGCGTCAAAACCTGTCAACGTGGTCATCTGTCCGTAAGTCTCTCTGTGCGTGTCCTTCCAGCCTCTCCACCTAAGGTTCTGCGTTGAAACCGGGCGTTTGTCAGAATGCTCGGGCCTATCCTGTAGGGTCTTCGGTGTACCTGAACCCCCCTGCATCGTGTTAGCCTTATCTTTCCTGGCTTGCCTATTACACCTAGAGATCAATGTGTCATTTCTCTGTGGTGATGCGAGTGTTATTTATTATGCGTATCCTTCCAGCTTCCTGACCGAGTTCCTCTTGACCAGCGGCGACGTGGGGCGGCCGCGGTCGGTGCTTATTGAGAGCTACCCGCAGGTAGAATTGGGCTTGTATCTTATGTCATGTTGGGCGGATGGTTCAATTGACATGTGACGCGTTGAGAATGGCATCTTCACAGCCGATGCCGTTCCTGAGAGCTAGGTACAGATACGCGTTTCGGCGAGATACCTGAGCTGTGCGCAAGGTTAGTCCACATTGACCAGATGCTTTCTCGCCGCTTAACTGCCCACGGATATTTAATCGCCGCTCGATGTTAGTCACGGAGTTTTAATTATGGATGTGTGGCAGATCGCCGAACAATTGCGCAAGGGCTTGGACAAGGAGCGGTGGTGGTATGAGAACGCCAGCAAGGGGCCCAACTGCGCCATGAGCAAGGTGCTCAATAGTACTGAGCCCGACAAGTCCGCTAAGGTATACCGGGGGAGTTTCGCAATATCTAAGTCTGAGCTTTTTGCCGTAGTATGAATCAAAGCCGCCAGAGTCCGTTGCCCCAGCGCAGCGTCGGTTCGTTTGAACCCATATTTGCCCATGCAACGCAGCTTTTCGCTGCACACTTCGATCTGACTCGGACTTTCGTCTTACTCTCTGGGTTGCAGGCACGTGTGGACCGGTTCCGCCAGTTTGTGTTTTCGCAATCTCATAGGCCCGTCGTCGTAGTCGGCCACGCCAACTTCTTCAAAACATTGACGCATGACAGCCACTACATGAGCAACTGCCAGATGATGACCTGGGCGCCGTGATGCAGAGGCACCGGCGGTTGCGCTTTTGAGACGGCAACACGCCGACAGTGGCGGCGGATGCTGGCCGCACTCAGTACTTGTCAGTAAGCTTGCTTTTGCGTAGCGTGGGATGGTGGTGTGTTCCAAGGGTGTGTTGCAGTTCGTGCGCACATGTTTGCCAGAGCCTTCCAAGGTGGGTGTTTTTTCAGGCCACTTCTACAGCAGCTGTAGCTGGGGCCCACGGATGTCGGACAAGTGGCTGCCAATGGCTTGCAACGGTAGGGGCTTCGAGTTGGCTGAACTATACGGCATCTGTAGCTTTCTGCTGGTACATAGACAGACGCATCTGCAAGCATTTAAGACGGGTTTGAAGAGAGGTAAGATGCATGAAGAGGTGGATAGACTAACGGACTGCTACGTGTGGGACGCCTGCAGCCAGATGATTGTTCGGCTATAGCAGCAGGCCCTGGCGGCACGGAGGTGGCCGTCACCAGCGACGGGTATACCTGCTGTCAACGCATAGAAGAGGAACCTTTGCATAGTCCATATGAGGACTTGTCGGGTGCGATACGCGCGAGAATCGCATTTTGAGGTGCTTCGCGAGAGAGCGCTCTTCGGGGCTCGTTGGTGAAATGCAACGTTGTCTTAGCTTCGCGTTGTGCTGAAGTACACCTCGTCGTTGCTGCTGGTGGGATGGGCGATACTGGCCCCTTAATATGCTTATGTTCACCATGATGGGGGCTACGTTCATACGCTAGGCAGCCCTTTTGTGTAGCAGCCAGCCGACTTGCTGTGCTTGACATTTGACACGTGCAGAGCACAGTTCCCCGCCGCCTTAGACCACGTCATCGTTTTTTTCGCAAATTCGCGTATGCCTCCCCATTTCACGAAAAAACCCTTATCAACCCTCGGTGCTCAAGTACAGAAGGCCCGCGTGGCTTGCAATAATTGCGCGTTTGTTTTTATGTATGAAGCCCTACCGGGTGCATTCCTTGACTGGCGGGCACCGCGTCCCATTACAGACGCGGTAGGAGTAAACGGTGGCAAGCCCTTTTTTGCGTCATGGTGGCGGTTGTGTCCCGTCGAGTAGTTGATGGCGGGGTGCCGCAAGGGCAACTTCTTGACCTTAAGCAACTTGACATGACAACCAAGAGTTGCGTCAGGTGCTGGATATCTAAATTTAATTACCCTAGATTCGCCTGCACGTACAGATGTACGCGCATGTTACAGGTGCGTCTGCCGTGTTCACGCGGCCGAAGTGGACCGTGGCTACATCCCCCGTGACCTCATCCCTCGCCGCGATAGCTGCTGCAACGGGAACAATAGCTCCTGTTTATATCCGCGAGAGGTCTTGTTGACCTTCCAGTGGGTTGCGATGGCGGCTGGCGCGTCTGCGAGTGCGGCTTATGCTTCTTTCCACCATCAAACTTGGACGATGGATCATGTGTTTTGACGGAAGCAGCAGGTCAGCATGATGATTTTGAGTGTGTTTTGGTGGACAATGTGTGCGTGCGGGAGCGTTGTATGTGTGTATACGTGTGTCTATGTGTGTGTGCGCGCGCATTCTTTGACCCTCTGCATGGGCTCATGAGAGATATCCCTTAATGTACTTGCACCGTCACTGCGGCTCCGGTGCCGCCATGTCTAGGGCACCCTTGGAGCCAGACGGATAACACGTCTTTAGCCTATTGATTTTTACTAACCAACCCTGTCACATAGTACTATAGTAGTCGTTGCTTGTTCATAGCCTTTTCATATCTCCTTTCAGGCGCGAACTGTGCACGCGCTCAAGTCGTTATGTCGTGTTTTTCCCTTGCTGCCTGTGGCGAATACCACTCAAACACTGATGCAAGGCTTCGACGTTAACTTGCCAAAATCATGGCATGTATGGACGCTGCGCGGCGCTGGGCCAAACCCTGTTCCATACACTTGATCTGCAGTTGAAGCTCAGTGGCCCTTGGAACGGCGGATTTTAACCTTCAGGCATCCTTTAGAGTAATGCCATATGCACGTTAGTTGTGCCTCTGGTCGATGTTCCGGCATCGCCGGCGAAAGCCAAATCACACACCGTCATCTCGTCACTGCAGTTGACTCTGTACGCAGCACTCATGATGTAAAGGCCACGGCAAGTCTCCCCAAGATCCATTCGTGCCATTCAATAACGTGTCGTCACCAAAAATGCTATAACGTTCAGTGGCAAATGAGTAATGGCGTACCGTGAATTCTTGGTGAGGTAGAGTAGTGAGCACTGTAGCACAGACGCGAGGGCGGTTACAAGTTATGAGCCCTCTGCAGACAGTGGCTAACTTATTCGCGCATGGTACAACAGCGATAAGGCCGTAACGTACACTGGGAGAATACAAACGGCCCTACCACTCGGTCCTTGGATACATCCACCGCTCTATCCCCAGCTATATGAAGCTGGCCTTCCACGCCAGGTAGAAACTAGCTCTATCTTGCGAGCCGTTCATAAATCTTCTCGGATCTTGTACAACCACAGTCACCGACATCTTCGCTGCTGCTGTCCCTTTCAGCTGGCCTCTAGTGAGGGCCCAAGTAGGTGCTTCAAAAAGGCGTCGTGGGAGGTCGGCTTTATAGGCACTGCCGCGCATTCCCACTTGCACATCCCCAGCTGAACGAAACCGCACTTACCGAATACATTCAATGGTATATTTTACCGCATATACAACACCCTGGTGGCTTGGGCCTCATACAATATCACGTGCAACCGCGCACATACTATTAAGCAGGACCCACAGCCCGGCTCGCATAGCATTCCTCCATCAATCCCGCAATCCGGACCAAACCAAAAAAATCCTGTGCACCAGAATCAAGTCTTTGTGTGTTTAGCCCTGGGAGGATTAGTCCTCTCCTCTGGGTGCGACGATCAACGCGTGCGTGCTGGTTTCAAAAATATCCACCAAATGTACATATAGGCAAACATACGTGGGATATTGACATATGTAGTACACATCTGAACGCACCTTGTGAACGCACGCTAACACCACGACTATGCCATATTAAGCCGTACATACCTCACCGCAACATAAAAAGACACCCTACCCGGCTTTTGACAAAGTCTATGGCTCGCGCGCCTGAATACCGCCGAAGCAGAGAACCCAACGCCCATCCCCCCGTGATGTGAAACAATGCGGCATGAAACGTCACCGAGGAAATACCTCCGCGCCTGGAGAACCTTCGGAGGAAAAGCCCTCCTTTTCATTGCGCCCGGCATTTGATCGATCGCACACCCGGCTACACCCACGTCGCACTGATAATGCTGATGCTGGTGACGCCGCTGACCCTAGCCTTACCACAGCCAGCAGCTCCCACCCGCCTAGAACACGCCCTATCGCTGATCACCATTTGAAAGCAAATTAACACCAGTGAACTGCCTGTTCCGCGCCCGTCAACGTCCTCACCTGCGCACTATTCGTCGCCCATACCCAGGCCCTCCTCAAGGGAGGGCTCACGTCCCAGCCCCCCCCACACCAGGTCGGGGATAAAAGACCCCTTCGTCCAGGCACGACCCTCCGCTGAGGTCCACCACACCCAAAAACCAACCCGTGCCACAAAATCGCACCCTCCCGCGCAGCCCGGGGGAGCTTCGATCGATTTCCTCCATTCCTGACTGAACCGCAAACCCAAGCCGGATCTCATGCAACCCAACCATGTGCGCCAGCAAAGCACCCACGCCAAAGTCCATTACGCAGCCAGTGCGGGCTCCTTGTCTTCGGCGGTCGGTGAGTTAATCTCGTCTTCGTCGCTATCGCGGGAGGAGAGTGGGTCCTCCGCCACCACGTCCTTCGTGTCAATGAACACCACCAGGTCGCCGGCGTCCAGGGCATCATTGACCTCCACAGCCACCTACGAAAGCGACGACAGCATAAAAGCGACGCATTTAAAGGAGTGCATCAGTAGTGTGCAAAGGGAGACGGGAAAGGGACCGGAAAGGCGCACTGAAGCCCGTTCACTGGTCTTGCACAAGGAAAAGAAAAGGAACTGCATGAAATGGACAAAAAGAACACGCCACATGCCCCACCTGTGTAATAATACCCGGCACGGGGGCGCAGATGGCAGTCTCCATCTTCATGGCGTTCATCACCACCAGCTGCTGGCCCGCCTTGACCTGCGCACCTGGCTTCACAGAGACCTACACAACGCAAATGATGCGGGGGGGGGACTTGATTGGCAGGGGCCACGGGGAAAGTAAAGCAACGCTATGCGCGCAATGATGTGTGTTCCCCTAAAAAGCAGGGGACACCAGTTCATGTGGATTAGGAGGATGGAGGCCCGCGCAGATTGCAAGATTCTTGATAGCTGGGCCAAGATATGTGTGGCACATAAATTGGACCAGGAGAAATATCGAACAGTGCGTATATCGTCAAGTCATAAAGAAGAGCTCACCTCAATGATGGTTCCCGCCATTGGCGCTCCCACGCTGCCCAGCACCGCCAGGTCGGCCCTCTCGCGCACCGCCTTCTTGCCCACCACCAGCTCCGCCTTCTTGTCCGTCACCTCCACGACGCGGGGCACGCCGTTGGCCTCAAAGAACACCTCGCGCTTGCCTGCAGGCCATTCGGGCGGAGGAGGAGGGGCGGCGGTGAGTCGAGCCGATGATGATGGAGGAGAGGGACTTGAGGGGACCGACAACATCATAAGGAGGCAATACCTGAATGCGTGTGGAAGACGACGAAAACAATCCGCAGGGCGGTAGCAGTTGCGATTTGATTGAGAGTGATTGATATCAGCGACGACAATGTTGGTGACAATCTTAAAGCATGCGCCCGGGGTTCCTCTCTCTTCCCGTCGCTCTGCCTCTCCGTCACTTTCTCTTACCGTTTGGCTGCAGCTCGCCCACGGCCTTATATTTGATGTTGGCGGCGACACCCTTGGCGATCTCGAACTCCACCTCCTCGTCTTCCTCGAGCGGGGTGAGGAAGGCCCTAGTGCATGCGACGGTGGCCCGTCATGGCGTGCGGGGAGAAGAGGCAGACAAGATGAGGAAGCGGGCAAAAGGGAAGAATATCCGACATGGGCCAACCACATGGGACTGTAACCGCTGCATCAATTGCGCGAAAAGAACATTCCCTAGGTGCGAATGGGTTATTAGAAAATCATCATCATCCCCCCCCCGGGGGCAAACATTCCTAATACTCACCTCCCGAGTACATCGCCACATGAAACGACATGCACACAAACCCGCATCCTCATGCGTAACGTACACAACACAACACAACCCACGCACGCAGGTGCACGACACCACGCACCTGGTCGGCAGCTTCTCAATTAGGTCACTGTACTTCAGCACATGCGTCATGTACTCGTCGAAGACCTTCGGATACAGTGCTGCCGACAGCACGTCACGTGACGCAATAGCGCCCGCCCCGTACTTCTCCTTGAGCCGGTACTCCAGGCCCATGAGGTCCATAGGGCCCAGCGAGGCGCCCGGCCGGCCCTCAATGATGTGTTTGCCCTTAAGCACCCGGGAGCGCAACGGCTCGGGGAACCCGAATGCCGGCTGGCCCAGATAACCCTGCACGGGGCGGTATTTGAGCAAGTGCCGGGAATCATAGATAGCCGACAGCTAGGTACGGCCCCCCGTGTGATTGGAGGAGTCAACAACCCGAAGTTAGGGTAGGTGGGTACGGGTTATCGGTACGGCGAGAGCGGTGACGAAAGGGGTTAAAGGTCACCTCATCCGACTCACCTGCATGAACTCGACCACGGATGATGGGAAGGAGAGCGACTCGGCCTTGGCCACAAGGGAGTGCTCGTCCAGGTTGTTCTGAACCATGAACTGGGCCAGGTCGCCCACCACCTTGCTGCTGGGGGTCACCTGGGGAGGGGACAGACGGAGACGGGGTGGGAAATGCCGGTGTGGCCAAACCCTAAAACCCTAGAACCCTAAATCGAGCT
The DNA here is from genome assembly GCA_019650235.1 of Volvox reticuliferus. Classification (NCBI taxonomy): domain Eukaryota; kingdom Viridiplantae; phylum Chlorophyta; class Chlorophyceae; order Chlamydomonadales; family Volvocaceae; genus Volvox; species Volvox reticuliferus. Next base: position 702,075 of record BNCP01000011.1, on the reverse strand, counting down.
CAGATGGGAAATACCCGCACTTACCCCAACCTACCCCCCACCCCCACCAAGCCATCGCCACAACCCGAACCCACCTTGACGATGTCCCCGAGGGCCCGATTGGCCGAGGCATACGCCTTGCAGATCTTGTCCCACTCGTCTCCTAGGCCCAGGGACATGGCCTTATAGAGGGGGAAGGTCAAAAGAAAGACGGGGCGGAACGATTACAGAATTAGAGGGCTTCAAAGAAAGACGGCCACAAACAGAGGAGACAGAAGGCAAGCGCGGGGAGAGGCCCGGCCAAAATCCTCAGAAGGTGGTCAGAGGTGGTCCCACACTTCCTCCTGTCCATCTGCTTAACGTATGTGTATGTCTTTGCGGCAACCCCCCCATCCGACCCCAAAACAAATCCCAACCTTAACCGTAACCCCAACCAAGTTAACCACACCTTCCCCAGCATTGGTGACCTTCCCAACCACCCAAGCGGCGCCTAATTACCAGCCCACCTGGAACTTGAGATTCGTGTACTGGCCTCCCGGCATCTCGTGCTGGTACACGTCGCTGCTGACCGCCTTCATGTTGGACTCGAACGGCGCATACAGCTCCCGGGTTTGCTCCCTTATGGGCATAAATATGAGGGATGAGACAGAGGCGCAGTGCGCAAGGGAAGAAGTTCAAGTGTCTGGAGAAACAACGGACCCAACGGATCCAGTCGCAGCAAGCCGCGGCTGACGATGAACACGATACTGAAGACGAAGTGGCAGAGGAATAGCTCGAGACAACATCTGTTTGGTTGTCTATCTGTCTGTCTGCCGCTGTGTATTGATTCGCGCGCGCGTGTGTGTGTACGTGTGCGTGTGTGTGGATGGGCACGTTCATCTCCATGCACGGTGACAAGTAATTACAGACGTAGAAGGTTGAAGGATAAGCAAGCCACTAGGAGCCGCTGCAGCAGTCAGATAAGATCTGCTCGGGGCCAGGAAGCCGCAGCTCCGTCCACCTTTCTCCAACTCCCTTCTCTGTGTTCGAGTGTTTGAGTTCGTACCCGGGAGTATTCTTCTTCCCTCTCACCAGTAAGTGCTCATGGGGATGATGACGGCGGGATCAATGCCCGTGTCTAGCTCGGTGCCCGCCAGCGCGTTGACGATGGCACCCATGGATGGTTGACTGGTCAAGCCGCTCATGGAGTCAACGCAGCAATCTACGAGGTCAGCTCCCGCCGCTGCGGCGGCCAGCTGAGTTGCTACACCCGTGCCTGTAGAGGAATTGGCGGAGGAGGAGAGAGAGAAAGAGGAGATGAGGGAAGGGGCGGCAAATCCGGTGAATGAGATTGCGTCTGCGCCTCTTCAGAGGAGAGGAGGAGGCCCAGGGACGTGGGGAGAACGGCGGCGCGTGCACCATGCGGAGAGTTTCGACACATCACCCCACCCCTCCAGGCAGATATCGAATGAATCATAGATGAAAATGCGCATATCCCCTCTTATCCCGCAAATAGCTTCCTCCCCCTCCTCCTTCCCCCCCTCAATCCGTATCAGCACCCCCAACCCGCACCCACCCGCGCTGTCGTGTGTGTGGACGTGGATGACGGTGTCCGGGAACCGCTCCCTCAGCGCCCCCACGAGCACGGACGCGGCCCGGGGCTTGAGCAATCCCGCCATGTCCTTGATGGCTAGGGCGTGGCAGCCGTGAGCCACCAGCTTCTCAGCAAGGTCCAAGTAGTAGTCCAATTGGTACTGGAGGGTGGGGGTTGACGTGTGGGAGGGAACGGTGGGAAAACTAGAGGGGGAACAAGCGTGATGAGATACGGGTCATTGGCGGGTCATTGGCGGCTGAAGCAGGCAGGCAGACAGACGCGGAGGGAGCCTTGATTCCTCAGTATTATTTATTGCAATCTTTCACCAGTAAATATACATAAATAATGAAAACATTTCACCAGTAGAAAACGACTAGACGGTACTGGATACGGAAACCTTGCCCCGCCACCCAGCACCAGGTGCATAACAGAGTTCTGCTCATGGAGAACGATCCCGCCTCACACACGGGATCGACGAAGTTTATTAAATTGCTCACACCCCCTTCACTGCCTCTCACTCCCTTTCGCCCAGCTTTCCCGCGTACCTTGGTCCTCCGGCTGTCCAGCAGGTCGCCCGTGTAACACAGCGTCGCCTCCACCACACCGCCCGCGTCGCGCACTGCGTCCATTCCGAACAGCAAGTTGTCCACATAGTTGAGGGAGTCGAAGATGCGGAAGATGTCCACGCCGCACTTGACCGACTCCTTCACGAACTCCCGGACCACGTTGTCCGGGTAGGAGGTGTAGCCCACAGCGTTGGCACCACGGAAAAGCATCTGTCAGGAGACCAAACAGAGGGGAGAGACAGACAGACAGACAGACAGACAGACAACAGGTATGAGCGGAAACGATTAACCGCAATCCACAACGGACAACTAAATATAGACTAATCGCCCTTCAGCCTTTCCCCACCTGGAAGGGGATGTTGGGGATTAGCTCCCTCAGCCTCTCCAACCGGCGCCAGGGGCACTCGTGCAGGAAGCGCAATGACACGTCAAACGTAGCCCCACCCCACAGCTCCAGGGATCCCGCGCCCGCCAGCATGTAGGCAGTAGCGGGGGCCGCCTTGAGCATGTCGTGGGTGCGCATGCGTGTGGCGAGCAGGGACTGGTGGGCGTCACGCCTGTGTGTTGTTGCCGGGCGGGGGGGTGAGAGAAGGGAAAGGAGGATGCCGGGCGGGGGGGGAGAGGAGAGAAGGGAAAGGAGGATGCCGGGCGGGGGGGGAGAGGAGAGAAGGGAAAGGAGGATGCCGGGCGGGGACCAGACCAGGAGGATTCAAAGGAGGTGTACGAGGAGGAGAAGTCTCAATAAGAGAGACTAGTGATGGGTTACGGCGGTTGTTGGACGAGCGAACAACGGACACCTCGAAAACGAACACACCACCACCCGCCGTCCGCCTGTCTCACATGGTGGTGTCGGTGATGAGGACGCCCTTGTGCGCCCGCACCGCCTTCGCCCAGCCGTCCGGCCCCTCCCGTGTCAGCACGTCCCGCCATCCGGTCAGCTTGGAACCCGCCAGGTCGTCTGGAATAGCCAGCGGCGCTGGTATGAACTTGGAGGGCTCCGGGCCCACCGCTCCAGGGTGGTCGGGGCCGTTCACCACCATGTCTGCGTGTAGGTGGGTTTATGGGAGCGGCAGTGAGTGGGCTGGGAGGGATACGGCTATTCAAAATCAGTGAGTCGGAAGATTGGAAACGCGATCCGAGTCCTCACCTCGCCTTCCCCCAAATCCTCCTTTGGTCCCTCCCTCCACCTCCCCGCCCCGCCTTTGGTCCCCCCCTCCACCTCCCCGCCCCTCCTTTGGTCCCCCCTCCACCTCCCCGCCCCTCCACAATCCCCCCCTCCATCTCCCCTCTCCGCGAGTGAGTTCCAGCTTCGCCCACCTGCGAGGTAGGTGAGCAGCTTTGATGACCTGAGGGAGCCGTGGCGCTCGAAGTTGAAGAGCTCCCGCTGGTTCTTCTCGATAAAGAAGGTGGTGGCCTCCCCGGAAAGGAACTCCGAGTGCCGCATGACGTTCTCCAGGAAGGGGATGTTGGTCTTGATGCCACGGACCTGGAGGGCGGTGAGGGAGGGATAAGAGAGGAGAGAACGGGGAGGAGGCGAAGACACGAAAGCTGAAGGCAGCTGTGCTGTTGAGGAGAGGGGGAAGGGAGGAGGAGGAAGACAAGTGAGCAGGAAGCCATGGTACTGCTGCTGGAGGAGGCGGAGCTGAGCGGTATGACGAGCGCGGAGACTAGGGGGGGCCCTTATGAATACAACGGATCATGGCACAACTGAACCCCGCAGAAACACACAAACACAAACACGGACAGACACACAGACACACACCGACGCGCAAAAGCCCTTACCTGGAACTCGCTGAGCGCTCGCTGCATCTTCTGTGTCGCCTGCCGGAAGGTGGGGGCGCTGGCGATGACTTTGGCCAACATGGAGTCGTAGTAACGCGAGATCACGTTGCCGGTGGTGACGGCGCCGTCCATGCGGATACCTGGGCCACCTGGCATCCGGTAGGCCTCCAGACGGCCAGTGTCTGGCTGCTCACCAGGAGAGGGAGTTCAGAAAGGGGGGAAAACAGAAGGGGAGGGGAAGGCAGGAGGAAGCGTTAGACCGATTATGTAAACGCAGCCAACGCACAGCGACAACCAACATCAATTAAAGGAGGGCTGGTGGGGACAGGTTGAGGCGCCAGGCGCGAAGTGACGGCCAGGGGGATTCAGTGGCCGCTGCGGAGGGATTCGTGGTGCACAGGTGATGAGGAGCCCCCCCTAACCACCTGACCAGACCTGGAAGAGGAGCTTGAAGAAGGGGAAAATAGGAAGCTCGCGGCTCAAGGCCAGGGCTGTATACCTAGTACCTATATATGAATCTTTGGATGCGACGCCGTCGGCGCGGTTGGTCAAGGCCAACGCACTTTCTCTGTCGTATTTGAGAGGGTGAGATTTGCTGCGCCACGCCTTGAGCTTCTATAGTTTAAACTGGTTGCGTGTCTAGGGCTGAGTTGGGGCCGGGCTGCGGTGTGCTTGGGTGCGGTGTGCTTGGGTGCGGTGTGCTTGGGTGCGGTGTGCTTGGGTGCGGTGTGCTTGGGTGCGGTGTGCCGGGCTGCGGTGTGCTTGGGTGCGGTGTGCTTGGGTGCGGTGTGCTTGGGTGCGGTGTGCTTGGGTGCGGCTTATGCCGCCACACCTGGAAGTTCTGTTCGGGGTCTTCGCTGGTGACACGGCACTGGATGGAGAAGCCGTACACGGGCGGAACGTCAGCCTGAGTACCCAGACCCAACGAGATCAGGCTGGCGCCACCTGTAAAGAGAGGAGCCGGACAAGGAGCAGCAACAGGATAAGGAACGAAAATAGAAGGGCGGGGTGGTTGGGAAGGGCCGGGGAGGGGGATAATACGAAAAGGGATAATATGTAAGCGGACGTAAGCGCACAAACATTACAGGGGGGTACAGGGTTTATATGCTTTACGACGGACCCATGGGACACTGGAGGGGCTCACAAGGGCGCGGGAAGGTGAGCGGTCTCAAGGGAAGCTATGAAGTCGTCTGGGCCGAGGGCAGAGGTCGTCCAATTGCGGAACTAGCGGAATCGCGGAATCCATGGTAAACCCCCCGAATCCGCAGCTGCCTCCGTCCGCAGCTGCCTCCGTCCACATGGCGATGGGACATAAGCTTTCCGATGACGAAAGGGGTTGGCTGTCCTCGGCCAGCCTACTGCGAACGCCGCCTCCTGGCTACAGCTCCAGTGCTGCGAATTCTCCCACTGCTACTGTTACTGCTACTGCCAGCTGGTGCCGCTGTCACGTTGCTGGCAAGGTGGGACGGGTCATGGCCCGCACGCCCTGGACACGGCACGCGCCATGTTTGGGTTTCGCTCTTCTATCTCCCCCTCCCCCCTCCCTCTCAGGTTTTACCTGCTTTTTGCTTCGGCCTTCCTCCCTCCCTCCCGCCTGATGCCCTCCTAATTCCCTCCCCCTCTTCGCTTCCATCTCATCCTTCCCAATATGTCGCGCCTCTCTCCTCTGCAACCCTTTTGGTTGCAATCTGCAGCGTGCACGTTTCCGTATTAAGTTATAATTCCTCTCTCCCTGTTCGTACTATCCCGAGACCCTTCTCCTTGATTCCTCGCCTTTCCCCTCCCTGGACACGGCCGAATGGAAAACCCTTCATATCTGACCAGTACCCTCCCCCTCCCCCTCCCCCTCCCCGGACAACCGTCAGCAACCTTCCCCGGTTAATCCTTGTTTCGCAACCTCGCAACCCACCACCAGCTTTCCTATGTTCGCTCTCCCATTACCCCTTTTGCTACACGCACACACACACACGCATATGCACACACGACGCCGTGCATCAGTGCTCACCCGCAATCTTAATTTGACTCTGTACGATATCGACACCCGTGATCTCCTCCGTGATGGTGTGCTCCACCTGGGTTCAGGTTTTGGCGGTTCAGGCGTTGGCAGTGTTGGGGGTGGGTGGTGGAAAAGGGGGAAAGGGGGAACATACTGCTGCAGAGAAGCTGCTAAAGAAAGGGGGACGGCGATAGAACGAACACTGAAGCTGACGTCATCAGTACTCCTCCACAATACACTGAAGAGCTTGGGCTGAGGAGTGTGACGGGGAGGTGCGAAATGATGACAGTACGGCAGGAAAACCCTAATCTAACCCTGTTCTCTACCGCACCCCCCCACAGCCGCTCTACCCGCTTTTCCTCCCGAACAAACCCCCTCTTGACCCACCTGGACACGAGGATTAACTTCTAAGAAGTAGTGGTTTCCGTCCTTGTCCACCATGAACTCAACCGTGCCGGCATTGCGATAACCCACGTGGCGGGCCAGCTTCACGGCATCGTCGTACAGCGCCCGGCGGGTCTTGTTCGGCAGCTTGGGCGCCGGAGCGATCTCCACCACCTGACACGACACGAAACCGGCACGTGACACGAAAACCCTAAAAACCCTAAGGGTTTCGTAGAGGAAGGTGAACGGGTACATGGAGCGGAGCAGTCGCATGCGTGTGCAGATGTGTATTTGTGTGTGGCGGGGAAGGGGGGGGAGGGAGGCAAAGGGTAACCGTGGCACTAAGTATGGCCTAAGCGGACTGCAGGAAAGCAGGATGGAGGACAGCGGAAAGACAACACAAGCGCACCTTCTGGTGACGACGCTGCACTGAGCAATCACGCTCGTACAGGTGTACGACATTGCCGTAGTGATCCGCCAGAATCTGGATCTCAATGTGCCGCGGCTCCTCCACATATTTCTCCACAAACATGCGTCCGTCACCGAAGGCCGATCGAGCTTCGTTGGAAGCACGGATGAAGGCGTCCGACATGTCCGCCTCTGTGGTGCGGGTAATGTACGACAATACACACATAACTCTTCAGTTTACACGCGCGTACACTGGCACCCACGTTATGCACGTGCCTTCAAGGACACGTGGGTTTGCGAATATTCGATACGACTTGCCCCCCACTACGCGACTTCGACTTCCCGCAACCCTTGCTGGACAGCGTCACGTACGGAACCTTTCTCCAAAAAGGGCAAGGGCGCGGGGCCCCTGCCCGGGGTCCCTAGCTTCCAAGCTTGCCAGCCTCTCAGCTTCCTCTCAGTATTTTGGTTTTCCTGAACCTCTCATGAAGAAGTCCAGTCCACCAAGCCCATCCCCTATCCTCTCCCCCCCGAAAAGTCACCTCCGTCACGTTTCGCAACTCAGCTGCAAGAATAGGACCTTGGTATTGGGTTTTGAATCCGCCCCTCCGCCACGACACCTCCACAAAACCCTTTTCCCCCTTCCTCCTCCAAACCTATTTCTTCTCTGTTGCCGTTCCCAACCCCTTTCAACCGCCGCTTCTTCGTCCTTGAAGAAAGCCTCCTTCCAGGAAGCCTCCGCCGTTCGGCACATCTCGTGTCCGGGTGGGACCTCTCCTCCCCTCCGCTCCGCCACTTCCTTCTTTCCCCTCTCCCCCTCACTTCCTCCAGTCTCCTCTCCTTTCAGCCCATCCCTGCCACCCTCTCTCACCATGCCTCACGACGCGCATGCCCCTGCCGCCTCCGCCCATCGCTGCCTTCAGGATGACGGGGTATCCGTACTTAGTCGCGAAGTCCTTAGCCTCATCGGGGGAGGACAGCGGCTGGTTGGTGCCGGGCACTACGGACACACCGCATTCCAGCGCGGCGCGGCGGGCAGCGGTCTTGTCGCCCATGGCCTGGGAGATGGGGAAGGGGGGGCCCCAGGCGGGCGGAGGTTGAGCAGCCCGGAAGGCGGGAGGAGGAAGGAGGGGAGGGGCCAGAGGATGGGAGGCGGGAGGAGGAAGACTAAGCACTAAGGACTAAGGAAATGGGAAACTGAAAAGAGAGCTTGTGGCTGGTAAGATATATACATATATATGTATAGAGAGAGAGAGAGAGAGAGAGAGAGTTGCTGGGGTTACGATGGTAAGGCTGCTAACTGCTAACTGCTAACTGCTAACTGGGGCACGAGACGAACCCCCCTACATGCGGCGGGTGGGAATGGGGCCGGAAGAGGAGGCGGAGTGAAAAGCAGGTCACTGGGCCGGAAGCGCTGCTGCGGGATGGCATGCTCGGCGGCAGTTGCGGGGCGTGTGATCGCGGACGCTGCCGCATTTCCCAGCTGATGGTAGCACAGAGGAGCTGCAGAGACTGAGACTGCCTTCCTGGAAGAATCAAATTGGCTTGCGGCGACGCCACCACACAGTGATGATCCCATGCCCCTCCCTGCCACCGTGATCGCTCTCCCACATCGCTAGTCACTCCGTACTGCCGCTGTATCGCCGTTGGACCGCTGTTGCTGACAAGGGACGAAGAGACCCTATGCAGCTTAGCTGGGTGTGAAAAGTTAGTCGCGGAGGGTACAGCGGATTGTTTCCCCTTGCTACAAGACACTGACTTTGAGGCTCAAGCTTCGCTGGGACGGCGGCTTCCTGCCGTACACCAACGACGCGGTCTGCCTATGGTATAGATGTATAGTATGGTACCTGTAGACGTATGGACCTCCTATGATGATAGTATGGTACCTATAGATGTATATATAGATGATATGCCGCTGCAGATACTGACGGCGGCCGCCGCGGGCTGGCAGCGCTCACTAGTGCGCTCTCAGGGCTTGCTGACTCAGCACCACCTCCCCGCCTTCCCAATAGCTGCCCGCTGGACACATCCGCTCTGACTGCCACGTGCTGCGCATCTTGAACTGTCGTGCCCCAGAACGTGATTTACATTGCCACCTCTTTCCCCTCCCCCTGCTCATAACTTCACTCCCAGCACCATCACTTTCCACTGCGCCCTTCCCCGCTACCTCCCTCCCCCCCGTCCCCTGCCCGAACTCCCCAACTCTCCCCCCAAACCTTTTTTTCCGCCCCCAGCACACACACACACACACACACACAAAACCCCCCCATCCCCCCCTCCAACAGCCCTACTACCCAGGCTAACCTCAGCCCCCCCGTATCTTATACCTCAACCTACCTCGATTGTCTCCGGCTTGGGCCCTATGAACACAATGCCCGCATCGGCGCACTTGCGAGCGAACACGGAGTTTTCGGACAGGAAGCCGTAGCCCGGATGGATTGCATCCACCTCCGCTTCCTTCGCCACCCGAATGATAGTGTCCATGTCCAGATAGCATGCCACGGGCTGCATATCGGAAGTCCCCACACAGTAGGCCTCATCGGCTTTGTACCGGTGCGGCTGGAGGCGGTCCGCAGGGCTGTAGATGGCGACCTGTGTCAGGGGTATGATATATATTGCGATTGTGGGTCTGGGAGGTTAGAACATCAGAATGGGGTTAGGTCAGGAGTGAGCGCGATCTGGGTCTGGGTCCAGAAAGCGATCACTCTAAAAGAAATAGACACATGGACACTGTGAATGCGTGATGTGGGAAGGAAAGCAGGCAGGGGGCCCGGGGCGCAAGCGCCCTGAACGCCGAGGAAACCTACAGAAGGTGGGAGTCGGATGTGAGTGGGACGTATTTTCAAGCGACTGATGAGCGGAAAGAGGAATGGGAGCAGCAACCAGAACGGTGGATTTTAAATCAGGAAAGCAGCTGCGGTTTGGGTTTGGGCGGAAAGAGGAGGGGAGGAGATATGTATGGCGCGGGTGGGGGCGGCGGCTCCATGCAGCTGCACAGATAGCCATGATAGCATGCTCCATGAAACGAAGCAGTGGTGGTATCTATGATTATCAAAGTATTGGAGGGGTTGTGCGCATAGTTTGGGATGAGATTGGGCACACGTGATGAGATAGAGAAGCGGGGTTACACGTTTTGCCCGTTCATAAAAAGCCAAGGGGTAGTCGAATATAATTACAGCATGGGTCCATTAGACATTTATAACATTCAATAAGAACTCGTGAAAATTGAAAACCAGGTTTCAAGCGTTGCTGATGTACGCAACGACACTGCTGAAGAGCCACAGCTTAACTGTAGGCTTTGACCGAGCATCTGGACATCCTGCCAAAAGGTCTTAGAAAAACCTCTCGGCTGAGTTAAGCTCACCGTGCGCAGTCCAAGCTCCGTGCCAGCACGGAAGATGCGAATAGCAATTTCTCCTCTATTCGCGCACAGAATTTTCTTGAAAGGCACCTCCCCAGTATGCGCAAGCTACAATAAAGGATGCCGGTTAGTGTGGTCAAACTTAAGCCGCCGCCGAGACTAGGTAAATGCCCTTGTTACCCTGTAACGAACTTACCCGCATACCGTCCTCGCCAGCGCCGCGCTGATCGCAGCGCACAATAATCACAGAGCTGTGGTTCATTACATTGGCGCGCTGCTGCACCAATGCAGGCTTAGTGACTGGTCCTGCGGCGCCCACCAACATAAACGTCCCCTGCCTCCTGCCGCCGCCCAAACGCATGACGCATTGCTGTTTAGCATGATAACCAGAAACAGTGGAGCCAGCCACGGGCCCAGGACGGAGTTGCATTGGGTGCATCCCGAAAATCAGGCCACCATTCACGGAGGGATTTCGCCTGAGGAAAGCGGAGTTGAGTCAACTATAACCTTATCCTCCTTAACGGCCACCTAGTGCAGCAACGTGCACTTAAGTTTTAAAAAGGACCACCTGACTTCTAACCCAGATGGGATGCTAAGGTACGCAGTGCCGTTCCTCCTATGGGAAATGTCGTGCAAGAAAAGTCTTATAATCGAACGGAACCTTCTCAATGAAATTATAAACTTGCATTAGTTTACACTGGGAAATAGACATTACAATATCCGGCAACCATGTCGGCGGCGCTCGGCTCTACCGGCCCCCGCGTTGCTCCTGCTCGGGCGGCGCCACTTAGCCGAAGGACTTTGATTTTTCCAGCAGGACGCACTCAAGTTGTAGTTCGTGCTGAGGCTCACCGACCCGAGTATATCCCGAACCGTATCGATGGTGAGACTAGCTGCGTGAAGGGCTCCGTGCCATATTTTGAGTAACATTTGATAGTTATTAGGATGATTTGCTGGTGAAATATCTATGATCCTGGTGGACTTGGCGTGGAATCAGTCGGCGGGCATCAGTCGCTTAGCTGCCTTGGAGCAAAGTGAACAATCCAGGACTGCAAAAATGTTCTCTGAAATGAAAACAGCTTACGGATCTTAGCTTGGGACCATTCGACACTTCCGGTCCCAGCCGTGTGCTCACAGCTTCGGAATGGCCGATGTACTTTCAACGAGACAGAGTGCCTGTATTCAACCTTCTGCATGGTAGTCCTGCAGGATCGCATCGCAGCCCAAAATTAAATTCTTATCACGCCCATCTTGGATCTACCCGGTCCCGGGTCCTCCTACAGCCTCTGCACCGTTTTCCCGCGCACAATCCGTCACCTTCCTCCTCCTATACACCTCCGGCCTGATGCAGATCACTCTGCTGTTCAAACCCAAATTTTTAGCGGATCGCCACGCATACATGCGCATACCGCACATGACACACAGATCCCACTGGTAACCTGCGTAGTAAGCATGCATGCGCGTCGTTACCAATGCAGCAGAGTGGTGTGGTGTGTTGTGCAGATCCAAATTACGTGCGGATATTCGACACCACCCTTCGTGACGGCGAGCAGTCCCCTGGCGCTACTCTGACATCAAAGGAGAAGCTGGACATTGCTCGCGGCCTTGCACGATTGGGTGTGGATATCATTGAGGCTGGTTTCCCGGTGGCCTCTCCGGACGACTTCGAGGCGGTGCGGACCATTGCCATGGAGGTGAGTGAGACCGGGAGGAGGATCGCGAGGGACGTGGCTGCGTGTGTATATTCTGTCGCGTGTGTGTTTCAAAGGGGGGGGTATACCTTGGGGGGAAGATGGAATGAAAGCTTGCAATGAGGATTCTCGCCTGGGTGCGATTCGCTGCTGACACATCGTAGCACTGCACGACGCCGAGCCGTATCTCAGGAGAGGTTTTGGGTTAGTTTGAGGGAAGAGGCATTGTAGGTTGCGAGCGTAATTTTGAATGTGCGTGTTTATGACTCTGAAGGAAGAAGCGCTATATGTACACACACACACTATCACAATCACAATCACAATCACACACACACACACACAATCACACACAATCACACACGCACGCGCGCTCGCTCGCTTCTAACGTCTCACAGCCTGTCGATTTGGATAAATCCCACATCTGGCCCGTGAGTCCATGCGCTGGCCCATGCGCACGCCCATGCACGCAAGCCGCAACCTCTGCCTAACAAGGAGCGTTCCGGTCCCAATGGCGTGGCGCGCACTCCACCTCAGGTTGGTAACGACGTGCAGCCTGACGGCTACGTGCCCGTCATCTGTGGCCTCTCACGCACCAAACTCGTCGACCTGGAACGCGCCTGGGACGCCGTCCGCCACGCCAAGCGGCCGCGTGTTCATACCTTCATCGCCACCTCCGATATCCACATGAAGTACAAGCTGCGCATGACGCCTGATGAAGTGGTTGAGAACGCCGTTGCGGCGGTGCAGCACCTGCGCTCTTTGGGTTGTAAGGACATCGAATTCAGTCCGGAGGACGCCGGCCGGTCCGACCCGAAGTTTCTCTACCGCATTCTCGGTGAGGTCATCAAGGCGGGCGCGACGACCCTTAATATTCCCGATACCACTGGATGGAATCTGCCACATGAGTTTGGCGGCTTAATCGCCGCGATCCGGAAAAACACGCCCGGTGCGGAAAATGTGATTATTTCGACACACTGCCAGAATGATCTGGGTCTGTCCACGGCCAACTCCCTGGCGGGTGCGATGGCGGGCGCCCGCCAGATCGAGTGCACGATCAATGGCATCGGCGAGCGGGCGGGCAATGCATCGCTGGAGGAGGTTGTTATGGCTATTAGTCTCCGTGGGTAAGACTGTGTGTGTATGTGTCTGGGTCTGGGTCTGGGTCTATGCGTGCACATGTTTGGGCTTGGGGGGATTAGGGGTTAAATATGTGTATGTGTGTGTGTGATATTACGGAGAAGAGGATGGCTTCTGTGGTTTGATTTTGCATCCACATTCGTATATTCCCTTTCCCCCCGCCCTCTCCCCCAACCCGCAGAAAGGACCAGATGGGCGGTCTGTACACGGGCATCCGACCCGTGCACATCTATCCGACCTCCAAGATGGTATCGGACTACAGCGGCATGATTGTACAGCCGCACAAGGCCATCGTGGGAGCAAACGCCTTCGCTCACGAGAGCGGCATCCACCAAGATGGCATGCTGAAGAACAGGGAGACGTAAGTGCTGGGCTGTGGATGCTCACCGGTCACCACTGGGGACAATAATTGGGAGTACCAGCCGGATGACGTTCCGAATGTGGTTTATTGGGGTTGGGGATGGTGGGGTGGTGGTATCAGCCGTTGAAGAGCTCCGCGTTCGAGGGGTGCACTTATCGGGGATGCGCGGAAAGGGGCAGCAGCGGACTCCGCGAACTCAGCGAAGGCAGGCAGCAGGTCAGCAGGTCAGTAGGTCAGTAGGAAGAGGGAGAGCGCAACGCAATGATAATAGCCAGTGGAGAGCACAGGCCTGCGGACGGTTACCTCCTCGGTGGGGTAGCAGTAGTAGCTGCAGCAGCCATGAGGCGTCGGCGGCGGCAGCCGTGGCAACGGTGGCAGAATGGAGGTGGCAGGGTGGAGCTCGCAGCGCAGCGCATGCGCCCGCAATGGCAGTGGCAGTAGCGGTGGGGACGGCTGCACGGTAACGGCGGCAGGGGAGCAGTCGTCCAGTTCCTGGGCGGAGAATCTGGGGGGGGGGCGCCACCCTAGCCTCCCAAAGGTGCCTCGCGAAGAGCTGCCCCGAGTGCATCTTGCCGGAGGAGCTCAGTAGGCGAGACGAAAGAGCCGGGGTTGCTCCGCTCTGTCGACTCTTCCCATTCTCGGCGGAGCGGAGCACAGCCATCAGCCATCAGCCATCAGTTACCTGGCGGCAGTAGCAGGGGCAGTAGCAGTAGCAGCAGAAATAGTTGTCGAATGGAAGTAAGTGCTGCGGTGGCAGCAGGGGCACGGCCAGCCGCTGAGTAATGGTCCTCCACCAGTGGTGTGGTATGTGGGACCCTGTCCTGTCCTGCAGCCATCACCAGTAACTTGTCTCCTGTCCCCTGGAGTGCCGCTTTTGCCGCGTCGTCCGTCCATTTTTGACTTAGGGTTTCTGCTGCGTCGTGATCAGAATCGGCGGCAGTGTGTTCAGCAGCAGCAGGCTTTTGCGATTCCGCCACAGGCTCACAACAGCAGGAGGGTAGACAGCAGCCTTACCCCCTCCGTCTTCCAGGAGTAAAGTATTGCTGCAGCCTGGGAGGAAGCCGCAGCATGCGATTGTGGAAAACGGGGTGGGGCACGGACACACGGCCGGCAATGTGCGCATGTGCGCACGGCACCTACGCGACTCCCCTTATCCTTACCCGCCTTGAAACTCTGAGGCCCTGAAGTGCGTGCCCTGGTCTCAGCGGCCTGGTAAAGCAGCAGCCTCCCTCTGCTTCGCTTCCTTTGTTTCGTGCTGTCCTGCCCTGACGTGTTGTTGTCTCTGTGTGCTCTGGGTGTGTGTTTTGCCGCGTTGTGGGTTGTTGTTTCGTAGGTACGAGATCATGACACCGGAGTCCATTGGCTTGCCTCGTCAGGAGCAAGACCGTGGTGAGTGAATCCGGGAAGGCGTCGGAAGGCTGTGAACGTTTGGACCTGGGGAGTGAATGGAAGAAGGGTAAGGGAAGAATAAAATGCTGAAATTTTAGAAGTTGGTGTGGCGGAACAGGAGCTCCGAAACCAAAAGTCCATCTGTGTTTGGTCACCACGGACCCCTCTGGCCCCCCAATCCCCCACCCACCCCCGGCTCCCCTTACCCAACAGGCATCGTGTTGGGCAAACACAGCGGTCGCAATGCCCTCAGCTCCCGCCTGCGCTCTCTGGGATATGAACTGAGCTCCTCGGAGCTGGACGACGTGTTCAAGTAGGGGAGGAGGAAATCGGAGCTAGATGCAGTTTGAACCGCTTAGAGTCGCGTGCGTGCCCATGATCTTATGTGCGTGTGTGTGTGTATGCGTGTCTGCCTGTGTGTGTGCCTGTGTGTGTGCCTGTGTGTTGTGTGCCTGTGTGGGCCTGTGTGGGCCTGCGGGGGCCTGCGGGGGCCTTCGTGTGTCTGTGTGCTTGAAGAGGACAGGTCGAAGGCATCAGGAATGCATGTTTGAAAGGAAGGGACGGCGACAGCTGGACGTTTTCTATGTCCCATCTAACCCCTCTTTTCCCCCCCTCCCTTTACCTCCCGCTTCGGCTCCCAGACGCTTCAAGGCCCTCGCTGATAAGAAGAAGGGCATCACCGACGAGGATATTCTGGCCCTCATGTCCGATGAGCTGCACCAGCCCAAGGTTATCTGGGAGCTACTGGACCTGCAGGTAGGAAGGGCGATGGCCAGGACGAGAATGGTCTTGAAGGGGCAGTGAGAGCGGGCGGACGGATTCAACGCGGAAGGGTGGGGATTAGGGCTCAGGGAGGCGGGGGGATGAAATTATATAAAGGATATGAAATTACTTTCAGGTAAACTTCTATCTATCAATCTATCTACCTCTCTCTACATACATAATATTATAGAGACATAGGGAGTTGGAAAGCGAGGACTGAAGAAGGGGCTGGGTTACATCGTGAGACCCCGCCTTTTCTTCTTCCACTCCCCTCAGGTTGTCTGCGGCACTATGGGCATGCCCACCGCAACGGTACAGATGCAAGGCCCAGATGGCATTGCGCGCATTGGAGTGGGGGTCGGAACCGGTGAGCGAGCTCGTACGTGGTGCGGGTGTGATGTGTGGGTCTCTGTGCCTTAGTCAAACCGGGCGGGCGCCAGGCTCGCTGAGACCTTTAGGGGCTTTGGGGGCGATGAGGGTATCCGGTCAAGGCTGCCTCATTTGCGGGTGCCTTTCTTCCGCGGCTGGCAGTCGCTGGACTCTTCTTCCAATTCCCATAGTCCCCGGGTTTTTAATTCTCCTCGGGTGCAACATACTGGACCAGACTACCACCATAGTATAAATCCCCATAGTCCTCCAAAACTTCGTCCGAAGGGAACCCCCATCCCGGGCCCCTCCCAGCATTCACTTTTCCTTCCGTGTGTTCTCTCTCTCGCCGATCCATAAGTCCATGACCCGCCCTGTCCGGAATCCGGCAACCCGCCTCCCGGTGGCCATTAGGCCCTGTGGACGCTGCTTACAAGGCAATTGATAGTCTGGTTAGGGTGGAGGCGGAGCTCGTGGACTACAGCGTCAGCAGCGTTACGCAGGTAGGGTAGCTTTTCTCCTGGCGTTGAAGAACCTATAGGCTCCAAAGGCTCCGAAAGGCGCCATTCGGGCAGGGGAAGGTGAAAGGAAGCCGGTGCCTACCCCATAAATTACGAGGAGCCACTGGCGCTGCGCCCTTACCCCCGACCCCCCGGGGAAGAGAGGAGATGGGAGATGGGGAAAGGCGAAAAGGCGAGGGGTACGAAAAGCGGGTAGGTCGGGGTGGGGCTAGATGGGGGAAGGGCATATTGTACTTGCAAGTACTGCTTGCTACCGGTACCGGCTACCGGCTACCATCGTTTGTGGTTGTGCTGTGCAGGGTATAGAGGCTCTGGCACACACGCGCGTGATGATTCGCCCGGCTGGAAAAATGAGCGACCAGGGGTACAGCGAGCATGCGGCGCTGGGCACCGTGCAACGTCAGTTCTCCGGTGAGCTCGAGGGCGTGCATGGGGGAAGGGGGGGGAGCCAAAGAGGATGGAGAGCATATGAGGGGGAGGGAGAAAAGGACGAAACCAGTTCCAGCAACATTATCCCGGGTGCTATACGCTTACGTTGCTAGGCATATGGAGCTGAGCGGTTAGTGGGTGTAGTTGATAGGTACGGGGTCTGGGCCTGGTTGCTGTTTTCCTCTTACATCCCCCATCCGTTCACCGGCGCAACCGAAGTAATAACTGCTTTTCACGACAGGCTCCGGAGCAAACGAGGATATCGTCGTGGCTTCTGCCCGCGCTTACATCTCTGCCCTCAACAAGATGATCGGCTGGATGAGTGTCGCGCAAAAAGTCACGCCGCGGGGACGGGGTGCCGCCGCCAGCGCCAGCCTGGCAGGTGTGTCGGTGACGTCCGTTACCTCCATGGATGACGCAGGCAAGGACGCATTCGCAGCATCGTCCAAATAGACCAGCTCAACCGTTGGGGGAGTGGTGCCCCTTCACAGCTAAGAGTGATGATTGGATTGCTCGCGTTAAGGCCCAATGTTGGGGACAGTCGGGGCTCCGGACACTTTTATTTCGCGCGTTTGAAGACCGTGGGGCCCTGTGGGCCCCGTGGGACCTCACGTAACATGGACAGCCCCTAGCAGGTTAGGTAAGGACCCGGACACGGCGGCGCAAGCGAATGGTTGTGGGCTGACGTTCTGAGGTCTTGAATTAGGAGCGCCGTGGTGTCCTTTGGGTAGTGGTAATGGTGGTGGCAGTAGCGGTGCTGGTGCTGGTGCTGGTGGTATGATGGCGACTGTGGTGGTGGTGGTGGTGGTGGCGGTCTAGCAAGGCGGAAAGTACGGAAGCCTTTGTGTGGCGCTGTTGCAATGTCACCCAGATCTAGGCCTCCGACGTTTCGCGGCATGTTGCGAACGGGAGTTTAGAAGCTGCAGGAGGCACGAGGGAGGGGAAGCTGGGCACGTTGGAATACCATGTGTCGCGCACACGTGAAGTCCGTGCAATATGTGCTCGGTGTCCTGCGGCGTGGCACTTCGTGGCAGTAGCAATGAGGGGACCGAGGCGTGGGACAGTTCGTCCTAATCAGGAGCAGGTAAGGAGGAGCGAAATCGCAGGCAATGAGTGAAACGGTGTCAGTTGGTGGGTCAGGAAATTCGGCGGGCTTTAGGGCTGCCTGGTTGTCCTAATGACCGTGCGGGTGCGTGCTTTCTGTTATATACATATATTATATGCACACACACATACACACATACACCGCCACGATGGTACAGGTACAGGTTGGGAAATGTCCCGTGGGTTCCTGTTGACTTTTCTTTGTACCCATCCTTCCCAGGAATTTGTGAGTGACGACTGAGTGGATGATGCTGTGTGATGTAGCAGGGGCCACGTAGGAGGGGATGGGAACGGAGGGGGTGAGGGGTTTGTGTGTGTCTCTGTTTTAGTGTCGTTCGTGTTTGGTGTGCCTCCGGCAGTGGTTTTCCGCCCGGGACCCAAGCGGCGATTGCTTGAAAGAGTGGTGCAGTAGCTGCGTATCCTAGGGGAGCAAGCTAAGGTGACAAGGTTACAGAAAGTTATGTCTGTCGGCAATTAGGGTAACAAAGAATAACAAAACGGGATAGGGGCTGCGGTGCCTCGGTAGGGCTTTTAGGGTAGCTGTTGCACCGCGATGCATTACTGCGTCGCGTGCTCTACGTCTCACAATTTTTGTTTGGGTCAGGCAGCGTTCTTCCCATCCCTCGTGTCACCAAGATGACACTCGGTGGAGGACGGGGTGAAAGATTTGGAGTTTTCGGAGCTTCTGGGGCCCAGGAAGACCTCCTCACGACTTGCTTGGTCCTGAGAGATAACGTTCGTTAAAGCTTCCGCTTTCGTTCGGTGACTGGAGGTGGTTCGGGTCATGGGGACTTGCATGCTGGTGTTTCATGAAGGCAAGTGTTCGTGCGTGGTTCCGTTACGTCACGTATGTTCGGGTGGTGAACGATGACTGCGCCAAGAGCGAGCTGGAGAACACGGATTTCTTCAAGCTATCCATCTCTCTCCCATTTTCTCTCCCTCCCGCTCTCTCCCCCGCCAACCTTGACGGTTAGTTCTTGCTTCGTCAGCAATCACCACCAGCGTTTCTATGTTCGTCTTCCCCCGCTCTCTCCCCCTTCTTTCTCTCTTTCTTATTTTTCTCTTTCTCTCCCGTGGACTTCCGGATGCATCCTCTGAGGGCCCGGATGTGCTGCCTTTCCCAAGGTGCGTACTCTTTTGAGAGGTAGAGGGGAAGCTGGGAGAAGGAGAGGTAGGAACAGGGGCACCGCTCAATCCTGCGGTATTACGCGACGTGGCCGGACAAGTCACAAGGTTACGACAGCAGGCACTAGGTCAGAGAACGTCATCGCCGTGTTAGCTCCAGTCACCCCAACGGACAGTAATTGTATCACCCGTAATAGCAGCACCTGCCCCAATGCAGAAATGACTTGTTGGGAACATGGGCAAAGCCTGCCGAGAGCCTCGGGATCGGCTTGGGGTGATAGGAGGAACTTGGGCACAGCGTAAGCATGCCCGCATATGTGGGGCTACTGGACCAGCATAATCGTCATGTTGCTGACTGTTAGCGCTTCCTGAAGCTGATGGGCATCTCTCTCAGGACGGCGATGAAATGGTCCACAGACTGGTATAGCACGACATATCCTGCGTCGCGAGATGATTTTCCGTTCTGGACGTGCTTGGACACCAGGTTCTGAGCTTAGCTTAGAGATGCAGATAATAAGGGCGCAGCTGATAAGTTGACCTACCTGGCCGTGCTGCTTCCGGGTCGGGCTCGCCGTCCCGAGTGAACAAAGCATCGGCGTATAACGCTCTGCCCATCGTACCCCACGGGCTCCCGGTGCTGCCCAACAGTCGATCAGACTGACGTTTACGTTACGCTGCAGCAAAGTTATCCAAATATATGTCAGTTGATGGGCCGCAACTGCTGTCTATAAAACCACTTGCAGCCCATTTGCAACGTAACCAGGAAGCAAAATGCTTTGTCACCAAAAATGCATTTAGGTGGAGTGCATTACCTGGACAAATATTGAGTATCATTCTTTAAAGATGAACTTGAAGACACTCCCAGAGGTGTCAAGTTATCCGACTTCCTTCGATAACGAAGTCGTTTTGGCTCTAAACCAAGCATTCAACCCTGTTTCTAGCATTCCTCATAGCAGTCATGAAAGTGCTATTCCGTATGCCTAACAAATCGAATCGTAGCAGTAATTCAGTGCGCATTCCGGATGGATGCGCATGCATCAATCTACATCTTACGCTCCAAATGGTAATCTAAACGGAGAAATCAAATCATCGATAAATAATTGAAAGTGGAAGGCGTGTGCAAAACTTATTGTGCATGTTTCGTATAAATGGAATCGGAGGGGTTACGGCCAACGGGCAGCCAGATAAAACAAATCATGTCAGCTTATGAGATATAACGTATGAAATCAATTACTTGGGATCTACATTCAGACATCCAAACTTAACCGATTGGGAATGGACAGCGACCAGGAAGGCGCACACTCGACATATCTGGAAGTTTTTTTATACTTATGAAGGATTGCTGCTTTACTTGGTTAGAATTCTAAAAGACGAAATACGTTATGTCTTCCAAAAGTACGTACTTTAACCGAACCACAACTGGTGCTGACCCTAATTGACCTGTTGACTCTTATGCGTAACATTGACCGGTCAACGCAACACAGCAAACGTTGACCGCCCACCTTTGCCCCAGGAGTGAAAGTGTGAGCACATGTCTATAGGCATCGGGCCCTATTAGTGGTGTGACCCAGTCTCAATAACAAGGTCGACCGCCAATATGAAATCCATCCAGCTCGGGCTTAGGAACATAGCCGTGCAAGTACATGCGACTGTAGTTCATAAGCACATCTACCCATAAACGTAAAATAGTTTATAGCGCGTGCAAATATCGCCGCGCTTGGTAGATTTGTTTGCCATCCTTTGCGCCCTTGCGGCGCCACTGCCCTAGGAGCCGGGCAGCTCTTATCCTTGTCAGCGTGCTGCCCAAAAGGTACAAAGTCCAATTGCACTGCTTTTAACATATAGGTATATATGTCTAAGTATTAGATTGGAGTTACGCCGATTTGCTTGAAGTTGAGCCCGTCATTGATCGATGGTTTCGCTGGTTGACACTCAGGCGGGCGCAAGTAGCTGAATAAGACCATCATCAGAAGGCGGGAAGCGAGCCATTACGTATCCATCGCATTCTGAGGTATGCACTTTAGGGGGTGCTATTTCGGGATGGACTTGTGTTGATCGACTTGGAGTGGGACCGCTTTGGCTGAAAGTGGGAAGTGTTTAAATCCAGATTCCGTATCTTATCCATGTGTCACTGTAGGTGTCTTAGGATGGCCAGGAGCTCTTTGCTCCTGGTGGCCCTTGTGGGCCTGGCTGCCTTGCGGGCGGCCGTTGCCCAGTACCCACCACCCGCCCGCGGCATGCTCAAGTGGTGCAGCATCAACAATCGCACAGTCAACGCTTGGGCTTGCAATCTGGCTGCCAATACTCCCACGGCTTGCGAGGTGGGTTGCTTAGGGTGCTGCTGGTCGCGGGAGTTACCGAGGGTGACAGGAATTAAAGCTGCGACCCACTGCGCCAATAGTAAATACAGCAGTCATGGTATGTGCTTCGTATAATATTTTCGGCATTTTCCCTTCTTACCTGTTAATGCCAACTGGACCTAAGAATCGAAGCATACCATGACAAAAGCAAGTTTTTTGAGGGTCGAAACGGGGACTCTTTACCCT
Source organism: Volvox reticuliferus (assembly GCA_019650235.1). Taxonomy (NCBI): domain Eukaryota; kingdom Viridiplantae; phylum Chlorophyta; class Chlorophyceae; order Chlamydomonadales; family Volvocaceae; genus Volvox; species Volvox reticuliferus. Next base: position 680,595 of record BNCP01000011.1, on the reverse strand, counting down.
ATGTACTTAACTTAGTAGAAAACATTTAACGTGGCACAGCTTAATTTATGCGTCTTGGTTTGCGCGCCGAATTTTACCTCCCTCAATTCCCATCCCGGCCTCCCTCGGATTCGCAGACTAGCGATCTTTGGGCCACGGATGGTGCCGAGTGTGCGGTTCCGTTCACTGGCCCGCCAGTAGCATCTGAGACGTTCAAGTTTCAGGACACTTGCCGCTACCAGGTGGCCCGCGTGCCGCTGGTCTTTACTACCACGCGCACCCAAGGCGCTGTCCTTATCATCTTTAAGGATTACTCGGATAACATATACTTCACCGTTCAGCTGGATGGCACATCACGCATTGCCGGCCAGGTCGATGGCCAGTGGCTGTACACGGAGCCAGTTATCCCTGGCGCCGGCTCCCCTTCTGCCGCCATCTACTTCTGGGACTCGCCCCCGGACACCGCCTCTCCAATTATCTCACAGGCTCAGCTGGTTAACCTCATGACGGAGGACCGCAACTCCTTCAAGCGCTGGTCTTGCTTCACCTACCGCGCCAACACCAACAACATCTGCGCGCCTGGGTACCTGCTCAATAGCCTGGGTGCCTGCACTCCTGCCGTCAGCAGCCCGCCGGCCATCTCCTCCAAGAGCCTGGCCGCCACCCCCACTGCTAACCTATACATCTCCGTTACAGTGAATGTGGTTAAGTTCGGCGTATCCACTCTAGGCGCGGCTGACACCGGCTTCTATTGCGGGGACCCGCGTCTTGACCTGCCCCAGCGTATTGCCACGTTGACGCTGAACACCACCAACAATGTCCTGCGCCTGTCAGACATCCCAGGCTTCGACCTTCCACCGAACTGCGCATTCACCCAGCGCCCGCCGTCGCCGCCCCTGCCACCATCGCCCCCGCCAGCGCCCCCGTCGCCCCCACCACCATCGCCCCCGCCGCCCCCGCCGTCTCCTCCGCCGTCGCCGTTGCCACCGTCGCCACTGCCGCCATCCCCCCCTTCGCCCATGCCACCGGCGCCGCCGACAACGCTGTTTTCCGCCGCCCTGTTCATTTACCACCCCGGCCGCCCCACCCCCTTCAATGACAATGATATTGCGAAGGTCGTCACGTTGATGCGATTTGCACTTGGCTGTGGTGGTTTAAACAACGACTACTCTAAGTGCCAGAAGTCACCACCGTACTCGACCATTAGTCAGATCAACAACGCGGCTTTCCCGCTGTACACCATGATGGGCGTGAAGATGTTCTTCGATGGCATGTATGATGGCAACGGCAATCTGAACCCCGTGACAGACCGCCTGCGGCTGGCAGAAGATTCCGTCAAGCACATGTTCAACACCTTGGGCACCCGGGAAATCTGGTATCAGCTGGCCGCCGACCAGAGCATGGGCGGCCTCTTCCTGTACTGTAACGCTTACATGTCGCTGGAGACGGTTATTAACGGCACGGCGTACCAGCAACCAAATTTCGTTGACAATGCCGAGTACGTAAACGTCGGCGCGCGCTACGTGTGCCCGGCCATCCAAGGTGGTATTGGTGGTCCGAACTGGCCCAACATTACCATTCCGCCGTACATTCCCGACGATATCGTCGGCATGCCCGGTTATATCCGCCTGGGCAAGATCCCATCGAACCCCGGCTACAAGCGCCGCATGTGCGATTATGAGGCCCTGTCTCAGCCCTACCCGGTGCAGTGTCTGGCCCCGCCGCCGTCGCCACCCCCCAGCCCGAGTCCCCCGCCGTTGCCCCCATCGCCGCCTCCGGTGCCCCCATCCCCACCAACACCACCCTCACCACCGCCGCAGCCTTCTAGCCCCTCGCCACCGCCGCCGTCGCCTGATGCGCAGTACTGCACTGTCCGTTTCAGCGTGGTGTCGACCTCCCCACGCTTCTATAACCGTCTCCCTGAGTGCTCCAACTTGGCCACCACTGTGGGTGGGTTGTTTACGCAGTTCGTGACTATCCGCCAGCCGGGCGTCTTCAGCTGCTTTTCCAACACCTCAACCGAACTGACTGTCACTGCGGACCTGCTCAACGTCGCCTCCACTCAGCAATTCCTCTACAACCTGGGCAGTAACTCCGCCTTGTACAATGTCATCGCTTCTGGCCTGAGCCTGATCTGCGGCGACTTCTTCAATGCCACTGCTAACTGCACGGCCGGCACTGCGCCATTGACACCAATCGTTATCCTCCACCCCTCTGGCGTCAACGTCACCGTCGCTTATCCCTTCGTCCTGAGGCCAGGCGACGTGCTCTTCCCCAGCAACGTGCCTGCGGCCTACGCTTGCCCGCCGCCGCCGCCTTCGCCGCCAGCCCCGCCGAGCCCCTTGCCACCTGCGCCGCCGCCAAGTCCTCCATTGCCACCACAGCCGCTGCCGCCACCGACCCCCAACCCTCCCCCCCCGCGACCTCCACCGGGTTTCACCTTCCAGATGTCTGTGTTGAACGGCGACATCAACGATGCCATTACCAATTGCGGCCGCTATATGTCTTGGATGAACGCCATGATGGCGTCTTTTGAGCGCACCGGAACCATCCGCCGTGTCAATCCTGACGCACCATACTGCAACCGTCCCGCCTCCGAGACGATTCTGAAGCCCGAGCTGTCGTCGCCAGCGGATGTCAACTTCCTGTATGTGTACCTGACCGTGCCGGGCACCGTTGGCGTCTTCGTGCGTGATGGTGGTGTTCCCTGCGGCTCCATTGTGCGCCTGTACAACCCAACTGGTGGCGTCTTCCTCGACTACAGGTGCAACGCCAACGTGACCGACCTGAGGGTGACGGATCTATGTTGCCCGTCGCCGCCATCGCCGCCACCGCTGCCACCGTCGCCGCTACCACCGTCGCCGCCATCGCCACCAGTCCCGGTCGTATCGCCACCGCCGCCGAATCCACCACCACCATCGCCGCCACCGCCGGCTCCGCCGCCACCCTCTCCGCCACCTCCGGCCCCTCCACCGCCATCGCCGCCGCCGCCGTCGCCACCTGGGCCCCTTCCCCCGTCGCCGCCACCTCCCTCGCCACCCCCGCCGTCGCCTCCTCCTCCCGCTCCCCCGCCGCCATCACCGCCACCACCAGTCGTCCGCGTCTCGCCGCCTCCTCCTCCTAAGGTCAACTCCCCACCACCTCCACCGCCCCCGAACCGCCGTCCACCGTGGCCGCCGCTCCCTGCTAAGAATGCCGCCCTCCCACCGCCGCCGCCGTACGCCAACATCACCTGGAACCCGTCGACTGATTTGGAAATCCGCACGTACGAGATCTTCGCGCCGTACACTGCTGTAGGCAACAAGGCTACCTTGGTCACTGAGCGCACGACGGTCTTCTGGCTGTGCCCGGCGCTCAAGGCTGCGCTGGCAGATCAGCTGGGTATCCCGATTTCCTTCAAGCCGCACCCCCAGGGCATTGCTTGCTCTGATTACTACACGTTGCCTAAGGCTAAGGGCATCTACTACCGCGTCACTGTTGCCGCACAGACCGAAGGCCACCTTGCGCTGTTGGATACAATCCAGAACGGCGGCGACTTCGTCTTCCAATCCAATATGGTTTGCGGCAGCCAGATCCGTGTGGGCATGGGCGAGGCGCCGCGCGGCAAGATCGTGCCAGTGCCGCCATCACCATTCGACCCTAAGTCTCTGGTGGATCCATACGTGTACCTGTTAGGTGGCAAACAGTCGCTGGGTTTCTGCCTGAACACGCTCTGAATGCAGAGCCACTAAGTGTTTGGGACAAAGACAATAGTAGGCACTGCGCTAAGCTAAGAAGGGAGGAACGGTTTGGGTTTTTTCATGCAGCGGGCACATGATTGTCGTCACCTACTCTGCATTAATGAGGGTCTTTAGAAAAGGGCTGCTCAAATTGGAAAGCGGCTTTTTGAGGGGTATTGGGTGAGAGCGGGGCGATGCAGGGGTCCCTGAATGCGGCGAGGAGATGATGGAGGCGAGGAGGACTATTGAGGCGAGGAGGACATGCAGGCGGTGCAGTAGTGCTGTTCGGGCGATTGTACAAAGCTCCAGCGGCTAAAGTCAGTGAAGTTATTACGATGAGCTGTTTGGCTTCTCGATTGTATGATGGTGCGCGATATCGCAGGTCTGGCGCACCGTGTGTCTCGTCTAGCGGGCGTCTAGCGTGGCGCAACAGCAGGGCGATCGCTTAAATGACAGCGCTCACCACGCTTTTGTCTGGACCCAATTGATCTTCTACTCTTATTTATTCAACGTTCAATTCGTACGCGCCTAGTTGGACGTGCATTTCCTTTTAACTGAGAAATGCAAACTCGCGTCTCCCGCACGACTAGCATTTGACTGGCGCGGTAGAGCCAGGTTGATTGGTCCTATGTAACGCGTAACCGCGCGGGTTTTACTTGCTTGCCTTCCGTGTACCCTGGGGTGATGTTCGCTGCCCTACTGGATCCAGTCCGTTCCCTGGGCCTGTCTTGTGTGCGAACTTGACGCAGGATATGCAAGTCTAAGTCACCTTATGGCAAGGGTAACTCGCTTGTCGATGGGCAGGGAAGGCTTCCCTCGCTCTTGCGCCGGAACAGATACGTTTGGGTGGTAACCAAGGGGCTTCTGGGTTTAGCAATGGAAATTGACATGTAGGCGATTGCCTCAGAAGGTTTTAACGGGACGAAGTTGAGAAACGCTCCAATTCACGGCTCGTTCAGCTACGATGGTAGCAGAAGACTCGTTGGAAGGTATCGTAATCTAAACTCCGTAGGCCCAATCAAGGAACCGTCAACGCACATCAAGACTCAGAGGATTCAGCCCATGAAGGCAATTGCAGTTTATTGTCGCATATATCAGCTGCTACCGCGGAGCGATGGTTCAGCTGGCTATTCATGATAACTTTCATCTCTTGTCCGACCCGGACTAATGGAAAAGAAAAACTAAAAAAACCAGGATCCAACTGCCAAAAAGGCGGGAAATACAATTTAAAAGTTGATTACTCCGACTTTGGTCACAGCGGTTCCAATTATATGCTTTATGCAACAACACTCATGATAAAAGTTCGAGTGCTTTGTCCAACACTTGACACATACACGCGGGGCGCGCAGTTGAGCATAACCGCCTCGCAATCTACCACGCAAAGGTTTTCCGGGGTAGCCTTCCATCGAGTATGTGTTTCATCTAAAGCACTGGCCGGTTATTTGGCTGGCTCGAATGAAGTGCGTTTGAAACCATTAACGCAAAGCGCCAGAAGTATTATTGGACCACCAACCACAGACTAGCCACTCCAAATTATGATGAGCAAATATTTGTGCGTGCAATATCGGTGCGATAATGCACATGCAAGGCGCCATTTACGTATGTTATTTGAAGGATAATACTCATTGTTAGCAGACATTTCATCTCGAGTTTCAGGTATTTGTCGTCGTATCCGATCCTGAAATGTAAAAGCATCGGACTCATTTCACTTAGGAAACTTCGCGACGCGCGGGCATAATGTGTTACATGTGTAAATGGTACCCAAAGACTGTTGCCACATTACTCCATTACTCCAGTCACAGTTCAGGAAAGGGTCGCTCACACTCCGGACCGCGGCTTCAGACCTTCAGTGCCTAACTCCCAATCTCAGGCTTTGTCTGCACATTTTTCAGGCAGCATGCACGCTTCAAGATGTCGTTCCTGACAGCTCCCGTTCTTCCTCCCCCGTTCTTCCTCTCTTTCCTGTATGACGGGCGCTCCGTCCGCAACGACCGCCTTGTCAAGGTGAATTACATCGGCCTGTGGTCAAAAATAAATCCACCCCCTGGGCATCGTCGAGTCCTGGTGAATGCCGACCCAACTTCCGAAGGCGATGGACTGAAGGAACAACTACCGGAAATGCGAACCATATGCGAACCACGGATCAAACTAAACCGATGGGACAGTCGCCGTCTCAACTGGGAGACCCTCCACGACGATGTTGAATTTGATTGCGTTGACCTCTCTATCTTCCTTAGTGACCTGCGGGAAGGCAGCCACCACCGCAGTGGTGATGCGACGACGTACTGTGACACAAGACCTTACCTATGAGCATCCGCATGGTAAAATCATACGATATTACGCAGTCGAAGGAAAAGTTCAAATTCTTATTCGGCCAAATTTTGATGTGCGCTTTCGAAGCTGTCTTCAGTATTCTTTAGTCTCCTCTAGTCAGTCGGAAATTTGCAATAGCTTCTACCCGCAGCTTCTAACCCTGTCCAATTTGACGACTCTCCTCACATGACCATTACTATCCATTCACACTGCCCGGCGAACGTCTTCGCTCTTCGTGCCCACACCCAATTGCACGGCCCGCCGCTCAACGTTTCTAGAAATTATCTTCACGAGAAGGGCTAAAGCGTTCCAACGTTCCCTTCAGCCCTTCTCACCCCTCCTGCCCCGTCCTTCCCTGTCTCTCACGCTTTACCTTAATAAACTCTGGCCGCGCGCGAATGTCCTTGCCACTCGCTTGGAGGTACTTCCGCGTCTTTTCTAGCACTAAAACCGCCGTTTGCACCGCGCCGGCGCCAATAGCAGTCAAGAAAACTGGCCGCTCCTCTTGCAACCGTGCGGCGAGGACACCGGCGGAACGCTATATGGCGGACCATCGACACATGGATGAGGGCGGGAAATAAACGGAGCCAGAGTCAGCAGTCTATTCACTTGCAGTTCGACTCCCAGTTCGATCCCATTGCTCCCATCACCCATCCACGTGTGTACCTCGCCCGGAAGCCCAGCAGCGCTCGACCGTGTTCCTTCCATAACCCATAACCCATAACCCAGCTTAAAGCCCTTCATCATCATCCGGCTGCGCTCGGACTTGCAATCTCTTCCGTTACTCAATGTCATCGCTAAAGCCCATCAGCCCCTCTTACGCACCGTCGGTACGCTGGCCCCGCGGACATGCATCTCAACCGCATCGGCGGGCGTGGACGCCAAGGCCTGCAGCAGTTGCGGATGAGTTCCGGAGTTCTGGAACACCCATCGAGTGAGAGACGAGTCCATACCCACGTAGTACCCTTCCACACCCGCGTAGTGCATCCAACAGCAGCATCATTTCAGAGGAGCGGTTACGGCATGGGGTGGGTCTCAACAAGAACAACAACAACAGGATTTAGGCGGGTTCCCGCTTACACGCTACAGCGGCTACATAATGCACATGGTTCACTTGACCCTTGCCATGCTCTCCTCGCTAAGACCTGTTGTATTTCCCTCAGGACATAGGACACCCCGTAAACTGGTCAAATATCGAGCTGTCCCCTCAGGAGGAAGGAAAACCCAAAATTCACGACCATTTTTTCACAACCAAATGCGCACTTTGTGCAATTTGTTGTGAAGCCGTGTCGTGCCATACCTCGCCGTTGCTGGTGGCAGCTAGCTTCAGGACTACTCCTCGCAAAGGCCTGTTATCGTCCATACGATCCAGCTCAACGAAGATGGGCTGGAAGGAAATGTCCTTGTTCTCTGCCATCAGATAGCTACGACCTATCGCGATCGCCTGGTGAACGTAAGTGTAAGTGCACGTGTGGGGGGTTGTTACCTATTGAATAGGGCCCGACGTTGGTCAGGGGGAGCTGCCAAGCCCCCAAAACAAAAATCCCAAGCTTTCATTCCCCTCTTACACGAGGAGGGCAGTGAGGGGATGGCATATGGATAGCCACCCTGTGCTCCCAAATTTAGATGGGGGAAACCTATGTAATCTCTAACATGCTCGGGTGGATCTGGCGGCGGTAACCTTGCAGGTTTCCGGTCGGGGCCTAGCGCGCACAAAGATACAACGACGCGCATTCACGATAGGACCTACAAAAGTATTTCATGGGCTCTACCGCTAGTATGGGCAGGGTTAATGTGCAGGGCGAAGGATTTGCGAGGGGCTTGGTATACCGCCAATGCTCTGCGGTACATACCTTGACGGCTAAATTAGTACATTTCGGGCCGAGGCACGCCACCTCTGTAAGCGCGCCTTCTCGTATACTGTGAGCAATTTTGCCCGCGACGGCCTGCACTTTCCCGTTCGCTGCGACCTACGGCGATGTCATAGTGTCGGAAGGCGGCTGCAGTTGGCCATCGCTAAGGTGCTGCAGGACGACAGAACCGACCTTAATCCTAATCGATTTGGACGAAGCAGGCTCAACCGGCTTGTCGGCGACTTCGGGAACCGACTCGACTGTCTCATTGACCGATTGCATTATCACCATCCGCGCCTTGGGAGCTGCTACGATAGATCGTAATCCTTTTGCATGCATATTACCACTGGCAATGCCCGACGCATTTCGTGCCAAGTAGGGATGCGCACTCGATGTCCCTAGAAGCAGAGCGTGCGAGGCCAATGCCGTAAGCTGAAATTTTTGAAATTTGCAATCTTGATGCGCTTACCATTAAATCGTGATGTGATGACGCTTCCGCTTGGCCGGCAGGAGCTCAGCGGTCCACGGTGCACGCAAAACGAACCTGACATTTTCCTAGTAATGTCAATTACTTTAGGTATTGCCTATAGTATACAGGCGTTATTACTACAAGAAAATTTTCATCGGCTGAGTTTTCTCTCGACCGCCGTCGTACATCGCCTATCTCTCTGCTTCCCGTAATTTTATTTGAACACCAATAATAGCATACTATATCTATCCAAATTTGTAATCAAAATATCTTCTAACATTACTTTATGATAAACGGCGCACATCTGTTCATTGATGGCTTGTGGCCCACAATATCCCTAGCTGCCGTACATAAGGCAGCGGCCACATTGCTACGCTGCAGCTGGGCCCTGCGCTGCCCACCTAGCGCTTGCACATATCTGTGGAATGTTACCATAGCAGTAAGCGTTTGGCTCAACTGCGCAGCATGAATCTGACTAGTTCGGCGATTCAGTCGGGTGCCACTGCTAACTCGTTTTAAGGCCACAGATAGGGTCCGGTGAACTCGTTTTGATGTCCCGTCTTGTCCATTATTCAGTAAGGAAAGGCTCCTCTTTTTAGCTTCCCCCTTGGGAGTATTTCAGCTTCCCCCTTGGGTGCCTGTACCCCTGCTGAGTCAATTAATAATGGCACCCTCATCATGATGCGAGGCGTGTCAACTCCTATCCTTACGGACCCACCCACCCTCCTCGCCCCCTGTTGTCCAACTAATTAAGACTCGAGAGTATCGAGATACGAGTCCCGAGAGCCCCATCCACTGATCAGCAGAAGAGAACGTAGAAAGTGCCTTTTTGTTTACTTAATCATACATAAAAGTGTCCGCCGTGAACTCTAAACCCTAAGTGTCCGCCGCTCACGATGGAGTGGCGAAACAGAAGCCCCCTTGAAGCTGCCACCCAACAGGGCACTGCAAATAGACGAGTCTCCTCGTCTTCTGAGTCCAAACATCAACAGGCTCCTCCTGCGAAGACGCAAATACCCACCCCCACCCATGCAGGGTGGTACAAGGCTACAACCGATGTATCTAATGAGACGGCCACAAGCAGCTGCAGGGACCCAAATCTCACCGACAAATGGACGAACGAACAATCAGGACTCCCTGCAGACTGCCATAGCCGCCTTCCCCTCCTGATAAACAAATCTCCTCCGGTGCTCACCACTTAAGACGTTGTGGTGGCCCCACGGGGCCTTTTCGTCTTCCGCTATAGAACAATGACGCAGCTACGACATGGTGGTCTCTTTCCCCCATAGTGACTCCCGGTCGCCCCCCGCACACATACACACACAACCGGACCGCCCCACTACATGCACACATCCGTATGGCATATTCCCGGAATACACTGGCTGCAGACACGGATTGAGCTGTTCGGGAGGAAGCGCGGGCGGCAGCTTGCCCAATCTGCAAAGCTCCCCTTGGACTGCTGTAGGCGCGGCCGGCCTCCACCGCGGGACTCCCCTCACCCCCTCCGAATCCCAGATAGTTCGATCCCGTGGTGGCTCTTCGTCATATAATAATGACAGCCCAACCCCGCCCAAATGCCTCCACCCACTGAGAGTGCAAAGAAAGTAAGCTGTTGCGTTGACGAACATTTAGTAGCAGCACAGCGCCGGGCTCAAAACTTGCAGGGTGTATAGCTGCCCCTGTGCCTCCTGCTTGGCGAGGCGTAGGGGCGCAGGAATGTCTGCACCTCCTTAACTGCTCTGCGGTTGCTCTGTCCTATTCTTCAACCTGTCCTGCGCCCCCACTCCATTTGCTGGCCGCATATCGTCGAGTACCCAAAGCAACCCACACGCCGCATCGTACAAATTATTTTGTAGAAATCTAAATGCCGAATCTGTTCTGCCGTATCTGTATCAAATGCCCACCCAAAATCTATGCAACTCCGTTTTCGGCCAGTAGACAAAACACATGACAACAATATTTAAGCCACACCTATATATCCATGGCAGACACGACAGCTAATGATTAAATGTTCTCCACTACCAAAGAGAACTTGACTGCGTTCAAGTCGCGGCCGTTCTTGTGCACCTGTGAAATGGCCGACATGATAGCAGAAAGGCCGGGGAGTCAGGTTAGATAATCCAAGCTGAGATAAGCCCAGGGAGGGGCTCGCTGCGGGCAGACCATCACATAGTCAACTTCGAGCTTGCCATCATGAGGTCAGCGTCGCCAAACACCACCAGGCGTGCCACGCGGTTGTTCAGCGATACGTCACGGGCTCACATTTTCAACATGACATAGATTCCCCTTCCTCCTCCCTCGCCTGTCCCACGCCTTCCTGAACCTGGCATCCCGATTCTTCCAAACTTCTCTTCTTCCCTACAGCTCTGCCGGCTTGCTTCAGCAGCAGCAGCACCCCAATAGCACCTATACCCCATATACCTGCCTGCCCGGATATGAAGTTACCTGCACGAAGGACGGCATGGCCCGAATGTCCTTGCGGTCTTGCTCCAGGTACAACCGCGCGTTGCCAATGGCCAAAACTGCATTGGATACGGCATCGATGCCGATTGCGGCCAAACATACAGAACGCTGCTCACGGACCCGGGCAGCCAGAGCTCCGGCGACGACCTGCGGGTGCAAGGAGATGCAGAGGCGACCCAACGATGGAGTGTTCTCCAAAGGACAAGCCGAGCAATGTCGTGAAAATGACGGATGCGGTGGCGGCACCGGCTGCGACAACCGCTGCGACCGGAAGCCCATCCGGTGCAGGCAGACAGACGCGCAGCCTTGTTCATAGCTTCAGCCCGCGCAACAGCCATAGCTACACACAGTCGAGACCAGAAATGTCGCCGTGCGTATGTCCAAGGCCTGACCGTGCTGTGCCTCCGCAGATGTGCTGATGTTTCAACCTTCATGCTCACAAACACCCCATGCGGCATGCGGCATGCGGAGCTCCACAGCCGACAAGTCCCCCGTGCATCCGGGATCCTCTACAATCCGAAATCCAAAATAGTCCTCATCACAATACGTGCGGTTGTGTGTTGCGTCTTTACCGGTCCGAGCCTTGGGACATCCCGTGCTAATTGCACAACGCCATAACCTTTCCTTCTACCCCTGGCTAGCTGGCTGCTGTCCCACCTTCCTGCCCCATCCTCTGCCCCCTGTCCCTGTGCACGTGTGGGATCAAACCCTCGTCGGTAAAACCAATCGAAAGATTTACAAAGAGTATTCCCCACCACCAGCCAAAGAGCCAATCCCCATCAGCCCGTACAGCCCAAGGTGGCCCCCCCTCCTCACCTGCGGCTTGCTTTGAGATCCGATGGGCATCTCGACGTCATCGACGGTGGAGATGGGGGCCCGGGACTGTCGGGGCAAGGTTCATGGCATCAGCGGCAGGTGCGGGGATAGCCATTAACTAACAGGACGGCATTGGCGGTCGCAGCACACAGCAGATGCCTCCTGTCGAAAACCCCGTAAAAGCTCGGGAGCTACACATCAGCAGCTGCACAGCATAAGACCCATATAATCATTTGTATGTACCCTCTTTAGCCTTCGATGAAAACGATTGGAGCGCCCATAGCCCTGACTTTAAGAGTGGGAAGCGCTATCCTGTCCTCTTTGTGCCACCGCACCAAAACTGCATGCGCCAACCGGATGTATGCGAACTTGGTCTTACCTTGGTCTTGGCCATGTACAAGGCAAGGCTCTTCTTTGAGCGATCAGAGTCCCGGAAAGCGGGCTGGAAAGACAAATCCATGTTATCGTTGGTCAAGTAGGTGCGGCTGATCGCGATAGCCTGTCGGGAAATAGAGATGCGGGTCCGAGGAAATTGCGTCTCAGGATCACTGTGACGGTATACTGACCGTGCCAAAGGCGAGGGCGATCCTCAGGGCACTGCTTAAAGACACGAGATGTACTTATTCCTTAAGAAGGCTCAATAACGACCTGAAGAACACATGGCTTTACGGCGGAATAGGCTTTGGGCGTAATGTGTTTCGCTCCCGCCGAAACCGCAGCAGTTGGCCCGGAATCCGGCCAGTCAAATCTATGTCAGGAAAGCTTCAACAATACAAGTCCGTCAGTGATGATCCTTGAAAATTACGCACAGATGCCGAAAGGTTTGATCTCTAACGCTAGGGAATATTTGCATCCTGAGTTCAGGTCAATTCCGTGAACACAACCACCAAGAAAAGTAAATCGTTAGCAGAGAGGCACAATTGCGCATTCCATGCTTAAGGGCGCATATTGAGGCCTGTCACAGACTTGCTGTAGCATACCTTGACGGCAAGGTTGATGCACTCGGCGCCGATGCACAGCGCTGCAGGTGGATCACCGTCTCGGGCACTGTGGGCTATTTTCCCAGCAATAGCCTTAACGTTGCCCTTCGCAGACACCTGCACCGACGAACTTGTCCGTTGTGAGTTGGGTCACTCGTCCAGACGGCCCGCTATAGGAGACCTTAACACTCAAAATAGAGCTCCGAAGCTCACCTTAATGAAGTTTCCATTGCTAATGTCAAGCTCCAACGGCGTCCCAGTCGCCTCCGGGACAGGCTCAATGACCCCAAGGTCCTCCCCCGGAGTCACTTCGTCAGTCTCCATCGCAGCCATCTCTCAACCAGATTTCACAGCTAAAGCCCTGGTGACACGGTAATATGACGACGACGTGAACTTCGTCGCCAGAAATTATGCCAGATCTTCTAGCCGTAGCAGGTTCTACCAGCCTGTTGTAGGTAATGAATTAAGGACGTATGCAACAATAGAATATATGCCGATATCAGAATTATGTAACTTATATTCGATGACTGTTATAGTCATTCCATGGCTTGTCCGGACAAACCGCTGCAACGAACATTTACCTGAAAATAAGCTATGCCAAATGTTCAAAACGAAATGCATGCGATAAAATGTCATGTCAATTACTTGCATTTCATGTGTTGGCAGTCTCAATGGATGTTCCTTGGTTTCGATGACACACGACGGCGGCCTTGCCTTACGTCCACAATCGCAAGCCAAGCCCACCAAGTGAAACTTCATCAAATATGGTAACTGTAAAAATAAGAGGTAATAACGCTGTCATTCCTCAGCCTTTAAAGACATTATAAGGTATCTGCTATGCGGCCTTGCTTAGGCTGCCGATTTTCCGGCCAGGTTCTGACAAAATGATTTATAAAAATTACACTTGTTTTAATACTCCGTTCTCTCCATGGTCCAGCAAGGTAAGTAGCGTTCCACTCCGTACCGTCTTTCTATCCAGCGTTCTCGCTGTCCGACGCACATACAGTCAGAGATCACATACGTACACAACAATTAATTCATACCTTGAAGTTCTTACAAGTAATAATACTTACGCGGCAACACTTTTATTCCACCACAGGGCTAACGCTGCCTCTCGGTACTCGGGTGGCCAGGAATACACCCTTCCGCGACTGCAAACCTTCGCAGCGCCTCCTCTGCCATTTCATCGCAGCGCACGGTCAAGTCTGCAGCGACCAGCGCGGCGGGGAACAGCACAAATTATAAACCTGTTTCAGCACATAAGGTCCGAAGCCATGGCACTGCAAAAACTGCAAACAGCAGGTCGTATCTTGCGTGCACGCAGGCGTACGAAGCAACAACCCCAAAGGCAACCACCCGGATCGTCTACAAGCAGCTGCTCAACCTGAGTCCGACAGGCAGCTACGTACCAGTTGATTACCTTTTCCGAGAGCTGGCCACCACTGATTTCGATACGCAAGTCATTAGTAGTACGAAATCCCTACCGACCCAAATTCACCTCACCCGGCATCTTCCCGACATGTTCCGCCGCCGGACTCGTTTGGATTTTCTTTTTTAAAATATTTACGCGGGCGATATTTTTTCGTGGTATATACGTACATCTAACCTAATACGCGACTGTTCCGTTCCTGATTAGGCAAGGTCAGGACAGCCCTGGCCGGCCCAGCCAGACGGAATGACGCCGCCGAATACTAGTCCCCTAGTTGGTACATGGGACTCTGTACATTCTTTATTGTCGTACATCAACCCAAAGTCGCCGCCCCAGTGCCTACGCGTGTTGTTTATAGTATCCAGTGGAGAGTGGATCTTTTATAACATAATGATGTGCGGTTGGTGGATCCACTCAACGGATCCAGAACTCGTCGTGAGAGCGCCTCATCTCCCAAATCTGCACCACTTCCAATGCCTGACCCGCCGCACCTGACATGTGTCGCAGCCTGCTCACCGGAACCCATTGCGCACCGTCGGCATCATCTCCAGGAATCGGTACGGCATCCGGCTCGAAGCTCAGCGCCGCCACCTGGTGGGTGACCCAAGCATCGGTCGAGTTATTTATATGTCCTCTTCAAGCAATCATTACAGCTTTGCACGTCATGTGTGTGCTATGTGTCAAACAAAGTGGGTACCTGTCGTGTGTGTATCGTATCGCCCTGATGCCGTACTGCATACCTCAATCACGGCGTAATGAAACTGGATCCGCCCGTCCGCGTCACGAGACATCACGTCAACTGCTGCGAAGGGGATGGGGCCATTAGCTAAGCTCCAGATGCCAGCTGCCGGGGCCGATGAAACACATGCGGCTGACGCCGACGCCATCACTCCCCCCGCCGCGTCACTCGCCGCAGTCGTGGCTGCAGCAGCGCCAGTTCCGGCGTGGCTGCCTGCACCAGACGTACCGTACACCCCGCCACGCAGACGCAGCCCAGCTTCCTCCTCAACTTCGCGAGCTGCACAGGCCGCGAGGGTCTCACCTGTGAAGGTTTGGAATGCCGTACATTGAAGTTAGGTATGGTAAGCATCTTAGGTTAGGGGTATGATTATGCCTGTTTATCTATATGTGAGCGCCAGGCTGGGGAGTCAGTGGACGCCGAACCCGGCCTGGAGACGTCGCCAATAAACAGTCTGGCGAAAGATCAGCAGATCATTTACATGGAATAAGCTCCGGGACCATGCGTAAATGGTTTCGGAGGCGGAGCCCCATCTTAAAGCTGTGCGCTCCCGAGGTGACCACCCCCTGCTTACACAGGGATATGGGATACCTAGGGATATGATGCATGCGAGCATACGACCATGTGGCAATATGCCGCCTGCCAAATGCTAAAAAGTGGTAAAGAGTAGGAGTTTCATTTATCGCAAAGGTCTGCCAAAACTTCAGGACCCGTTCACCCGATGTTATTGCACATTGTGTACGGCACAAGTACGGGACAAGCCCTGCCATCGCTCACCTAGCTCCAGTGAGCCTCCGGGAAAGCACCACCGGCCTTTGTCAGGATTTTTGGCCCGCCGTACAAGCAAGATCTACAAGATCCAGCGATTCAGCACAAGGGCCCCGACCGCGAGGGCCGCGAGGGCTTTGGAGACTTTTTGTACGTCGGACTTCGCAGCGACCATTGGACAAAAGCTTAAATGGCTTCCGTTTCCGTACTGGAACCAATAGATGCGTTAGGTCATGCCACGTAAGCAAGTGTTTTCTTTGTCGACCGTGCATTGGGGTGATGTGGCCAGAGTACGTTATCTGCCGTTGGCAATCATGCATTTAGCATAAACGCAGACATGGTCAAGATGCTGTGCCTGGTTATGTGCCGTTGGTTTGCTGGCTTCCATCCCTCCGTCCACCTTTCTGAAACTCCCTGGTACCCGGTAAATGTCCATCATCGCCCCCGGGAAATCAAAGACTGCTGGCCGCTGCAAGGCACTGCAACAGGCTGTTGCACATGCAATGCCTCAGCGAATTTTTGCCCGCAACAGCTATCCAAGGAATCGTACGTGAATGTAGTTGCGCAGGTTGGGCGCGGGGTTTTGGAGCGAAGGGAGGAGCATGGGATGCTGCCGATCGTTTTATTATGCACCCACATCCTTGTCAGAAGCTGCCTACCTCTGGGTCCTGGCCTTGAACCGGATGCGTTCGGAAAACCACCACGCCGACTCCGACCCTTGGTTCCGTTGGGTAGGCGCGGCTTTTGCCAGCGCCGCTGCTTGACCCAGCAGCTGCAAATGAAGTGGTTCGAAAATCACCAGGTTGCTGGAGTAAGTAGCATCCGTAGCGATAGCCGTGGCGTTTGCCTGACCGCAGTATACATGATTTGCGCGTAAAAAGTTATGACGACAAATCAGATGACAAAATTTGTATGAAAATATTACAAGTACATAATTACCGGTTGTGAGGCCTGATAAAGCTTTCCTGGCTTGCCGACAGGAGCTGAGTACTCGCTGCGTAAGATGCAATGACGAGCCCAGGGACCACATGGTCAGATACTAGAGATGAATGAAACAGGGCCATGCACCATGCTCGGAGGTAAAACCTCGGAACGTGAGTTTACCCCGCGAACGGTCGTACTCAATGTGCCGTGGAAGTGTTTTCGCTCACTTCTACAACGCTTTTTATGTACGCTTCCATTCTAAGGAAACGTTACCAGGTTCGCCTATCTAAATTCATGCAGGCAATAGGTTAAATGTTACTTTCTAAAAAAATACCGGTACGTTAAACTTTATAGAGGCATAGTTTCTGAATTCCCTCAGCGAAACATGTCAGCACCAAAGCCCAAAGCAGATCAAGGCGTCCTTCTATTTGATGAGGACGATGGCGAGGCTGCGACGAACGACCCGCAACTGGAACAGAAAATAAATAAGTGAGTAACTGCAATAATCGAGAAGACCTTATTGAGACGGGGGTGATAACCTTCTGGTGAGCTTAACTTCCGTTTTGCCTTCCCGCTTCCGGGTCCGTCGTCAGGTACCTGGCGGAGAAGGCAGCGAAGGAGGCGTCTCTAAAACAGAAGCCCCATACAGGTATTGTTCAATACGCCTCCCTAACTCTCGTCAGAGAATTGATAGATTTTTGTGACAAAATAATATTAACAGATGGGGGTGGTGAGCATACGGGGATTACGGACGATGATGCTGACGAGGAGGGAGAACCTGACTACGATGTGGCTTCACGGATGACACTAAAGGCGTCGTCGGAGGCGTTTTTGGAGGTATGCGATCGAGATCCCGTCTGGGTCCACTAGGGTTCTGGGTTTGCAACCTGCTGAATGCTGGCTAAAGTCGACATACCGCATTGCAAAGGGCTACTAAAGCGATAAACCACCGCGCGTGCGCATGCAAGCAACAACAGATTGACGGCTTCACGGCTCGGCACGAATTGCACCCGTTGGTTACATGCAACCTGCTCCATAGGCGGCCCCCGCGGTCTTGCTTCACAGTTTCATATAACTGGCTTATAAACTGGTGTCATGTTCGGAGATGAAGACCTGCAGAATTGAGAATTTGCACCCAGGGGCTGGGCCCGCCCATCGTCATGTGTCAAAATACGAAAACGACACTGGCTGACTGGCACGCTGAATCATCCCGCCCGTGCTCGCTGGAATCTAGCTCTGACTAGGACCACCCGCCTTCTAGGCGCGGTGGAAGCTCGGATAACTGTCCGCCGTTGACGATATGTACACAAACGCGTACCAATGCGGATCTGGTGATGTTTTCTGCTCCCTTCTGCTCTTCATTAGGAGAGCTGCAGAGCTCATTTTCGTTTTTGGGTTGCTCTTACGCAGGTAATGGCCGAGGCGCGGCTCGAGTATGAAAAGGAGAAGGAAGCAGCGCGCAGAAAACAACCCAAAACAGGAGGCAAAGCAGGCACCAAATAAGAAATCTTAGAAGGCTGCTACGGGGTTAGCTGGGGTTGCGGAATGAATGCAAGACGTAATACTACAACGTAAAGTGCCATGGCGTTTCATATTTGGGTCTTTCTCAGGGAAGCGGTTCAGGTGAAGGGTGGGGGATTCCAGGTGAAGGGGTCGCCGTCAACTAGGGGAGCATAAGGGGGGAAAAGCTAGGCAGGAAGCTGGGGGCTAGGATGCGAGTGACGCAGTGGGTCGTCAGGTGTATCTGTGCGCAACGCTGACTTTATGGGCCTCATTAGGGAGTCGTGGTCAAACCCATGATTGCAGGCATTTTGATCTGCACCACTACCATGGTTCTGGCGTAGTGCTGTTCCACCTTCATGCGCCCATGGCGACAATGCAGGCAGTGAACGGGTGTTGCGCATACGGCGCTAACGCAGCAACACAATGGCGGATCACCTTCTTAACTTGCCATGTGCAATACCTTACCTAAAGGGGGCGGTCTCGTGATAACCTTGCCAATCCGTTATACGCTCGGGAGCCAAACTTGTAGAATTCTGCGTCAACGTGAAGCAGCATCCAAGAGCTGCAGCTGAGGGTGTGATATGAGGTTGTGCGACCGGCGTTGTTTTCGGCGGATGGATAGGGCCTAATGATGAGGAGCTGCAGGAACTGTTGTGTGTGTGTGTGTGTGCGTGTGTGTGTGTGTGTGTGTGTGTGCGTGTGTGTGTGTGTGTGTGTGTGTGTGTGTGTGTGTGCGCGTGACGTGCGGAGGACACAGCGGCGGGACACTGCGGGTTATCGCAGGTTATGGGGACCAGTGAGGGGCAGTGGAGGGAGAGACAGGGGGCTGCGTGAAGTGTACGAGGAAGAAGAAAGGTTCCGTGAGGGAAGAGGAAGCGTGCTGATAGATAGATCTTGGCATGATTGGATTGTGCTTCGCATGGTACTTCACGGCAAAAGATTGCAATTGTGTCGTGTGGTCAAATATCGCTTAGGAGATATCATCCGATGGATTGTTAACGGGCTTAAACTTCCCGTACTGTCAGCACCAGCACTTGTCCGCACCAGCTTCATGTAAGCACGTTTGGCCCATATATGGTACCAGTTCTGACTGTCCACGCACGGAGTCCACGCACGGAACCCCTCGTGACGATATGTGCATTTTGCTGTCGATCAAAGGCTTTTGGAATTTGCATCCGATTCTGCATCACACCCACGACTACGATCGCCGCTGCCGGTAAAATATTGTTACTGTCACCACTTCTGCCGCACGTGACGGCTGCCGTTCACGTGTTCGGTGCTGGGTCACTCTGAAAATTGGAATCATCCCAGAATTATGATCTCAAGAATGATAGAAATGAGCATGTCTGAAACCAAAGGAATACGACTTGTGATTGAGAGCCATTCATCGTTCTTCAAGTTTGATTGTGCAACCACGCGGGTGCCTCTAATTTATATTGGTAGCGGTTTGCAAACCTGGTTTCTCCACTATAAGGGTTAAATGATACAGGTAATGTTGTAATATATTTCCACGGTGGGCAAATGAGCAGGCTGCCCTTTCTACGCATAACTTGTATGTGAAAGTCATACAAGGAAACAAAGTTAAACATTGCTTTACACTACATCGCCTAATTCTTAACGGTGTATCTAATTTCAATTATATTACTGTACGTATAAGTTGCGCATTAACTTACCTAAGATGGCGGGCGTGACGGTCTCGGAGCCGGACGAACGTAAAAAAACCGTTTAAACTGCTAGAGGGTCAATGTATTACGTTCTCCACTACTAATTCAAACGTTTTTAACAATTGGCCTCTATCACTGGTGTCCAAGTCTGCCCAGCTGGCGTTAGTCCAAAGCCTTTTGGTATCCTTGCCTATGCGGGCTTATTAGCACATATTGTACAAAGCACTAGGGCCATCATTATTCCTAGTGACAAAACACACAGAAGGGCCCTGGACCCCTGTCCCCTGGGGAATTGTCCAGAGGTAAACCACGGAAATGTATATTTCATGATTTTCCCGACGTATAACGCGTGTTAATACAGTATCTTAAATTCCTATTTCTTCAGGCGCCCTGGCAATTAACACATGGCGGTTCGGAAGCCGATGGCAATTGGCCAGTGGTTCCAAGGAGGTTCCTGGCTGAT
Source organism: Volvox reticuliferus (assembly GCA_019650235.1). Taxonomy (NCBI): domain Eukaryota; kingdom Viridiplantae; phylum Chlorophyta; class Chlorophyceae; order Chlamydomonadales; family Volvocaceae; genus Volvox; species Volvox reticuliferus. Next base: position 660,513 of record BNCP01000011.1, on the reverse strand, counting down.
TGCAGTATCTTTTATTATTAGAGCGCTTGTGACAGTTTCGGGAGCAGCGGCACCAGGGCTTGACCAGTGGTGCGCTTTCAGCCCTACGCATCAGTCCTCAAGCGCTTGCCGGCGAGCCACAGCTTGCCAGGTGTGCCACAAAACGAACGAATGTTAAGATCATGAATCATGCAACGGACGTGGTCCACTCATCATCTTCTTCGGCCGATCTTGGCGCTCCCGCCAGGACCGCGCGCTGTACGGCTTTTCCATTCAAACCCATATTCGCCACCGGGCACGCGGACATTCTCGGCCTCATGGCGTATAAAACCTCGCAGGGATCAAGTCCATAACTATGGCCCAGTAGCCAGTACTCCTCCCCCCCGCCGCAGGTCCCCGGCCAGTTCCTGAACGATTACGCGGATATCATCCGCAAGCCTTAATCTACACAGTAGTGGTCGGGCAATATCAAATTCAAGACACGAAATTGTGTTTATTCTCGTCGCTGCTCGCCTCTTACTTCTCCACCCGAATCCCGTCCCGTAACCCTGCTCTCCGCCCCGTGCTACCCTCCTTTTCCTTTGCAATCCAATCCAGACCGTTGACCAGTGGTGGAGCTCTCCCGACCATTGCGTCATCCCTGGATCTCCAGGAATCTTTCCGTACAGCATCTCAGTAAACGACGTGTGCGGTGGCCCTGAGGCCATCAACAGCCTGCCCCTGGAGGACCCTGTGGGCCGGCAGCTTGGTACGGCAGTTCTGTTTCGGAGTTATGGTTCCCCGCAGCTGCACCTGACGGTGGTCCTGGGGTCCGTGAACGGTGCGGCGGTGCTCTACATGCCGAACCCCGCTTCAGATCAAGGTAGGGCTTCGATGAAAGTGGGAAGATCCAGATCAGGTTTCGGAGCATGCGGCAGATGGATCCAACTTATCATAAGTTGGATCTTGAATTGCGGCGAGATGTCCAATTCATTACGCCAGGATAAGAGCATGCTCTCACCAGACATAATTGTTTGGTTATGGGGTTTAGACGAAGGTACAATCCTCCATACGGTACTGTCCCGTACGTGCGATAGTAGTTACGTTAGTTAACCGTGACCGTAACCTACTCCCCTTTTTCCCCGGACTTGAGGCCACCCTTCCCCGGCACGGCGCTTCACGGAATCCCCATACGCAGGCGATACTGCATCGCTACTGCTGTCTCCATCATACACGCCTGGGTCTTCCCTTGATCTCCGGGGGCAATACTCAATCCTCGTGGCACCGGCGGCTGACGGTACGGCCCCTGACGTGCGGCCGGCGTACAGCTGTTTCACGTGGTCTCTGGATCTTCGGTCTGTGTGCGATCCGCTCCGAAGCCATCAGGCGGATTTCGACGACGGCGGTGGGCATGGTTGTGCCTGCCGCGTCGGCAGCGGCAGCGGCGACGCGACCTGCCCGTTCCTGGACATGTCGCGTCTGGCGATGGCGTACTTCTCATTTCGAGTGCGTTTGAAAGGGTGGCTGCGTGTGTGTATATGCATCTGCGTGCATGTATGTGTGTGCGTGTGTCAGCGTGTGTGTATGTGTGTTTCCCCGGGTTTGTTGTTTACCATTCCCCCTCCCCCCTTTGTTCCGGTCCCACTCACCACCTTCTATATTGCGGCAGCTCAACGTAACGCTCGCTCACCCAGACGAGGAAACCTGCGGCCCGGTCGGTCGCTCCGTCACCATCACGGCACGGTTTCCGCCACCTGCCGGCGTCGCCGCCGCCGCCGGCCCAATCCGTATCGGGTGCTGGGAGACGTCGGCGCCGCCGGCGCTAGGTGTTGACATGGCGCTGGCGCGGCGGCAACGGCGAATGATGCAGACAGTTCTGCCGGCATACCCGCCACCGAGCTCAGCGCCAGTGGAGGCCGTCCTCGTGGTACGGAGCCCGACGGATATGGTACAGGCCGTACAGTGCTCTCAGGCCGTTATTCAGCTGTACCCGCTGTACCTGACGAGGGCGGGCAGGTGCGAGGAAGGCGTCCCGGTCAACAAACCTATCGGAGGGTGTTAACCGATACAGGTTTCGGAGCTCAGGAGCGTGAGACCCGCCTGATTGCCTTTTCCGCCGCTCTTGGCAAAGCGCATGGAATCGCAGCTTTTCCATTACACTTATAGGTTTGGTAAATCTCGATGCAGACCTGAGTGAACATATGGAACCACATCTTGATAGGTTCGGATCCGGGATCTGGATCTGGTGTTCCCTGAAATTGTCCACCCTTCTCGTCGGCCCTCCATTGTCTCCTTGGCTCATGCTCCTGCACCCCTGGTGTGGTCCTGCACGCAAAGCTATGGGCACGGTGTTCGTTGCACCCTATCACAGCCCATTTGGATCACTTCTCCCGCTGACCCTCCCCCTTTTCCTCTCTTTCTTATAACTTCCGGTACGCCTTCCCCCTTTTTCCTCTTTTTCTTATAACTTCCGGTACGTGTTACGCCCCTCGTTGCAACGGATTCGTGTGCCCCATGGGTCCCAACCCCTCCCTCATTCCCGATGTCCCCGTCTTACATTCTCGCGTTCCTTAGATTTAGTCCCGTCGTTTCCCTTCTCTCCGCCGCCTCTACTTCTCCTGCGCAAACGTGTCGGCTGCGCTGCCATCACTCCCTTTTTCTCCCTCTCTCTCACCCTCTCCCTCTCCCGCGCGCAGCTTCACCTGCGCAGTACAGCGCACCACGCCATCGGGCAGTGCGCTCACGTTCAAGCTCGGGTTCCCCTCGGGTGACGCGCTAGGAGGCTTCGCCGCCAGCATGTCTAGCAGCAGGTGAGGCGGCATACGGAGCGTAGTTAGGGTGATGCGGGTCATCGTGGACGAGTCAGTTTGTGACGCTGTTGGTGGCAGCGGGGCCCCACTGTAGCGGTAACAAATCTAATATACGAAGGGCCGATGTAGATATACACGCAAACATCGACATATAATATTATATCCATTACTTATTTATTGTCAGTTTATTTAATTTTTTCCCTCTTCCACGCTTATTCGACAAGACACTTGTATAAACGGTGTCCCCCTCCCACGTGTCATTCGCCGTAATGGTTTCAAACTCTTTTGAGTTTTACTTTAGGTCCTGGGAGGGTTTGCTCGGTGCCATGACTGTGGGCTGCGGCTCTCTGGCGACCTACACAGACACCAGTGGAGAGATCTTCTCCGTGTGCGGGGACACAAACCAGGCTGGGCTGTGCAGGTGTGTGTGTGTGTGTATGTTTGCATAGGTGGGTATGTAGGTATGTGTTTTTATTTGCATTTCATTTTTATCCACGTGTTTTTTTGTACGTGTGTAGCCTCTGTCTGGGCACGTGTGTATGTGTGTATGCGGGTACACGTTCGTGTGTGTATACACATATACGTGTGTTTGTGCAAGTAAACGGTAATTCAATGAGGTGCTCAGTAATGTGTCGTAAATTGCGAACGAGAGGGAAGGGCAGGACGCTTTTTATTAAAAGCGCGTCATCCTGGATGGAGACCAGAAATGGGGTCGTAGGCGGAATGTGGGGTGTGGGAAAAGTGGGGTGTGGGGGAGGAAAGGTATCCGAAGGGGGCATCAACGTGCTCAGCATCAAGCCTATCCGGCCGGATGCCTGTTTATCTGTCTGTCTGTCTGTCTGTCCCTCCACCGCTTCTTGTTTTCCCCTAGCTGCCGGGTGTAATACCCACCTCGAAGCTGCTTCGCTTACCGAGTCCCGCCGGTCTCCCAAACCGCAGGTTCGTATTGCCCGTGTTGCGCTGCCTGCCGCCGCCGGCTCCGCCGTCGCCGCCGCCGTCGCCGCCTCCATCGCCGCCACCAACGCCGCCGCCGCCACCGCCGCTGCAATGCATAGTGACCACGAGCATCTACATGCTGGGCGCGGCTTTCCCCTACGCAAGCTGCGATTCCATGCTACGGCTCAATGAGGTGAAGCTGCTGCCAGGTGGGATGACAGAGAACAGCCGTCCCTTCCGCCGTCATGCTTCCGTCATGCTGTTTGCCTGTCTGTCTGCTCGTTTGTCTGTCCTCTCCGTATGGAAATTCAGGTAGTTCGTTATTTTGCGATATGAATTTGTCTGTTTTCATTCATGCCCCTAATGTAACGCTTATCCATTCTGTCTGTCTGTCTGTTTGTCTGTCTGCATCCACAGCCCTAACCAGCCTACCTGACCACGTATTTGCCATTCGTGTCGTAATCCTTTCCGCATCTTCGTAACCCGGTCACCCGGTAAAGACTATTCCCCCTTCAACCCAGTACGGGATCATTTCCTGCCCTCCCAGCTTCCGCCTGGTCTCCCCAATACACGCACGCATCCCACCTCCAACCACAACCCCAACCCCGCCACCACCTGCTGTAGGTGTCGCAGTGGTGGTGCCCTTCAGCTGTGAGCTCGCATCCGCCCGCAGCAACGTCACCATCACCGGCGTGTTGGCGACCAGTGCTGACGTGGCGTCGTACCTGGTGAACGCCAAGACGCCGGGTGGGTACGAACCGGGTTTCGGAAATTCATGAATCTAACTGAATTCCGTACAGTATACCTGGGCCGTTGCGGAATGGGCCAGGGGAAGGACACGGAGGGGGGAGGTGTTTGTGGTAGCCAGGGTGGTTAAAATGGTCAGGGCTTTACGCGAATGGACTTCCGTTTTCCGCCGTGATGTTCTTCGCTATGACCGGGGCTGGCTCGCTATCGCTGTTGCTGTTGATATTGCCATGCCTCATCGCCACCACCACCTTTCCCCCACCTCTCCCCACCCCTCCACTCTGCAGCCAACGTGGAAACAGTGGCTAGCTTCTTCAACCTCTCCTGCCAGGACTCACTCGTCGTGGACGGCAGCACATGTTTTGGACCCGCGGGTCGCATTGTGTACACTGGCCAGGGCTTTCCCGCAAGCATCTGCAATCGGCCGCCACCGCGGCCACCCAACCCGGTGCCGCCCAGCCCAGGCCCGCCGCAGCCGGTGCCGCCGCCGCCCAAGAACACCCAACCTGAACCGTTGTACCCGCCGTACCCCCCGAGCACACCGGACCCGCCGTACCCACCGTACCCACCCACGTCGCCGCGGCCCAATCCGCCGCCGGCCGCGCCGAGTCCCCCACCGCCGCCTTCCCCTGAACCCCCCCCATTGGAGCCGCCTGCTAGGCCGCTTCCGCCGTCTCCCCAGCAGCCGGACTCGCCACCGGTAGGCACCCTAGGGCCTTATGATTGTGCCGGTCTGTGTATGTCCCCCGTCCAGCACTCCAGGATGAGGGTTTTTGGAAGGTTGGGACTTCCCAGCTGCTTTAGGGAGAGGCGCGATTATTGTGACTCACGGTTGACGGTTGGAGGTTGGGGATCGTGAGATACGCGTATAGAGCGTATCATTTGCTGTACGTGCCAATCAAAATAGGGACACATACCGGTAAACCTTACGCAGGCCTCCTGAAATGCCCTCGTGAGAGTTGGCTGTAAAACGGCACGCCGTGCTTGGATCGTATCGCTTGTACGTTTGAACGGCACGTTCTAATGACTGGATATATGCCCTTATTTGACGGTTTGCACCACGTCCCTGCAGCCGCTGGGGCCATCACCGCCGCCGCCGCCGTCATCACCTCTGTTGCCGCCGCCTCCAGAACCGCCATCGCCGCAACCGCCGCCCCCGCCGCCACCTCCCCCGCCACCGCCACCACGACCACCGCCGAATCTGCCGCCGCCGCCGCCACTTCCTCCGCCGTCGCCGCCGCCACCGCCACCGGACACGCCACCGCAACCGCCGCCAAACACGCCGCCGCAAAGTCCGCTGCCGCCGCCAGTCACACCCTCTCCGCCGCCGTCTCCACCGCCGCCACCGAGAGGCCCCCCCCTGCCTCCACGCCCACCGCGGCCCCAGCGGCCACCCAGGGTCCCCCAAGCGCCGCAGCAGCCTGTGGCCAATTTCCGACGGGTGGCTTCGGAGCTATATACGGTTGGCACGGTGTCTGACTCTGCGGCAGCGGCGATGGCGGCTAGCAGCGGTGGCAACGATGAAAAGGACCGTGCACAACAGGAACAAAGCCCACATACCTGATCATTTCGCTGCGGCGGCGGAGAGATGGTTTCACCGCAATCGCAAAGAGCAGTTTGCGGTTGGGGTTTTCGGATGGGGCCGGGGTGGAATGCTGGAAGTGAAATCGTGTTGGGTCGTCTAAACGGTGCTTATTTGGCAGGGCGTGGGGAAGAGAACCCTTCTGCAGTTCAAGAGAACGGCTAGGTGATGGCAGGAGGGGAACGGCCTGTCCGTTTCTTCCAGCAATTTCTGGAGCTGCGGCCGAATTCTGGAATCCAGGATTCGGTATTTGCTTTCCGCTGCAGTGCCGGATATGGCCAGGGAAACGAGAGAGGGAGAGAGAGAGAGTACGGCGAAGAGAGTGATGTAATATTGTGCCTGCATCTGGCTGCTACTACTGCTGGTGTAATGTGCAACAAACGCTGCCGGGATGTGTGTGTGTGTGTGTGTGTGTGTGTGTGTGTGTGTGTGTGTGTGTGTGTGTGTGTGTGTGTGTGTGTGTGTGTGTGTGTCTGTGTGTGTGCCCGTCCTGCAAAAGGCCGCGTGGGGGCCAAACCATGTGTGTGCAAGATGCGGCCCCTGCACTGTGGAGTGCCGTATTTCCGAGGGCCTTATTGCCCTGGAAGGATCTGGGGCTGGGGGCGTGCGGGACGCCCACGATCGAGATCGGCGTACGTCCGGCAAGCATAGAAAATTCGACCTGCAACTTATATGGTATGATACATTGCTTTTGCTACTTTTGTTTTAATTGCGATCATTCTTCTGATAGCTATGCGCGCGTGTATTTGTGCACCCGCTAATGCGGGACAGACATGCCTTGGAATTATAATGCGCGCGTGGGTGTTCGCGCGCACGTGTACATTTGGGTGTTGCAGAGAGGGTGTGGAAACTTCAGATGTGTGGATAGCACGTGCTGCATGGTTTCGAAGTCTTAGCACAGGTTCTGGAGCACGGCAGGCAGTCTATGACAAATCCGCACTCTCTGACATAAGGGAGTGTACTCAAGAATGTAACTTAACATGACCACCTGTCAAGCGTCGTCCGTTGTTTAGCGAATTGTGCACCAATCTTGCCTCAAGCTGCGATCTCACACCACGATGCCGAATCACGGGTGAAGAACAATGCGACCGAAAGCTGTACATACGGGATGCTTACACGCCTTCTATATGAAAATATACTTTACAACGCACTGATGTCAACATTCCAATGTGACCTCGCTCCGAATCCGCTTCGCTCCGAAGCTTGGATAATCCATCAATGGCTTGCATAGATTGCTGAAAAACAACGCATTCATAACATAATGTTGTGCATCTTGCTGAGAAGGCATTTATAAAGGTGTTGCCTGCCAAGGAGTCCGGATAAGCGAAATCATGGAAGCCCAATTTTCAGACGTCGAGTTTTCGGACATCCTCAGCGCATTTGCGGAAGTAGATGACATGCTTATCGGCTGGGATGTCCTTACCACACCTTCAAGGGACGATGAAACCTTGACACAATCAGTTGACCAACAGTTGGAAACGGACACGAATACATCATTCCCAGTCAATTACGACAAGTTAGCAGATGAGTTGTTAACATCAGCAGCAGCGGCGTCGATGGGCGTTGGGCCGAAGCCCCAGAACCTGGCTATCCCCGATGAGTTGCCTGTCGACATGCTTAACGCGCTGCAAGCAAGTTCGAGCAGTAATAAGATAATTTCACCAGAGGAACTTGGGGATCGCGTTCGTTATTTACACCCATCGTCCAGCGTCTATCAGCAAGCCGAACCCTCGCGGGGCTTGCAAGGATCCATACCTCCGCAGTACACCCTGCAGCAGCCCCATAACCTCGTGCAGCACCATCCACAGCAACAGGTTCAGGGAAAGCTTCAGTTAGTGCACATTGGAGGTCAACACTTCGCCCAAGAAACATCGATTGGATCGCCATTGCTTGCAAATCAGGTGCTTCTCCAGCAGCAACAACTTGATCACGCGCACATTCTGCACGCGCCGCAGCAACAGGGATTTCTGCAGCAGCAACAGCAATCACAACAAGAACAGGAAACTCTCCCAAAGCAACATTTTCTTCCCTTCGAGCCACCGCTGCCATATTTGGTGCAGACACCTTCTTCCAGCCTAACCGCCGAACAACCCTCCGTCAGTCCGGCGCGCGACTCCATGGAAGTCTCTGCAGGCGGAAGTGGCGGCGGCGGCAGCCTGGCGGCGGTGCGTAGCGGCATCAGCGGCGGCAGCGCTGCCGTCGCCACCGCCACCTCCAACCTCAGAAACGGCGCTGGCGAGCATGACGGCGACAGGGGTGGCTGCTTTTCCACCTTATCCATTTCCCCGGCTCTACAATCACTACAAGCGAAACCCAATGTAAGTGCTACTGCCGCTGGGTCTGGACCCACTGGCCCGCTATCCGCACCAATGGGTCAATGGCCCAACGGCGCGTTGGGAACGGTCGCTTGGACACCAGTGGCACACCTGCCGCCCGTCGGTCAGACATCTCCCATGGGTCTCAATCCAACGACAGAATTACAAGCTATTGCAGGCTGCAGCCAGGCCCTCTTCGCGGCGCCCGCCTTCCAGGCTGCTCAGCAACAGCTAATGTCATATTCGACGGCGGCTGGGACAGGCCTCCAGGAGGCGACCGGACTGGGCGGGCCGGGGCCTGGTACGATGGCTGTCGGATCGGTTGAACGGGCATCAGTGCAGCCGTGGGTGTTGGAACAGCAACGGTTGCTCACCCCCGGTGCAGCGGCTGTCAAAATGGAGCCCGTTAGCCTTCCTATTACTGTGCCTGCGGACATGGCTCTAGGGAGCGCAGAAGCCGCTGCGGTCGCTGCAGCCGCCACAACAACAGTGTTGACAGCATCTGGATCTGCTGCAGCCGTTGCCCGATCCCTCATTCCGACAGCTCAGTCATCTGTTGCAGTCTCCCCCGTAACTGCCACGGCTGTTGCTCCAGTAATTATGGTGACGCCGCAGCTGCGCCCTGTTGACGCGCCCGCCGCGGCCACCGCCACCAGTCGCACGTTGGGCGTGTCAGGGTCTGCACTGCTGGCGGAGCTTGTGGCGGAGGCAGCTTCGGGGGCCTGGGCGGCAGTGGCGACGGGTCTTGCGCCGCTGCCGTCTAGTACGGGCCGTACTGCGGAGGAGCTGCTGGCAGGGCTGGACCTCCAGGTGTGTAAGCCTATAGGCGAGACATACACTGGTTTGAGTTATTCTTTTCGTGAGCTCTTACGTTGCTTTTCCTGATCTTAAGTTATTCATATTCCTCTACATGGCATCACCAATCGAACGTCCAGCGCGTCATTGCCGTAAACACCCCCTTTCGCTACCTGACCACCCGCAGGAGGTGTTTACGCCGCCCAAGCCTTCACACGCAAAACGCATTCGCGGCCACGTACGTCGAGCGGCGGAGCTCAAGGCACAGCTTGCGGATCGCGTTCGCGCCATCCAGCGTCTAGCAGCGGAAAATGCCGACCTGCGCGGCCGGGCGAAGGTTTTGGAGCTTGTGGTCAAATGTCGTGACGAGCAGCTGAAGTTGCTCCGAAATTACCGTACTTCTGATGACGGACGGCTGTACTTCGTGGAGCAGCTGGGATGGGGTGAGGTGCCGGCTGCGGCGCCGCCAGGCGACAGCGCCGCAGCCATGCCGAACATTGGGTTGAATGCGGCGGCGCTGGCAACGATGCCGGCGAGCGGGCTGCTGGAGATGGTGCGCCCAGGGAGGGAGAGGAGAAGAGGGGGAAGGGAGGGTGCGAGTGAAAACGACGAACAGTTTTGGAGATATTAATTGCATCCATTGGGCTGCTGCCGCGAAAGCAAAATTAGTCATCCATCTATTCGTTGATTGTCCGCAGTTTGGGAGACTGTTCGCCGATGTGTCGCGGAGCCTCGCGGCAGTGGACGCTGATGCGAACGTGGCGGCGCCGGGGCCGGGACCGGGGTCGGCTGCATCATCCCGCACCGCCACCCATACCCATGGATTGCCATCAGGTCAGATGCCTGAGGCATCCGTGCCGGCCCTAACGGTGGCGCCGGCGCCACCGCCGCCGACGTCAGGTGCATGCTCTTCCAGCGGCGGTGATGGCAGTTCGTGGACGATGGCGATGGTCACGGAGGCGCCAGCGACAACCTCCGGTGGCGGCAACACAGGTCCACGGGGGCCGTTGGTTTGTCTGCGCCGTCAGATGGCCCTGCTCCGAAACCTTCTGCGCTACCTTGGCCTGGTTAATGAGGAGGCATGCAAGTGGGTGCTCATTGACGGGAAAGAACACACCACATGAGGATGAGGACCGCAATTTGAACGGAAATCATTTATTTACTTTCTGGATGGGAAACAGTTCAATCTATGAAAAAATTGAGCAAACATGGTTGAACTTTTTAGTTAAGGACGAAGGGCTTCCTTGTTCCTTCGCTACATGCCCTCGTACATGCGCTTTTTGCAAGCTTTTTGCGGGCTAGGCCGGACCTGCGGGTGCATAAAGTGCCTATTGCTTCCCGACACGGGCCCCCCCCACACATACACCCACACCAGCCAGCCCTCCACTGTCCCCACCATTCGCACCCTGGCCCCCTCAGGCTCGCCTTCACGACGTTGACAGGAAAGACGGCGCCTCCGGAACCGGGGCACTGGCTCCGGGTGGTGCAGTGCCTGGGTCTCACCAAACAACAATTGGCGGACGCCGCAGCTTTGCATTCATGTTGGCAGGTATGAACAGTCCTTAAGAGGTTTGAAACTTCAATTGTCATCCAAGTTCCCTATAGTCTAGGCGGTCAGGATACGAGATTCTCACTCTCGAGACCCGGGTTCGAGTCCCGGTGGGGAAACACGTTTTTCTTGGTCCGGTTTAAATCTAGCACAACTGGCGGCATCGACTTGATGTTAATTTCCATAAGCTTTATGTTCAATACACTTATTTGCCTATTTCTGATGTAACAGCCCCATCCTACGGGTTTAGGAAATGAGGCTATTGGTGTTTGTCCCGCACATGTGCGCCCTTTCCTTCACGTTCATGAAGGGGTTCAGAAAAGCCTTTGGAGGTCGCTGCGCCGCCCTCCTTATCATTTGATCTATATGCTAGTGTCAACGATATGCAACATGAAGCAATAGGACAGGTCAAATGCCCACCTATGCTTTTATCCCCTTGACTTAATCGAATTATATTTGGCTCTATGTTGTCAAAGTAATCCGCTTTTTAGATAACCACCTTACCTTGGCATCCATGGGCTATGTCCAACAGGACTATGCTGGTGTTTACGCTTGGATTAAAATATGGATAAATAAATAAATATTAAAAATTGGAATCGTTGAAAATAGTTGGAAAAGTTTGGTACGTGGTCGCGGCCGAGCGCCAAATTGGCTCTGCTGGTATTTTTGGTTGTTGCAAAGCAAAACAGTTTGTATATATGTCAGGAATTCGTTTTTAAAAGCCTATCTCAATCATAGGAACTCCATTTCCTGAAGTCTGGGTGAATCGAGCACGATGCACCAGGCAGCTGCACCCCCCCGGCGCAAAGCAACTGGTTCAGTATTGCTGACAAGGCCTGTGAGACGGCCTTTTACAGATGTTAACGTTTCGTAGGCATTTGCGGCGAATGCATCGCAATCAAGTAAGATCATCATCATGTGTTCATTTGTGAATATTTGTTTGTCCTTGGATTTTTTGCTTATGTAGGACTGGCTATCACGAATTCACTCCGAGCGACGTAACATTGCTGCCGCCTTGAACCAGCTGCTTTCGGTCAATCGGTACGGCGCGACGTACTTTGAATCCGTCGGACAGTACGGCACTGACCGTGACGCGATCCACAAGATGCATGCCAACGTTATGCGCGAGCGCATTCTCATGGTGCTCACCGGCGAGGTCTTTTGTTGGTGAGTCCAGCATGAGCTTCCCGCTTTTCGTCTTAACACCCCCCTCGTGATAACCGCAGGTGCACCGGTGTGTATTGGTGCTCTTACTGTCCATTATTTTTTTCTCCTCTTCCCTCTCTCTCTCTGTCTCTCTCCCTCTCCCTCTCCCCCGCTTTTCTCTCTCTGTTCTTGTACCCCTCTTCCCTCTGCCCCTATCGCACTCTTAGACTGTTCAATGAAAATTAATTTTCACATCTCTGCCCCGCGCAGTCACATCCTGACAGACCTACAATGGGCGCGCGCCGTCGTACAGTCCTATCCATACATTCTGGATGTCCGAGAGCTCTCCCGCGCCGCGTCACAGCTGTACTACTCTTCGATTCGGGGCCTTATGCCCTGTGTCGCGCAATCATAAGCAGCAGCGGAATGCCAGGAAAGCAGCCGCTGCAGCGGCAAGGGAAGTAGAAGCAAGAATAAAGGAGGCGGTGGCGATGCCAAGAAATTGCGAGGAAGCACAAAAAAAGTTTTTAAAGTTGCCTATCCTTCAGAATCCCCTGACAGGGGAGTGGGCAGCTGAAGCCGCTCGTACCCAATCCGTACGGATGAGTCGGGGGATATCTGGAAGATAGCTATCGTGATATCGTGTTTGCTTGTTTGCAGGTGGAGCTCAAATGATTAAATCGGTACTGCACTGTACTGTTCTGTATTGTACTGTAGTGCATTATGAGTAGTCCAGGAAATGCGCCATTGCTGTGCGGGTGTCGGATGGCGGACAGTGCATGGCCAAATGGGCCCTATGGCTCACGTACGGGAGGAGTTTAGTAGCACACAGTAGCACGAATTTAGATTCTTCTCTCTCTCCACCCCTCTCACACATAATGCACACAAATACATACGTATATAATGTGTACATACACACACATATCTATATATACGATATATATAGATATAGATGTCACGTGCCTCGCGTCCCCCGTATCTCACTGACTTAGGGCTTGCTTTTATTCCGGTTAGTCATATAGGGTGAGTTGGGTGAATGGGAGCTTCTGACAGTTGAACCGACAGATGTACTGCTTCGTACGTCAGTCACCCGCCTCATCAAGAGATTCTAAGACACCGGTTGACTGTCTGGTCTGACCTGTTCGTAATGGGGGGGGGGCGCGCTCTGTGTTACTTATGTGCTGCTGATGCTGCTGTTCCGCCACTAGCAGTCCAGGCTGTAGCAAAGCAGTGCCGGATGCGAACATTGTGTGCAGACCGGTTTCCGTACTTACAAACAAGGTGGTGCTACTGCCGCCACCCCCCATTTCTCCGCAAGCCCCGGAGTAGAACTTAACTTATTAGTCCCCAAAACCCTTCCCATTAACCCCTCCTCCATACACACACGAACACATCCTTCCGCAAAGGCGCCAAATGCGGAATGCGATCCCCGCCCCCACCAGTGAGCCACACCTCCAGCTACATCCCTAACTAATCCTGGCCCCTGCGCCCCGGCCGTCCAGCCCTCAGCATATCGACAGAGCATCGCGGGTTATCAGCGGCCGAAGGGGGGAGGGGCGCAGCGTTTTTTTCGTTTTGCTATTCTTTAGGCCTGCTGGTAATGGTGGAGGCGGTACAGCAGCGCTCGGCCCTTGGCGTTCCCGATAGTCAGCATGCCGCAGTGGGGACTGAAGTCGGCGCAGTTGACGTAGTGGAGGGGGGTGGAGCTGGTGGGCCAGTTGGCGAAGACGGTGAGGGAAGGGAGGTGAACCAGGCGCAGCGAATTTCGCTTCATGCGGGAAGCCATCAGCAGCATCTGGTTTCGGAGGTATTCATCACGGAGCGAGGGAGCGAATGGCGAGAGCGGGGCGGGGTTGTGGCGTGGGAGGGAGGGAGGAAAGGCCGTGAATGAGAGTTGCGAACCGTATTGGACGGGGGGCTCTAAGTTTCTCTCCACCTCCCCCCCCCCGCGTCCCCCCCCCCCCGCGATCTCCAACCATCTGAAGCCGCCGTCCGTTCCTGCCTCCCTGGCGTCGCCGTCTTTCCATTCCCCTCCCTCCCTCCCTCCTCCCCATACCTGCGAGTCGGGACTAAACACCAGTGTATCAACATTTGTCGTCAGATTCAACAGCTCCCGCTCCGGAGCCACCGAAACACGCCCCAACGCGCCGCCACCGCCGACAGTGGCCGCCCGCGCCGCCGCAGCCTCCACCTCCACCCGCCGGTACACATTGACCACCCCCGACTTAGCCCCGGTGGCGATGAAGCGGCCGTCTGCAGAGAGTGTGAGGGTGGAGGCGTCGCCGATATTGCCCATGTCGGTGAAGGCCAGACGACATCGGCGCGTGCGGAGGTCCCAAACGTGCACTATGCCATCATCCCCTGCGAGGGAGGGACGCCGGGAGGGAGCGAATAAACGAGCCGTGGTACCGGCGCTGAAGAGTGCGTTCACCAACCGCGATGGTCAGATGACGACGGGCCTCGCCCAGGGGAGAGGGGCCCCGATGGGAAAGAGGGCGGGGAAGGTGAGAGTAGGGGAGTAGGAGGAGAGGGGAAGATGGGTTTGGGTCTCTCAAACCGGAAAACGGAGGGTTCTAAAAATATGAAGAACTCCAGACAACTTCAGAAAATAGGGTAAAGAGCAGAAAAAGAAATGTTTCAAAATGATATTTAAAATGCACGTGCTGCTCAAGTAGGGGATGCCGCAGCCAAGACAACAGCGCCGCACTGCCTGTGTACAGGAACCAGTGACCGTTAACCGTTAACCGGTACCCAAATCAGGATCGATCCAATAACGTAGTAGACGACGCAGTCCGCAAACGACGTCTTTCCCCTTCCTCGCAACACACACACATACAGACACACATACACATGTTCCATTCCCACCTGTGGAGAACAGCTCCACGCCGTCGTGGCTGAAGGCCAATGCGCGGACGTTGCCGCTCATCTTGAGATTGGCCACCCACTGGCGGCTTCGGAGCGAAACCAGCGGGATGAACCCGCCATCGGCTGTGAAGGCCGCCAGGGGCTCGGAAGAAGGGCCGCGGGACGTGGCGCTGTGCGATGCCGAGGTGGGTGAAGTCGAGGGCGCAACAGGGTGGGGAGGGGGCAGGGAGCCGTCAGGGGGAGGGGGCAGGTTGCGGTCGGGTTGGGCGAACGAAATCCACAGGACGGGGTGGAGTCCAGGGAGGGTGAAAGCGAAAGGACGAAAACTGCAGTCGAAGGCCAATGAGCCGTAACGGGGGGACTTCATGGGGGTCGGAGAGGGGGGTGAAGGGGTGAAATGAAGACAGCAGAGTACAACAAGCTAACCGAATCTTCTCAGTTGCCAACTAATAACGATATGGGTTTTACATGAGGACGTTCTGTTGGAACCAAAAAAGCTACATTGACAAAAAAAATGCATCACGCACCGTTCCCCCTCCCCGCTAAGCTCAGCCCTCAAAAGCGGACAAACCGAAACACACACACACACACACACAAATACCCACCCAGGCGGCGACACGGTGAACTTCTCCAGGGACTTCTGTGTGTAGCCCGTAGGCCCCATCACACGTTCAATGCGTGCTGCGCCCAGGTCAAACACGTAAAAAAACGGCCGACGGCCCGCCAGCACCACCCGGTCCGCCGCTTCCGCCGCAGCGTCGCCGCCGCTGCTGCCATTGACCGCAGCGAACTCAGCATGGACGATCGGCATTTCGTCCAAATGTACGGATTGAATCAGGGGGTTTCGGAGCCCGTCCACCTGGAAGAGCCGCAGCTTCTTATCAAGCCCCGCCGTGAGCAGTACCTGCACGTGGTGTGTGTGTACGTGTGTGTGTGTGTGTTCGGGAAAAAGGGGTGGGGGTTGGGGAAAGGGGTGGAGGTGGGAAAATTTTTGACGTAAAGAATGTACGAATGTACATTTGGCGTTTTGCCGCAAAACGAGGAAACGCGGGGCGGCACTTCGGGATTCGCAAACTACTTCCGAAGTGCCGAAGATTACGGACCAACGACGAACTCTTTTCTGTCAGTCAGTCAGTCGGTCAGCTCCAAATCCCTGAAGCGCCTACCTGCCCATTAGGGTGGAACTTTACTGACTGTACTACAGCATCACTGGGTTGGTGCTGGTTGGCGTCCTTTAATCGCGTTGTCTCAATCTGCCCGGCCGGTAGCGGCCGACCCACGGGTCGCTCCACCAGCCCTCCGGCACGCGCCAGTAGCGCCGCCGCCTCGTCCTCGTCCTCGTCCTCGTCCCCGCCGTCAGTGGCGTTGCCGCGGGCGACAGGTTTCTTGGCCCAGCTCGTCCGCGGGTTGAGGATCTGGTGCTGTCTTCGGAGCGCTGCCTCGTATTCCACACCTACATGCCGTTGTATTCGCCGTTAGTAAGCAAACATATCAACAATCCGACGGTTTACTGTTGACCGTTGCAATCCGTTACCGTCATATAGCATAACCGTCTACACACTCCATCCCTCCTGGATCCAGTTGATCTCCCGAGCCCAATTATCCTCCCTCAGATCCAGATCCTTCTGGATCTCGGGGTGGTTAAAATCCTCGCTCCGAAACCCCCTATCGGCCAACCTCCCGTCGCCCACCCACCGTCCATGGTGGTTTGTTTTTCGTTGGATCTTAGTTTTCGTAACCGCGCTGCTCCCGCTACATCCACTTGCAAATTGACGTCATCTGGGTCGTTCCACACGGGTGCCCGGCGGCCGCCTTTACCGCCACCCCTATCTCCACCGGTCCCTCCTCGGCTGCTGACGGTGGATCCGCGCGCCTTTCCAGCGACGCCGGCGCTGCGACCTGCCGCCTCCTCTTCCTCCTCTCCCTCCTCTCTCGCCTCCACCACCTCCTGCATATCGTCCGTGGCGTCTGTTCGCTGTTCATTGTCTTTCGCCTCCTCCTCTTCCTCCTCCTCGTTTCCTTCCTCTTCCTCCTCCTCTTCGCTACTGCTGCTGCTGCTACTGCCGCCGCTACTGCCACTGCCGGCTGCGCCGCGGGTGTCTTGAAAGAATATATCTGAGTCGTGCAGCAATCCGCCCTTGCGGGATGCCTGGGGGAGGTGCAGATGACCGGGAAGATGCAGTGTGTGTGTGTGTGTTGTGTATGTGTCAAGGCCCCAGTATATTTTGCACGCGTGACATAACTGTGTAGTACAATCGCTGCCTTCAGTGTGAGGAGTCACTCAGTTGACAAAATAATAATAACTGAAACTGCCTTTGCAGTACGTATCGATGTTCGGCGCGTTAATTTAAAGGGTCTTCAACAAGAGGGTAATATGGAATGATGATAATGCGTTGTTGGTTTAGAGCGGGGTTTGTTCCTGCGCGGGTGAAGTGCGCTGTGTGGTTGGGACCGGTTCTCATAAATCTAATCCAGAGAGACCAATGGCTTTTCATTTGACAACCTGATACTATTTTAAAAGCTTCGAATATTTTACCGAGGGTAGGAACGGCGCCTGACATAGGAATGCAACACCCGCGGTAGGTGCAGAAGCTCTCGGCAGAAATTAAGTATTAGCTAACATGAATGAATTTAGATATGCAGTATAAGTATGACCGTGCGCCTTGTAATCATTTTCGAGTACTTTTCATAGCGGGAACGAACACGACTGAGCCCCACCTGCTTAACTAACTCGGCGACAGTCTCTTCAGCCTCTTCTTTTTCACGATCGAAAAGGGATATCGGGTTCCCACCAGCTCCAAATAGGAACTCCTCCAGTTCCGCAGCCTACGAAAGCATCTTGTTAGTCGGCGGCGGAGGCGTGGGGGTCCGGCGGCGCATCTAGGACATTATACAATGCAATTCATTGGAATAATGCCCTTGCCTTAGCTTTCGCATCTTGCTTGTATACAATGCGTTGCTTCTTGGCTTTACTCATATTTCTAACTGCAACACAATAATTTTAGTACCCGTGCTGCCCCTCGCAATCCAAAGATTCGTCCATTAATACCGAAGTTGATGTTTAATTTGGAAACGGTAACTTTTCATCTGTACGGAACCCGGCACCTAGTCACTTGGCATCCTTCTGGGCTCCTGTCGTCGGGTTCTAATACTCAATCTCTTCTAGATCATGTTGTGCATGATATAACTGGTACTATGCAAACCGGATCGATGTCCAAGCTACCTTCGGACTAGTTGACCCTTGCGGCCTTTAAGTTATGTTGTCAATATTCTGTCGAGAGGGAACGGAAATGCGCACAACTGAATGCTAATTTGAGCTTCTTGTAAAGGGATATGCTTTTCGCAAAGATACCGTTCCAGAATCGCCTTCGCCGGTAGTCCGCACCACGCTTTAGCGCGACAGCTGAAGGAGGAGTTAAATCCATGAATCAAGGTCAGCATGGCTACTTTCCGGGCTGCCCACCCAGCATGCCAATCGGCGGTCTGGAGCAAGCGGGCATGAGTGCATCTCAACTTTCGCCGTTACCAGTGGCGCAGCAGATGGGATTGCCACCAAACATGGGAGCCCCAGTCATTCACCTTGTGTCTCCACCTATAGGAATGCAGCAGCAGGGTGGGCTTCCGCCGCAGCCCGGGCAGCAGCATTTCTTTGGCCAACAGCTCCAACATCTGCCGCATCCGCAGCAGCAGCAGATGATGATGGACATGCAGCACAATATGGGATCGTATATCCAGCAGCAACAGCTACCGGCACCACAACAACAAAAGGCACAGCCTCAGCCTCAGCCTCAGCCTCAGCCTCAGCTGCTTCAGCAACAAGTCCTCCCAGAGCAGCCACTAACCGCCTACCAACGACAAATGCTTGCGGAGCGTGCGGAGCGTGCAGCACGCCAACAACAACAGGAACAACAACAACAACAACAACAACAACAACAACAACAACAACAACAGCACCAGCAGCACCAGCACCAGCTGCAGCAGCATTACGCAGTGCCAGGGGCCCCACCACCGCCACCGCCACCACCGCCACCAGTGCAACCACAGCAACTACAGCAACAGCTGCCCCCAAGTCAGCAGCAACACCATACCCATTCGCACCATTCAGCACCACCACCACAGCTGCAGCACCTTCCACTCCACCAGCACCTTGAGCCCTGCCACAATAACATCCATCAATTCCAGCAGCCTCCTCCCCCTCCCCCTCCTCCCCCTCCTCGGCACACATCCAACGGAGGTGACGGCCTTCAGGCCCAACAGCCACCACCACCACCGCCGCCGCCACCGCCAACACCTTTGGACGGCGACGCTGCAACGGGTGGCAGTGGCGGTGCTGCTACTGCGACTGCAACTGCTGCCACATCCGTGGTGCCGCAGCCCGAGGATTTGGAGCAGCAAGCTTTTGTCAACATGACTCCCGACCAACAAGCTCACTACATGGAGCAGTGGCAGCAGTACTACGGCCAGCAACAGCAGCCGTATTACCCACAGGGGCAGGCGCCGGGGGCCCAGGGGGCAGCGCAGGACTATTATTACCAGCAACAGCAGCAGCATCAACAGCAGGCGTACGGGCAGGTGGGGAATTTCGGAGCGTGAAGAACCTGCGCGTGTGTGTTTTCTAAAGGGGGCCTGTACGGCTGTTAAAAACGGCGTCGCATGACGCGTGTATGTAGGTGTATGTGTATGTGCGTCTGTCCGTCAGTACTATTTACAGTCTGTCGGTCCCAAATCCGCTATGGGTCAGGCTGACGCGTACGGTACCCTCATGCCGTACTTCCGCGCTGTGCCGCACCCGTTTCCCGGACTTCGCAGTACGGATACCCGGACCCCGGCCAGTATTATGGAGGGTACGGCGGCCAACAGGCGTACGGCGTGGGGCCGTACGCACAGGATCCGTACGGCCAACAGCAGGCCTACCAGGTGCGGTAAACCATCCGGGCCTTGTGTGCTCCAGAGGGTTATCTTGAGTGGCTAAGATGAGAAGGGCTCCGTTGCGTGTTTCTACGATGTACGACTGTACTTCCTAATTACGCGCTCACGTCCACGTCTACGGTTTGGGACGGAGGTCCCGACGGGTACCGTCAATCCGGGGCGGTCTGGATTCAAATCCAAATCAAGTAAAAATTCAAACAGAAGGATCTGAAAGGATTCTAAAATTAGGGCTATATTAAATATAAATATATATATTTTTTTCATACTGTTACGTAATCTAATATTTGTTTGCTGTGATTTGGAGACCGGTTGCCGAACTGGAACGCAAACCCTCAAAACCCCACTACCTCCATTCGTTTCCCCCAGCAGACCGCCAGCATGTACCCGTCCGGGCAGCAACCAACGTACGGCACAACCGCAGTGTCAGCATCAGCGGCGGGGTACATGGCGGGGCAGCACTCTCAGACTGCTGCGTTCGGAATTGAGCCGCAGCAGCAGCGCCACCAGCCTGGTTTCGGAGCTGCTGTGGGACGACTGGGTGAGCTAAGGAAGCTGGGTGACCTTCGTCCCGCACACAGTTGCAAACATACACACACACACATTCTACTACTCACGCTAAGATGCACCTTTCCGGAAATATTTTGAGCCGTTTCTTAACTGTCAACTGCTGCGATGATGCCGTACTATTCCGAATACGCATAGACCCACATACGTGCATTTTCACGCAGACACATTCCCCCTTAACTCACTTAAGCCAATTCCGCGCTGTACGGCAGATGTCGTCATGGCCGCTGCGGCTGGGGGCGCGGGCCCGCTGTCGGCCGCCGCCACAGCGACCACCCCGGGCAGCACGGGGGCCGGGGGCGGGGGAGCCAAGCGCATCCCGGAGTGGCTCCGTGAGGAGATGATGAAGCGGCAGCTGGCGGCAGCAGCAGGTGGGGGAAGTGGGGGGATGTGGGTGGCTGAGGGTGCGCGGGAGGGGAACGGGGGAGGGGGGGGACGGGGAACGGGGTTATAAGCTTCTTCACATTTTACCGTTTCCGTCGTACCTCGTGTTTGTTCCTCTAAGTATTTATACTTCTTATATAAATGTTGATATAAAAATAAATAAATAAATTTATTTGTTGTATTTGGCGTATAAAATTGTTTTTCATAATTTATAATTAATGTGTCTTATATTATATTTTCGGCGAAGCAGGCGGTTCTCAGCAGCACGAGGACAACGAGGTAGAGGAGGAGGACGACGACGAGGGACCTCGCCGAACCTCTAGAGAGGCGCTGGCAGCCAAGCCGGGGAGGAGGTTCACGGAGGCACCTGCGGGCGCGACGGCGGCGGCAGCGGCGGCGACAGGCAGCGGGGAAGATGGCGGCGGCGGCGGCGGTGGCGGCGGGGTTGGGAGGTAGGTAGTGGGCGGGGGCAAAGAGGGCATGGCTTTCCGGGGTGCGTTTGTCATTGCTTGTACCCGCACGAAACCCGAACCCTAAACCCTAAGTCTTCATTTATGCGTCCTCTTCCCGCAGGTGGGGGGGGAAAGGGGCGGCACCGGATGCGCGTCATGAAGTGCTGAGTGACGAGTCCGAAGACGAAGAGGTGAAGAGGGGGGAGGGAGGGGAGAGAGGAGGGGCTAGCCTTGAGGTTCAGCAATGTTAAACTTTGGTACGATACCTAACTGAACTGTACGGCACCCTAATGTACGATGTCAAAAGTACCCATCATTCCCCCTTCCCCCTTCGCTCCTCCAATGTCGCAGGAGGCCCGCATTCGCCAAGAGGTGGTCAACCGGGAAATCAAAGTCAACCTAACCCAGATCTTGATGGAGGTCACCGATGCCCTTTTCGGTAAGACAGACACACAGACAGACAGACAGACAGACAGACAGACACACAGACAAACACACAGACAAACAGACAGACACACAGACAGACACACAGACACACAAACAGACAGACAGAACAAGATGTGGTTCGTAAATCACAATTCTGACTTGCCGGTGCGGGTCCCGGCTTTTCGCCTTCAATCCTGTGGACCTCATCCCCCCTCCTATCCCTTGGTGTGTACGGCAGAGGCGGTGGCCAGGGAGGTGTATTCGGAGACGGCACCCGCGCTGAAGCGGCAGTCCGCGCAGGAGGGGGCGGTTAAGTTTGACGCCCAAGGCGCGGCAGCGCTTGGTGCCGTACTTGGCAGCGGAGGCGACGATGAGGAGGACGCCGGCGGCGGAGGCGCCGGCTTGCTGGGACTCGGGTACGGCTCTGATGACGAAGCTGAGGAAGGCGCCGCCGCCGCCGCCGCCGGCGTATCTCCGCCGGCAGCGGCGAAGATTGAAATCAAGGACGAGGAGGAGGAGGAGGACGGTGCTCGTGTTGGTGTTGGCGCTGGCGGCGGGAAGGGAGAGGTTTCGGAGCTTCCTCGTCATGATGCTGGTGATGATGATGTCGGTGTACGAGGCGGGGTTGCGGCCGGTACGCGTGAGTCGCAGCAGTTGCTCCGAGAGGCGGGGAGCGATGGGGCGGAGCGGCAGGTGAGAGGTCGGGGGGATGCCGCCGTCGGGGACGCCCCCGCTTCCGTACCCCGTCGGCGAAAGGCTCTCATTCTGTTGGTCTGCTCCCCTTCCAACAAACCGTGTGTGTGTTTCGCTTCCCCTTCCCGTCCACTTTTGGGTTCTTGCCCCCCTCTCACCTCGCAGGATCTCGCCTTCGCTGCGAGCGCGGGGGGCCTGGGGCGTGGAGGGGAGGATGGCGCCAGGGAGGGTGGCGAGGGTACCAAGACAGCCGCGGCGGAGGTCGCCGCTCCGGAACCGGATGCATCTCACCCGCCTCGCTACCAGAAGGGTCAAAGGTGTGTTGCCTAACCAGGAGCGAAGGGTTGGCAAGCAGGGGATAGGAGAGGAGGAAAGGGAGGGACTGCAAACTAGTTTTGGTTAGTGCTGCGTGCCGTGGGGTCTTCAGACCCATGGGTCCGTTGTCTATCGTAACCACCCGCCCAGTCATCTACGTAAGGCCCAAACTTAACCAAACTTACTCCACACTTTCCTCTTCCCCCAGTGTCTGGCTGTTGCGAGATGACGGCTCAAGAGTGCCCGCCAAGGTGATTGCCGTACTGCCGCCGTCCTCAGGTGGGGACTGTCAAGGGGTTGGGGGCGGGACGGGGATGGGGGGGAAAAGAGGGATGATATGTGTGTGTATATGTAGTCGGTTGGCCGTACATGATGTATCTCACGATCACAATTCAAAGACACCAACCCCTCAAGGTATACTGATTGTGGAATTCTCGTACAAGTCATGACTCATCCGTGTCTTATTTAAAACGTACGGATGGCCGTCATGGCGGTCATCTGGCAAATAATTCGGTTCGATCTGACGGTGTAGCTGGTGATCTGCCCCGCAGTAGCTGGTGAGGCTCGCACGCGCTACAGCCTCGTGGCGGAGGGTCGGAAGGCGGTGGCGGAGGAGGAGCAGCTGCTGCCCTTACAGGACCGAGCGCAGCTGGAGGTGCCGCAGCAGCACTTCCAGAAGAAAGAAGAGCCGGCGGAAGAGGTTCAGGCGCTACTGCCAGGCGTCGACACGGCAGTGGGCGCATTGACCCATAGGACGCCGGCGGAGGCGGCGGCTACCGCCTCCGCACCCGCAGTCGCAGCTGTGGATGTAAAGCAAGTGATAAATGTAGCTGCAGCGACAAGCAAGGCGGCCCGAGGAAGAGGTGGGGAAGGAGAAGGAGAAGCAGACGGGGAGAAGAGCCGACGGCCAATCCCGAAGCGAAGGAGGAGCAGTAGCAGCCGCAGTAGCAGTCGCAGCCGCAGTAGCGCCAGTCGGAGTCGGAGTCGAAGCAGGTGTGGCAGTATGGGCCAGCGGATATAGCAGCTAAGGATGTGTGCGTACGACGAAGAGCTTTATAACTGCAGCGATTTGTGTGTTCAGCGTGTACGCGTGCGCGTGTGCGTATGTGTTTTGGTTTGTACGGAAAATGATTTGGGGGAATAGCGATTTAAGTCATAATGCTGAAGCGTAACCCGAAGGGGGAAATCCGCTGGGGTGTGTAGCCGCGCCCACGAGCACCCCGCAACACGCATGCATGGTATCAAAATGACAAAAGCATCAAGTGACCTCCGCGCATTAAGGGCGCCCGAATAACACGGTACGATCGCAAACCCTCCCTGCAGCGGCGGACGAAGGAGCCGCAGCCGGTCGCGATCACGGTCCCGCAGCGGCGGCGCTCGTCCTAAGCGCAGGTCCCGTAGCCGCAGCCGGAGTCGCAGTCGCAGCCGGTAAGCCGGCCACGTGTTCCATGTGTTCATGCAAAGCCTCCATCTCGAGACCTGACATTCGCCTCTTCCGTGTTAGCGTGTGCTCCCCCCTGTACTCTTCCAAACGCAATTCACGTCAATTCACGCCCAGCCACGTATGTAAGTCAATCCCCTTCCCTCCCCTCTCCTTCCCTTCTCTCCCCTTCCCTCCCCTCCCCTCCGCTTCTCTCCCCTTCCCTGATCACGGGCAAAACACGCACTGCAGTAATCGCCGGCGGGATTTGTCACCATCACGGTCACCGGTGCGAAACAGAGGAAG
Source organism: Volvox reticuliferus (assembly GCA_019650235.1). Taxonomy (NCBI): domain Eukaryota; kingdom Viridiplantae; phylum Chlorophyta; class Chlorophyceae; order Chlamydomonadales; family Volvocaceae; genus Volvox; species Volvox reticuliferus. The sequence continues at coordinate 636,321 of BNCP01000011.1, read as the reverse complement.
AGATTTTGATAGGGAGCGGAGCGATAAGGATCATGCACACCGGGACAGGGGCAAGGACAGGCAGAGGGATGCGAAACGCCGCAGCCGCAGTCGTACTCGTAGCAGGAGCCGGTCTCGGAGCCGGAGCAGAGACCGTTGGCGGCGCCGGAGCCGCAGTTACGACCGCCATAATATCCGCCGACATTCCCACAGTCCCAGCCGCAGCCGCAGCCGCAGCCGGGACCGACACGGGGCCGGGACCGGTGGCAGGGGGCGAGGGAAAGACACGGACCGGGAGGGGGGAAGGGAAGGGGGGAGGGAGGGGAATCGGGACAGGGACAAGGGGCGGGAGGGTGTGGGCGGTAGCGGTCGTGACAAGGACAAGAAGGATGACCCTAAGCGGGAGAGGGAGAGGGAACGGGGCCGAGATGACCCTAAGGCTCGAGGCGGTAGCGGCAAGGATCTCGGAGACCGGCAAGCCAGCAGAGACAAGGACAGAGACAAGGACAGAGACAAGGACAGAGATAAGGAGAGGGAGAGGGAGAAGGAGAAGGAGACACGAGACACGCGCGATCGAAAAGAGAAGGACAAAGACAAGGCCAAGGAGCGGCTGGGCAAGGAATCGGCTAGTCGGAAGGAGGAGAGAAAGAAGCGACGCGCGCACTCTTCGTCGCCTTCAGATGGTGACAGTGAATCGGATTCGGGTACCCGCGGGACGGATTTGTCAGGTGGTGCAGGTACGGCATACGATGTACGGTGTACAGCATGGTATGGCACTTCACCCATGGTGTCGTGCCGCACCTACGGAAAGGTTTGAGAGAGAGGGTTTTGCATTGGGCCCCGCTGTGCTTGTGTATGTGTGTGTATGTACGTTACATACCTAGCTGGATCTGGCTCCGAGGCCGGGGCCACAGCTAACTAACCCTTCTAACTAACCCAGCTAACTAACGGAATGATGGGCGTGTGCATGTGTATGTGTACGGTATGTTGAGGTTGACTTTTAGGGTCCTGATGCGCGCGTTCCGAGTGGAATGGAGTTTGTGCTCGGCCCCATTCCCCCGGAACTCTTGATGAGCCTCCCGATAACGCCCCAACCCCGCGGGCACCGCCACCCCTTTCTTTCCCCTCCCTTTCAACCCTCAGATCGCTCGAAGCGGAGCAGCGATAAGCGCAGAGGCGGGGGGGGCGGCGGTGGTGGTGGTGGTGGAGGCAGCAGCAGCAGCAGCAAGCACAAGAAGTCAAGGAACGTGCGATAATGTTGGTGGTGATGATGGTGGTGATGGAGGGGGAAGCGGGGAGAGTTGCGGAGCTACGTATGCGACGCGGATGAGGCTGGCGGGAAAGTCCTGCTCCGCTGCATTCACGACTTTCCGGCGCCGGTGGAGGCAGGAGCGCTGGCGGAAGATAGGACACATTTCCTCTTGCGGCTATTGCCAACTCTCCATTCCACTGATGTGATACGTCCTTTCGTACAGACGCATAATTTTGCCGTACTGCATTTTGTTCCTCTGCGCGAGAATAAAGGACTGGTTAACATCGGAAGCTGATTTTCTGCTTTTTCCTCTGCTCGCGCCATCGTGTTGTGTGCGGTTTGCGGTTTTGTTCGTCCGGTTTACAACTGAAACCGTTTTCTGGTTCTGGAGTGCATTCCAAGACCATAGGCGGATACATGTGCGCTGTACGGCTGTACGGCATTGGTATGATGTAGTAGGTAAGTCGTCAAATAATCAAAGGCGTATGACTTGCATTGCGGATCGAACGGGCGACCACGGCACGCCAGAACCAGAATCCTGTTGCTCTGTTATTTCATCATTACGGGCCGTTTGAAGAAAAACGAACATTTTCTCTTCATCCTTCACGCGTAAGGAGATGCGTGTCTGGTGCGACAGCGAATGCTGCTGAGAAGATCAGAAGAGGGGGTAAAGCGCGTCTGTGTAAGAACATGATGATGATGTGCAGTGATGTGCAAGTCAACGCGGATCCCGGTGGTAAGTGGTGGTGATCTCTTTTGAGAGGGCTTGAGAACAATCAGCCAATAGATTGCGGCTAGCTGCACCTGAGGAGCTAAAAAAAAAACACAGATTAATCGATATTGACGAGATGCAGCAGCTGCAGTAAGGCTGATAGCGTGCCTTCGTGGCGTGTTCAGCCTGAAGACCCATAACACGAAATACGAAACCCATTTCCCCCCCCTCCAACCCGTTGCCCTCCCCCCTCCTTCAGCTGCGCTCCATTCCCCCTAGGCGCACTGCGCGGCGGAATATGGGCTGAGGCGAAGGAGGGGTTTGGACGGGCGGGGGGGGGGTTGGTGCGATGAACTGCTATCCTCTTATCTTTCCGCGCAGAGCAGGTCCTCGATTCCAGCATCTTCTGCAGAGCCTTCGAGACCCCACAGCGACGATACGATACCTGAGATGTTCGAATCGCACCCTAAGATACTGATCTCGACAATTGAGTCAGAAACGAACAATGTACACCCAATAGCTGTGGCTACATGCACTGTGACGCCCATATACATTACGAATGCAACGATAACCGGTAACCGTTTTAGGGTTTTAGGGAGTCCTCGCGTGTGAAAGCGCACGCGAGTATATACATACTCTACAAGGAACACGACCATGACAACCACAACGAACAAAACGAAGTTAACTAACGTCTGATAACAGTCTAGGGTCCATACACAGGACGAGTACCGCCATTATCATCACTATCAGCACCGAAGTGGTACGACCTCAGAGGTTGGGCCGCCGGGGGCTGCGTCCGGCCACTTCGGCTGGTGTGCGCTCCACCATGCGTCTTTACCTGAGTGCCAAGGCTTCCGTACAAGCCTCGGAGGTGTACGGAGGCGGCTCCGTACCTCCCCACACCCTTCTCCATGCGACTCTTCTTATACCGCCACCAGGGGCCGAGGGCTTTTGTCGCCCAAGGCCATCACCCAAAGCCAACTCCAGAAACAAAACGCACGCACATACGTGCACACACACACGCGCGCGCGCACGCAACCCTCTTTCCCCCTCTCCACGCGCCTTCCCAGTCTTCCAAGCTAACGGCAGAATGAAGTCGAAGGACCTCTTTTGAGCTCCTGGGCCCTACGTCCTCCCGGCTCACGTGTTCGACATATACGTTTATATGGTCTGTTCAAGCGGGTACGACTCGTCCCAAGCCCTCCCAAGACCCACGCAGCGGCAGAGCTATCTACCTCTTCCATCTGCCTGTCTACCTGTCCATCCTTGTTCGTCCGTCAGTCTGCCTGTCCTTCTCTGCCTGTCAGTCTGCCTATCTATATCTGTCCACCTGCCTGTGCGTATCAGTTCGTCTGTCAGTCCGTCACTGCCTATCACGCTGGTGTCCGATTTGCCATCTCTTCATCCTGCTCTTCAAATAGGAGGTGCGTTGTGAGGTACTGGTTGACCAGCGACTCAAGTTTGTTGGCCAACTTGTAGTAGATGGTGTCCGGGGCGTTGTAAAATCTGCAATTCTCGAAGATCCGTCGGAGATCTGCGTTGAAGATCTCCAGGGTGACGTAGAAGCAGCCCGAGGCGAGGCGCTCCTCCATGACGTCCAGCGCTATGGGGTCTTTGATGACGTCTGTTAAGCGAGGGGGGATATGGGGGGGGGTCCCCCGACAGAATTCGGTTGGTGGAGGAGGAGCATTCCACCGCGGCGGGGAAAGGAAGAGCGGAGCCGGTCCCAGGAACCCATCGGCGCATGGCGGTGCGCTGTAGGGGGGCCGAGGCCGGCGAGAATCTGAAACACATGCAGCTTTATCCACTCCTCTACTATAGACCCCACGTATACGTTCCTCCCCCTTCCTCACCTGCTCCCCACCCTACAACCCAGCCCCCACCTTCCAACCAAAAGCGGCATCCTTCAAGAGGCCCCAACTGTAAACGCCTCCAATCAAATCCCGGGCAAGAAGCCCACCATCAACCCTCCCCCCTCTTTTCCCCCTTCGACTTTACCCTACAGCTGTGAGCCTAAGCTTCAGTTTTCATGTTTTCGGCTTCACCTTCATCTTCACCGTGCCCATATCCCTGCCTACTACTACCTCCCTATCCGGCCCCCCATCGCTCACCATAATAATCCGGTGCGTCTTGGACCGCCACCTGCTCCTTGAACGGCCAGGACTCCTCCAACCCCTGGATGTATTCCAGCAGGTTGTGTAAGAACACCCGCAGGTTCTCCGGCGTCGGACTCACAGGTGAACGACCCCGGTCCAACACCAGGCGATACTTGGAACCACCACCACCACCGCCCTGCTGCTGCTGCACGGACGCAAGAGAGGGCGTCCAACCCGCTTCTCGGACTCCTGGAATATCACCGATCGAAATTGCGCGATATCGCGATGATCGGCCGGCGGCCCCAGTGGAAGCGGTATCAATGAAATGGGTCAGCCCGGGCCTGACGACATGTGATTGGGATAACCGGCGGATCTGGTCATCCAGCGCAATCCGCTGTGCATGGATCATGTCCGGCAGACTGATGTAGCAAATCTGCGGGTGCATGACGCACTCCATGAGCGTCCCACCGTCGTAGTCTTTGATGAACCCCTGCCAGCGCCCTCTTTCTAATGAGATTTCTCGAGTGAAGCCCTGCTTCTCAAAGTAGCCGACGGCGTTGTTATCAGCATAAGTCAGGAAATGTGTGAGCCGATCGATCGTCCGGGCGAATTCCTTGGTCTGGTTCATGAGCCGGGTGCCATAGCCCTTGACCTGCTCGTGGGAGATGGGAAAACAATGCACCCGTGGGTCACACATGAACAGAAGCAATAACCCTCTCAGGGTTGCAGCTGCGCGCTCCGGCAATCAGAAAGCGGTTAAAGTACACAGCTACCCATCACCTGGCTTCTAAAAACGTGACAAGTGGCCTCACCGCTGCAGCTGCAGCAGCTGCAGACGACATCCATTGACAAGTACGGACACATACAAAAAATAAAACAGCTGGGTCACCGGTGGGGCGCGCACCTGTTCGTGGGATGTGACAGCGCAAAAAGCGATTTCTCCGAAGGTCTGGGCGTGGAAGGCGCGGTATGTGATCCCCCCAATGACGGTACCGTTACGTTTGAGTAGAGCCACAGAGCGATGTCGGCGATCGAACACCAGCCGCACGATGTACTCCTGTACATGGGGAGTGGGGAGGGGAGGAGGGGACATACGAGTCGACATGTGCAAATAGCCCAATAGCCCAAGAACCATACCCATCATAAATAGCGCCCGGGTTGGGAGGGAGGCCGGTTTAGGTCACTAGAGGTTGGGTGGAGTGAAAGCAGCGGAGCTAATTACCGGCACCACACCACATTTGCGTTATGGGTTCCAGGTGGGGGACAAGAGGAGGGGAAGGGAGGGTTTCGATAAGGTGGCAGCTCCTCCGCTATCACGTGGCCGGCCGGCCGGCCGGCCATGGAGGAACTGCCAACCCCGCCCCCGTGGCAGGCATCGCTTCTCTAGTTCACCCGCTCCAGTTCGGCTCGAGCCCCGCCTGAAGGGCTCACCTTCCCAAGGGGTGCCGAGGCAATATCACCGACACATGACACCGACAACCGATACTGAATGAACCAATATGTGTGATTTTTAAAACGGGTGAGGTATCGTGATCCTCTTAGCCCAGTATTACTGGCTGACTGCTGCACATAGCGGCTCTGCCTTTGGCACAAAGAAGAGACACAAAAGAAGAAAGAAAGGAAGAAAGAAAAGAGAGAGGAAGAGAGAGAGAGAGAGAGAGAGAGAGAGAGGGGGAGAGAGCAAAACACACACAAGGGGAAGGCGTGTCAGAGCTTCCAACCCACATCGCGATTTCACTGTCAGGCGCCACATACCAGCAAAAAGATCATGGCCATTCGTATCAATCGTGCCTTCTGTGGCCGGAAATGCGCCGTTCGGAACATGGCGTGACCGCCCTCCCGCCCTCTTTTTCTCTCTCTCCCCGCTCGGCCTCTCGTCTTCCTGTCCCGGTTCCCACTTTCGCAGGACCTCACCACGGAATCCGAGTTGCGCCGTTATTCCGCCTTATCCCCACGTTCCATCGTCGACCCCTCCCTTAACTTCCCCATTCTAGAACGGAATCTTGCCTCCAGACCACTATATGCCTCGGGTCATACACTTGGATCGCACCTTGGGCATGTTTGGCAGCTGCTTCGAGAAAATATTTTTCAGCCCGACCAAATATATCAGGTTCTGAGGATCATTGTTGTTTAGTACGTATCTGAAGGCTACATCCCCGTCCTGTTCTCGCTTTATGAGAGCCTCCTCGCGCTGAGAGTACGCGCCTGGCGGGATGCGCTCTCTATCACGCGCCGATAAAGGACCAGGTCCTGCCGGTTCTGAGATAAGATTTTCTGCTGTTCGCTGCACCTGTTGTGTCAGTGAAGTGCTCCCTGGTGTGTCACGGCCGGACTCTTGTTGAACTGCGCCCACTAGACCTGAAGCAAAACCTTGAGTTAACATTGATCCAGTTGAATCTATTTGTAAGTTTTGTACGCATTGTCTCTTTGGGGGCGGTTCTCCCCCGTCAGCCATTGGTCAGGTAGTTTTGACTAGATGCTTTCCGCTCACAGCTTAGGCAAGGCTTAGGCAGCAGGAAATTGCAAAATAGAATACGTATGAATTTTTGTTACGTTCGGATTGAAGAACCTGTCTTCAGTGTTCGCCAGTCTCCAGATTTGATGTCGTGCAAGCGCAAGTTATAGTCCCTAATTCCCTTACGGTCAGTAGGTTACTCGACGCCATCTCTATTACTTTTATACTTATTCTGGCACAATGTCCGCCATCATGCAAAAGGCTGCTGCGTGCCCTGTCCGTGCGTCTCGGCGCGGTTGCCTTGTGGTTTGCCAGGCAACGGAGCATCCTGTGGCTTCTCGCCGCGCTATCCTGGGTGTGACCTTGCTACCAGCACTCGTGTACACTCCGAAGGCGTTGGCGCTCATCCCTGGTAAGACGACCTTGGGCTGTTTGTGGCTGGGGCAGCCTCCTCCGCAAGCGATCTTGGGTTGCACCGTATTTCCCTACCATCACTTCATGTTGCAAAGGCCGCTGTGTCGTTATCCTATATAGCATTTGATCTCAACTCCTTTCCACGCGACGCTCTTCGGATGTCGTTGCCGTATGGCAAGCAAGGAAGCTTTGCATGCTGACAATATCTTCCTTGACGAATGAATTATTTCAGATGAGGAGGATGAGGATCTCGTGGAGAAGGCCAAGGCGAACCGTCGCGCGCGTCTGGCGCAGCAGCGCGGCGTCACTCGCGACTTCATGGCATCCGAGAACCTGAAGGACATCCCCTTGGAGCAGAAGCTGGTCCCTGTACAGAAGGCCGTTTACCAGCTGGCGAAAGCTGGAAGTCAACTGGAGTCTGGAGACCTGAAGGGCGCAGCGAACACACTCAATGGAGCATGGCTCAGCGACCTCTCACTTGTCGCAAGCACAATCTCCAACAACGAGGCTGCCGCGAAGTTGACTAACAGCATCAAGGCCACCCAATCCGCGGCATCTAGTGGCGACGTGAAGGTCGCTAAGCGCGAGTTTATCACCGCAGCACAGGGCTTGACGGACTGGGCCTCCGCCACCGGCTTGGCTAGCAGCCTCAAGGGCCTGTAAAGCTACGGATCGGGTCCTCCAGATCTCACAGGGTCTGCTCTTCCACTCTCTCCTCCATGTGGATCTCATGTGGGATTTTCATTCTTCTGTGCCCCGGTTTGCCATCGCTTACTTCCTGGTCCTGTTACTCCCGGGCCCCGGATCGGAGCTGATTGTGGAAGTGCTCTTCATTGGGGGCAGCAGCAGCAGCTTTCGGATTTTGGTTTCGGTTTTTCCTACCCCTTCCCCCCGTTCAACTGAAGTGGCTCTGGGTCGAGGAAGCTTGGGAATTCGGTTCCTTGGAGCTTCCCAAATCCTTACACAGCGTCATGCAGCCGTACCTGATCTGATCTGCATCAGCGAACGGTGTTTGGGAAACAACGGACCCTGCGGCGTCCTCAAAAAGTGTTAAGAATGAGATATTGAGGACCGTCCGATTTGGGTCAGGCGGGTGGTCGTTATTAATAGGGCTTGAAATATGCTTGTGTTCGTTGACGGAGAAGAAAACACGTGATCCAGGGATTGTATGGGTCATTGTGAAGTGAGCCAGTTCGTCTTGCGGTAGAGGCGGTGGCGATAATTGGGCGGTGGTTGTGGGGCCACACTGGCACCGAAGCACCGTACGCGCCACGCCTCGGCACAAGCCGCTGCTGCTTTTGCTGCTACTGCAGTATCAGGGGGGTATTGGATTTGGATGAGCAGGCCACCAACTTGCTCTGTCGTACCTAGCACGCCAGCAGCACCAGGGGTTGTTGACGCCCGCGACTGTGATCTCTCGACACTCGCCGAAGCCTCAGCCAAACCCTATGGATGTGGTTTGTCCACGGAGGTTTGTGTTTTAGGATTTCAGTGATGCCGGTGGCCAATACGGATGCTTCAAAGGGTGCTGCGGAAATACCTGGATGCGTCATCGTCCTGGTTGCGTGTTGCTTTTCCAGGTCCTCCTGTTGGCTAGCAGCCTTCCTAAGTCACCCTGTAATCCAGGGGATCACGGGCTTTCGAACGGCCTTCTGTTTCGGTTGCTTAGAAATATTGGCGCTGTAGTGAAGAGGTGGGGAAGGATTGAAGGATGCAAAAAACGGAGTGGACATGGAGCAAACCAGATTGGACACGTCCGGGTCGTTCTGGTCTGTTTTGTTCTGTTGTTGCCGATTTTGACGGGTCTTGCGGCACTCTATATGTTGAGTTTCGTACTTCAGTTTCCTTTCCTTTTAGGGTCCCACCTCGCAGGCGAATCAATTCCTCAATCAACAGGACTTGTACTTGCACTGGTAGGTTTTGAATAGAGGCACCTACTGCCGTGTTTCGTTTTGCGTCCTCTCAACCGGCCTTCGCTTTGTAAGCAACTGTTTATCGGTCTCTTTTGTGGTATCTGCGAACAAAAATCTACCAACATCTGCAACCTGCATTCCGAATTGTTGCACGCAAATGATTAGCCACCGTGGTATGGCATGCTGCTCCCAAAACGTAGGTTGAATTACATAGTGTGAAGAGCCCCTTCGCCGCCGCCCAGGCAAATTTACAAAAGCCACGGATTTCAAGTGAGTCCGATTTAACCATCTTGATGTCGCTGTGCAAACCCTTTACAGTTTGGCGGGTAGCGTTAGTGGATCGCATGTGCCTTTATCCAACCTCTACTAAGGCCAGCGGCATGATGAAAGCGCCACCATCCGCAGAATAGACAGTGAGAGCATTGAATGTTGGCTTAATGCTCTGTCGTGGTAACTTGTCCAACAGAAGTCCCACAAACTTCACGTGCTGCGACCTTCTTTTGGCAAAACTCCTGTCTGACTTGTTTGCCACATTGTCTTTAATTTTAGCAAGCGACAAGTACTGGCCAACGGTACTACTCCGAGTCCATTTCCACCATTGTCGTATACTGTACCAAATCAGCGAAATTTATGAAACATGGCCAACTCAGACAAAGGATCCTTTGAATATATATCCTGTTCATGGATATACTCAACGTTTAGGCCTGAGTCCTGTGTTGTATGACTTCCCCAACCTGTACGTTTCCGTCCTAGCCTGTCGTTTCACCCTGTGGCATCTATTAGTCGTTTTGCGTCATTTTGGGCGGCTTCGCCCGTGAATGCTTGCTTTCTTTGCTCGCCGGTCGTCGAGCAGCTTTCTTGAGAGCAGTCTTAATTTTTTCTCCACAATGTTTACCCGGACAGCAGCCGCGCACCAACAGACTGCAGCAGCTCGGCAAAATGTGTGTTCACGTCTGGGTTTCCAGCTGCTCGCCGCACGCCCCTCCGTCGCTCAACATCAGCACCTTCAAGTGGCCTCTCCATCCCAATGGAGTTCAGCAAATCGGGTATGTTTTGATGGAAAACCTAAACATACTATGGAACCACAGGGGCCGGCGCCGATGCATTTAGGGCGTTGTAGGGAACCATCGGCATTTCGGACATTTTGCTGCGCTTGGCATCGCACTCTCTGGCGCCTGGTTCCAATCCTCATCTTCTTCTCACTATCCACCGTTGCAGAGCGCTGCGTCATTAGGGTTACTGCGGGTCGGCTCCCTGCTGGCGATGAGCTGTGCTGCCGATGAAGCCCTTGCGGCATCTTACACCGCCGATGAGCCAGTCGCCTCAGTATCTAGCGTTGGAGTCGCAGCAGCAGTTGCGACGCAAGTGCCGAATGAGAGCAAAGGAAAACCCGATAGGTGAGAACACCGGTAGTTCAACTGTTTGAACTCGGAGAGCAGGGGGAGCAGTGGTTGCGGACACCACCCTGCAACGGAGCCGGCGACCTTCAGAAGCCCCATCTCCCTTCATCTATACGTGACAGTTACGACACGCATGAAGGCGCATAGGCTCGCCTGCCCGGCCATTTGGGTTTTGGGTTTGGAATTGATTTGGATTTGGCCCCGTTGAGCGCGCTTCCTGCCAAACCATGTGCCCAAACCACCCACTTTTTTCTTTCCCTTCGCTTCTCACACCACTCCTTACATACCCACGTCCAGCGACGTAACTGCCTCTGCCTTCTCCTTTTTTGCTCACGTCGTTTACGTCCCGCACACGTGTCACTGCTCCTCTGTGTCCGCATGTGAACGTATATGACGTATATGCATGCGTGCGTCCGCCCGCCCCCACAGCTCCACCAATCTGGTGTTAACCTCGGGAGCCTTCGTGCTGCCGCATCCCGACAAGATACAAAAGGGCGGAGAGGACTGGTACTTCATAGCCAATAACAGGCGGGCGGTGGGAGTGGCAGATGGAGTTGGAGGATGGGTGAGTTGTCAGGGGCCTGCGGGCCGGAATCAGAGCGGTAAATTTTGGCCTGTTATGGATATGCGGTTCCAGCAATCTATTAAGCAAACCCTGACACTGTGGGAAGATAATGTGGCGAGAGGGATGGAGTGATGCTGAAGATGGACAGGGGGTAAGAAGCCTCACCAGGTGGGCCTCCCACGTCCATGATGCTGAACATCTCGTGTGAGTGTGAAGCAATGACAAGTAATGGGGGACGGTCTGGGGAGGCAGCACGGAAGCCGAGTGATGCCGCGTTTTTAACTTTCCTTGGCGCATCCCTAAGCGCAGTAAGTCAAGAGATGGGGCTTTGGGGAAATGACTCCGATTTGGAAGCAGCGTGTGGGAAAGGACTGGGCGCTGCTGGATCCTGTTACATCAATTTTTTGCGCCACACCCTGCGAACTGCGACAAGACGTGATTATTAGCAAGATTGTCAGCAGTAACGACCGACAAATGTTACGATGCTTTACCCCTCTTCTTATTTTTGCAGGCAGAGGTAGGGGTGGACGCGGGGGCTTATGCTCGCCAGCTGATGCGTAACGCCGCCGACGTGGCGGATGTGATGACGTCAACCAGCGGCGAGGTGGAGGGGAGTGACGCGCCGGCACCAGTAGAGCTCTCCGCGCAGGTAAAACCAAACAAACTAATATCCAGATATTTTAACTGACAAAAATGATCAGTACACTTATTCTGCATCCGCTTGCTCTCCCCCATCATCATCATCCATTACTTTGCTTTTAGTTTGGTTTCCAATTCATCATCCGTCTGTCTGTCTTTTTGCTGTCGTACAGGAGATTCTGGAGCGCGCGTACGGCCTGACCACCGTTCGCGGCTCATCCACTGCTTGTGTGGCGGTGCTCAATGGAGATCACCTGGGTGTGTCCAACCTCGGAGACTCAGGGCTCCTCATACTGCGTGCAGGTCCGTAATTTAGATTGTGTCCGTTTATTTTCATATAGGCGTTCACAAACTCAAAAGCCGCAAGTGGGGAATGAGTCGTGAGGGAACGAAGAGTCCGTGTAATAGGGAAATAGCATCACCCAGTGGATTTGGGGGGTGAGGGAAAGGTGTGTATGTGCGTACTCCCCCCAAACCTTCCTGTCGCGATCAATCGCACCATCTCCTCCACCTCCCACCCTTCTCTCCGTCTCTCGGTCCCTCCCTCCCTCCCTCCCTGCCTGCCTGCCTCAACCTCTCTCAATTTCTCTCCCGCTTCGCTTCTCTACCCTTTTCCCCCCTTCAGGTGCCGTTGCCTTCCACACACCCCAGCAGCAGCACGGCTTCAACTTCCCGTACCAGATAGGCTCACCGGATTCCATGTCAGACCCGCCACAATCCGCACAGCGTTTTGAGGTGAGGGCCAAGCTAACGAACCAACGATGAACGATACGAAGGGCCCGAATCAGGGCTACTCGTTAACAGTCAGGATCAGGTTGAGGGATGGGATTCGAGAGAGGGTCGGACGTGGGAGGGCGCGTCTGGATTCCTTTAAGCACAGCCGCGTACCGCACCATGCTTTCGTACTGCCGTACATCATTGCATTCCGAAGGGTTAAGTAACTTGATCCCAGGGCGTTCGAGTAGTTGTATTTTTCTGCGTATTTATTGTGTACTCATTTTCAGCGTGGGCCCCACTTTCCCCGCCGTGTGCCACCCTCAGGTCCGGGTGCAGCCTGGGGATCTGATCCTGATGGGCACTGACGGTCTGTGGGACAACTGCTTCGACGAGGAGCTGGCCTGCGTGCTCAGATACTGCCGCGACCAGGCCATGGATGTGGCCAAGATCGCGGAGGTGGTGGCGCACTACGCGAGGCACAGGGCCTCAGACTCCAAGTTCGCATCGCCATTCGCGTATGCGGCCTTCCAGGTGGGCAGAGGGGCGGGCGTGTGACAGAAAGAGCATCCTGCGTGTGTAGCGGGGGGACAGAAAGCGAGTGTAAGTATGTGTGTGCAAAGGGGGAAGAAGAAGAGGGAGGGAAAATGGATATGGGGTAATTGTGGGGTTCGTGATGTCGTACCGATTGTGCCTCCATTTTGTCGTATTTGGGGGTTGATGCTACACCTGAAACCGGGCGGTTAGAAGAGGAGTAGGGTCTGTAGTAGAGGCCTGGATGGCGGTACAGCGTTTCAGGGATTTGCCCCTTCCCCCGTTTCCCGAACGGGGAGGAGGCTGTCTGCGCTTGGAGATAAACAACTGACCCTCACCCCGCCGCCCCTCTCGGCCCCACACGACCCCATTCGGCCCACAGGCCGGGTTTGCATATATGGGCGGAAAGATGGACGACATTACGGTCGTTATATGCCTCGTGCAGCAACCGTCCAAGATCTGACGATGTTTTGGATTTCGACCCGTACAGCCGTGCAGCAGGTGCGTAGTGGCAGCCCGTGTTTGACCCATAACACCGGGTGGCGCTGCTGCTGTTGTTATATGACTGTTGCTGCTGGCGGCACCAGTGTGGGAACTTCCGGCTCTCACATGTGGTCTTATCATAAGCGGAGGTCGTGTGGAGAGGAGGAGGAGGAGGAGGAGGGGTGACGGTCACGCGAGCTGTGGACAGCTGCCGCGTTGAGAGCTGCACCCTGATAAAGGAAGCTGCCTGTGGGCACACACACACAGACATACACACGCACGTGCCAGATTGTGCAGATCCACGCGATATGAGGTCGGATTCAGGACCCATGTGGTCACGTCTAGTCATGCGTAATGTGCACGCTTAGCTTCCGCCGCCGCTGTTTCCTGCGCTTTGCTTTTGCCGGGGGCGGGGAGTGGGCCTGGACCGGGCCAGAAGGGGAGCCGTTCAAGATACGGGTGGGGTGATGCCGCCCGTGATGCGGCGCGGGAGGGGATGGGGATGGGGGAGATACGCAGTGACGCACGACACATACATGCACATACACATCCCCGACACCGCACTGCGCTGCACGCTGTCGTATACCTGAATAACCGCAAACTACAACAACCCTGAGCGGCGGGGAGTGCAAAAGTCAATAACCCATTTGGCACACTGAGGGGACGCAGTACGCATAATGGAACTAGCTAAACGCGCCTTATGCTGTGGTGCTCTCATTCTCTCTCCTTTGCTCATAAACGACCCATGGGTCGGGGGAACTGGGTGGAGATAGGGTGTGCAATAGGCGTTTGACATGATGACACGGCATGGCTGCGGATATGTGTGTGCTATTATTATTATTTCTAAGCGCTTGGTGGATGTGTACGGCATGTATGATGTCCGCCGGAGCAGCCTTTCCTTTTGCCGGTGGGGATGAAAGTGTGCGCTTGTGTAGGTGTAATCGGGTTTTTTTGTGTGTAGGGGGGTTAAAGGGTTTTGTTAGGATCTGCTTTCCTGATCTAGCTATCACGGTTATTCTGATTACTAAGCTATATGTGCGTGGGTGTGGTGTTAGCTTCCATCGGAATTCATTCCGGAGACGTGCGGGGATCGGCCGATTGCTTTAAGTTGGATAATCTGACTGTCTGTCTCTCTTCCTCTGCCGTACAATCGTTGTGTCGTACGTTGCCCGACGGTTTTCCATGCCAGGCTAGAGTGCGGGAGGGGCAGTCAAGACAGAGCGGAGCGCTGGGTATCTGTGTTATGCTGTGTTGAAAGAGGTAGGAAACCATATGTGTGTGTTGATGTGTTTTTTGGTCAGCTTCATGTTGCACGGCAAGAAATGGGGGATATGCTTTAGGGAAAGTTTGAAAGCTTGAACTGTTGCGTGCTTCGATGTGTTTCTCATTCTGGCAGGTTTCTGTTAAACGAGGCCGTTCTTTTCCGTTGCAAGTTTTCCTGTTTTTTTTCTGCTGATGGGGAAGTATGTGGAAATTATGCCGTGCTGTGGCTGCCGTGTACGGCACAACCTTGCAATTGCAGGGCGTGTTATGGTCCCAACGTGCTGTGTATCATTTGTCGCGTACGGCAAGTCTATGTGTGGCTCTCCTTGCCATGAGAGACTTGGGTGTGGTCGTGTGTATTGTTTTCTTCGGCGCTCTGCCGCCCAGGTTCACTTAGCGACATGCGGTGGATGCCGCAGTGTTCATCGATGCTTTAGCTGTAGAGATGGAAGAAACCACCCCCCAACCCACGGGCTGTTGCTAAGACATCCTTCTGGCGCATCAGATGGGGGCATCATTTGCTACTGCCTAGTTTTTCCGTACAGGTATCTCCGTACGTACGGATTATGAATATTGTCGTAAAGAATGTGAATTGTCATATTCTCGCACTTATAACTCCTTATAACTGTATGTATGTGACAGCCGGTCAGGTGAGGGGAGGGATGGGGGTGGGAAGCGGTGAAGAGGGGTTATATCATGTATACACGTACACGTATATCAAAAGGTCCATGTACCGGCACTACAGTAAAATCCTATCGAAATTTTAATAATTTTTTCAGCGTGAAAGCAAATATGTCAAATTAAAAAGTACCATGAAAACACGAAATATACTTAGAAAGAAAATTTGATTACAAATTCACCAAAGTAACTATTGTGGAAAGAACTTGCAATTATGTTGTTACATATATGAATTAGTCATTACCAGTGAGCGATTCAATGGACGTTCGGATATTAGGACGTACGAATCAGGACAAGGTTGGATAAAGTTGAATACATCATATGTGTATAGAATAAGGGGGGTTTTGCTTCACCCATGGCCAATACCTGGCAGTCCCTACCTTCCCCATCTGTATTTCGGCGGGGCACCCTCTCATCCATTCACCCCCATCCGCGGACTTCTCCGAAATCAGTGATTTTCCCCGCACGGGTTCAGCACCCACCACCAACATCCAATGGAATCTGCCGGATGGATCAACGGCGGCATCAACTCCATTCCTGGTCAGCTCGCAAGTCACTATAATCGGGGTCTGTCACCGTCCATGTCTGTGGGCGCACATCCGCCCTCAACTGATGGAGGGATTTTTCTCCCGTCCACAATCGGGATCATATATAAAACACACAAAAAGAACCTGAAGACAAACACATATCAATTTTTCTTTCCCACAAACTTTTCCTGGATCATTCCTTATAAGCAATTTCACACACACACACACACATACACACACCACACACATACACACACATACACACACCACACACACAGCCAGCCCCACCGCACATACTCGTGAGCCATCGCCCTTGCACCAACACCATCATCACAGTGCCGGACATGCACTCCATTCCCACGCAAACCCCGCGGTCAGGTCCAGCACCACTCCGATGCCGTACCGCTCCCCAGCCCCTAAGCACCGCCGCGGTCACTCCCTGTCATCGCGTTTGGTCATCACCGAGACGCGGGCGCCCTCAAGAACCGTCTCCTGAGGGGGACCAGTGAGAACGGTATGCATGTAGGTGATCTGTGTGTGTGTGTGTGTGCTATGTGTGCTGCCGTGTTGGCGGTGTGGGCAGCTGGGCAGGGATGGGAACAGATGAGTGGCAAAAAGAGAGATACGTTGGTCGCTGTCGCTGTCTGGGAAAAGGCCAACATAGAAAGACTCGGTCCGTTCCTTGCCTACCATCCATCCATCCATACATACACACACACTTTCGCAGCCACTCGCCGCTCTTCCCCTTCCTCCTCCCAAATCTTTCCCCCAGCGCCCCCGGGCGCCCACCTGCTTCCCTCCCACTCACCTCCTGCATAAGGTGGAGGAGGTCCATGAGGGCCACCCTCAGACTTCCAGGTCCAGGCCGGGGTACCACTTTGAGGCCTTCCTCCGCAGCAAGACTGGGGATGTGTGTGCGGGGGGAGGGGGCAGTGTGGGGAGGGGGCAGTGTGGGGAGGGGGAGGAGGCAGTGTGGGGAGGGGCGAAAAACCCTATCTATAATAAATATCCCCTTCCCTTCAACACCCAACCTCCAACCTCCAACGACCTTTTAACGGCCCGAAAGATCTACAAACAAACACATACACAAAGACACACCACGGATACAGCGTGAGTCACTCCACTACTCTCCGTACCCGAACACTGCCAGAGCGTGTGCGGTGGCGAGGAGGGGTTGCCTCGGGGCCACAGAGACGAAGGCGGCAATCAGCGCCGTCACCGAGCAGCCCGCTGCGGTGATGAGGGTCAGCAGCTCGTGGCCGTTGTGGGCCGACACCACTAGCCGACCATCAGTCACCTTAGGGAGGGAAAAGCGGGTGTGTGTGTATGTGTGTGTATGTGTACATATATGGTAGCCCGCGAGCCTGACCCTTATTAGGGGAGCCTGAATAGGAGACAGGCCTCTCCTATCCTGTTCGTTCGTTCACTTCTTATAGCGTTTCAGACTTACGTAATCCACTGCGCCTGACACCGCCACGATGCAGGAGTGCTTGGACGCCAGCTGCTTTGCGGCCTGGAACGTGAAGAGGGAGGGCGAAAGGGGGAGGGGGAAGGGGGAGGGGAGATTAAAGGAAAAACACGCATTGCACGCATTGAAGCCCCAGGAGAGCAACCCCAGGGTATGTACCTTTCCCCCCTAATGGAGGAGGGGGAAAAGGAGAGGGCCGGGAGCCGATAATCATTATAAATGCAAAAACAAACCGTGTCGCGAAGTACACGCAACAGGCTTCCACTGGCTTTTAATAGTTCGCTGTGACCGCAACAAACACACGTATCTAACGACAGACGCATCCACACGGGCAACCGGCACAGAAGCGTGCACACACACACACACACACGCGTGCGTTCTCGGTACCTTTTTTCCTTGCCCTAACCCTTTCTCTTCCAAAACACACACGCAGATGTCACGTTCTTGTTTGGTCCCACCTCCACCGCATCAGAGCTTGTTGCCGTACTGTCCACTCCCTTCACGTTGCCCGCAGCTCCCGCCAGCGCAAGGATCTCAGAGGCGTTTCCCCGTACGACAGTGGGTTTGCAGGCGAGCAGCTCCAGGCAGGAGGCTGTACGGACAGGGGTGGCTCCACAACCCACTGGATCCAAAACCCAAGGCTTCCCCAACTCCACGGCCTTGATGTCGGAAATCGGGGGAGTACGGCAACGGATTCAGTTAGAGACAAAACTGCAGCGGGAAAAAAGGATGAGGAGGTAGGTGAACAGCGCATTATGAAAACATCATTCAAGTGTAATGGTGGTTACGGGAGTTGCATTGTTGGGATACCGTCGAGTATACCCGAAGTTGGTAGTTGACCGGTACGACTGTTTCGGAGCGCACCTTCTTTGCCGCAAGCTTTTTCGCCGCCACCCATTCGGGAGATAGTGTGCCCATGTTTACTAAGAGGGACGAGCTAATGGCAATGAAGGACTCCACTTCGTCCAACGAATGCGCCTGACGATGGGGAAATTATTCAATCTTCGGAAACAGAGGATTCACCCTTGGTCGAGGGAGTGGATTATTGATTGAAACAAAGCGTCTTTTTCATACATGAAATCAAGCTATGGCCTGGGGAATGATTAACTTGTGTTAGGTCGTACGCAATCATGTCCATCAGATGTCTTTACCATGGCTGGCGAGCAGCCCGCTGCAAGCAAGACGTTTGCCATAATGTCCATGGAGACGAAATTGGTGATGCAGTGGACCAGTGGGCGCTTGGTGCGGACGGCCTGCCAGAGTTGCCAGCATGACAATGCGGTCGCTTCCAGCTGGAGCGAGCCATCTGAATGCGAAGATGATGCAGACATTTAGTTTGTTAACAAAGAAACTTTTTCGCGTCGATTTTATTATAAAAGGTAGGCTATTTAGATTGTGGAGACGGACAACGGCGCTGGCTAAAAGGTCAAAACATTCCGGCTACTGATGAATCGCGATTTTGTCCACGTCCGAGGCCCCAAGGCTCCTGGACCCCTAATCCACAGCGCTATACTCCAATCGATCGAAAGGAACGGTTATTTAAGTTCGATGACTTGTTATAAATCCTTATGACATGATCCCGTATTCCGGTCGTTTTTAAAAACCGGTAATGTTCAGTTGGAAGTTAGTTGCATGGCGCTCCAGGAGGGTCGCAACTGGAAAGACACAGACAACAAAAGTCATCCGCAAACAACAGTCATTTCTGGACTTGTAAGAATTTCAGGCACTATGTCGATCGCGGCCAAAGTTCTTCTGTGATGCTACTTCACAACGTCACGGTCTCACGGACGAAACGGATTGAATGGACCAGGCGCCAGTGACATCACCACTTTAAGCTTCAAAGTAAAACGCGCAAGATATAGTCCTTCTCACTTGTTCACTCTGACTTAACCTATTTTATAATCTGGGCTGCGACACGATGGCCTGTGCGACATCAATCGGAAGCTCCCTTGCGAAGGCCACTCGTTACAGTCCGGTGCCAAGCACTGGTTGGAGAAAGCAGCAATATACTGGTAAGAGTCCCATGCTGAGAGGCGCTCACGACAGCGCGACGCAAAGGTCCGAAAGAATGTTTGTCCGCCATCACTGCGTGTCGCGTTAAGTTCGCTGGTCGCTCCGGAACCGCCTTTGCCCCAACCTAACCCCTTCTCCCTCGTAATAGCCCTCCCATGTGCTTGCTCTTTTACCCTCCCCTCTTTCACTTAATGGACGCAAATCACCTCTTCTGTACCCTTCTGCGTCAGTTCAAAACACACACACATCACGTAACCCGCTGAGGTCTGAATCTCGGCTGTACTGCACTCGCATAACTCCCGTACTCCCCTTTTCCCCCTCGCTCGTACCACCCGCCGCTTCCACTAAGTACCCGAGTGACCCAATTCCCCTCTCACCTGCCGTACTGACGCCTCTCATCTCCCCTCTGGTGCCGTACTGCGGCTCCTTCCAGTGATCGTTCCCAAGCTGAGGAGAACCGCTGATGTGACGGCGGTGGCTGCAGTAGCAGCTGCAGCAAGAGGTCGCAGGTTGCCAATTCCGGCTGCGGCGGCAGCTGGTGCTGCTACTGCCGCCACCGCTGCTGTAACAGCAACATGCAAAGGCTGTTGCGGAGGCAGCACCAGTGCCCCCGCCGTTGTCGGCGTGCTCGGTGTCTCGGCGTCAACCTTGTTTAGCGTCAGCTCTGCTCTGATGGTGCCGATATACGGGCTGATGGCCTTCTTCCCAACCCTCAGGCTGGTGCGCTGAAGAAGAAGTGCGCCTTTGTGAACAGCTCGCTGACGTAATATCGTACATTTTTGCCGTACAATTGACAGACAATAATGGCAAGGCTATGGCACTCATGGCAAGCGTGCTTGGAAGGGATAAGAGGGGGGTGGGGGAGGAGAAGGGGATTTGCGAACAGCAAAATACACAGCTGGAGTGCAGCATGATGCTGTCGTACAAGCAGGAGGCTGCGCAACCCTCCGCGCCTGCCCTGACCCTTCCCCCTAATAACTCTCCTGTGGGCCTCTCCGCCTGCAAGCTCCGAAACCCTCCCACCTCAGTTTCCAAATTCATCGTACTCTTTCCCCCATTCCGGTACATCACACACTGCATGCATTAGTAAGCAAATAAAGGGATCCCCTCGAGTTATCGACAGATCAGATTAGATCAGATCAGGGGCCTTAATGATGACGATTATCAAGAACCTGCACACCCCTCTCCCCCTCCCGATCAACCATGACGGTTAGTCCTTGCTTCGTCAGCAACCACCACCAGCGTTCCTATGTTCGTCTTCCCCCGCCCTCTCCCCCCTCCTCTCTTCCCCTCCCTCCCTAAGACTCGTGACCTCCTCTTCAACAGCTGTGCTCTGTACATCAGTCTGTCGTTGCTGTACGCCGTGACATTGGCGGGCGCCTGGCAGGCGGGTCTTGGCACCACTTTAGCGAGTGTCGTATCTTCCGTACACACTGCTGCACTGGCGGGGGGGCCCATTTCGGCTATCGATCTGAGCCCATTGGCGGCGATGTTCTCTCAGCCGGTGGTGACACTGCTGAGTTGGCTTCACCTACTTGTGCTGGACGCGCTGATGGCGAGGTGGGGCCTTACGGGGGTGTCGAATGGTGGGGGCCTTATGGGTCCTGAGGCTTTTCTGTCCTTCCCTGTCCATTACCCCATCCATCACTCCCCACCCCCCCTCCTCCGCCCCTCCTCCGCCCCTCCTCCGCCCCTCCTCCGCCCCTCCTCCGCCCCTCCTCCGCCCCCCCTCTGCACTGGTGGATCGTGTTCTTCCCTTAGGGTTTAGAGATCTGATACCTTCCAAATTTCCCCTTGACCCCGGATCCCCTTCTAACCCCCCGCCCCCCCCTAACCTGGCCCTCTCGTACATTGGGTTTGGTCGCGCACAGAGAGGTCGCCCTGGACGGCATCCGTACCTGCACCCCCACCGCGCACTCGGTACTGCTGTGCTTCTTCTTCGGACCCACGGGTCTGCTCAGCCACGCCCTCACCAGACTCATTTGGGGAAAGGTCAACAGCTGAGGCCGCCGGAACGATGCCGTACTATGTCGTACATGTGCTAGGATCAGATATGCCAGGCAATGCCGTACAGACAGTGGTTGAGGACGGACAAAAATATCAAAAGGGATCTGTGGTATCGTGTGTGCGTGCCTAGACAGGTAACACCGGGACAGTGCCTAAACAGGATACGAGGCAAATACAGAGGACGAGAACGTTCTCTGCATTTGTATAGTAGATGAGGAACAGGGGAAAGATGAGAGCTTAAACAGAAACCAGTGTGTAGGTATGTATGCGTGTGTATGTACGATACTGGGAGACTGTGTTTGTACGCGTGTGTGCGTGTGTGTATGTGTGTTTTCGTTGGTTCCGCTGAGTGTTATGCTGGATGATGGACGAGCAAGCTAGTATCTGTTTGCATTGAATGAACTCATGAATACATGTGAGCGGGCGAAATATGGTCCCTGTGTGTGTGTGTGTGTGTCTGTCTGTCTGTCTGTCTAGGGTCCCGCTGTGGGACGAGATGTGTGGTGTCCCTCACGGATGGAGCATCCAAGTCTGCAACAAAGCGGCCCGGATGGAAAAGGATATAGAAAGGGCGGAGGTAATGGCACTGTCAGAGGAAAGGGTTATGGTTAAGGTGGAAAGGCCGGCAGCCGGCAGCAGGAGGCTTTTCGCGGCGAGGCCTGGATGTTGATACCTTTGATGAATACCTTCGATCACGCTGCAGCCCAGCCCAGCTAGGCCTGTTCAAGTCATCAGTGCTGGTGACAGCGAGTTCTATGTATGCGACATTCTTTTATGTTCGTGGAAGGCATTACTGCGTGTTAAGTTGAGGAGGTGTTTTCTTAACACTGTATGAACGTTTTGTAAAAAAACCTGCTGATAATAAATAGAACTATTAAACAAGGAAAAAAGAAACATGCGAGAAAGAGTTATCATGCTTCCTGAAATGATTAAGATTCCCTTAGAGCTTGAGTTGGTCGATGACATCGACTATTTGATGGGATTGATAATGTTGATACTAATACTGTCATTTGGTCGGTTGATCGCTGCCATAATGACGGTTGCCGGGTTTAACTGCTGTAACCGCTAACGACTACGGGCTGTTTTTCTCAGCAGCGGGAAGCCAGGGATGAAATGCAAAAGTATAACTAGCGTCTTTCTTATCAAGTAAACCTCCTATAGAAATTTGTCATTTGAGTTATGCCACAAACTGCAGGTTTATATTCGTTGCCGAAATGAATTTCGTTTTTAATAACCTTCTCGGTGCACCATATCGTGGAGGGACCCTTTTGATTTATAACAATGAACTCCTAACACCTGTTGGAAACCGCGTAGGCCAGGTCCGTGATGCGAGAGCCCAAAGCGCCGCCGGGCGGCCGGCATTACCGGCTATGTTATTGCCAAGCTGTGTTGAAGTATTCATGATCACAACACCAAAATGATTACAGGTCAACCTCACGGAGTCAACCAGCAAATGCCTTCCATTTGAGAACCTGACGCAGGTAAGAAGCGACCATCCACGGTCCAGGAGGATGCGCAATCATCTTAATTTTTAGCTTGATACGTTAAATTATCTAATTACCTTTTATGCAAATTACATCAACTTGTGCTGTCTGCTTGCAGATTCGAACTCTGTGTGTCAGTCCGGATGGAACGCTGCTCATGTCGGTCGATAAGGACGGCCGAGCTCTCCTCATCAACCGGAGAAGAAATGTCCTGCTCCACCACTTCTCCTTCAAAGGCCCTGTCGCCTGCGCCAAATTCAGTCCTGATGGCCGCTACCTGGCGGTTGGGGTGGGCAGGCTGGTGCAGGTGGGTGCGTGGCCGAGCGAGAGGCTGCCCCGGTGCCCCCGAACCGGCAATCGGGTTGCGGGTACGCAGTGGAATAACTCCAGTCGAAAGTATTCCTGCTTTAGCATCTTTTTAATTCGCTATTGGCATTTAAAAACCATGTATTGCAGCGACGGCAGCTGACGCTGCTGCAGCATGTCCACCAAGGACCAAACCCACAAAATCCCCGAACTACGGAGCTGTTCATTTTCCTCCTTACCTCTTTCAGCCCTCAATGCCGGCGCGCCTACCGCCACATCGTCAAACTTTAGATTCATCGGCTTTCGTGCCCTGTATTGTCATCATCATCGGCTTTCCCCCCGTCCCTTTTTCACCTCCGGCACCTTCCCCCTCCCCCGAGGGGGCCCCATAATAAACACAAACACACATGCAGTCGTACACGTGCACGCTTCCCCATTTCCCCACCCCTGCCAGGTCTGGCTGAGTCCCTCCCTGGACAAACAGATGAACCCCATGCAGCTGTACCGCACGTACGGACAGTCCCACACGGATGTATTAGATTTGGATTGGAGCCCCTCCTGCCGCCAGGGAGGCGATGGCGGCAGCGGCGGCGGGGGGAAGGCGGGGGATCATCCGATGTACTTCATAGCGGCGGGGTGCCGGGATGGCACCGTGCGTGTTTTTTCTTTGGATCCGATTCCGGGGTACGACCCCCCCGCTCTGGGTGGTCACAAGGAGGGGGTGGTGGGGGTGTTCTTCTCGAGTGAGACGATGCGGGCACATGTTGCGGTGAGTCGGAGACGGAGATGGAGGGGGAGGGGGGAGGGGGAGGGGGGCGAATACACGAGGCCTGCTGCTGCTGTTGAGAAGCTGCAGAAAAAGGACAATTACTGGAACTGGTGGGGAAAGGGGAGTGGAGCGGAAGGCGACGCCGCTAAAGCTGCAGTTAAGGACCAGAGGAGTGGATGGCGGGGGGGGGGGTAAAGGGGGGGGCTTTTACGACACAGCAGCGTCAGGTCGCATTCGCTGTCCCCCATCCTGCCGTACCCTGGCCATCACATGGTTGATACGTGCCAGGCCGGGCCTCCCACGGCTGTGTTTTCCGAATTTTCGATTTTCTCCCCTCTCTTCCCCTTACATCCCGACCCATACCCTTCTCCCCCCACTCCCTAACCCGCTTCCCCCGGGCCCTCCCTAACCCGCAGTCCACAACTCCAGGGGGCGTCCCAGATTCGTACGACGCAGACCCCACCTCCATCCTCTCCTCCCCGCCCCTTATGTATTCGTTATCTGCTGACGGCGCGCTGTTCGCATGGGCGTACGCAGAGGCGGGCACAACCGCCGCTGCCGCCGGCGTGCCGTACAGCAACCTTGACTATCATTTGGCGGCAAAGCGGCGGCTCGAGGATCGACGGCGGCAGCGGCAGCAGGGAGAGGGGCGGAAGAGAAAGAAGCAGCGAAAAGAGGCTGGTGAAAACGGTGAGGATCGACAGGACGCGGAGGAGAAGGAAAAGGAAGAGGAGGAAAAGGAAGAGGAGGGCGAGGAAGAGAAGGAAAAGGAAGAGGAGGAAAAGGAGGAGGAGGAAATGGAAGAGGCCGCTGCTGAAGAATCCGGATCCAGATCCAGATCGAAATCTGGTGACACCAATACAGCCGGCGGCGATGTGGTGGCGGCGGCGGCGGAGGGACCTGGAGGCAGCGGCGGAAGCTTCCCCCGACTGGCTGGTGCGCCGTGCTCGGGGTGGGGGATGAGGGCGGGTTCAGGGGGATGGGGATGGGGTCCAGGGAGGGAAGGCGGGAAATACAAACTCTATTTGGTTGGAAGAAGTGGGGGAGGAGGGAACGGTGAAGGGGAGGAAGAAGGGGAGATGGGGGCTGGCCTGTGGTCATCATTGTACTGCATTGCACCGTTCTCATCCCCCCCCCAACAACACACAAACGACATCAACGATTCATATTCATCCTGTCATACCGTACATCATGAGTTATGTGTTTGGGTTTTAGCGAGGCAGGTGGAGGGGGGTTTGAAGCTGGCTTGTGATTTCTTATTTTGCATTAAGCACTGCCGTACTTCCCCTTTCCCCCCGCTTGCTACCCCTCCCCTCCACCCGCTCCTCCCCCACTCCCTTCACCCCTCCCCCTCGCTCCCCATCCTACTTACACACCGAAAATTCGCTCTCTGTCTGTCTGTCTGTCTGTCTGTCTGTCTTTGCCTCTCTGCCGTACCCCAGGCGGCAAATGGTACTTAGCCGCAAAGCACTACTTCTCCCGCCCCAACGGTGCCCGAGTCACGTCGTACGCGTTCCACCCCCCGAGCGGCATCTTAGCCCTGGGTTTCAGTACCGGCGTGTTCGAGCTGCAGCAGCTGGTTCCGGAGCCCACCTGCCTCCACACCCTATCCATCAGTCGGGAAAGGATCACGTCGCTGGCCTTCAACCACACGGGGGATTGGTTGGCCGGTAGGTGGTTAGGATACCGGTATTAGTAAGGGTAGTTGACGTGGTAGGTTGGGTGGTTGGGGCCGAAGGGGCGGTTAGCGTGGGGAATAAGGGAGAGGGCTCATGCGTGTGACAACCTTAACCACAACCGCCGTAACCAAAAACCACCATAACCACCACTAAGCCCAGACTGAGATACGTAACACACACACACATACACACAAACACTCCCCCCTTCCCCCCCTCCCCCGGGTTGCAGTGGGTTGCGCTCGTCTGGGCCAGCTGCTTGTGTGGGAGTGGCGCAGTGAGACGTACGTTCTGAAGCAGCAGGGGCATTTTCACGACATCGCGACAACCGCCTTCTCGCCAGACGGAGCCCTCATCGCCACAGGCGCAGATGACTGCAAGGTGGATCCTGGATTTGGATTTTGATCTCGGATTTTGGATCTCTGGAACCACCCTCCTTAACCCCGCCCATATTGCATTTTGAGTGTGTGGAATGTCCTTATTCGGATTCTGGATACACGAATGGATCCTAAATCTAGGTTCTCCACTCGATCTTAATGCGTGTTTGTGTCGGAATTTCAATGCAAGTGCGGATCATAGAATATGGATCCTGGATCTAGGCTTGGATCATTTTTTAAAACCCATACACAAGCAGAAAACGAACACTAACACTCTCTCAAAAAACTTACGAAATAAAAACGATAACGAAGCCAATCAATGCCAATCCCCTGATTTTAAAACCGCAGGTGAAGGTGTTCCAGCTGTCCACGGGGTTCTGCTTCGTCACCTTCTCGGAACACACCGCTCCCGTCACGGCGGTCACCTTTCTGCCCTCGGGTGCCGTACTGCTGTCGGCCTCCCTGGATGGCACTGTACGGGCATGGGACTTAGTGCGGTACCGCAACTTCCGTACGATGACGTCACCGACGCCAGCGCAGTACGGCACTCTAGCAGTGGATCCTGGCGGCGAGGTGGTGGTGGCGGGCGCCGTCGACACCTTCCAGGTGCGTCTGTGTCTGTGTGTATTAACTAAAAAAATATAACCGTAGTCGTACACCTTCTTGTCTCATCAGCTCGGCTCCAATGTCGTACAACTTTTTTCTCATTCCGCCTTTTGCCGTACTTACAGATATTCGTCTGGTCACTGAAGACGGGCCGGCTACTGGACGTGTTGACCGGTCACGAGGGCCCTATATCAGGACTCGCCTTCTCCCCCATCACTTCCCTGCTGGCCTCGTCCTCCTGGGACCGTACCGTACGGACGTGGGACGTGTACGACAGCGGCGGTTCCGGAGCCAGTGAGGTTTTGGATCATCGTCATGAGGTGCTGGCAGTGGCAATGCGGCCAGACGGACGGCAGTTAGCGGCGGCGGCAGCGGACGGTTCCATTTACATGTGGGACCCGGTGGAGGGGCAGCTACAGGTGTGTATGTGTGTGCGTGTCACGCGTGTGTGTGTGTGTACGTTACAAACCTAGCTGGATCTGCGTAATGAGGCCGGGGGCACGGCTAACTAACCCTTCTAACTAACCCAGCGAACAAACGGAATGATTGTCGAAGAAGCGCTCTTTCCACCCGCAATGGGAGGGGGAACGGGGGTGTGAGGAGGGGGCACAGTCCCCCGGCCCCCCTGGAGCTCGACCCCTGACTTCGTACACACTTGCGGCTCTCCTTTGAGTAGGAGAAAGAAGTACGAATACAAGCGGTACGAATACGGATACCAACAAACCGTTTATTATTGTACGGTGTACGACACTAATTCTGCACCTCAAGAATCCGTCTCTCCGTCTTCACCGCGGCGTGTGTGTGTATGTCTCTCTCTCTCTCTCTCTCTCTGACTCCCTCCTAACGTGTTCCCCGCTCTCCCTTCTCCCCACTCATCACTCATCACTCATCAGGGGACGATTGAAGGTCGGCGAGATATTCGGGGTGGGCGGTTGCAATCTGACCGTCGCGCCGGCGCCAACTCGTCTGCGGGCGCAGCCTTCACCTCCCTCGTCTACTCAGCGGACGGCGCGCTGCTGCTGGCGGGAGGCAACTCCAAGTGCGTGTTTTGGCAGCGTGTTTTGGCAGCGTGTGGGTTTCACTCAGGGACGACCTTCTCGGGTGGACTTGTCTCCCCCAACCCTCCGGGGGGGAGTTGGGCGCTTTGTCTCCTGTACGGAAAATTTCCTGTGCCATGATAATGTACGGCGACCCACGTGTACGGCGACCGTTGTATCTTTCTTTACCTTTTACTTCATCACCGCTGCTGAAGACTTCGTCATTGCCGGTGTCTGTGAATCGTGGTACGGCATAGGTACGTCTGCGTGTACGACGTGGCCGAGCGACTGCTACTGCGGCGGTTTCAACTGTCGCACAATCGATCGTTGGACGGCGTTTTGGACAATCTCAATTCTAAGAACATGACGGACGCCGGACCGCTACAGCTCATCAACAAGGTGAAGGGGGGGTGGTCCGAAGGGATGGTTTCGGAATCGAGTGGTTCCGGTTTCGGAGGGCTTTCACGGAAGTGATTTTGGTGGGTTTTAGTAATGGCGGGTGGGAGGGCTTTAAGGTTCGAGCCGTACTTTGCTGCCGTGAGGTTGGCGCTGTGGAAGTATAATAACGTCGAGTGTCGAACGTGACCCATGGGTCACACGTGGGAAAAGGAAATGTGTATCACACACAACCCGGCTCGGAGCGGCTTCTGACTTTCTCTCTGGCACACCACGACTCAGGACGATGACGAGGGGGTGGAGCTACTGCCACCCACCATCGACGTCGCCGCAAGTGCCGGTGTACCCGGCACCACCGCCGGCAAGCGGCCACTCGTCCGCAGCCGCTGCGTCGCGCTCTCGCCCACGGGTCGCGTTTGGGCCGCCGCCAGTACGGAGGGGCTGTTGCTGTACGGCATCGACGACGGGTTGATCTTCGACCCGACGGATCTGACCCAAGACGTGACGCCGGCTGCCGTACACTCGTCCCTTGCCGCCGGATCGTACTTGCGCGCGCTGCTCATTGCATTGCGTCTCAGCGACCAGGAGCTCGTACGGCATGTACTGCTGGCGACGCCGCTGGCTGGTGTCCGGACGACGGCCGCGGGGCTTCCGCCGGTGCTCGTCCCGGCAGTGCTGGGCGCGCTGGCAGAATGCGCCGCGCGCAGCCCCCACCTTGAGTTCGTACTGGCGTGGATTCGTACGGTGTGTACGGCACATGGGGCCTTGTTGAAGTCCGCAGCCACCAGCAGCGGTGGCGCCGCCGCTGTTGCCGCTGGGGGGTCGCTTATGCCCGTGCTTCGATCACTACAGAAAGTCCTGGGAGGGCTCCACAGCGACTTGGCGGCGGCGGCAGAGGGGAACATGTACGCCCTTGAGTACATGACCGCCGCCGCGGTGCCATCATCGTAAGCAACACGATGGAGCGATAGGGCGAGTCAGTAACGATAGGTAGCTGTCTAGCCAAGCCGATCTGTCTGTCTGTCTGTGCCGGTTGGTCTGTCTGCTGGCCAGCCTATAACTGTACGATGGAGCGATGGATTCTTCATTTCGATGTACGGATGAATGAATCGGTCACTAAAGCTCAAGGTAATGTCAATAATGGTTGGGGGAGGGGCTGGGTGGAGAGGGAAGGGGAGGGAAGCGAAGTCAATGGACGGTGCGCTGAGGAGAATAATGCCCCATGGGACTCTCCATTTTCCCGCGTTGCCTTTTGTAGCGTCTAGTAAATGCTATGAATGATCTAGCTGGCGGTGTCCAAATTAGGACACAGCCGAACAGCGGTACATATATCGCAAAGTACTAATGCGCTGCGCGTTGCGATGTGGCCTTTTGGCCGCTCGCGTTGTGTGTGTGTGTGGGGGGGTAGGTTTGATTCCACAGGGGGGGGCCGCGGGGTCAACGAACCGAATTAGGGCCTAATCGATGAGGGCCGCGGGGAGGAGCGGGAGGGGAGAAGTGGGCCGTTGCTGTGGGAGCTCGGCTCGGGAGCTCTGTTCGGATCCTTGCTCGCGATTGATCGCGTTCAGACATGCTGGAGTTTGCCTTTTAGCGCTGAATATGCGCGGTGGCGTTCGGCCGCCGTGGGTGGGCAGATGAGGATGTTGAGGATGAGGATGTTACAAACTCAGGAAGAGCTCGTAAGGCCCGTACGAGACAGGAAGCTCAAAAGACCGCAAGAACGAACAGTTAAAAGAAAAGGAAAGTGATAGTCAAAAAGATAGCGAAAAGATAAACTAGTGAAAGAAGAACGGTGGGCAGATAGTTCCGTGAGTGTTGACGTATCTGATGAGCCGTACAGGGGAGCTGTACGACTGTCCTTCGCGTCACACCCGTGTAACGTGACCCGCACAACTATGACCAGCTTTCATGGCGCAAGTTTGCGCGTCTTTGATACCGTTATTTCGAGAATTTTATCCCTTTGATCTTGCTTTCGATGCTTGTGGACACGCGGACGAAATCAATTTGTCATCGGTTTGCGAAGACGTTAATCTTTTCCTTCAAAAATACGTGCAGTCCTCGAGAGCCAAAATTATATTTATTGGTGATGTACGTGCAATCGTATCTTTTGAGTTCATCACGGAAAAGCTTAAATTAGCGTTACAATGGTTTTTGAAAATGTCCATGAGGCACAAAATTATTCGTACGAGGAACTTCCCTACCCACGCAGCAGCTACGATCGCTCCATGTCGGACATGCTGGGCGTTAGCCATACCGAATCTCTGCTTGTGACGAACCAAATTAGTTCTGATTATGAGCTTCTGTTTGAGCTTCTGTTTTTTTCTATAAAAAAGCGGTATAGATGCGCCCGCCCGCCGCTGATTATGTACGGGGCGAGCTTCGATTTAGACGTATTCAGGTGTCCCGCTAGGCACGTCGGGGGAATACGTCTCTCAGGTCTAGCTCCGAAATCAAGTCGATCATGACTGATGAAACCTTCATAACTGAGGATCCTATACACTCTCGCAACCGAATCAGGACTTGTACAGCTTGACGCATGCTCCTAAAGAGGACTGGCAGCACGCCTGCTTGGCTACCTGGTAGCTGCTTGTATAAAAGTGTGTACGAGTACAAGCCCAAGGGGCAAAAGCTCTGCATGTGTTCCGCTCGACCTCTGCGCGCCAGCCATCTCCTGCCATCTCCTGCCATCTCGCCCAGCGAGGCATTTCTTCCTATCAAAATCGCCGCTGGGTCCTGCTGGTTTGTGCAGCTATTGACGGAGGAGGCCGTGCGCCGCGCGAGGGGCACTGCGCTCCGTAGCATGTGATCCCCCTCCCCCAAAAAGCATGCCGTGACCAGCACAGCCGCAAGCACATTGTGTAGATCTGACTGAAAGCACAAATAACAGCCATCCCAATCTTTACGGAACGTTTTTCACAACAATTGTTTCGAAGCGTTGATAGCAACAGTAGCTTTCAACGCGTTTATTCGGGTGTGCTCTTGACGTCACATATTGATGAGGACAGCGGACCATCAGGGCAGGGAGAACAGGACAGGACCTACCTTCACCCCACGGATGTCCCAAAGCATGCCCGTAAACATGACAGACACATGATAAATGTAAAGTATTCTTCCTCAGAAACTTTTAGAACATCGATTGTGGTCAGCACGCTTGGCTCGAGGAGAAGTCCGGCCTAACCGGCCGAGGAGTTGTCATCCGGCCTAACCGGCTTGTGTCAAGGTGTGTCAAATATTGGCTATATTGACTAAATTTCCTATTGAAAGGAAATCCGTATTGAAGCTATGCTGGCGCGTTTTGAGGAGAAGCTCTGCGGAGATTAAGTTACATGTTTTCCGTTACACTCAGACGTTGCTGGGGCCGGATCGAGCCGAGCCGAGGTCCTTAGCACGTATGCTATAGCCTGGAAATTTAATTTAATCTTCGCCATATATTACATGATTATCATTAAAAATTATGTGGAAGTGGTTGCTAGCCACGGACGCCCGCCTTCGTCAAAATTTAAGAAAATATTTTGAATCGGCTGTTGTACCTTTGCCGAACCTACGGATTTTGAGTGAGATAAATAGAGGAAACCAATCTTGCCAGGGAAGTACGGCATAGCTTCGCTACGGAGTCAATTGCATGACAAAACAAAGGGCCTTTGTGGCACAAACGATGGATGCGTGAGGTGTTTGCTACCATTAGGAACGGCTTCTTAGACCTTGAACGCCAACCCTAAACTTAGGTGTCTGTAGCCTTCGACTAAGCACTCTCGTTGGCATGATGGAAACAGAGTATTAACTACGTTCATAGAACGTGTCTACTTGCTCTCGACCGCGAGTGCCGTTTGGGATTTCCTGGGTTCATTCATTCTTGGGTGCGCGCGCGGCGCCACCGCGTCGCAGAGTACTTGGTAGCCAGAGAGGATAGTCGAGGTGAGGTAACCAAGATGATTTTTTATTATTAAAAGATGCATCGAACATGCTACCTAAGATTATCCTTATCTTGAGTCGAAGACGCATTGCGCCAGCCATCTCCTGCCAACCAGTCACACTTTGCAATATGGTCCAAACCTGTTGGTGCAATTTGCAGAGACATCACGATACCGACATCATGCGGCCCAGCCGCTTCGTAGCGCAAACTATGCGCTTCGACACGGCTGGGATCACAGCTACTCAGCTGCAAGCCGGAGAAGCCCCACGCCGCAATGCCGACAAAAAATCATCAATGCATATCAGGCCTCTTGCGGCGATGTTGGCGTTCCTTGTTCTTTGTGCACCACTGGCGACACATGCGGAGCTCGTTGCGAGCATCAGCTTCTATTCCGTCAACGGGGGATTTGACTACGGCGATTGCGACTTAATGAACTCCTACTTGACGGGAATTCTCATCGAGAAGAACGTACCAATCGATTTCACGGACAGCACAGCTTATCGAACCAATTGCAGCATCACCAACTACTCGGGTCGCGTAAAATCGGTCTTGACCTACTACCCGATATTTGACAGCCTCAGTGCCCTGGTAAGCGACTCTGCCGATATGGGTCGGTGAACGCGTCCGGATTGGGAGAGGCGGGATGATGCGGGAGGTGGAAAGGCTAGGCGCGCAGGCGTACAAGGCCAGGGCCCTGGACGACGGAACAAAGTCCGGACAGGGGGATGCATGGACAGCGGGTTTACATTCTCTAATAGGGATCCAGGGAGCTTCCCGCCACCAGGAAAGCTGCTATTAAAATGCAAGGATTTAATACACAACGGCCAACGATAACGATAACGGAACGAGCCGTGAGCGCGGGAAACATCAGCGCTTTGTCAACTGGTCTCTGGTGCGAGACCAAACGGTTGATAGCAACGGTCACAACAGACAGTAACAACCAAAACTTGGGAACGTGCCAACGAGTTCGATTACGCTGTGTGAGTGTCAACTGCCTTTTCGGTTTCCGGTATATGCTGCTTCCCCCACCTCCCCCCCGCTTCCGAAGATGGTACCGGGGTTTTTAAAATATCAATGTACGTACGGTCATTATAATCATTTGGGCGACTTAACCGACATTAACGGCCGTCCTGCGAAACCCTATGTTAGCAGCACAGCCTCCCACCCCAGCGGGTACAAGCAGACCAAAAATCTGCTCGGACTCGGGCTCGGAGGAATGTGTGTCTGTATGTGTATCGGGGGGAGGGACTTGTCGGGGGTTTAGGGTGACGGAAGTTGTGGCTGAAGGCGTTGTAACCGCAAACCCATAACCGTGACACGCCGTACAAGCGGAGTGGGCAGTCCAGTCGGGCATCCGACGCCTCCGGGTACGACAACGAAGCTTTGAAGAAGGAGAAGATATTTTAGCTTTCAGTCTGTCAGTCTTTTAGTGTTAAATATGATAGACTGATAGATAGATAGATAGATAGATAGATAGATAGATAGATAGATAGATAGATAGATAGATAGATAGATAGAGATGCGGAGCCGCGTTGTCGTAATATCACGTCGCCACACAGCTGTTGGAAAATACGACATCAAGGGGGAATAAGTGATGAGCGCCGGGCCCCTCTTCCTTCACCATCTCCTCCGCCACCCCCACCCCCATCCCCATCCCCATCCCCCATCCCCCACCTCCTCCTTCTCCTCGCCTCCGCTGTCTGCCCACAGGAAGACCTGATTCTGTTCTCAAATGCTCTCCGCGATGAGCTGCTCTGGCGGGCGCTCTTCCAGCTGGTCTTGGCGGGCTGTAGCGCCGAGGCGTTTTACACCGATCCGGCGGTCGTGACGGGCCTTACGTTGAACATAACGGTTTGCACCAACAACCCAACTTCTACCGTACTTCCACCCAATGCCGGTACGCTGTGTACGTACTTCCTATCTCAGCAGCTGTGCAGCCCACCGCCACCGCCACCCGTTCCGTCCATGCCGCCTGGCCTAAGCCCGCCGATCGCGCCGCCATCGCCGCCATCGCCGCCGCTGCCGAAACCGCCAGCGCCTCCAAGTCCACCTAGCCCTCCACGCCCTCCGCGCCCGCCATTCCCGCCGGGCGCCGGGCCGTGCATCATGATTGCTAAGGCCGTACGACCAGCTAACTGGACCGCTACAACTTCCTGTAACCAATTCGTAACCGCTATCACAAGCTTCTACGCGTTCAATGCACAAATGGTGCCGGATCGCGGATTCCGTTGCATTGATGACGGCAGTACGAACGGACAAATGATTGTCGTTGGTACGGCAGCCACGCCCAATGACGCGGGATACATCGCAGACAACTTCAGGCTGCGGGTGGTGGTCGGCGCCACGATTCTCTCACTGGGCGGAATGAAATGCGACTCGGCCCTCCAGTTGGAGGGCACCACGTGCAATATTTTAATTCGGTACGACAGCTGGATGAACCCCGACTTGTTCGGTTGCTTCCCATCGCCGCCGCCGCTGCCCGGCCCGCCAGCCCCCCCACCTCGCCCGCCACCGTCGCCTTCGCCGCCTCTGCCGAATCCGCCGCCGCCGCCACCACGGCCGCCCCCGCCGTCACCACCACCTCCTTCGCCGCTGCCGCCGTCACCACCACCTCCTTCGCCGCCGGTGCCGCCAGCTCCTAGGCCACCGCCGCCGCCATCGCCGGCGCCGCCGCCGGAACCCACCTTCCTCAAGATCAAGATCACGAATCCGGATCGCAACGCAATCTTCCGCATGAACTGCACCGCGCTCCGCACCGCCATCGAGATCTCCATCCAAGCCACCGGACAGGTCATTCTCTCGGACGTGGCGTGCAACGTGAGCTACGTGACCGGGGAGACACTGCTCCGGGTGCACATGACGGACCCGATCGCGGCAGCGCAGGTGAGTCGGAAGTGAACGGGGCAATCTTTATCCTTATCTTTGTGTGTGTGTGTGTGTGTATGTGTGTGCGTGTGTGTACATTCTTCTTTGGCAAGGCGAGGGCGGGGAGGAGTGTTGGCTTTTGGGGGTGGGGATGGGGGTTAAGCAAGACTCGCCTGAAGGGGGGGGGAAGGTGCATTATACGGCGTGTTTTAAGATCCAGATCGCACAGCCGCCCGTGTTTCAAAGGGATTCCCCGGGGTGCCGAAGCAACCCCCCATCCGAGGGTTGTTTTGGCTCTGAATGGACACCCCCTTCTCCCGGGAGGGCAATGGGTTTGTACGGGAGAGAACAGGAGGCAGTCAGGGGAAAGGAGAGGGAAGGGGGAAAGGGAGAGACGAATAAGGGGGGAATTTTTCAGAAAAGGGGGGGGTGCCACTGGCTGGTGGCAGCATTCATACACCGTGAGGACGTAGCCGCCAATAAATTCACCTGCGCTGATTGATGGGGACACGCGAAGGGGAGGAGATCACATAGAATCGTAATTAACCGTCAGCCTATCAACCTAGACGTGACACTGTTAGCACACGGCCGAGGGTCCAGGGGGGGGCCTCCGGCTCGTGAGTCAAAGAGACTCCGTACCAGAAAATACGGCGGGTCCTCTTTTCATCCTTCGCCTGGCACATTTCTCAGGAGCATACACGTATACATTCTCATCCCACCCGCTGACGTTGCTGCGGACGAATGAGAGGGTGAGATGAACATACGGAGGTACGCAGGTACCCAGGGGTGCCGCGCCTGAAACAGCTCCGAAACCTCCGAAATACTCCAGGACAAATGTGCTCCAAAACCGAAACCCGCTCCGAAACCAAATATATCCCCTCAGGCCGGGTACGCCCTCCAAGGCTTTTTGACCACCATCGTCACAATCGGGCAGCTGCCTTGCAACAGCCTCATAGAGGAGTTCGTGTCCACATCAGGTAAGTCCGTCCGTCCGTCCGTCTAGGCTAGCCTGAGGCTGGAGTGCCCATTGTGCGATGATGTCACATTGTCACCCCCTGTTAAACCCTAACGGTGAGATGACGTGGACGGATGCAGTTCACTTTCTAAGTTCACTAACTGCCAGCTGCTAACTGCTAACTGCACGCTGCCGCCGCCGTCGCTCTCCCCCCACCTGCTCTCAACCCCTCCCCCCCTCGGGGCCCCCCCCCACACGCAGATTTCTACATCTCTATGAGCTGCTACGGCATGCCAGTCCTCTGCTGCCCCGCACCTCCCCAGCCGCCGCCGCAGCCATCGCCGCAGCCATCGCCGCGGCCACCGCGGCCACCACCACGGCCGCCGTCACCGATGCCACCGATTACGCCCGCCGCATTCACCAGAATTCCGCCGCCGAGTCCCCCACCACCATCCAAGTCCCCACCGCCGCCGCCGCCGGCTAAGAAGCGGAGGCCCAAGGCGTTCTCGGGGTAAAGTCAGGACCCAATGCGTCCTGTCGCAGCTGTCGCTGGCGCGTCCGTCCTCATCGCTGCTCCCTCTGCTGCCGCTGCCGCTGCCGCTGCCGCTGCCGCTGCCGCTGCCGCTGCCGCTGCCGCTGCCGCTGCTCCGCGGCGGCGGCATGTGATCGCGTGAAGCGGGCTCACTTTTGGCGGGAACACCGGAGTTTAGGACTCCCTAAGCGTTTGCCGCCCGCATGGCTGCATGGCCGCGAAATTGACCCATGGGTCAGGGAATTGTTGACCCATGGGTCGCTGGGGCCAATCCAGGTATAACAGACCTTACGCACCGGAGTAGAGGACCGCGGCAGGCCGTACAGCTCATTGGTACGGGCTGTGTGGCCCATGGGGCTGCGCTGAGCGAGGAGGAGGAGGAGGAGCCTGTAGCGAGGAGCCGTGAGGGGTTGGTGCGTCCAATGGTGACCAATGCCGGAATGACGTCATTATTGCGCATGTGTACGTGCTGCGTATTGGAATGTACGGCACCACGTAGTTCTTAATTCGTCCTCATCCTCGTCCTTTCTGCCACGTTCCTTGTGTCATAGTGCAACCATCCTACCCAGGATCAACTGCCGGCGTTTTTTAACGGTTTGGTAGTTGGTGTACGATTGCTGGTTAGTGGCCAAGTATTGGTTTTATCAGTTGTTTGTTGGTTAACGGTAAGAAGGAGCATCTCTGGAATTAGGGCGTACCGGTCTGCTGCCCGCGTGTGAGGACAGAGGAGTGCAGCAGGGGATCGATTGCCGCACATGCCGTACAAGCGTACTAACCAAATATTGATCTTTCCGGTTGTACGGTCCGGTCAACCGGAACGGAGAAGTTCCTAGGCAGGTGCTTTTGAAGGCGGAGGCCCCAAGTGCGGATACACGCACGATGGTGAGGATGGTGATCAGGCAGCCGCCAAATCGGGGCGTTAGTTGGTTGGTCAGCTGGTTGGTTGGTCAATTGGTCAACTGAGTCAGCCGTTGCGCCAACACCTTACGTCCTAGGTGTGTGCGTGTTCCCATCATGCCATCTTCCTCCCCCACGATGGGCTTTTCGGTGATCTGGGTCGAGCACCGGCTCCCGTTGCTTCTTTGACCCCGCTCAGCTGATGTGCCGTACTGCTCCGAAGGATTTGAAGCCCACGTAGGATAATCCTTCCTTGCGGCTGTCGACTCGCTCCTTCGCTACTTGGGGGGGGGAGGTGTCGAAACTAGTCGAAGCTTATTTTGGATAACTGCATCCGTTGTGGCGAGCTTGTTGATGTCGAAGGGCCGCGAGCGCGCTGCACGGCTCTTATTGGGTTCGACGGCACTATGAACTTTTCATCTTTTGGGTTTTTTTAAGACATGCTGATCTTCCTTCCCCCCACTTTGCCCTTTAGAACGTTGACCGTCGTACCGACCACCGTTGACTGTTGAAAGCACAGCGATTTACACATCAAGCCGAACGCATCGTTGACCATAATTAAAGATGTATATTTGTGTGTACGCGCGATCTGCTACTCGCTTTGCGGACCCTGATCCACCAGAGCCCTACCAGAGCTGGGCCTAGCCGGCCCGGCAGGCGCTTCGTTTTATATGCTTGCTTGCTTGTTGGGTGTCACCAGCATTCCGGTGAGATATGCTGAAACGGGGGGGGGGATCTCATCAGCGGCGAGTGCGCGAGGTGCTGCTGCTGCAACGGGCTTCACGAGCGAGCTCATCATGCAGGCTGTGCGGCCCATGGGGCACATGAGGTGTCCGTAGTATGCGTTAAGGATTGTTAAAATTGCTGTTGCGTTCTGTCGAACTGACGGCATCTCGACTCGAACGCGAGTTCGCGATGTAGCTTCTTCGGGGGAAGGTAGGAGGCATGTGTGTCACACCTAGTTCGTCTGGTGCGTAAATTTACGGCAGGAGCCTGGCGGGAGAGCCCATGCGGCGGCAGTACAAGCGTCGGAGAATCATGGATTTGGTACGACGCCGTTATGGCATCAAGAATGTTATTTGTTATGCATACGCATGGACTGGCTGGTTCCGGAGCCCCAAATTAATTTGTCTATATTAAACTTGTCTTATTGTTTGCATGATGTGTCATTGAAGATAATACTAGAATCCCGCTTTCTGCGTAATCGGCGACGCATCGCGATATATCATCATCTGGCAGCCAGCGGCGACAATTTCTGTTCTAGATCATCGCCAATTCGTCACCGAAGCGGCAGTCCAATTATTAGCGCCGTATGCTTAGACAAGTTAGAATAGAACAATCTGTTTCAGCAATTTCGTAGTTTTGGAGTGCAAGACCACATTTCTGTTCCGTTCTGTTCCGTCCTGTTCCGTTCCGCGCCCGCCCGCCAAATGCTTAGGAACAGCAACAACGCGCAAGGTCTCAGCACATATGCGTTGCGTTGATATTTCATAAATCCTTGTAATAAATATTAATGAATAAAACGGAGTCCTTTAACTTTGCCAAAAAGCCCGCAATCTCTTGGTATGCGCGGTGAGTGGCGGTCTTCTCTATCTGTCCAGAAATCCGAATCTGTCAGTCGATGACATCCGGACGCGATTATACCCGAATCTGATCGGAGCATCGGACCTCTGACGCAAACCTGAAACCTCGCCACTTGATCTTGTAAAAAAGCTTAAACGCTTCTTTTTGTAAATTTGTTCTTTGGAACAAAGGCTGTCAAGGCGGGAATGTCTTCACTTTTGCATCCCGCGCCCATATCCGTTAGATCATCGCGTGCTCCACCCGCTACAGTTCTCCATAATGCATCAACCGAAATCAAACGCACTCCAAACCCTAACTACTACCCTAATTACTGCTGCTCTCAAATTGCCCTGAAATTCCTGTTGCTTGGACTGTGTGACGCCATGGTGAGCCATGCCGCCATGCGGATTATCTCCATCACGTGCGTGTGTGTCCGTCGCTGCAGAGCACACAGCCCTTAACGCCCACGTCGGCGCACACAGACTGTTCAGGAATCAGCATGACCAGAGTCGTTAGCAGGTCTCCGAACATATCT
Organism: Volvox reticuliferus; assembly: GCA_019650235.1. Taxonomy (NCBI): domain Eukaryota; kingdom Viridiplantae; phylum Chlorophyta; class Chlorophyceae; order Chlamydomonadales; family Volvocaceae; genus Volvox; species Volvox reticuliferus. Next base: position 597,298 of record BNCP01000011.1, on the reverse strand, counting down.
CCATATACTACATACACCTACGAACGCACACAGATGCACTGACTTCTCTTCTGAGAGAAGGATAGTTCTTGGGCGAAGGTACGGCAACGCCGTACTAGCAATGATTGAGTAATTATACGGGTTTGTGGTTGCTTCCAACGGCATCCACCATTGAAGAGCATCACTAATCTCATATGCACAATTATGTAGTCGTTACTTATTCAGAGGCGAGGATGGTACGGACCCGCCAGCCCACCCATAAACATCTCTCCAGACGATCGCACGCATGCTGGGGCCTGGTTCGTTTTGTTCCGGCGGACTGGCTCCGAGTTTATCGGTGTGATGCATCAACCGACCACTAATGGCAACTTCCGTTCGTCGTTAAGGTCGTTTACTTAGGTTCAGCAGCCGTGACACAAATCTCTCTTCTCGTCATCTTTCGACGGCCGTACATATTAGTAGTAGATGGTAGAACCGTTGGGACAGAGAGAGACAGGCAGGCCGTTGGAGCTGTTGTTGCAGCGGTTATAGGAGCGATTGTTGCAGTACAACGTAACGATCACTATCATCATATACTATCGTGCGTACGGCACCATGATCATCGACGTACGATTCCTTTATCATCGTCCTGTCCACTTTCGCTATTTCATCTTTTGACTTCCACGTGTTTATTCATACTACCGATGATGACCAGGGTTCAAAGATCTGCTGATGCTGTGGCCGTGTGTGCACGGCAAGGCAGCATCGAAAAACAACAGTCTGAAACAACAGCAGCAGAAGCAGCAGCAAGCGCATAAATATATTACTCGTCCAAATCATGAAAGCTGCAAAACCGCAGCGCCACCAATCGCCGGTAGGGCGGCATTGCTGCTTGTAAGTGAGAGCCCTCCTAACACGCCGTCCAGATGAGGAATGGGTTGCCGGTGGGGGGTGGTAGCAGGGGGCGCACACTACCGGCAAGCCGCGCATAAGTACATTGTGCAGCAGCACACGGGAAGGAGTTTGGGGGGGGCGAAATGCGGGGAGTCCGCGGAAGGGGGGAGAGGACACCCAACCGTGGACGCACGCGCGCACACACACATACACATACACACACACACACACACACGCACGCAGCAGAAACGCCTGTGCGCGCAAACACGCGTGTGTCACCGTGTGCACCATATAGCGCCCACGATTGCGGCTTAAACGGCGGCTGAGCGATTTGGATGGGTTCCCAAGCTCCTATCAACTCCACCCTACAGCATATGCAGAGACCCCTCCCACCCTGGGTCACCATGCCCGCAACCGTCATCACGGCCGGCAGTTCCTTCGGCCCCATCGCTGCTGCAACCACCACCGCCTCCATCTGTTGCATATTTCTACGTTGCGTCTTTTATTCTGGACACCGACCCTCCTCCTTACACTTCCAAGGAATAGCTGCAGGGAATGGTCCCCCCCTTAAGCGACCGAGTACTAATAGCCTAGCTCAGTGCTCCCCTCTCGGCTCGTGCTGCATTGCCATGGACTGCGCTGCAACACCCTTCCGCGCTTGGGACGCCTCAGCTGCCTCCCTAAACCCTAAACCCTAAACCCTAAACCCTAAAAACCTCAGCTGTAATGTGGACGGGCATCACCCCTCACCACCCTTTCCATGTCCGCTGTGGACCCGGGAAAGGTGCTACGTATGTACGACGTACAACCAGTACCAGCTACCACACGATGGCCATAGACCGAGGAGAGGCCAGGAGGCCGCAGCAGCAACGGAGGAAGAATTCAAAACAAGGCGCTGCGAATTTTTTTAATTAGCGCTTCGGACGTAGAATACTTCCGGCCTGGAATTGTGCAGTCTGCCCACATAGAGTGTGTGTGTGTGTGTGTTTCGGTCACTGGATCTCCGGGCAGCGATACGGCAGGGGATCTCCCTTTTTGGCCCCCTCCCACTTGCTCACATGCCCCCCGCATGCCCCTGGAGTCCCTTCTCTTCCACCCAAGAGAGAGTTGCGAGGTCAATACTGTGCTAAAAGAAAGAGAAGACAGGGGGGAGAAAACAAGCCGCGTAGGTGCCTGTTGCCGTAACATTAATGAGACATGTGCGGTGGAGCCGACGTGGGCCCTTGTCGCTGAGAAGTCCGACCCCCCCTGGAGGACTTCCCACATCATCTAATCAACTGATTGTCACCACGAGTGCCACCATCACCAGTAACACCACTGTGGGTAGCAGGCGAGAAAAGTTCCGTACATAAATTATGACCCGCGGGTCATTGCCGTACTGTCAGTGAGTCGTCCGGCTAGGATGAACTGCACGAACACAACACCCTACACTTCCATCATGATGACACAGCCCCCCCCAAAGGATACAATCTCTATCCGCATCAAGGGATTGCCACATACCCCTATCGTGCCTTCCTCAGAATTTCCCCCCACGCGCATAAGGCCCCTTCCAAGAATGCTAAAAGATCTATAGGGCCGGGCATGCGAGCAGGACAGCCATCAATCCAGAGCTGCACCAGTCAGCATCATCTCCCTTCCTCCCATCCGGCATCCGCCCCTACGGATCCTAGCCACACTGTTTCTCGGCGAACGCAGTACCCGCAGCACCCCTGGCGGTGAAGGGCTCTGCAGGCCCCCGGGTTCGGACCAGTTCAGGCCCCCCCTGGATGAATGGTGAAGTGTAATCGAGCCAAGCAGTTAGCGCACATCACGGAGAGTGCGTCACTGAGAGTGCATCATCGCAAGCATCTGCAAACCCCCTCTCTCTCTCTCTCTTACACACACACACATACACACAAACACACACATATACACACACACATATATACACATACAGACACACAGACACACAGACACACAGACACACAGACAAAACAGTATACCGCACATCAGGCAAACCCAGATCAGGGGAGTGCACAGGCCCACCCCATTGCTGCCGCACTGGGTATAAGATCCATTAATTACCGGGTCGCATGACCCATGGGTCTCACACCGCATCAGTAACCGCTGGGTAACTCCCGAACGCAGTCTCGTGTTTGATCCGCACAGGATGTTGGCTCCCACGCAGATCCGCCCTCATGCAAATGTGTACTCCATGCCTAAGAACGATCCTTCCTTTCCCGGCCGCCTTGCTTTCTCTTGCAATGAGCTCAGGCAGCGAGCGGAAATGAGTGTCCGCGCGGGCTTCCTTGGCCTTAAAGAGTACCGCCACAGGTGTTCCAAATGCTTTTTATGCTGGTAAAAGTGCCCCATAAGGCCCGCCTCGTTGTTCCGGTTCGCAGGAGAGGCCGCCGCAGTCCAGCGGCTCAGCCTGTGCCGGCATCAGTGAGGTGTGCCACGACCACACAACAGCACCGTGGCTGCCGCCGCCCACAGTCCACCTCCCTGACGTGTAGTGTAAATTGATTACTCGTCATTGTATTTTAGGGTCCACTGGGACAAGAGGGGCCGCTTCGCGTGCGCGTCACAAGGGCTTGAGCTGTCACCACCAAGGTCTCGACTCATCGGCCACATTGCAAATGAATGATTTTAATCTTCACCCCAGTTGTCCAGGTCATTACATCCCTTAGGAGGCAAAAACAAATCAACCTGAACCAAAATCACACCAACATCCAGATCTAGGTCTTTGATGCGAGCGAGGCCCGAACCTTTTCAAGCCCTCTAAAACGCTGCCCGAACCACCCCTTGACTGACTGAGATCGGGGCCGCAGCTCCTTCTTCACCTTACGGCCGCGTGTTACGTGCACCTGCCAAATACTCGCACACCGGCATACACACGTACTCACACGTACAGGCACACGTACATGCCCACGTACAGAAAGACTATTACAGCAGGACAGGCGGACAGACAGATAGACAGCACACGGGGCGGGGTGCTGTCTCTCTCGGCTGAGTCTTCAAAGACGCACTATATACGCACGATCAGGTTTCTCACACGAGAAGGTGGGGACTAACATCCCGCCTACCTTCCCCCCCCCCACACACACACACACACTCCCGCTCTTCTTTTAACACCGTTTCTGTCTTTACCTCGCGCACTCTCGCTCGCTCCTTGTTAACAAGACGGTTCGGACGGCCCCAAGCCTACTTCACCTGGCCTGACCATATTGCGTTCCTCAGTATCCCTACCTTCGCACGTCCATACATACAGACGCACGCACGCACGCACGCACGCACGCACGAAAGCGCAAACAGATGGACGCACGCACATGCGCACACACACATACGGATTTGGTAGGTTATCATCCGCGCACGTTTCAGTCTTCACATCCGCGCCTATTAACAAATGGACAACGGCCGCAGTAGCAGTAGCAATAGCAGTAGAGTTTCCTCTGGCTGTCGTTCGATTGAGCTGGGCTTCCCGCCACGACACGGTGTTTGTAAGCCGGGTGAGGCGGCAGGGCCAGGCTGCATTAGACGTTTCGGAGGTGGGCCCCACTTCCGCGACGTGACTCTCCTGCACGGAGACCACCTCTAGTACGGCAATTCTTATTCCCAATAGCCCGCCATCAACGCCGTACAAGCAACGTACAGGCGCAAGTAATGACTCCGCCCGGTTGCTTAAATAGGATCTGGGATCAAAGCAGAACATTGGATTCAAATTCTGTCGAAGTCGTAAACGGCTATGCAAACTAACAGCACGGAGTCGCTATAAACTCCGATAGATGTACGGCATGCACAAGGCTCCCACGGTACTGCTGGCATGCATGTGCAAGGAAGAGATCCAGTTCCTTCACATCCTTGACACCAACACCCATATACACACGTGAATGCACGTTGCAAACATGTGCGCGCGTGCGTGCGTATGTACGTACGTACGTATATGCGTACGTATACAAATACGCTAAGCCATGTGATGATGTCATGCCATCCCCCTGCCCTGCCGAACTGAGAAATCTCATCAAAAGACACACACTCACACACAGAAAATCGACCCCAGACGGGGCATAAAACGGAACGAAGGCTAATCCACCAACCGAAGACTCCGCAGCCTCTTTGGACGCGATTGCGCGCCCTCTCCCTACTCCCTAGGTTATCCAAAAGAAGCCAACCCTCCTCTAATCCCCGTGATCCGTCCATTCGCTTGTTTCACCTTCCAGTCCACCATCTGCAGCAATACCTCCAGTGCAAGTACCGTCGTACCATCGTACCGCCTGCTGCTGCCACCGTCACCGCCACCATCACCACCACCACTACCGCCGCTGCCGTCATCTTTGTAATCACCACCACAACAGGTCGACAAAGCAACCGATCAAGCCAACGAATTAACGACTTGTGGAAAGTCCTAACTGCACACGACGAGCTCCATGGGGTGTGTGCACCCACAGCCGCCTGAAGATCCGTCCGAAGGGGATACACCGACGTGTGTTCATTCATTTTTCTGTATAAAATATATAATTCGTATATCTTGGGAGTTAATATGGGCGGGGGATCAACAAGAACTTGAGATGTGCCTACGTGACCGGTGCCCAGGCAGCAAACACACACACACACATGCGCACACACACACACACGCACATATCCAATCCATTCATCGCATGCTCGCCCTGCCACATCCACGAGGGCGAGCACGCACTGCCATCATGCCTATATCCGTTATGTGCATATTGGGCACGCACAGACACAGACACAGACACAGACACAGACACAGACACAGACACAGACACAGACACAGACACAGACACAGACACAGACACAGACACAGACACAGACACAGACACAGACACAGACACAGACACAGACACAGACACAGACACAGACACAGACACAGACACAGACACAGACACAGACACAGACACAGACACAGACACAGACACAGACACAGACACAGACACAGACACAGACACAGACACAGACACAGACACAGACACAGACACACACAGACACACACATGCACATAAATGTACGTAGATACATGCGTGTGAAGCCTCTACGCCACAGGGAGGCTCCACACGCAGCGACATCCTGGATATTTGAAGCACAAGCGTAACATCACACATGAACTCAGCCACGCGAATGGTTCTTCCCTCCCCCGCCAGGCGGCTCTTCCGTGAGGTTCATGGGGCTAACCCGGGTTTCCTCCTATGGTCCAGTCCTCGAACGATACACATGGAAACACACAAACACACGCACACATACACGCACACAGATACATAAGAAATACATACACATATAGACACGCACACATATACACATACACATACATGTGCGGGTGCGGGTGCGCTTTGTTCCGCAGCACCTTTGCCCGCCCCCTCCCCCCCACAGAAACACCCCGCCCCCTCACCCACCCGGCCGCCCAGCATGCAACCTTCAAGCCGGCTGGGGCTTCAGAACTGCCGCAGTGGACGCAGCAGCACCGGCGGCCTCGCCTACGGCGCTGGAGTCGGGGAAAAGCTCCGTAACCGACTCCAGTTTCGACATGGAGCCGGCAGCATGCGTGCAGCCTTGTCCTGTGGAGGTTCCGGAGCCAGCCGCAGGGAAGTCCTCGTGCTCCTGGCGCGACTTGAGCACCATATCCTCCACCTGCGCAGAATCGCATTTTTACACACGTACACATCACACACACGAATACGTACAGACACACAAACATAAGCGCGGAACCCCAACATCGTGGCACGGGGGAAGCAGCACCAGCGCGCGGGAACTGAGAGAGCCAGGGCGGGGCAGGTGAGCAGAGCACACGCCAGGAGTAACGGCTTCAGGCAGGGGCCCAAGAAGCAGCAGCACCTTCGATAGGGCACGGCAACAAATGCGTTCTTCCGCAGGCTATGAGTTGCATGGGAGAAGGGGTGGGGACATGCAAAACTTCGGGCGTCCCTGGCCCCTCTCCTTATTCCTTTCCCTCCCCCGCACTTCCCCGCCCTCCCTCGACCACCCCCCTCGACTCCCTCATCACACTGCCTCCCCCCTCTCCATGTCCCTCCCTCCACTCTCCCTTCTCCCTTCCCCCTCACCTGGAGCACCCATTGCTCCGAATCCGCAGACGGACCCGCGACCCGCAGCGGGGGCTCTGCGGGAAATTGGCACAGTGCCCACAGCAGCAGACCCAGAGGGTCGCGAGGCGCGGCAAGGGGAACACCCACATTCTCGTCGGCAGCGCCGGCGCCGCGGCTGCTGCCCTGTGTGGTAATGCCGCCGGCGCCGCCGCCTGTGCCTGGGCGCATCCCAAACTCGGATTCCGCCTCCGAAATGGCGCCGACCCCGCCGCCACGTACGGACGGCGCCGGCGCCCCACGGCGCTGCTGGCGGAGGGCCATCTCCAGCTCATCGCTCTCTTCCGTCATACCGCTCGTCTGCGAGAGGCACGCGCCAGGACGGGCACCGGAGGTTCAGGCGACGATCACCACCAGCACAAGCGGTGAGTCGATGAGGATGAATCAACGGCATGATGCGGACTAGGACATCAAACCAGCTAAAAGAGCACATGGTAAGAAGGTACCAGCAAGTGGGACTGGGGTACGTGGGGGGAGTGAAGTGAATGCGGGGGGAGGAGCACCAGCCTCTTAGCCAGGACAGTCTGTCTCCCGTCGAAGAGGAGGCTTGTGCCGTTCGTCCCCCTGGGACACTCACCAGGCTCCCACAGCGCTCCGGTGGCCCACGGGTCGGTGCCAGAAGTTGCCGCAGCCTCTCGACGATGTCCGCGAAGCTGGGTCGCTGGTGGGGGTCCTGCAGGTGATGAGGATGGAAAACGGAAGGAAGGCTAGGTAAAAATGCTTTTCTTTACGTGAGCATACTCTTCTACGTTTTCATAGCGGTCTAGATGGTCTGGGGGAAGGAAGCTTTATGCACATGTATGCATAAATAAACATACTGCAACACACATCTGGTGTGTGTGTATGTATGTGTATGTGTGTGTATGTATGTGTATGTGTGTGTATGTATGTGTATGTGTGTGTATGTGTATGTGTGTGTATGTGTGTGGTGTATATATCGCGCTATTCATTGGACGACGTGATTGAGATCACTTAGGGTCACCACTCCTGCGTCAAAAGCGGATGCCATACCGTGTGCCAGCAATCCTCCGCAAGCTCCACAAGGTCGGTGGGGGTGTCCTGGGGCCACGGGGGTCTCTTGCCGCGCACACACACTGCCTCCACGACTTCGTGTGGTGCCATGCCACGATAAGGACTCTCCTGGAGGGGTGCGGACGGGGAGACAGGGGGCAAGGGCAGGGGCAGGAGGAGGGACAGGGGAAGGAGGGCAGAGGAGGCAGGCTTACGGAGTACAAATAAGTACGAACCAGTAACCGATTTCTGACAAACTAATTGGATCGGAATGCCGGGTGGGTGTGATGCGGTATTTGGGAATTTGGCTTTCTACGTTGGCTTAGGGTCTCCCACCTCCCACCTCCTTCCCACTCCCACCGTTGTGTACAGCTCCCAGAGCACCACTCCAAAGCTGAAGACGTCAGTGGCCAGGCTGAACAGCGTGTCCTTCATGGCCTGGGGCAGGTTGGTGAGGGGGGGCCCGGGGAGGACGAATTCGTCCGAGGAATGGAGAAGGGGAGGAAGAGGGAGAAGGGGAGGGGCAATCGCCGAGTAAGAGGAGAGGAGAGGAGAGGAGAGGAAGGGAAATGCACCGTTGAAGCTCCCATGCACCTCACCACCATCGCCCAGTCCTAACGCGCGCTCCGCATCGCTCCCCCAGCCACCTCGGCAATACAAGAAACTGCCACATACACGTCTACTGCTTCCGATGAGCTCTATCCCCCTCAGGAAATACCCCATTTCCCCCTTCCCCCCCTCCCCCTCTCCGATAGTATACATCTTGACGGTTTCGATTGCGGTTTTTCTGCGTTTATTCGCGGCCTTGGCGGCAACCTAGTTTACTTTTTGGGGGCTCCGCGTCGGCAGCAGCCTTGGACGAGGAGGACAGCAGTCAGCCAACCTTGACGGTTAGTCCTTGCTTCGTCAGCAACCACCGCCACCAGCGTTTCTATGTTCGTCTTCCACCTCTCCCCCTCTCATCCTCCTCCGTCCTTGGGTGGTTCTCCTCCCTCCTACCTCCGGTGGCATGTGCGACACGGTGCCGTGTATGCCCTGCCGTATTTCGTCCTCCCCTGGAGCCAGAATCATCGCCAGGCCGAAGTCCGCCACCTTGGCACAGAAGCCATGAGGGCGGTCGCTGCTGGTTTCCATCTTCTGGAGCAGCACGTTCTCGGCCTGAGAGATCGAGTAGCGGGACGAATGGAAGCAAGGGGTTAGGGTCCAATTCCACACAATCAGAAAAGATGAAGCCAAACCTGGGCTGCGAACTGAGGGCTGTGCGTGAGGGCTGCGAGGATGCAGATGAGGATGCAGATGAGGATGCAGATGAGGATGCAGATGAGGATGCAGATGAGGATGCAGATGAGGATGCAGATGAGGATGCAGATGAGGATGCAGATGAGGATGCAGATGTGGGATGTGGATACCCCGAGAGGAGGAGTCCACGATCATGCAGAAGCTGAATCTGAGGACGCCGGTATCCAGGGGGTGAGAGCGAAAGGGTGCACCTAACGAAAAGAAAAGGCGACAAACCCAAATACGAGCATTCACACAAAACCTAACACACACGCAAAAACATCCACACACGCAGTACAAACTAATATTAATTCACACAAACACACACACACACACACGCACGCACACTCTGAAAGACACACGTGCACACCCACATACATCCCGATAATCGCTTCCCTCCATTCCCCTCCCCGACAACCCGTTCTGTCCCGTAGCGCCCTGACACCTTTAGGTCCGCATGGATGATTCTGAGCGACGCCAGGTGCTTCATTCCATTGGCGATATCGAGAGCCACCCGGTACAGCAGCGGGAGGCTCTCGGGAGAAGGCGAGGCCCTGCGGATTGGTGGGGAAAGGGGGAGGGGAGGGGGAGCGCCAGGAGAGAGGGAGGGAAGGGAGGGGAGGGACAGGGAGGCGAGATGGGCGCGTGAGGTTGAGGGGAACGTAAGGCGGAGAGAGGAAGGGAAAGGAGAACGAAAAAATGAGGGGAACGTGAGGGGACCGGCGAATACCCAAAACCTGGTGCTTATGCTGGTGAAAGCTGAGTGGGAGGGGAGCGGGTTGAAGGGGAGCGCCAGGAAAAAAAGAGGACAGGCGAAAAAGGGAGGGGGAGCGCGGAGAAGGGGGTTTAGATTGCGGAATAAAGGGTTTGCCGCGTTTTGGGCCCCAAGCCGCGGAAACGAACAAGTGTGGATTGGGAGGTGATGTAGGGAGATGAGGGATGTGGTTCAAGACCCAGCCGCCTCCTGGAGTGGCGTCCACACTGAAGTGGTGCAGGAGGCAGAGTCTCAAATATGAACCAATCACACACACACACACACACACACACACACAACCACCACCCCACCCCAACCCCTCACACACACACCCACAAAACCCCACACACACACATACACATACACACCGCCAATATTTCGCTACATCACCTCCACGGACTCAGGCCTCTGAAAACACACTTCCGGGCCACTCCCTCTGGCCTTTGCGAACAATCACCCCTTCCACCCCGTTCCCATTACCATTCCAAGTTTTCGCCATTTCGGACCCCTCTCCTCTCCCCGCTTACCCAGTCCACGACGCTAGTCCGTGCTTCCGTTTGCTGACGGCATCTTTGAGGGTTCCCAGCTCGCAGAACTCCTGGACCATCACAGTCATGAAGCGCTGCCGGCCGCCGCGAGTACCGACGCCGCAACCGCCACGGCCCAGCTTGGCCGCTAGCCGCCCAGGCTGAAGGTTGCCGGTGCAGGCGTCGTAGGTGAGCACGATGTTGGGGTGTAGCAGCATGCGGGACACACAGGCCTCCACTCGCGCAAGTCGCCCCCGTTCCTTCTCCTTGCCCAGCACGCCGGTGCCATGTTCGATAAGCTTCACAACCACCTAGTGGGGTGAGATGGGATGAGGTGGGGAGAGGTGAAGAGTCATGCAAAAAAACTAAAGTAACGGAAGTAATGATACCATTTGAGCAAAGGTGGAATTCACGTGAAAGGGAACGTGAGGGGGAAGTGCATCCATACCTTTGTGTCGTACAGACGCCCATGGTACACCATGCCCATGCTGCCGAAACCCAGGACCTTATCAATAGCGACCTGCAGGGAGTGGGCGTGTGGGGGGGTGGGGGAGGTGGAGGAGGTGTGGGGCGAATGGGGGGCCGAGGGGTTGGGGAGAGGGGAAGGGACGGGGGCGGGTGAAGTGTGGAGCGCGGGGTCGTCATACACCCAGGAGAATACTTCGTGTTTTTTTTAAACCAAACCCTGATCAAATATCAATAATAAAATAAATGTCGCTAGTGGGATTCGTCCACAGTACGCATTCCGCCAGTCGGTAAAAATCAAATCAGTAAGTCACGGGACTATTCTGGGGGAGTTCCGACGCTAAGAAGACTTCGTACACTCGTACGAGTTCGTCTTCAAACCCTTCCACTCGCACTCTGTCATACCTCGTCCAAAAGGACCCCCCGGTCATCTTGCATCCGCCGGTTCGCCAGTACGGCCTCCTCCACCTCCAGCTCCACAGCCTCGCCGCCGGACAGCGCCGCCCCTGCTGACAGCTTCGATGGCTGCCGTACCGTTGACGGCGCAAATGTTTGCCGCGGGCCAAACACGGCGACGCTGCCGCCACTCAAGGGCCCGGCTCCGCCCCCGCCGCCGCTGTTGAGTTTCACGACGATGCTGCGGGCTGCATTGGAGCCGCTGATAAGTACGGAAGGGCTGCGGGAGATCGTGCAGTTGCGCTGAATCTCAACGGTGAGCTGTTGTTGTTGTTGTTGTTGTTGTGCCGCCGCCGCCGCCGTCGTCGTGGTACAGATTGAGGCGGAGCCGAGATCGTCACCGGATTGCATTAGCAATGCCGGCGTATCTACAACGCTGCCGGTGCTTTCGCAAACGGTGTTATTGCTGGTCTGGCGACTCAGCGCGGAGGTAGTGGAATTCCTGCCGGCGGCGAGGACCAACGCCGTCGTCGCATCGGCGTTATTGTACGGTAGCAGCGGCATGGAAAGCCGCGCAGCAATGACCGAGCGTGGAACCGGTCCACTGCAGCCGCCGCCGCCGCCGCTCCTGCCACCCTCGACTCTGCTTTGGTGAGGAGAAGATGATTTTGAGGAGCCGCTGTCAGCAGCGCTGGGGGCATGGCCGCCGACGGTTCCGGCGCCGGCGGCGCTAGCCGCGACCGCAGCCACAGCAGTGGTGTTGAGGGCAGCTATCAGAGAGGCGGAATGACTCGCGTCTGCGTCGCTGAGGGGGTCTATAGGGCCCGACTGACTGGGTGAAGGACTCGGAAGCTGGAGTGCTAACGCGGCTGGATCACATGCAGCGGGTGACGCCGCCTCCCAGTGACGTGTATGATGTTGCAAATTCTGGGCAGAAAGCGGTGCGGGGTGGGCGCTCGCGGCAGCGACTGTGTCAGGGGGCTGCAAACCGCTGGCCGCTGGCGGCGGCACTGCCCCTGATGCTGACGCTGCATCGCCGCCGGTCAGTGCAGACGAATGACCCACGGGTCGCTCACGGGTCCGCTCCCGTTCCAGCTCGGGTAAGACTGGGTCGGCCAGCGGCGGCACAGGAATGTCATCCGCTCCGCCGTCATTGATAATGGCATTAACAGGGTGTGTGACGGCGGCTATCACCGGCGGCGGCGGCGGCGGCCTGGCCAACGAATCCTGTGTTCCTTGTGCAACGGTGAATGGCGAGATGAGGTCCACGGCGGTGGGACACGCTGGAAGCGGCACTAGCGGTGCAGCCCCGCCGCCGCTCCCCTGCGGCAGCGACGACACCGTCGGCAGCGGCGCTGACGACGATAGCGACGGGATGATGGGTGCAGCGAAGCGGAAGCTGGCGGTCTTGCAAGGAAGAGATCCGTGGCTCTGCTCCCGCAGACGCCTCAACGCCGCACCACTCACTCGACGGGTCAGCCCAAGCACCGCTTCGTCCGCCAACACGTCCAGCAGCTCCTCATCCGAGTCCGTCCCACCGTCTGCAGACTTGCTCTCGCCGCCGAGCCGGCCGCCGGCGCTGCTGCGGTCGCCGCGGCTCTGTGCAACGCTGCTTGCCCGCCCCATGCTTAGACGCCTCGATTCCCGTTGTCGCGTAAGGCCGTCCGTCAGCGTCATGCCGGATGTCGACGGCCGTGAGGACCCGATGCCAGCGCCGCCGCCGCCGCCGCCATGTGAACCGCCAGAGCCAAGTAGGCTAGGGGATAGGCTGGCTGCGCCGTCGATGGAGGCAGCCGATATCTCGGCGCGGCTGGGGATGCCGTCGTCACCCTCCTGGAGCCAGCTCTCCACGGCTTGCGCGGACTCACTGAAAGAGTCTAAGGATCGCCGGTCGCGGCCGTCACGCTGCGGCGACAGGCCGCCGCTGGTGCTGCGTTCCATGGAGGTGACGCTAAAGCTCACGCTGGGTCGAGACCGCCGCATAACCACGTTCGCGAACGACAGCTCCGAAGCCGAGCGCCATGCGGTGCGGCGCGGCGAACGAGGGCTTGGTGCATCTGTGGCACCGGCGGCGGCATTCCCCGGGATGACGGTGCCGTCGACAGCCTCGCCGCCAGCGGTGCTGCCGAAAGCCGCCACCGCCTCCGCAAACGCCGCTTCAAACGCGGCATCGACGTCGTCGTCGTCATCTTGTTCAACGACTGGCTTGCCGCCGCCATCATCTTCACCGCGGTCACTGCACGAATTAACACGCTCCGACCTCACCGCCAGAGTTGTCGCCTCCGCCACCGCCGCGGCAGGGCCCCTCTCGCGCGCGCCATTGCTACTGCTGCGGCCGCCCGCCACGCTCCCGCGAGAGGACCCCGCCGCCGCCGCCGCCAGCAGCCCATCCTCCGACTCCTCCTCTTGCTCGTGCTCCTGCTCTTCCAGGACGTTTTCGAGCTGCCTGATGGCTAAAGAACCCCCCGAGGATATCCGCGGCATGGAGGACCCGGAGAGACTGCTGGCCCCCACCAGACTGCCGTCAGTCGGCTCCTGAAGCGATGTGGCATGTGAGATGTGGGGAATTGGGGGGGGAAAGCGGATTGGGGATGGTGTACCCGATTAAGTATTTGCACCGACCGGGCGACCAAGAGACAGATGGACAGGAACGCCGACAGGCATAGCATATTATGCCAGCGCCCTAAAGAGAACTGTGGACTTGTGGATGCCAATCCCAAACAACACAAAACAACAGCTGTTATTGTGGCTATTGGAAAATGCCCCCAACAACAGCAGCAGCATCAGGAGCATCAGGAGCAGCAGCAGCAGCAGCAGCAGCAGCAGCAGGAGCAGCAGCAGCATCAGGAGCATCAGGAGCAGCAACAGCATCAGGAGCATCAGGAGCAGCAACAGCATCAGGAGCATCAGGAGCATCAGGAGCAGCAACAGCAGCAGCAGCAGCAGCAGGAGCAGCAGGAGCAGCAGGAGCAGCAGGAGCATCAGCAACAGCAGCAGGACCAGGAACATCACAGATTGTTACAGGTATGTGTAACTACCGAACTAGGTAAGAAAGTACTTAGTTGGCAAGAAGGCCTGTCTGCGGCTTCATATCTCATAGCCCCTCCCCTCCCCTCCCCTCCCCTCCCCTCCCCTCCCCTCCCCTCCCCTCCCCTCCCCTCCCCTCCCCTCCCCTCCCCTCCCCTCCCCTCCCCTCCCCTCCCCTCCCCTCCCCTCCCCTCCCCTCCCCTCCCCTCCCCTCCCCTCCCCTCCCCTCCCCTCCCCTCCCCTCCCCTCCCCTCCCCTCCCCTCCCCTCCCCTCCCCACCCCTCGGCGGCATAACAAACGGACCTGCAGCAGGGCGAACCGGCTCTTGGTGCGAGCCACTCGACGGTAGTGATGGCTTGCGGTCAGCCGTTGCTGCAGTGACCTCTCACTTAGGCTCTTACATAACCGCACGGACCGGTCGTCACCCGCCGCAACGGAGTCGAAGCTACCAGCTGTCCGTGAGGATTGCAATCCCGCGGCGCCACTGCCGTCGCCGGAGCTGTGCCGTCCGCCGATGACAGTGGTGGGGACGGCGGCGCCAGTGGCGAAGGGCGACGTCGGCGAACGACCGGTTGGGCTGACGGAAGCTGCGGAGGCACCGGAGGCGCTAGTGGCGTCGACGGCCGGCGGGCCGTGCGGGTCAGCTCCATACGGCAACATGCCGTCGTTGTCAGACATTCGTGCCGTCAGTGGCAGCTGCGCCGATGTGGTGGCGGCGGCGGCGGTAGCACGGGGCAAACTGCTTTCTGCAATCATGGTCTGCCAAGCCTACAGGAAACGACAGAATGATGGGGCAGAGACAGGGCCAAAACAGGCAACCACGACACTTATGGGAGGGATAAAATTCCGCACATACCTCTCCCTCCCCCTCCCCGTCCATCAACCCCATCGCTGTATCGACGTAATATTTATCACAATAAAAAATTTATTATTCATAATATGATACTAATAATATTGTATTAGTAATATTTATTATTGTTAAAAGTAAACACTTCGCCGGTAAATGCCAGTAGCACTGCGTGCCCCTGAGGTGCCCGGGATTTGCCCAGCTGCATTCGCGGTTACCTCCCCGTTCGCAAGACCCGCTCTCAAGCCATCCATCCTGGCGGACACGCTACCTCGCTTGCCTGCAGGAGAGATGCCCTGCGATGCTCCTGGTGCGGTAGCTGCGACCAGTGCCGCCGGCCGCCCCTCCGTACATCGTTGCTCCGAAACCCAGTCTCCCCAGCAGACCGTGACCGCTGCACCTGGTGTGCGCGTCTGACGCAATCCGTCGTGCCCGCCGCGCCGGTTATTGCATTCTCCTGATCGTCAACGGACGGTAACCTATGGGTCACTGGCTCCGCCGCCGACATTGACAATCGCTCGCCGCGCGATCCCATCGTCACGGAAGAGATCGACGACGACGCGCATGACCAGCGACGGCTGGATGTCGCACTGTGGCTGTACGGCACCGAAGCACCCGAAGCCGCCGCCGGCACCAGCAGATGCTGTTCGAAGGACAGCTCGCTATGCGTGTCCATGACGACGCTACGGCAGCCGTCACTACTCGTCGTCCGTGGCGGCGGTGGTGGCTGTGAAGCCATCGCCGCTGTCGCTGCCTGCATTGCAGGAAGCCCTTCCCGCAGCGTCAGCTCGCTGGCGTCGACTAGCTGCGGCAAAGGTCCAGCCGCTACTGCCGCCGCCAACAACTCCGCTTCCATATCCGCTGTCAACTGGATGGATTGCCTCTCAACGTCTGGCGCTGTGGAGGCGTGTTGGCCGCATCCTGGGCGACCGTAATGTTGCTGTTGCTGGCTTTGCTGTGTGTGGTACTGCTGCTGGTGTGGACGTTGTTCCTGCTGCTGGTGCAGAAAGACAGACCACCGGAGTGAAGGTTCCCGATGCGGAGCCTCAGCCACGCCCGCCACGGCCAGCCCGGAGGTAAGACCAGAAGAGCTCTGCGTCCTCCGCACACGCCGCCCCAGTCCATGACCATGCCTTGCCATTTCTGCCCTAAACCCGCTCACGCCCAGACCACCTGCAAACCTGCCTTCCGCAGCCGTCGCTGCAGCAGTAGCCAAAGCGGCAGTACCAGTACCGGATCCCGCTCTCCGCGCCGTCGTGGCGTTGGCTGCTGCCCCTACCATTGACATCACTGTCTCCTCCAACCCTAAAGTCCGTAATGCCCTGTTGACGCCGCCGCCGGCATCCAATTCCCGCCGCCGTAGCAGCGCAGCGAAGCTCTCCAGGGAATTGGCGAGCTCGGGTTGGTAACGTCGCAGCGCCCGCAACAATCGGAGCTGCCGTACGGCTTCGTTGTCGCTTTCCTCACTATACGGCGACGGTACGGCGACCGGTCCTAAGCCCAGCTGGCCCTCATCCAGCTCTGGCGGGGGCAGCTGCAAGGGCTGCGAAGCGAAGCAGGCAAAAGAAGTACGGGACATGAAATCACGCAGAGCGAAGGGGCACAGAGCAGCAATTGACTGGAGCAGCTTCTTATTTTGGACAAGGAAGCTTTAGAGTTGCTTTTAAAGAACCTAAAGGGACCTCCTATCCGGCCTCACATCAGCTGAGATACGGTAAGAAGGTCCCCCCCTCTCACCGCCCTGAGCTTCAAACCAGGCGACGAAACGTTCATTTCACTCCAGGCTTCCCCCTTCATCCTACCCATTGTCTCCGTCTTACCTTCCCTTCAGTCGACGACCTATCACGCAGCATGCCCGCTTCGCAGCCCGCTTTGTCACTTTCCACCCAACCCTGGCCCCTCTTATGTTCGTCACCCGCCCTCACCGCGCCGGCGTCCGTTGCCGCGAGCCCAATCAACACTCGGCTACGCTCTGGAGATAGCGCATTGAAAGTCCGCGACCGCTGAAGTCGCTGTCGTCGCACCAGGGCACGACACGCCAACGAAGCCGCACCCGCCGCCGAGCCGGATGTGGATCCAGGTCCAGATCTTGGTCCCGATTCCTCCACGGCCCCCGGCGCGGCCCTCTCCCCCGGCATTGCTGCCGCCACTGCTACCGCCATTCCCCGCCGAGACACGGGGCTGTTGAAAGCGGCGGCGGCCGCGGCGGCAGCAGCTGCCGCCGGTAAGCCCTGAGCCGCTGCAACGGTGCCGAAAGCGCCGGAGTTGGCGCCGGCGCGATGCATAGTTGGCTGTTGTTGCTGCAGCTCCTGCAGCTGTTGCTGCGTAATGTGTGCATTCGATAGCGGCCCAGTGGAAGTTCCACCAGCAGTACTGCCATCACCATCGGCGCAGTTGCAGCCGCTGCAGCCGTTGCCATCGCCGCCACCGCCACCGCCACTTCCCCTGTCGCCAGTGTTGCGGGGATGCATCAGCGCCGGCGCTACCGGTGCCGCTGACCCTGACACGCCCGAAGACCAATGCTTAGGACACGCTGGGTATGCGTGTCCGTGCCAGGGCGTCTGGGAACCCCCCGCCGCAACTGGCGATGAAGACGAGGCGGCCGGCGCCGGCTGCTGCTGGCCCCCTGGCTTTCCCCCTTGCTGGCTGCCGTTGCTATAGCGTCCTTCCTCCAGATACCTTGTGGCTGCCGTGGCCAGGCTCTCGGGACCGTCCCCCTCCCCTGATGACGCACGCGCCGACGACAGCGTGCCGTAAGCCCCACCTGTACACCGCGACCACACCGATGTAAAGCTATCGTACTTGCCCACGCCGCCGGACCTGCCACCGTCGCCGCCGCCGCTGCTGCCGCCGCCGCCATCCCGGCTGAGGAGACCGCCGCTACCACCGCCAACGCTCGACACGTCCTTTGCCGTGCTGCCCCAAAGCTCAGCGGACTGAGAACCCGGGTTATTAGGACTCAAAATCCCGCTGTAGCTGGCTCGCGGCTCGTCGCGGACTTCATCCACAGCTGAGGGCGCGGTACTGGCGCCAGCGAAGAGCCACAGCAGCAGCTCGTCGTCAGTTTGGCAGGCAATCGTGACGGTGGAGGAGGCGGTCGGGACGGAGACGGCCTCTAGTCGGCAATAAGGCGGTGCGGGGGCGCCGTTGGGGCCCAGCGCCCCTCTCCCGCGATACTCCCAGTTGCTGACCTGGGTGCTAGTCGCCGAGTCGCGAATGTCCAGGCTGCGGGCAAGGACGTCGTGGCCGTCCGAGCTAGTACCTAATTGTCTGAGTCGCACGCCGTAGCCTAAGGGCATTAGTCCTGATGATTGCGCCGCTGTGCTTGCGGTTACTTCTGACTGATGGAAAGGTGCGGATGGAATGGTGCGGGTGGTATGGTTACAACCAAACCCGCAGCCCCCTCTGCCACAGGGAAACTCTTCTGAGGTATCATCGACCAGATTTCCGGGAGCTAATATGGAGGGGCCGCTGTCCCCAGCTGCGGTCTTTCCATTTGGGTCGCATGGTGTGTGAGTCGAGGACAACAATCGTGGCAGTAACCAATTCGCTGGCAGGAGGATCCCCACGACACCTGCAGAGACGAAGAATATGTACTTGCCAGCGCCGAGCGGACGGAAAGCTACGTGCGTTCCGCAAACCAGCGCCGTCTGGGTGAACTGCAAGACCGAGATGAGCACCAGCATTCCCTTCCGATCATGTTTCTGCACAAAACGTCTGCGTGAGTAACTCAACGCGCAAGGCAAATGCCCACGAAACCTACTGGTAGCGACACGTGCCAAAACAGTGTTGTCAGGGCCAAATGTGAAATATGCTCAGAAGCGCCTGCGCGCGACGCCAAAGATGCAAGAAGCATAGCGCAAAATGACAGAGTCTGTTTCGGTGCCTGCAAGAATAGGTAACGGTCAGTCGGGTTTGGGAAGGTGGTCCGTGCGGTACACATGTCCTCACCACCAGCCAAGAATTCGCCAGCAAAGTCGCTTTCGGCAGCATTAATTCTACGAGAAAAGCGCCAAAGATACACGCCAGCGCGCCTACACGCCAAGCGCGCGTCAGTGCCTCTGCCCAAAGCGTTTCCTCATTACTAAATACATGAACTCCAGCTTACAAGCGCTGAGAAGTACCCGCGTCCATGCGAATTCACCATTCAAGCTGCAAATTACCACTGCCAAAGAAACAGCAGCCGTGGACAGCTCCATTTCCTAACCTCCCTCCGTATTGGCCACTGCGGCGCCACGGCCGATAGATATTTTGTCAGCTGGTTAACATGCGTATGGCTGATAGAGCATGCCCAGAGGTCCCCGGGGTCAGGCTTGCAAGGGCAGTATTGGCCTTTCGCGAAGACAGCCGTCAAGCTTAGCTGACGTATCGGTCGTTTAGATACATAATTTTCCCCCTAGAGATCTATAATTCCCATGAAATTCTCAGAACGGTCCGGACGCCCATGTTGTACGTACAATTTTCGCTTTCTTTAAAATACAACGAAGTGGATTGTTTGTTTATGATAGTCATAATATTCGCGCTTGCATTGCAGTGTTCCGTCTGACTGAACCAACGTTCAGCAGACCGCCGTCGGTCGCAACAAGTGTACTGCTCTGCATGACACTCAGTCCACTTAGGTTCCCCGATTCCGCCAGGATCCTGGGTATAGTGCTACAATGTAAACATTTTGTTCCTGCGATATTGCCTGCATTATTAGTCATTATTATTTTCGTACAGGCATTTCTCTGCCTACAGAAATCATTTCTGGTGCCTTTGCTTGAGGTTCAGTGGCAATTTATCACGGCGAAATGCATAACCTTGAAAGCATGTAAACGTCTTACAGAAATAGACAGGTAGCTTGAGTCGATGGCGCTGACAGTTATAAATGTGATTCAAATTGTAGTGACGTTTATTGGGTTGAAAGATTGATACTCATAGCCTACAGCGCAACTTTGTGCAAAGATGTGCTGGCTCCGTGCTCCGCTCCTCACAACGAACTAGGGACGAACCATCTCCTTGCCCCAAAGCATACTGCAGCTACCGCGCACCTGAAAACATGCAGACGATGATCTGGCAGCAGAAACAATGCCAACAGCAGGCTGGAACAGGTCGAATCATCGAGCCCAATCGAATTCCCACCACATGACATTCTACCAATGTACCACCTGCTTACCTTTCTGCTTTGGAAGCGGCGTCTACCGTTTGCCACAGCCCTCTCAGTACACCGAACTCTACCTCAAGTGCCCAATGCACGCAAGCCCTCACTATCCCCACCGCACCCACAGCACCACGCCGCATTGCACCACACCCCACACGGAATCTCTCATAAGTCTGAGACCTTCTTTTCCCCTTCCGCCGAATCAAGCCACCATCATCCAGTTGCTGTATCACTGGGTGCTTCTCAACAGCAGCAGTTGAGCCGTACCACGCAAGTCCCGTGTATTCACCGGGGCCCCATCCCTCCCTCCTCTCCCCCATCTATATCTGCGGGTCAACCGCCCGCATTAAGCAATGTATGCGAGGACGTGCACACGCGCGCCAATCAAACTCACGCACCCTCTCTCCACACACACCGCATGCAAGCCCCCAAACATTCCCTCTTCCTCAGCTCCCCCACCGTAGGTGTCCCAAGCGAAACTCCCCTATCCCCACCTCCCTCGTTTGTTAAAGTTTGGGCTCATCCTCCATCCCATTTGTCTTCCGCCTCCTCGTCCTCCTACGTTCATACGCCCTCACATGTCACCATGAAGCGATCGCAATGGCCACCTCTCCTCTTCGTGGATACGGCGGGTGTGACCACGGCGATATGGATGGAAGGGTTGCGGGTGGGAACTCGGCTTGCTGGACCCTGGACTCCAAAGAGGACAGACTGGCCTCGCCACCTGCCGTACGAAACTGCTTTGTGGATAATGCACTCAAGTAGCTCACGCTGCAGCCGCTGCTTGAGTTGGCGGAGCAGCCATATCGCACCACACGCCGTGTGCGGCGACAGCTATATTACATAATCGCACACGACCTGACTGAAGAACGGAAGTGAAGTAGAAGTGAAGTAGAAGTGAAAGGCCAGGAAGCGTCAAAGGGCGGGGGAACATGCTGAAGAGGACTCTCGTGCAGATTGCGGACAGGCGGGTCTGCACATTCGTGATGGGGGCTCACAAAGCGCGATCCGATAATAAACACAAAAAAGCGCGTGTCGGTGTGTATTGGCGGGTTATAAAGCTGGGTTATGCCGAGGCAGTGGCAAAACTTGGCGAAACCAGGCATTCGCTACATTCGTCGGAGGTAAAAAGGGAACGAAGACCCCGATGTAGCATTCACATCTGAGAGGAGGGTTATGTTGGCGCGGCTTTTGAAAGACGCAGACGCGGCGCATGTGAACGATGTCAGGGGAGCTTCGGGGGCCAGGGTGTCGTACACCGTACACCGTACACTCTGTTGGTAGATTACAAGAATGGAATGCAATAGCCCAGCCGTGCTTCCCGGAAGGAGGAAGATGGCGGGTGCCGCATGTGATACGAGTCCAGCCAGTACGGCACTGCGCATGCAAGGGCCAGTGCATAAAACTGTGAGAGAAGAGGCAAAAGCAGTGCACGGAAAGTACGACGGAAAGTAGGAGAGCATACATCGGCATGCAGGGTGTTAGCGGAAGCATACATCGGCATCCATCGCCCGCACCTGAGACTGCTGCCGCTAGTCCCCGCGATCTTCAACGTCCAACCTCTTACACAACACGGACGACCGAGCAATAGGCCGTACGAACTAGTCGAGCCGGGGTTCATATAGTGGGGTGCTGATTGAGATATGTCAGTCAAACATATTTTTGACTCCGTCTATCGTACATCAACAGAACAACAGAAAACAGGCACTCGTGTAGCGTCTCAAGACTCTATACCATGTAGCTTCCAAAGCTCCCATCCCCGGAGAACGTGCAGACAACACACACACACACATGCACATTCCCACACACATGCATGCACACGCCGCCACGCATGACTTCGCAGTCAAGGCCCCCCAGTCCTTCCCTTCCCTTCCCTCCACTTTGTTGCACATTCCCAGAATCCAGGCTAACGAAGCACGGCAGGCAAGGCAAGCTAACGGACATCATCATTAACATTCAACCGGTCATTCAGTTGGTTGGTCAGTCGGTCGGTCATTCAGTCGGTTGGTCATTCAGTCGGTCGGTCATTCAGTCGGTTGGTCAGTTGGTCGCACCATATTGCACTGAGGCAACGGCTTGAGTGCAACGTACTGGGCGTTTCTCATGTTCTATATGTCATAATGTCGTACCACATCCACATCCTGTCTCATCACGTCATGTGGCATGTGTCACAATGCATGCCCCCATCAGCGCTTCTTCATGACAAGATGACAAAGAACGTCATCATGTGCGCAGACAGGCGGACGATTTCCACACAGCAGCCGGGGACCTGCAGGGGATACCCTAAACAAGCGAGAGGTGTAAAACACATGTACATGAGATGAGAATGCGTTTGCCGGCTGTGTCCTTCGCCATCGTCGTGGTATAAAGAAGGATGATGGTGAAGACCTCTTGGCCCGCCCCATGATGGGGCTGAGCCCCCCCCCTTTCTTTACTACCAACCCTTAAGCAGGACGACCATCACACCACCATCACTGCCAGCCGTGCAGCACTCCAGCGCCTCCTCCGAGGCATGCAAACCAGTATACGTCTGTTGTTGACTTCACAACGCCCGACGATGTAATTGAGGACCTAGGGAAAGATGTCCCACACTCGCACCCGCGAAAAGAAATGCTCCCACCACCACCACGGGCCCCAGGCCTCAGCAGCTAATCGATCCAAACCCGTCAATCCCCCCCCCGCAGCACCTCGCAAGGCATCACCCTCACTCTCAACCCAACCCGGGTAAACAGGCAATGCACATATGCGATCACACGTCTGCTTCGAAATGGTGGCTGAACGCCACCATCGCAACAAGAAAAGATTTCCCCCCAGGGAGATGTCAAAGACTCATTCTGTCACTCTTAGCTTAGGACAGGGGGAGTGAGAGGGGCGAGCGCGTCGTGGGTGTGGTAAGTGGGCCTTTCATAAGGCCCCCAAAGGCACCCGCAGTACGACACGAACGCATACTTAGCAACACACGTGTTAACATTCATACGGTCAAAGACGGGGGGTCGGATGGTTCATGGTGGCGATCGTTAACCTGGAGATGGAGCATGACCACATGTCGACAGCACATACACACAGACACACAGACAGACACACAGACAGACACACAGACACACTGGCAGGTAGACAAATACATAGACGGTAACAAAGGCAGGCAGAAAGGCAGGCTCACGCGCTTCCGGCGAGTGTGTGTGTGTGTGTGTGTTGGGTTGGGAGGGTTACGAGAGATGCATGGACGAGCTACCAAGACCCAAAAAACATTCAGATGACATTACCAACCAAGCGGCACAGGACAGCACAGGGTACCCAAACCAACGCAAGCATACTCTCTCAGACAGACATACACACAGACAGACATACACGTGTCTGTGACGGATCATGGTTCATGTCCGGTGTCCGTGTCCGCATGGACAATGCGAATGATCCTATCCCGGGCGTGCACGCACATATACGCATGCAACATATGAAACATGACGAGTGCTGCAACACACACACGGGCAGACACGCATACACACAGAAAACACCGTTGTTGGGTACGGATGCCGCCTCGGCAGCCATAAGCCGATTTCCCCCGATGTTGTTTTCGCAGCGGTTACCAAGTAACGTCACAACATAACAACGCCTAACCACCTAACCACCGCAAACGACTCAACGCCCATAACAAAATACCTCCAAGCACGCGCGCTGGCACGCAAACACGCACACAGCCCCCACAGGCACGCACGCAGGATGGCTAAGAGGCAGGTAACGCACGCACGCACGCACGCACGTACGTGCACACGTGTGCATTTGCAGCCACGTAAAACGATGTGTGTGTATTCGCAGTCATCTAAAACCCTAGTCAAACACGAGCTTCCTCAGCATGGATAACACAGCGCACAAATATTCCCCCCGCCCACCCACCACCTCACCACCTCACCCTTAGATACGACCCATTGCCCCAACCGAATACCGAACACCAACCGATCACCGACACCCCCCCGACCCCCTACACAACAAAGCTCTTCAAACTTATCCTATCCAACTAACCAACCAACCGCCTGGGGGTATCTGCGCTCGCTGCTCAGCATGTTATTCGGTCTTCCCTTCGCGGGCGCATTCGTCCATTCGTACACACACATACACACACACACCCCTAGCACCGCGCGTATCACCGACCCCCATGGCCCCCGTATACCAACCGCCCAAGCCCCCCTCCCCCTCCCCCTCCCCCTCCCCCTCCGCCTTCACCTCCTACGCCTTGCATGGCCGCTACCGCCGCATGTTGTGGTCCATGCGCTTGAGGCAGCGACATGAGCACGCGGGCAGCTCCTTCGTCCAGGCTCATGGGGTCATCTAACAGCGGCGCCTCGCCGTCGTCCAGCTCCCGAACGACTCGGTACAGCTGACCGTCGGAGCCTTGAACCACCTACGAGGAGGGCGAGGAGGGCGAGGAGGGCCGAAGTTGCTGGAAGCTCCCTTGGCTGGCCCGCCACTAACGGCACGCAACGGTAATTAACGGTCGTCTACGATATTAACGGTGAGAAAAAATTAGGGTTAAGGTAGCAAACGATAACTAAACAACGTCAATTAACGGTAAGTAACTATATCAACGGTAGGTAGCTGTAAACCGAATGATAGTAGCGGTAGTCATCTGCTGGGCAGTCAAGGATCTGTACCAGCGCCCGTACTCGTACACGTATCCGTACCGGTACACCCGCCGGTGAATGTAAATCAAAACCCGCACATTCCCGATTCCACCGCGATGCGCCGTTCGTCACTGGTTTGAATGCCGCCGAAACGACGACGCGGCATGTGGGTCAGTGACGGCGTGTAAAAACCCATAATCCAGTGCGCGCCACAGTCCGGAGGCCCACTCGGCAAGAAGACCCATCACAAACCCTAATTTCCCCCTCCCCCTCCCTTGCCACCGTATTCCCCCTCCCTTGACCCCGGCCCCCCCAATTCACAAAATGCGTGCCCCTGTGCGGTTCTTAAACTCCCGAGAAACCCCCCCGGTGCCCTCCACCCCCAGTGGTTGCGTCACTGGGTGGTTAGTGTTTGTCGTATTCCTCAACAGCCGCAGCCGTACCAGGTTTACTACCAGCTCGCCTGAAAACCAAATCCCTCCCGAGACACCCCCCCACATACACACACACATACATACACACACACATACATACACACACACACATACATACACACACACACATACACACACACATACATACACACATACATACACACACATACACACACATACATACACACACATACATACATGCACACACATACATACACACACATACATACACACACATACACACACACAGACATACACACACACACCTGTCCATATGAGAAGGCCCCTGGTAATACGTACGCGGTCGTGAATGACCCCGACCCATGGGACGTCTGTCCCGACCGAGGTGGCGGCGGCCCCAACGATGACACCGCCTGTTGCTGCTGCTGTTGTTGCTGCTGTTGCTGAGCCGTCGTCGTCGCCGCCGCGTGCTGCCGACGTGGCGGCGACAATCCAACAGGCAGCTGCCGCAGGTCCTCGTCCCCGGGATGTCCGGCTTGCAGCTGGGCCCCTGCGCCACCCACACCTGCGTTCTGGACGTGCTGCTGCTGCTGCTGCTGCTGCTGCGCCAACTGCCCTCGTGCTGCTGCCGCTTGTGACTGGGGGCCCGCGGACGGATCTGTGGCTCCGGAACCGTTCCCTCCCGGCGAGTCATGTCCAATGTTAGGCACCGTCCCGGCAGGCCCGCGCCGCTGCTGCTGCTGCTGCTGCTGCTGCTGCTGCTGCTGTTGCGATGGGAGGAGCACCAGCGCTGAGCCCGGCGGGGGAGGTGGCGGCGGCGGCGGCGGCGCGAGCTCGAGACGTCGGGATCGTGGAAAGGGTGCCTGCGGTGGACCCCCGCTGTCAATGCCGTTGACTTCCCGGACTGCATGAGGGGTGGTTGGGTGGTTGGGAGAGACGGGGGGGGGGGGAAGTAAGGATTTGAAAGGTACGGATTCAGACGTCTGGATTCTGGATCCGGGAGACAAGTACACAAGCGGCAAGGTCCACGGGCGGGCGAATGGGTGCATTGCGGCCGTTCAGCCGAGGAGTAACGAACGTTGTTACACACATACACATACACATACACCGCCGTCATTGCCACTCGTGAGACGCTCCGCTCGGATCCATCCGCCATAAGGCCTTCAGCCGTACCCTCACTGCGGCAACCCTTCCCCTGGACCCACGTACGTCGCGCTTGCTTCCCCAGCGGGGGCTGCAGCCCCGCCAGCGCCGCCGCGGCATAGCCCGCGCGCTCCAGCGGCCCTGCGCCAGACCCCGCGCCGAAGGCGTTGCCGCAGCCGCCGCCGGCGCCGCCGCCGCGCGGCCCTGGCGTCGGCATGTCTCTTACGTCTAAGTCGCAGTGGGGCCCCTCCCCGCCGGTGTCGGCAGGCAAGGCGAGGCCCACCGCCGCCGCCATCTTATGACCTGAGGGCGTGATGATGCTGTCCGGCCCCATCGCCAAGAAGCCGCCACCGCCGCTAGCAACGGCCGAGCCAGGTCCCACGTCGTGCATGACGTCATCATCATCGTACACCCCTTCATCCTCGCAATGAATCTGCGCAGACAGACAGATCGGTGGATCCTGGATCCTGGATCCTGGCGATTCAGGCATGCAGGCGGGCGCCACCGCCCTGCTGCCCCGCAACCGCAAATACGAGCCTGAACCTCAAGAGCTACCAAACCGGTAAATATAAATATAAATAAATAAATATAATAAATATAATAAATATAAATAATAATATATAATTTAACGGCTAACTGACTGTCATTTTCAGGAGAGTCCCGTTCTTTCCGCCCCACCGCCTTTGCGTTCTCTCTGCTCCCTTCTTCCCTCGCGTGTGCGCCGAACAGCGCCGAACAGCGCCTATGTTGTTCTGTTCTGTTCTGTTCGGAACAGCGCATGAGCGCAGATGAAAGAGCAAGATGAAACTGCTAATTCCGTACCCGGTAGTTAAGTTTGCTGTTAGAGTTGTTGTTACCGGAACGTCCGAGCAACCGAGGACCGTCTCCCGCCGTATCCACCGCCCCGGACGTGAGACCGTGACCCAGCCCCAGGGATGGCACGCCGCCCTGAGACACCGCCGCCGCGGCAGCCGCCGCCACCGCCGCTGCCCGGCGAGCTGCAGCCGCCGCCGCCACTGCGGCGGCGGCGGCGCCCATGCTCCCCGCAGCGCCTGGCGGCGGCGGTGGCATGTCCGACAGCTGCTGCTGGTTGGATCCCTGTGTGGCGGAAGTTGGGACACGGCCGCCGCTGGAGGCGGTTGGTGCTGCCGTACCACCGCCGGAGGCGGCCGCAGGGTTAATCGCCGCCTCCGTAGCCCCAAGGTTGGCCCGTACGACACTGGGCCGGTCGTCGATACGGCGGTCCTCCGCGTCGGTATGAGGGTGCGGCATAATCTGCGGTTAACGGTTGGTAGTTGGTGGAAATACGATGTTGGCGTATTTGGAGGCGGTTGCAGAAACTTCCGCTTTCGGAACCGCGCATCAGATGTCGTCCCATCAGCGAGGTGCTAGTCGTACACATGAAAGGACGAGTACGGGAAAACAATCACCTAATTAAAACTCTAGCACAAACACATCTTTTTGGTGTCCACTTAACGAATGTGCGTGGGTGTGTATGGCGCCCCGCTGACCATCCCTGCCCCGCCCTTCCCCGCCCCAACCTCTCTCCCGGCCCATGTACGACGTATAACCCTGCAAGTCAGGAATGGCTGTCAAGTCATTCCTGACTTAGCCCATGTCCAAGTCAGTCTGGCTTTGCCCCCTTTCCCTGCCCCCACATACACGTCGTACCGCGTGTCACAGTACGCAGCGCAGCCCCCCAGACACGCCCACACACACGAAGGGCTCCCTCCCGCTGTTCGCTTCCCGCCGAAAGCCAAACTGAGTGACATCCCCATGCAGCCCATGCAGTACATCCCGTCCGCGCCGTACAGCTCGCACCTCCGTAGATATTCGTTGGTTGCCGGTCAGCTGGGCGTACTCACGCATCTGCAGCAGGTGCTGGTTGTTGAGGGTGCGAGCGAATCCAGGGGAGGCGTAGGCCCAGGAGCTGCCCTTGTCGTTCACGATGAAGACGAAGACCTGTGTGTGTGTGTGTATTACCCGCGTTGTTGCGTCGGTCAAGAGAGGACAACAGGGGCAGCAGAAGGGGACTTCACACGGCTCCAAAGAGCTAACATCAGACGCTGTCTCCCCCTCCCCCTCCTCAGCCCCCTGACCCTCCTCAGCCCCCTCCCCCTCCTCAGCCCCCTGACCCTCCTCAACCCCTTCATGCAGCTGCGCCCTTCCGTACCCACGCCTCACACTCACCCTTGCATCCGTCAGCTTATACAGCTGGTAGGATTTCAATATAAGTCCGCGTTTGCGTTTTGAGAAAGCCTGTCGCTTTTGGTCAGAGCCCTGTGCGATACGATACCCGGGAACCCAGGGGCGCCGGCAGAAAGAATTTGAAGATGAACTTGAAAATGAGCATTACCACTTCACTAATGCTTTCTAGCTGAAACGATATAACGTAAGGAGCGCTAGCGGAAGGATGCTTGCGTAAGGAGATGAATGGTAATGGGAATGATGATGATGGCCTGTTGGCCGCGGGCGGATGGTACTGTACGGAATGGGAATGAACGAAGGACTGACGGGTTAGGTGATTAAGTGCACACCACTTTAAAAAACACACCGGAAGTTGGTTGGGATTGTGTTACTCTTGAATACGCATGCAGACACAGACCATTGTTGCACCGAAACTCGACGGGGGGAAGGAGGAGGAGGAGGCGGAGGAGGAGGAGGAGGAGGGCTCGCAATCCAAAAGGTATGTGGTGATGTGAGGTTGAGTGGGTGGCGGGCGGGCGGCTTAGTGGTGGTTGTCGCGTGTGGACTCGTCGGACATGTGGGGGATTGCGGGCGGGCGGGCGGGCGGGCACTCCAAGGGCCGCTGTTATATACTGCCCGGTGTGACGCCACCCCTCCCCAACTTACTTCAGGCTTCTCGCAAGCTTTGCGGCGGGATTTTCCTTTGCTTTTCATGGCAAGCTTTCCCTTGAGTCCCTCCGATTCATCTTCTGTCTCAGAGCCCTCAGCATCATCCATCTCCTCCTGAGGCTGCCGTTCGATGCCGACGAACCGCAGCGGAGAGAAATTGGCTTCTCGCCAGCAGAACAATGCCATTGTGTTTGTCTTAATTTTGGAAGCAAAGATAAAGCAGGAAGTGTGTGCCTTTTACGTTTTCCATAGTTTGGCCAATATTAGACACTGGTTCGCACGAAAGACACAAAATCGCTCATGGCTAACCCACCCTGCATGCTTCTGGACTCAGGCTATGTACCTGTCCAGGTTCGTCATCACGTCGAGCCATAAGGCAGCTGTACCAGTACGCACCGCCTGTTTAGGCGAGAGTTTACGGGCGCCGGTTCGAAGGGCTCGATCTCCGCAACGAATGCTTAGATATACAAATAACCACCAAGAGACCTGTGACGAAGTATCGCTCCTAACTTAACAGAACTGTCCTTCGGGTTGCGCTGACCTACGCAACAGTTCGTCTAAGGAAACTTGACGTGATCAAAAGAAAACAGCGGAGTAGACTTCCCTAAGAAGCGCCATGCGGAAACCTCTATGTCGCCTCATGCAGCCAAATTCCAGCGCAGTACGGGCAATGTACGAGTATTTTGCAATTTTGGCAACCCCATCGCAGTACCAGTCTCATTAAGTATGAATGTGCGCGTGAGTCACGTGTTGAATTTACAGCCTGGTTGTTAGGTTATGTGTGACCGTAGTCCTAGAACACCACCATGGCGCTACACGCTGCTTTGGCACATATTTTGGCACGCTTTGAATAAGAAATGCTGATTCTCCGCTTCAACATCTATTTACCGGTGTTGCCCGATTTCTAACTCCTTGCCATTAACTACCGTGATGGAAATGTAATGCACGCTTCCGGATATTTGTGGATTAACTTATGAATAATTTAATAGCTGCGCGTGGCATAAAAGCTCCTTAAGTTATCCTCGCTTAATGCCAGATATGATATGCTGCCGCGGAAGCCACGTGGATTACCGGTAAACCCCAACAGACGATACTAAAAGACAGTAAGGGCAGCCATGGCTTGAAGTATGCACGGACTTTAAGGGACGTGCTATGCTCGGGTTACAAGGGCCCACAGCCTTCGAATAGCGAAGCTCTCGCCCGATGGACACAGAAGGACCATCAACCCTTGCCAAACCTAATTTATCAGCGACGTATACCAAAAGCAATCATACGGGTGTGGAAGGTTCTAAGCTTGAGCTTACTGCTTAGCCGCAAACCAGCTAAAATGCAATGTAGATTTTGTAAAACGTAATAAGACATTACCAAGGTTGCCATGTGATCAAAAAGTTAGTCTCAAATGACACGTATAAAAACGCAACACCATATCCGAAAAGCGCCGTACAGTACAAAGCAGGCAACCCAGTTAAGTTCACCTTGACTTACGGTTAATTTTATCATCAGCCCGGAGCAGTCTACCAGACTTTTATGGCTCAACGTAGTAACTTGGTTATGGTGAGTTCATACGGCTTAGGACACATAAGAGATAGTGGTCCCTCAAGATCAGCAGGACGACATCCAATATTCCCACCTGCAACATCAGCACGCACCGAGCGAACCGATGGTCGGACAACATGCCAGCGAGTGATATGAGCTATTCTTGAGGCAAACGCGACTTGAGTTGCACCAACCCGACGAAACCGCCGGCGACCTTGGGGCCTTATGCATCCAGCAGCATGGACTATACGGAATCTTATTCCATGGCCTAATGGATCTCACCTGTTATTTAATTTGGTGCCAGGGTGCAGGCGATACGCGGCCCGAGTCTCTATGCCCATCCATGCCCATGCCCGTGGCCAGCGGGGAGGTGTCACCAGCCTTGGATGCGCCTGGGCTGTCAAGGACTAGGCCTTCCTGCTGACACACGCAGTAGATCGGCTTCTAGTT
Organism: Volvox reticuliferus; assembly: GCA_019650235.1. NCBI lineage: Eukaryota > Viridiplantae > Chlorophyta > Chlorophyceae > Chlamydomonadales > Volvocaceae > Volvox > Volvox reticuliferus. The sequence continues at coordinate 565,913 of BNCP01000011.1, read as the reverse complement.
GTCGGCAAATGCGTCCTTTCCACGCATCAGTCAGAACGCCTCCATGTACTTGGTATATGCCTCCATGCACTGGACGCTCTCCGACTGCATACGCAAGCGTGCTGGATGACCGTCCCTTGCGTGTTAAGATTAAGCGCGGATACGATGTATGGGCATCAGGCTTGGGCAAAAACCACATGCGTAGGTGAACAATCAGTGGGCTGCGGAAAACTGCACTAACCGTACTAACGGACTAACCGGCATCACCCAGCAACGGAAACCACCAGCGGTTAAAACTCGCCCGTGATGACAGCGTGGCGCTTCATAGTGACGCCCTACAGTTCCGCCCATAGCTGTTGCTTGTCAGCTGCGCGCGTTGCAACCTGGCTGCTGGGGACATTGGCCAGCTTCACCTTTGCAGAATGCGTCATGATACAGCGCTTGTGTTGCCGAAATCCCGATAATAATTTAATTATCAGTAGCTTATTGTTGCATATACACCAGACACCGCGGCCGCTTATCTTCGTGCTCGGCCAGTACTTCGACACAGAGCGGACGATCAGCGTATGCCCGCACGACCACATAGGAATAATCTCTTTTATTAGCTTAAATTACTTGAAACAAGTAAAATAAGAGGGTCCTCGGGCTTTTCTACGCTTATAAGCGTCGGGGAAAATAGAACAATTTCGGTTATGATACCATTTTGAGCAGGGAATTGATTATATGATCCCAATTAATAAATAAATCATGCTTGGTAAAAGTTTTATTTTTTTAGTTTTAGTATCGTGCGTAGCTGCGTACACCTCCAGGTTGTGGTTTCGTGGTATCGTTGCCCACCTCTGCGCCAGACGACAAGTCCACAACCACAACAAATAAAATATAAACCCAAATACGCGTACTCATTAAGTTATTAATAACATAAAAAATACAACAGGCAACTACGGACAGAACGCTTGCCGCGCCACGAGTCCCGAACACAAAACTATATGCAGCTTACGGTAGGTACCTTGGTGATGCCGTGCCCTAGCTGAAATTTAACTTAAAGCGTATGTGAAGGAAATAAAAAAAAGCTCATCGAGAGGCTTGCTCGGGATTCGCCGGCGGACCCTTCGCATCCAAAGAGGGTGCGGATAGCGTCATTGCCTTTTTTGCTTTTGCAGGCGGGATGCCAACGCGGCAAGTCAGACCTTGGCTTCGCTGCGACTTTCGATGTGGGTAATACCAGTGATTCGCTACTAGCTCATCTCTTTAATATGCGCTTTGACGCATCGAGTCAAACTGGTTTCTCCTCATAGGTAGAGCACGTAGGAGTTGATAACTTGATTCGTCGAGAGTTCGCTACCATCGCATAGCTCCGAAGAATTAACAGGAGTCGTTGTTTCGCACATTTGAATTTAAAATCCAGCCTATCCTAATTTGCGACCCTTCAACAAAGTTGCCCTCAGTTTATTCCTCGTAGCTGCAGCGAAGGTGTAAAATTCACTACAGCATTTGATGATGACAAAGTAAGCACTACCATATTATATGGAAGATTAGGGGCTCATACCCACACAGCTGCACTCGCCGCCTGCTCGTTTGCAAGGAGCATCCCTCCTCCTCAAACCATCTCAACACACTTCTTACCCTCCCCTCCCTCCATTCCCTCAACCTTCGTGTGTGGTGACTCACGGCGTTACTGTACTCTTTCGTATTTTTAAACATAGCAGGTGCTGGCTGGCTTGTGCGATTTGCACCATGCTACAGTAATACCACATGTACTGCATGTACTGCATGTACCATCAGCATTTCATTACAAATCACACAGGAGTCTGCGAGGTGCACCCCTCCATTTCACTTCTCCACCTCTGTCAGTTGGTGGAAGAGGCAGCACCACCCGATGGCGCACAGTCTGTCGTTAGGAGGTCTTCCGCGCTCGCTCCATCAGCGGCCCCAGCTCTCCACGCGTCGCCATGAGCTTGAGCAAGTTGAACAGGAAGGGCACGTAGTTGTGTTTGCGGCGCACGTTCTCATCACGCCAGGCGCGATGCTTGGCCTGCTCAACTGCGAGAGCGTCTTGGAGGCTGTGAGGGGGGTGATGACCAAACCGGTCCGGGCGCGGTAAGGGAGGATAATGTCAAGGGCTAAGGATCGGGAGGCGGACGTCTCGGGAGCAGCAACGTCCATGGCCTTCCCCAACCCTCCAAAGTTCCTCATGGAGGGTTGGGGAAGAGGAATGGAAATAGACGAGATCTGGTACTGCTGTTGAACGGCGCAAAGGGAAGAGGAAGTAGTGCAGGGCTCAAAACCCACACGCTTGGGCGACAACTGAGAGCAAGCCGGCCGGTCGCCAACCCACCTTGACACTTCCATCTCAGACTCTATCAATTGCGCCTGGGTGCGAGAGCAGCATGGGAGATGGGACCAGGCGGTTAGTATCGCAACCGTCGATACCATGGGGCCTTATGTGTCCCCACACAGAGAAGAGGCGAGACAGTCGAGGAGGACTGCCATGTGCGCTAACCAACGCAACCAACCACCCAACCAAGAACTAACAAAAAATGAAAACCAACCAACATCTTACGGAACACCGACAATATCTAAAATGCTGTATGAGTGCGACCTATTCACAGTTCCCTTAACGCTCGGAGTACTGAAGCACCTCTCTGAAGTCCCCACCTGCGCTAGCGCCGCCGCATCATCTGCCTGGATACGCCACGGCACAAAGACCGAACGGCGAGGCATAGGGAGGAAACGAACACAACAGCGTTAAAAAATATTTCAGAACAGCTGAGAATGAGAATGACAGAAGAGATAAAATGGGATAATGAGATATAAATATTTTTTAAAAAACATTATATGTGGATGTCAGGAGAGAGACAAATCCCCTGCGCTCTGCAAACCCCCGGCACTCGTCTTTGCAGGGCGAGTCGCCCCCAGTGTAATACCCCCAAAAGAAGGTGCAAACCACACACACACACACACACACACACACACAACCATCCGCGGCTTCCCCCACAACTTACCGACCCCGCCGCCATTGCCGCCGCAACCGCAGCCGCCAGCTCGTCCCGCCGTGCCGTCGCCGCCGCTAGCCGGCTGCTGTACAGGTCCACACGATTACCCACCAGCGCCATGAGGTTGAAGCGGATCTCACTGGCTGCGTACCGCTCGATTCTTGCGGCGATGTGCGGCCCCACTCGGTCCAGCCAGTCGGACTACGGGTCGAAACGCGGACGTGGATCCAGGATCGGGAGGAACTGAAATCCGAATCCAACCACAAAAACTTAGAACCGCATCTGGTTTCGGAAACCTGATCTGATCACATTGGATCACGTAGAGATGCACGCCCGCGTATTTACATACATGCCTTCGCCGGTGCCTCGCTGTCCACGTCCGTGCCGGTCTGCACCCACCCGTGCAGCACCCAACCGCGACGTGCACCTAGGGTGTTCTGGAGTGAGTGGAAGGAGACCCGCGAGCGCTTACCGTGGAACATTCGCACAGCTCTATAGGCCCCTCCTGGAGCCCATCCAGTTCGTACAGCCTGCCGCCGACAGGAACTAGAGGAGGATAAGCAGGGCGGGGTTGGGCGGGTGATTCCCCCCGTGGGGTGGTGGGGGAGAGGGACAGGAAAACACACGTAGATGAGAAGCAGGACCCGAAATCTCGAACCGAAGGAGTACGGCAACTGTATTACTCATGCAGGTTTTACGGTGAATTCAAGCAACACATCGACAAATGCATGCGGCCGCATTAAGAAATTACTTTTCAAACGCATGTAAGCAAGAAGCAATTGTAGGAAGGAGAATACGTACAGCTTGCTTTTAACGCATTTCATCGCGAGCCTTTCATATCGTACGGCAGAAAAATCCGTATCTGCCACTACGTTCGTTAAATAGGTCGTATTTCGGGTGCGGTAGCCCCGAGGGTGAGGATAGCCTAATCGGAGACCTTACCGTAACTGATGAAGTGATACGCCTCGCCGCCTTTTTCGTCGTCCTTGTCTTCGTCGGGCACCAGCGGCTCGGGGCGCGCGAAGCTATTATGCGTTGTACGAATTAGGTCGCTGTTGCTGATGGCCAGTCCTACATACAGCAGCGGCAACAAGCACTCACCCCCCAAGCGGATCACTAGCAAAATGGGCCGGGTCGAAAGGATATCCCAGGTATCTAGATCCAAATCTGATCCAGCTTTTAAAATTTTAAATTGCGCCCCAAGATGTGCGCCCTAAGAAACCCCAGAGAGCTTCTCCATGAGACTCCAATTCCGTCCCATCTCCAGCCGCCAGTTGGCTGGAGGCTGTGCTCTCATCCAACCGCGCACCCTTCATAGCCGGGTCGAAGTCCGCCACGAACTCCCGGAAGTTGCTCAGCTCCGTACCCAGGTCCAGCTCAGCGCAGTTCAGCAGGATGGATAAAATCGCCTGCAGCGCGCCGCCCCATCGGGTGTGGTGCAGTATGCTGTGGCATGGTGTGGTGTGACATCATTTTGGCACCTAGGATGGCAACATGTAAACTGATCGCAGAAGTTTGTGTCCGCACGACGCTCCGGAGGCAGAGCTCCGGAGCCCTTCACGCGAGGTGCTGGAAGGCTGTGGCGAGGTGCTGGAAGGGCGCACCGACACCTTATCACCAACACTTTTATGCGTCGTCCTTCAGTGCGTGTGGCTATTGCGTCAGCAATAACTAGTTATCAGCAAAACGTGTTGACCTAAGGCAGTATTCCAATCATGGTGCGATGCGAGGTGCGAGGTGCGAGCTGCGAAATTTGGGTCTTTGGCGAATTTATTCAAATGTTCGGTGATCACTACCGAGTTCGGTCGGTACGGACTTCGGGTCGGTACGGACTTGGCGCCAAGTTCGCAGCCCAGGCTTGAATGTCTGCTGATTGGCTTTTCGGCGGCAGAGCAGCTCCAGTCACCTGGGAGGGACTCACCTGGGTCGCGCAGGCGTTCGTGATAACCTGCTTCGCGAAAAAGACGCCATGAGCATCTGACGACGCCTTACGCTGTTCCGTCTCTTTCTTCCACTTAAACAGGAAGATGAGACCGAACACGGGGCTGCAGGGATGATGCGGCGTGACAGGAGCGGGAAGCAAGTAGGGTAGCAAGAGTGCGAATACAAGGAAGTCAACACCTAAGCCCAGAGGCCAGAGGCCAGATCCCAAAGACCAGAGAGCAAATACCCAGAAAACCGAAGAAAGGAACAAAGCGGTGGACAGGAGGCGACTGGAAGCAGTGTATGTTTGGACATTACGTGGAGACCTGGCCGGGGACGAGAGAGGAAAGGGCTGATGGCCTCATGCGACTTGCGTGCCAGGTGCTGCTCCGGCCGCTGCGGTTCTCGTGATTTCCGCGCTCTAAGGAACAATTTGGCGGGAAATCCACATGTCGCCCAAATTGATCTAGAAACGATAGATACCACATACGTCAGTATCCATGACACCGGACTATCATTCATATGTGTTTGTGTGGTGCTACTGGGGTCCGTCAACCCTGCTGGGAGAGGTACAAGGGTGCTACTATAGCGTAGTGCTGTACCAGGGTACGACTGGTACGACAAGGCTCGGCAAAGCTCCAAGACGCACCTGAGTTCCTTTAGCTGGTCTAAGGACCATAGCTCCTCGACTTGAACCCCCTTAACCCCAATTCGCTCAATTAGCTCTGTGAACACGCCTGCATAAACAAGATGCAAAGCTGTGTCGGAGCAGCCAAAGACCGCCAGTGGAGAGACAGCGATCGCTATGAGTATGTATAAGCAATCTCAACTGGGTTGTATTGTACTTTTGCTCATTAGTTGCTGCCGTGCTTACGACATCATCATAGTGAAGCGGGAGATCTTTACACAAACTCTTCCGCATATACCTCATCCGCATCATACCAGGATCGGATTCAATCGTTGTCCATTCCATTGTATCTCGAGGCCTGTGTAATACACCTTTTCACAGTAATTTATACGGGTACACGCGTGCACCTTACTCTCAGCCTCAACTACAGATATAAATTGGAGGAAGTGGTGAATAAATAATTTTGATGAAAAAACATACGATCAAACAAAATACTGGGTTAGTGTTCCCTTGGGCATGGAAAGTTGCAAAAAAGTACGGCATCATGCCAGTTTGTAATATGCCCTATTTCGTCGGTAATGAAGCAGAGCCCTTACTCGTTGAATCCTGATCAGTGAGTGAAAGTAGTTGCCATGGCTCTCCGCGTGTTTGGCACCTTTGCTTTGGGCAAGCTTGGGCTGCAAGCCCAAGTCATGCAAGCCGCCGGTGCAACTGCCGCATATGCGTACTCTACAGGTAATTCAAATCGAGGTCCTGGCGCAGCCTTTCTGGAAATCGCAGTTTCGTTGGATAAGATTGGCGGTTGGGGTCACTTCTTGCTATGCGTGCGCAGTCGTGCAAGGTTATAAGTACGCGAAGTCGCATGAGTGGGCTAAGGTCGATGGAGATACCGCCACGGTCGGTATCTCGGACCACGCGCAGGTGCGGTGCGTGACAGTTCCTCGGGCTCGCCTGTCGTCTGTGAGCTGTAAATCCGCACATTTATTCATTTCAGGGTCAACTTGGCGATGTGGTTTATGTGGAGCTGCCCGATGTGGGCAAGGCAGTCAAGCAGGGCGAGACCTTTGGCGTAGTTGAGTCCGTCAAGGTTAGTACCTACTCTTCAAGTTGCTCCGATGGCTTGTATGTTTTTATTAACAGTTGATCTGATACTATATCTTATGCTGATATGGTCTGAAAACATCCTCACATGGAACCAGGCTGCCAGCGATGTCTATTCACCGATTTCCGGCGAGGTGGTGGAGGTCAACCAGGCGCTTGTCGACAAGCCGGGCACGGTAAGATGGATGTAGATCATGAAGATATGTGGTGTTGCAGTCCAGGTTATCATGGTGTGGAATGTCTTCCTCCTCAGGTGAACACCTCTCCGTTCGAGGAGGGATGGATCATCAAGGTGAAGCTGTCCAACAAGGGCGAGCTCGGGGCCCTCCTGGATGCGGATGCGTACGCTGCGGAATGCGAGAAGCACTAAACAGCTGCCGCGCCTTGCGGGTTATCACGTAGGGACCTGCGCGGCAAAGCCAACGAATGCGCGCGTGTTGCTGAGATGCCGACTGGTTTAGGTACTGGCACCAATTTTGATAATTTTTCCCCGCGCATACCTCGACATGCATAGGAATGCCCAGCATGCACGGGTGGCTAGGGACAGGTGAGCGCCAAAGTCTGGCTACAGCTATATGATCCTTAGCTTGAAGTACAGGAACATTAAAAGCTCGTAAGCCATTGCCGTATTAAAGATAGTGAGTCAGCAGCGGGTAGGTTGACCGCTCGGAGTCCGGGAGATAAACCGTGTGCTGGTGTCTTCAGGCTCCCTCGCTGCGCTGGTTGGGATGTCAACGCCCCTTGTTGTAATGCCTGTTGAAGCTCCCGAAAGCGGGCAGTGTCTCCTGATGGTATTATCGAGCGGCAATCCTCTTGGGGTCACAGGGAGTGGCCACATACAGCGTGCTCCTTTCTATCAGAGCGTTGCAAAGCCCTTTGTGCAGTTTAGGATAATGATGAACGAACCAAGAAGACAATTTCGGACACTATGCGCATTCCGGCATAAAAAGACTGGGGCATCAAGCTGGGGCTCCGCGGGGTAGAGACGGAGCAGCATGGGGAAGCCACCTAGCAGCAGCAGGCGTGTTCGATAATCATGTAAAAGGCGTGGACAAAATAAAAGTCGTTTACGTATATTACTACCTCGCCAAGTGATGATGGATACGAACTCGTTAGAGCTCGTAAGGCCCATACGAGCCAGGAGGCTCAAGGGAAAGCAAAACAAGTAAAAGTAGGTAAAAGGTAAACACACAGTTAGAGAGTAAATAATGACCAATTAGATACAAACAAGAAAAGAAAAGTTCAAAGACATTATGTCCTACCCACATTCGACAACCGTCTTAGCCGGATGCTATGTATAATTCGTGCAAGGCCTAGTTGGTCCGTCACCGACTTGATTTAAAGCATAATTGCACCCTGCACAAACTATAACCTGTAAACATCTCGCCATGTCATTCCCTGCCGTGCGTTAAATCGTTGTACGGCAGTGCATTACTACAGCCGAACCCACCCATGCGTTACGGGCTTTTATCGTTATTCACATGTAACAAGTGCATAGCTGTGATTTGGTTGTTTAGCTCAGGGATTTTACTTTTCTCTACTGTTCAGCGAGCAACTTCCTTTGGGTTGAGGAAATCTCTCTAGGAACGAATTATCATGAGTGCACCAGCAACTGGCTCGTGAGTTTTTTATGCGTTAATTCAAACGACGCCTTACAGCTGACTTGTATACATGACGTTCATCTCTTCCCAGGTCAAAAGTTACGTTCAAAGTCATTCTGACATCAGATCCAAAATTACCTTTTCGAGTGTGAGTTGTTAGCTTGCCGAAAGCTGCGTACGGACACTTCTGGAAATGAAGCTTGGTCTGATGATTCAGGTTCAGCGTCCCTGAGGAGGCTCCCTTCACAGCGGTATTGAAGTTTGCTGCAGAAGAGGTGTGTGTGGCGCATTCCTTTATTTGTGGCTGTCGCTGCGTGCTGAGTCCGTCCCTCTGTTATCGCAGTTCAAGGTGCCCGCCCAGACGAGCGCTATCATCACCAACGGTGCGGTATATCACGGCTTGGACCCCGGGCTTCGGGAGGGGTCGGGCTATGATTTGCAGTCCTGGGCAGGCGACGCTGGCCCTGCTACCACTCCCCAAAAACCACCGCCCTGGTGCCGCGCCCACGCATTCCCGCGCAGATGGCGTCGGGATTAACCCACAACAAACCGCTGGCAATGTGTTTTTGAAGCACGGTTCGGAGCTTCGACTAATCCCTCGGGACCGCGTGGGCAGCGCATATCACTGATCTGGGTCAGCGTTGATAGACGCGTACCAGAACCCACTGATGCACGATGACAATCGCATTTTACCAAACAGGTTCCAGAACTTCGCAGTAGACGACAGCAGTATTCGCACACCGCCCGCATCGCCCCAGCGGTTGCTCGGGATGCGGCACCAGCCACCTTAATACAGTTCTATGTTCGCGGTGCTGTCGGCCTTTTCCGGCTTTAAGTGCCATATCCTAACCAGCTACACGCCATACAGTCGCCGCAACGTAATAACTTGGTCCAAGGTGAAGGTCAACGGGACATTCGGTTTGTCGCAGTCCGCATCTTCGGCCTGCACCTCCGCGCTACGTGTGGTGGACACTGCGGCAGCATCCTCCAGCCCTTCGAACAGCCGCTCTAACATGGGCTTGGTGGAGTTGCCTAGGAGCTTAACAGTGAGGGAGAAGCGACCTGCAGCTGTGTAGCGGAACAAGTTAGGAACAGTTCGAGGGTGTGTATTTTGAGTGTATGGACGAAAATGCTTTTGTTTGCATAAGGGTGCAGGTTGCAGAGCCATTGTCGAAGGGGGCTACAGCCCCCGGGTGTTGCAGCGAAGAGCGACGTCTGGGTTTGGAGCATAGGATACGCAGTGATGATGATGGGTACGCGGGAAGGAATTCGGAAAGCCATGAAGCTGGTCATAAGGCCGGCCGCCGAAGTGACTAATTGCGGGACAGGTAACTGGTAATAATTAATGGTAATCGTTTATTGATTTGGAGGCGTGCGTTGCTTATCCCTTACCGAACCGGGCCACCCCTTACTGGATTGTGAAAGTATCCTGACATCGATCCCACATCAATATCGATATTATCCGCAGTGAATGGTTAACCAGTCTATTTTTTACTTAAAAACCACCACTATATGGGGGTAGTATGTTCACGGTTATTTCATCCGAGGGGTGCACGCAGACGTACCTGACGTATCTGCACTGTACGCATGGAATAATGATTACTAACAGTTAATAACAAAGGTGATGGGTACTGCATGAAGGTTCACAGTATAGCGTTGCATTGGACAGAATTACGCGGCCTCTAAAGCAGCAGCGCGTGTGCCAAGGGTGTGAAATTGCGTCATTGAAACGGCCTAAGATATGCGGGGTCAGGCTCAGGGTCTCTCATAGCAAGGGTTATGGGAAGAGCCAGCGATCCGGACATAGACGAAACACATTGACATACCCCGCATGCATTTCACATGCATGCATTTCAAAAGCTGTAAGCTGTTCACATACACAACTTGACTGCATAGCTGAACGATGATTACCAGGTTACGCTTCACGCACACACATAAAAATGCCTTCTGACAGACAGTAGAGCCCAGCTTGCGTATATACTTTTCAGATTACGCGGGCGAGCTGCTGGTGGGGAAACCCCCCATCCCGGCGCATGGTCGCGTACCTGTTAGAGCCTCCAGCGACCGCACAACAAACATCGCCTCTCGCAAAGCCGCCCCTGAGCCGTCCTCTGCTTCTTCCGCCGCGCCGCCATGCCCCAGCCAGCAAGCTTCCACTACGCCCAGAACTTCACGCAGCACCTCGGAGCTTATTTCCACCCGAAAAATTGTCCGGAACGTATCTGGGCCACACATCTTGAGGTATCGGTACTTGTCATCGACCGTGCCGAGGCGACGCCAATCCCTGAATGCAGCGGCGTTACTTCCATGAGCGTGTGTCGCCGCCTGCCCAGGTGACCTGTGATGTGGATGCGGTCATGAAACCTTCCACACCTTGTGAAGTCGCCGCTGGTGCTAGGAACTTCCAGTGGCGCGCCGTGTGAAGACAACGCCGTTTGACCCACTTGCTCCTTCACAAGCTTACCGTCCGGGCCGAAGTTCCAACAGGGCGCGGGCCGGTCTGCATGCAGAGGGCGTTCCATAAGCGGTTGCAAGGGGGTCGGTTAAGGGTACACTTGCCGTGCGCCTACCCTCTTCCCACCGTTGGTTCTTTTGTTCGGCGCGGTGATCGGAGCTAAGTGCGCTGTCAGCACCATGTTTTTAAATGTGTCGTAGTCCACTCGTTGCAACACAGCGCGCTTCTTGGCCTCATCTATTGCCTGTGTGATTACCGCATCGGACACGCAATCAAAAACGAATTTAATGCCAACGCTAAGATGCCAATACTAAATATACTTGCTTTTCTTTTAAAATCGTCATATGCTGCGTTCGCAAGCTCCTTCGACACCTTCGAGGGTCGGAAACTCGCGCTATCTTGCATGATCGAACGGTTAAGCTGTTAACCGAATATAATATTACGTTTTATCTCGCATGGATGCATTTAAACAAACCCTTTCTCCTTGCACTCTGATCTGAAAGTCCTCGATCAAAGCCGTACCCAGTTCACTCCGTACATATCCAGTTCGATCGAGAATTCACAGACCTCCAGGCAGAAACGGTAGTGCGATGCGCGAAAGATGACGGTAAAGGGTTTAGAGCATTGGGCGTTGGGCATACAGGTACCACTGCGAAGAAGGAGGAACCTGGTCCTGACACGCTCCCATGCATATCTGCGGGTGCTTGGCTGGCGATCTTACAGGTGAAATTAATAGCTTCCCTTGAGCGCCCCGTTTGATACGATGGAAATTTGAAGAATGCCTTAGAGCCTTAGGTTCACAATAAGGGTGCTCAGTGGAAAACAGCAGTGGTGCTCAGTGACTTTAATTTCCCAAGTGTGCCTCAGGCGCTCCCTGAGCCAAGACAGCTGAGGGAAACGGGTCGTTGTTCCCATTGCACCAAAACAGCAATGACATTACGAATTGCGTCGATTCTCCGTATGCAGGCAGGCCACGACGAGCCCATTCCCCATCGCTGCAGACCTGTCCATTCCCTCGTGGAGCCGTGGTGGGCTGCGAGTTTCCACTCTTCGTGGAAATAATCCCGACTTGATGGATGAGAATAAAACATTCACCTTTAGCCTTACCCACGGCCTCACACGGCAAGCACAAGGCGCCCGGCTTCGCAGGTCTGGGCTGGGTGCCGCACCTATCCCCCATGGGAGCGTGTCAGGACCAGGTTCCTCCTTATTCGCAGTGGTATCTGTATCCCCAACGCCCAATGCTCTAAACCCTTTACCGTCATCTTTCGCGCATCGCACTCCCGTTTCTGCCTGGAGGTCTGTGAATTCTCGATCGAACTGGATATGTACGGAGTGAACTGGGTACGGCTTTGATCGAGGACTTTCAGATTAGAGTACAAGGAGAAAGGGTTTGTTTAAATGGTTCGCAGGTCTGGGCTGGGTGCGGCATAACTCAACTTAGGAGTACACCCTATGTTGCGCCTCCTGATGCCTTACAGCGTGTCAGCCTCCATGAAATCCCTCAAGCGGATTCTGAGCTAATAAGCAGGCTTGAGCCGCTGGCCAGACCGAACCCAGATGGACCCCAGGGTCCGTCCCTGTCTTCCACAGGGAGCCAAGTCGAAGACAGGGAAACACGAACCCGCTAGCCCAAGCATGCCCATCCAGGTTGAAGTCTAACAGCATTGAGTACATATGAAACAGCCTCATACAGCGACGGATACCAAAAGCTACTCTTTTGCCCTACGCGAAGGAACCGAGTTTCCCCATAGAGTGCCTAGTTTCCATGCGCTATACGCATTGACCCCTTACAGATTACAATGATTTGTATGTATTATATAATCAGTTAAAATTTTCGCGAGGCTTGAGCAATCATGGGAAACATTGCTCCAGGGCGGCGGCTGCGGGACCGAGGACCGAGGGAAAAACTTGAGCCGTCTGGATTATGGCCCCTTCCTCTTTTGCTCCTACAAGGACATAAGTGCAAAGATGGTGAGAACATACGATTTCTCAATTTACATGTGTGATTAAGCGCCGACTGCCGGCCCGCCGACCAACATTACTTGTTCCGCTCCGTGCTTGCGCAGTCGAAGCGCACGAAGAAGGTCGGCATCGTTGGAAAGTACGGTACTCGCTATGGTGCGAGTCTCCGTAAGGTCATCAAGAAGATGGAGGTCAGCCAGCACTCCAAGTACTTCTGCCATTTCTGCGGCAAGGTGATAACGTCAGGAATGAAGCTGCAATGAATAACAACTTTAATAGGATGGTGCTTTACAGCTATCAGCAGTTTGGTTTCACATAGACTGCTATGAGGTCATTGGCGCTGGGACACATAATAGGCTCACTACTGCGCGGGTCAATTGCGTAATCCTGGGCTTTTCTGGGGCATGGACAGGCGTCAAACGTGGTTGTTGGGGCTGATAATGCTGGGCGACTTTGGCTGCCTTGCGGCTAACCACCTCCATCTATCCTTTGTCACCCCGACTCATCCCAACAGTACTCCATGAGGCGCCAGGCGGTTGGCATCTGGGGTTGCAAGGCCTGCGGCAAGGTGCAGGCTGGTGGCGCCTACACCCTAAAGTGAGTAGCTCCTAGATGCTGGAACCGTGTGGGTTGGGATAGGGCCCTGTCGCCGAGTAGGTCCAACGGGCCTTTAGATGGCGGGGTAGCGGAGGGGAGTTCGCTCAACCTGCTGGGGGAGCTGGCAAGTCATTCAAACGGTATGGAACCCGCCGTCGCTGGACGTGTTAGGCGACACATATGCGACTGAGATCCGTGCAGGGGGAGCTGAGTTTTTTGGTTTGGTCCTGACTGTCGAGACGGATGGAGTAGGAGTTACAGGCTGACGGATCTTTGCTGCGGCGCTGGTTCCCATTTCTGCGGGAAAACTTAGAGCCAGGCGGGCTGACAACTTGCCGCTTCTACAGCCGGCGCCATACTCGTGCAGTTCCGCAGGCATGGTCTTTACACCAGGTCGTTGCAATCGAGAGTCCTCGCATAATCGTTGCCATCATCGTTGTCTTCCCAATGCAACCCTCCGGTCCTCTATCCCCGTGATGTTGCACCCTGCAGCACTGCCTCGTCGGTGACCGTCCGGTCTACGATCCGTCGTCTTCGTGAGCAGGTTGAGGCCTAAGCGGGTGCTGGCTTTTTGACTTGTAACATAACGAAGCGAAGAAGCCTCTACCTTTCAAATGCCCCTCAATCTCTTGGAACATCTAGCACGCTCAGATTAGTAAGGAATGTTTGGTGATGCCATGTGGATGTTCCTGGCCCGGAAGATGGATGACCGTCTCTTCCGCATCGTGTCTTAGGAGATGCGTGATGCCGTTCCCAAGTTGGTTGTGCACATGTGTAGGCACCTATCATGTTCTGCTTCTTCGGGATGGGGGTGGTGGGGATTTCGGTGTATTCTAGGACGCAGGGCTATCACATGGGGCGTGCGGTGGCGAAAGGCATGTGGTTGGCTTATGCTGTAAGAGAATGGGCCGACGGATACTCACGGAACAGCGCTGGCGCACTTTGGAGGCCTGTGCGCAACCCCGGTAATTCTGTACAGAGGAGCAATGCCTCCGTAATGCTTCAAACAGACGAAGATAGGAGGAGATATGGGATCGCGGATGAGGGCGATACTTTTCGGAGTCTGGACGAAGTACCGTGATGGTCCCCTCGTTCCGCCGGAGAGCAGCCCGATGCGAGTGCTCTGCACTCGGTGCAGCTGATGGGCGGTTGTCAAGGTCTCCCGTTCGGGTTATCTCACATATATAATAGGGTCGCTTATATAGCTATACCTCTGTTCCCCTTCATGGGGGAGGCTACATGAGAGCAAGAGAGGCAAGAGTGAGATCATGTTCAGCCGCAGTGAAGATGCCTTATTACAATACTTTAGATTGCAGTGATGCAGGGCCAGCTAAAATATATCCGCTAGCCAAAAATAACTAAACGCATCTGTCAATGTAGCAGGCGGAAACCCAGGCCCGTGACGGCTCGGAATTTGTGTTAACGCACAACTGCAGAGGCGGCAGCCGGGCGCTGCGGGTAGGGAATGCCGTGAGCTTCTCACGGAGGCAACTTTTCAGGAGGGGGAAGGCTCAGCGCTTGTTCCCTGATCGGCTGTTTCCTCCAACAAACGCTTCACGAAGTTGCTGTTGTTCCATAAGAAGGGTTGCCACGGTTCTATAGGAATTTATTTGCTTCCACCATTGCGCCCTAGCCCCAAGTGCGGCTAGGGCGCAATGGTGGGTTTAAAAGGCGCTTTCTGGCCTCGGGGATGGATTGCATCACTTGCTACCAATGGTTTGATTCTCACGTTAGTGCGCTATCTACTTGACACTTAACAGTGGTCGCTTAGAGGTCTACATGACTGACTCGCTGTCGGGACTAACGGCTAACCAACACGTAAAACCTACCAGAATTCGATTGATGATGTACGTGGTCACCAATATAACATGAACGTTGTAGATAATGGAAGAACGCTAAAAGTAAGCTTAACTAGTAGATAATGATTCACACGCAATGCCTTGTATTCGCGTTTCGACAGCTCCAGAAGAAAATAAATATTTAACTCGCCGATTACCAAGTGAAGCTTGGGGAAAGCCTAATGCTGGTCCCAGCCTTCCAGCTTCACCTCTCTGGTGCGGAGCATTTCACATGTTTGACGCACTGCTCCTCGTCAGCAGCTTGATACATTTCTCTATAACTGATTTCTACAGAGAAAATTCAAAGGGCGCAAGCGACAATCGGAAGATTTGATGGCAAGGTTCCCGCTTTGGCTTGTGCGACCGTGGGCGGAAAGGTCTTTCTGCATCAACCACACCAGCAGGGCGGAGGCAGTGACAACCAGATATCATATTTAAATATTAATAAGCAGATATCGGCGGTGGTCGCGGGCAGACTACAAGGCAGCAAGGATGTACTGCTGGTCGGCACGCCCAGCAACCTACAGTGCTATGATGTGGACTTGAACAGGGACTTATTCTATAAGGACGTGCAGGATGGAGTCAACGTGTGTATTGTGGGTCAGTTCGGGACCGTTGACACCCCCTTGGCGCTAGTCGGGGGCAACTGTTCAATTCAGGTGCGCATGCATCCTCTCCGCATACCTGCGTCTGGTCCGTGCATGTGCTTTTCCAGTATGCGCCAGTTCTAGTGTCACCAGCCCATCTCCTTGTCGTACCGAAGGGATCCCTCCTAGCCCCCCATCGCATCTTCCCCCTCTCAACTTTCAACCGCACACCATCACTCCACTCGTGTGTGTTTTTACTCAGGGATTCAACGTGGACGGCTCGGAGAAGTTTTGGACGGTCACGGGCGACAATGTGTCAGCGATGGCATTCTGTGACGTGGACCAAGATGGTCGCCACGAACTGCTGGTGGGTGAGGGTTAGGCGTGCGGTTTGTTTTAGGGAAGGAAGAAGGGTTTGGGTGTGGTGTAGAGTTTGGATTAGATCCGGATTTGCTTTGGATTTAGGTTTAGATTCTAGGAGGCGGGGGGTGCCCACTGAGGTATGACGGAAGTGATATGGTCTCGTGTTCGCACTCCTGGTTTCGCCACCTCGTCATCAGGTTGGCAGCTCGTACTCATTCGGGTGATTTGCGCCTCACCACGTACCCTCATTGCACGATGATGACACAGGTGGGCTCTGATGACTTTGACGTGCGAATTTTCTGCGGTGAGGACGTGATTGCGGAGGTGCCGGAGGCGGATCAGTTCGTGGCACTGGCGGCGGTAGCGGGCTCGCAGTTCGGCTACGCGCTGGTCAACGGAACCATCGGGCTGTACAACAGGTGTGGCGTGGTACGGGAAAGTGGTGCCGGTGCGGGAAAGAGGTGTGTCCAGGGTAAGGGCCAGGGAAGGGCATTGCACGAGGCGGGGCTGGAGTTGCTCCACATCTACAGGGTCTTAGGGCATTGTCCGTCCTTCAGCACATACACACACGGACATGCACATACACACACGCTGGCATTCTCCGGTGCTTTTGTCCCCAACGGTATTTTTGACAAGCCCCCTCATCCCCCACGATCAGGGTAGAACGGGTATGGCGTGTCAAATCCAAACACAGCGTGTGCGCAATTGCGTCGTACGACCTGGACGGGGACGGGGTTCCGGAGCTGATCAGTGGCTGGAGCAACGGCAGGGTACGTGGGCGGGAGTGTGCGCGTGAGTTTTGGTCTGTGGGGGGAGGCTACTTAGGAATGAGGGCGGGGAGGGGCCGTCGCAGCAACGCTGTAGACCGGAGGACTCCTGCATACACACACGCACACCTACACACACACGCCCTCTCCAGATCTCCTCTTATTATTGCCTTCACTGAGCTTCGCGGCTTCACTCCTGATCGGGGAGCCTAGCAACCTCCGCCTTCCTCTCCCCGGCCTCCCCTCCCCTTCCCCCT
Source organism: Volvox reticuliferus (assembly GCA_019650235.1). Classification (NCBI taxonomy): domain Eukaryota; kingdom Viridiplantae; phylum Chlorophyta; class Chlorophyceae; order Chlamydomonadales; family Volvocaceae; genus Volvox; species Volvox reticuliferus. The sequence goes on along the minus strand of BNCP01000011.1, from coordinate 548,859 downwards.
GTATTGATGTCACCTGCATTGGCTGCATCCGCCCCGCTCCCGCCCCGCTCCCTCTTCCCATCCGGATCTCCGGGTGTCCGCCTGTCCGTATTCCTCACCGCATTGCGCTTTCAGGTCGTCCTCTCCCTCCTCCCTCTCCCTCCTCGCCCTTCCCCCCTCCCCCCTTCCCCCCTTCCCTTCCCTCCCCCCACCAACCCATCCGCATCCAGATGGAGGTTAGGCGCGCTGACACGGGGGAGGTGGTGTACAGAGACCACCTCGCCTGCCCCGTGGCGGCCATCCTTCGAGCTGACTACCGGAATGACGGAATGGAGCAAGTCGTGGTGTGCGGAGTGGAGGGGGAGGTGAGAGTGACTGCGAAAACACAAGTGTGTCTTCTACTGACAGAACTGAGCCACGTGTGGTTTTTTGTATTATTCTCCACATGCTTAATGTACCCGGGGGTTTTCCTCGTTCCTTCGTCATTCGGACACGCCGTACTATCCCCCTCCTCCCTCGCCTCCCAGGTCCGTGGCTACCTTCCTCTGGATCTGGATGTGGCTCCAGGGGTGGCTGCAGAAGTGGACTTTTCGGAGCAGCAAGCGGCGGTGGCGGAGCTGGCACAGCGCAAGCAGGAGCTCATGTACGAACTGGCGTCGTACACCAATATGCGACATTCTAAGGACGCAACGGTGTGTGTGCGTGTGCGCACACTTGTGTGCGCATTATGTGTATGTACACGTAATATAACAGTATTTATTTATTTTATGCGTATATATGTTAAATATCCATAAAAAAACCAATAAAGCGTAATTAGTTAGTTACGGCACAAAAGATTATATTTTTTATAAATCCAAAGGGAGAAGTAAACAACTATATGCCATTTTTCACAAATAAGAAATTGAGTATATATTATATATCCGCATACATAGATAACGTGTGTTCTGCGTTGATCCCCACTCTGACCCATGGGCCAGGTGTAGCTTGCGCTCTGAACGCGGGAAGATTGAAAAACACCAGTTTGCTTCCGGATTGCTTTCGTAATCACAGTCACATGACGCACATACACATGCGCCCCCGCACACCTGGCCCCCTCACTTCCCCCTCCCCGCCTGTCTCCCCGTCGCCCCCCCCCCCTCTCTCTCTCTCTCACACACACACACACACACACACACACGGCAACATCATCCGAGCAGACGGAGCGCAACTCCCTAATCCCACCTGACACTCGGGTGGATTCGTACATCGCCATTAACAAGGAGGCGGCGTCGTGCGATTTGGTGAGGGCCACGTGGAGGGGTTACGAATTTCTTGCGGCGGCCCGCCTGGGTCCCGCTATCAGCTCCTGGAGGCTACGTTAGCCCCCCTTCCTCCACCCTTCTTTCAAACACACAAAAAACACAGCCATGCACCTGTGTGCAGATGTTCTGTCCTCTCACACGCACATACACACGCACATACACACTTACGATATCCCTTTCTCCATTACCAAGCACGCTCCCTCCTTTCCTCCCTCCCTTCCTCCCTCCCTTCCCCCCTCCCTTCCCCCCTCCCTTCCTTCCCCCCTCCCTCCCTCCCTCAGGTTCTCCGCACCAGCAACGACGCGGCGGTGATTCGCGGCGCGGTGGTGTTCGGAGAACAGATCTTCGAACAAGAGAGCTTGTTCGTGTTCCCCAAGAAACCGGAAACCTCGGTGAGGCGGCCATGGTGCCCGCGATATGAGATGAAGTGCTCGCACTCTCGGGCCTGACGCCCCCGGGCTGTACATCCCCCCCTCCGACTTAAAACACACACACACACACACATCAGGTGTCCCCGCCCTAGAACTACGTGCATTTACGCGACTTCTTCTGTCGACATGTCCTCTCCTTCCCTCCCTCCCCTTCTCCTTCCCCTCACATTTAGCTGGCGGTGCCTCTGAAGCCTTTGAAGGACGTCGCCGTGGTGCTCATGATCAAGGTGCTGGTGGGCGGCCGAACGGCCAACGTCTTCCACGTATTCGAACTGGAGATCGAGCTTCCAAAATTCGCGTTGTATGCGGCAGTGGAGCGTGGCGCGTTCCCCGAGCCCGCCTCCTCCGTCACCTTCAGGTGCTCGCGACAACCGCCGGAATTTTAACGCCGCTGTCAACCATCCTTCAATAATCGTCCTGTGCTAAGAGATTACCACCACTTGAAAACATCTTGAACTTTAAAGGATTAACTTAACCAAGATCGCCGCCGCCGCCGCTGCTGCGGTTCCTGCCAGCGCGTGCAGATGCTACGTTGTTGTTGCTGCAGACGGAAACGTGTGGTGTCGCTATCACGGCGGCGCGGACACCGATTATCGTCCCCCATCCAATTCTTCCCCTCCCGGGCCGCTGCCCCCACGGCCTCAACGCAGCTGAGACAGAGGCTTTGTGGATCCCGCAGAACACATCATCACACAAATATTTAGACAGATGCGAGGATTTCTTTTTTTCGTCGCTTCTTCTTTTTTCCTCCTGTTTTATTTTAACCGTGTCTCCTTCCCGGCTCCTAACCGAGACCCGCCCTCCCGCGTTTCCGCCGTCGTACAGCGTTTCGGAGCGCATTCCGCGAATGTGCGCCTGGGTGGAGTCGCGGTTTACGCTGAAGTCGACCTCTGCGGGACGCAATGACACGTTGGAAGCGTACTTCCTCTGTCTGCGCGACCGTATGCCGCTGGGGATCAAGGCGGTGCCCGCGGGAGGCGGCGTCCAGGTAAGCACTGACGGGGCTGCACCAGCTGGTTGGAGCAAGGTGGGGTTGAGAAGCGGGATGGGAGGACGGCTGGAGGAGCCGGGGAAATGGTTCTTCCCCTTCTTTCACTAGGGTTTTATGGGGGTCCATTGGGCACTTTATCCGACTTCCCTCCCCCAGACCAGCTGGGGTAGTTGGTGTGACTAGGTCAGGTGCGCTCCGAAACCGAACAAAACTTTTCCAATTTCTTTCTCCCTCTCTTCAGATCACTGTCCGTACCGACAATATGGACATGGCGGGGGAGCTGGTGGGCGACCTGGCAGCGTACCTGGGCCTTACAGACCTCAGCTCAACCGTTGACTTCCCGCTGGCGATGAAGGCGTTCAAGGAGGTGCTGAATGCGGTACGTGTGTACGACGGAGCAGCCCGGGTTTAATCATGCCACAATCCTGGTGGCTTTCGGGGAACCCGGAAATGCAGATTGTCCTGGTGAGAACCACCACCTTGCGGTGCGTGCAGATGGAAACCTTAGCAAGGGAACCTGCACTACTTGGCATGTGCTTTCTTAACAGGCAAGAGGCCGCGAGACGAGAGATCCGAAGTTAAGTTACGGAGGGCGCGTCGGCAATATAAAAATAATTCGAGCATCAGCTAACTGCCAATCACCAACAACTAGCATCTGCCTATTACTCAACGTCAGCTTTAATCCCAGACCGAAACTGCGCTATTGAATAGTGAAAATACAGCACATTTCTGAGCTCAACGCTGCGCCCGGTCGTTGGGTTGTAAGCCCCCCCCCACACACACGCGATTACATCTGTGTAACTCGGGCGTATGGGCACACGTCGTTTAACGTTTTGCAGGTGGACGAGCACAACATCACCCGTCTCCGCATGAACGCCGACATGGCCGATTCCTCCAACGTCATCAAGCAGCTGATCATCAAGGCCGAGGACGCACGGATTCTGGGGGACATGCGCGCCATGAGGAAGTACTACCGTCAATTGGCCGACCTGAACCGGTGCGTGTGAGGTGTGCATATGCATGTGCACACACACGTATACACATGCATATATATATATATATATATAATAAATGTGCGTGTGTGTGGTGTGTGTGTGCGCGCGCGCGCATAAGCGTGTGTGCGTGTTGAAACTTTGAAGGCAGCGACCTCCGAAACAGTGACGATTGGGTTCGTAGGTAGATGACATGATTGCTGACGAGGCCATCCACGCGCTCCCCTCTGGGTTTTTCTTGATGTTTTTTGTTCTTGCGTGGGCTGGGTACCGCTTCATTAGTCCCGCCAATTTGTCCACCCATGCAGCGATCTGATCGCGGAGCACGACAAGCGGGCCACCAACCACGTGGCGCTGCTGGAGGCCCTGCGGGAGGTCAACCAGATGATTCAGAGAGCAGCGCGCCTGCGAGTGGGCGCCTCCAAGGCCAAGGTCGTCACCGCCTGTCGAGCCGCCATCAAGAACAACAACATGGCGGCGCTGTTCAAAATCATACGGGACGGTGACGGTCCAGTGTGAGGGTAGATGAGTCGGGCATTGGGAGAGGATCGGTGCGGATCGAAGGCCAGGGGAGGGAGGGGGGGATGGGAGCCAGCGTAAAGGGGAGAAGTGTGTGATAAGCACTTCAACCGCCAGCTGTTAAGGCGGGGCGCGGTGCTGGACCTGGGGCTCCGGAAGCGGTAATGAGTCATTAGGCGCGGGTTGCCGCTGCAGTACGGGGCTGAAGCCTTGGCGCATTCCGTGGAGGCGACGTGACGTGAGCTTGAGGCTCTTAACCTACCGTGACAGCTGGCAGCGCGCGAGTTCAGGCAACACGTCGGGTGTGCGGTGGATACGATGGATGCGATGGCGGGTGCGGGGGAAGATGACTCAGTAATGAATAGTGGTATAGTACAGGTGCCAGCATAAACGACGCGTTGCTGCATATGTAACACGGTAATACGTACAAAGAGTTGCAGCCGTGAAGGCGCGCGACTTTATTTACGTTATTTACGTTAGTTAGGTAATACATGGCCTTTAGGGAGGCGCGCGACCCCGTCGCGTATTCTCAAATAATCACAAGCGGCGCCGTGGATGCCCTAGACGATAATAAACTTTATGACACAACCGACCGGCACCCAAAGCTGGGACACCGTCCCGAAGAAAGCGGAGCAAAGCACAACAGCGACGTCTTGCGTATGACAAAAACAAACGTGCATGTGTGCAAGCAAAGCAGTATATGACAGTAATTATATACTTGAATAACAAACTGCGCAAGTTCCACGACCGCAGGCTAGAGGCTTGGGGAATCGCCCATCAGCAGCATTCTTCCAAGCTTTGAAACCCGAACGTAATGGAGACGGCTCTCTGACACAAGCGGGCGCCGAAACCAATTTATTGATGTCGCAAAAAACAGAAGAAAACAGGTGGAGAGCTCGACAAGACCAAAACTTCCGACCTGGCAAAGTGGCAATGCATACACGAGGTGTGAACCACCTGCAAATTCCTCCATACATACAAATCACAGACCCTGTTTCCTCGCACACGCGTTACCAATGACGTCGTACTCTATCATTTCCCGCCGTACTCTTGCAAATATACCGCTTCTGCCGGGTGGGACTGGCGCCTTCGCGTGCGCCTACCGCCTCTCCGCCAAATCGCTATTAGTGCTGCTCTCCCTTTCCCAAAAATTCCTACCCATACAAAAATGGTTCGTTGATTCCAATCGCCGCTCTCCTGAGAACTTTTCGCCGTCATATCGCTACTCACGAGCTCCGACCCCGACATGGAGCCACAGGCGGGTACGCCCCCGCTACCGCGGGTGAATGCAAGCAATTTAGGCCCACGCTGCCACCTAGGTTCGCGATATTGTTAAAGCTATACCCATCTCTGACCCACAGGGCTTCCTCGTCTCTTCTCTTAGCCATCTCAACCATCCCCCCCGTGCGCGTGAGTATCCCCGGCCATCACTAACATAGACTTCTCTTCTCCCGCTTTTCCGGCGTGTGCGCTCTCCCCTCGGACCTTATTAACGAAGCCGCCAGAGCTCTCGGTGCTATGATGGAGGTGAAATACACTTACGCGCAAGGCCGCAGACGTGCAAGCCGCGCGTTGATAGGTCTAAAGGGCTTCTTTTTCCCTATGCCGCACGGCTCCACAGCTCCGCGGCCCTTGAATGGTCCAGCAAGGCAAACGCCAATGGTGAAGCACAGATTCCCCTCCAATCTCCAATTCCTCCTCCAACACCCACTACTAAAAAACATGCCAAAATTCACGGTATGCATGCACAAGCACGCCGCCAATACGCAGACGGATGCAGGCAAACCGCGCAGCTTTGGTATCATCTGCCGAACACAGGCAGGGAAAATTTGTCGTGTGCGTCCGTACAACCGACAACGAACTCCAAATTTCCTCCACCCGCAAAACGTCGAGAGCCGACAAGACCTCCAACTCGCAGCGCTGACCCAGGCTCTGGCTCCCTGCGCAATAACTCCCACCTGAGGAGGCACCACATAAATCCGTGCAGCGTGGTGCCGTCCGCGAACGGGTCCGGTCCGAATGATATGACACCAAAGAAAACAGCGGAGAGATACCCACAACGACAGAACCACAGAAGCAAGAACTTATACACCCGCGCACAACGAACACAGAGGTTTCCGTCGTCGTTGTTTTCTGTCGTTGTCGGCGCGACCAGCATGCGCATCTCATAGGCGCGCCGTACATGGTCGACGTGGAAAAATAGTTGTGCGGACGTGGAGCTAAGGTGGCAGCGGGCCTCAGCACGAAACGTGATTGACGGAAAGGGGATGTTGCCCAACAGCAGGGACGGGGGATACCGTCTGGCGGCCACCACTTCTCAGGTCCGCATACTGCTACACGTGGCAACTGAAGGGGAACGAGGTTTCGCGCACACACACACACACACACACGCATATACATACTTGAGCTCCCCTTGCACTGCAGCGCCAGCCCCAACGCGCGCCAGCATTGGTTGCACCCAGCTTCCTGCCATACAGTGTAACTGCCCGTCTCTCCCTTTTTCCCTCGTAGTCGCAAAGCACTCCACGACCTTACGGCCGTAGGTCTCTGGAGCCCCGCCGTTAAACATCGCTATCGTGGTGTACTCTAGGAGGAGTGTGGAGCGGACACTAGGACAACGCAACACTAAGAAACCGTGGGCAAGTTGCCAATATACAACAAGTCTACAAACCTAATTTCATTAAGAAAGACCAACACTATGACAATGCCTCATTTTACACCATTTTGCCATTATCTGCATCGTGTTGCAGAAGGCCCAACCCCAACCCCACCCCGCCGCCGCTGCTGCTGCGAAACCCCCATACCGCCGTCGCCTTTGCGCACGTCTCCGAAAACACCACATGCAATACAGGCCGCAACCGCGGATTTGGACCGCGGTTGCGCCTAAATGTATCTGCAGCTCCTAAAACTGAGCCGTGGGTCTGTCCGGACTTCACGCGGAGCGTAAATGATGGCTGTCGACAACCGTTGAAAGAAAGCGATGACGACACCAAATCACAATGACTAAGAAAATACATTTGAAGCTACGATCTATTCTTCAGTAATCTTGAAAGAGCCCGCTCTCCAGAAAATTGCAGCTCTCCGCGCAACGGCGCCTCCTCAATTCCACTTCGTTTCGGCGGAGCCCCCTCACCACCAATTAGCATAGCTCGGCTTAGCCTCCGCCATCGTCGACATTCCCCGACCGTGGCGGCCCAGCGCTGACATTGAGAGATCAGTTAGTAAGGTTTCTAAATCCGCCCCATGATAATTCTTCTCATCCGCATCCCGTGGAAGTGTCCACCCGCTTGGGCCCACCGTTATGATGCCCCGGAAAACGGTCCCACTGCCCTGGCTCTGGGCCCACATCCAACGACACCGATAAATAGACCCATGTATTTCTGTACTACTGCTATCACGCCCGCACCTGCACAATGTCGGCCAGGGCAGCCCTCAAACGGGCACCTCCCTCCACACATATCCGCAGGGAAAGCCCATATGGCCACTGCTCCCTTTTTTCCACACGTGCACATTTCTTGGCGCAGCAGAAGCGTTCTTGCCGGGTACCCAGTTGAAGCAGCACAGCATGCAAAGTAACGCAACGAAGCGCCCAAACCATCTCGCTTGAACCCTTTGCGCGGGATCTCCAAGGTGGGCCACGCACCCGCTTGGATAGGAATATTTAAACACCACCATCATTAACCGCTAACACCCAACCAAGCGCACATGCGCTCACATGCCATGTGCTTGATGTTCGGCCCTCTGCAATCGCATTCACCGCGAGGCCGGTGTGAGGTGCGGGTCTTTGCGTTACCCGCAGCAACAAAGCTACGTTGTCGCAATGCGTCTCCCGCGCGACTGCTGACTCGCTTCTTATGCCGCAACGGCATCTCGATGTCCTGCATTATGTGCCTCAATTGTCATCCCCGGCGCGCGGACATGGCACTAATCGTCCGTCTCAACGCGGACGTCGATGTCCTCCACACCACTGGGATATCCACACAGCATGCAAGAGCCACTGCCTGCCGCTCCGCCAGCCAGAGATAGACGCTCCGAAGCAAGCGCTGACCCGTCCACGTAGTGCCGTTGTATGATGGACAATGCGGCAGCCTTGAGAAGCCCGGCCGGGGTCCAAACCAACTAAGCAACGGCAATAATGAGAGCCGCTCGATACGTGTGGCTTGGGTGAAAACGGCTTTTGGCAGGCGAACCCAATCTGAGCCACAAGTTAATTTGGTTCATGAGGCTTGCGTGTCCTACGCGCCCCCGACCCCGACCCCGCCTCCGCCCCCCCTCGCCATCACATCTCCGGCCCGCGGTACAATCGTACCCCATGCCAGTGAATGCCTTCAAGGCGTGGCATCATCTGCCAAGATACACCGGGGACAGCGCCAACACACCTGGCGCTATCCTATCCCATCATTCATATTTCGGGCAAAGGCAATGTGTGTATATGTATAAATTTCAGGATACCTGATCTCTAATGTGCTTGCGCATGCACATGAGGCGCCACGGGGTCAGTATGTCCTCAAAACGTCGGTCCCTTACGGCAACATTTAGCACTGCACCGTACGCGGCAGACACACACACACACAAACGCATCACCATGAGTCATGAGTATCTAAACAACGAACCGAAGAAAGGATTTCTCCACCGTCTTTTCCTGAGTAGGAAAACCTATTACTAACGGCGCCAAACCGGGGACCGACCGCCAGCGAAAGTTTAGAGAGGATACATATGCTTAGGGAGGTGTTCACACGCCGACCAATCATCTTAAAGCTTCTGCGCCAAACCACCCTTCTGCGCTTGTCCTTTTTCACCCGACACCCCCAAACAGCTACCCGATATGCTTGCAATCAACCCGACTGCACCGTCACCGTACCTCCATTCCTAACAACTGCCGCCGCCGCTACAGCAGCAGAGGCTGCACGTCGTTTTCAAGCCAGTTAGGGATCTCGTTTACGGCTGAGGCATTCGGCCGCCAGCCGGCCCACATCATCGCGCATCACACGGGTCCACAGCTCGTCGCCATCTCAGCAATCCCATGCGTCACCGGCAGGGAGGGATCCCTTTTGGCGGACTGCCGCTGCCGTCTTCCGGCAGCGCGCTCGGCAACTTTGCGTCGAGCAGGACCGTTGCCGCCATGTAAAAATCCTCGGGGCTGCTAAAGGGAAAGAAACGCATGTCCGGCGCCGCAAGTGCCGGCCCACCGCGCCGACCCATATCAGCCGGAGGAGAAGACTGCAGCGGCAGCTGTAGTGAGCGGCCACCTCCGCTGTTGCCGCCGCTGCTAACGCGATTCCCACTATTGCTTGCCGCCGCGCCGAGCAGCGCCGCCAGGCTGACGTGTGGCTGGTGCAGGTTTGGTGACGCGCTTAGCGATCCGGCGGCAGAGGACTGGTAGCTGGCGGCGTTCCCGCCACCAACGCAACCACCACCGCCCAGGGAGTTGCTGGCGCTCAACAGCGTGAGGTACTCCAGCTGGCTACCGAGGCCCTGCTGCGCCGCCGCCAGGGACGCCTGCTCCTCAGCGAAATCAAGGAGAGTCGAGTTACATCGAGAGAAGGGCGATCCGAGAGGACATGTGCTGTGAAGCGACAATGATGACGCAGCGGCCCCTAGAGGACGGACCTTAAAGATCCGCCCGCCCAGTCCCGACGGCGCCGTCGGGGCCGACGCGGTGGCCGGTCCTAGCGTCACCGGAGACGTGAGGCCGCCCGCCCCTGGATATTGTTCGCAGGCGCCACATAACGCGCGGTCCAGCTGGTGCAGGGTGGCCGAGTCGAGGGAGTAGAGGCGGCTCAGACTGGCGCCCAGGGGCTGTCCCAAGGCGCGGCTGTTTTCGCTGGAAGGGCGGTTCACAACACGTTCCTCAGAGTGGGTGTGGGGATGATCGTGGTCGCCAGCAGGTGGGTAGGTGGCTGTGGCAGTGTAGGTGTTGAACGATATTGGGGGAGCAGCCGCGGGAGCTGTATCCAGCAGGGACATCACCTGAAGGAGTGGGAAGGAGGGGATGGGGAAGGGGTAGAGGGGGAGGGAAATGAGAAAAAGAGCAGGAATGCCTCAAACCATGTCAACCCCAGCCAGGGTGCGCAAGAATGTATCGTACACTGCTTTGCTTACATGCAATTCCTGCAAGGCTTTAGCGCTAGTCTAAATATCCGAGGATACAACACATCCAGGATGTAAGCCCGTTTTTTCCCGCATAAAAATCCCAACCATAAATCACGGCGTCCATAACAGGAAGACGCTGACCCAGATGGCCATCGGGACGGCAAAGCCAGCCCAGTCAATCCAGCCCAGCCCAGTCAATCCAGCCCAGCCCAGCCTGGGACGACACGCACCGAAACGTAATGGGGATCTTTGGATTGGCTCCTCAGAAGGCGGCCACCGCGCACCCGGCGGTCCATAGCCTCATAGCGTGCCCCGTGCTGCTTGCACTCCCCCTCGCCCTCTCTGGTGCGACAGGACGTCACCGGCAGGCTCCTGAACATGAGGTTCTCAGGACAGGCACTGGCTGTGGCGCCAGAGGTTTCTGGAATGATGATCTGCGTGATTTGGGTCGTATGGACGCAGGACGCGGAGGACGTGGGGAGCAGAGTTATGTCACATATTTACGCTCCAGGAATGGGGAATGGCGCGTAAGCAAGCTGCACACCTCAACTTCCGAGTATCACGACACTGCGGCAACGGCATTCAAAGGCGCTGATCTTGCGGATCTGTAGAATGGCGTCTAGAGATGGCCATAACTCTGTCTCCGGCTGTCAAGCAGTCAATCTGCAATGGCTGACCTGTGGTAAGCTTAGGCTTGAAGGGGCCCCACCGGGCGGTGGAGCTCCCGCAAACAGGGCTCCAGCCACGAATTGGCGACCAAGTCGCGCGCGGCCGCCACCTTTGCAAGCCCATCGGCCGGCATGTGCGTATCGCTCAACCGCATCGATATTGAGCTCCTGCGCACTGACACTGCGACCAAGTCGGGACGGGTGTAGCTGCGCTGGACCCCAGTAGCCTTGTTCTTGCACTGTGTTGCATAGTCCTTCTTGCGGAACCTGCACGAGCAGCGAGCTACACAACTTTAGACACGCGGCTCATCCGGACAGATTCGGCTTGCAAACGCACAAGCAGCACAAGACGCCTACCGTCGACGCAGAAGACAAATTTGCATCCTTTAAGGTCCAAAATTCCCGAAGAAGCTTGGCGTCAACGGGACGAAGAGCCCCAAGAACCATTCCATCGGATTGCTCGCCGTTGCAGGTACAAGACGGGTATTCGACCTGAAGGCTCTCCTCCACAGGGCGCAAGCCGATTGAATGATACCTACGTTATATTATTGTAAGCGTCAACATGAATTGTGCTCCACATGAGACGTCACAGGGCCGGATTAACTTTGTGACCGGGCCCTTTGCATTCCTTGCTGCAGACCTCTAACATGGCGCAGTAGATTTTAAAATTGTCTACACGAGATATCCTCACCGTTTAAAATCGCACAATGCCAACGGCGCCGACGGCGGCGATTGCGCATGCACCTCCTCACGTCCGTCCATCATGTCCTTGCGTGCAGCAAATCGCAAACAACCTCTATAGAGAACGGGGCTTGATCCTTTCGGGTCACCTGACTGGGCACATGGTCACCGGCCGTACCGACATGTCCTTCATGACAACGAAAAGTGTCTGGATGGCATCACTAATCTTGCCTGAAATGGTTGCATTAGCCACCTCAGAGCATGACGGTAATATAATCGTGTCTCCACTGATAGATAATATTTACAAACAAAAGCAGGCTCGCTCGTTCTTCGGCAAGCCAATCGCGTTTACTCATCATAAGCGTTTCAAGCGCCATAGGTTTATATTACCCGCGCAGCAATTGATTAGATGACGTTTGCTAAGGATTTATATGACATGGTAGTCACTGACAAATATACCGTTGGTCAGACTGCTAGAAGTCGGCGGCTTATTTCAAGGAGAAACGGGTGCATGAAATTTGACGGTAATAAAATTAGGTCAAACATTTTGAGAGCTGAGCTTGGTATCCGAGCCATGTGCAAATCAGCAAATGCATTCCTAGACGGGCCCATCAAATCCAGAACTGATATAGCAAGCGATTGTAGTGTTGTGTGCTGTGTAGAAATCACCTCACAGCAGACGTATATCGTTCCATATGCTGCTGTCCGTCGGTTTGACACCCAGTGGGGCAGTAAAATTTGAGGCATACAATTCTTGCCACAGATCATGCAACGCCGTCCCACGGTTCAGCATTCTCAAGGTTTCAAAGTCTGCATGTTTTCCCGGATTATCGATAGTTCCCCATGCGGTTTAGGCACATGGACTTCAGTTCTGTTATGTCCCATATGCCCCAAAAAGCAAGACATATGATCCATCGTGCCACATCGCGAGTGCTGAATCCACGTGGGGTCCACATGCTCACGTACAGGCGCCCCCCATCGCACCCTTCTACACGTGCTTAGGCGGCATAAGTTTGAGGAGCTAAAGTGCTTTTAGAACAAAAGCACGGGGCAAGAGAGTCGTACCAGTCCAAAGACCGAATTGGTGCCTGCAGGAATCGTATGACACATCAATCGAGAGAGTGTCCCGCCATAACGACAAAGAGGACGACGACGACGGAGGGAGGGCAGCTCAACGCGCAGTATAGATGATATGGGAGGACGCGCAGACCGCGGCTTGATTAAGTCGTTTGCGCACGCGGGCTCCGACAGCTAGGCAGCTAGGCTGCGACCTCGCTGCGCGTGTTTCGCTTGTCGAATTTCGTTGCGCAAATCGACTACTCAAAGACAAGCAAATTGGACGCTGTAGGACTTTTCCGAAATATTCCTTACATGTCCGTATGCCAGGAGAGGCAACCATGAAAACTTGGCGAATGGAGATGGTTGCTTTGAAGTTCGTTGCAAAACTAGGTTGTACGCCAATATCGTTGGCGAAGTCTGCTACTGCAGACACATTGCAGTAGCAGCAATCGATCAGGAGGTTTGCGTATCACTTTTACAAATAGTTATCATAACAGTATCGTTTTATATTCGCGAATGCGGCCACAAGATAAGTTGCCAGGGGCGATGCGAAAACAGGTAGGCGTACAAGGGCGGTTACGTCAAAAAGCAAAGCCGGTTATCCGTTCGGCCGCCCATTTTCATGTGCATCGGCTGTAATTGTAACACCTGTTATATCGCCTTTCTGGTAGCTCGAAATGTCTTGTAGTACGCCATAGTAACAAAAAAGTGCAATCATTGATGTTGGGCGAACATTCGTAATAATACATAGATGGAAAATCGCATTAGAATGATATCTGATCAATTAAAATTAAATGATTTTTTGGCTGCAAGTTAACGGCAAAAGTAGCAAGCAACACATTGCCCGGGACGACCGAAAATCGCAAGAAACATTTCCATTTTTTGCATTAAGCAATCCTGTTTATTAGGATCGAGGTTTTCATAATATATGTATGGAAGACCAGAGAAAATTCACTCGTTCGGGGCTAGGGCTTTGGATTAGAACCGATCACGTAAAGTCCTCAAACAAAGACAAATTTGAATTGTTTTTAATTTTATAAAAGTCATGATAACAACTTTAACAAACTTCAAATCTTCGTTCGCAACTTAATACAAATGACTAGTTTTATTACAAATCTAGGGTTTGTACGATCGTCCCACGTGAATTGCATATGCACTTCTGCCAATACTTTTTTTGTTACGCGAAATGATCTTCAATTGCTCACCTTCGTCATCAAGGTCACATACCGGGACGTAGCTTACTGTTTCTGGCAGACAATTTGCTTGATCGCTTCCGAGATAGACGACGTTGGTAACGTCTCACGTGGCTTGTCAGGAGGCTTTGTGACACATACCTTTTTTGGTGAGCAATAAGCCTAGCATGATGCTCCGCCTGGGGCGGTGCGATCCCGATGGCGGACTTCCTTTAGTGGCGAATTTCCTAGCTGAAACGGGCCTACCTGCCTTAGCGCAAGGCGGATAATAGGGAATTAATTTACTTTATGTTTATTGTCTGATTATAGTCCACATTTGTCAATGCTATATGCTTCGTAATAAGAGCGCACAACGTATACAGCTTCGCGGATTGTGCAGCCTTCGCACGCCTAATTTTTCATGCCTTTGTGTCTCGTTTAATCGAGATTATAAATGTTGATTCCGTGCTGTATATGCCTGACAGGTGAAACACTAGCCTATGGCGATGCAAGCCGATTTAGAAGAAATCATGGGCGTCCACACCCATGATGATGACGTTGATGCGGATATGCATGATATATTTTTCCTGCTCAACTCGGGGCCTGATTCCGACGGGGTATCGGAGCCGCATGCTGAAGCGTTTGACTCTTCAGTCACCCAACAAGATGTGTCCCAGCAGCCGGATTGTAGCCCAGAAGTCTTCTGCCTGTCTGGCATGATCCCAGTACCGTGCGGCATCTCGGGCTTGAAAATCAAACAGGAACCGCCTGACGCATTTGGCCATGTCGATGTCTGCGAATCATCTCGAGCATGTACAAGCTCTTCCGGCGGTAGTGACTTCACAAACACGGCCCCTCCAGTAGGTTCTCCGATTCACGCTCAAAGCCCGTCCTTCTTCGGCTCCACCATGGACGTTCAGTTAGCGCCATCTACTACGGGGCAGGGCCATTACTGTCACCACGTGCTCCCCAACCTGGACTCGGAACCCCTATCAGCGGCGATGACGACGGCGGCGGCAACGAGGACGCCGGCGACGGTGATGGCGACGGCGACGGCGGCGGCGGCGGCGGCGGCGACGGCACTAGCAGTGGCTCAGGCGGCCCTGTCCGAGTCCAAGCCTGACGACGTCCTTGCGACGACGCAGTCCGACTCAACAGATGCGCTGTACGATATGGTCCAAAGCAAATCCTCCCGTTCCTACGGCCGCTCCTCCGCCAAGAAGCCGCCGCTATCGCACAGCACCATTGAGAAGCACCGCCGCGACCGCATCAACCAGCTAATTGAGGAATTGGGGGAGATGGTGGCCCCCCTGGATCCTCGGTACCGCTGCGAGGGGGCCGAGTCGGCAGGTGAGGCGAGTGCAGTGGGGTGGTAAGGTGCATGATGCGGGATGGCTGCCAGGGGCTGCTGCACTGTACGGCAATAGATGCCTGGATGTTATAAACGGCTCGGATCTGAACAGGTCGGGGGCTTGCTTAGGAACCCGCGGCCGGCGCAGTTGATGAGCTATATGGGACTGCGGCAAAACACATCCGATGCGGGTTTCAGCTGCTGTGTCTCACAGTGGCAGTTCGTGACCCGAACGTGTACGAGAAGTGTGTGTGAGGTACACAAGCCGTTGGATCCCTGGTCTTCAGCGAAACCCGCTCTCTCGTTGCTGAGGCTGCTACTGCCTGCCGCCAGGAGCTGGATCCTGATTGCCTGCTACTGCCTGGTGATTGCTACTGCCTGGTGCTGCTATCCTACTATCACAGGTCTTAAGCGGCCGAAGCATGCGGTACTGGCGGACGTGGTCGTCCGTTACCGCCAGCTGCAAGCGGAGAACGAGAGCCTGCGGCGACAGCTTACCATCGCGGGCCTGCCGCCCGGCGGATCTGGATCTGGATCAGGATCCTCATCGGCATCTGAATGCGCATCTGGTTACGGTGCCGCCACAACACCGCCACAACACCGCCAATCTCCGCCAGCAGTGATGCAGTCAACGCCGATGGCAACGACAACGACAGCGCGTGTCGTATCTGCGTCCGCACCAGTCAACGCCACCACCACCTCCCATACCAATGCCGTCCATGCCGCCGCCGATGCAGCCGTCTCTAACCCCAACGTGGCCGCTACGTCCCCCGCGAGCAATCAATCTCAAGTTCCATCGAAACCTGCTTTGCAAGAGATTTCCTGTCCGAACACAGGTGCAACCGCTGATGCAGCTGCTACTGCCGCCGCCTCCGTTGCCGCTTCAATGCCAACACCGTCGGTTAGCCCTGCGGCCTCAATGGGCGTCCATAACCCGGCCGTTTCAGCGACTGCTGTGTCGTCGCTCCTTTCCCACGCTGCCGTCGGTGCTGCATCCAGCGCGCAGTTGCAAGCGGCGTTGAATTTTCCGCTGATCAAGGCAGCGGCTGCCGCGGCGGCGGCGGCGGCAGTAGCGGCGCCGCTACCGGGCTTCGTGCCGGTTTCTGCGCGGGGGGGTTCCAGCACCGCCGCCGCATCCGCAGGTACCCACGGCATATACGGTGCAGCGGCTTCTGCCACTGCCACATCTACAAACAAAGGTCAAATGTCGGTTCCCTCCGTGCTAATGGTTCCGCCGCTAGCGGCGGTCATGCCGCCGCCACCGCTATGCCAGACCGAAGCGGCACCCCCCGCTTGCAACACGGCCGCCCTCGCTGCACCCGCACCAAGCCACTCCATGGGAGGGCTGAGCTGTCCGAGTGAATGTACGACGGGCCCGCTTACCGTACAACCTTCCATGCATCATGCTGTCGCAGACGCGCAGAACAATTCCGCCGCCATGACCGCTCCTGCAGCCGTGCATTTGCCGCTAACGGCCTCCCCTTCCCTGGACCTTCCTTCTGACGTCACGGACTCGGGCTCTACGGAAATCCACGTCTGCAGCAGCAACGCCTTGAAATGCAAGCTGTCAACAGTGAATGCGAATGCCGCCGCCACCGCCGCACTGTCATCCAGTCCTGCCGCGGCTTTTGGAGCGCCCTGCGCCCACCACCCAAACCTAATCTCCCAGGATAGCGGCAACCTGTGCTTGCAACAACAATCTCGACGAAACCCGCAGCGACGCGCCTCCCCGTCCTCCTCGTCCCCGTTGGCCCCCCAACGGCCCTCCTCCTCCATCGCGCCAATGCCGCCTGCCGCTACCGCTGCGGGGGATGCCGCCGCCGTGACGACCTCGTCGTGGCTTGTACGGGTGGTCTGCCCGCCACGCAAGGACCTGGTTCCAGCGGCCTGCAGCGCATTGGCTGAAGCTGGCGTGAGTCTTCGTTCTGCACGAGTGACGTCAGCTCCAGGGGGACGTATGGCGTTGGAGCTGGAGGTTAGCTGCGAGGAGGGTGTTATGCCGAGGGGAATGCAAGTGGGCCACATTCAGTGGGCCATTCACTCGGCGTTGCAGGCTAGTGCCACCTCCGCTGCAGGGGCTGTGGCGGACGGCGATCAGGAGCAAGACGGTGGTGATGACGGTAGGGACGAGCCAGTGGCGGCCGCGGCCGCGGCGCAGCTGCTAACACATGGCCGGCCCGCAGTATCGACACGAGGCGTCTGCAAGAAGAAGCGCCAGAGGACATGGGACGGGCAACATGGCGGTTGTGGGGTTGACACTCAGATGCTGTGTTAGTGCGAGTTCTGTGCGAGTTCGAAATCGATTAATCGGTCTGTCTCCGGAGGCGCGTTGACGCGCAGTAAAGATCGTAAAACTATCGAATACCTCTGATGTATAGCACATGTCAAAAGTTCGAATCTCCCGAACTTTTAGTTTTTTAATCGGTTTCCTGGTGAGGAAAGGAAAGGGCCGGTGGGGGGTTCGGGGGAGGTAATTGGTGACGGTGGCTATTAGATTCGAATTTCGGAGGGGGGATTGCGGGAGAAGACTGGACCCCCTGCCCACGTCTTCTTGTTGATCTCCACACAATCTCAAGACACGGACAGACCGCAGTGCCTCCCGCGCATTTCTGCGGGCGGTAATTTGGCTCGTCTGGTAATTTCTTAAGCTGCACCAGTTTTGCTGTGCACGTGCTTGTTGTAGAATACACGTGCTGTCGTACTATGCCGCCATCGACATCATCGTCGGTGTTGTAGTACACATCGCGTTGCTGTTTCAATATTTTCCCCATACCATAACAACAAATGCGCAGGCGGCATAGTCCGCCTCCTCCTAAACCTGACACAACGAACCAACCAACCTGACGTAATAACCAAACGTGTACGTGCAGTACGACCCTGCGTACATCCGGGTATGCACCTGCTCTTTTTGAATCGCTCCCAGGGGATGTTTCTGTCGTTAAAAAGTACGGGAGTACGGGAAAGGAAGGCAACTCCGAAATGCTGCAGGCCACGTCAGCGGTTCCGTCACCAGCAACGGTGACCGACTGCTGCCTGCCGGGGCGCCACGCACTCGCTTAATCGGTAGTTCGGTTAGTTGCCTTTCCGTTGGTTCGGTTCGGTCGGTGGCTGCAAATCTTCTCTCTTTTCCTTTTCTCTAAGCTTATTTACCCCTAAGTACCCGCTAGTGTGTGTAGATATAGGTACGTTATCTTGGGCGCTGCATACCTGGCCGTTCAGGCAACCTCTTATCACATGCAAGGACGGGAACTGGACGGGACACTGCGTGCTGTTGCTTATACGCGTAGCCGCATGATATGCAGCCCTGACATGCGGGTGGCGATACGGAAGGGGAGCCGTTCGCGATCAGGATTTCGCAAAGGTGCCGAGAGACATGAGACTTGAGACTTGGTGCGTGTTCGGGAACTCGCGCCGATAGGTGATAGGTGTGGTGATTTGCTCGGGGCTTGCGCTTCGCCGAACTTTGCTGGCAGAGTGTGTGGCCGGTGGAGGACGAGTCGGACGACAGACGTACGTACATGCCCGTAAAAGTCTGTCCATATGTTAGTGCACTTTTGCGCTCCCGTGGATGGGTGCCTGTGTTGGGCTGTGTGTCCATCTGTCTGTCTTTGTATGCTTGTCTGTCCATGTGTGTCTGTGTGTGTGTATGTGTATGCCCAGGGCCTTTCTTGAAAGGGCACGCACGGGGGGGAGAGACAGGAAGGGAAAGGGAAACAAACTATCAAATATACGTGGGCGGGGGCGGGGGGAAAGAGAGGGGCGTTCGGCCATTTCCGTACCCTCTTATTCCGTTACCCTGACACCCAGCAGCGATTGTGAGACGTGGGGATGTGGTGATTCAGCTACGGCTGCGGCTGCGGCGGCGTTGTGTTCTTCACTCCTCCTTTCTTTGGCTCAGCTTTGGGCTTTACGCGTATAATTATGTCAAGCACCGGTAAACCAGCGGCGGATGAACCGACCGAACCGCGGCCTTGGTAACGCGGCATCTGGCAGGTCCTGTTAGCCGGTACCGTACTGTACGGTGGCGCTGTTGTCTTCCGTACATGCGTGATGGATCATGCCGTGATGGATCCGGTTCTGAACAATCAGCAGGATAACGGCGTTAAGTTGTTTTAAGGTAGGCAGATGATGACCACACCGGCAGTGCGTGTGCGCGGTGTGGTCGTACGTACCGTTCGGCAATCTGGTTCAAACGGAAAATGTTCAGAGGCAGGTGGTTCAGCTGAGAATAACAGAAATACCAAATTTGCGCTTATGGTGGCGGCATGTGCCGCATGCGGCGCCGCCATGTGCGAACTTTCGGATGGTACAGAGATAAAATATGTTCTTTGGCTTTTGTATTATTGGGCACAGATGTGCCAGCATATCCGCGCATAGTACACCGTGCTTGGCAATGATAAAAATGGCTGCTTGCGAAAATGATTCTTCGTACCCGATCTACATGTGGCGGGAGTATTCATGCGATGTGTTCCATGTATTCGGATATATGAACGCGGTGCGCGTTTGAGCAACCGTATGCTTCACAGGTGCGCACCTTTGTGTTGGAGAGCGAAAACGATTCTGCGGCGAAGCGTTTGGCGCAGCAACGATGACAAATTATATTGACCTAGCTTATGTCAGGCCGTTTCGGAGCAGACAAGAAGGGACGCCAGAATTGTTTGCAGAGCCAGTTTTTATGCTGTGAAGTGTTCAAATAGTCCTAAATTTATAAAGTGCAAACGTCCGCCGCGCCTCCTTGGCGCATATCGGAATGTGTACGCGCGTGTGAAGCCTGACAGAATTTGTTTGGTTTCGTTGTCGTCAGCTTGGGTGAGCCTTCACATGGTGGGATAGGACGCTGCCACGAGCTTTTGCCGAGTCCAGGCTTGAAGAGGCGTCTGCGTAGGGGCGGAGTTTCTGCTCGCGGCTTTAGCGCCGGTTGCCAATTAGTACCGTCATGACTAATATGCACGTTTATCGTCAAGACGATGCCGTTGTTTTGTTGGTGCTACACCGTATGGTGGTTAAACCAATTGGTCGGCAGTTTACGCGGATTGTCGTATTCGGATCCGGATCTCTCAGTCTCTTTCCTTTCAAGCTGTCTTAAAGTCTTCGGAAGAAAAGACTCAGTTCGCCGGAATCCGGCTGACATATTTTCTGAGTGTCACATTATTGTCGGTGCCTGTGGTGCATATCCGTTCCCATTTGGTTAATGATTCGCCACCACGTGCAGCTGTCCTAGTGGTGGTGAAATTGTGGCTGCTCTATGATGATGTACGACTGTTCGGGATTCGCACTCGCTAGCAGCGGCAATGAGTTGGGGCCAGCAAGCCCGACATGCAACTCAAGCTGGAGTTTGGAATTGTGGTTGCCTTCTCAAAGGCGGCCTGATTGTTGTGGTTGCAATTTCTCTCGATATGGGGGGGGAGGGGAAGAGACACCCATTGAGAGATGTAGGGCCGGGACCAGTAGGCGGCGACTCTGCGATGATGATGAGGCGACGGCACGCTACGCAAAAAGATCGATGCATGCGTATATGTGTGTGCGTGTGCTTTGAGCTTGTGCTTTGAGCTTGTGCTTTGAGCTTGTGCACATGTGCTATTATAATTACGACGGGTGTTCGATTAGCGGAGAGGCGCTTGCCTGATGGATTGCTTGTCTCCAGAACGTCAATACCCGACATGGCTGCAAACCCAAACCCAGCGCGCTTGAGAGCCGATTTGGAAAGTAGGTCGTATTGACACCTCTGGTGGTGGTTGGCTGCTTGCGCGCTATTAGGGATCTTGGAGAGAGAGGGGGGAAAGAGAGAAGAAGAGAGAGAGCTGGGAAGGGAAGGTGGGTGTATATCTGGATGTTGAGGGGGAAAGGCATGTGTACGATCCGAGAGGAGTTGGAAGCAACGGCACATTTGAGCGTGTAAATCTGTCAACGTGTCTGGCTGTATGTATGTATGTATGTATGTATGTATGTATGTATGTATGTATGTATGTATGTATGTATGTATGTATGTATGTATGTATGTATGTATGTATGTATGTATGTATGTATGTATGCGTCGAGACCCTGTGCAAGCTCTCTCACGCAGTAATGCCGATATCGACTGCTGCCGGCGACCGCATCGGTGCGATATGGAGCATCCCGGAAGAAACATCCTACGAATGGATCAATAACATACGTGCGGGCCTTTCGGTGGCTTCCAGGCACACTGCCACACCCCTGTCAGGCCACGCAGATCTGTACCTGCGTAACCATTGCTGGTTGTACAATGGCCATTTGCATACACGGGTACGACAATGCACCAGCTGACCTTGCCGTACCGGGTGGAAGCCGTCGGGCAAGCCCGAGAGGGGTGTTACTGGGGGGTGGGCGCTCATGTGGCAGTAGGTGAGCAGGGCGGCCCACTACCGTCAAACGAATAGAAACAAACAAAAACATCTTTTTAGTAGCCCAACAGCTATGTGTCCGGTAGTAACAAAACTATCACTTCATTTAGAACTTGACGGGGGGCCGCCAGCATCCGCTCGAATCCGCTCATCCGTAAATGTCAGTAATGCCAGTGTGCGAGTACGGGTCAAGTGGATGGTGGGCGGTACCCCTGTACTGCACACGTACGAGCTGCGGTAATTTGGTTATGCATCGGACGGCCGGTTTTCTACGTTTTTGAGCCATCACGTTCCGTACAGCTAAGTGCGTCACGGTACGACATCAGCGAATGAAAGCCCCTCCTGCCTTGTCCGGTGCTGCCCGCCCGGCTCTGCCCTCTACATACCCCGTCTGCATACAGCCCTCACCATCCGCACACAGCCCACACACGCTCGCGCCGCGTGTAGCGAATGACGTATCGTATATACGATATACGATACAAAGGCCTGCTCGAAATAAACATTACCCTAGTCCGGAATACGGCGCTTCATTCCTGCTTTCGACCGATTCCGTTTGCGCAAAATACACATGCCGGCCCTTGTGCGACCGGGGTCCGTAAGGGTCCGTCCGTTAGCAGGGGCCGAATAGGCACGGTGTTTTTATCGTCGTACATTTGAAAGGTGGCTGCTGCCTTCCACTGAATACGACAGCATTCAGGCAAAAATTGGTTGCTGAAAATCAGACACCCCCGTTACGCACCACCCGGACGCGGGAGGTACGCGGACCACTAACCAGCACCAGGACCAAGCACGTCGTTCATTTAAATGCCTGCCTCCTAGGCCCCAGGTTTCTTGCCCGACAACCCACAACATATAAATTTGCACAATGTTTAAAAGGCTTCCGTCAGCCGCGAGCGCGGACACTGAAAAGGCAAGGTGTGGACGCTTGGGCATCATGCCAACTCGCGCCCTTGCGGGGACAAAATTTGGACAGTAATCACCATTTAATGCTAAAGGCATATTGAATGTGCCGTTCGTTTCGAAAGGATTTTTGGAAAGGGATTACTGATAGTTAAGTTGATACGCCAGAACCGAATGGCCCAGCTCTCGGCTCTGTGATACACTGCGGTCATCGACAAATAAATGCATCACCGAATTGTGACAGGATTCATCTTCAGATATAGATAGTTTGTGCACTTGTAACGAACATTTGCGAACTCTCGAACGCCCCAGCGCACTTTCCGGCTTAGTAGCTGGAAGCCCAACTGGTAGTACAGACAGACGAGGTTATTCCCATTCATGAGTTTACAAGGGTACACCTCCAAAACTGAGCTATGATTTCAAGGCATGGTGAGTAACTACGGCTTGCGTTGCTGCGAACAGAACTTCGTTGTTCAGGTCTCGTCAACCGCCACTTGCAGCAAATTCTCAACGCCAGTACTTCTCAGTACAGAATCAAAAGCCGATTTCAAGTACAAGGAAGGATTTGATAGTTTAGCACAATTAAAGATGCTGCTGTGTTGATTTTACTTTTTGAGTCGCCTCACTGCGCCATTAACCTGCTCCTTGCTTATCCGGCAAGCATTTCATTGAGAGCTGGTAGCTTGTACGTAAGTATTGATTACAACCATTAATACAAATTATCATAAATACCGATAGTTTTCACGTCCTATGTTCGTGCAAGCTTCGTTGGAACAGCACAAAGACCTGGACCTGGTGTTACCCTGGCGTCACATTCATCGCAACAAACAGACGTCAAGAACTAAAAATGTTTTCGTGCTTTTGCATACCGAATAAGCCAAGTAGACATTCTACCCTTCTTGGAGGTGTGGAGGGCAAGGTAAGGGTAGGATTAGTACATGTCGCCACTTTGCATAAATTTCTACCTACCATGGCAGACAATTACATCAATATTATTTACATAGGATACCTCTAAGGTCCTCTCGGAATCCCGCGGCCCGCAAATCTGACGAAGAAACCAGACAACCAACACCTACGTCATCACCACACCTACCTCAGCTTTATCAAACGCATAACCTAACTCCCTGACTCCATGACCATTTTGTATCTTTCAGGTGGATGGCAACCAACCAGGTGGCCTGCGAGGAAATTCTATGTGCACTGCCCTCCCTGGGACGAGGGGGCTCCCCTCGGACGAGCCCGTCACCCCATCACGTACAGAAGCTGCGAAGTCAGGCCCGGCGGGTACTGCTGCGGCCGTGAAGGGTTCGACAGGCCTTGAAGCCGCGGAGGACTCGGACCGATATGTACGATGCGAATCTGCATCCGGGCTTACGGCCGCAAGGCATGCCTGCGTCTTGCGGCGTCCGTCTGGGGACGACGCGAATCGGGTTGGCAGGCGGCGTGACGGCGGCGTGAGCCGTGGTGTTGACGGCGACAGTGAATGTGACGGCGCCGCTGTTGATTCTGCTTTCAAAGTAAAGAACAGCAGCAAGAACGGAGACGGCCTCACCGCGGCGGCGTCACAGGACCCCGCAGCCACTGCCGCCGATGCTGCCAGTCAAGTCATGCGTGTCCTTACGGATTATCCTGACGATGACGTCACACTGGACGATGACGACGCCGCTCCTCCCCCAACTATCACCACCAGTGTGGAGCTCCATTCCCTTGTCGCTGCCGCCGCCGCCGCCGCCCCCACTGCCACTGCCCCCGCCGCCCCCGCTAGTCCAGCCGTCAGCCGCCGGGGCGCTCTGCTTCAGGCTGTGAGGGCGATGCAGCGGCAGACATCACTGCAGTGGATCAAAGCTGCGAAATGGAGCAGCCGCACGACGGCGGCGGCGGCGGCGGCGGCGGCGGCGGCGGCAGCCGAGGAAGTTCTGGAGCCCAGCGGCGGTGATTGGCACCACCTCAATGCGGCCATGGACACCCCACCAGGTGGCGAAAACCCCCCCAACGTGCATATGGCGGGGGACAATGGAGATGACGGTGACGGTGGCGTTTGCAGTCCCTTGCCCCGCAACTTCGCCGAGGGGGTACCCGGACGACACACGCCGCTGCTGCTGCGACGCCCGCGTGTCACCATGAGCGGCAGCATGCGACATATGGAGGTCCTGGGCGTGGCTGCGAGCTGCGGCACACAGCCCAGCCGACACGCCTTCTTTGCAGGCACCGGTACCGCTGGCGGCACCGTGAGCCCCCGTACGACAGCTCCGGCGCTCCTGGCACGTCAGCAAACTCCCTGTCCACTGCGGTGGCCGTCGGCGGCACCGGTGTGGGAAGACAGCTGTGACAGGCTGAACGAGGCGGTGGATGTTTACTGGCAAGCGCCGACAGCGCCGACGGACACGGTCGTCTCGACGGCTGCTGGCGAGGGATCGCGGCGGCGGATTTGGTGCCTTGCGGCTGCGGCGGCGGAGGAAGGAGAGGAGACGGACTTGGATCTGATAGACACGGTTGATCCGATGCTGTCGGCTGCATTCTGCACACGACCTTTTTCTCCTGGTGAGGTTTGAATAGGAGTCCACGTCAGATGACCTTGGATACCATCAGGGTATCACTCGATGAAGCCTGGGCGCCTTTGAAACGTGTGGGTTACATTTACCGTACACTAATCCGTACTTTTTGCGGCTTAAGGGAGAGGGGTTTTAGCGCAGGTAGGGATCAGAGGGAAGCAGCACCGGACTGTAGCGGGTGATGCCATTGCGCTGAGTCGGCCGCCACATCCGTTTCCGTATTCGGCCTCACTTCCCTCTCTCCCCCCTCTCTCTCCCCCCTCGCTCTCCCCCCTCTCTCTCCCCCCTCTCTCTCCCCCCTCGCTCTCCGGCCCCCCTTTCAATCGATCTCTTTCTCGATCGCTTCTTTTAACTCTATAGGCAGCACGGGCTGGACGGGTCAGAGTCTTCAGAGCCAGGGTCATGGTCAGCCGGGTGGGCGCGGCCGACTCGCGAGCCAATCGCCACAGCCGCATCCACACCTGCCATCCCTGCGCGTGCAGCTGTCCCTCACCAAACTGCGTCGGCCTTCGGCCTCCTCCTCCGTGACCTTGCTGGCGGCGGACGACCCGGCGAGCCCCGGCATCGGCATCGGCATCGGTGGCGGCGGCGGCCGGTGCGGCGTCATGACGCCAACGCGGCGGGGTCGGAGGCGGAACCTGGCGGGCAATGAGGACATGAGTTGGGACGCTGTGCCGCCAAGGTGAGCCAATTACGACTTGCCGCTCCGGAACCGTGTCTTCATGCTGTACATGTGTACTTAACGAACCTAGGATTTCCGAAAGAAACATTGGGGGAAGAGGTGAGGGAAGTCACGGAACGGAAGCCGTACGCCACCCTTCTCGTGCGGGCGTGTGATGATTCCTTCAGATCAGACGTGTGACCACTTCCTTCAACCACTCCTCTCTCTCTCTCTTTTCTTTTATGTCTCTCTCTTCTCTGTCTCTTCTTCACCCCCTTTTCTGTATCTCTGTGTCTCTCCCCGCCCTCTCTCTTCCCCCCTTTTGGTCCCCTCTCTGCCTGTGCAATGATAGATACAACCCACAGTGGCGAGTAGTGCTCTTCGGCGGTACAGACCTATACCTCTACCCGCCGAAGGACACTACCCGCCACTGTGGGTTGTATCCACAACATTGAATGCGGCGTTTGTTCGGCTCATGCATGGTCTGATGTAGGCATGTAGAGTTTTAGATGTCACAGAGAGCGTGTAAGCCCAGCCACTGCTACTGCTACTGCCACTGCTACTGCTACTGCCACTGCTACTGCTACTGCTACTGCTACTGCTACTGATGGCCGGTTCCTTTGCGCCGCAGGTCACCGATTCCAGACCCTGCGCTGGCCGCTGCGGCGGCAGCTGCGGCCGCGACGATATTAGCGCGGACTCAGAACACTGGCAGCTTAGGGGCCACTCCGGACCACTCTGCGACCTCTGGACCATCTGGCCGCGCCGATGACCTCGCTGTATCCCTCCGCGTGCCTTCCGTTTGCACGTCCGTCAATCCGCCTGGTGACCAAGTCGCTGTGGCCCTCCCAGGAGTGGAAACGAGGTCGGCAACGGCCTCAACGGTCACCTCACCGCAGCCGGCACCGACGGAGCGAATGCAGGTGGCCGTGGGCACAGAACCAAATCACCAACATCAGTATCCTTCTCTGCCGCAGCATAAGCCGCATGAGCAGCAAGCAGAGGTCGCTGCGAGGATCGTGCAACTGCGGCAACGGCGACAATCAACGCCACCACCGGCACTACATTTACAGGAGCCGTATAACGTGTTGGGAGCATCCCAGCGGGATCCTGAGGGCGATCAAGGCCTCTGCATAGGTACGGCATACACGCACGCCTCGGACGAACGTTTTGTAGATAACTGAAGGATTGCATCCGAGGCGTGTCATCGGGGGTTGATTCCCCCATCACTGTACGGCAATATCGGGTGGGGCCGAGATAAGTAAGAGACACACTATTTCGAACGCGCGAAGAAAAAAATATTTGAAGCGCAGTATGAACGAATCGGAATCGGAATCCATCCCCAGCAGGCCACATCCAGTCACACATCCTGGGTAAATTTTATTAAGTTTGTTACAACTATGCTACAGCATGTCCTAAGGACCATCAGCAAGCCCACAACTTCGTCCCCTACCGCCAAGCCTCGTAAAGTCGTGATCCATCCCTTCTTTCGCGTCCTGCCTCCGCTGACAATTACAGGGAACGCTGCTTTCAGCAACGTCGCCAGCCCCCGAGCCAGGTGCGCTGATGATGATATGCTATCACTAGCCAACCCCTTTCTCCGTCATGCGGGAGGGCTGCGTTGTCGGCTCCGCCGGTTCCGGAGCTAGAGAGCGCTTTGATACATGATTAGGAATGGTTACAGAAAGGAATAAGAACTGTGACTGTGTACGAGCCGTCGTACAACCAACGTCATGTTCCAAATGTCGTCGTTGTCGTACGGCGTCGTTCTGGACCAAAAGCCCTCCCTTTCGCTGCTTATGCTGCTGTACGTTGCCACATTACGCATGTCAGGCATGGCAGCGGCATGTCACGACTCGCCTTCCCGCCGCACCTCGTTGCTACAACCACCGCTGCCAAGACGGATGGGCTCATTCCCGCCGGCGGTCGTGGCCCGCAGTCTAGCGACAGGGCGGGCCGGTCACCGCCGCCGCACATTCCCAGGGGCGGCTACCCCTCACTTTCCACTGCTCCACACTCTGCCGAGCGCCGCACCGGCAGCTGCCGTGACATGCCGCGTCCAGCCAGCTCCTCCGACGTGGCGGCTTTTGCACAGGGACGCACCGCACCGGCGCGGGCCGGCCCCCGCCGGGTGTTGTACCACACCGGCTCCGTGCGCTCGCATGCGCCTACAGAGGATGACTCCGCCGCGTCCCTGGTCAAGATGGGTTCAGAGCTGGGGTTCGGTTCGGAGAAGGATCTGGACATTGCAGTTTCCACGGATAACTTGACATGGGGCTCTAGGATGGTGGAGCCGTGGACCGGACCGCAGCTTCCCCCAGGGGGCTTGGGCGGTGAGCAGGTGTTGCCGGCGGGAGGGGTACTCATGCAGGTGCAGAAGCTGGAGCTTGCGACGAGCGCGGAGGGGCTAATAGGCGGGGGATTGACGAGGGGTGGGGTTATTGGGGGACAACAGCGCGTGGGGACAGTACTGGATTCGTGCGCGCTGTTAACGGCTGGTGGTTGGGAGAGTCCTGCGGCGGCACCACTGGTGAGCCCGGTGGCGGGGACACCAGGGATTGCCGCCGTGCCGAATGAGCACCTCAAGGTAGTGGCGTGCATTGGCGCTGGGGGATCGTCTAGGCTGAGTCGCTGCACGTGATTTTGTCAACATAAGCACAGGTCCCTGAGGGCCATCAGCGTTAACGCACACGTATACGCCTATGCCCTCCCGAGGCGATGGTGATACATTGACACGGCGAGGGAAGGAAGGGTCCAACCCAAATAGATTTTCGATCAAGATGTGGATTGATGTGTTAAGCAAATAGCGAGCTAGCTACCAGGCAAAGTTAGTTCACAGCTGGCTGCCGCCCGTCGCGTAGCTTGACATATCTGGTTTGGTAGACGGCTTCGCGAACTTTATCTTTCCCCAGCTGCTGGATGGCCTGACACTGGTCATGCCGTTCATCATCTCAACCCACATGGAAGCCCGCTGCAAATGTTCCATAACACACGGAATCCTGTTATTACGTTGTACTGCACGCAATAGTAGGAAATCCACGACCCAAATCGCAACTGTCTGTCCGATCAAAGGTTGAACGGCCAACATGTTCCTGATGTGTGAAGCCTCAAAGGCAGCCTCATGGCACCTCTGTGCTCATCTCCCCATGCACCAGCGGGCCCATTAGCTAGAACCCATTATGTGTTTCGCACGCCGTTTCTGAACGGATCATGCTCAGTGTACACGTATTCTCAATTGAGCTGGGGTAACCGAACCAGGTGTATATTTTTTGTGAGGTGTATAGGATGTGCGTATGCTCAGTATGATGGAGACTCATCATGTATACGGTATGCGCAACGCAGGCGTTGGGCAGTCTTCGCACCAGTATAAAATTGATGCTTACAGTAGTGAAGTCATCCACCACGGTCGTCTGTCAAGGGCCGTAGAAAAACGCACATACTTTCCACACGGTCCATTTTATAATGATGTAGGCTTACAGTTTCCAAGGTATTCCCTCAACCACCGGTTGCACGCACTCCATTCCCGAAACTCATCATCATCACGCAATTTTGTGAGACAGCCCGATCTGAGAGCCTACTAAGCTGTTGGGAATATTCCGATACTAGGCAGGTGTGGAACCCGCGCTAGATGCGAAGAAAACCCTTCACCATGAGGCTGTGATCTCCCCCCACCCTGGCGCCCCCACCCCTCTCGGTCATGTTTCCCGGTAGTCGAGTTAATCAGAAGCGGCAGCAGCGCCAGCCTTGGACGACAGGATAATACCAACTGCGAAAGCACGACAGCCAGGCACATAAAACGAGCAGCGGGTATAAAACAGGTCCGTCCACCTTTCCATTTGGGGCGCTTGTGCTTACCGATCAGGCCGTACAGAGCAAGCGCCTCAGCGAAAATGAGAATAAGGATCATACCCACGAACAGCTTGGGTTGCTGAGCGTTCGCCCTGCAGGGCGGAGGAGTATTGTTGTTAAGGAACAACTCGTCCTCTCATTCACCATGACCGTGACACCTACCTGACACCAGCATCGCCGACAATACCAATGGCCATGCCCGCAGCCAAGCCCGCGAGACCGCAAGACAGACCAGACGCCAGGTGCGCGAAGCCGTCAAACAGCTGGTACTTTGCAGGATTAACTGCGGATAAGAAAATTCATATTCATCTTGCTTTTCAGATATGTAATGTTTAGTCAACATGTAAAGCCTCACCGCCAGTGGAGATGATCACAGCAATAATCAGACCGTAGATGCCAAGCACACCAGCCATGACCACGGGCACAATGCTCTTCATCACCAGCTCAGGGCGCATAACACCCATAGAGGCAATACCTACGCCTGACTTGGCGGTGCCGTAAGCGGCGCCCATGCCTGCGAGATTTGGGACAAGGACCTGAGAACGCGGATATTATGACGATTGTGGGATACAAGTATGCAAATCAAGCCTTCAAAGAGCCTACGGCCGCCCATGTCTGATGCTGATCCCTTCAAGCGCGGCGAGTCCTCCTACGCGCCAAGGTCTGAACGTCAAAACAACTCACAAGAAAACACCAGGGCCGCAGCAGCACCAATGAAGCCGAAGAATGGAGCAGTTGCTTGGACATCGGTCGAGCTGCTCTGGAGGAGAGAACGGTAGTGGTCAGCCATTGTGCAACTTGCGCAGGGGCGTAAGGGACCAGGCGCAATTCAAGGTATGTTGCACGGGTTGGCCTGAAGATTGCAACGAATTGGTGCAGTAATATTACATAAATCCAGCGCGAGGTTCGTGCTCTCTCAAGAAGAAAGAGCACGACCAGCGTACGGCACCACTATACCGCTTTTTGTTAGTTGTTTAATCCGCCATTATGAGCTCATGCAACACATTCGAATTATTATGTGCCACTTATTGCATCTGCAAAAGGTTTGACTTTCAAATATGCTATCACCCTTGCTTCTGCACCTGCACCCCTTCAGCTATCGCGTCGTCCGTCAGCTACCCTGATGCCGCTTGCGGTCTTCCCTCACTGTATAATGAAATTATATTTGGTTCTTGAGATTAATGTCGTTCACTGGGGTCACTGCGTACTCATCCAGGAACTCTTTGACACGCAATCAACACGCTGTTTCGTGCTAACAGCGAGTTGCGTCACAATTACCACTGTTCCATAGCTCTCATATATCCTAATACATGATCAGAAAATCATGCAGCGTATTTGTAAACGACCGGCGTGGATTCGCGCCTCAATACACTAAGGACCGACGAATCCAGCGGATTGACCTTGCAAGACAAACCAGAAAAATCATAAGCAGATACCACGATTGCTAAGATGATGATACACGACTGCAAAACTCAAGGCTCGAATCAACGCATGACGTGCTAGGAACTGTCGACCAACACAACATTTCCGCGCGGCCCGTTAGCACATCCAAGCAAGTAGGAATATGTGGCCATATGGCTTGTTATGTTGCCAAGGTGCGTCAACAGGAAGCTCCCCTGAGAACTTCGGACGTTGTCGTACATGGGCCCATTTCTCCTTCTAAAAGACTTTTGCCGCGGAAACCATTTCGGTTTCCTAGGTCTAAGCAAACACATATCCTAGTTACAGACTGGGAGGCCTTTATAGTCTAAAACGTTAACAACAATGGCAGCTGAGAGTACCTCGCGCGAGTTGGCGCTATACAGCGCCAAGATTGCTGAGCAGTCGGAGCGCTACCAGGACATGGTAGAGGAGATGAAGAAGGTTGCCGTCTTGGCCACTGAGCAGGAGCTTTCTGTTGAGGAGCGCAATCTGCTGTCCGTCTCCTACAAGAACCTCGTCGGCTCCCGCCGTGCTAGCTGGCGCATCCTGCAGAGCATTGAGCAGAGTGAGCAGGCCAAGGGGAACGAGAAGCGCGTTGGTATGATCAAGAAGTACCGCGCTGTGGTGGAGGGCGAGCTGGACAATATTTGCCAGGAGATCCTGGACCTGCTCGACAAGTACCTGATTCCTAGCGCCCAGTCCACGGAGGCCGCCGTGTTTTACCTCAAGATGAAGGCGGACTACCACCGCTACCTCTCTGAGTATAAGGTTGACGAGTTCAAAGCGGCGGCCGCAGCGAAGACCTTGCGGGCCTATGAGGATGCCCAGTTGAGGGCTGACGAGCTTCCGACCACCAACCCGATTAGGTGAGCATTGTTATGTCCTTCTGTAAAGAAGAAAGAGCTGAACAGCGGTTCTAAACTGTTACGTGCGACCCGCGTTGCATTTCAGGCTGGGTCTGGCGCTCAACTTTTCCGTCTTCTACTACGAGGTCATGAATCAGCCAGGCCTTGCGTGCAACCTTGCCAAGAAGGCGTTTGACGAGGCCATTTCCGACCTGGACTCTCTGGGCGAGGATTCTTACAAGGATAGCGCGCTCATCATGCAGCTTCTCCGGGACAACCTTACCCTCTGGAC
This sequence comes from Volvox reticuliferus, assembly GCA_019650235.1. NCBI lineage: Eukaryota > Viridiplantae > Chlorophyta > Chlorophyceae > Chlamydomonadales > Volvocaceae > Volvox > Volvox reticuliferus. The sequence continues at coordinate 516,739 of BNCP01000011.1, read as the reverse complement.
GTCGGAAATGCAGGACGAGGACAAGAACCGCAGCTGAGCGTGTATTAAGAACAGGGTTATCGTGTGTCGGCCATAGTCCTGTGCACCGAGTCCCTGTCGACACCCTGGGTCGACATACTTCGTCCGCTCGCTGGTTTCCGAACTGCTGCCTGCGCGTACAGGAGGTGGCTAGGAGTCGTGTCTAGTTCTGCATACTATAAGGTGGCAATGGCGCAAAGGACTACTGTGAAACTCGTGTGTTGGGGTTTTTCAAGGGAGGTGCTGACGGGGGTATTCTGTTTATGGTGAGGGGTTAGAAGATTGTGTGGCTCCTTATTTTAGACACGCTGACACTGCCAGGTTTGTGGTGCTGAACGACTTGCCTTGGCTTTATTATTGCTGTTGGCGCTAGTGTAACGAGTGCGCGCGATCCCCTGTGCTGTGTACTGACAACGCTCATCTGTCGGATGGGGCATACGGGTGCTACTATTTGACTCTGCAAGCAGGGCATCGACCTCGTTGAATCGCAATCCTCGAGGGGTCTTGCACCGCATAAATATTATGCGTCCGTACTCCACTCCACTTGGCCTGCGAGTATGTTCTGTCAGCCAGCAAGTTTGGACATAACGCCAGGAATTGCGATGTTTGGATGGGGCACGTACACGTGCATGTTTGGGTTAATAAACCTAAGACATCGCTGTATATGCCTGTGGACATGTGCCTCCTGTCTGTACGCCAGAGCTTGCAGTTCTGTCGACACGGACTGGCAGTTGTAGGAGCCGTACGAAGGGAGTAAGGCAACGAACCAACTACAGCGGGCAAATACTTTGTTGACATCTCAATAGCACAGTGCCTACATGCTTGCAAACCCGACTGGCCATGAGGGCGGGCCATAAACAAGCAACATACACCGGGTTGCTGAGGCCAAGCCTTGTCTGCTGTTGGAACTGCATAAGGAAATACTGTTTGAAGCATCACGACTACCATGGTGTCCTGTACAACAAACAGTCGCCGCGACGCAAAGCTGATGTAACCCCTATCCATGATTCACAGGCCGTCTAGGTCTAGCTGTTGACGCAAAAGCTCCGAAATCAAAAACGTAATCACCGTTTGTGGTCCAAGCCGAGCATAATTAGCGGACCAGCCCTGCGGGGTTCAGCGCCACAAAACAGGGAGATTGCAATGACGGCTGCGCCACCAAATAACCTACTATACAGCTGCGCAACTGCCAGTGATGAAAAACACCCGCTCACCTTTAAAAAGCCCCTCACTCCGTCGTTCCGCAGAATTTCCAACGCCACAGTTCTCTGATCCCCGCCTCCTGCAGCGGCAGCACTTTCTGGGTCAGCTCAAATGCGACCTAATTATCGATGGACTTGCGCGAACGTGGTATCTAAGGTATATCGGCGGAAAAATGTTCACTAGTCCGCTGCTCTAGTCTCCGTTTGTACGCACCTGCAACGAACATTTTGGTCTTCACGACGTCAACTGGGTTTGTTACTGTGGTGGTCACCAGTCCGGTGAGCGAGCTCGCCGCCAGGTACGTGGACAGGCAGTCACCCCAGCCGGTTTGCCGCATCACTCCGCGCTTCACAGTGTCGTAAGTCGCCACCTGCGATGCTGTCAGGAGCGCCGCCCGTGTCTGCATCGCAAATAGACTTCCCTCATTCGTGTGGAGTACAAACACGCGGCGTGAGAATTGAAACGACAACAAATTAAATCGGCAGGAGCAGACTCACCATGCTAGGCACCGCGCCCCGCCACAGCCCCCTCACGCCCGAGTCCCTGACGACCTGCCGCACGACATCCCAGGTCCCTTGTGAATGAGAGACCTTGGCTTGCATGCGCGTCTTCACCAGCTCTGTCGGGCTCGTAAGGCCTGCGGCGACTCCCCCACTGATAATCCCAGCCGTCGCCTTTAGGACAAAGTCCGCCAGTCCCTGCGGCGCGCGTCCCCCCGATATAGCCTCCACGCCAACCAGCAGTACATCTTTACACGGCCCATAGAGACCAAGTCGCATGCCTGCAGGGAAAGATGCAAACAACATGAGCTCTGTGTGCTACACCGCACCGCACCGCAACGCACCGCGGGGGAGATCGTAACTACCAGAAGGGGGCGGTCTACGAAACGTACTCAACGGGTCCTCAGGAAAATAAGCCAGCTTTTGGGCTAACCCGTGTGGCCCCTACTGGTGTTGTAATCAGAAAACTGCGGGCTATGCGCAATGGCCAAGACGCATGCGGTTTAGTTTGTTTACGTATTGTCCTGGCGCGCATGAGATGAGTTGTGACGTCCGTCGGCGTGTGTGTATGTGCGTGCGTATGTGTGTGTACGTATGTAAGTATGTGCGTACGTATGTACGTGTGTGTGTGTTATCCAGAGCCGCAAAACACTCACCTCCGTACAGGAAACCCCGGGAAACCGCTGGAGGAAGTCCCTTCCAGAGACTGATCACGCCCTCATCACGAACAATATTGCCTGCGGTCCGGAACTGGGTGGTCCGCCCTTGCGTCAATAACAAGAGGTCAACCGACTGTCAGCAATAAACCCTAACCCTTTCCCCGCCCTGTCGTTCATCGCTGCACCTCAGCATGCGCCGTCTCTGTTGCCTCTGTATCGCCGCAGCAGCCTCTTCAGCCAATATGCCGCTACTAGTGAATGATAGCTTAAAAAGATGCCTGTCGCTTATTGCGTGCCATTTTTTGAATCGACGTCTCACAATGCATACGGAACGAAGGCGGGGATAACGGAAACATGGCGGGGATAACCTAAACATTGTCACAAACGATTACCCATACGTTCAATTCCCTTCATAAAATTGCACATAATTTCTGGATAGGCCATGTGGTCAGTAGCGAGGTAACGTGAGAAGGGGCCATCAAGGTGCCATCAACGCCTCCCAGAGGCATCCCCCCCGGCGCGCAAACCCAGCTCACCAGGCCGGGCAGAGGGGACCCGGGAGTTTTGCGGCTCTGCAATTGCAGCCGCGTCTTCACGACATCTGAGGAGTTAGGGGCACAAGAATTGAGCACGCGGTAAGACGTATACGGCAAACTCGTCGTCACGGTACCACGCAGGAGGAAGACGTGTGGAATTCAACCATGAGCGAGTATATTAGAAATAATCATTATAACTGGAAGCTAACCTAACGGGTTCGTGCAGGTGGTCGCGCCACCCACGCTAATTCCGCTGATGATAAGTTCCTGCCATAACTTTGCCTTGCGCTGGGATGCAACGTGATTATTAAGTTTCACTTCTTTCTTGGGACTTGATCCAGTTAACACTTCGACTGACATCCAGTTGTGTCGTATGGTGCCCGTCAAGTTTTAGGGCTACATTAGATGCGACAGGACTAGCCAAGGAAATTGGTCACACACGGCAAACGAAAGCCGTTAAATAACTCAACACTTGTATTGTAACTTTGCCGGTAGAAAACGTAAACCGGGATAGCTTCGGAGCAATAAGGATCCAAAACATCATATGAAGGAGTGACTAGCTTGGCAGCGTGACATATTGTCATCATGGGTTCATTACAGCTCAATACGGATAATGAAACACATTGTAATTTTCTTATAATGCGTGTCGTTCTACCATACTAGTAAGGATGTAGTTGACAGTTCTGCCCTGCATTAGGAAGACTTCCTTACAGCACGGCTTCAGGTTATTGCTGCTCCATAAAGGAATTGTTAAAAGAACAATGGCACCAAAAGCTGTCTCTCTCGCATTTGCGGGGCGGAAACTCACTGGGCCACCGGAAGGCTACGGTAAAAAAAAGGAATTTCAGGTCAAAAAATGGATATCCGGAATGCCGCCTCCGGAGGAACTTGACCCGGCAGATGTCGGCTCCGTGGCGACGCTCGCCGAGGTGAAATGCCGCAAGCCTTGCAGGGAACGGTTTTTCCCGGCATGCATGGTTATCGGCATCCCAACGCACTTCCTGAACAGTAACGTACATGGGGCAATACGCGAACATTCGTCAACGGTGTCCTACGACCTTCAGACCCTGAAGAATGCGAACCGTTAATCATGCGACCCAGATCGCGCCCGCGCCCGCGCTGCACCACGGTCTTTCGCCAACCGCCAGCACCCATTATCACCGTGTTCCCGCGTTTCCAGCTCCCCATTTACCGCAACTTTCCGCAAAATGGATCCTGACCCAGATCGAGAGCTCGAAAGAGGACCTATATCGCAGCCTTCGTGACAGCACGGACGGGTTTTACGCGACGCCATCGCCGCCCGCGGCCGCAGGACGCCCCGGCGGCAGGCCGCCGGAACGCGCCTCAGGTCAGCTCTGATTCCCTGATACCCATGATGATTTCCCTTGGGCCTCATCTGCGCACGAGCCCGGGAGATATTTATTATTCAGCATCCGAGCAAGGAGATATCATTCTTAGATCTCATTCGCAAATACAGGCTGTACGGCAAACGTTTTTTGCGGCCCGCCATCGCGCAGGTCCTCCGAAAACCCATATACAGTCACCCCAACAACAACAACAACAACAACAACAACAACAACAACAACAACAACAACAACAACAACAACAACAACAACAACAACAGCAGCAGCAGCAGCAGCAGCAACAACAATTGTCCCCGCCGTCCCCGGGCACGGGCTTGAGGGTAGGACAGCCTAGGCTGGCATGCACGCACCTTCCTTGCCACTCCTCGTCTTCGCCGGGGTGTCGTCCCTTGCCCTGGTGTCGTCCCTTGCCCTTGCCCTGGTGGGCATAGTAATAGCAATAGCAGTACACACACATATCTATATCTATCTATCTATCTATCTATCTATCTATCTATCTATCTATCTATCTATCTATCTATCTATCTAGCATCGTGAAGGCCGGGGGTCGTCGAATTATTGCGATTGCTCGCGATATGCCGCTGCGGCCCACCACACCACCATAAGAACTGTCGGATCGATCCTCACGTGGACTCATACCCAACATGTGTCCATGCATGCAGCCCACATCCGGATCACGGAATGAGTCGGGAAGTTTTGGAGTCGCGACCCCCACGACAGAAGGGGGGGGTACGGCGGTGGCGGCAGCGGCGGGTCTGGCGCAACGGTCAACAGCCTCATCACTCACTCCGCCTTATGCGGCCGGTGTCGCTGCCGGCAGCTTCGAGGTGCAGACCTCGATAGGTTTCGGAGCCGCTGCTGCGGCAGCCGGGCCGGCACCCTTGTCGCCGGCGAGGACAACACTGACACGGTCGTCGACGGGTCGGCTCACCGCAGCGCCGGTGGTTGCGGCGACGGCCGCATGCGGCGATGGCACTGGTAGAAGCACCATCTCCATCAGCACCAGTCGGCATGCACCGTTGGATTTAGGGCTGGTGGAGGCCGCCGGCGGTGGCGACGGCGCCGATACGGCAACTGACGTGGGGGTTGCGGCGGCAATCCTCTTGGCTCGGGTGGAAGCTACGCTGCCGTCGGGTGTCCCTGCTGAGGTACGGCAATAAAACCCATGGTCCAGGGAAGGGAGTGGTGGGTTTCAGACTGAGGGTTTGGCGGGTTGCGGGGTGGGGGGGGCAGGTCCCCTGGAACGCTTTCGAGGGGTTTGTACGTCAGAGCGCGCCTCTCCTGGAGTCCACTCTTTCTGCTGACGTGGGTATGGCGTACGGTGTGTGTGTGTATTTTAGACTGTACGGCACTCCCTATGTTTGCAGGAAAAGCTGCGGGCCGCGTTGCTGCTGGCGCTGGAAGAGCATCGAGTAAGTCGCGGCTGGCGGGAGAAGTGTTGAGAATGAGCGACACACGGTGATATACCAGGGGAATGAGGAAGAAGTTATACGGCCGAGGGCCGGGCGCTTTTCTTTCTAACAAGAAGGGGGGGAAGATGAGGATGAGGAGGTGTCGGGGCAGTGGATGGGGGTGATTCATAAAAGTTCAAAATTACGATCCGGATTCGGTCTCCGTACTCTGATGAAGGGTCAAGCGCGGATTAATAGATCGGTTGGCCGGCCTCCTCCGCCGTCAGCTCGAGGACGGGACGCCCCTTCTCTGTTGTTCGGCTCCGTCCTAATCGTCCTGATCACCGTCATAGCTCGGGTCCCTTCTTCTCCGCCTCTTCAGGTCTCCCCTTCGATCCGAAGTGATGACATACGTCAATGCATTCCCTCCTTTTGACTTCTCGGGTCCACTGGTCGCTGTCCGTGTCACTAAAAACACACGCGCACACTCCCCGGGCGCTTAACCCCCCTCAACCCGCAGCGGTTCCAGGACAGCTGCCGATCGGAGCTGGCGGCGGTGCGGGCCCTGGCGGCGGAGGCCCGGGCGCAGGCGAAGGAGCGGGAGGTGGACGTGCAGGTGGGCTTGTTGGAGCTGAACCCCACGGAGTGGAGCCGGGGATGTGTGTGTGTGTGTGTATGCGTATGAGGGCTAAGCCATATGTTCAGCTGCACTCAATACTTCCTCGTATATACGCCTGTCGTACAACATCTTTTTATTTTACGTGCCGTAGCCGAAGACTTCCATCCCACTACCATTCCATCCAACGTGTTTGTCCACCAGGCGGCCGTACGGCGTGCCGTACAGGCGGAGGAGGAGCTGGGGAAGACGCGTGCGGATGCGCTGGCTCACAAGCAGCAGGCGCAGAGACTGCAGGTGAAGGGACGGTCGGGGATTATTTGATCCTAAGAAACAACCGACACGTAAAACAACTCCGTACACGTAAGAGCGGGGGGTCCTGAGGTTTCAGGGGGTAGGCCCCGGGAGAAGGGGAGAAAGGGGAGGTATTCCGGCAAAAGTTGTAAAAGCGCGGGTTTTATCGGTTAATTCGGTTGGTGGGATGCAGCTGCCAGGAAAGCGAATGTGAAACTTATCCGCCTTATCGTACCATTACCGTACGAACTGCACATATTTTTGCAGATATTTATTAGTCCCTACTCCTCCGGTCCCAGACTTCCCTCCTCTTTTGTTTTCATCGATCAATGGAACCTTTTTATTTCCAACTTCCAACTTCCTGGTTTCCGTATATCGATATGCGATTTGTGTGTGTGTGTGTTTTAGGCCCCCTCCCCCTCCCTTCGCGCGTCCGTACTTCTTCCTTTCGGATGCCAGATTGAACTGGAGGAGTATCGCGAGGGTCGTGACGAGCAGCTCACTCGCGCGCAGTCGGAGCTGGCGGCGGCAGTAGCACAGCTCAAAGAGCAGTCGGCCAGATCCCACAAGGTGTACGGAAGGGGGCGGGGAAGGGGGGCGGGGAGTTGGCTTGGAGGTGGGGAAAGGGGGGAGCTGAGTCGGGGTATTTTATGATGTCGGGTTTGCTTGCCGTACTCTGCGCTTAATGCAATGAGTCGTTCGTTTCTGGCAGCTATGCCGTATTTTCCGTACCTAAACCCAAACCGACCCCACCTTCATAACCTTGGGGCATAAGCTTAAATCTTCGTCTTTCGCCCGTCCTTCCCTCCTCCTCCTCCCTCTTCCCCCCTCTCCCACATCCCCTTCCTGCGTCCTAACTAGGCGATGGAGGAGTCTGCGGCGGAGGCGGCCACCGCCCGCTCCGCCGTCGCCGCCCTCCAGCGGGAGGTGGCGGTGCTCCGAAGGCAGCAGGATCAGGACAAGCTGAAAATGGAGGCGATGGTGGGCGGGGGCCGGAGGGGGAGAAGTGGGGGACTTAGCGGAGTGCGAAACCCCCCTGGAGCTGTTGGATGGCCAGAACCTGTGTTCTTCTCTCCCTTCTCCCTTGCCACATTTTTACATTTTATTAATTTTGTTATTATTATTTGTTAAATATTAAAAATTTATTTAAATATTTTATATGTAAAACAAATTCTCCGCCATCTTATCCCTCTCTTTCTCAGGCGGTCTCACTGCAGGCCTCCCTGGAGGCGGAACGCCGGGACGCGGCGGCCGCACGTGCGGAACGAGATCGGGCTGCGGCGGCGTTGCAAGTGGGTGGCGAGTGGCGGACTTTGGGTGATGGCGGTGAAGGCTTGGCGGTGGGGCCCGCCCACAAAACCTGGAAGACCGGGCCCCAAGCGGGAGTCACCCTCCCCCCTACCTGCACTCCCCCATCTGACCCCTCCGCCACAATGTACGGCACAACGGTTTTTTAGTTGTTAGTTGTGGATTCCGCTTCAGATCTGCCCGTATCAATCCCCGTTGGGTGGGCTTCACAGACTGAGACGGCGGCGCGGAGGGCGGCAGAGGAGTCGGAGCGCGCCGTGCTGCGGCTGGCGACGAAGCAGGTTGGAGTAGGGGGGGGGAGAAGCTTTGAGACCTTTTCCCCGACCGTGTGCGTGCGTTGCGCGCGATTGTGTGTTACACCCCGTCCGGGTGGGGAATGCTCGTGTGTATGTGTGTGTATCTGTGTGTACTTCTTTCCCGCATGTGCCTTCGTGGTTTCCCCCCCTCCCCCTCAATCCCTCGGGCTCCGTTCCCCCTCCTCTCCGGGACAGGCGGAGACGCAGGAGGCGGCTCAGGTCACCGCTGCGGCTGCGCAGGCAGCGAAGCAGCGAATGGCGGCGGCGAACCAGCGGGCGGCGGTGGTGCGAGCGGCGGATCCGTCGGCGGCCGCAATCAGCGTCACCGCGGCGGCAGCGTCAGGTGGTACGGCGGGTACGGATGCTGCCCGCGGGGAGTCCCCCCGAAGCGGGTGAGTGTGTTCGGGACGTGTGTTTCTTCGTGCCACCTTTTCAAAGTCAGGACGACGGCACCCTTTCCCTCGGAAGCTGTGTGACGTGGCCCGGTCCCTGTGTTTCTTCCGCACTGCTTCCCGCTCCCTTCATCGTGTGGCGGACACCGCCGTCCGCCCTTCCGCACACTCCTGTCTTCTACCCGCAGGTCCGCCAAGGCCGACAGGCAGCCGCAGCCGGCTACGGCCCCTACGGTGGCTGCGGCCTCACCATCCCCTTCGAGGAAGAAGCTTGCTGTAGCAGCCCCCCCATCACCCGGTCAGTGAGTGTCTGAAAGCGCGTGCGTGCGCCAGCCCGTCGTGTCCGCGCGGGCTTAGGACAACAACAGACCCATGGGTCGCACATGAACCCTCTCGCGGCCGCCGCCGCTGGCGCGCTCTCCGAGGGCTGTGCAAATTACGGGCACGGAGGGCGGGGCGGCGGTTGGTGGTTGGGGTGAGGGGAGGTAGTGACGTTGTTGGGGCCGCTCTCAACGACTGGTTGATTGCTCCCCCTCTCTTTTCGCAACAGGCGATGCGAACGCGGCCACATCCGCCGCCGCAGTAGCAGCAGTAGCGGCTCGCGCTGACGGGCACCGGGCTCTGAGTCGCGGTCTGGCGGCGGAACGGCAACAGTTAGGGGAGCTCGTACAACTACAGCGGAGGGCCGCAGCAGCAGCGGAACTGGCGGACGCCAGGTGGGTGGCTTTTGAAGCCTGGTTTCGGAGCTTGGTTTCGGAGCGTTGAGAATGGACGCCAGGCCCGGCTGCGCGGACTTGATTAAACTCGCGCTCATGCAAATCAGCTTTTTCTTTTCTTTCTTTTCTTTCTCGTACCCGCCTGTACATAGGTTCGGATTAGGTCTCTGATCTCGTGATCTAGCAATGTCGTGCACAAGTACTGCTGTCGTACACGGGATGTCGTACTTCGTGCAGGGTGGTTGAGGCGGCGCTGGCGGCGGCTCCGGAGCATCTTCGTCTTCTGGGTCTCGCCTTCCGCGCCTACATCGTCGGGGATTTCCCTGAGGGGGTAGCAGCCCCTGCCGGCGGCGGGTTCCCGGGAGGGGCTGCTGGCGGCAAAGGCGGCGGCGGCGGCGGGGGCGGCGGCGGCGGCGGCTCCGCGCCCGCTCCCGCCGCCCCCGCCGCTGCGCTGGCTGCACGGCTGACCTCCCTCGGCTTTCGCGCCTATGTGGACCCCCTGACGCTGACGCAGGTGCTGCTCAGAATGGAGGGCGAGACATACTTGCAGCAGGGAAAAAATATGATATATGATAAGTAATATTATGTTGATCAATTAATAATTGATAATGTTAATTAATTAATATAAATAAATAGTAATAAATTTGATGATGATGATGATTGCGTTAATTCATTGATTAATCTTTCATGCATTATGTTTACAAATAATGTACTAATAACCACACACAAACACACACACACACATGTGTGCAGGTTGTCTTCGGAGCGTTGCCAGTGTACCGGGAAGGTTCCGTTTTGCGAATTACATTCGTCCATCAGTTCGTTAGTCAGCACCCCTTCCTTGTTGCCGCCTCGCCTGGCGCCCCTCTCACCCACCCAATCCCTCTGTGCGATGTGTCCTCCCCTCCTCCTCCCCCTCCCCCTTCCCCCTCCCCCTTCCCCCTTCTTTCTCCCCCTCCTCCCCCGTCCATCCATACCAACGCATACACACGCACAAAACACATCCTCAGGGCTCCCTTTCAACACTCCACGAGGTGCCCTCCGCCCCACTGATCGGGCGGGCGGCGGCGGTGGTGGTGCTGGCGGCGCCGGGGTTGCTGAGGAGGCCGCTGGCGTGGTGAGAAGCAGGGTTTCGTGTCCTCCCTTTCCCCCCTTTTAAACCCCCACCTCTTTTCCGTACATCCCCCCTCTTACGCTCCTTCCTTTTATCAATCCGCACCCACACACGTATGTCATGCAGTCAGGTGTTTTTTACCATTTACCGTTTACCGTTCGTCAGTTACCGTTTACTACGTTGACTATCTGTTACGGAATCCTATTTAGGCAACCCTTGATATTCAGGTATTTTTTCCACCTCGTGATCGAACTGTTGGTTCCATTATAGCCATACCTCTTCCCCCGGCCCTTCCCCCGACCCCAGTGGGGAGCTGTCTTCCGCGGCTCGTCACGGCTGCCCCGTTGTCGTACTGAGTCCGCCAGATCTCGCACTGGAGGATCTCATGGCTGGGGAGACACCCCCACTGGCGGGAGATTCCCCCGCACTGCAGCTTGATTTGGTAAGCGGGGGGTACGGGGCCGTTAAGACGGTTAGGGCAGTTAAGGATGTACGGGGAGCTTAAATGTTGCCGTACCTAATAAATGGTAATCGCCGTGGTTTGCGTGTAGGGTTTGTGTACAACTTCACGAAACCCACAAACCTGTTCACTGACAACCCTTATGTCCAAAACAGGCAATGGAGGCGGTGCGAGAAGCCTGGCCTTCACGTATTGCAATGGCCCCCGACGCGCCAGGGGCATCTGCCGCGGTCGCGGCACGCCTAGGGCTGCCGGATCCTAATTTGGCACTGCTGCCCCCCGAGGCCCTCCGACAGCTTTCCGTGACTCGGACAGGGGTAATGCCTGATTTGGCTTTCCTGAATGCGCCACTGCTGCCTCCGGGGCCTGGCGGTGGTGGTGGCCTGGCGGCGGCGGCGGGTTTGCCTGGGCTGCAGCACCTCAGGCTGAGTTTCGGAGCTGGCGGCGGCGGCGGTGGGGTGGTCGCCGCGGCGGGGCCGTTGGTGGAGATGCTGTGTGCCGTACTTAAGGGAAACAGCACGCTGACGGCGCTGACGCTACGAGGTATGAAACGATGGGAAAGGTGGGGGGAAACGGTGTACGGCGTACGGCAGGGGGGATGAAAACACGATATGTCTACGACATGTGCATTTAATACGTTTCGTTTTTTCCCCCAGGAGAGCCCTTCCGCAGTAGCCAATCCCAGATAAATCCGATATCCGGCATATAATTGAAAAAAGCCGAAATGCAACTGAAATGCAACCGAAATAACCGAACTAACCACCGCAGGCTGTCCTGCCGCCGCTGCACGGACCGTCACGGAGGCCGCGCTGGCCAACCCCCTGTGCCGCATCTCCACCATCACCGTCTCGTGCCGGGTCCCGGTAGCGCAAGTGGCGGGGCGACTAGGGCCTTATGCACAACAGCAAGTCATTGACCTGGGGTTGCCGGGCGGCGGACACGCTGGCGGCGGCGGCACCGCCGCCAGGGCGACGGAGGAGCTGCCGTTCACGGACGAGGACGCGGAGGTGGTGGCAGCGGCGCTGCGCGCGCGCGCGGGCGCCGCGGCGGCGGCGGCGGCAGCAAGCGAGCCGCTGCCGCTACCTCCGCCGCCGCTCTTATCACTGTCGTTGCCGCAGTCATGCAACCTGCGTTTGGGTTCCGGAGCTGTGGCAGCGCTGGCAGCGGCGCTGGCGGCGCTCCTTCCGGGGCTGGAGTCTGTGAACGGAGTGGTGTTGCAGGTGCGAAAAAGGGACCGTGTTTGCTGTGTCTGTGTTTCGTGTCACCGGTGCCGTACTCTGATATGTCACATTACGGTTATTCCGTTATTCCGGTTGCACCGCCCGAGTTCGGCAGTTGGCAACTCTCACACTGCGCTGCGGGCGCACGGTGTGCACCGGCGTTCCCCTCACCTCCCCCTGTCCGGTCCTACTGCTAGCGTTTTGGATTCTGATTGGATCCTAATCTGGATCCTGATATGCGGAGCCCCGCAGGCAGCTATCGCCGCCGTACGGTCGTCTCCGTCGTTATCGCCATCGTCGAAGACCGCAACGGCGACGGCGGCGGCGGCGGCGGGGGCAGGGGGAGACGGCAGTACGGGTGCTGGCGGCGGCGGCGGCGGGGTTTTGGATCTGAGCGGCTCCCGCTGCGGTCCTGTGCCGGTGGCCGTACTGGCGGAGCAGCTCCAGGTGGGGGTAAACAGGGAAGGGGGAGGGGGAGGGGGAGGGGGGAGGGACTTCAAGGCTTTAAGAAATCAAGAATGATTTGGACAGAGTGGGCGCCGCCGACACCCCATGTGTGATGGCTGGTGGCCTTGAGTGGCTGGGGTGAATGACGTATATGAGTGGCCGGATGTACGAATGTACGATACCCATAGTACAGTTGTACGGACGGCAGGTACGGCATCTTATGATGGATGCGGATAGTGGGGGCAAAACACGTTACCCCCTTTTTCAGGCTTTCCGTACTTAGCGCTGCTGGGAATTCCGTTCCTTGTGATCATGGTCGTTGTATCCGTTATTCCGATGTTGTCGTACGTTGTTATCCTGTCCCGCAGTCCGCTCTGGCCGCGCTGCCCGCACTGAACCTGACCGGCTGCGAAGTGGGCCCTACGGGGGCGGCCATTCTAGCGGAGGCGGCGGAGGCGGCGACGAAAAAGCATGGAAGTGGGAGTGGAGGTGGGGGCGGCGGCATGACCTGCCTCCAGACCGCATGCCTGGCGGATAACGGGCTGGGGCCTGAGGTGCGTCGGCTGCGGTGATTGAGACGGTTGAGACGGTTGAGGCGGTTATGGTGTCGGGGAAAGATTAACTTACGATCACAAATATCTTTATTTAATACAGTAATTTGAAAACTTCTCCGCTTACGCACCACTCGGTGTTATTGAAGTCAAAAAGACGGATGGAGCTGAAATCTCCGGAAGGCCAGGGGGGTGAAGGCCAGGGGGGTGAAGGCCAGGGGGGTGATTAGGTAAGAGATAGAGATAAGGGCCCGGGGGGAAGAGGCTCCGAAACCAGACTCGTCGTAGGCGACCTTAGTTGGACGAACGATGGAGTACAAACGTTTGGGTTGTACGGCATGTTGAACGGCTCATGGGGTCGCAATACGTACACGGATAGACAGACGGACGGACGGACGGAAACGCAGACGGACGGACATGAATCACCTGTATGGACTCTTACCCCTCGTTGCTCAGTTCACGAAAACGCACGCAACGCATACACATACACATACACATACACGCGTTCATTTCCCCCTCCTCCCCCCTCCCCCCGATTCTCCCCAGGGTATTGACAAGCTGTTAGCAGCCATGACTGCGCGCGCGGATTCCCGCCACGGCTCCAGGGGCGGCAGCGGCCAGGCGGGCACCGGGACCCCTGGGGCCTCCACGTCGTTGTCTTCCGGTGGCAGTAGCGGCAGCTGTTGCGCCATCCTTGATGTGTCCCTGAACCACCTGGGGGATGTCGGGTGCAAGGTGCGGGAATAAAAGTAAAATATCGGTAATTTTGATTTATAAATAATCCTAATATAATTCAATCGCAGTGACCTGTGCGCGCTGTGACCACCATCCTGTCCACTTTTCTTTTCCCTCTGTCCCGTTTTGGAATCCCTGATTTCGTTTGCCATTGCCTGCACGTCTGTCTGTCTGTCTGTCTGTACACGTGCCTAAACAGGCTCTGTCCCGGCGGTTGCCCGCCCTGGGTCTGTCGCTGCGGGTGTTGGCCCTGTCCCACAACGGCATCGGGACTGAGGGGGCTCGGGCGCTGGGCCCGGCACTGGGCGCCTGCGGGGGTCTGAAGGTGAGGAATGAAGGGGTGGGGGAGAGAGGGAGGGCGGAAGGGAGGGGGAGGGGAAAAGGGAGGGAGGCGGGAAGAGGGGCGGGGGCCCAGGGTGGGGAAGGGGTTAGCGAGGCGGGGAAGGGAGGGGGGTTAGTCGTGAAGGTTCACCTCGCTTGCCGATCAACCCCTTCGCCATGTGCTAGGCTTGTTTACGAGAACCTTTTCATTTCGACGATTAGCCCCTCCCTGGTGTGATGCTGTGCAGCAACAACACGCTACCTTCGACTCGTCTGATTGGCTGTGGTGTTTTATCCTAACCTTCCCCCCCCTTCCCCCCCACTTCCCCCCCTCCCCATACCCCAACCCCCCGGCTCCAGGAGCTGATACTAGCTGGCAACCAGTTCGGGGACCAGGCAGTCAGGGAGCTCCAGGGATCCCTCCCCCGGTTGCGGGACCTCAGGGTGGGATGGGAAGGCCGCCCGCCAAAACCGAATGCGGGCGAGTTCGTGTCTGTTTGTGTGTGTGTGTGTGTGTGTGTGTGTGTGTGTGTGTGACTTCCCGGGCGTTTATGTGTATGTGCATCTGCGATACAGGGAGGAGGAGATTGTGGGGCCGCCAGTTTACAGATGTGTCAATCACTGCTCTGCACGAACCAGTACGGTGCGGCACTCGGTACGGCGATGGTATAAATAGCCGTACGATATTGTGCGACACTTGTATATTTTTTCAGCCGCAACTTCCTTAAGTACTGCATTTCACGGCCACGCCGTGTGTCACTCTGTACCATACACGCACATACACACATACACATACATGTAATGGGGTAATCTTGATTCACTCGTACGGCTTCGCTCCCCACGTCACCGCTACTTTTTGCCAGGTGCTACAGCTGCAGGACAACCCCCGGATCAGTTCCGACGGCGTGGCGGCGCTGGCGGCGGCGTTAGCGGAGATGCCTTCCCTGGAGGAGCTGGACCTGTCACGCTGTTACGCGGGAGACGAGGGGGTCCGCCACCTGTCCAAGGTTGTGGGGGGCTGGGGAGATGTTTTTTGGGGGGGAAGGGCGTGGCTGCACGTAAAACACACAGGGAATGACACGCTCTATTCCCGTCCTGTCCTGGGTCCTGGAACTAAACCCCCAAATTACCTCCACCCATCCCCCTCAACCCCCCCTCAAACCCCCCTCAAACCCCCCCTCCATGTGACGTCAGTCTTTGGCGACGCATCCCGCGTTGACCACACTCGGATTGGAGGGCTGCAAAATCCGTGCAGACGGTGCCGTACATCTCGCTGCCGCACTGGGGCCCGCGCCGGCAGCGGGAGCCGGCCGGGATGCCGCTGCCGCGGCAGCAACACCGCCGTCGCGGCTGATCCGTCTCGTGCTGGCTCGTAACCAGCTGGGCGATCGGGGGGTGGCGGCGCTGGCGGCGGCGTTGGGCCGCAACAGCTCCTTGGCTTCCCTGGACCTACGCAGCAACGGTGTGGGGCTGGCG
Source organism: Volvox reticuliferus (assembly GCA_019650235.1). Lineage (NCBI taxonomy): Eukaryota > Viridiplantae > Chlorophyta > Chlorophyceae > Chlamydomonadales > Volvocaceae > Volvox > Volvox reticuliferus. The sequence continues at coordinate 501,122 of BNCP01000011.1, read as the reverse complement.
GGCTGCCGCAGCCTGGGTGCTGCGCTGCGGGAGCGTAACACCACCGTACGGCAATTGGCGATGATGGGAAACGAAATGGAGGATGAGGCGCTGCAGGTTCGTGTGGGGTGGGCGACAGACCTCATACACACCTCATACATCTATCTCCCTATATGTACGACATATGGATAGTTTCGTAACTCAGGGTTTAAAACGGGTTAACTAGGGTTTTTACTTCCGATTCGTACAACTTCGTGGCTCCGTTGGTGAGCACCTCTCTTTTCCGCTGCCGGTATGTGTGGGACCGTAGGCGCTGGAGGACCTGGCGGCAGCCCGGCGCAGCACCCCCTTGAGGCCATCTTCCACCGGCTCCCCGGCCGCCACCACCGCTGAGGCAGCCGCCCCACGTCGGGATGGGGTCTCGTCCTCCGGAGCCCCGTCGCGGAGCCGAACGGCGCAGCCTGCTACAGCCGCACAGAACGCAAGGTCGGCAGAAAGACGTACTTCGCACGTTGCGGTTGCGGTCGAGTCGTTGCCATCTGCCGCCGCGGCGGTTGCTACAGCCGCAGCGTCATCTGCAGGGGGGTTATCCGCACGCGCCGCAGGGGCGACCTTTTCCTCTGCTGCTGCGGGGTCCGGCAGTAGCCGGCAGCAGCAGCAGCAGCAGCTGCTACAGCAGCAGCACCCCTCAGCGTCCGACTTGTTGGCGGCAGCAGGAGCGCCTCAGTCAAGAGCTGGGCGTTCGAACACGAGTGCGGCCGGAAGTAGAGACGCCGGCGCCTCAGCAGTAGCAGCAGTAGCGGCCGTAGCGGCAACAAGGGCTAGGGGTGGCGGCCATTATGATGGTGGTGGTAGTGGTGGTGGTGGTGGTGGTGTGCTGGGAGGGGTGGAGGAGGAAGAGGATTTAGAGGTGCTGTTGAATCGATACAGGACAGCTACGAATCGTACTTTGGGGGATGATGCGGGGGAGATGGCGACAGGAAGGGCGCCCGCGGGGAGATCCCGGGACTCCCCTCCTGCGGGCCTTATGCTGGATCTGGGTTACACGGGAATGCAAGACTACTGATATGTGACTGAGGACTGATGAGATCACGAACACGATCTAGAGATTAGCGAGAACGGGCCTGTCGTACATTTTTTGGTGGTTTCGGAGTGGAGAGTTGTAGTGTAGGAAGTTTTGCTTGCTTCGCTGATGTGTTGTAGATGTAGGCCCCATGGGACATATAACACAAATGACGACAAAAGATCCAACCGTTACCGGGGACTCGCTCCGTGATTAATCAGAACGGATTGACGACCTGCACATGCTTAGACCTGCACATGCTTAGACCTGCACATGTGAGCATTGCATCCATCAGCCGCCGCCCACTAGATCTGAGCAGCTGGCAGTTTTGTTGACCCAACCACCCCGCCCGTCTAACTGCCGTCCAAACACGCGTCCGAGTCATGACGTGATAGTAATAATGTTAAGAAGGGTGTCTAGTACTGTGTGTAATGTGTGTGTGTAATGTGTGTGTGTATGTAATCCGTACGATGTAGTCCTCGCATATATACATATATATGTATATGTATATATATATACACTAGACGATACATCCGACTTTCGTTATGCCGAGAGTGTTATGTTTCTCGCTGATCTGTACCGGTGAACGCTTTCTTGTAGGCCGCCGACCCTCGAGGCCTCACACGCCCCCGAGCTGTGTCATCTATCGGGGTCATGGACACCCCCCCCACTTTTCGGGACTCGCGAAGCGGGGAAAACACACCGGAGCTGCAGCCGTCAGATCGAGCTCAGCTCAGCTCAGCTGAATGGACACTACTCCAGGGGCATTGTAACTTGGAGATATGATGAAGTGGCGCGTTTATGTTTATGGCGCGACACAGGAGGACATGATTCAAGCGAAGGCAGCACCCAACCCACTCAGTTCACGGCTTACAGTGTTCCGTGGCAGGATCATGTCTTGATCACAGGCAACAGTAAGTGCCGATTGCGTATTAACACGGATCTTAAAGGCCTGAGCTGCAACTGGCGCCAGCATAGCTAGCATGCATTTGCGTATGCTACATTAACCACTTGGTGAACATCCACTAATAATGCGATCTCCCGTTGTGAGGTTATGCAGAGCTTCCATGATGGATGTGGACAGCAACCGTTACGGCTTCTCCGCCGTCTCTACCTTGCTTGCCATCCCTGCTCCCGCCCCGAAACCAACCTCCAAGCCTTCAATCAACCCCACCTTGGGAGCAGAGATGTGAAATAGGTACCGTACAGAAATGCCTTCATCCATCACAAATGCGGTACCAGACCCACCCCGTACAGTATTATATAATGTTATAATATCATCAGTTCCGCCATATGCCCCATTTTTGTGATTTGTACGGAATTCATGAAATCATACGTACATCAATCGGCGGCACAGAACTGTTCAAATAATGCAGACAGACAGACAGACAGACAGACAGACAGACAGACAGACAGACAGCCCCACACGCAGAGGCGGAACCCGCATAGCCTGCCTGGAACCCGAACATTGGGCTTTGCATGTGTCACGAGCTAGTACCTGATTGTACCCTGCAGGGAGCAAGTGGGACGGGTGGGGGCGGGACAAGTGGGACAGATTGGATACCGTCATGCTTGCGTGCTTGCGTGCCCCTACCTGCTGTTCGGCAATACGGTGCTGCTGCTGCTGCCCGGTCGTCAGCAGACAGACATAAGCCCCTCGCCCCATGTATAACGATTATTGCATCTACCAACTTTTAAAGGTTTGTTGCTGTTTACTGCATTTTCGCGAAGACGGTCAATACGGTGGAAGTGCGGGAAACTGGATGGGGCAGCAGGCAGTACCCAGGCAGTACCCAGGCAGTACCCAGACCCGCACAACACCGTACCGTGTACTTAAGGGCTAGGAGCGAAGGAGGGCGGGGAAAGCGGTACTTCAAGGAAGATCGAAAATCATGTTATATATAATATTATATATATTATATGCACTCATTACTATTCACACAGCTTATGAGGCACGGCCTGCGACGACAGTTACCGATAGATCAATAGGCAGCAGAGCAGGTGACCGCCGTGCAAACTTGCTACATATATACGTACATACGTACATACGTACATACGTACAGCTGTTCATCCCTCTGGCATTCACCTGCTGCTGCGCCGGCAGCCACCTGGCTGCTGCCGGTAGGTGTTATGCTACAGCCAGTTCCATGTGTGGTCCGTACGCAGAAGCACAACGCCACGCGGCCCCACGAGAGATGCGACCACCGAAGGAGCTCCTCTTGCTCCTTGGCAACGCAGCTCGATCAGGTTATGGCCGATTCGTAACCCGGACACCGGCAGCACGGATTGGCTTGGGAAAGTTGCTGTCGAGCCAACTTCCTGGCCGTTCAAAAAGACGATGGCCAGGTCATCCGCAATCAGCGTCAAGGTACCGGTGGTGGTTGTATTGGTGACGTCACCAGCAGCGACGGCATTTGCTTGCTGCTGCTGCTGCTGCCCCACCACCACCACCACCAGCAGCTGCTCGGGTCGGATCCAGAACGTGCGATAGAAGGTGGTGGACTGCCAGGAGGACCAGATGTACTGGTTGCCGTACTGCACGAAGGCAGTGGGCACCGAGGAAACCCACTTAGCCTCCGTGTCAGCTAGGAGGCCCCGCTCTGGCAGTTGCGGATGGCCCGCGTATGTGCTCACACCTGCATGCAGGTAAACATATTGACAGCACATGTGTATGTACACGCACACATGTACACATGTACACATGTAATTTGTCACGCCAGATTACCGCCCCGCATACATATTGAATGTAAAACACGTACCCTGGGTACATGTAAGTTTCTTTAATCCCAAACTTATACCGCATTTTGTTTGGTAGGGACATCCGATCGCCGACGTATGTACAGGCAAGCTAGAAAGATCCATCTTAATTATCGTTGCTTGATGAGCATGCATCGTATGTATGTACGAATAACATTATTTTAAATACCACATACGGCTTCATCTCGGCTTCATCCATGCAGGCCATAAATAACGAGCGACACCCACCATTCCTGTGACAGGTATATACATTTAACACACATCATATATATATATATATATATATATATATATATATATAGAGAGAGAGAGAGAGAGAGAGAGATACATATACACATTTATTGATTGATGCACGCTCTTTCCTTAATGCGAATTTAATCAAATCACATACCGTTACGAGTGCCCATCACCCGGTCATCGTCTTGTCGTACATAAAGAACCTCCACCGGCGCAAGGGCCGGCCTGAGCAGGCAGGTTTGGCTTCTCGCAATGTAGTCCCAATGAACGCATTTAGTCTCGGTAAAGCAGGCGCGACAGCAAGAACCCTCGTCGGCCTCGGTACGGGTTGACAGGACAATCGAATCATTGCCGTACCCGGCACCGTACTGAATAAGGGAACAATCTGCATGCATGGAGCCAGCCGAAAGTGACGACGACCCGCCAAGTGGTGGCAGATTGGGTGGATGCGTTGCATGAATCGATGGTGGGAATGGACGAAGCAAAGAAATGCTACACACGCTCATAAAAAGCTTCCGATGTCGTACCTAGCTAGCTGATAATAATCCTAGCTGGTTTAGATAGCGTTCTTCATTCTACTAATTCATGGGGCTATGGTTTAAGAGGCTATGAGGTATTAGATAGATAGATAGGTAGATAGGTAGGTAGATAGACAGACAGACATACAGATAGATAGATCGGTAGATAGATCGGTAAACAGATAGATAGATAAATAGATAGGTAGATAGATAGATAGATAGATAGATAGGTAGATAGATAGTCATATCGAAGGATTCAGTTCACACGTACCTATAATTGCTGAAGATATGACATCATCATCGAGGCTTAGGACAGAGCCGCTGCTGCTAACACCCCCCTGCCAATACCGAGAGCTCATCCAGCTCCAGCCTAGGTAGGTTGTGCGCACCATTCCCGCAGGGGACGCGTGCACTTCCAGTTCTGCCACCTGCAGCCGGCCGCCTCGTGCCGCTTGCACCGTGACGTAGCGCCCCACCACGGGGGGCTCTAGCTCAACGGTGATTACCGCGCCTGTGGAGATGGTCCCAGTTGTCCTGAGCGCCAGCTGGTTTAGCGATATTTGAGACACCGTGAGGGCGTTGCTCACAAGAGCGCCGCCAATCCGGAACTCTAGACCTCCCCGCAGGGTACCACAGCAGTCACGCCGGTTGTAGAACACAATGCGGCGGACTGAGAAGAGGCTACCCAGGTCAATGGAGAGCCAAGCCGCAGTATCTGAGTCAGCGCTGCGGAAGATGTCGACCGATGTGGCGCTGATCACACCATCTGCAGCTCGCTGTGGTCCAAAACTTCTGATGTTGTTGCCCCAAATAGAGGAAGAAAATGTGACTTTGCTCAAAGCGGCATTAAAAAGTAATGGCGGTGGTACTGAAGATGGTGGCGGATAAAGGTTTGGTTCTGAACCGCTGGTAAAGGGCGGTGAGAACCATACGGGCAGCGGAAAGAGGGGCTCATCAAAAATAGGTTTAGGAGGGCTTGGAGGATCAGGTGATGAGGGTGGCTGAGGGCTTGGAGGATCAGGTGATGAGGACGGCTGAAGGCTGGGAGGATGAGGTGAGGGCGGCTTAGGGCTGGGCGGATCAGGTGAGGGTGGCTGAGGGCTGGGCGGCTCAGATGAGGAAGGGGGCGGGCTCGGAGGATCAGGTGATGAGGGTGGCTGAGGGCTGGGAGGATGAGGTGAGGGTGGCTGAGGGCTGGGAGGATCAGGTGAAGGCGGCTGAGGGCTGGGCGGATGAGGTGAGGGTGGCTGAGGGCTCGGAGGATCAGGTGATGAGGGTGGCTGAGGGCTGGGAGGATCAGGTGGTGAGGGCGGCTGAGGGCTCGGAGGATCAGGTGGTGAGGGCGGCTGAGGGCTGGGCGGATCAGGTGATGAGGGTGGCTGAGGGCTTTGAGGATGAGGTGAGGGTGGCTGAGGGCTGGGCGGCTGAGGTGAGGGTGGCTGAGGGCTGGGCGGATCAGGTGAGGGCGGGTGAGGGCTCGGAGGATCAGGTGATGAGGGTGGCTGAGGGCTGGGAGGATGAGGTGAGGGTGGCTGAGGGCTGGGAGGATCAGGTGAGGGCGGCTGAGGGCTGGGCGGATCAGGTGATGAGGGTGGCTGAGGGCTCGGAGGATCAGGTGATGAGGGTGGCTGAGGGCTGGGCGGATCAGGTGATGAGGGTGGCTGAGGGCTCGGAGGATGAGGTGACGGTGGCTGAGGGCTGGGAGGATGAGGTGAGAGTGGCTGAGGGCTGGGAGGATCAGATGAGGGTGGCTGAGGGCTGGGATGATCAGGTGAGGGTGGCTGAGGGCTCGGAGGATCAGGTGAGGGCGGCTGAGGGCTGGGCGGCTGAGGTGAGGGCGGCTGAGGGCTGGGCGGCTGAGGTGAGGGTGGCTGAGGGCTGGGAGGATGTTGTGAGGGCGGCTGAGGGCTGGGAGGATCAGGTGATGAGGGTGGCTGAGGGCTTGGAGGATCAGGTGAGGACGGCTGAGAGGTGGGAGGATCAGGTGAGGGCGGCTGAGGGCTGGGCGGCTCAGATGAGGAAGGGGGCGGGCTCGGAGGATCAGGTGATGAGGGTGGCTGAGGGCTGGGAGGATGAGGTGAGGGTGGCTGAGGGCTGGGAGGATCAGGTGAAGGCGGCTGAGGGCTGGGCGGATGAGGTGAGGGTGGCTGAGGGCTCGGAGGATCAGGTGATGAGGGTGGCTGAGGGCTGGGAGGATCAGGTGGTGAGGGTGGCTGAGGGCTCGGAGGATCAGGTGAGGGCGGCTGAGGGCTGGGCGGCTGAGGTGAGGGCGGCTGAGGGCTGGGCGGCTGAGGTGAGGGTGGCTGAGGGCTGGGAGGATGAGGTGAGGGCGGCTGAGGGCTGGGAGGATCAGATGAGGGTGGCTGAGGGATGGGAGGATCAGGTGAGGACGGCTGAGAGGTGGGAGGATCAGGTGGTGAGGGCGGCTGAGGGCTGGGAGGATCAGATGAGGGTGGCTGAGGGCTGGGATGATCAGGTGAGGATGGCTGAGAGGTGGGAGGATCAGGTGGTGAGGGCGGCTGAGGGCTGGGCGGATGAGGTGAGGGCGGCTGAGGGCTGGGCGGCTCAGGTAAGGGCGGGTGAGGGCTTGGAGGATCAGGTGATGAGGGTGGCTGAGGGCTGGGAGGATGAGGTGAGGGTGGCTGAGGGCTGGGAGGATGAGGTGAGGGCGGCTGAGGGCTTGGAGGATCAGGTGAGGGTGGCTGAGGGCTCGGAGGATCAGGTGATGAGGGTGGCTGAGGGCTGGGCGGATCAGGTGATGAGGGTGGCTGAGGGCTTTGAGGATGAGGTGAGGGTGGCTGAGGGCTGGGCGGCTGAGGTGAGGGTGGCTGAGGGCTGGGCGGATCAGGTGAGGGCGGGTGAGGGCTCGGAGGATCAGGTGATGAGGGTGGCTGAGGGCTGGGAGGATGAGGTGAGGGTGGCTGAGGGCTGGGAGGATCAGGTGAGGGCGGCTGAGGGCTGGGCGGATCAGGTGATGAGGGTGGCATAGGGCTCGGAGGATCAGGTGATGAGGGTGGCTGAGGGCTGGGCGGATCAGGTGATGAGGGTGGCTGAGGGCTCGGAGGATGAGGTGACGGTGGCTGAGGGCTGGGAGGATGAGGTGAGAGTGGCTGAGGGCTGGGAGGATCAGATGAGGGTGGCTGAGGGCTGGGATGATCAGGTGAGGGTGGCTGAGGGCTCGGAGGATCAGGTGAGGGCGGCTGAGGGCTGGGCGGCTGAGGTGAGGGCGGCTGAGGGCTGGGCGGCTGAGGTGAGGGTGGCTGAGGGCTGGGAGGATGAGGTGAGGGCGGCTGAGGGCTGGGAGGATCAGATGAGGGTGGCTGAGGGATGGGAGGATCAGGTGAGGACGGCTGAGAGGTGGGAGGATCAGGTGGTGAGGGCGGCTGAGGGCTGGGAGGATCAGATGAGGGTGGCTGAGGGCTGGGATGATCAGGTGAGGATGGCTGAGAGGTGGGAGGATCAGGTGGTGAGGGCGGCTGAGGGCTGGGCGGATGAGGTGAGGGCGGCTGAGGGCTGGGCGGCTCAGGTAAGGGCGGGTGAGGGCTTGGAGGATCAGGTGATGAGGGTGGCTGAGGGCTGGGAGGATGAGGTGAGGGTGGCTGAGGGCTGGGAGGATGAGGTGAGGGCGGCTGAGGGCTTGGAGGATCAGGTGAGGGTGGCTGAGGGCTCGGAGGATCAGGTGATGAGGGTGGCTGAGGGCTGGGCGGATCAGGTGATGAGGGTGGCTGAGGGCTCGGAGGATCAGGTGACGGTGGCTGAGGGCTCGGAGGATCAGGTGAGAGTGGCTGAGGGCTGGGAGGATCAGGTGAGGGCGGCTGAGGGCTGGGCGGATCAGGTGATGAGGGTGGCTGAGGGCTTGGAGGATGAGGTGAGGGTGGCTGAGGGCTGGGCGGCTGAGGTGAGGGTGGCTGAGGGCTCGGAGGATCAGGTGAGGGTGGCTGAGGGCTTGGAGGATCAGGTGAGGGTGGCTGAGGGCTTGGAGGATCAGGTGAGGGCGGCTGAGGGCTGGGCGGTGGGGGAGGATTGGGTGGTGGGGGTGGGGGTAGGGGTATTTTGACGTCTCCCCAGACCCATGTCTCATCAGTGCGGAACATCACAGTGCCGTTGAGGGAAAAGAGAGTTCCGGCCATATACGCGGAGCGCTCATTATTTAAGACCCGAATGGTAATGATGTGATTTCCGGGTACGAACGATATCTTATACATTCTAATGAGCGGTGCCGTGGCCCTGATCAACGCGGATGGTACAATCTTTCCATTTAAAAAGAGAAAGCTGTCGTCATCGGCGCATATGTAGAATGTAGCATTTGATATCGCGGTCGGCGTGTAAAATGATTTGTAAAAGTACGTGAAAGTCATGCTACTCTGAGGACTATTAGCTGCGGTGCCTGTTGACCAGATGATGATGGCGTCCGGGTCGATAGAGAAGTTCAATCTCTGCTGCTGATTGAAGTAGGTATGGACGCCTGCATATCAAGTCATTAATTAGTGTACACGGATAGGTAGATAGCTGCATACGAAACAAGGAATTTTCTATCTATCTATCTATCTATCTATCTATCTATCTCTCTCTCTCTCTCTCTCTCTCTCTCTCTTATTTATCGATCTATCGATCTATCTATTATCTATCTACCTATCTATCTATTTTTCTTACGATCTATTAAAAGCGTAGATAGAGAAATGCTCTGCTGCACCGTGTGGCATGTGCAATAACATGTAGCTAATATATGTATATATTACATACGCACACACACACATATAATACTGAACATGTGCTCAAGAAGAATAATGTATATAGAAATAATCATATCCCACGCACCCATGAATGAATTTGCTGACGTACGACATCGATGTTCTTCCTAACTTGGCTTAACTAACGAACTATCAGCCCCGCTTATATCATATATATAACATATATCATATATATAACATATATCATATATATAACATATATCATATATATAACATATATCATATATATAACATGTATATGCACCCGCCTCCCCAACTCCGCATCTATCGATATAACTCCTCCTCCTCTCACTCATCTCACAGAAACTCACTCCTCTTCGCGCCCGCCACCCGGTCTACAGTCGGATAGAAGCCCGGTAGGAGCTGCCCCGGGCGAATGTAGTCCATTTGGTCAATCTTAAGGCGACACACGCCACTGCTAACCACATAATCCCAATACATGCATTCGCTGTTGTCGTAGCAGGCCTGGCAACATGCCGCCTCATTGGGCAGAGTATAGTTGGTCAGGATGGCTGAGTCATTGCCGTACATAGCACCGTACACCAGCTGCAGGGTGCATACTACCAGCGAGCATGTGGATGGATGGATGGATGGGGGGGGCAGCGGCGGAAGGGAATACCGCACGACGGGTGGGTTGGAACGAACGACGGTGCGTGGCAGGTGCCGTGCGTGCGTGCACAGCATGCATGCATGCATGCATCACAGTAACTCATTTCGGCATCGATCACATCTTTATATTTATGCATGTGTGTGTGTGTCTCTCTCTCTCTCTCTCTCTCTATCTAATATATATATGTATATATATATGAAGTGGAAGTTCGAAATACAGCACACCGACAGCCTGCTGCGGTGGGACCTGACATGATGACCTAGCTATCTAGCTAGCCTATCTATATATATCTAGATGTAGTATCTAACTGATAAGGACCGACGATGATCGATTCTGAATAATACGCAGCACGCAACACGAGCTAACCTGCTGTCTGCTAATCGATCGATGGATGGCAGGGTACTAACAATAATTTGCTTCCAGACAGATAGATAGATAGATAGATAGATAGATAGATAGATAGATAGATAGATAGATAGATAGATAGATAAGCATCCATATTAAGCAGCATGGATGCATGGGCTGCTGCGCTGCTGCTGCTAGGGTAGTATTGAAATTCATCCATACGACCTGTACATCTACCAACCTGCAGATGCGCCGTACACCTCAATCTCTGCCACTCCCATGGTGAGGCCAGTAGTGCTGTTGTCTGTATTTCTGAGGACCAGGTACCTGCCCGTCTGGGGCGGAGTCAGCTCCGCGGTGACGACAGAGCTGGTGGCGCTCGCACTTTCTGGAATGTCGTAGATGACGCGACCCGTGAGCGAGTTTTTCGTGAGCCCCGATGAATTCACCATCGCACCACCAAGTCGGAATACGGCAGACGTCAAAAGCTCTCCACAACAATCCCTACGATTATACAAGATGATCCTGCTGATCGTCACTGCTTCGCCGAAATCCATGCAGATGAACGGCTTGAATGTTTCATTGGAGCTTGGTGCGCTGATGTAGGTGCTGTCGGAGCTGCCATTCATGGGAATGATACCGTCCACGACATTAACGGCCGAAAAACTGCTGGACAAAGGTGCGTGGCTTAAAAGAGCTATTGGGATGAGACGGATGTTGGAAAGGGGTGGGGGCGGCGGCGGGGATCTTGGTCTAGGAGGCGGCGTAGGTGGTGGTCGCGGCGGCGGTGGGCCTACAAATATGGGAGTACATGCATGCGTATATACACACACACGTTCGTTGATGAGGTTTATTCAACATCAGGCGCCACGAAGCAAGTCAGGGATTATATATGTCATAATTATTATAAGAAATGCTATTTTCGTTTATTTCGTCGTGCTTACTTAATAAAATGATGAATATAAAAACCTGTACGTAGGTGCCGTGCAGAAGTACGTACGCATCGATCACGTGCGTCATTTAACGCACGTTAACTTTGATAAAATACTTATAAAAACACACATATATATATATTATATGTAATCAACGTATATAATATTATATATAATCCGCACCCGCGGTTATTGGGTACACTACTCTGGAAAGGCCATCCTCCATAATGTTAGTTGCTAGGCTCCTTAGATCCAAAATAAAATCAAAAAAGGGACTTCGTCCAAGGCCGCATATGGGAGGATATATGTACACATATTATACGTACATGTATTATACATATTGCAAACGCTCGTCATCAATCAGCCGCGCCCCGCTGTTTTCTTGTTTGGGGTGTTACACTGTGGGCGACTCTTATATATTGTTTTCTCTCTTATATATTATATAATATGTTTTATAATCCTAACGATAGTATATATGTAATTATAAATGTATGTATGTACCACTTTTCCGCTGTGAACGCACACCTTGCGCATTGGCTCCGAAGTCCGCAATTCTGACCACCGCCGCTGCCATCATAAAACAATACACCGTCAGATACCCTGACGGCACCTGACGACGCCACCGCCGCCCCAAGGAGCTCCCCGGCCGGGCTGGGGATGGGGATGGGCTCTCACTGGTCATGATAGTGCGGGGCCTCCGGTATCGAAAGATGGTCGTGGCTTGCTTACTGCTTTTTTGAAGGTAGCGCTTGTGTGTGTATGTGTGTGTGTGTATGCCGTATCTCGGTGTTACTCTTGAATGAATGATGTAACTACGTATGTAGTCCAGCAAGCAGCACAGGGAGTCAGTAGCAGTAGCAGTAGCAGTAGCTAGGCAGCCACTTCAAAAGAACCCTGCTGCCTCGCTCGCGAAGTGGTTGGCAATAGCATCATGCATCATATCACATCCATCACGCCGTCAGTGCCGTGCGCCTCAATCGCCAGCAGGACACCAGACTGCTGAGCGATCAATGCATCATCATCATCATCATGTGTACGAGTATGTATTATTCGGGCACGCGGTAGCTGTGGTTGTCACTGCGTCAACTAATATGCATGGCTCGATCGACGGTGGGATTGACAAGATGTCAAGAATGAAGGACCTGTACGGCGGGTAATAGTAATATAATATATAAGCGCCCGCCGTCCCGTTGGTTAAGCATCATCAACAAGCAGCAGCACCAATCATAACTGATAAATCATAATAAGCATCTCTCCGAACATATATATATATATATATATATATATATATATATATATATATTATTTTTGGGGGGTGTTACACTGTGGGCGACTATATATGTATATGCATGTTATATACATATATATGTGTGTGTGTGTGTATCGAACGTTCGTGGTAAACATATCACGTACGTCACCAGTTCGAGATAGCGTCCTGGACGACGGAGGTTCTATGTTAAAAATAATGGCAACGGGCGGGGTCCCATCTATCTATCTATCTATCTATCTATCTATCTATCTATCTATCTATCTATCTATCTATCTATCTATCTATCTATCTATCTATCTATCGAACTACACACGTGCTGCCTTTATTTATTTCGCTGATCTATCTGCTGGGATGGATTACCCAAGTATCTGTATGTACGGATGATGAGGTGTGGACCTGAGGACTTTCACTGCGCCAGCAGCCACCACCTGCGTACATACCGGTTCAGCAGCCCACCACGCAGCACGCAGCGAGGGAGCGATCGAGGCAGGACGAGGACCGCAGCTGCTAGCTAACTAGCTAGCGCATTGTTGCCTGCTGTTGGCGGCGGCCTGCTGGCTCCGCGGCAACCCTGCATGCGTGCGCGATGACGGAATGATGACGTAGCTCGCTTACTTATTACTTGCTGAATGCTTGCTGGTTCGTTGTTGTCGAGATGGGTTGGTTATTAGTTGTTCGTTATTCCTCCTGCGCTGCTGTATGAAGGAACACTAAATAGCTGATGATAACTGATGACGACGAGGGAGGGAGGGAGGGAGGGAGATCGATCCCCTGTATGTATAAGATGTAAGATGGATTGTTATTTATTTTGTGCGTGGTGCCTGGCTGTATGCGCGTTCTGAAAGAAGTTGACGACTTACACAACAGCAGAATGCATGTACGTTATATACGTGTATGCCAATAATGATAAAGTCACCTTACTTGCTCTCCATGTATATATATATATATATATATATATACATATATATATATGTAGGTAGATGCATGCATGCAGAGTTATTCATGTGGTAATGCATGTAGATGTACATCGATATGCTAATAATAATTCAATCGATCGGTAATCAGTAATAAGCGATGCGAGCGATCGACTGACGATAGAGCCACGCACGCACATGCATACAGACGACGTGGCCATAATTATATATCTCCTGCCTATCTAATAATCCGGTACATGTAATATGTTACGATATATATTCATGTTATATAAATAGATCTTCAAGCAGCAGTTTCATCTCAGCATTGGCATTATTGTTAATTAGATTTTTTGCCCACAAGTAAAATAACAAGATAAAATCAAAATAATGCATATTATATTACATATGCTTGTATTATGACATGTTCTACGTACGAATCATTTCGGGTCCACTACTTACATATATGTGCCGTTTCATCAGCAGCAGGGACTCGCTTCCAATCAAAACTCCGTCGCGGCGTGCAAAAACATACAATCACAAAAGAGCGATTGTTATTGTGATTTCATGGATGCTGAGCAGAAATAACGCCCTCACGGCCCCGGCAAGGCCGAAGAAGCAAGCGGTTGTTTCGGATTACCGCGCTCCCGCCCCGAAACCACTCTTTGCCACAGGTGTACGTACGTTCGCGCCAAACGGGTACTAGTTTTGCAATTCTTTTAGCCCGCTATTAGCTAATATGGCGGAGGAAGTATTTATACATATAGGTCGGCGGTATTTATACATATGCTACTGGGCTTCTGCCTAGTATAACGAAACCATAGAGTTGAAACAATATTGAAACAATTATAAGGGGATTAAGGAGTGCTGGTGTGGGAACTTTTGATGCGCGGTGGATTTCTCACGCTTGACGCGAAGAGGAGCGGACAGCCCTGACATACATGATAGAAATGTGCCGATTATGTCGAACGAGGACGCGAGCTAGAGCGTACTGCTGAGCGCAGCGCGTTGTGCGCGCACACACATCGGGCGCGGCCGGTCCGGGCGATTCGGTTGAGCCCGGTCCGCGCGGCTGCCGTACCCGGTCAGAACGCACGCAATACTGAAGAAGTGTATGTATCCTGTTCTGGCACACACACACACACACACACACAACACACACACACACACACATGTAACATATACATATATGTAGGTAGGTCAATAGGTCTGTTCGATTCCTTCACCCCGCAGCCCAATGCAAGTCCCCTTCCGTACCTCGTTCATGCATGGCGATATATGCATGTAACTATGGATATATATGACCGACCAACCGATTGACCGACTGACTGACCGACCGACTGACTGACTGACCGACTGGTTAGAAACTTGTCCAGAGATGGTGAGGCGTGCAGCAGTTAATGTGAATGCCGAAAGCGCCTCACGAGATGCTGAGATAGATGGTGTACCTCGTATGCACCACATATATCATGTTAATGTGTGCCGTACAATGTATGTACGAGTATTACACTCTTTCCCCCTCTAGAGGGCACGTCCCCGGCACTGTTAATCGCCCCCTTCAGCACGCGTGCACTGTCACACAACCAAATGAGCGGTATAGGGCCCCTCATCGGCTCGCTGCCGTACGTATGCCCGATGTGGTGCCACCTACCCATGGTAACTAACGTGCGTGAGCTTTGGCGGAAATTTAATTATTCATGTTTCGTACGGAAATGATTGATTTGAGTTCAAAAACTAATGTATAATTAGCTTGAAGGCTTGTCTTAACATATATACCTGCTCTCTATGCGTGCGTGCCCATGGGTGGGGTGCCGTACATGCACTCCATGTGTTCCTGGAGTCTCCAGATGCCGTCGGGATACCTGCAGGTGCGGCGGTCCCCCCCTTACGGGCGACCTCCCCTCTTCCCAGCTCATGTCTACACTGCCCCTGTACTGCCCCTGTACTGCCGCTGTACTGCCCAGAATTCGCATTCGGCCTCCTGACTTCATTCATACCGCACCGGTGTTATGCCACCTTTGCCTCCTTCGCCTACGAGCTCACGCACCGCAAGCACACACCGCAGAGACAGCCTACAGTCAGGATGGCATCCGACAGCGGCAGGACGACAGACAGACAGACACGACAGCGATACTACCACAGCGCCTGGCAGTGCGGGCACTGACTCTTGCCGGCGCTCTTGAACCACTTGTAGAGGCAGGCGGGGTGGAAGCGCACGTTGCACGTGCGGCACACAAGGCGCGGCAGCTGACCGTTGACGGAAGAGATGACCGAGTAGCAAATCAGGCAGGCCTCCACGCCCTCGAACTCGCTGTCCACGTTCCGCCTCCACAGCAAGATGGCGTCCGCAACGGAGCTGTTCTGGTGGCGCAGAAAGGTGGCGATGGAGAGGAGCCACTTGCGCAGCCGGGTCTCGTTGACACCGACCTGCGGTGCATTAACATCACCATCACCATCATTATAAGTCACTATAATCATAAACCATTATAAATTATTTTACTCATAAATCATTATAAACCACTACAAATCATTATAAATCATGGGAAAACTTGTGATATCAACGGATACGGTGGTAGGGCTGGGACGGTAATGGGGGGGTTCAGGGGGGCCGAAGGACGAAAAAAATAGTTACATTTGCAACGAAACATGTTGGTTGGTTGGTTGGTTGGTTGGTGTGAAGGGATAAATCGACCCGGGAGGTCAGCCCCGGCAAACACTACATACGACATACGACATACGACAGGCGCCCAACACACGAAAGTGATGGGACGATGATTGCATTTCAGGTCCGTACCTGCCATTCACCATTCGGGCCTTACCCTTTCGTACATTTCCCCCTCACGCCCTTGCCGTGGGCGTTGCTAACAACCTTGCAATATAACCCTGTTGAATGGTTTTGTCGTACCCATTCGACACGCTGGGACACACACAGAGAGCAGCCAGGAATAACGCCATGCCGCACCTTTCTGCGGCACTCAACCTCCGGCGCCCGCAGCGGCATACACGCAGGAAGCTTGATCAACAGCTCCAAAGCAGCGCCGTCTTCCACCTCCATGGTCGCCACAACCTCTCGTGTGGCGGCTGAGGCGCGCACAGCGAAACGGCCTTCGCGCGCTTCGCGGTGTTTCAGACCCTGTGCGGTCGGGAGCAGTGAGGAGGCCGAACGGAGGATGTGCACAATCCAGCGCGGGAGGGGGACAGCGGGAAGCCACCGGGCAGCGAGTTCTTTGACTTCTACATCCTAAACCCTAAACCCTAAACCCTAAACCCTAAACCCTAAAAACCGCAGTGAAGCGCAATGCGGCCTCAGCCCGGTCACTGCGATCAATCAGAGGCGCGCGCGCACACACACACACACACACAGAGAAAGAAAGAAAGAAAGACAGAAAGACAGAAAGAAAGAAAGAAAGAAAGAATGAATGAATGAGAGAAAGAGAGAAGATACCTGCACCGATGCGATCTCCGCCGCCAGTAAAGCCGGGCCCTCCACTACTGCCGTGTACGACTCCACCAAGGACGCCAATCCCCTCTCCCGCAGGTCGCCGAACCAGCCACGCGCCGTCGCCGGCAGGGCCCGCAGTGCGGCGCGGTATATCGAACGACACGTCGCCCGCACCGCGTGCGGTCCCGAGGGCAGCCCGATTTCCCTGAGCGCCTCCGAAAGCCGCCAGCGCTCCACATCGTCCGCTGACACCATGGTCGCAGTGCTGGCACCGCCGCCGCCGCCGCCGCCACCACGGCTGGCCGCATGCCTGTGAGGTCGATGCCTCTCCCCTTGTGGCTGATGCTCTTTCAGTCCCAGCTCCGGAACCAGCCAATCCAGCAGGCCGTACACAAGGGACTCCACCTCCCTAAGCACCTGGCGCAGCACCGCCAGGCCGCGGGACCCCGCACCCAGGTTCAGCGTGTGCGCCAGCAGCAGCGCCCACGACGTCAGGTACGGACACGCACCTGCGCCAAGACCGGATCCCCCAGCTGCCGGTGCCGCCGATGGCAGCAGCCAGGGCGCCATCTCGGGCCGTACACCGCCGGCAACCAGGAACGCGACGTCATCCCCGTCGTATTGGGGGAGCTCCACGTCAGCAGCGCCGGCGGCGCCGCCGCCGGTCGTCGATGCAGCAGCGGTCTCCGCCTGCGTCATCTGCGGCAGTAGCGCCCCACTCAGCAGCAGTCGGTAGGCCACTGGCTGTAGCAGGTGCGACCCAGGGGTCAATGCAACGGACAGCAATGCGGCCACAGCGTCCAGGCCAGCTTGCGCCAGCATCGTCGCCTGGGCGGCCACCGCTGCTG
Organism: Volvox reticuliferus; assembly: GCA_019650235.1. NCBI lineage: Eukaryota > Viridiplantae > Chlorophyta > Chlorophyceae > Chlamydomonadales > Volvocaceae > Volvox > Volvox reticuliferus. Next base: position 483,459 of record BNCP01000011.1, on the reverse strand, counting down.
CCCCTGCCTGGGCCCCCAGGTGCTCTCGCCCCGGCTCCAGTACCCGGCGTGCACACTGCGCCACCGGCCCCCAGAAGCCCCGGTGCTGAACAAGCCACGCCGCCACCGCCGCCGCCGCTCCGGGCCCCATTGCTGCCCCCCAGCATTCCACAGCACCCAGGCTGATTGTCAGCTGCATGGCATAGCTGCAGCAGGCGTTCATGGTGTTGCCGTACTCGCTCGACACCGCAGCGGCATTGGTGGCGATTTCGCCCGCCGGCGCCGGCGCCGCCGCCGCCGCCCCACCCACCTCGTCCTGCATCAAGACCGGGACAGAGCCAGGTGGTCCAGTCCCCAAACAGTCAGGATAGCGCCTTCGATAGGCACGGCTGAAAGGAAGCGGTTGCTCCTCCCCCTGACGCCGTCTCTGCTCAGGTGGCCCCCGCCCTCCCGCCCTCCCACCCTCCAGGGGGGAGATGAGACCTAAGACCTCCAAAGCTCTCTCTCGCACAAGGCACAACTCAGCACCCACAGCCCCGGCAACTCAACAAAGAGTCTGTCTGTTTGATCCCACACGCGCAAGTGTAAGGGTGGTAAACGTGGTGGAGGTGGTGCCCCCTGGCCCCTGCCCCTTGGCCCCTCGCCCCTGCCCCCTGCTCCTTGGCCCCTGCAACCCACCTGCAGGTCCGACAATAACGATGCAAGCTGTGCTGCAGCCAGTGTCGCGGGCCCGATGGTGCATGCTGCCATCGCCCCCTCCGCGGCTTCCTCCAGCTGCCGGCCCTGCGGTAGACGACTCAACGTGCCGCGATGACTCAGCCTCCGCAATAGCTGCAGAGCCATGGGCCCCGCCGCCGTCGTACCAGGTGGCTGCTGCAGTACACCGTCGGCGGCGGCACGTCCCGCCGCCGCTAACCGGCCCAGGCACTTCGTCACGGCTTCCACAGCTTCCGACATATGCTCCTGCATGAGGTGATGGGATGGGAGGCTCAGATGCAGGTGAGGCATGCCCTGACTTCGTCCTACTCAGCCAGCTGCTTCACCCGCTCGTATCCCGACGGCCGGGGGCGACTTCACCTCGGCTAGGGCAGCTGTGGCGGGGGGCCGGGGGGCCGGGGTGGAGGGGCATTGTGTCGCTGTCGCGAAACACACAGACTGCACCCCAAATGCCGAGGGTGGGACGGGCGGGGGGAGCGACGAACCGTTGGAGTCACGGAAGGTCCGTGGCGGCATTGGGTCATAGCGGCATCGGGCCCACCTGTACGATTTGCAGCAATGCGTGCCACTCGGACTGACCGAGGCTCCTCCAGTCGTACAGTACAGCGGCGCGGGAGAGCCGCATGACCGCTGTGCGTGCGGCCGCTTTCGCGCCGTGTTGAGGTTCCTCATCAGCTTGTGTACGGCAACTTGGTGATGGCGCCTCAACTGAGTCCGCCAGCCGGCGGTGAGCAGCAGCCAGTGTCGCGTGCCGTACCAGCTGGTGAGGGGGCAGAGTGATTATGGCCGCCAGTACGGCGTACGATGAGTACGGCATTCAGGTCATGATACGGGGCGGTCAGCAGGCCACAAGCCAGCGCAACATCAAAGGCCTCAGTGCAACACACAGGACCCATCGACCCCTAACTTCCTTAGAACGCAGTGTTCGTGTACGACTGTTTTGAACTTGTTCCCCGGGGCACAGCTCCCTTCCACGTGATATCGCCCACATAGGGCCCACGAAGGGCGCCATTGGACGCCTGAGGGTCACTCCTTTACTCACCTGGTGATGAACCAGCTGTTTCAGGAGTGGCCGCTCCGAAACCGCCAGGCCCCCACCAGCCGACCGCACCAGTAGTACCGTCGCCGCCGCCGCCGCCCGCCCGCTGCCGCCACGGCCGCACGCGTCTGGCACAGGGAAGCACGCCGCCACCAGCTCCAGCTCCTCCGCGGCTGAATATCGAGGCTCCGAAAGGACCGCAGGCCGGCTGAGGCACTGCCGCACGCAGGCGCACGAAAGCTCCGGAAGGCCGGACGCGGCCAGAATGTCCTCCGCAGCGGGCCCGCACCACGTCCTCCCCGCCGCCGCCGCCGCAGCAGCAGCAGCAGCAGCAGCAGTCGCGGCAGCCTGTCGAACCGGACCTGCCGCCAGCGGCAGCAGCCGCAGTAGTGCCGGTGGTGGCAGGCCCGCCGATCTGGCGGCACCACAGGGAGGTCCCGGGGACAGCCAGAGGCGGCACAGGCGCTGCTGGTGGGATAGAAGCGGCGGCGGCACACCACCGCTGCCGTACTCGATGCCTCCGCGGCCGCGCCCCGCGGAAGCCCTTTCCATGCATGTCATCACCTGGCACAGCGCCGCTAGGAAGGCCGCCTGGGGCAAGTGACCCATGGTTCGGTGGCCCGGGCATGCCGACGTCAGGTGTAAACGAGGGGAGGGAAGGCGAACAGGCGAGGCCTGACGCAGCTGCTGAGAAATCAAAAGCGAGCACCTTGATCGCCTCGTTGCTGAAGGAGACAGAGTGGCGGCGGGGGGGCACCCCGTAATGCCGTGGAAAGCAGGTGCAACGCAGGTGGATGTGGGAGGGAGCTGCCAGGTACGGCAGCCGCCGTGAAGCGCCCCGTAAGCTGGTGCCGTACACCCGTACCTCCATATGAGGTGTGCTCCGCCCACCCACCCCCCGACATCCCTAACAGACTGGCATCGTCACGTGCTCATCAACCAGGATGCAGCCTCTGCTATGTCCTGTTACAGCTCCGAAACCACACCCTCGCCCGAAGCCTTCGTACTGAGTGCTCCAGGGTGGGTTCGTGTGCGCAATCCGTTGTTCATTATAACCTTCCCCAAACACACACATACACGCACATACACAGACACATACACACACACATACACACACACATACACACACACATACACACACATACACACACACACATACACATGTACCCTCCCCTTCACACCAACACATTTCCGTAAACGCAGGGGTTGTGGAGTGAGCGTCAGCCGGGCCGCACCTGAGCAGTGGACACCTCCTCGCCGGACTCCCAGCCATCCCGGTCAGGGGCAGGGGCAGCTGCCGGTGCGTCCGACTCATCGGAACCTCTGTTCCTGTGTGCACACCCGGGGGCAAACATGCGGAATACGGCAAGGTGGGTGATGATGACGGTGGGGAGGGGATCGTGGGGAGGGGATCGTGGGCGCCAAGTGGTTAACACTTTTCAAAAACACACCGACCGAAAGAACCACACTGACATTTCGGTATTGATCAGTGCCGTACTTGCCGTATACGTGTTGTCGGTTCACCCAATCTCAATACCACCATCACCCCCCAAACTCGACCCCGGGTTGCTTTGTAGAGTGCCATCCGCTCCCTGTCGTACAAACCAAGCGCTGGGCATCATAGCACGGTTTGTTACCTGCACCCCTCAGCCAGCATGTCCACGACGTTTCGTAGCGAGTTGCCGTACATCCCACTGAGGCCGTCCGCGTCCTCCCCGGATTCCGCCTCCGCCACAGCGCCGTACACCAGGTGCCTCAGCGTTGCGTCCGCCGCCCTGCCCACCACCCGCCTCCAGGCCTTGCTGATGATATCGGGCCGCCGGCGGGGGGTGCCGCTGCGGTGCTCAACGTCCCCCCCCTCCGCCGCCCGTTGGTTTTCCCCTCCAACGCCGTACTTCGTGCTTTGCTCGGACTGGCCCATGGCGGCATGGTAGCTGCAAAGCAGTTCCAGCAGCACCCAGCAGCGGCCGGAAGCCGGAGGCCCAGCGCCAGCTGCACCCCGGCGAGGGGGCGGCCTCGTTCCCTCCTCCGCCCCGTCCCCCCCTTCCCCCTCCTCGGCCTGGAAAGGCGAGCCCATCAGCACTGCTTCCGGCCCCGCTGCCTCCACCAGCCGCGCTAAGTACTCCAAGGACGGGGCCGGTAGCCCTGCACTCCCAGCCGGCCCCGCCAACCCCCCGTTTGCGGATCGGGCCCCGGCGCTTGCTGTCGCTTGGCGCTCATCCGCAGCGGACCCAGCTGCTCTTCCCCCCCCGGGAGCGCTCCAGCTGCTCCACTCTGCGCAGGCAGACAGAAGCACGTCCAGCACCTCCGGATGCCGCGCTGCACCGCCGGGCGCTGAGCCAAGCAGCTGAGCCGCGTGCGCAGACCAAGCACGGGGCGAGAGGGGCGGCACCAGCACACAGGCTGACAGCGGCGGCGGCGACGGCGGTGCAACCGCCGTGCGCGCGCACCCAGCCAGCAGCTCCGAGAGGTGCCGTACCAGCTGGTGCATCCGCGCGGGAGGCAGGACCTCCGCCGCCGCGGCAAGCGGTCTCACTTCCCGCCACAGCGCCGCCGCAGCGCATTGGGCCGTGTCAAGACCCGCTGTGGCGGGGGGCCGACCGCGCCGCCGCGAACTTAGCCCGACGGCGCCGCTTCCGCTGACGCCGCCGCCGCATGTCCCCGGTCCGGCCTCAAGGGCGCCGTTGCCACCGATCTGGTCATCTCCTTCCCCTCCAGACAACCCCCCCTCCTCCTCCTCCTCCTCCTCCTCCTCCTCTGCCTCTTGCTGTCGTTCCGCCCCTGAAAAGGAGGATTCGGATGCGGTCGTGTCTGTCTCACTTGCCTGTTCCTCCCCCCCATCCTCCGTCTCCTCCGCCCCCTCCGCCTCCTCGTCGTCTCCTGCACTGCCGCTGCCAGGTCCCCCGTCCACAGAGCCATACACGCGGTGGTGATGGAAATCGGAGGTGGGGCCCATGGCCCGCCTGTACGGCGCCCGCCAGCCCAACTGGGCTATCCCCGCCAGCGCACCGCAGGCCTCCTCCGGCAGAAGCCGCCACAACCCGTCGGCGCCGCTGAGGGGGTCGCGGAGGACATCTAAAGCGAAGGCGGCAGCCTGGGCCGCCGCCGCCGCCGCCGTCCCGACGCCGCCGCCGGGCCCTAACTCCACCGCCGCAATCAGATGCGCCGTCAGCGTCTGTACGACATTGCCGGCGACTAAGGGCCTCAGCATCACCAGCCGCGCCGCGTTTCCCCCCAACGCCCGCGACAGCATCACCGCGGCGGCATGCCTCACGGTCTGCTGCTGCTGCTCAGCGCACAGCTCAGTGCCCCCCCTTCTTGCAATTTCCAAAGCCACTGCATCCAGGGCGGCGCTGGTCCAGCAGACCGGTTCCTCGGCGGGGGCCCCCACCCGTGTTTGGCCGCTGCCCCCCCCTCCCTCATCCCCACCGTCCGCACAGCGGATCATGCTGCACGCACCCACACCCGCACAGCGCTGTAGCAGCAACGCGGTGCGCTGTAGCCCTTCAACCAGCGCGTCCATGGTGGTGGTCGCATTGACGTCCAGCTCCAGGGGGGTACGAGGCAGGACCGCCTCGACGACCTGCTCCCACACGACCTGCGAGTTGTCCTGGTGGGCGGAGCAGAAGGCCACCAGCAGGTCCGCAGTGGCCTCCGCCGCAGGGCCCTGGACGAAGGCGCATCAGGGCGGGGGAGGGGGCCAGAGCGGTAGGGGGGCGGGAGAATTCGGCAATAAGTCAGCGGCAAGACAGCATCGGTGCCCCGGTGGGGATGTGTGGGGGCATCGGGACCAGCAGACATCAAAAACACACACATTCCAGTTTCCAGGTCAAGAGGCAGTCGATGATTAAAACCCCTTCCGACGTGAGGCGCAACGAAGACAAGACAGAGGGGGAAGGGTCCAGAGAGACGCTTAGGGCCGCGGGGCGCTTCCCCGCGCTGGCGCCAGCGGGTTAAGATTGCTTGTCGTTCCGGCCGCTGCAGAGACACCCGCGGGGGGGGGGGGGCCCGCCCAGGACTCACCACCGGGGGCCCAGCCTTCAGCGCCGCCACCAGCGAGTGAAGGTCGAAGCTGCCTCCGCCGCTAATGCTGGCACCAGTGACAGGCTGAATCGCACCCGCGCCGGTTTCCGCCGCCGCCTCCGGGCGCTCACGGTCTGGCTGCAGTAGCAGCAGCGGCGGCGGTGGGGCCAGCGCCTCGGCCAGTACGGAGCCAGTCATGGATGTCGCACTGCCGTACTCCCGGAGCAAAGTCGCCAACAGCAATGACGCAGCAGGTGGCAGGCCGCTCGGGCCGGCCCACATAAGGCCCTGGGCCGCTGCCGCCGCCAGCTGGGTGACCAGGCCGCTGCAAGCCGCCGCCTCTCGTCGAAGCTGCGCCAGCAGTGCGGCCGCGCCCTCGCAGGCCGCCGCCAAGTCGCTTTCTTCACCCGCAGCGTTGCCGCCGCCGTCGCCGGCCGCTGCCGCCAGCGCCGCCCGCACCCTGCTCTCCAGCGCGCTGCTGAGGGCCAGGGCTACCCGGTCCGAGAGGCAGGTCAGAGGGACGGCCCCAGCGTCCCCCTCCACCGTCGCCAGCTGCTGCGCCAGCCCCACCACGACCCCCCGCGCAGCCGCACCTTGCGTCCCCACCTCCAACACGACCGGCAGCACGTGCTGTACGAGCGTGCCCTCCAACAGCACCTGGCAATACCGGGCCGTGGTACTCCCAGGTCCTCCCCCTCCCCCTCCCCGTCCTCCCCCTCCCCCTCCCCCTCCTCCCCCTCCCTCTCCTCCCCCTCCCCCTCCTCCACCTCCCTCCCCTCCCCCTCCTGCTTCTGTGCCTCCGCTGGCAGCCGCAGAGAGCCCGGCCGCGGCGCTTCCGGGGCCTCCGCCGTGCGTCGTGTGTATCGTGGCGAGCTGCTTGCTGTTGATCAGGGCCCAGGCGAGGCACTCCCGATAGGCACTGAGCCCCGCGGACTTGGCGGCTCTGAGGGGCGGGTGCCGGTGCCGGTGCGGGTGTGGAGGCAGGAAGACGGGAGAGACAGGGGGAGGCAGAGGAGGTCAGGCGTACGACCGGGGGGGCGGCCGGGGGATGACTCCATATTGTTCGCCGCAGGGAGGGGAGCGAGGTGGAGGTTAGTTACACCCCGTCATTGGAGTGATGACGGGGTCGGAGACAGGCTCTGGACAGACACACAGACATACCAGGCAGACTGCTAGACGAACGAACTAACCTGGAGGCCCCCGCCGGGCTCTGCATGCCGCTCCACACGGCACCAAGCGCCGAAACCACGACGTCAGGGTCAGGGCCAAGACTGCCCGGAGGCAAGAGAGGCAGCAGCGGCAGGAGCGCGGTCAGCGAGACGGTCGCAGAGCCGTAGCAGCCATGGCGCAACAGCGAGTACAGCCGCGGCAGTAGCATCTTGCGCAGACTCACGTGCCGCCAGGCATCAGGACAGGCCTGTTGCCCGTTTAGGAAACAAGGACACAAGGGCAGAAAGCAGACGTCAGGCCGGTAAGTTGAGAGAGGAGCTGCGAGGGTGAGGAGCGATGTGTACGGCGAAGGCAGTTGTGAAAGCAGTACAAGAGCGGGACGGATTTTTCGGACGTTCTCGTTTCGGACGCCTGGTAGAGAAAGGAACCGAAACACACGCGGCAACTTGTACGGCATTTTCTGGTGGTTGCATCTAACAATATCCTGGATGTAAACAGTCCGCCACAAACGGCCAACCGCCGTGACGAGCTTCACCACCCAGTGGCACCCGGTGGCCCAACCACATCTTGCAGCCAAAGCTCCCGCGGTTCTTAAGCCCATCGACTATCCTGCCGTACCTTGCCGTACGTCAGTACGGCTTCCCACATAGCCCAGTGATTTCCGGGCTCCTTCTCTCCTATTGCGCCCAGGATGCAGACCGCCGATTCCGCAGCGCACCCCTCCGCCAGCATGCCGCTGGCCCGCTGTGCAGCACACCGCGCAAGACCGTAAGCCGCTCGCCGCACCACTGGGCTTTTAGAACATGCGGTCGCCTTCCAAAAGCCTGGCCGGCAGATGATAGCGCGTACGGCGCCCAGGACCTCATCCCGGGATCCAGATGACGCCGCTGCCACTGGGGCGGAAGGCGCGGACGATTCCGTACTCGTCGCGTCTTCCAGCGGCTCCGTCATCCTGACGAGGAGGGCTGCCAGCGCCGCCAGGCAGGCCGTCTGCACCCGGTCATGGCGCTCCTCGAGCTCCTCGGGGGTGTCCTTCCTACAGTCACAAACACGACAGGTCCGTAACCTCCGTAACTGACTGTCACCGTACGGCTCATTGACGTACACAATGACCTGTTGCTTCAAACTAGGGTTTCCTGTCCAACAATTGATTTACACTATATTTTAGCCAAAAGCTCTTTCGAATAAGAACTTCAACACGTTTCACAAGACAAGTGTTGTCGTCGGATAAAATAAATATTGGGAAATTTTTTAATTTAATTCGATGCATTCAGTGCAATTATTTATTTTTCTTGGCCAGAAATGACTTCCTAACCTGTGCCAACACACGCGCTTCACCGTTCATCTAATAATTAATGTTAATTAATTATATCAATAAATGGTTCCGGAAAAATAAAAATCCCTTTTGACCTTGAACTGCGTTTCCTGCCTGCTTTGCTTTTTGTTCCGTTTTAATAAAGCTCTATCGCCGTAAGGCCCTAAGGAAGTAAAACCCTTCATAAACCCAAGCCGCCGTACCCCCTCCCCCCACAGTGGCATCCGTCACAAGGAGTCGGTTCGACCATTCTCCAACACACACACACACACGCACACGCACACACACACACACAGGCCCAGCACGCGCTCACTTGGCGTCACCGAGCTGCTGCGGTGTTGCTGCGAGCTGGTCTTTTAGGTACGACATGATCTCCGCACGGCAGAAGAGCAGGACGTCCATCTGTCGCTGTGCGGCTGGAAAAGCATTTATAAAGGCGCTCTTGCTGGCCTCAGCAGCATCGTTGTACGGGTCGTACATCGCCAGGAACCAGGGCCCTATGAGGGCCTTCAGATGCGGAGCCGCGGCCTTGCCCATTGCCGTCAGGAGGCACGACAGGGTATTAGCGGCTTCGGAGCGCACAGTACGGCTGGAATCCAGGACGAGCCGGTTGTACATATAGATCCAAGGCGGCATCGCCGTCCGGAGATCCACCACGGGGCGGGACGGGATCAGCGCTCGGAGGTTCTGAAGTACGGCAGTACGGAGGTGGAAGAGGGGCCGAGCTGGATCGCGCAGGGGAATGACCCGAGTGCTGGATACCTTCCGTTATCTGTTAACTGCGGTTATGTAGTTAGACTGGCAAGCAGAATGGATGTCCTGATATGTCAACAAATTATTGAAGGCCCACAGCAGAGCTGACGTTTGCGCTGTCCGAAGCGGCATCCGGGCGGCAGCGGGACTAGCGCCGAGAGAGAGGAGGGGGACGGGCGGGACTCGAGCCAGGCCGTGCCAGGCCGACTTGGGCTTTCCGACATGTAAGTGGGCTTCCGGCAGCTTTGCGAGCAAAGCTCTCAGGCCGGCCACAAGGCGGGCCTGTGCCGGGCTTAGCACCGCCGCCCACCCCCACCACCCCCACCGCATACCTGCAGTGCCTTTGTCTTGGTGACCGGGTCCCTCTTGGCCAAGTGCCGAAGGCATTGTGCAAGCTCGCCGTCCACCTGCATCATAAGTGGCGCCTCAGGTCCCCCATAATCCGCGCCACTGCTGGGCTCAGCGGACGCCGAAGGGGCGGCGAATCGATCCGCCGCCGCCACCGCGCCAAACCCGAAGCCGACAACATTGGGACTGACAAGTGCACTCCCAGCATAACTGCAGGGGTAGGAGCAATGAACAGTTACATAGACGAACGGCCAATTTATTACCGTCGTTTAAGCGTTATACTATATTGCAGATTTGCAGTGGCGAAGAAAGAGGTAGGTACTGGGATCATCCTTTTCCCAACAGAGAGTTCCCGTACCCGCCGAAGCCAAGACCAGCAGCTCCCGCTTTGCTTGCAAGGACCTCCGCCGCGCGTGCGCTGCTCGACGGCTTGCTTGAGGCCCGGTCGCCTTTCCTCATTATATCTCTTACAGTCTGCAATACGAAATTACAACGATGATTTACAATCTACAAATGGCAACATATTGTGCATGAGTACACTTCAATTGCATCCTTATTTTGAAATGCGTGCAGAGTGCACCATAAGTCGCCCGTTTGGTTTCGGACGAGAAACAATGCGGACGTTCCCTGCGAGGTCAGCCTTTGATCCACACGCATGACAAATTTATATAACTATTAGGAAACTACTTGTATGTGCATACCTATTTCGGCCTGTTATCGCTTCACTGCACGTGGAACAGCGCCGACTTATTAAGGCACGCTCAAAACATGGGCAGCCATGGCGCAGGTACGTGCCATATGTTCTCAAGACAATCCTATATGCGGCATATCTTCGACAGTAATTTGACCCGACATGAGCCGACGCGACGTTGCGTCGTCCTCTCCATTTCCCCAGCTGAGCAAGGCTCCGGGTCCTCCGAAACCAAGAGGATGTAAACGAAGGCATTTGAACTTCCATTGACCTGGTTACAGCCCCCGGTATTTCTCATGAGAGAAATATAAACCATAGTTCTCTCATGAGAAAGTACCGCGTAAGCATCCACATGCTAGACTAGCGTTGCGTGACTTTGCCTTCGTCTTCCCTGTCTCCGAACAACCTAACAGAAACGCAAAGTTAGTATTTTATGCCGCTTCTAAACGCGCAAACAGATTGCAGCAGAGACATGTCTGGAATACAACATAATGTGTGTGTGGGTGACTGCTCCTAATGGACTTCCCAGGAATGCTTCCGCACATGATGACAGACCGAATTATGCATTATGCTGTGAGCACTGCGATGACTACCCAAATCTTCGCCAAGCTGCTCGGAGATATAGGATAAGGCTAAAGGAGGCACCGAGGACCACATTGCCTTACAGAGGAATTAATCCTTATCACAGGAAAGCGGCTGAAGCCGTCTCTGCATTGTCCAGTATCTGCGTTCCGGCCCAAGTGTTCCCGCAAGCAAGGCGCAGGCAATTCGCCCACGATTAGCCCATCCCGCATCCGAGCACGCGCCCCCTGCGCCCCTGTGCCGCGGGCCCCCCCCCTCCCCCGCCGGCGTCCCCCCCCTTCGTCCGCCTACAGCCCTGGACTTGATACCAAAGCCAGGGCCCATGCTTGCGAGGGCAGCTGCGGCCTGTGCAGCGCGTCCCGGGCCTTATCGTAGTCAGACCTCAGCTCCCAAGGCCCCTTCCGCAGCCGCCCAATCAGCTCCGCCTCCACGTCCCGGGCGGTGCTCTTCCCGCCCGCTTCACGGGGTATTACGCAGTACACGCACTGCAAGCTCGTCGCGTTGCGCTTGCCCGCTGGCGCCGGTGGGAGGGGGAGATGAGCACTCCTCGGAAGACGTAAAGAGTGCATGTGTGTATGTGTGCGTGTGTGTATGTGTGCGTGTGTGTATGTGTGTATGTCGGTCATGTACGGCACATCGTAGATGCGCAGCAGCCAAGAGCCAAAACCGAGCGAGTGCTCATGTCACCTGATGGTACGATGATAGTACGATGATGGTACGATGATGGGCGAGAGTGAAGGATTGATGGAGGGGTGGGTCGATTAGCCAAATGCCGTAATGGTAACCTTCGGAGTCCGGATCCCCCGACAGCCCCCCCCCTCCACCCCCCCCCTCAGCCCCCCCCCCGGGGCGCCCTAGCAGAGCTCTATGCCTCTCACCTGCCAGCAGCTGCCTGCCCTTCGCCCGCCTCTCCCGCGTCTCAGCCGCCCGATGGGTCTTCAGGCGGGTCGCGATGTCCTCGCTCTCACCCACATAGAGCAGCCCGTCCCACCGCCTACAGTCCCGAGTGGCGAAAGGGGGTGGGGTGGGAGGAGCCGTAAGATCCGTAGGTTACAGACCTTAGCTGCAAACAGGCCCCGCTCAGAACCCTCTGCCCCGCGGGGTCCGCTCGTCCATCTACTCACAGCAGCACGTACACCACCGCCTCGCCCGCATGCCCGGGTGCGGGCCGCCACTCGGGTTTGACCCAATGCAGCTGACCTGAAAGAGGGGGGGGCATGCATGTGTGTTTGTGTGTGTGTATTGGGGGCCCCACGAGCGGCCCCGTTGGGATCCCGTACGAAGAAGCATACATTGGGGGGGGGAGGGTGATAAGTTGTGAGCACGCAACGTAGAAGCCCCTCAACGAACCAGGAGGAACAACTGTCAACTGCCAACCGCGGCAACCCAGCCTCACCTGAATCTTGCCCTTCGTCGTACCCCGCCCGCTCAGTGGCGCCTCGTACGAGCTCACGCAGCACCTCAGCTGCGGATTGCAGCAGCTGCCCTCACAGCAACCGGCCAGGAGGGCCAAGAGGGGGAAGGGGAGGGGAGGGGGGCAGCCATACGCGGGAGGTAGGGAAAAAGAAACACTGTACGGAAGCCGTACGGAGGGATGACGCCACTTAGTCGTGGGCCTCGCGGGCAGGGAGAGGAGGGCCTTCCATCAGTCGCTGGAGGCGCCTCCGGGGGGCCACTTCCGGTCGCACGTTCTCCCTCCCCCCTCCACACACATCGAAGTTTACACCCACACGCTTCTGATCAGCCTCGTCGAGGTCTCACCCGACCGGCCCCCCCGCACCTGACCCAAACCCGGACCCGACACGCCTCAGCTGGGGGCCGAGTGCAACAGCTGCATAATCGGTTGGGACGATCATATGTCCTTTTGGTGACTGGTGTATTCAGTTGTAAGGTTCCATATCTTCACCCGTACATCAAACATCCGTACGAACGCCAAACATCACACCTCAGCCGGGCCAATCCCCACCAAGGTACAAGGATCACCCCCTCTACCCCCCTCTGCCCCCCTCTACCCCCCCAACCACACTCTGCACCTGCATGCGGTTAGAATCGTCTGCGGCCGACCAAGTGGGTGCTGCCGTACGCATCTCAGCGGGCGGCAGCTCCTTCCCCATCACACCATTGCAGTTTATGGCGTCCATCGTCGTCATCGTCGATGTACGGCAGTCATAGCCAGCTCCGGAACCGTCGTCCATTGCTGTGGGATGGACGGCGGCTTCCGCCTGCCGAGCGCCCGGCGGCGTATCTTCCGCCCATTCGCCTTCCCTCCCTGGAGCCGCCTGCACAGCCCAGTCCGAAAATGGCACCACCACCCCCTCTGCAGCTGCCCGCCCCCGCCAGCCCGCCAGCAGCGGCCAATCCGCCCCGGCATAGGGCCCTGCAGAGCGCTCCGGCCTCCACATCGCCGCCTCTCGCAATACTGCAGCAGTCGGCATCGTGTGCTGAGACGCCGCCAGCTGAGACGCCGATGATGGCGCTGATGGCCTGACGCCGAGCTGGGCCGCCCCGAGCTGACCTGCATACATACCCTCCCTGGCGCGCTGCATCATGTCTCCCAGCCTCGCCTCGTACTTTGCAGCCGCCGCCAGCACGTCGCGGTGAAGCCCGCACGCCTCCGCCACCTGCAGAGCCAGGCTGCGAAAACACACCTGACCTACAATCACACGCCGGGTGGGACGCAGCGCCTCAGGTAGCTGCGGCCGCTGTAGCTGTTGTAGCTGCTGCTGCTGCTGCTGCCAGAAGGGCAGTAACGGGTTCTGTTGGTACGGCATTTGATCAGGCTGCTGCTGGTGCTGGTGCTGCTGCTGCCGTGCAGTGGCAACTTCCATGGCCCAGTATTCGAGCTGTCCCAATGACTGTAGCGGCTGTAGCAGGAAGACCAGGTCATGCAGGTGGGTGGCGAACACGGCCGCAGATCCGGTCCGCACCAGCGCCTCCACCACTGCCGCCGCCAGCGCCGAGCCCGCCACCACCTCCGTACCCTTACCCAGCTCGTCCAATAGCACAAGGCAGCGCCGGCCGGCGGACGCGGCGACGTCCAGAGTATGTCTGTCGGGGGGCAACGGGGTCGGGGGAAACATCACAGATGCTACGGCGGGTCTCAAACACCGTGTCATGGTTCTAAGCAATGCCGTTAACCCTGACTAAGCACTTGTCCAATTTTCAGCGAAGCCCGGCACGAGGTCCGGCACCATGATGGCGAGTCGGGCCTCACTTCAACCTCCTTTACCCCCCCCCTCGCCCCCACACCCCCAACCCCTCCCCGCGCCCACGAAACACACGGGAGCCACCTCCCCCCTCCTCTCACGCTGTGTCTTCCATCTCCACAGCGAAGGCGCTCTTCCCCTCCAGGGGTGAGTCCCCGCTGAAATTGCGGAGGGAGACGTGGCTTAACCAGGACACGAAGAAGTCGGCAGGCGGGCCGGCTGGCCCTCCGCTGTGTCCGCTGTGCGGGGATTTCAGATCCGCGGCTGGCCCTCCGCTGTGTCCGCTGCCCCTCTCCGGCCCCGCAGGCACTGAGAGGCCGCATATGGCGAGGAGGGCGGCGGCGGCGATGCTGCGCAGGATGGTGGATTTCCCTGACCACCATCGGGACCATGGACGCACCCGCGGGAGGGGAGGAGGATATGGAGAGATGAGATCCGACATTGCTGAGAGACACATCCAATCATCACCATCACCATCACCATCACCATCACCATCACCATCACCATCACCATCACCATCACCATCACCACCACCATCACCATCACCATCACCATCACCATCACCACCACCATCACCACCACTCCCGCCCTGCCAAAGATCCCAAAGCCTAAGCCCCCCTCTCACACACCATAGCTGCAGCCGTCTCCATAGCCGAGCCCCTTCATATGTGCACGTACAGCACCGCCTAAGCCCCATTACCTCAGCCAACTGCCCCAGGCTCCCCACCCTACATCTCACCTGCCATGTTGGGCCCCGTCAGCAGCGCCACCCGCCCCGCCTGCAAGGTGAGAGAGTTGGCCACCGCCTCACGTCGCTCCATCCAGTACGGCCACAGGCTCGGCAGCACCAGCTGCACCTCCCGCCCCGCCGCCCCACCTGGCTGCGACAAGGAGTGGACGGCGGGCATGACGGGCCTGCAGGAGGCAAGGTCGGGAGGGCCGGCAGGGAGGGCCGGAGGTGACACGCCGTCAACCGCCAACTGTAAAGCCCCAATCCGTAAGAAAGGGTGCAGGCACCAAGCAAACGAAGCACAGTCTCACGTGAACGACGTGCCCGTGCCCGTGCCCGTGCCCGTGCCCGTGCCCCCGCCCCCCCCCCTCATACCCCCTCACCAGTTCCACCCGGTTTGCTTGGTCCGCGCCACGTGCCTCTCCAGCGCTGTGAACACCACCGACAGCTCCGCAGCCGCCAGCACCGTCACCAGATGATGGCCGCTGCCGCCCGCACCGTCCTGGCCGTGGAGCCGCTTGCACAGCTCACGGAGGATACTCCGGGCCTGGCAGGGGACCGGGGCGAAGGGGAGTCATGCAGCGGTAGACATACAGACAGACAGACAAACCATCGGTCAAAGAGGAAAGGGGGCAGGATCCCAAGCACCGACATGAGGGCACGGCAACAGAGCAGATCACCGGGTCTCCAGGGAGGGAGGGGTGAGACAGACACGGAAACAGCAATCAGGAGTACAAACCTAATTAATTTAAATCCAATTCAAGATCCAAAAGAATCCAACCCTCCGGCAACAATGCCGGAAGTAACGATAGAACGAAAAGCCACATGAATCACTCTCATAAAAGCCGAGCTGAGCAGCTACTCGCCACCCACCCACGAAATCCCCCACGCATAATTACCCCACGATCGCCTATTTGGTGATTGTGTGGAACCTCCTGTCGTACACATATGTAAACGTACCATCCGTGCCGACACCCTCCTGACCCCCCCCCTTCACCCTCACCTCCTTGTCTGCTGCATCCACTGCCAGTCGGTACGCCGCTGTGGCCGCCTCCAGCCGGGCGCTGCTGTACCTGTCCCCCTCCACCCCCCGCTTGCGGTTCAGTGGATGAATCAGCTCCAAGCCCGTGGCCCTTCGCACCGCCTCCACGACAGACCGCTGCTGTGCGGCCGACATCTGCAGAAGGAGTCGAGAACAGGAGAAAAGGGTCTGTCTGTCTGTCTTTGTCTGTCTTTTGCCAAGAATCGCGTACGACCAGTGCCGTGTAGATCGCTGTACGGCACTGAATCTGGATTTGATTCCCACCTCAACCAGCGCACCTTGCATTTCGTGCTTCCTGAAAAGGTGACGAGGCGCGCCCACACTGCATCATCGTGCGCCGCGAGCCTCACATCCACGCCGGCCGCGGGGCCCCCTTCCTCCAGTGCGGTCACCAGCTCCATGAGGGCCGCCACCATCTCATTACGGCAGGCGGACACCTAGTACCGGTGCGAGGAGCCGGCAGGGGGAGGGGGAGGGGGTGACTAAATGTGTAGCCTTCTGGTACCCAAGTGTGCAGCTGCACGCACAAGCATATGACCCATGGGTCCGCCTTTTTTTTCCAGCCCCGTATTTTCACCAGTTGATTCTTGTGACCCATGGGTCCTGCCTGCCCAGATTCCACCCCAAAGTACCATCTCCCTCTTTTGCATCAGTGTCCCCTTCCATGCCGAGTGCCAGACGTGCTCCTGACCTTGTCCGCTGCCGCCTGCAGGCGCTCCTCCCGCACGGCACGGCGGAACCCCTCCATCCTTTCCACCAGCGCGGACACCGCCTCGAGAGCGCGTCGCCTCGAGAAGCTGAGCTGCCTGACGGGCGAATAGGAGGAATGACCGCTGCCATCAGCGGCCACGACACCGGCCTCCGACATCATGAACGGCAACAGTGCTGCCGATAGGATGGGGTTGGCGGCAACAGCTACCGAGCGGCCGCTGTCGAGTCTTGTCAGTACGGGCGTTGCAGTTAGTAGTTCGTCGTTGTTGTCGTCTCGGAAGCCGTACGATCTGCAGACGATATCGTGGAAAGAAGTCAAGGGGTCCAGCTGAGAGTGCGAGGGGAAAAACCGTGTGCGCCGAATTTTCAGATGAATAATTTATCATACTGCCCCCAACAGAATTCCAGTTAACCCAACAATCGTTAAGTTCAGCTTTAAAACTTGGCAAAATCTAAGTCTCTAAGAGACCACTGCATTCGCACCTCGGCCTGGGTGGGCCCAACTCCCCCCCCGCCCCATCCTCTGCATCCTCGCCCTCGCCCTCGTCCTCGGACGGATAGCACCGCCCAGTCACCGCTGCAACCTCCAGTGGTGGCACCACCTGCTCGATAGCGGCAGCCGCTGCCATGCAGCGCTGTGCAAAGACCTCAGGAGGAACCTAACCAACAGCAACAGCAGCAGCAACAATGGTAGTCGTAACGGTAATGGTAACGGCACAAACGGTAATACTTACTCCATAGCCGGTAATTCTGCTTGCAGCAGAGCTAGGGGGAGGTATCTCAGCAGCATCTCCCGACAGACACACACATAAGGCCCATAAGATCGATGATTACAACCACGACACATCACTTGAGTTAACTGGCTTTCAACATTAATTGATGTAACATCCTCTCCCAAATACCCAATACGTCTGCACCCCCCCCCCACACACACACCTCTTCCCCCCTTGCCTCCAATCAAATCGACATACAGGCCACCGATGAGTATAGCATGATATACTCGCAATGCCCGCCTGAGTGTCGTATGCAACGTCCTTTAAAGGTCCGCTGACCCAATTCCTACACTGGTAGCGTAGGCAGGGCTTCACGAGAAGCTTGGTGACACGCGTCACTGGTAGTTTGGGATATTGACCATCCCATCGCATGAACTGCGTATCGATTGATAAATAAAAGTCGAATCTTTTATTAAGACCTCGAATATAACTAGGATCACAAGGATAGTCCCATCTGTCGTCCAATCCGTCCCTGCGCCCGCGGACCTGCGCCCAGGTAAGCCCCGCGTTCGAGCTGAGCGACCACTCCAACACGCCGCCCAAAGCGCAGTGCATCAGCTTGGCACGAGGGCCCGGCAGGGAGAGGAGCTCCGAAACCCGCACGAGCATGGCTGCAGGGAGGGGAAACCGAGTATGAGAATGCAAACTGGCTTAATGCGGAAACACGACTCAACGTGAAATCAGGTTTCAGCCCGCACTCGCATACACACCTCCTGTTTTTCATTATTTCTCCTCCTCCTCCTCCCCCTATCCTCCTCCTCCTACAGGCCCCCTCTCCGCCATATCTGATCACATCGCTTCACCTTGCAGCTCCCTCATCGTGTTGTGGCCGGCAGCCCCCCCTGCCAGCAGCGCGGCGATGCGGGGCCCCGGCAGCGACGTCACCAGCGGTGGCAGAGGCATGACATTCTCCCCGCTGTCCGCCAGCTGCCGGCAGAGCACCCGGATGTCTTCGGCAACAGTGGGAGGCGGCGGCAGCAGCAGCAGACGCCGCATCCACTCCCGGGACGGTGCGGGCGTGCCCTCGGGCAGTACGGCAGAGAGCAGGGAGGGCACACCACATGCACCCGCAAGGCCCAGCTGAGTCACGGTAGAGAGGGAGGGAGGCAGCGGGGTGTCGTACTTGGACTCCAGGGCGAACGGTACGACCTGTGAGTGCGGTATGGCGGATCGAAAAACGAAAGGGGGAGTGAGGAATAGAACACGGAGCGGCCCAATAGCACTTACTTAGCTGGGTGGGGCTTGGGACGAACAACCTGCACGACGAGATGCAGAGAGAGACGTAATAACGACAAACCAACTCGGTACGTATTCCGCCGTACGTATTCCACCGCCCTCCATTTTGCATCCGATCATAAATTGCGTTGCTCTCCGCTCCGAAACCACATCCCATCGTTAACTCTCACCGCTCGGCCCACACCCGCCCATCGCAGGACTTTGTACGGAAGAAACACATTCGAAGTAACTTCGTTGCATGCATCACTTAACGACCAAATTACTCTCACCCCTCCCCACCCATTCCTCCACCCACGCACACAAACACACGCGCCCCCACCTCCATAGCCTCTGCCTCCTGTGCATCCATGCCCAGCTGCGCCGCCACGACTCGCTTAAAACCCGACACGTCATCAAAACCCGCCGACGAGCCCGGGGGGAAGGAAGAGGACCGCCCGGAACCTAGCTGCGAGCGATTGCTGCACTCGGTGCTTGCGCCTATGCCGTACTCCGCGACTGTCGTACCCAATACTGCTGATAGCATGCGACCTAGAGAGGGACCCTGCATACGGGGGAGGGGTGGGAGGTGCTCGAGTGAGGGGCACTCTTCTCTATAGTGGTGGGCCGTGAAAGTGAATGTAGCCGTTGGCGGGCTGGCAGACACGGAAAAGCCACAAACATACGCCCCATCTTTCCCGCCCTGGCTCCGAAACCGGTCCCCACCTTTCCCCCCTCCCGCTCGCGATCTCGCACGCTGGAGTGCAGACGAAGCGGCTGCGCCACCCCGGTTGCGTGCAGGTACGACACCAGCGCCTCTGTGCTCAGCTGCGACTGCACCTGCACTGTACGGCGCTGTGGACAGTAGCGCAGTAGCCGATAGCCACCGGAGCTGGGCACACTTATGCCTAAATGCATAAAAGTAGGTTGGCGGTTGCGAAGTTGGAGGTTGGGGGTTGGGGGTTTAGGGCGGGAGGAGAGAGTTGCAGGTGGGAGGGGGAGCGCGACGGCGACAGAACACAAAATTACGAACCAGCAAACGGTGGGCAATACTCGTGTGTACGTGTACGTGCATGCACGTGTGCATACGTCTATACGTGTCTTTTGAAATTCCTCTATGTGTATGTTTGTGTATGTCTGTGTAAAACCCCCTCCCCCTCTCCCCCCCCTCTCCGGCCCCCGTCTCCTCGGCCCCTCGGCTGCTCAACTTATTGGGACAGCCTCATCCGGTCGAGACAGACCCGGTGGATGTACGGCACCAGGACGGGCAGTTGCGGCCCCTCCTCACGCCTGGTATCCAACCAGCCAACCCCACCGATGTTGAACGTGTACGGTATTTTGGGGTGACGGCATGTACGGCGGAAAACTGCGTTTAGTAGCCCGCAGTAGGAATATAGGTGAAGTGGTCTCACCCACGATGGGCTTGGGCAGCGGGGTGTCGTCTCCCTCGTACTCATCCTCTACATCGCCGTATAGATAGTACGGCGATGACGAGCTGACGATGGACGTTAGCTTGCGCTCCTTGGACGGTAGGGCACTGCCAGAGCGTCGTATCTCCCGTACTTCCTCCACCATGGCCTGAGGAGGCAGCGATGCGTGTGTGTATATGTGAATGTACGTGTGTTTGGAGGGTTTGGCAGTTACCTCCCCCCCTCCCCTTCCCCCCGGGACACCCACCACCGCAAACCCCGCGTCGATCAGGCGGTTGAGCTGCCGCCGCAGGCTGTTCGCTGCCCGGGGAAAACCCGCCTCCGCCACGCCCGTGTGCGGGGCCATGGGGTTGAGGCCGCAGTGCTGGCAGAGGACGAGCGCATCGAAGCCCACTGCCTCGTAGAACTCGCCGATCTGGAGACAGGAGGAGGAGGGAGAGGGGGAGGGGGAGGGGGAGGGGGAGGCGAACATAGGAAAGCTGGTGGTGGTTGCTGACGAAACAAGGATTAACCGTCAAGGTTAGCTGACGGTTGGCCTTGTCCAAGGTACCCGACGGTCTCCTCCCCAGGGGAAGGGGGAAGGGGAAAACACACATAACAGACACGTGCACGTGCACGGGGGGTTTCTACCCGCCCTTCCTTCCCGCTTCCCGCACCCCTTCCCCTCACCCTCACGAGCACCACCGCTGTGGGGTGTTTTTTCTTTGTCGCCAGGAACGTGTCGTAGCACTGCACACGGCCTCGCGCTCTGTGGCGGGTGACGCCAAGCGGGTGGCTCCACTCCAGGGTGGCTACCAGCAGCCCCAAGCCAGGACTGTACGGAAGGGGGTTGCGAGTGTAAGCCGCAGGAACCACAGAGCAAGGACTGTACGGAAAGGGGAGGGGCTTGGACTCCCCTGATACGGCATCCATGCTCATAACTGTACATGTATCGTAATCGTACGGCTGTAACCCACGTGTGCTCTTAGGGCACGCACCGGTCAATTGCTGTCATGGCCTTGCGCCAGAAATCCGCAGCCTCTGACGAGATGACCGCATCCGGTTTGTCCCCCCCTGGACCGCCAGCTCCCCGGCCGCCAGTCCCATGGGTCAGTGCAGCGCGGGTAGGGGCGCGATGGGTTCCAGATCCACACTTGGATCCATAAGGCATGCTGCCGATGCCGTTACGGCCGTAAGCTGACGTCATGTTTACGCCATGCCTTTGTACGGCACTGCGGACGAGGCTTTCCGATGGAAGCACAGCAGCGCTGTTATAAATGCACGGAGGGAAAAGCCCCGCACCGAAACCAAATCCCAGGCGATACGGAACTAGAAAGGAATTTCTGGGAGCGGCGGCGGTAGCGTTGGAAATTCCGACTTGCGATCGTGAAAGTGACGGGCGGCCTCCAAACAAACCAGTCTGCAACAAGGCAGCTGCGGGAAAGATCATTAGCGCCGTTGTGTTGTTGTGAAATGTGCGGGTCTGATGAACTGTGATCCGCGTGAGCCTGGCGCGGCAGCTGGCGGACGGCCATTGGAGTCGCCATCGTTGCACACTTCGCGAGACGCCGCCGCTGCTGCTTTTTCGCATTGCTGGTACACTTCCGAGCAGGGGTTTGGGCGACGTTACGCTCATTACGTATTCGAAACACATTCTCATGTGCCAATTTCCCGAACGGATCTATCTGGTCGCCAAGTAGTGGTGGCAGGAAAGATGAGATGATTGACGTATGTCATAAAGGGCTTCTGGGTGAAGCGCCATAAATGGAGTCCGCAAACAAATCAGGATGAATGAGCGGCTGTTCGAGGATGACTCGTGTCGGAAAGGTGTTCCGAAAGCAAATCACAGCTCCATCGCACGACGATTGCGCCACCCCAAACCACTTCAGGAAGACCTTGCTGGATGAGCTTAATCATAAGAGTAAGGTCTCCTCACTACTGTCACAAACGCCTAAACGCCGCCCCTCGTAGCGCAATCTCAGATACCAACTGCCATGGGTATGGTCTTACATAGTACGCACTGTGACAACATTATTCAAAGGAGCAAAACGCAAGCCATGAAGGTAAATATGTAATCTATAGCAGTTCAAATCGAAAGAAGGGATGTGGCTGGAGTGAGAACGTACATCAATCAAAGCACCGTCTCTGTGGTGGCCGTACGATTTGCGGTTAAGATGGTTAGATAGCTATCAGGCCATGATCTCCGTGCCTCTGAATATGAGCTTTGTTCAATGGATATCTGCATATCGCGTCTGCAGATAGTCCTATAAATAAAATTGAAATATTCTTTTCGACAACAAGTGCATCAACAATTCACCATCGTCTCATAATAGCCCATTGTTATATGAAGCAGCACAGGCAGGTTCATCCAGGCACAGGCACATATATGTATTCTCACAATTAGTGCGCATTCTAGCTTCACGACATCGAGCACATCTGGTCCGGCTCAAATAACTCACTTCCCGCATGGATGGCTACGCGCAGCCGCCGACGACTTCGCCTTACGCGCAAGGGTCGGGATTTCCTAACCAACACCATCCAAGGCTTTAAGTTCTTACACCATATTATTTACAGCGGTGAATCAGAGAAGGCTACCTGGAGATTGTAATTTGCGGATGCCGTTGAAAACCATGAATAGTTCGATGGTCCTAGCATCCTCAGCCTAGCTCTGTTGCTCGTCCCGTGGGAGGTAGGGGGGTGTCGGCAACAATCAGGTGCGAGCGTGCGTGCATCAGAGGTGCTTTATCGACTTGTGGAAGCGAAGGGAGGGAAAGGACATTATGAGGTGGTGTTCTGAGGAGCCGGAGGCACCTAACCTTGACCGATGCCGTAACACGGTAAATAAATATTGGTTAAAAAACACGGTACAAGGAACACGGCAAAATCTTCCCATATGGCCTCCCATAGGGTTGGGGGATTAGGGTGTTGTGTAGCTATGGAGCCGTTTAAAATAAATTGGTTTTACAGGGATATTCTGCTTTCCTGAAATCAATCTATAAATCATACGCACATTAAATCATAATGGTTCTGGAGCCAGTAATCCCCGGAACCCAACCTTGCTTTCTACAAATTTCTCCGGGTACACCCGAAATAAAACCATTTGCTACACGGGGAACGTTTTTTCTGCTCCCGGAAAGCTGCGCTTCAAACCGAACAAGTTTCCTGGGGATCCCCGGAGCAGCCCCAACATTTTTACGGGCTTTTTTTAAATAGTCAAAAACTTCAGGGTCCCGTCCCCGTGGTGAAGAACGCTGCATCACATCCACACTGGGCGGGGTGGGTTTGGAACCGCTGCTGTGTGGATGTACGACATACACTCCATCCGCCATTGCTTTCTGTGCCATATGGACCGTTCCCCCCATGTGGCACTTCCTTAGTGCCGTACATGCTGGTGATCCTGAACGGAGAGAGGGGGTACATAGGGGACGGGGAGGGGAGGGATACCGGACCGTGGCAGCAGGGAGTGTTTCGCATCTAGTATGTTTGCTGGGCGGTAATCGGGCGGGACAAGAGGTCGGACAGGTTGACCTGGCCTGATCTAGACTGGCCTGGCCTGATCTGATCTGGACTGATCTGGGTTGCTTGGGCCGGACTGGTAAAAAGGAGTACTCGTAAGATGCAGTGCATCTTACGTCCGAGTGTCCGTCATCATCCGCAATAATGCATTTGTCTGTCACACAGAAGAGAAGGAAAGTACAAGAGAAGGAAAGATCCCAGCAGCAGCAGCAGCAGCAGCAGTTTCAAAATCACATCCGGTGGGTACAGCTTACTTGCATCTCCTGCTTCATCACGGCCAGTGCATCCATCAGGTCCTTCGGCTCCAGTGGCCGCAGCAGCGCCAACACCTCCGTGCCGGGGCGGAGGGGCAATCCAGCGGGCAACAGAGGTGAGGGTGAAGTCAGCTCCTCGCCGCACCTGCCTGATGCAGCAGCAGTGCTCTTTTCGCCGCATGCCACCTCCGCGACAGCCGCTATACGCCGCAGCCTGCTGAGCACACATTCCACCGTACCGGCGGCGGGAGAGCGTAAGTCACGCACATTGGAGGCACGTTGCTAGGTGTGTTTCTCCCCCCCACGTACCTCTTAACCTACTGGGCGATAACACTATCGACACTGTTACATCCGTACAATCATCCGTACAATCATCCGTACAATCATCCGTACAAGCATCTGTACAAGCATCTGTACAAGCATCCGTACAAGCATCCGTACAAGCATCCGTACAATCTTAAAACAGATGCCTGCTTTGGTTTCCGCGGATCCACATCCAGCCTGCGTGTGCACTCGGCACGGGTGTCTGCTTTCGGTGACCGACAAACGTGTGGCCATGCGAAGTAGATGAAGCTAAGCAGCACACTGCCAGACTGTTGTTCCACTGCTGCCTCCTCCATTGCTTTCCGTGCTCGCGGCTCCGCATGGCAGGTCCCACAACACTAACGCAGCGCCAGTCAGGTCTTGACACATCGTGGCTTTTCCCTTCCCGTGCTGCTCTTACTATGCGCCCATGCGCCTCATCGTATTTGACCCCTCCGCCAAGGATGAAAACGCCAACACACAGCGTGCGCTTCTGGTAGGGCTGCCGCTCAGCGTTGGCTCGCTGGTTCGCGCTGAACGCACGTACCCTCGGGACCGCCGTTGTGTTACCTGTCCAGCACGGCACTCAGCGCTGCACGGCAAATCTACCTGGAAGATTCTGGTCTGCTGCCTGCTGCTAATTATTACGTACCATGCTCCAGGTGCTGCGCTGCGTTAGTTGCGCCTAAGTGTCGGAGCTTCTTTGATTCAGACGTGGGACTTCTGCCGCCGCAACAGGTCCGTGAGGTCCGTGAGGTCCGTGTCCAAACAAACCGACGGAGCGACGGGCGCTCCTACTCGCCGGAGAGCCACAGCTTGTTTGTAGGAGTGCAGGAGGCCTTTCAGATGCTGTCGCTGTCGCCGTTGTCTTACGAGTACGGAGTCCTCGCACGACATGTATGGCTAAAGGAGGTGATATGCATCCCCGACCGACTGACCGACCGTGCAAATATTGTTTCGCAGATGTACATACAGTTGTCCTCATCCAAGACATAATCACGCCATCCTGTCCCGGAGTGGAGACCTACCTGGTCCGCACCGCCGGGTCATGCAACACGCTCTGCGCCGCCCTGGAGCACAACTTGAACAAATCGCAACCGCTGAAGCCCTCCGTCTGGTCCGCCAGGTCATCCAGCACGTGGGAGCATGATAAGAGGTCCACAAGGCCATTAACAAATCCACCGCCACCGCCATCGTTGCCATCACCGCTAAAAGCCCAGCTGCCGCCACTGCCGCTGCCGCTGCCGCTGCCTACCCCGCCTGCAGCCACCTTCCTGGATGTTCCCCCCAGTGGGTACTGCGTACCATCCATATGATCGGTGCTGACGGCGGCTGCGGCCCTGGTTCTGGCCTTGGCCCTGCGCGGCGAGCCGTCGATAGCAGCCGTCGAATTATCTGTAGCGATCCCATTCGCCACCATGTTGGCCCCGGCAGCAGCAGCAGGGGAGTGTATTCCCCTCCTGCTGCCGCTGTGGTCACCATCTCTGGTGTCCCCTGGGCGCCTGTGCCAGAACCTCGCCCGGCGCACCTCACGCCGCAGGTCGGGGGACAACACCCCGGCCGGCAGCACATTTGCGTGTTTGGAGATGTAGCCCACCAAAATGGCCTTCCGTTGCTCCCTGTCGGGCAGTGGGATCTGCGTGTGTGCGGATGTGGAGAGGGGCGAGGCGAGAGGGGAAGAAGGGAAGAGGGGAGGTGTGGAGGGATGGAGAGGGATGAGAAGGGCGGAGGGGCGGAAGGGCCACAACCATCTAACCATCCAACTAACAAGCCAACCATCTAACCATCCAACTAACAAGCCATTCAACTAACCATCCAACTAACAAGCCATTCAACTAACCATTCAACTAACCATCCAACTAACAAGCCATTCAACTAACCATCCAACTAACAAGCCATTCAACTAACCAGCCAAGCAACCATTCGTCTTATCTTCTTGAGCCCCTGCCCTGCTGAAGTGATACTCACCTTCCTGCATGTGGTGAACCTCCGAACCGCCGCTTCATCAAGCCGGTCGATCCGGTTGGTTGCCGCCAGGACTAGCACACCCGCGTTGCCATCACTCTCCATACCATCCCATAGCGCCAGGAACTCGTGCTTTACCTGCAGCGACCCCTCGTGCTCCATAAGCGCGCCCCGGCGGGCGAGCAGGCAGTCGGCCTCGTCTAATGGGTGGGGGCCGGGTCGGGCCGGGCCGGGCCAGGGTGGGGTGGGGTGGGGCCCCGGTGAATACACGAGACCTGCGTGGTACGGCTCAACTCCTGCTGTTGAGAAGCACAAATTTGATCAAAAATTAGTAATCCCCTTTTAGTGAAACAACAAGTATGTGTGAGTCTGGCATGCTGGATGTTGGCAGCTGCCTTCATCCGGCAGTGTACGACGATGAAACATAAGCGAACAGAAACTGTGTCGCCGCCAGGGGCGTGAATAGAAGCAGAAAAAAAACTCAATGGACGACTTTTAAAAAGTAGATGATCAGCTTTGCTGTTGGCGGGAAAAGACGAATGGTTACAGAGAGCCGGTCACCTCAGGACCGCAGGGAGGAAGCAGGGAGGATGGACGGAAAGCAGCCAGCATCGCAAGGCTTTGATTGCGGTGTACGAGAGGGGAAGCCGTGCGTGGCCATATGAACGCCACCAGGCAAGTAGTGGAAGGGGAGGCGGAATGCAGGGGAGGTGGAAGGGTGCAGGTGCCCTGCCCCGGCCCCTCGCCCCCGTCTTTCGTCCCCGCCCAAAAGCGGGGTGTGCGGGTCACGAGCGGACAAAGGCATGTTATCGCGGGTCAGGGACTGCTGAATGCCGCCGCGAGGGACTTCTGAATACGAGAGCGGATGGTTATCTGACGACACGCAGACACGAGGAGCTCCGGAGTGAGATCACTACCCACACAGATCCACATCATGCATCACGCACCGATGAAGACGATGCAGGGCTGCAGCTTCCGAGCCAGTGTAAACGTCGCGTACACCAGTCGATTAGCGTCTCCGAAAACCTTGCTGTTGATGGCGGAGGGGGTGATGTTGAGGAAGGCGCAGCGAGCGCGCCGGGCCAAGGCCTACGGACAGATAGACGGACGGACGGACGGACGGACAGGCACAGACGTTTAGGGCTTAGACAGACGGACAAACGGACAGATACATACAGAGGCACCAGCAGCAGAAGGATAGTCCTCGTAACGTGCAGCAATAATCATGCGCCGCGGATGTCGTGAGCCGGCCTCGGGCAGTGCAGGTGGAGGGGTGGGTGGGTTTGGAAACAGGGCGGAGGTTTCCGTTCCGGAGAACCCCCCCTCCTGGTGTGGGTTGGGCGCGCAGCCAGCTAGGTAGCTTGCAGGCTCGGCACCCTGTTTGCCCACCTTCGCCAGCATGGTCTTGCCGGTCCCCGGGGGCCCGTAGCTGATGGATGATGACCATCATCGACGTCAAACGCGGAGGAGATGGAGGGGAGGGCGAGGAGGGGGACAGGAAGGTAGGCGGACATACAGAGAGGTCGGCGGGGGGTAGATGCAAGGGGGTTCGATACGTGCACTACATAGGGGCGGAATAATCGAGGTGGGGCGAAATGCCGATGTAATAATAGACTCGATCGAAACACACACACACACACACATACACATACACATCTCACGCACGCAAATGCGCAAACGTTTCCTAACGAAGTTGCGATTCTTGGATGAGGTGTAAGATCGGATGAATGTATATATCATATGTACGGTAAAATGACAGTACTGCAGTCATACTACTGCAGTCGTACTACTGCAGTGCATACCGAATCGTGTGCTTACTGGATTAACCTACTTGCTTGGCTCGCCGAGCCTGAGGACTGCGTACCCGCCGATAGGGCACGTTAGTTGCCTGAACAGGCGCTACGTAATAATCCTCCGTGCTGCCTATCACGACTCTGACTACTAACTTAGCTATGTATATGTACGAGCATGAAATGACATATGACATATTCGTGTGTATGATATGTGTGTATATATATATGTGTGTGTGTGTGTTTGTGTGTGTCTCTTCCCGCCCCAACGACCTGCGCCCTGCCGCATTGTCGTACAACAATTGTATTATCACCGGCTAGCTGCTGCACCCAGCGGTCCCCAGCCGGTGCGGCAATCCTGATCTCGGTTGCTCCCGGTGCCCACTACTACCGGTGCCCACTACTACTACCGGTGCCCACTACTACCGGTGCCCACTACTACCGGTGCCCACTACTACCGGTGCCCACTACTACTACCGGTGCCCACTACTACCGGTGCCCACTACTACTACCGGTGCCCACTACTACCGGTGCCCACTACTACCGGTGCCCACTACTACCGGTGCCCACTACTACTACCGGTGCCCACTACTACCGGTGCCCACTACTACTACCGGTGCCCACTACTACCGGTGCCCACTACTACTACCGGTGCCCACTACTACTACCGGTGCCCACTACTACCGGTGCCCACTACGACCAGCTACAGCTCCGTCTCAGCCACTCACAGCAACACCCCTTTGCCCGGACGCCACAGTGGGTTGTCACAGAAGATGGCTCGAAGGTGGGGGTTCATCAGGCAGATCACCTCGTCCTCCTGGGCGAGCAGCAGTGGCGGCGGCAGCGGCGGCGGCAGTGGCGGCGGTGGCGGCGGCGTCAGCGGCGGCGGCAGTGGCGGCGGTGGCATATATATGGGCAACGCGGTTTGACGTGTTCCGTGCGGACTCGACTCGAGGTGGGGGCGGGTTGGCATGTTGGGGTTATGTGGCTGGGGACTGGCTGCATAGAACATCTCGATATGTATAAGATTGGTTGGGTTGGTTGGAGGTTCTTGCCGTACCACTGCTGGGTACGGATACCCAGCTGGAGGCCTCGTACAGCTGTACGGGATATCCATGTGTTCGTACCGTCGAGCTGCGTTCGTTGCCTTCTCGCCTTGCTCCCTCCCTCGCCTTGATGACCTACCAATTCAGCGAGGATGTCATCCAGCCCGAACACAGGCTCCACGCTGATTCGATCGGGCCGTACAACGCGGTCGAGCAAGAGCTCCTCGTACTCATCAAAGTTCGTTAGCTCAGATCCGAACCTTTGCTTCAGAGAAGAGGCGGTCTCACGGTTCTGGAGGCAGTATTAAGGGGGCCCCGGCAGCGCACGGGCGAACATACGTATGTGCCTCAAGCGGTGGTTGAGAACAAAGTAAGTAGTAGGGGCGGATGGACAAGTAAGGGCGGCGTACGTTGATATCAAGTGAATGATCGAGCTTGCAAGTTGCAAGTGGCGAGATGTTGTGTAGTTAGTAAAGCATATGCATGGTCATAACACATGATGAATTATGATGAGAAAACGTTACAGGAAAATTTGATATATGTATATCTATAGCAAACATATATATATATATAATATAATAATAGTGGTAATAATATAATAACAGTAATAAAATAGTATAATATAAATAAATTATAATTTATACCTATTATGATATTTAATAGTAATAAACATAATAAAGTTATCACAATAGCTGCGGCTGACCGGTGCGTGCGTGGCTGGTTGGCTGAATGGCTTGGTGCGTGCTTACCTTCTTTCGCTTCCCGGCGTATGGATCGGCGGGTGCCGTACAGACAGCCTTCCGCATGCCCCATAATGAAATTGCTCCGACCGCGGCCGTCAAAATAACCTGACGACGGGAAGCTCATTGTTTTGTCAATAATATAAAATATATTCAACGCGCAAATAAATAAATAAAATTGCTATCTAGGTACCTAAAAATAACTACTTGCACGCGGACTCGCCAAACATACAATAAGTATATATTAATGAATGAACAGCAGAAACACAGACGGAAAGGGAAACACGCACTGACCTCAGCCCACGGCTGCCAGCACTGCTGCTTGGGGGGTTTTGCGCCCATGAGGGCTCTGCAGATGTACTCTACGAGAACGATATGCGCGATGCTTTCAGACATTGTTTGGAACACGTTCGAGCCCGCCGCAGCCACAACGCTTGTATAGGCGCTCGGGTGGCTGCTAGCGGCGGCTTTCAATACTAACGTCGTGGGCACGACCAGCTTAGCTGCTCCGCGCATGCTTCGTTACGTGCGTGCTTTACAAAATTGATGTCCGTGCATGTAACCAAGCAACAAGCGACATTTGCGTGCATAAATAATAATTTTATGTTCTAGTGCGTGGCCTTTCTTATTATTACGTGCTGTCGTCGTACGCTGTTGCGCGCGGTTGCTGCCGTACATACCTTGTTAATTGGGGTCCATCCAGCACCATGCATACCAATAATCGGACGACGCCAACCGACCGATCAGCGCAACCCCCCCGCCACCCGCCGAATGCCACGTAACGTACGAAGTGCGATCTATCTATCTTCTTCCAACTGCCGCCTGCTGGTATTGGGGAGGACAAACGGCGCTGTGTGGCATCTACCTTCCTGCCTGCTGTACGTCGTGCGTTTCGAACTGCAACTAACGCTGCAGCATCAAATTGTTTTATAATCGCAGCGACATACGAAGCGAGCAGCTTGTATTTGGAACTTCCATGAGTTCGTCTTCTCGCTCTTTACTTCCCCTACCCGCTGCATATATAACTACCGCATGCATACGCACACGCGGTAGGTATATACATACATACACACGCCGCAATCAGCAGTAGTGCGTCCGCCGGCGGATACGCACGTATCTACATAGTGCCATCGATCCAAGCAAAGCTGATGAGAACCTACCTCGTATGGTAACCGACTAGTACTGCTGGTGCTGTCGCCGGTGCTGTTGTCGTCACGAACACCCGCCTAGCTACCTGCTGCGTGCGCGAGTCGCTAGCTTATTCTTACGACTACATATATACCACTGTGCTGCCGCTGCTGACTGCGGCCGTTACATAAGGATACTCACTACTCCGTAAGCCTGCTGGTGCTGGTGCTGCTGGTGCTGCTGCTGGTGCTGCTGCTGCTGCTGCTGGACCTGCCTACTACCGCACCTACCTGCCGCCGCACGTCACAGGCTGCAAGTAAGTACTGATGCATATTATTGCAAAGCCGCTAATAAGGTGCGGGTGAGGCTATCTACCTGGATGGGTGTGGTGTTGATGCGGCACGCAGGTGCGTGAGTGGCCGCCGCCGCCGCCGCTGCTGCTGCTGCTGCTGCTGCTGCTGCTGCTGCTGCTGCTGCTACGTGACGGTGTCAGTTAATAAATAAAGGAGAGCGTCGCTGGCGTTGGGAGAACCCGACGGCCGCCGGGCGGGGACCACCTCTAATTCTACTACTTCGCTTCGTCCGGTAGGTGCTAGCTATCGGCGAATACGTTGAGTACGTCACAAGATGTGTTTCCGTCTGTCTGATCTGTCTGTCCATCTCCCCATGCATCCACCTGCGCTGGCCGTCTGTGTCTATAACAGGGGAACGGGGGATTTCGCCCCCCAGCATCACGCGCTATTGCACGCACCAGCGTCACAGTATCTATCAGTAGTATCTGCTAGCTTCACCATGTTAACGAAATTGATGCAGGATCGTCCCGCAGGAGGCGTGCCAATCAAGGCGACTTGTTAGTTCTTAATTAGGCAGCAGTCCCTTGCTCTTGCTTAGCTCTCAGCGGTGTTTATTTAATAACTGCTGCTCGCGGACACATGCATGATACATGCATGATACATGCATGATACATGCATATGCTGCTGGTAGCACCCCAGCACACTGCTGCACGGCCACAGCCCGCTTATCCACCTAATAATGTTCCTATCCTACCTGCATGTGTGTATTTGTGTGTACCTGTATATATGTGTGCACGCAGATGGCGCTGCTGGAGCGTGTGCTGAACGCCAGAACCTTTTATGAGGTTTTGGGAGTCACACACACCGCCACCTTCAGAGATATTGAGGTGGCGTACCTTCAGGTTCGTTATTAGTTCGTTGTTAGGGTTTTTTATGGCGTACCTGCAGGTTCGGTATTAGTTGCAGGGGTTGTTCGTTGTTAGTTGCAGTGTTTCGTACGTTTCCCCACGTTCTTCTGTAGCATTCTTTATTTGGCCATTTTTAGTTCATTAGGAGGGGCGGGCGGGCGTGCACGCGGGGAATGCAGACCTAAGCCCGCCTTATGGGAAATTTCGCGGCAGTACTGTTAGCAGTGGTGGAGAACTTTGTTGTTGACTTTGAGAGGGTTTTGACTTTGCGTGACGGACATCATCAGGTACCCCGGCCTATTCCGTACTATTCATCATCCAAAGCAGGTTTAGGACGGGGCAAGGGGGGCGCGGGGCGGGGCGGTGTGTGTGTGTTTGTGCTTTATATTTACTTTAAGCGTTTGCGTTTTTTCCGTGGCATGCATGTTTTCGCCTGCCCCGGCCGGCGGGCAACGTAACGACTCGCTAGCCCCTATCGATCCCCCCAAAGCACTTCTTCTTGGACGCAATTAATCACCCTATCATTACGCATGCATTGTCCCAAGCCGATATGCTTCTGTCCCATGCATGTATGCTTACCCCTTATTGCTGGGTTGCTGTGTGTCGGGTTCGGGACACCTGCTGGGCTGCACCACGGGCACCCCACCACGGGCACCCCACGCACGCAGTGTGCTGAGGAGCTGCTCCCGTCGAAATCCGTCAACGCCATCTGCACATACGCCTATCAGCGCGTTTGTGTCGCGTATGGCCAGCTTTCGGATCCCGTGAAGCGCGCCGCCTATAACTTCGACATAGGATTGATGACGCTGGAGGTGCGTGCGTGGGTTCTGGGCCGTGGCAGGTTGGATGCTTAATTAGGTTCATTCGCAGCGAGCGATAATAAACTGACATTTTATTTTTTATTATTATAATAGTAATAGATAAAATATGATATATATATATGTGTGTATATGAACAGGTGGTTAAATTTTCTCACTGCTGCCGCTTTACTTGCCATGTAGTAAGCAATCACGGTTTGTTAGGTTGCGCGTACACACGTAAGCGAGCTGCCGCTTATAGAATGGGGGGGCCCAAGGAACGGGGGCTGTAAATCTGTATGTGGATTACGTAAGACGCCAGTTGGTGCCAGCAGATACACAAACAAGATAAACACGACTGCGGGTCGTTACATACATTATTATAAAAAAATATAATAATGTAAAACCCATTATAATATAATATAATATAATATATGTAATATATGTAATAAATTTATATAATTTAATAAAATAGTTATATATACTTTTTATATATTAAATTACATTATATACTTATATTAAGGGGTGCTACACTGTGGGCGACTTACCCTGTAAAGACGAGCGCCGGGGGCCCTGACCGGACCGAGCCACAGCGCATGGGAAGGGCACGTGGCTTTGTCTGTCTGTCCTGCCACGTGCTTTATATATAAATAATATATATGTATATATAATCATAGTCATGTAAATAAATAAATATATATATTCGTTGTCCCCATCGACGCAACCATTCACCAGGACTGTTACCGTACATGCCGTATTCGTTGCCACATGTAATTCCCAAATCTCCCGCCTGGCTACGTACAATCATGCACGTTCGCTCGAACTGACAAGCTTCGTATCTGTATGCTTGCTTCCTTCATTATAACTCATCATGCCATTTCTTCTTCATGCGTGTCCGGTGTGTGGTTTTTATATCACGTGTTTGCTGATGATGCAAATATGGGCATAAAAACACCGTACGTGTATCTACTACGAGCGAGTGCTTGCTAGCTACCCTACTACTGCTGCTGCTGCTGCTGCTGCTGCTGCATCATGGTTTGCAGAGTACCGCTGCTGCAGCGGTGAAGTGGAAGGAGGAAACAGCGGCTGCTGCTGGCGCTGCTAGTGATGAGGTGGTGGTCGCTACTGCCGGCGGTCCTAGTATCCCACGGCGCCAACAGCCAAAGGCGCCAGCAGCAGTTTGTGCTTCGACCCCTA
This sequence comes from Volvox reticuliferus, assembly GCA_019650235.1. NCBI lineage: Eukaryota > Viridiplantae > Chlorophyta > Chlorophyceae > Chlamydomonadales > Volvocaceae > Volvox > Volvox reticuliferus. The sequence continues at coordinate 449,822 of BNCP01000011.1, read as the reverse complement.
CTGCGAAGAGGCCGGGCAGCGGCAGCAGAGCCAGCAACAACCGGGAGTCCTGCCCCCCTGCTGCCGTCATCACCCCCCCACACACCCGAACCAGTATTTCTATGATGGATTCCGATCCCTCGGGGACTCAACGCAGCCGGAGGAGGGAACAGCTCTTCGGCATGGGCCTCGTGGCAGCTGGTGCCATCACTGTGTGCGTCATCAGGATCATGTCCTTACTGAGTTCCCGCCGCCACGAGTTTGGATCCAAGTAGCAGCCGAGTGTACGGAGAAGACAGTGATAAGGCCCATCATACATGCATGCAGCGCATCATTGGGTTTCCAACAACTGCATTGGCGAGAACGGGGCTGTGCGTGCATGCTGGCTGGTGAGGAGCAGGAGAGAAAATGCGTGTGTAGACAGCCGATGCCTCAGCTGGGGCGCTTGGTGAGTGAAAGTAGGCGCATGCACACATACATACAGCTAGCGCCTGCTGTAATTACAAGACGACTCGTCACCACCATCATCATCACCATCGCCAACATCATCACCATCATCATCACCATTATCATCATACTTATTACTAGATTAGTAATAATACCATATAGCATTGTTAATGTCGGTTGGTAGCATGACGAGGGGACGAATGGGAAGGCAGTCTGCTACTGCTGCTGTTATTGCTGTGATATCTACTTATTGTGGTTGGCGGACGGATTGTGTGTCACCACCCTTCTTTAAAACCTAAGCCCTTCGTCAGTGCTAGGAAATGGCCGAGCGACCAAATCAAGTATGTACGGCAGCAGCTGGAGGTTTTAATCGATTGCAGTGCATCTACGGAAAATGCATTGACTTTTCTAGCATTTTCGTAGGAATGGCAGGGAAGTAAGTTATTTCTGGCGATGATCAAAGTGCGGAATTAGTTAGTTTATTGTACGACTGTTGTGCCTATTCCCAGCGAACGTCCGCCAATTAGGCGGCAGTCGAATTATTAATTGGCGGATCTGCTGTATGTTGCGGCGTTATCTGGTACTTGGTCCCTCCCTTGAGGGCTCCATTCCCGTCCACCCTCGCGCGTTTCACGATACGATGCGTGGTTACGATACGAGGCTTGCTTAGTTCGTCGCATCGTGAACCGGTTGAGGACAAGCGAGCGAGCTAGACGCAGCAATCGGCTATGGGCCCAGTGCCGTACCATGCCAAATCGTGCTGAGAATCCAGTAGCCTTCTCTCTTGCAATTTGCTTGTAACCTGATATCCTAGAAACTGTAAGTTCGCTGTTGCCGTACAATCCGTAACGCTTATAGAAACAAAGATTCGGTTATAAAAATACAGTCTTTACTTGCATGCATGTTCAATGCAAACGAACCGTTGATGGGGATCGTAACTTTATGGCTGGTTCCTGTTTGATGTGTGAAGAACACTGTGTGTATATACACACAAAACAACAGTAAATAAATCAAGATAGATATAGAGATTTTGAGCAGGCAGACTTATTAACCATCTACCGTTCATCGTTGCTACTGTCCGAACCTATACAAATTACACCACCGTTACCACAAGCAGTTGTTGTTGACCGTTATACCTGCAAAACTGCAGCCCTTGCAGGCCCTTATTAGGCCCTTGGTCGGTCCGGTTCCGGAGGTCCTGTTTGGCCCCTTCCAGATCGTTACCTACACACGCCGCCCATCAAGATCGATCGAATGATCTGCAGCGTTCGTTGTGATATTGGAAAAGCCCAGCCAGCCATGCTGGCGAATCGGACTTAAGGTGCACGGAAGTCGTCTTCAGCCGCCGGGTCAACATTTCATGCATCTTATTCATCCCGTCTTGGCTCATCATCTCCACTTTGGGGCCGGCTTGCTATACTACCCAATACACACAAACACACATACACACACACACACAAACGCGCGTGCGCACGATCAGTTGCCCTCGTAGCATCCCCATCCAAAGTGTGCTGGGGGCGGCAGGGGAGGGGCTCAAGTGTGAAACGCCATGTGAACGTAACCAGAAATAGAATCCGAGAGACCCGTTGATCGACGACGTCGACGACAACAACTTGAAGCCCATGGGACATATGTCGAGAGCCACGACTGCAGTGCTGACTAAGCAATAGAGGTGTAGGTGTCTGAAAATTAAACGATATGCTCGGCACGCAGTGGGCCCCTGGGCCAGGCAACGATTTGCACCCACAGCCTATCGTACATGAAGGTGCGATGCACTGTACCAGGTGCCGAGGAGGTTGATGGGGGCCAGCCACTACTCCAGCCAGTGAAGCTATCACCCCGCCCCATTTCTCGCGCTCACAACACGTATCCACCAACAAGCCATCACAAACAACGTCCAACGTCGGTAGGTCCCCAGCGCGTGCTACTCATGTCGTTCAGTTCTCTTCCATGCATTCACTGCAGCCCATGTATCTCTCTCAATCGGAAGCTCCTCAGGGGTTGCACCCTGAATGATGCACTACGTCTCACTTTCATTGTGTCGTTGTCTTCGACAGGGCAATGGTGATGGGCCTAGCCACCAATCTACATCCTCCACTGAATCCCCCGTCCGTCGCCACCAGCCGGGCCACGGCATGACTCTGCCGGCCCTCCTATCCTCCTCCCCGCTTGCAAGCCAGTCCAGGAATGGGGGGTTCTCCCGGATCCATTTGGCCGCAGGTTGGCAGCAGATTGTGGCCATGGTGCGGATGCGGTGGAACTTGCGGCCATTGGTTGCTGTGCGCATATAGGTGTAGGTCAGACGGGACAGCACGGTGTCTGAGCAGCGGAGCAGGCGGCCGAGAGTGGAGGGGGCAGCGGTGGACAGCTCGAGGCCCCTGCGGTGGTGGCAGGGTTGCAGCCAGGAATGGCAGGGATGTGTGTGGGATGTGGGAGATGGGACACAGAAAGCTTGTTGATCTCAAGCAGCCCACAGCAGGCTATCATTTGCAAGCTGACTGAAGGTGGCAAGCCAGCCTCATCGAGACACCACTGAATAGGCCTTCAAGTCGGCTAAGAGCCGAATCATCAGTTCGAGACGAAGCAGACGCGCCATAGCGCAAAGGACACCACGACATGTGCATGCAGAAAGCACATGATTATTAATAGCATCCTCAGTAGGCAGACGTGTATGTTATCGGGAACACATCGTTCGTGGTGTCGGCTTCCTCGAAGCCGCAAAAAAGGAAGAGCGCCTAATATCTGTACCGATGGTACCGATAGGCAGGCAGGCAGCGGTTTAGTTCATGTTGAGGTAGTTGCACACGCACGCACACACTCGTGAGTGCATAGGCGCTTGAGAATACTTGATAGCATTAGTATTAAAGCTAGCCTTTGCTTTGAACGCAGTATATCACACACACACAATATATATATATGTATATATATCGATGTATGCGTCATGTCAACACAACGTACATATTAAGGGGTGCTACACTGCGCTGTGGGCGACTCGCCCTGCAAAGACGAGCACCGGGGACCCTGACGCGGAGGGCCCCCGGTGCCAGCCACAGCGCAGGGATTACATACACACACACACACACACACATATATATATATATATATATTATTCATGACTAACCGTACGACCCTGTGCCCCACAGCCCGTACCTCATAGTTGCAATCTTCAGGGCATCGAACTAACGACTGCAGCCCCACCCTACCACCACTACCACCACCACCGTTGCCGGGTCCTCCTTCCCTTCAGCCTCTCTAGGTCCCCCCCACTGGCACGAGCACGCTCCCTAGCTCCCTAGCTCCCTAGCTCCTCCCTCCACGCTCACCATTTGTTGGGCAGCATGCTGGCGGCCTCGTGCAGCAGACCGATCCGGTGCCTCAGGGTGGTGGTTGACAGCCCCAACAGGACGGGCTGTGAAACCACCATGGTACGCACGAAGTCTTCGGACCTGGTAAGCCAGACGAAGAAGCGCCGAGCCGAGCCGAGCCGGGGAACACGAATGCGAAATGAAATAAAGAACACACAACAAGACACAAATGTTAGCAGTCGCTGTATACCGATGGTGGCTGTGGGGCCAATGAGTACGGCTAGAGTGCAAAATGCACACAGTTGGGTTTTGGTAGAGGTATGTCTGCACCAAGCTGTCTGCCATCCGTTCGAACAGCTTCAGGCGGACACGGTAATATACAGAGCTGACGCGCCCACCTCGCAGGCTTCAAAACTCGCCTGACTGCCAGCATCAATAACACCATCTCCACTGCGGCAGCGGCAGTGGCGGCGTTTGCCGCAAAAATGCATGAATGGTTTTGGAGCAGGTGTGCCCGTGCCCATATTGCCAAAACCCGTTTCCACCCCCTGATCCCCCCTTTCACGCACTTGCCCAGCTCCTGCACAAGCAGCACCACCCGCGCACCAACCGCCTCTGGCGCTGTCCCCATCAGGGCTGGAAAATGGCACACGATCTTGATCAGGTCACTCCGAGGCAGTTGAAGGCGCACGTTCAGGTCGGCCAATTTTGATAAGATGCGATCAGTGGTCTACAGAGCGACACGTGGCGGGAAGAACCGGGGGCAAGGAAACATTCGAGCGTGGGACGTGGAAAGCCTATCACCGGTATGAGAATGTGACGACCGCATACAGCTGCAAGTGGTAAGGTGCCGCTAAGCAGCAATAGCACACATCCCACTTGACGCAACCAGTGGATGCAGACTGCCGTCATGCATGCAGGAGCATTACAGCTTAACCGCAACAACCAACCCACTTCCCTGGCACAACGTCCCTTGTAAGGAGCTGTGGGTCTCCTTCACAAATTGTGATAAACCAACCTACCAACTAAGCCACGAACCACCATCATACCGATTATTTCATGACTGCACTGCACTGCATTCGCAGTCTCCAACACTCACCATTTGCAGCGCGTGCGGGCAGCGTCGGGCGATACACCTGACTGCCTCTGTCCCCAGAGCGTCACACAGCTCCGAGACTCGGCCGCTCAAGGCAGCCGGTGTCATGGAGGCCATGAGCTTGCGCCAGCTAGCTTATCAGTCAGAGAGCGAAAACCGAGGAGGACGGCAACAGCACAAAGAAAGCGTGTTCAACACATCGTCATGTTTTCTAATTTTATACGCATATACCTACACTAGCGCTATAGTGCGTGCTAATCAGCCTCTCCAGGCTCACCTGCTGCTATCCAAAACAAATAAATGCGGACTGGGCGTGAAGGTAAACACACACACACACACACAGACTGCAGCCGAAGGCTGAATTCTTACTGTACCAATAACCGTATTATGGATCTTGCGATGTGAGGCTCGCTGTTAGCGAAGTGGCCGGCTGTTTGCGTCCCACGTGCCAAGGAAGGGGGGAAGGGGTACAAAGAGCCTAAGAACCTTCCCCTGACAAGCATAACCCTGTGGCGGATTGCAATTGGGCAAACTAGCCATCCGCCTCTACCCTTGCTGGGGTGGTGCTCGTTCCCAACTGAGCAGGTCCCCGCGGATGCCCGAGCCACTCTTCCTGCCTTCCCATGTCTCACCTCCCCGTGGGCGGTTTCAGCTGACTGGGGTTCAACTTCAGCTCCTGAAGCAGCAGTGTGCGGAGCTCCAAGTCGCGGGAAGGAGAGGCGCCCATAGGTAATGGCGACCCGGCCACTGAGGACAGCCGTGGCCGCCCGCGAAGTCGCCGGACAGGACGCGGCGGCTGAAGGATAGGTACTGTTTCTTGCTCTCGGCGAGTAGTGACTTCCATGGAAATGCCATACGTGCTGATGCCCGCGTTGCTGTCATCGTTATCGTTTTTTCCGCTGCTGGCGCGTGTTGTACTGGGCTTTGCCTGGCATTTGCGGGGGCGTCCCCTTCGGCGTGGCAGCTCGGGCAGCTGCGCATCATCTTCAAGCTTCCGGTGACGTCCCACTACAGGCTGTCCACCTCCACTAGCAGGCCCCGCTTCTCCCAAATCTGCTTTTGAGGCTGTTGAAGGCACCTCAGCACAAAGGTCAAGGTCGCCATTGGGCCGATCATTGCCAGGTTGCATTTGTTTCGGTGGCACCCCGCCATGCCGGGCTGGTTTTTGACCGTCCTCGTTATCATCACCTTCAAAATTTCCCAAAGTGTTTTTTCCGCAATGCGCAAATACCAACATAGGCACTTTGCTGAAGTCCGAGACGCGAACTGGGAAACAGAAATCCTTGCATTGCCTTGCTACATACGGCCCCGAATGAATGGCACGTGAAAGGTAGTTAACGGTAACCAGCAGCATTAGGACACCGTCGCTGCAGGAAGCACCAGTCAGAACCCTTAAACCATCCAACACACATGTGCAAGCACATGCAACAAAGAAGACGACTACATGCCACTTCAAATGATATACTAATTGATATCAGCTAATAAGGTGATACCCAGCGACGGTTACTGTGTTAATATACGGGGCCTTATGGGATTAGCACGCTGCCGTGCTGCGGTGAACTGATTTATCTAAAGTCCCAATTGCAACCTAATATGATTTCCGTTTTTTGGTTGATCTCAATCTGCTATATGTAAGATAATTAGGACACCAGCACACCATGCAGAATGGCATCAAAAGCCGCAAGCACAAAATGATCGCAAAGTCTCCAAAATGATTGCAAGGTCAAAGTACGTTATACCTTGCTCGTTCTGCAGCATTTTCGCATTACAGCTTCATATTTTTACGACAGTAACACTTCCTAAGTGCATCGAAAGCATGTGCCCGGGTATGGGTATCCTTGAATAGAATTCCACAAGGTCGCAAGATGAAACTTTTTCATAGGGCATTGTGGACATCATTTCAACTTCTAAAATATTAGGAAGCTTTCAAAGTGCTATTGCACCACTGCGCCATAACGTTTGCCACATGCTGTGTGCGGCAGCCTGACCTGGGAAGTGCAACGAAAGTGCAAAAGGGCAAAGACGCGCCGTCGTCTAGGCTGGCCGAGAGGGGCCGAGAGGGTGGACCCCAGACAGGATGGCCTGACCATGACAGTGAAATCACGCAGCAAAGTTAATCGGGGAATCCCAGATAGACGTGGAAAAAGGGAGCGCAAAAGGGCGGGATCGAGGTGGTGAAGGAGAAAGGTAGATAACAAGAGAGGACGGGAGATTGCGAGGTAAGGAGGGAGGAGGACGGCGAGCGAGGTAAGGAGATGGCAAGGGAGGGAGAAAGGGAGATAGCGGGTAAGGGAGGAAGGGAGCAACTCACTCGCTGCCTCTCCCCCGCTTTTGCTCCTTCTCTTCCGAGGTATGGGGCCATGCCCAAGTAATGGGGACCCCTCCCCTTGAGCAGGTCCATTTGTACCAAGGCCGCCTCCCCGTGGGTAGCCTGAAAAGCTGCCCGAACGAATTTTTTAGGAAGCATTTTTGCCGTAGCTGCCTCACGGCCCGCAGACACCCGCAATGTATTAGGGAAGGTCCATAAAGGGACCGCGGCACTGTGCGCCGGCTTATTTCGCGACTCCGGACCTGCCCAGGCTGCACCCGTAACGGCTGTACAGCACGGTATCCCATCATGAAACACGTTACCGTTTACATAACAAAATAAAAAATCTCTTATTTTTCCTTATTATTATCTATGTAGAGTGGTTTGAGGTCCCTGCCGTGCAACTCCGTTACTCATAAGCTCAGTTATGAAAGTAAAAAACCATGTAAGAGAATCATTCATTAAACAACGTAGAAATAAGTGGCGACGTGTCAAAGCAGATCCGCGTCAGCCTATAGAGTTCAGCCTGACACATGAGATAGCAGGGGTTGCCTTCTTTGCAATATTGCCGGTGTCCTTCAGCAACTTGCGAAGAGCCAAGCCACGGTGTGCCCCCAATGTGCCTCTCCTTCCCTGGAAGGGGGAAGCATTTGCCCAGTAACTGTCATCAAAAACAAACTCAAGCACGATTTTCCCAGAAATTAATTCCGTATCCACTTGCTAACACGTCCATGCATGCTGATGGTGGTGGCAGCAGTGCCTTGAGGACCGGGCAGGCACTGTTGGGGCCTGACAGGTGTGCAGTGTCAGGCCTTAGTCCGGGAGGCAGCGGGACCTGACAGGCATGTGGTGTCAGGCAGCGTTCTTCACCCCGGACGGGGCCCGGAAATTTTTGACTTTTTAGAAAAACGCCCGGAAAAATGTTGGGGCTGCTCCGGGGATCTCCGGGAAAATTTTCCAGTTTGAAGCGCAGCTTTCCGGGGGCAAAAAAGATATGTCCCGTGAAGAAAATAGCCTTATTCCGGGTGTACCTGGAGAAATTTTGTAGAAAGCAAGGTTGAGTTCCCGGGCTCCAGAACCATTATGATTTAATGTGCGTATGATTTGTAGATTGATTTTTAGGAAAGCAGAATATCCCTGTATGTAAAAACATTTCTTTAAACGGCTCCATAGCTACAAAACAAAAATTCCCTTCATCTACAGTTTTCCTTAATATAAACATGCAATGCCTAAGGTAAAGCCATAGCCAGGTAAGCAGCATGTGGGCTCTTATTAGCTACGAACATTTAAAACTTCTTCAAACCAATAAAATTAAGCTTTACGCAATCAAAATATTTTGCATGTTTGTAGTCATTAAGCAAGGTTATGGAGCGGCCTTCAAATATGTACACATTTCCAATCCACTTGCAGATGCTAGCAAAACCACGATGCCTATCTTTACCTGACAGAAATGAAAATTGTTTATGTGTCTGGTATGCGCGGCTTTATTCAGGGGAAGAGGTGGAGGATGAAACCTTGTGTTGATGCATCTGTGCTGACGGACCAAGGACTAATAGTGAAGGTTGGCTGACGGTTGGCCTTGGAGAGGGAGGAGGAGAAGGAAGTCAAGCTAGGGGAGCTGTGTGGTTTCCATACTAATGAGCAGGGTAGAAGTAGTGCTGAGCATTGGATGCCCCCAAGACACCAACTGCCAGAAAGACAACTTAATACACGGATAATAGTAATAATAAATATTTTCGTGATTGTCGTACCAGAAAGAACGTTTATGATTCAACAAACACGTGTTCTCGCCCCCGAGAAATGTTTTCACATGTTCCGGGGGTCCCCGGAACGTTTTAGGGCCTAGCAAGGTAGAGTTCCGGGGACCACCCCGGAAAAGAATGTTTGGAGCTCCGGGGAGCCCCGGAACAAACAGCGACCCCTTTGAAGAACCCTGGTGTCAGGTCATGGCCCTGATAGCGGCTGTGGCAGTGATGGTTTTGACTGTTGATGCACCTTGCATGGCAATAATATATTGTTACGCATGAGTTACCTGCACAAGCAATATAAGCACCACCTATGATGGGGTGTCACTGAGTGAGCGGCCTGGGAATGGGATGGTGGGCTTCTGGATAGTTTGGCACCCTCTGGCACTTCAGGGGGTACATGGCAGCGTTTCTTGTGTTGTGTTGGGGTGTGACTCTGGAGTTTTCCAATTTGCTTTCCTAGCAAGCTTTGTGTGCAGTTGGGACGAACTGTTCGGACCACACTGGCAGAGGGCATTTAGAACCACACTCTATCCACACTGATACCCCACCCAGATGCAGTTTAAAACCTCGATACCCCAAGCATCGACCATCTCTGATTGACCTGAAACTTTGACACTATAAACCTTACATAGAAAGAAAACAGTATTCGTGTTGAGCAGAGTGTTGAGCTCAACATTCTGCCACCAAGCACAGACACATTCCAGAGTCGTGAGGTGTGTCACGGTACGCAAACCCAACAACAAGCCCTTCCCAAAGGCATCTACGGCCCTGACCTTTCCCCAGGCCACCGTCGCCACCACCACCGTATTATAATTAATGTTTCTTTTACAGGATTTTTTACTTTCATAACTGAACTTATGAATTGATAGCCGAGTTGTGTGACAAGGACCTGCCTCAAATCACTCGACATAAATAATAATAAGGAATAGAAAATATTTTTTTATAGTTCGTAATCTAAGCGGTAACGTATTTCGTGACGGGATACCGTGCTGTACAGCCGTGACGGGCGCAGCCTGGGCAGGTTCTGAATCACGAAATAAGCCGGCGCACAGTGCCGCGGTTCCCTTACGGACCTTCCCTAATACATTGCGATTGTTTGTGGGACGTAAGGCAGCTACGGCAAAAATGGTTCCTAAAAAATTCGCTCGGGCAGCTTTCAAGGCTACCCACGGACCTGCCCAAGGGGAGGGGTCCCCATGGCTTGGGCACTGCTCCTCCTCGCTCGCAGCCATATTTCCTCCCTCCCTCGCTTACAAGGGTGCGAGCAATACCTCGCAAAGGTACTGTCGCGATTCATTAAAAGGGTAGCTAATCCGGCAGGTTCTAGCTCAGCGACACCACAATCACGTCAAATGTCGACCCACCCACAATACGCCAAGTGACCAGAAGCTGCTAATCCGTTTTTCTGCATTCGCATTTCAATCAGTATTGTAGATGACATGTACCTATTTATTTTTGCTTATTGAGTGAGACAACGCAGCTTCTTTGTATCCCAAACCTCAGTCTAGCTCTGTTGACTCCATATCATCATTTGCCCCCAGCTCTTGACACTACAGCTTTTAAACTATAAAGAAAAGCTGAGGAAAACCAAGCTGAGGACGAAAATCATGGCCTTGTCCATACGGTGTTCAGTTTTCATTTTGTCTAGCATGATATCGATTATGACTAAGTCATGCAACCAAGATGTTTCGGGCTCATGTCAGTTGGCCTGCTGCTTCCTACCAGGAGATACCTGAATATCAGGTGACACTGCAGTGATGCAGGATTCAGCAGTTCTTGAAGCTGACATTCGTGTCATGTGCTGTAATAAGCTAGTATGAATGGACACCATGCAGCAAAAGGGCAAGCCCGCAGGTCCCTGTGCAGCACGTCCCTACCCAACAGACCGTAACAGACCCACATTTGCTGTTCATCAGGTGTACGGCAGCTGCAATGAATGCTTGTGACAGGGCCGTGCATTTGCGTGCATTCTGGATATGAGTGCGGCCACAATATTTAGGACATATCATGTATAATCTCAAGAGTTTCCGGATGCCCAGACCATTCGGGAATTCCTACTTCCATAAACAACAATACACCAGTACAAGAGAACAACATTGCAGCTTTGAACTAACGGGAAGTACATTTTGACCCTACGCCTGATCAAGATCGCGCTGTACTGCCCTGTTGACTGAATAATCCGCCATGCAGCACTGTAGCTCCCTAAAGGATACATACCATAAGGACTAGAAGTCCGGCCAACAGCACCACGTGATATACGTTGCCAGATCCGCTGCCAGATAACCCCTCCTAGCGCCTTCAGGCTACCTCCCGACTGGTTTGTATATTCAGGAGATAACCACACTCCATCGTCTATCCCGAAATGCAATCTAGCAACCTGCCTTGTAGGTTTCCCTTCAACTAAGAGCAGCTGCTGCCATCAGTAGGGCCCTGTAGCATACAAGCGTATCATGTATACGTCCGCAACTCACAGGTGCAGTACCCCGTGGTAATTTAATCGTCGTCGTACATCTGCTCCAGTCGCCATGCCTCTTCCTTGTTAAGCTGGTGCGGTATGTGAAGTCCCAGAGCCCTGCGCTGCAGCCGCCGCAGCGACCAAACTTTACCCTCTTCCTCCGCCACGCAGCGCTGGTTGGACTCCAGGGCGGGCCGCAGCAGGTGTTGGTAAAACAAAAACTGCGGTGTGGAAAGAGGGACAGGTGAGAAATTGAATGGCACAACGTCAGCGAAAACCTGGTGGACCAATAATAGAACCCTTAAAAAATGTCCTAACAAAATGTTGAACGATGCAAGTGAATATAATATACGTGTACAATAATGATGAATGCAACCGCTGTTACCAGTCCATTCCCGCATGCTTTTAGCATGTCCGAGATCATTACCATCCCACATCACCATGCGCACCTCCGCTGCAATCACCAGCGGCAACATCCACCGGAAGCGCTCACTGGGCTTTGAGGTCATTCGTGGGTGATACTTGTACGGCCGCCGCTGAACCAGCGCCAGGTCCACCATCTCCCCCATGAGCTCTACCAGCCATTCACTGCCATCGGGGAGCAATCGATGCCCGTTGACCTTGCTGACCGGGCAGGTGTCCGAGTTCTCGACCAGCACAGCGGGTAATGGCCGTCGCAAAACTGAAAATGGACCTCGAGGGATGATGCTGCGAAGCAGACGAATGCGGCCGTCCACGAACATATCTGGCGCGGTAGAGGGAGAGGAATAATAGTACCTTTGGATGGACAACAGTATGCAACTGTGTAATCATTCAAGTCGGTCCACTTTGTTGAACATATATGCTCAGCACAGCCACCGCGGCGGCTGGCAGAAGAGTGCAAAACTTCAAACGTGGCGCATTCAGAGTGAGCATACCACGAAGACATAATGCCAAAATGACGGGATGAGGTGTGGTCAAGTAGAATGCGAACAGCAAAGAAGAGATGAGAAAAATTACCCAAAGAACCAATTGCAAAACAGGGAGTAATACAAATTTCTCGACAAAACTGTAGAACTGAAGGTTAGGCAAAAAGCAGGCTTTACCAATGCCTTCTGTGAACCAATAATTAACGTGCACGTCCTGCCAGCAAAGGCCGATGCTTTTGAAATCTTCTGCAACCTATCTCGGAAGCATTTCAACTCAACCGCAACTGGCCTACGCACATACAAACAGGTCGAGAAAGACTTTATTATGTACAACGGCAAGTGAACAAGTCCTAGGCAACTGAGTGACGGGGAAGACGGCAAAATGGGGATACGGAATTGGAGGCAGTGGAGATGCGTGAGGGTGGGGTCGGTGGCGACGAAGCTGAGCTGGCGAAGTGAATCTTAACGTCTGGATCAATTGCTGTGGGTTTCGGGGCACGAATATGTATAAGGGAGGCTGGTAATCCATTGTTGGAAACCTGTGTCCATGGCATTTCTACCTTCAAAGCTGTCGAATAGAAAACATATTTTAGCTTACTTTCTTGAGGAGGCGTGTGTCCATTAATTGACACGGAGGGCTGCAAAAAGGTTAATTGTAAAGATGTTGGTAACCTACATAAATGGGGAAATAATACTGCTGCAGATTATCTGACCCAAGCCGTGTTGCTGCTACGTCAAATCAGTCACTCTCCGAATGCCACTCACCATAAGACGTCCCAGGCGGTGGCTGGGTCAGGTTGGCATGTGTAAGCGCTAAAATGGTCCGGCCCCAGATCTGACGGCCAAACATTTGCGTGATAGCAGCGACGATCTGTGTATAATAGTTAACGCATGGAGCACAGTGAGATGAAGAACTACCAGCAAAGAAGCCAAAAGTGCACATCCGAGCAAGGTATGGAGCCATGTCCATACAAGGAAACCTATTGGCACCAGTACAACCCTCACTAGCCCGTATCACTTATACGCAACTGGTCAGGTTCTTATGGTTTGACGCATGCCCAGTTATACAATCCTTGTTGCTACAGAATTCCACCACCTGATGGTCACACCCCTACAGAACCGGCAAGCCCCGTCCTACGCAGTCCCTTCCAGTTCCATATTCTCCTCGACAGATCCACTACCGCAGCTCTCACCGCCTTGTCCAGGGCATCCACCCGGTAAAGGTCCAGTCTGTCCACGTACAGCACAACATCGATGGGCACACCGCGGACGTCCTCTGCGATCTTGGACAGAGCCTAGGGTAAGGAATCAACAGGAAGGGTAGCGGATGAAGGCGTTCTCTCAAGCAGGGAGCAACCCAGGCTTGTGGGCCGCTGGTGAAGAATACCAACCTGTAATACCGATGACTGTGGCAAGGTTTTAATTACCATCATTTGCTCACCCCCCAGTTGACGGTGTCGCCTGCTTCTGCATCCTCTAGCCCACATGTATCAATAAGCTTGAGGCGCAGCCCATCAACCTGCAGGAAAGGGGACCCCGGCCGGCAGAGGCACGAGATGGGTGGGCAAACAAGCCAATCCCGAACAGTGAGATGCATAACTACATGACGATAAGAGGTTGGAGGGAAATCCGCAACATCGCTACCAAAAATCTGCTGGTTGCGTAAGAAAGCGGAATGAACTGCGGCCCGCATACCCTTGTAGATTACAGGGGACATGGCCGCTAGACAGGCTGGCATTTCAGCGTCGATATCAGGAATATTTAATTAGCCTGAACAGCAAAACAAAGGTTTACTGTCATATTGACAACAGAAGCTTCAAGCCATTCCGACACTAGAGCCCTTGCAACACACCCGGGCCAGGTCTTGACGCGCATCACAATCAGCCACCAACAGATAACAAACCTCGTGACTCCCAATAGCAACTTGTCGCATAACAGTGGTAGTGATCTCGGTGTCTGCCTGCACATGTTCAGAATCGCGTAGGATGCCGCTTCATCGTCACAGAACACCACTGGACAAATTAATCATTCACGCTGCTGGCAGTTGGGGCGTCAAGAATCTTTAACACACTGGTCTCAGACCCCAAGTACCACATTTTGCAACCCATCAGTGCAGCATGCAAAAGCAAATGCTTTTAACCACATAGCTGAGCCATATGTTGCACCCCTACTGGTTGGCTAGCTATTGGTAAGCATCCACTGCAGGCTCAAATCCCGTTAGCAAATTTATGCTACCGATTCCTAATTCTATGCGTTGGGCACAAACACTCGCACCTGCAGTTTGAAGGCCTGCACACGTACCACAGCCTCCCCGAAAATGGAGTTCACCAGGCTGCTCTTGCCCACACTGGATTTGCCTGTGGCACGCCAAACCCGACGCGCAGCATGGACAGCACAGCAATTATGCAACATCTTGCTCCCTCATCACAGCCAGCTTCGGAAACAGGCAGAGAGAGCAAGCCCAAAGGTACAACCGAAACCAATGCACCCTTAACCGGCAGGACGAGGACAAGCAGCCCAGGCAAGGATCTCACCATGAAATGCGAGGGGTTAAAAACTCCACCGACTTACAGAAAAAGCGCAGCAAAGTTCGGGAAAGCCAGTCGATATTCACACGTGCCCATCCCATTCGGATTTTACGATTCATTCCATATTGGCTCCCAAAGCTTCATCATTTTGTGCTGCCATAGGTAACTGCGCACCTAGCAGCAAAATAGTGAGCTGCTTGCGTCCGGCCACGGGTACCTCCTTCAACAGCTCTATGAAGTCCGCTCTCTCCTGCGGATGAGAGGTAGGTTTAGTGAATACCCTTAGCCCCGGCTGTTGCCCATAAATGACGGAACGCAGGCTAAAGGAGTGGGAAGAGAGTATCCAAAGCTGCCAGCAGTCATGTGCATGGATATATGAAGTTGTGGTTGTTGGCAGGGTTTCCAATCGTTACTTTCCTCACAGAAGCTGAACCGTAAGCTAATGCAGTCTCCCTGCTGGGCAGGACCTCCCTTGACCTGCCGTGAGCATCTGCTACGTGGATGAAAGCATAGGGCTTCACCAAGCACTCAGAACGACAGCTTTGTCAAGCGGTACCTCTGTCACTGCAGTGGCAGATGTGACAATAGAATCAATGCCGTTGGCCGTGCCGCCGGCTTGTCGTGCTCGATATGGCTGTGGGCTTGGCGGTGCGCACGAACGCTCCCCCTACGCTTGACAAATGCGTATCGGTCCCAGATACTGCCATGCTTATTAAAAGAAAATACATACTCCGATAAAATTGTGCAATCATATCTAACAATGTGCGGGACAGAGATCGCCACTGCGACGGGCCTCTTTGACGGCACAACGATGAGTCAAATAGGGTCTTGCTTACCGGCAGACGTGTCAGTCCAGCCCATGGTTGTGCATCCTCCAATTCTTCATCGTCATTCTCCTGCTCAATATCGTGACCTTCGCCCTCCAAAGGAACTACGACCACGCGCAAAGTTCAAGACGAGGCCGGCAAATCGTGTAGCCAGAACGCAATACAAGACATCGAATGGCCGTATATACAGTGCAGAAAACGTTTGGGTCAGTGTTGAAATCAAAATCTTTCCGGCGGCTGAATGACAGAGCCTGGACAATTACTGATCGCGGATCAAGCAATACAACAGCTGAAGTCACAACATTGGGTATCTAGAAATTCAAAATTTATATCCGCCTATATGCTACGTCTCACACCTGTGTGTGAGTAACTGCTTACCCCGGCTGTTGTTTGCGCCAATTTCGTTCTCAAACTCATCTGCATCGCCATCATTCCGAAAGCCAGCCATCTTGCACAGGAAAGACGCTATGTCAAGCACAAGCCACGAAAGCCAAGCCCAAAACCTTGAATGAAGGAAGCACAAGAGGGTATTTACAGATGCAGAACCGCAGCCTGTGACCACGTAAGAGGGTTGATGAAGAAGCAGTTCTAATGTCAGGGTCGGCGAGTCAAGATTACCCTGGCGGGCAGTTCTCATGGAGGCCGCCCTGGAGCGCGCTAACTTTTCGCGACACTGCTTAACCTTATTATCATACTCATGAAAAGAATACATTATGTAATTTTTTCACAATGGATTGGACACGTGCCGCCTTTGCATCCGGACAAGCCGTCCCCCCTCGGTGGTGAAACTGACAATGATAGTTTAAATAGTTCAGATAATATTGGTTGAGATAATCCATTCAAAATCCTAAAGATTGGGATTATATAAGTTGGGTAGCAATCAGGACATTTGTAAGGGGCGGGGTCCTCGCTCCCGCAATTGCGGTCCTTTTGTGAAAATGTTAAATGCTATTACCTAGATTCACTGTTATATTTGTTTGGTGCAAACATAATGAGCAAAATCGACACATATAAAAAAGGCACTCGGGCCACATGCACGCCCGAATGAAGACAACAAAACCGGCAACTTTCGACATGAAATCTAGGTCATAACCCAGCTAACACACGAACATTATAGTGGGATATTTGTGCATTTCAGAGGCGAAATTTTGACATGACTATTTTTGTAGGTTGGATGCGGCATGAGCGAATTGAGTGTAGCTTCTAAACTAGGTTATGTACGGTAGCCGTACGGCTTGCTGTTTTTCCTGTTTAAACTTGTCAGCTCCTTACTTTCGGCATTCTGCGTTCACTACTGCAGCTTCTTAAGCTTTCTTACAATCTTTCAAGACCCTACCGACTTCTCTCAAGATCTCGAGTAGTTCAACGCGTTTCCTTCCTCGACGCGGACTTCTTCTTCCTCGCCAGACAGCTCATTCCGGCAACAAGAGACAGCTGGAGCCGGAAAAAATGACAGGTACGCGTTGACGTAATGTCGAATAACGCCATGGAAGCCGAAGCTGCAGCTGGGGGATCAGGCCAGCATCAGGCGCTGCCACCAGCGACGCAGCACGATCTTGATGCCGCCGCGGAGCTGGTCCAAAATACGGCAGATCTGGTTTCTTTGCAACGACTCCTTCAGAATGTGCTGTCCGCAGCCCCAACGCCAGAAGCCATGTTTATGACACCCGGCCATCCGCACGTGAACAGCTTGCGGCTATTCGGATTGAAGTGCAAGCTAATGACGAACCCAAGTTGACGGGCCCACACGAGCAACGCGAGCAACTAGACGAGGGCACCCTTATGCTCCTTGACGTCGCTCTTAACGCACTCGAGGCTAACGACCCCTGGCCAACTGTAGCCATTGATTGTTTGAAGGTTGTTCAACGTCGACTCAAGTGCTATTCCGTAGCGTTGGCCAAGGCTGGCCCAGGGGTGAACGGCAACGTTGCGGCACCATACGAGATCTGGCATGGCAGGAGGCATAACTTTGCTAAGCCTGATTTCAAGCCTGAGGCCATAGACAAGGGTGACGTCGAGAGTGCACTGGCTAAGAGTCGTAAATCAGGGATGGGAGATAAGGGTGGCGGTAAGGCCAGGCAGGGCGGCCTATGAGATTCCCTTGCCGGAAAACCGTTATGATAGGTCGGAGAAGCACACCAGCCCCAACTCATGCAGCCCAGTCAAGCATTGACCGTCTCCTCATTCAGCATGCCACATCCGTTTTTTGACAAGCCGAGTTACCTGAGCATGGATACCCTTCCGTGTAGTCTTAATGGATGTTTGCAGGTGTCGTCCAACACGGTGCTTAGCTTTGGGTGGCGGAAGCTGATGTTGGGTCTTCAGAGCCGGACCACTCATCTGAGAGTTGTACTGCATTTCATGGCTTCTTAAAATTGAATTTTCAAGAAAAGCATAAAAGACTTAATTAAATTTTATTTATTTGGGGTGAAAACCGCGGGGCCTGATTGTCAACTATAGCAGATGCCGGCTATCATTGACTTTTGTTGGCCCGTCTAGAGTTGATGATCAACTATAGTCGGCAACTATAGTCCATGTCAACTATAGTCCATCTATTATTTCTAATCATCTAATAGATTATCATGTGCGCTATAGTCCATAGAAAAAAATACAGACAAGGAGGTGTACTGAAGAGGAATCCAGCTTATACTTCTGCCAGGCACCCCGCATGCCACGGCACTCAACCTAACTCAGACATTGGTGGTGGACAACACCTCTGTGTGATTTCCTGGTGAGCAGATGCACGCAGTAGCCAACTCAATTACGCAGTACCCCATAGCACAGCTGCATTTTTTGCCAAGCCTGCTTGAGAACCTGGGGTATGTGGTCACTGTTCCATGTATGACTGGCACACACTATAGCGGCTGCCTTCAGTAAAACCGCCTGTGTAGCTTCCAGCTCTGTGCAAGGCTCAGTGTAATGAATGCTGGGCTGATCACCTAGACATCTCTAACATAAATGTACCTGCCCATATGGATGCTCCAGGGAGTGAGAGCAGAGGTCTGGAGACTAAAGGCATACAAGGGAACTCACAATCAGATTTAATCCTAACTTTCTAAGCGATGGAAATCTCGTCACAGTTGATATTGAGGGATTTTCGATCCTTCAATTTTACTTTTCACATTTAGTCGCACCGTTGAGCACTATGGACTCTCAAATGGATGACCCCGGTGCTTTTATAGCTGAACACTTTTCCTCTATTGAACATAAACTCCTAACCTGTACTAAACAATTAGAACACGCTTCTTGTGCCGATATTGCTGCTAGTGAGGCTCGCACTCAAGCCCACCTCGCTGCTGTTTTGGATGCTTTTCAACATTGGAGTCTCTATTGCAGCCCACACAATTAGGCTACTTTCCTGCTGGAGACTCGTATGCTGGAGCCGTCCCTGCTGACTGGCAGTCAACACCAGTCATCACTCCACCTTTCTTTAGCACCGCCCCACAGTCGAATATTAACCTGACTGTGGCAACTGAAATGTGACATCAGTATGATGTCACGGCAAGCCTCCATAAAGAACTGTCCCTAAGGAAGAGAAAACAGAGCTATGTAAAAAAAACCCTTAAGGAAATACATAGGATCAACCAGTGAAACCGAACTCAACTGAGTCTACCAGTGACAGTGTCACAGTTGCACTAGGGCATGCAACCCTTAGCCTCTACATATAAGCATATAGAGGGTGTAGCCATGGAGCTACTTACTTAGCAAGGAGCTAAGGCCGGTACCATAATACAACAACTATTCCCCCTTTAGGACGCGGCTTCCTCGCAGCGCCCTCATGCACGGGCTCGAGCTGCTTCAAGATCAGGGATCAGGTCAGGGGTAAAGTTCTGCGCAGGTTCCCAGCTGTTTTGGTCGGAAGAATAACCCTTCCACTTGACAAGGTACTCGTGCACCAGCCGTTTTCGTTTCTTCCCGATACGGCGAGCACGGTAGTCAAGAATGCGCTCAACCGAGTAGAGAGGTTTGTTGTTCAACCAATCTACTGGTGGCGGTCCATCAGGACTGGTCCCGGGGTTTCCAGAGGAAATATTGGATCCATTAGTAACCAACGTATCTGGTGCTGCCCTGTAAGGACGCAGCAGAGACACGTGGAAGGTGGGGTGAATACGCATATTCGAGGGAAGGACAAGCTCGGCCGCTGCCTGACCAACCATGCGTTTCACAGGGTAAGGTCCCACCCAACACGGCAAAAGTTTGCGCGGACCTGTGGCAAGTTGCCATAGGTTTTTAGTACTGAGGAGTACGGAATCACCAGGCTTGAAGGTGGTGTCCTTCTTACCACGGTTGTAGTACTCGGTGGTACACTGCTGTGCAGCCTCAAGGAGGTGCTTAGCTTCATCCATGCGGTCATTATATGACCTCACAAAAGCTTTGGCAGCTGGGGCAGGCACATCCAACTCCCGAGCAAGTGGAATTGCGGGGTGGAAGCCATAGTTCAAGAAGAACGGAGACTGTCCCGTAGACCGGTTAACAGAGTTGTTCATGGCAAACTCAGCAGCAGAGAGGAAAGTATCCCAGGCGCGAGGATTGCTGCCAGCGTAAGTACGCAGCATGTCACCAAAGGTGCGATTCATGCATTCCGTCTGCCCATCCGTTTGGGGATGGTAGGCAGTGGAAAGGTTCATACGAACATTGACAAGGTCACCCAGTATGGAGGCTTGCCGTGGAAGCAAAAGGTTTCCCAGCGCCGCCTAAGCCGCAGTGTAGTAGCCGTAGATGTAAGGCAACACACTATCACAATATAAGGTGCTAGAAGCACCCTGTCAACATCTCGAGAGGCCTTTGCGGCAATCAACTATTACATGCAGCCTCCATTTCAACAACTGCTCAGCAATCCAAGTTCTCCACCTATTCCAACCTATTTTCCAAATGGTCGATTATCATCTATATCACCCGCTTTGGCGCTGTCAAATCCATCACCTTCCTATAAAGTAATGCCTCTAACCTCCAGGCAAGTCAAAAGCCTCGCTGGGGTATTTGTCCTATCTTTAATGATGATAAAATATCAGTTCGAGAATGGCTACGAGTTATGTATGATAATGCGCAAACCCAGGGCACAGGCTCCCATCTCCCAACTGACCAACGTGACCCAGAGATAATAACTTGGGCAAAAACGTATTTAAAAGCTGGCAATATAACATAGCGATAGCATGCATAATTTAATGCTTTAGAGCGCCATAACATTTTGCTTTGCATTTGGTCAGACTTTGCTAAGCACTTTGCCCGCGTTTTGGTGCAACTGACCCCGAAACTGATGCACGCCAAGCAATTTATCGTCCACAAGGATCCCATTGAATTAACGAATGGGCTGATTTACTTTATGATAAATTTGCTGAGCTTGATAACCTTAATAAGGCCATTGATGAAGCATCTAAACTCTTCATCCTTCAACACTTCATGGACGTGACCTTTGTTGTACCATGCGTCACTTTGTCTAAGCTCTGCTAGAGTTGCACCCACCATCGTTCTGTCGCGCACGACACCACGTCACTGTCGTACGTGGACGCGCGGAGCGATACGGCACTGTCGTACATGGATGCGCGGAGCGGTACGGCATTGTCGTACGTGGACGCGGGAGCGGTACGACACTGATGACATCACCTGTCGTACGTGGACGCGCGGAGCGATACGGCACTGTCGTACGTGGATGTGCGGAGCGGTACGGCATTGTCGTACATGGACGCGGGGAGCGGTACGACACTGATGACGTCACCTGTCGTACGTGGACGCGCGGAGCGATATGGCACTGATGACGTCACCTGTCGTACATGGATGCGCGGAGCGATACGGCACTGATGACATCACCCCTGTCGTACGTGGACACTGTGGAGCGATACGGCACCGATGACGTCATCCCTGTCGTATGTGGACGCTTGGAGTAGTACGACAGCGGGCACGACGCGACCGCACGCATGCCACGCAGCACGTCGCATCGCACGCGTTAGGCACACTGGCTAAGGGCACAAGCAACCCACGAACAGCATAACGCCTAATGCATTGTGCGCAACGCTGCAAGCATACATCGCGTGATCGGTATCGCGAATAGTGCGCATGGCCCGACGACTTGGTCGCGGACAACCTAAAATGCATGAGGCATCGCACATCAACGCGCACTAATGATAACACGTGTACTATGCGTACACGCGCGCTCGAGCACGATAACACGAGCGTACTCCGAGGTCGCGAGGCAATGGCTCGAGCGATGCGGTGCGTCGAATGCAACACTACGCGCGATGGCGTAGTCGGCACCTTTATGTGAGTAAAGAACATTGCACTATTGCTATGACGGCTTATATAGCAATATCCGCACGCGGGATCACGGTAGTACACTTACTACTTGCAGATCTCTTGTACCGCGAGCCGTCGCTGCGAGTATATCTGCTATGCTCATTGACGGCCTAAGTATGAATTGATACGCAATCATAACGATTGATGCTAATACAAGCTAACCGCGCTTTGGTTGAGCTTACACATTATATATCGCTTATGGTCGTATTTCTTGGATAAGCCCGAGCACCGATTTGCATCGGTTAGATGATGATTGCCTCGGCTAGGCACTGATAGCCTATCACGTCATCCACGCCTGTCTTGGAATAAACATTGTAACTCCTTGCATCGAAGACTTCCGCTGCCTCGATTGGTACGTTCTGATATAATCGAGCATGATGCACTAAGCCTGGTTCTCCGCAGAATCAATGGGCGATTATGAGGAGTGATACAACAAATTTGGTATCGAGATGTAAGGTTCGTTCATGGCCTGTTGTCTCACCCTGATCTTTTGCGTAAGTAGGTTACTTACATGGCTGGAGTCAGCGATGGCAATCCTAGTCCTTTGGATACATTCGCGGAGGAGCTTGGTCAAGCTGTGATGGCCGCGGCTGCCTCTGGTCTGTAATTGCCTTGCTGCTCTTGCATTGCCATTCGTTTTGCCTGTTCGAGGTACGTGCTTCTGAGCCGCAGGTGAATCGAATCGAGTCTCACTTGCTGCTGCATCGACTGATTCGAACCCAAGTCCGGATCAGTTGCGGGCGCTTATTGCGCGCACACGTGAAGTGTGAGACTCTTTGGACGGATACTTGCTGTATCTGCAGGGAGCGCTTTCCGTCGGTCAGCTTAAAAGCCGTCTGATTGTCGCTCGACCGATACCCGTGTGAGAGTGCCTTTATCGCACGAGGTTGTGACCGGTCAGTCGCCGATTTACCATGGCATCTGGTAGCGGTGATGTAGGGCTAGTAGTGGGGGACGGTCGTGCCGACACGTCCGTCGTTCCTGAGACATCTCGGAGGGGCCCATACACGCATGTTGTTGACGGTGTCCGAGATCCCCCGGCGCTACTAGACCCACGGACTCCTATCCATCCGACTGTTCCTGTCACGGCAGCCGAAGCAGGCCCCGTTGGACGCGAGGAGCAGAGGGGTCCGTCTGCTGCACCGCCTCGTCAAGGTCGATTTGACGACGATGGAGAGGTGATAAAACTGTCGCTTCCTGTCCCGAAATTAGACATCCCACATGACGCGAAACATAAGAATGCCGAGCGTAGCATTGCTGACACAACTTGTGCATACCTGCGTGATGTCCGCGTGTACTTGCAACTGGTCCGTGGTGGTGATCGTGACCCCGTGAAATGTCTGTTCGTCGGGAACACCTTCGTGGGTGTGGCGAAGACATGGTACAATCAGTGGACAATGGCAAGGCAGACATACACGTTTGAGGAGTTGGCTAACGCTTTGCTTGCACGCTTTGCTCCTGAGGTTCAACCACTTAGTGCAGAGGCCCGTAATACGTTGGCCTCTGGCTCGTATCGAATGCGCCACGATGAAACAGTACCCGCGTACCAGTCGCGCTTCGAGGCCCTGATCACGCCTATCGGTAACCTGACGGAGGACGAACACATCTTTTGGTTTCAGCGTGGGTTGTCTGAGGTCCTGGCGAAGAAGTGTGCCACGGACTTGGCGGGGAAGGACTTTGGGTCCTATGAGGAATTGGTGCGCTTTGCGCGCGGGGTCGAGAAGCGTCTCTTAGCTGGTACGCGTGCCACTAAACCTGTCCCTCGTGTTAATGCCATGCGAGTGCAGGATCCGACGTCTGACGCTGCTGCCATGGACCAGGGGGCCGAAACGGAGCGTCGAACGCCAACGGTAGCAGTGACCACCGTTCGTACGGATCGCGGTCACTGTGTTCGCGGCGCTTCCGGATCAGGTAACCGCAAAGGGTCAACCGGCGCAGGTCAACGCGCGGATCCGGCCAAGGGCAAGAGGAAAGGGGGTTCGCCGTCTGCTGCGGCTGCGCACGAAGCTAAGAACGAGACAAAGCGACAACGCACCAACGACGGTTGGCTGGAAAAATGGGGTTGCACGCATTCCGAGCTCAAGCGTCGGAAGAGCATGAAGGTTTGCCTGAGATGTGCGTCTGCGGAACATCCTACGAAGGATTGCCCGATGCTACCGGCTTTGGCTCAGAGGCCGAAGTAGGGGATTGCCCAGGATGGTTCGGAGGGGACTCCACCTGGGAAGCTGGAACTAGAGGGTGGGCGGTTGTCGTCAGTGCGGCAAGCCGTGAGGGCACCGTTGCCTTCGGTCCTTGAACAAATCGAGCGCGCGATTGGACGTCGATTGTCGCTCGACGGTCGCTCAGGACATGTAGGTTTTGACTCGATGTGTAATCTGTTTGCACCGAGCAAGCCGCTGGCGTCTATCGATTTGTTGGGTCACACCGTCTTGTTCCTCCCCTCATCTCTGCGCGAGCTGCAAGCGCAGCTGGCCTTCTATAGGAGATGTAGGCGTCAACGTCCAGACACTGCCGCTTGCATCCTTCTACCTGCTTATAGTCGGCGAAAAGCCTCGACTTTGCTGGCGGGTATGCGGAAAGTCTGCCGGTTCGAGGCGGGCACCGTTCTGTATAACGGTGTTGATTTAGCAGGTGCACCTGTGCCGCTGTCGGTCCAGGCCTACACCGTTGACGTTTGGTACGAATCTCCTGCACCTCATTCTGAGGGTTCTGCCGAACGTTTCGAACCCGCCCTGAGCGTCTTGCTTTCATCCGCAGAGTCGGTACCGGCAGACAATCGGGTTCCCTTGATTCAGGTCGATCTTGCTGGTCGCACCCTGAAGGCGCTCGTCGATACTGGCGCCAGTGACGACTTCATCTCATTGGCAGAGGTGAATGCATTGGGTCTGTGCCCACAGTCGTCGGAATGGTCGCAGGTTACCCTCGCGGATGGGGGTAAGCAACCCATATTGGGCAGGGTCACCCTTCGCCTGTGTATAGGTCCTCTGCGTATTACGACCCAACCTTATGTGTTGCGCGAGCTGACTGAGGCTGCAACATATATACTGGGGTCCTCAACATTACGGCAGTATGGGGCTGGCATTGACTTAGAGTCTGGAACCCTTCGCCTACGTAAGGGGACTCTGGCATGCAAAATACCCTTCGTGCCGTTTGCAAGTGTTGAGCCAGAGGGGGGTAAGACTGAAGCGGAGCCTGTGGTTAATTACGCTGTGAAAGCCATGGGGCAGCATGCTGAACCCAAGCCAGTCGGGCGTAAAGAGGCCATCCGGATGATCCGGAAGGGTGCCCACGGACTGCTTGTGAGGCCTAGGTTGCATCTGAATGCGACCACCGCTCAGTCTTCTTTGGATCCTGAGGTTGAAGCCTTGCTCACAGGGTACGCAGACGTTTTTCGTGACGTACCTGGGCTTCCTCCTTTGTGTCCCGTGGACCATACCATCCCACTCATACCCGGCGCTCAGCCTGTTTCACGACCTATGTACAGGTTAAGTCCTCTGGAGTTGGACGAGGTGAAGCGCCAGGTAACTGATCTGCTCGCAAAGGGTATGATTCGCCCCAGCACATCTCCGTACTCCGCGCCGATTCTGTTTGTCGGTAAGAAGGACGGGAGCTTGCGCATGTGCATCGATTACAGGGGTTTGAATGCAACGACGGTCAAAAACCGTTACCCATTGCCGCGCGTGGACGACCTGCTCGATAAGCTAAAGGACTTGGCTTATTTCAGCTCGATCGACTTACAACAAGGATACAATCAGATTCGCATCGCTGCGTCTGATGTGCCGAAAACTGCTTTTCGGACACCCTTTGGTCACTTCGAGTACACGGTCTTGTCGTTCGGGTTGACTAATGCCCCTGCGACGTTTCAGGCGGTCATGGATCGCATGTTTAGACTGTATATCGACAGGTTCGTCGTTTGCTACTTGGACGACATCCTGGTCTACTCCAAGACGCGCAAGGAGCACCTGGAGCATCTTAAGCTTGTGCTTGAGGTGTTGAGGCGGGAGCAACTGTTTGCTAAGCGTGCCAAATGCTTTTGGGCGCAGCCTCAGGTGGAGTACTTGGGCCACATCGTGTCGGCCACTGGTGTCAAGATGGACCCACGGAAGGTAGCTGTGGTTCGTGATTGGCCAGCGCCTCAGAACCTTCAGGAGCTTCATAGCTTCCTCAGCTTGACCAATTACTTCCGTAAGTTCATCAAGCAGTACTCTGTCCTTGCGGCCCCGCTCACTGATTTGACACGTAAGGGAGCTTTCGATTCGCCTAGTGCCTGGACGCCCGAGTGTCAGCTGGCGTTCGAAGAGCTGAAACGTGTCGTTGCCGACGACGTTACCCTTGCTTTCCCCGACTACTCGTTGCCGTTTCGTGTCGAAGTGTTTTTGGAAGTCGTTGTATGGGAGCGGCGCTGTACTGTTGCAGGAAGGGCGACCGATCGCCTTCACGAGTAAGAAATTTACGGGCGCAGAAACCCGTTACACTACAGGGGAACAGGAGCTGCTAGCGGTCTTGCACGCGCTTAAGGAGTGGCGTTGTTACCTAGAGGGACGACCTTTCACCCTTAAGACTGACCACAAGCCCCTGACGTTTTTGCAAAGCGTCCCTACGTTGAACCGGCGTCAAGTGAGGTGGATGGAGTACCTCGCGCGGTTTGACTGCACCTGGGAGCACGTTGCCGGCCGGATTAACATCGCCGACACTCTCAGTCGACACCCGTCGCTACATGCTGCGATTTTGGCGGCGCCTGTCCAACGTCCACAGACCCCGGACGTGCCTTTGTCCTCAGACCTTGCGGCTCGCTTGAAGGCTGCCTATGCTGGCGACTCCTGGTTCGCTTCACCTAGCAATGTCGAGCACCTACGCAAGCAGAATGGTCTTTGGCTACGGACGGAAGGATCGACGACTCAGATTGTTGTACCCAACGACGATTCCCTTCGTCGCGATATCCTTTCCCGTTTCCATGAGGATCCGTTGGCAGGACACCCAGGTAGCACACGGCTGGTTGAGTTGGTGCGACGCTCGTTCTGGTGGTCTCGTCTGGCGAGAGATGCCGAGAACTTCGTGCAGACATGCAGTTTGTGCCAGCGCAACAAGGCTTTGTCCGGTAGGGGCCACGGGTTGTTGCAACCATTGCCTGTCCCTGATGCGCCTTGGGAAAGTGTTTCCATGGACTTTGTGGTCGCGCTGCCCAAAACTGAGGGGGGATACGACTCGGTGCTCGTCATGGTTGACCGCTTGACTAAAATGGTTCACCTTGCACCTACCACGTCGACCTGCACAGCTGAGCAGACTGCACGCCTGTTTTTCGATAATGTGGTTCGGTTGCACGGCGTCCCTAAAAACGTGGTCTCGGACCGTGGTGGTCAGTTCACGTCTAAGTTTTGGGAAGCACTCTGCAAGCTTGTGGGCATGCGGGTCAACCTGAGTACGGCGTACCACCCGCAGTCTGACGGCCAGACCGAACGCACGAATCGCACACTGGGGGATATGTTGCGCAACTTTGCTGGTCGCATGCCTCTCGTTTGGGATACTTACCTGACTGCGGCAGAGTTTACAATTAACAATGCTGTTAATCGGTCAACAGGTCAAAGCCCGTTCTTCCTGACTTATGGGTTTCACCCGGCGCTACCTGTGTGGCGTGAGCTGGAGGTGTATGTCCCTGCGGCTAAGACGTTCTTATCCCGAATGACAGACGCGAAGTCATGTTTGGACGCGGCACAGCAACGAGCAACGGAGTACTACAACAAGTCCAAGCGGGACGTGGTCTTCTCGGGAGGACAGATGGTTCTGCTGAGCACTAAGAACTTGCGTTCCTTCGCCGAAGGATCCCATAAGCTTTTGCCCCGCTGGATTGGCCCGTACCCCGTTGTGCGCATGGTAGGGAACGCAGCTGTCGAGCTTGCGTTGCCCTCTAACATGAACATCCACCCTACGTTCCATGTGTCACTCGTTCGTCCGTATCGTGGCACGGAGCCCGCGCCTGTTACCACTGATACCCCTGCAGCGGTCGAACCAGGTCCTGAGACTTGGATCGCAGGAAAGCAGAAGGTATACGATGTGGAAGGTATCTTGGACTACCGCACCCGACGTGTTGGTAGGCACCGACGCAAGCGCACTGTGCACGAGTACTTGGTCAAGTGGACGGACTACTCAAGTGAGCACAACTCGTGGGAACCTGCGTGCAATTTCTCCCCGGAGATGGCGCCCATCCTCGAAGAGGCTAGGTTGCGTGCCACGCAATCTCAGTAGCCTAGTGCGGCAGCGAGGACGCTGCCTATGGGGGGGGAATAATTGTTGTACCACGCGTCACTTTGCCTAAGCTCTGCTAGAGTTGCACCCACCATCATTCTGTCGCGCACGACACCATGTCACTGTCGTACGTGGACGCGCGGAGCGATACGGCACTGTCGTACGTGGATGCACGGCACTGATGACATCAGCTGTCGTACGTGGATGTGCGGAGCGGTACGGCATTGTCGTACGTGGACGCGGGGAGCGGTATGACACTGATGACGTCACCTGTCGTATGTGGACGCGTGGAGTGATACGGCACTGATGATGTCACCTGTCGTACGTGGATGCACGGAGCGATACGGCACTGATGACGTCACCCCTGTCGTACGTGGACACTGTGGAGCGATACGGACTGATGACGTCATCCCTGTCGTATGTGGACGCTTGGAGTAGTACGGCAGCGGGCGCGACGCGATCGCACGCACGCCACGCAGCACGTCGCACTGCACACGTTAGGCGCACTGGCTAAGGGCACAAGCATCCCGCGAACAGCATATCGCCTAATGCATTGTGCACAACGCTGCAAGCATACATCGCGTGAACGGTATCGCGATAGGTGCGCATGGTCTGACGACTTGGTCGCGGACGACCTAGAATGCATAATGCATCGCACATCAATGCGCACTAATGATAACACGTGCACTATGCATACGCGCACACTCGAGCACGATAATGCGAGCGTACTCCGAGGTCGCGAGGCAATGGCTCGAGCGATGCGGCGCGTCGAATGCAACACTACGCGCGATGGCGTAGTCGGCACCTTTACGCGAGTAAAGAACATTGCACTATTGCTATGACGGCTTATATAGCAATATCCGCACGCGGGATCACGGTAGTACACTTACTACTTGCAGATCTCTTGTACCGCGAGCCGTCGCTGCGAGTATATCTGCTATGCTCATTGACGGCCTAAGTATGAATTGATACGCAATCATAACGATTGATGCTAATACAAGCTAACCGCGCTTTGGTTGAGCTTACACATTATATATCGCTTATGGTCGTATTTCTTGGATAAGCCCGAGCACCGATTTGCATCGGTTAGATGATGATTGCCTCGGCTAGGCACTGATAGCCTATCACGTCATCTACGCCTGTCTTGGAATAAACCTTGTAACTCCTTGCATCGAAGACTTCCACTGCCTCGATTGGTACGTTCTGATATAATCGAGCATGATGCACTAAGCCTGGTTCTCCGCATCATCCGCACCATCCGATTATGAGGAGTGATACAACAGATGTATTGGATGTATTGGATGGTCGTGTTCGTTTACATTTTAGATAATATTTAAGGAATGTGACATACGACAGGGGTCATACGACAGGGGTGACGTCATCACTGCCGTATCGCTCCACAGCGTCCACGTACGACAGTGACGTCATCACTGCCATATCGCTCCGCAGCGTCCACGTACGACATGGGTGACGTCATCAGTGCCGTACCGCTCCTCGCGTCCACGTACGACAGGTGACGTCATCAGTGCCATACCGCTCCGCGCGCCCACGTACGACATCTGACGTCATCGGTGCCGTACCGCTCCGCACATCCACGTACGACAGTGCCGTATCGCTCCGCGCATCCACGTACGACAGTGCCGTATCGCTCCGCGCATCCACGTACGACATCTGACGTCATCGGTGCCGTACCGCTCCGCATATCCACGTACGACAGTGGCGTGGTGTCGTGCGCGATGGTGGGTGCAACTCTAGCAGAGCTTAGGCAAAGTGACGCGTGGTACAACAACATCTGCTTGTATTGTTGTCCCTGCATGGCCCGGAAAGTTCTGAAAGCACTTGCATGGTATGACACTTCTACAGGAATATCCTGTCGGTACTGACCTTTTTAACTCTATTAACCCTTCGGGTACACACAAGCAAGTTAAACCGCTCCAGTACCCTGTTCAAGTCTGGTATGATGCTCCCGGTCCTAAACCCTTAACCTCCACCTTGCATCATACTAGCGGCCACATTGCTATGCATGTTTCTGGCCAAATTAATGGACGCCTTGCACACATTCTCGTAGACAGTGGTGCTTCTACCTCTTTCATTAGCGCTAACTTTGCACTTAACCTACATATATCATAACCTACATATCCATATAGCTCACTTAGATACTGTTCAAATGGAATCTGCATGGTACCATCACAGCCCAGGTGTTTAAATGTCATGTGTATCTAACAGCTATGGATCTAACCGATGCTTATGATGTCATTCTTGGTGATGACTGGTGTATGCAATATAAGGCTTGCTTAGACTACGCCACCCGCAGTATTTGGGTCCAAACTTCTAACTGAAAGTACACCCTACGAACTAACTTAACTAACCCTTCAACTAACCCCCTTATGAGTGCAACCCAACTAATTAAAAGTTTACATAATGAGGAAGACCAAGTCTTACTAGCTATAATTAAACCCCTCTCTGATGACCCAGTCCCCATTCTTCTGCCTAACCCAAACCTTATCCTACATCAACCTTTACTTAACCTTTGCGATGAATACAAAGACGTATTTTGTTGTACCTCTGTCATATCCGCCTACAGCAAAGGCTCGATCGAAGGATGCCAGGCAACTGGCCAACCTGGATATTAGCCTCGAGATACCCCAGGATACTACATATTTGACCCTCTAACCGGCCTTCCCCCTTCCCCCTTATTTATAAGCGTGCTGAACAACAAAAACAAGATGAAAAGGACAGACGAAGCACGCGAAAAAATACAGGCCTGAGGACACGGGCTGAGGTAAGGCCCTTAGTTTAAACACCTTACCAAAGCCTTACACTTAACTAACCCAGCTTCCTACACAAGCCCGCATTAGTTGCTCCTCTCAGAACAAAAGCCAAAGAAAAGACACCACCTCTCAACGGTTGAAATACTGAACTCCAAACGGCGCAACCTGGCCAACCGCTAGAGGGCCAAAGAAGGCTAACACTTTAGGACAGGTGCGAACACTCAAGTCAAGATAATGCTCTCTCAAAGCCGACGAATTAGCACTCCATCCCCCAAAGGCTTCCACAACCTCCATGGGAACACCAGCTGCTCGAGCAGCTGAGGCACCTCCTCACCTAAGACTATAAAGGGTGTGTACACCCCAAAGGAGTTGCAAACCGAACTGACCCAGCACAAGGTCGAACCAACACTCTGCCCCTTGAGTGTGTAAATGTATGGTAAGGTGGTTTAATGTTAGAATCCATTAGCTAATGGATCCTAACATTAAACCACCTTACTGACCTCCCTATCATCTAAGCCCCCCAGAAATGGAAGAGGCACGGACCCAAATCGATGACCTTCTTGCAAAAGGTTGCATCGTCCCAGCTACTCCACCTTATGGTGCCCCCATTTTGCTCGTTAAAAAACCACGCTCCGACAAATTACGCATGTGCATTGACTTCCGTGCACTTAACCGGATACCGTTACCCCCTACCTCGTATTGATGACCTCCTGGACCGTCTCCATGGAGCTACCATCTTCCCTAGCCTTGACTTACAATCTGGCTATCATCAAATACGACTCTCACCAGAAGATCAACACCGGTGTGCATTTACCTCAACTTTTGGACACTATGAAATGTGTGTTTTAGCCTTTGGTCTTACTAATGCTCCTGCAACTTTTCAATCCTTAATGAATAACATCTTTAAGGATAAAATTAACAAATACATGTTGGTCTACCTAGACAACCTCCTTGTGTTTTCTAAAACCCCTGAAAAACATCTCATACACCGTGATATTCTATAAACCCTGCAACAGTATAAACTGTTCGCATCTCCTAAAAAATCTACCTTTAACAAACCCAAATTATTATTTTTAGGTCATATTATCAGTCAGGATGGCATTATAGTTGATCCTGCCAAAACCAAAGCCATCACAGATTAGCCTACCCCAACTAACCTAACCCAACTAAGGTCTTTCTTAGGCCTTGCTAACTATTTCGGCGTTTCCTCCAAAAATACTCTGTTATTGCTAAACCTTTAACTGATCTAACAAAACTTAACACACCATGGGTATGGTCACCACTTTGTGAAGACGCTTTCAATAAAATGAAGCAAGCACTACTTGTAACAGCACCCGTCTTAAATGCACCAGATTACAGTGATGGTGCTCCACCATTTTCTATTATCTGTGATGCTAGTTGTGCTGGTATAGGTGCTGTCCTTCTACAAGGACACCGCCCCATTGCTTATGAAAGTCATAAACTAACCCCAGCTGAAGTTGACTATACAACCACTGAGCAAGAAATGCTCTCTGTCATACACACCCTACATAAGTGGAGTTGTTATATAGAAGGTATCCCCTTCACAATCCACACGGATCATTGCCCTAACACTTTCTTTAGTACTCAACCTACTCTATCCCGCCATCAAGCCCAGTGGCCGGAGTTTCTACAACAATTTAACTTTGAGTGGGTTTATAAACCTGGTCCTCAAAACACCGTTGCTGACACTCTCAGCAGACAACCAATCCTTGTATCTATACAATACCTCCACAACCCTTAACCAACCTTTACTCCCCACGTTACTTAGTGTTACCCAGCAACCTATCGCTGCACGTCCACCAATTCAATGGTGTGTACAGCATGAGCGTTTCCAATTTGATTGGGCTTACCACCCCATCGAACTTTAAACCTCGCTCATACAATTGCTGTCTTAACCCGACAATGTACACGTATGCTCTCAGGAGATCCGGCTCAGACTGGTATACCACCAGCTCAAGCTTTGGTGGTTGAACATGTTGAGGGGTGTCGTGTTCCGGCTTCTCATCCCTCACCATGCTCATCTAAAAGTATCCGTCCCCCTAACCTTAACCATAATAATATTAACCTCTCTCTTTGGGAACGAGTTCTTCAACTGAACTCCTTCTCATCTATACAAGCTTTTTATCAAAAGACTTGTCAAAACCCACGTTTTGAATTTTCCAGTAACCTTTACTGCCAAAAATCTGATAAACCCGCCTTTTGATTATTCCTAATGACCCTGCTACAAGGCAATATGCCTTGCAATTGGCCCATGACCCCCCATACAGTGGACATGGAGGTCGTAACCGAACTCTTAAAAACCTCCAGCTTATTTGTTGGTTGCCCCGCATGCACCGTGATGTGAACAACAACGTCACATCATGCCTAGACTGTCAACATAACAAACCCTCTAATAAACACCCACAAGGTTTACTTCAACCTTTACCTATCCCTGGCCGAAGGTGGGAGAGTGTGAGTATGGATCTTATTACTCAACTAACCAAGACCTGGCATAACCATGACGCAATCCTGGTATTTGTGGACCGACTATCTAAAATGGTCCACTTTGCCCCAACAACCACTAACTGCACAGCTGATGACGTAGCAAATGTTGTACCCCTCCTGCCTTTCAAGCATATTTATGCACACGTTGGCGTTAAGTGCAAAGGCACAAGCACAGCAAGCCAAGTGTACCGTGATGAGAGTCAGGGACAGCAGAAGTCTTCAGAGGCCAGGGGTTACAATGTACGATCCAACATGCAGAATGTAGTAGTTGAGAGCCGCAAAGGTGTCTCGAGATGTTGATGGCGTGTATCTGCACATCTATATTGTGCTAGAGTGTGTACGACTACTACACAGAATATCAGATGTAGGCTATCAAGTCGAAGATGGTCCTTCATCATCTAGCCACTCCTAGCAATACTCAGGCTTAGCTCGGGCCAGATAGAGCGCATCCAGGCTCAGAATATCAATGTTCAGGATAGTCCGAGCAAAGGAGATCGAGAGCAAGTTGTATTCGATACAAACAAGGCCATCATCGCACGTCTTATACTACATCTCACACATGATCACTCAGGCCAAAGTTGCGTTGTTTGGGAAAAATATAAAAGAGAAATACCATATATCTTTGATTGTAAATTATTGCTAGCCCTGTACATTCATGACCACAAACGTCTGCCAAAATATACTATACGGGCTTTTCGCGAATTAAGTACATAAATAAAACGTAGCATAAAAATATACGTCAATTATGAAAACGGTTTGTGAAATAATTTTTTTGAAAAAGAAAAAGCCAATTACAGTGAATCACACCCCAAGAGGGGTCCCCTGACCCTGATTCCAATTCGCACCCAATTGACCCCAATTCGAAGTCCAATTCAGTCAAATCACACCGAATTGTGTTAGGCTTTGAGTAAACTTGTGTTAATTTGCATTAAGCTCGCGTTAGGCTCGCGTTAGGGACCCCTAACACGAGCCTAAAGCAAGCTAACACACGAATCTGTTGTCATAATGATCCGTGTGAAGAAGATGGTCCAGAGCACGTCAGTTGGAGAACCTGCAATCCTGAGCTGGAAGCTGGAGAATGTAGAGGAGATAGAGCAAACCCTGGGTGAAGGTATGCCAGGCTGGCATCACGGAAGCAAGGTACAAGCCCTACACACAGCTGTAAAGCAGCCTAGATTGGAGGAGTGTCAACCCTCCTTAAAAGAGGTCAAGAAGCTATGTAAGGTAGTCCTGGTGGAAAAAGCACACCAAATCCTGTTGCCATTTCGGTGGCAGAACGAAAGCCGGCAAGCATTGCACGACGAGGGATGTAGTGTACTGCAGTTTCCGGGAGAGCCCAAGCCCACAGCAGTTGGTCCTAAGGCACTACTGAAGGAAGGAGGATTGTGCACAGAGGCTGTAGTGTTTGGAGCATTGAGTGAGTTGCTTAATCTGCTGATGCCCAGCACCATGCAACAAATAGGTCTCATGATGGCTGTCTGCGCCCCGCTGAGATATCTCACTGAAGGGGACGAAGCTAGAATAAATTGGTTGAAGGAGAGGCAATCAGAAGGAAGGCTGGCATTGAGCCCGGCAGGCCAGAACGTATGGATCATGCTGTTTGCCACTGTAGTACTCAAGGAAGCATTATTGAGGCCGGTGGGAGAGATGTGGGAGTTGATATGAGGACCCCTAGTGTAGTAGTCGTACACACTCTAGCATAATATAGATGTGCAGATACACGCCATCAGCATCTCGAGAGGCCTTTGCGGCTCTCAACTACTACAACTAGACCAGGCGGCACACCAGCGCACATTATAACAGCGGATTCGTGCGTTAAATTCGCGTTAGCTCACGTATGTGTGTGTTTTGCACGTTAGGCTCTGTGTGGGCCGAACGCGCATCCAACGCAAGCAGGTAGTAAACTTGATGGAACATCTGTAAAAGTAGGTTGTTCTCAATTTTGTTTAAATGAAAATAATTTTCACAATGAATGTGTTTTGAATGAAATAATTTGATATTTTTTATTGTGTTTTGCAAGCCTCGAAAATTCCAACGTTGCGTATCTCCTAACGATCACAATCCTTAAGCAAGCATTAAGATAACGCAATGGCCGCGCGTATAGTTTGCGTACAGTGCATTTCCAAACGCAACCATACAAACTGTACGCAAGATGTACGCAAGCCAGTTAAGTTTAGGTAATGCTTGCATGGACGGGTTGGATAGAGTACCCTTTGTGATAAACTCGGTTTCTAGTTTCTATGTAACATTGGTGCAGATAGATAAACCTAGAAGTACTGGCTTCCTTTAATCAACAACTAGGCCTTGCCTGAATTCACGACACATACCGTAGGCATGCCGACATGCCGACATTAATGACACATACCTACTAGGCCGTGCACACATACCATAGGCTGGCATGAAGGCAGGATTACTAATGTTGGTACTGTGTGTGTTGACATGCTTAACCTTGCATTTACAGGCTTTTTTGCCATCCTACTTACAGAGAAATAATCTGATTCTAGTCATTCCGACTTATTTGCGCTAGGGATTGACTATACCATGCATAGAATGTTTGGAATTGGAAGGTAACTCAGGTAACTTGATGAGTTGAGTACTACGGAATTCAATTCTAATCAGTACCAACTAACTCCGTCAGGAGAAAATGAACCTGGCGAGTAAGATCTGTTTTGGGTGCACCTCTCGCACCGCCTGAACTATGGATGCTCAGACCTTCGTGAAGCCTATGCGGAATCCCACGCTATTTTGACCACATGTTAATTATAATCGACAAACTACTCTTTCGTTATCAAAGGTGCGAGCACTGGTCAGATATCAGATTATCTGTGTGCCTTATTAGTGAACTACTATACCTTTTTTGCTACACCAATCTTATCATACCTGCATATCTTGTGCTGACGTGTGGTTGGCACCAAGGATGGGCGTATATACGAATGAACAACTATTGAAAGCCACCCTGGCGTACGGAAGCAATCCTTGTATGCATTATAATTCATAAAAGATGGCATCGTGGTGTTCCTACTGATGATGCGAGTATATCGAAATAGTTAATTTGTGTGCAGTTCCTCACTGACACGACTGGCCCCAAATGAATGAATTTGTAGGATCTACACAGACGATGGCAAGGTAGTGGGTCTGCAGGTCGTGCCTGGATTAGCCGCTGCACTCACTGGCTAAAGGAAGAGATCTCAAGGTAAGGACTTAGAAATCTGATCAGGAAGCTAGAAACTCAAAGAAGGCGGCGACATACTTACAAAAAGTACTTTCCCTATATCCCTCGCTTATGTTATCCTCATGACCTCGATTACTTATAATTTACGACTGTATGAAAATCGCGCAAGCTCAGTACTTCCCGCATGTGAAAGATCTCAGCTTTCCCAGAGAAATAGGTGTATCTTATTCCTTAGCACTTGCGTGGCCAAATACAGACACTAATAATTTTGATTGTCGTAAGCAACCTAATCTGGGACATTATCATGGCCCCTTGACGATTAAGAATGATGCCGAGCGAGGTAACACACCCGGTGGCCACTCGATGCACAAGTAAGAAACGCCTTGTGAATGTATCATTTTCTGCCTAATACTTGCTGTCAGCCATTGTATGTGCTTCCTACTAGGGGGCGTTCGAGGACAACAGGAAGAGGACGGCCGACTTATTTAAAAGGTGAGTTCTGGATTTAACCATGATGCCACAAATGCGACACACGCTTTTGACGGATGCTATGAATAATCTGAGCAAGGCGTAATTGATCCTGTCTTGGCAAAATCGAAGATTTGTCGAGTCTTGACCCACTCCAAGGCTAGCAAAATCGGCACGGATGTCATCATAGGCAGGACATTCCATCATCACATGGTACTCATCTTCGACAGAATCAGCATTATTGCAAACACAGTATCAGCATTGCTCTCTTGGCCAACTATTAGGGTGGTTAACTTCTAAAGGCCAAGCACCATGACGAAAATGAAGAAGGGATGTGTAGAGAGGCATTGGGATATAACTAGCACCATGCTGCGGCATACCCATCCAATTAGTGTGCCTACACATTTTCACGCCAGGTTTACCACCATCAGATACAAACTCACGTGGTTGGGTAAGCAGACGTGGGCTTAACCAATCAATCTTCTTTGAAGCGTTCCTCCAAGGTAAACATGACACAGCCAACACAAATCTCTCTAGAAGCCAAGAAATTCACGGCTAATCATCTGGTGAAATAGTGGATGTACGAAATAGTGTCGTCTTCTAATGTTTAATGATGTCAAGATATTTTACATGCAGAATTGCATCTGCACATATAATAAGCTCGTATGAATGGATGATTAATGTCATGTTGATGGTACAGTACAGTCAGGCGACTTGGATGCATTGCGGTAACCAATGCATAAGGCATTGTAACTTGTAAATCATGATTACCAGTATATAATATCATTGGATTCTATGGATTTTTTGCTGAAGGCTGATTATGACCAAAGCAGTAAACCAAACAATTTCCGTACAAGATATTCAGCAGCAAATGAAATAAAAACATTTCTGACTGAACTAACAGCAAATAATAACTGAACGAAACGACCAACAGAATGTTTGGAATGCACGAATGCAGCAGCCCTGCTGTACACGAAACTGACAAACGTTGCACGTATGAGTTTGCGAATAATAAGTTATTTTGTTGCTTGAATACAACCCACAACCGCATGCTGCATAGGCATTGTTTGCAGCATACACGTGAAAGCGTTCAGGAGCATTAATGAGCGTTCATCCTGCGAATTTAGTGCGAGAGAGTGTTTTTCGTGTGCTTTCACCAACACAAGTAGTGCTTATTCGCGCGCGTTTGGGTTTGCTTAACGCAAGTGAGTGTTAGGGCGTGCCTAACACTTACCTTAAAAGTGTGAATTGCACAGTGTAAACTTCGCGTAAGTATGCTAAAGTTAACGCACACTATACGCAAAACATTTTGGACGAAAACAAAAAAGTTGTTTGCATTTGCTTTAGGTCGCGTTAGGACAGGCACGACAAATAACTCGTTAGGCTCGCATTAGGGCCACCTAACGCGAGCCTAACGCGAACTAAAGCAAGATTTAAGCACTGCAAATGCATTAAAAATGCACCGCATTATTTGTCGCGTCTGTCCTAACGCGACCTAAAGCAAACACAAACAACTTTCACATCAAGCACTCAGCGCTGGGGGGAAGAGTGACGCATTCGCATGTACTGTGTACGTTTTTCAGTACTATGTCGTGACACATGATTCATTACCTACTGGATTACCCTAAGCCTTGTGGGGGGACAATGCCTGCCTTGCTTGTCCGTGGCCTTCAGGAAAGGTTGGGAGCATCTTCAAGTCTCCCTTTCTTCCGCCTCCTCTTTGGTCTTGGCCTTCAGTGTGGAGAGTGCTTGGGTGCTGTATGCGGCTTTGCCATTGGTCTCAGTTCGCTCACCTGTTGTTATGCTGCTTTTGTTTGTTGCTTTATTAGGGTTTTGTTTGTTTCTGCGCCCTGACTCCCTCCTTTTGGTTTGTTGGGCACATCTGGTGGAGTTAGGAGGTATCCCGGTTTCTCAGTATAAGCCCCTTAACCGGAAAGGTAGTGTTGTGTCTGCTGAGCATGCCCCGGTGCTGCAGTTCCCTCTTTGTGGTCTCCCTTTCCTCCGA
This sequence comes from Volvox reticuliferus, assembly GCA_019650235.1. NCBI lineage: Eukaryota > Viridiplantae > Chlorophyta > Chlorophyceae > Chlamydomonadales > Volvocaceae > Volvox > Volvox reticuliferus. Next base: position 410,766 of record BNCP01000011.1, on the reverse strand, counting down.
GTTGCCCTTGCTGCAGCGTTTGACTCAGGACCAGTCTCATCTTTGGCCAGTCCGTCAGTCTATTCAAGGGGCAGAGCTGTTGTATCTCGCTAGTTCCTGGGGTTGACCACGACTGGACCCTGGTCAACTGTCCCAACGACCTTCGTTGGGATTCCTAACAGTCTAGTGGATGGTGTGTGCAGCACGGCACGACAGGACGGTCATGGCATAACGCTGCATATCTATGCCATGACTGAGTATAGCCTCTACCATCCCTTGAGTACGATATAAACTCGCTCATAAACCAACCGGTAGTTCCTACTACCACCTATCTGGAGTTTCTAACTAATTTCCCTATTTTCTATAAGTATTTTCGTTTATATAACCCTTCCGCATCACCATAATACAACAGGAGCCTTGGTTTGATCTCGTGCTTGCTTGGTCAGTTTGGCTTGCAGCATCTTCGGGGTGTGCACACCTAAGGCGAGGTGGTGCCTTAGCTGCTGGGCAGCTGGTGTTCCCTTTAAAGTTGTTGAAGCATTTGGTGGTTAGAGTGCTAATTTGTCGGCCTTGCGGGAGCATTACCTTGATTTGGGTGCTCGCACCTGCCCTAGATCTTTGGCCCTCTAGCGGTTGGCCAGGTCGCACCGTTTGGAGTGCAGCACTTCAACCGTTGAGAGGTGGTATCTTTTCTTTTGGCTATTGCCGTGCTAATTAGGCGTAAGGCCTTGGTACGGCGCTTGAACTAAGGGCCTTACCTCAGCCTGTGTCCTGGCATTAAAATGTGCAGATATCATCACTGGATGGGAGACTCTAAGCACATGGAGGGATATATATTCATCATACACATCACATCAGCCTCATTTGCTGCTGGGCTATTGAGGTGAACCGTCCGAATGGGAGAGTTAGAGCACTTCGCTATTGTCCTATGTGTGAGAGTGGCGTGGTTGAGGACGAATATCATGTCCTCATGGAATGTCCAGCTTATGAGAGCATAAGGCTAGAGTTGTTGCAAGCTGGGTACGTTTTCGGAGGAAACATGAGCGCTATCATGAGCTTGGATAACCAGCGCATTCTAGCCAGAGCGCTTTATGAGATTCGACCTTAACAGTTCCTTTTCAATACCGTTAGCTCTTTTTCTCTCTTTTTATTATCTACTTTTTCTGATGTTCGTTTTTAACCTCGTTTTGATCTCTTCTTGTGTTTTGTCTTTTTTGCTTCGCGGGTCCGTGAGCATCCTGGCTCGTACCGGGCCTTACGAGTTCAGGGTAACTTGTAATCAATCAATCAACCGAGTCCTGAGGGCTGTATTTATTTGCATGCTTCGTATTTCCTTTTCATCGTATTTTGGTTGTTCAGCACGCCCCCGCCCGCCGGTCCATTGCTGCATCGCCCGTAGTGTTGCTGGTGTTTCGTCAGGCCTAAGGTTCTTGGCCTAGGCTTACATTAGCACAGTGCAATTATAACAGAAATGACGATGGCTGTTTGTTCCGAGAGTAGCCACTAACAGTGAGCATTATGATTTTGCAAAAGCTTTGGGGGATTTGTGTCGATGCCACTCTACGTGGTCTCCTACATATAGTGGAGTTCTACATATAGTAATATTCCACGAGATATTTCCGCGATTGGAACGTTCGGCAAGATCATTTTACTTTTGTAACGTCCACGATACCTGGGATCTCACGTATCATAAACTCCCACGTATAGCCCGACACTTGACAGGGAAACCTAGCTGCAATAAGATGTTATATTATGTTGCAAACTCAGAAAGAGCTCGTAAGGCCCGTACGAGCCAGGAGGCTCAAAGGACCGCAAGAGCGAGCAGTTAAAAAAGAAAAGGAAATTGATAGTCAAAAAGATAGCGCAACGTTAAACTTGTGGAAGAAAGAGGTACTGCAGGACAAAGTCAAGTTCTGCCAACCTGTGAGACACGCTTTTGACGGATGCTATGAATAATCCGAGCAAGGCGTAATTGATCCTGTCTTGGCAAAATCGAAGATTTGTCGAGTCTTGACCCACTCCTAGGCTAGCAAAATCGGCACGGATGTCATCATAGGCAGGACATTCAATCATCACATGGTACTCATCTTCGACAGAATCAGCATTATTGCAAGCACGGCACCAGCGTTGCTCTCTTGGCCGACCATTAGGGTGGTTAACTTCTAAAGCCCAAGCACCGAGTCGAAAACGAAGAAGGGATGTGTAGAGAGGCATTGGGATATAGCTAGCACCATGCTGCGGCATACCCATCCAATTAGTGTGCCTACACATTTTCACGCCAGGTTTGCAACCATCAGATACAAACTCACGCGGTTGGGTAAGCAATAAGAGAAGCGTCATTGTAACCTGCTCACATTTTGACCTTCCTCCGTACATTCGACAATTTCGGGTGGGCAAGCCCTACGGACGCGTAACGTGAGATTTGCAATAGGCTTTCTTAATTTCCGGATGCATGCAATTCCACTGGAAAATAAATGATATGTGGACGTACGGGTTTTGTACGTCCTAGGATACAGGTGTCAGAGCCCGACTACTTTGTTTCAAGACATCCAATTTAATTGGAGTCGGATACCACGATGTCTCTTATGCTGTCGGAGGATGGTGAACTGCAAGTGCATGCCTACCTGCGTTTCGCAAAACTTAAGCGCGATCAGCATGTCCGCGAGGTTGTTTCTACAATCAGTGACTTCAAACTGGAACACCTTCGGCAGGGGGTACGTTGAGGTGGCACAGTGACTGGCTATTACCGCAGTTCTAGTGCGGAGACGTATGCTCGTAATTGTATATATTTCGGCAGGAAATGTACAGCTATAAAGAATTGAGTCACATCTTCCAAGAGTTGGAGCAGGAGATTAAGCAACTAATTGACAAGGTGAGGCCGTGGAAAGCCATTTTCGGTGACTGACATTTTTAAATAGAAGTTATTTGTGGCTTGCAGTTATGCGGAACTGAAAATATGCGGGACTGAACACAGATCGCACTGTGCTGCGGTATGTTTTAGCTGTAAACCCTTTTACTTTCCCTTCCCTCGGGCCTTAGCATTTCTTTACCACGTTTCTTATCTGTCCTGCATTTGTAAGGTATCTGTTATGTGACGGATTTATGCCTAGCCGTTCGGCTAGTGGGATGGGCGTAAGTAGTTTAACACGCGCTCTTGCTGCCAAACCCCAATATGCCAGTCTCTTGGTTTATTTAGGATGGAGTTGACCCATTAATCAGTTAACTGACCGACCTGCAATGTCATTTCCCTGACCAGGAAATACAAAACGCATATCACACCAATGCCCTGCTTGTCAAGATCCTGCTGAGCCAGGCTCAAGCCCAGGGCGCTGATCTCTCTGTAGACACACATGCACTTGAAAACGAACTGCTCCTGAAACAGGTACGCGTGTTGAGCCTACCTGAGCTCACTGCTTCTTGAGCTTTTCATCGTTGCGGCTGAATGAAGCCTGGCTGAATTCAGTTTCCATGGAATGCAGTCCTCAAGCCGGTCCAGCCCATAACCTAGGCCGGGGCCCGGGCCAAGGTTATACATGGATTGAAGCTGACATTTATGTATTCCAAATATTGTGAGGGGGGCTTCTTATGGTGTGCCGAGCCAACGAGCACGTCACACTCCATGACAGTGTCTCTGCCCTTGCTTCTTTAGGTTCCTCGACAGCTATTTGGATTTCAGCCGCATGGCACATTTACCCATTTTGTTCTTCTGATACGAAACTGTTTTGTTTTAAAATTGCACTGTATATACATATATGCATAGGGTGTTCTTTCCAACATGATTGCTGATGGCGTTTGATCCTTCCATCCCTTGGCCCCCGGCTTTCATGGTTCTTCGCCCTGGTTTACATGCGTCCGTCGTAGGTAAGCATTCGGATCCAGGGTTTCAGTTGGCTTGGCTTTTGCTTAGGATGGAATGGATCAAATTCGCACCAGGACACCACGCTCGACGCCAGCTCAGCCCAACTGAGATTAGCCGATCGTGCAGGCTTCGCCGGCCAATGCAGTCAGTTTAAATGTACTGACCTAGCCTACGACTTTCATCGTCCGAGGATTTGATGGTTATCGCATCGAAAGCATCACCAACAAGAGGTTTGTCGCTATCCAAAGCTTCCAAGCGTCAAGATTTCCATGCATTTTAATTCTTGTTTCCCTCAGTTTATTTTCTGCTGAACCATCCACCTTCCTAGTGTGTTCTTCTTGCGTCCGAAACCTTGTGCATTCTTTGCAGATCAGCGCCAGTGAGGCCACTGCCCTATCACGCTCCGCGTCGGACTTTCTGCGGCGAAATGTCACTCTTGGCAAGCTGGGAACTGTTGCCACAGTGACCACGCAGGTGCGGCTTAGATCATTCGGCTGCGAATTGTGTGTCCTAATCCGAGGGTCATAAGTGGAATGAGTACATAAGGGTGGGGAGTATGCGCCACCGCGAAATGGACCTGATTAATAGATGACGACAGGCATATGGCAGCTTATGGAAATCCGCCGCAAGCATGCTGAGCTGCGCCACAACTTCCTATTAGGGCCGTGCTGGTGGTGGATCCAGAGGATGGGGTAACCCAGCTATGTTACGGAGTTCGATATTGCCATACACATCTATATCTACATAGATATAGATATAAATATATATTTCTCCTTGTGCTACTGTGCGCCCCGTACGGTTGCCCCCCAGGACCCAGCCCTAGTCAAGGAGCGGGATATGCTTAGGGCGGAGCTAGCAGTGGCTTTGGAGCGCATGACCAAGTTGCAGGTGACCCAATATCCTCCGTTGACGTGGCACGGTCCATTTCCTTCCCACTTCTCGTCTGGCTTAACTCGAGTCCCCTATGTGTATGACATTTATTTGGCGTGTATTAAAAGGCTCAAACAATTCCGTCTCTCGGTGGCCTGTCGTGGCGCCTTGGTTGTACAGTAGCTGGCACTGCAGCATCCTGCCCTTCATGGGTCATACTTCGTAGCAATTACAGCTGCTCAATGCCCTGGTGGACCCCGGGTAGGAGGCGCATGCTGGTACGTGCGGCGGGGCCCGGGGGTTTGGGGGCAGGGTGGCGATTATTTGGCTTGTGCCGGCATCTGCTGTGTGCTTGCAGGAGGAGACCACCAGGATGATGCGGGACCGCACGACTTCCACCAAGCAGGTAGGAGTAATTTTTCTTCTGTTAACAAAAATCGCGGGGACAAATATTCATGCAATTGGGCCGGATAGTAAATTATGGATCAATGAAGATTGAACAGGTAGTCAAGCAGGTAGCAGTCAGATATGAGGGTAGAGTTAGGGGCCGATAGCTTGAGGCCATGCTGGATGTGAAGGATGTGTTGACCATACAATTGAGGATAGGCAAAACTGATTGAAAACATGTGGGAGATATGTGTTCACCGGATGCGTGGAGTGTTTGCTGTACATGGCGTATCTTTAATCATTCTTTGATCTAATACACGAGCAAAGAGTGCCGAGCTGCTAACAAAGAACAAACCTCGCGCATTTCAAGTCGTTCACTCATGGCGGCGGTGGGGGCGTAGCTTATTACCTTGAAGGATGAATTTGGCGAGGTGCTCCTGGTAATGGCGCCGCAACAATTGCAGATTAACGATTTGAAGGATGAGCTGGCCGAAAAGCGCAAGGTGATGGCGTCTGCCCTTGGCGACAAGGATGTGTCGATGTTAAAATTGCTAAAGGAAATGGAGCAGCTGGCCACAACGGCGGCGAGCAAGTCGGAGCTTACAGCGGCGGAGGTGGACCAACTTAAGAAGCAAGCAGGCGGGCTGGGCGCCAAGGTGTCGGAGCTCATGGAGGAATTGCAGGTAGAATATTCTTTTGGGAGGAACGTGTGCGCCTCTCGTAGGTAGAATGGGTTGGCATCGGCATTGCTTGGCGGGGGAAACAGGATGAAACAGGCCGGGAATGGCCGATTCTGCCGGTTTAAGTGAGGCTGGGTGCCAAAATTTAGAAAGTCCCCGAACCCGCCACTCCTCCATCCACCAGGCAGCCCGCAACCAGGTGGTGCTCAAGGACAAGGAGCTGCGAGCTGCAGGAGAAGCTCTTAACGGGAAGCTACAGGAAAGTAAGCAGTTCCTGCAGATGAAACAGATGATGCAGGCCAAGAGCCAGGAGGTGGCGATGCTACGCAAGCGGCTGGAGAAGTATGAGCCGCAAAACGTGCCCAGTGCGGACATAGCCTGAGTGGGCAATTGGGTGGAATGACTCATGAAAGGAGTTCAGGTCGTGCGGTGAAGAGCAGTCTATGCATGTTGAACGCATGTCTATTTACCGGGCCTTATTGGATATCATTTAAAAGCAGGCTGACTTAGCTGGGTATGAGGACCTTTACCTTGTGGTGTTGCCGTAGGAAACACACAACGGCCTAAGCGCAGGTCGTCAATGGCACGTGTAAACAGGTATATTAGATTATTTGGTGAGCTGGCCCGCGATGGCCTTTTTGGGTGCACAGCAGGTCCTTACAATACTGCTCTTCTTCGCAACTCCAAGTGTACCTGCTGCACGCCCGACATATTTGGAAGCCACATTTTAAGTTGTCACACATGCAGAGCCACATGATTTGGGAGATTGGGGGGACCCTTTTAATCATCCTAGCGCGTTCGGAAGATGTAATTGGTGTTATTACCAATCCCAAGTTGATTTGCTTCTCTGACCTGCATTTCTCTCTCTACACATTACTCTCTCGTTTGCATATTAAACTCTCAAGAGTAATTGTAAGGTGCGCAGAGCCCCTTAAGCTTGCGAAAGCACATTAATGATTTTAGCCACTTGTATGCCCGTACCATGTCTAGAAAGGATAGGTGCACGGTGCGGTCAACTAAAGCCACTTGTTCGTAGCACCAGTATGGTGATATGTCGCAATATGTACAAAATGTATGATATATCACGCACAATAATATCGTGGGAACAGAACCAGGCTAAATCTGTAGAGAACCCCAAGAATAAATACAAACATGTAATTTAAGGGGTGTTACACTGTGGGCGACTCACCCTATAAAGATGAGCACCGGGGAGCGTGACCAGACTGAGCCACAGTGCAGGGGAGGGGCACGTGGCTTTGTCTGTCTGTCCTGCCACGTGCTCCCCCTCTCACTCGGACCAGCCAGAGCAAAGAAAGACTCAGAGGCTCTAGCCTGGCCACTAACAGAGCACTGAGGAGCACCACGAAAACAAGGAAGGAACTAAAGAAAACAGGGGGCAACTATCTGTACAAAGAAGGGGACCACTCTCCTCCAACCTAGCAAGAGCCTGCCAAAAGACACACAGAAGCCCTCAGAGGAGAGATGCCAGCAGGAAAGCACACTCTTACACAGCCAAGCTGGAAGAACCAAGCTAAAGATCGAAGGGGGGATGACAAGCCAAACTGGCCCCTATAGGGTCTATATTGGCCTCTATAGAGGCTTTATAGGGTCTTTTTGAGGATGGAGGATTCTCAGGGGGCGATCAACCTGGGGAACAATCCAATCACATCACCACGTTCCAAGCACATTGATGTGCAGCATCACTTGGTGCGTGAGTGAGTGGCTAATGGGCAGGTGGCACTGAAGTACTGCCACACGGAAAAGATGGTAGCGGATGTCTTAGCAAAGGCTCTGGCGGAGGTGAAGTTTGTGTGGTGCTGCCGAGAAATGGGCCTTGTTGTAGCTTAGGTGGAGGGCCGGTAGGAGTTGTGCAGTCTTGGCACTTTTGTTTGGCGACGTTTGTCCCGAGGGGGTGTGTTAAGTTGTGCGGGACAAACCATTTGGTGGACTTGTCGCTGAGCGTTTGCGTTTGTTGGTGCGCACGACTTGCTGGCACCGAGATTCAAAACTTGGTCACTGGGCTTGGTTGCGACCTGTTGGCAACAATATTTGAGCCCACGTCTTGCCAGTGACTTTGCGGCTGACTTACTGCCATAGGTCTTTGCTTGCCAAGTTGCTTTTTGCTGTTAAGTTAGTCAATGTCTGAGGATCGCGATTCGTATATTCATATATATGATCGCAATGAATCTGTGGGTAGGTGCTGAACCTTGGCACCCGCGTTAGACCGCGATGACCTGTGGGTCGATGATGCGGATTTGGGCACAAGGTTGCAAACCTAGTGCAACGTTTAGTACAGGCCGCCTTGCAATAAATAGGCGGAGTATCCCGCAACTTTTGCTCACTTGCCCGCCTTCCCCAACTAACAGTGTAAACGACCTGGCCTTATTATACTGTCTCCTCTTTGCCGATCAGAGCTGCTTCAGAACCGCTGCGCCTGTCAGCAACTACTAATCCCATCTTTTCAACAGGTTATGAGCCCCGGTAAAGCCTCCCGGCCCCACCCACAGCTGGCCCCACAAACTCCTGCACTGCACAAGAAGGAAAGACCTCTCTCACTGGCCCCCCCCAAAAGCCCTCAGAACCCGGTGCTTGGACACATGCTCCTCTAGCCATGAGACCCTCCACCCTCTTCCTGTCCCTCCTCAAAAACTAGACTGCCTTCCCCTTCTCTCCATCTCCCCTCCTCTCTCCCCCTCTTCTCCCACAAACCTCCTCCTCAAAATTCCTACCCTAAGATCCCTGCCTGCTCTGCTCTCGCTGCTCCATGGCCGGTGATTTCCACTGAAATAGTGTTATATCACGGTTGGCCTTACACCCATGCACTGGACCATGTGACCTGGTAAGGCGCCGCATCGGTCTAATACATGTGTTCTGGCAATGTGACCGGTAATGCGACAACCAACATTGTGCGAGCGATGCGAGCACATGAGGGTTCTAACAAGCTATTTGCATAACATTATAAGCAATAATATCATGTTCATTATTATGCAAATGCTTGACCCACATGACACACAAGTGTGAGAATGCGGCCTAGAGCGCGTGACGCTGTGCGGAAGCTTTGGTCATGCGACCCAAGCAAAGTCCATGTACGCACACTGGATTAATTATCTGAGAGTGCGTATTCTCATATAATGATTTATCATGCAATATCCCTATCTGTACCTATGCAGGAATGTGACGGTATGAGTGATATTCGCATTGACTGACATGGCAGTTGGGCCACATAACAAACAATTCGAATTGTCACAAATGCACTGCTTTAATACTGTGAAGGCTTGTGTACGATAGTTATGCAACATAGTTACGAACTTGTCACGCATGAGGATCAGAGATCTATGTGAGATGTACCACAAGTCAGCATCACGAGTATAAGACGTGCGTCACGGACTTGTTTGTATTGAATACAACTTGCTTTCGATCTCCTATGATCGGACTTTCTTGTCCTCAGTACGTTACAATTAATATAACCACCTCTCCACGAAAACGTCCAAGCTGAGACACCGTAACCTGCAAACACATTGACCTGCAACACATGTTAGTACCCCGACGATTCTAAGTTGCTCCTAGTGGCCGGTAGAGACATCCACATATCGCCCGGACCTTGAAAGGAGTCAAACTTCTGTTGGTAACTTAAAACCCTTAAGGCCGAGCCTGCCAGTAACTTCGACTTGTTGCGTGGCAGTCTCACGGACATACGTGAATTCAAAAACTTGCTGGCTCTTCCACCGTCCAAGTTTCTGGACTGTCATGCGGTCAGCCCCATTGGCTACAGCTGTAGTAGCACCACCTCGCCTAAGGTCGTGTGGGCACAGGGTGTCCTGGATGCCCGCCTCTTTGCAGAGTCGCTTGAGTGAGCTCCGGAAATTCTGGTATGACATGGCAGGTACGATGCTCGGCAGCACTGCGGTTATCTCTTCAAGCTGGCCGGTTGTGGGGTCCACCTCCCGGAGAAGGGGCCCGACGTCTTCGGCTTCTTCCAGTTTGCTGCTGTCTTGTCGGTTTCTTCGCAGACTGAGCTCACGTTTGTAGCCGCCAGCAGTTAGCAACGCCTCCAGGAGACCGACTGGGCATAAGGGGCCACCGATGCGGCCGATTGTGACAATATCGCCCCGGCAGTGCTGGTCCGTCTTGCTTCGGAAGAGGTGGATCTCCACTCGATCACCGTAGATGCGGAGGAGCTCACGGTGTACAAGGATGTGTGTAAGGTCATCGTAGCGTAGCAAACCAGCGAAGGCTAATACCGCGCAGGTGGTGACCATCCGCTTGAGGAGCGGGGTCTTGGCAGCTAAGTGAAAATCCACTAGCTGGCAGATCTCTTCTGGGGTTGCGACGCCACACTCCCGCTTTGCGCTGATAAGCATTCTGCGTGCAGCTTCCCGAACGGCACTGCATGCTGGGCTGGCGCACGGGGATGGCAGGCCTGTGAGCTCGTGAAAAACTGAGATGGCTGCGCTGGTGCGCTCAACTAGTTGGGGGCCGATGTTGCGCTCTCTCGCTTGTGAGGTAAATGGCGACCATGCGGGCTTCCGTTCCGAGTGGTGGCAGGCGATTATGGGCGCAGAAAGCCACGAATCCTCGGATGGCTGGGTCATATTGCCTCCAGGTGCTGGCTGCCCGGGTGCTGCGAGCGTTCTGCACCATCATGCTGGCTAGGCCTGCTAGGGCTGGGTACTCTTGGATGATCCCTCGGCACAGCACCCCTTCAATTAAGCTTGCGATTTCAGCATCTGTTACAGTGGTGGGATAAAAACCGCGTTGGGGCAGGCGGTCGCAAAATCAACTAGAAGCGCCAACATATGCCAATGAACCGACCGGGCTTGACCCTGCTCATCAATGAACCATGGTTGGTTTTGCTGGAGCACCCGGTAGGCCCATATGTGTGGCTTAAATATTAGCTCGTTTTCAATTAAGCTTGGCCACCACGGGGCCCCCGGCCAAAAGGGGATAATCAAAGCTAGTGATGCTCGGCACATGGCAGCGTGCTTGAGAGCTCTCCCTATTAAGGCAAACGGTGGATTGCACCAAGCTTTGGCAGGCCAGTGGTGCGCAAAAGCATTTACCCCATGGGTTTTAGCCGTAAATTACCATGTATAGAATGGTTCGAGCTGAAAATTCTCGTCAGATGCAAAAAAATCAACCAAAAATGGGCCCCAGGCTACATTCAACGTTTGGAAAACGTCTGGTTGCAGCTTCCAGTCGCATGCCTCATTTCTCTTAGATAATAAGTCCGCGAGAGTGTTCAGTTCTCGGGGAATCCACGTAGCAAGCAACTTGATGTGGTGCTTAAGGCAGTACCAGAAAAGGTCCATACACACGTCAAGGATGTTCGACACTGTGGAGCCCCACTTGTTCAACGATGAGAAAGCAACCTGACTGTCCGTATGCACTAATAGCCGTTGCCCGTCCGGTACCCTATCACGGTTAAGTGCTTCAATGACGTTGAGGATGGCTTTCATTTCCAGAAAACCGGATGATAGGCCGTGGGTTTCCATGGCCCAACACCCTGCTGCCATGCGCTTTGGAAACTGGTAAAGCCAACCACCCCAACCACCATTCGAATAAGGGCTAGACCCTGAGGCATCAGTAAAAAGCTTCAAGGTGTACACGTGGGAGGGTTCCCAAATCGGTTTCTGACCATCAAAGATTACGAAAAAATCTCGCCAGAATCGGAGCTCACCTAATGCTTCGCTATCTAGGGGTAGATGGTGGTTGTAGGTGTGGCCTTCCGCGAGTGCTCTATTGACCCATATCGTCATCCTCCTTGTCATTAACATGGATAGGTCACCAAATGAATAGCTCATTGAAAGAATTGTGCCCACAAGGGCTGTGACCTTGCAAATTTGGCATCTATTCTGGGTGTCCACTAAGGAAACGATGGCACTCATTAGGGCTGTGCGCTTATCCATGGGAACCGTCAAGGTTCCGCTAACGGTATCATACATAGCACCCAGATACTTGAACTGCTGTGACCGTGCGGCCGCAGATTTCTCGGGGTTGATAATAAAACCTGCTCTCTCAAAATCCCCCAAAACCGTGCGTTGCATTGCTTGTGCGGCTTCTTTCAACTGAGCCATATGCGCACTGTCGTCTAAGTACCCCGTGTTACGCATGCCTTCCGATCGCCACAAGTATAAAAGCTCTCAAGTGATCTTGGTGAATGCCCAGCATGCAGGCGCTAGTCCGAACGGCAATTGGGTGAACACGTAAAAACGACCATCCCTGTAGAAACCTAGATATGTCCAGTCGCGCTGGTTAACATCGACGTGGTGATAGCCTGACTTCAAATCGACAGTAAAAACATAATCGTATGGCTTCATCACATATTGGAGTCCGGATAGGGTTTCGTATTTGAAACTTGGGGTGACTAAATGGTCGTTCACGTATCGGGCATCCAATATAAGACGCTTTTTTCCCGAGCCTGGGCGGACCACTACTCCTAGAGGCAGTACGCAGTGCGGCTGAGTCTTTACTGCGATCGCTGTTCCTGAGGAAACTAGCTCGTCGATGGCTTCCTTGACGAACACGGCGTGCTCGCTTGCGGAACCGTGGTTCTTGAGCCAGACTGGTGCCGGCGGGTTTCCAACCCATAGCAGTACGAACCCGGTGAGGATCCATTGGAGGACTAGCGGGTTGCAGCAAAACTTCGCCCAGTAACTGTATCGGGTCTGTAGGCGACCTCGCATGAGCCGCTTCCGTCCCGCAGAGGTGGCAATGTTATCTTGCTCATATTCCCCATGCTCTTCTAATAAGTCATCCGCCACACCTGCGGATGACGAAGCTTGGGCTATCGAGGCTTGTCGGCGAGCCGTGGTTTGAGCCGTTCCACTCTGCTGCGGCGGGTGGATTGCTGCTGCATCTGCATTGTCCACAATAATCTTCTCGCTTGGCAGCACGTTTTTAAGTTCATTTCCAGCGGCCGGCTCTGCCTTGGCTGATGGCTGTGGTCGAACAGGTTCTTTCGGCAGTTGTGCTGCCAGGAACACGCTAGCTGCTACCGATGAGATAAAAGGAATGGAAGGCCTTTTATTGTCGAAATTTGCATTCGAGCTAGGTGCGCAGGATGGTTGTTGTTGGCTTTGACCACGCAATGGCCCCGAGACTGAGATAAATGGATAGTATTGCTTCATGGGATCTGCGACTTCCAGTAATTGGCTTGTATGTGGCGATTAATATCGCAAAACGTGACACACATATCCCTCTGGTGGCTAATTCGAGGTGCACCTAGTTTGAACTGTACGGAAACAGCTGAAGCTGCCATGAGAGCTGCGCCTCAGAGATATTAGGATTTTAACATATTGACAATGGTTCCTCTCAGATGGCTTTTTTGGACATCTGAGGCTGGTGTCTGGATGTGTGGCTCTCATAGCGGCACGGCACAAACGCTTAAAGGCATACGCTGATGCTTACATGGCATTGGAAATTTAAATATCCTAGCAGACGTCGCTTTCTGGCCAAACGCCGAGTAATAACTAAGTCACCGGTGCCAAGGATGCTTGGCCTAGTTAGCCTGGTCTGTGCCTGCCTACAGATTTGCACGGGTCTACATATCTACCACCTACGGCCGCTAGAATTTAATGTCATCGCCCTCGTGTGGGGTCGATGTTTTATCCAAGGGCAGGTCCTACTGTGGCAACTCCATGGCCAGCCCTACAGCCATTTGGCTTCCCATATTGAATGGCACAAGTAACATTCCCACCTCGGTGGTTAAATTGGCCAAGCGCAGCACCGTACTGCAATACTTCGGGTGCTCTAAGCGCGCAAAAGAAAACTGCGGAAGATCCGGCAGCATCATAACGTCACACTGCAGGGCGCACCTGCAGTGGCGCTTGAATGCCCCTAATTGGGCCACAGCACTATGACAACAGATTCGTGCGTTAGCTCGCGTTAGGCTCGCGTTAGGGACCCCTAACGCAAGCCTAACGCGAGCTTAACGCGAATTAACACGAGTTTACGCAAAGCATAACGCAAAGCAATCGCATTGCGTTTTTTTTGCGTATGGGAAACGCGAGCCTAACGCGCACTAACGCAAACGCAAATGAAATTTTTTTTTGAGTGTGAAAATTTTTGCGTATACTTTGCGTTAGCTAACGCAACCTAACGCGACCTTACGCAATCTCTAACGCGCCCAGATAGATTCTAAGGTGCGCGTTAGGCCTAACGCACCGCAAGCGTTAGACACCCATACGCAAGCCCCCAAAACATTGCTTACGCTGCAGATAACGCACGAATAGTTCTCAACGCACAATAGACGCAGGCTTAACGCGCATTAACGCGCACTAACGCACATTAACACGCTTATTAACGCGCATTAACGCGCATTGCGTATGCTGCAAGTAATGCGTAAGCAGCAGACAGTTGTGGGTTCCATAACAGCTTTTAACGCATGTAACTAACACATTCGCATGGTTTCGCACGGTCTTTCGCTTGATATCACAACTTTCGCATGACTTTCGCTTGGGTACTTACTGGAAATCTCGCCTGCCGTAACAACCTGTAATCGTTCTGGTTATTTGTTGACTGTTTCAGTTATCGTTGCTGTTATTGTTTGCTGTTTTATCCACCCGTTCCAGAATTATTTTTTTGTCTGTACGGAAAAAATCATGCTGTCGTAATGTACGTGGCCATAATTAAGAATATCCATATATAGGATTTCGATGTTGCTTGCTACAAAAATATTCCAGACAATTATTTACAGCTCATTATTGGGAGGCATCCAGCCATTGCATTGGTGCGTGAGGAGCCATATTCACTCAACGAAATAATAAAATGTCTGCACATCCAATAATCGTGCCAATCAAATTTTGGTCATGTGCTCAGTCAGCCTTTATCATGCACCAATGACCATCATACATACATCCTAACTTCATGTGCAACCGCACATTTAGCAGCCCGCCAAAACATGTTTATCTAAGCGTCTTCTATTTCAGTCTCTTCCGTGTCGTCCTCCTCTGAAGCACTGGCGGAGTCATCCTGCGCTTATGTCCTCACTCTTCTCGTCCTCGCTCACCACCTCCTCCAGCAACTCCTGAAAAGTTCAGAAAAAGATTTTCTTATTTTTTACACTTATGCTTATACTTCTAAATTAGGTCGACACTTTCCAGCAATTATCATTATAGGGTACTATAATAAAAACAATAATCTTGTCAATGGGGGTCAGTGCTGTATGGTCAACTTTGTATGTGGACACTTAGTTACCTGTTTCTTCTTACAGGTTCTTACTTACATAGCTTCCACTTCCACGTTGCCATCAGGTGCCATCGCGCCCTTGCCTATGGCATTCCTTCAGCACTTTTGACCTTGAACTGTATAAGACGTAATAGAATGATATTAATGCATACAAGAAATGTGGCAACAAGCTAGAGTTAAGAACTGTACCTTCTTTCGCTCGCTGCTCGCTGCTGGTGGTCGTAATCGTCGTAATTGTCTGTCAGGTTCTCTTCCACAGGCAACTAGTCAAAACAAAAGTAGTAGCATATTATTGCAACATATACTGATGAAAATACAGACTATCCTGCAATACTTCTTCAGTGGCTGGCATAATCACTCGTACCTTTATTTCCTGCCCGTGCATGCTCGCCTCGCTTTCATGATAGCACCTTGCCATCTTGACCTTCAAGGGGCCCTGCAAATATTCGTCAGTTGGACATTTTCATTTTATCGTCGGTATTCAAATAATAAAAGTCTAAATTGCAAACGATGGGCTGTACCGTTATAGCCACAGCCTTGCTAGAGTTCCAAGCTTACCTGTGGTACTTTGTCTTTGAGGGCTCTGAAGTCTTACCCTACATGAACAGGAGATGAACAGGAGGTGCCGTTGAAGTTATTGGAACTATTAGTAGAAGACTGTAAGGAGAAAATTAGTTCAGGGACATACAAGTACATCACCCAACAGTAACACCTATAAACACAGTAAATGTAGGTAATGAAATAAATTATGCCTCATGGACTGCTTCGTGATTATGTATGTGGATGCTGAGGTTACCTGTCTTTTTGCTCCCTGAGCTCCTACTTAGCAGTTGATCCTGCCCTCGTGACCTATTACAATCAGGAAAATTGTTTGGAAGATATAGTTTTGCGTGCAAAACATATAAAATCGATAAGTATACCAACTTATGCTAGCAGCAGGTGCTAGCGAGCGGCAACGACAGTTGTCTTCGACTGCCGCCACAGTACGTTCGGGCAATGGATGATCAGAATAACTAAAAACGAAAAGGAACAAATAGTATATCCTGCACATCTTACTTGATTTTATACTTATTCGTAACTTTTTCCTCTGTGGCTGGGTGTTCGCCAGCAACGCCGCACCTCGCTAGCTCGTTGCCGCACTTTGCCACCTCTTGATGACCTGCAATGCAAGGGGCCCTAAAACATGTTAAAGAATTGCTTATAACATTTATTAATTTCTTTACATATTTATGATAGAAATGATACAACTTCTGTTTCTCTAGGCCAGCTGCTGCTGGCCAGCTGAGATGTTTTGCGTCAGGGAAAACTGAACATGTAACAGCTTGGAAATCAGATCATATAAATCTCGTTCCACAAGCAAGCATGAAAAAGCTCAAAGGCTTGCACCACAACCGTATTTGTATTGCAAGCTTCCGTACTCCAGTGCGGCTGTCAATAGATGTACGTTTGCACACATGGCTTATCCTTGGTCTCAGCACATCTGTATGACAGAAATCGGCGTAGCGGAACAGCTCACAACATGTCTAGTACTGAGCCGAAAAAGCACAACTTTGATCAATAGTAGCACTGTTATTATTGGCCAATATGTCGCATAGCATCATGAACATTTAATCCAAATTGTATTGCATGGCATGCATTCATGCTTAGGCGTCGTGAATATATGCATATCTTTAGTTCAGGCACCAGCTGGGCGATGCGCCAAACAGATCTTACACGCCACGCTTATTTCCTCTCCAGTTCAAAAATGTGAACTGGCCTTGGAACCTGATAAATTACTGTGGCTTAGCTCCTAGCGACGGATATGCAGGCACATAGTGGCGAGAGGTGACCATATGGTCACTCCTTTTTTTCACTCCGGTGACGGGGTGACTTGGGGTGACAGGGACGACTGGGGGCAACGGCAGCGACAGGGCGACAGGGGGTGATGGGGGCGGCTGGTTGCGACTGGGGGTGATGGGGGCGGGTGGACTGCGGGTGACTGAGGGCGACTGGGGGCAATAGCTGTGACGGGGTGACTGGGGGCGACTGGGGGCCATGGTGGCGGCGGGGCGACAGGGGCGACGGGGTGACGCAGGTGACTGGGGGCAATGGGAGATGGCTGGTTGCGACGGGAGTGAATGGGGGCGACGGTTGATTGCTGGTTGTTCCGTCGCCCTCCATTGCCCCCAGTTGCCCCCCGTCACCTCCATCACCCGCAGTCCACCCCCCCCCCATCACCCCCAGTCGCAACCAGCCGCCCCCATCACCCCCTGTCGCCCAGTCACCCCCTGTCACCCCCAGTCACTAATGTCACTAATGCAAATAAAGGAAGAACCTTACAAAAGATGGAAAAAGCTAACAAAAACTTGCAAAAGAAGACACTGGAAACACTTGTTTCATAGGCAGGGTTACGGATGGGTTACCCCACCAGGAAGTTTATTAGTATCAAGCAAGGCTAAACCCTACGTACCCATGCATCCACATTAGCTACATTATGAATCCTGCTGCCTATATATGCATTGGTTATTCAGGCGGCAAGGGCAAATTGGCCATTTTAACAAGCCGGTACTTCTAGATCAATCTGTCTGCATGGATATCACATAACCAGGTTTATCATCACAACACATGGTCCGAACTTGATGCACTACATAAACTTTGCGTACAGTGCGTTACAGTGCGTATGTTAACGCACTGAACGCAATCTATACGCACGGCCGTTGCGTTAGCTTAACGCTTGCGTTCAGTTTGCGTTAGGAATGCGTACAGCTCGCGTTAGAACATACGCAAGCCCACGATTTTCGAGCATCACAAAACATAATAAAAATTACAGGGAACTTTATATTCATTTTAAATTTTGCTTTCATATAAACGAACTTGAAAACGACTCACTATAACAGATGTTCTGTCGAGTTTTCTATCTGTTTGCGTTAGGCTCGCGTTAGGCCAACGCAAACCCTAACGCACAAAACGCAGCCTTACGCACACAAACGCGAACTAACGCAGCCTAACGCGAGCCTAACGCACGAATCTGTTGTCATAGTGAGACTTATGGGAACAGCTCTCTAGATTGTCCGAATGCCTGCTGGCAACGAGCAATTGACGTAGGTTTGCACTAATTCGCTTGGCGTATGCCGGACAATCTCTATAGGCGATCGGGCCGCTCGAATAGTGGCCATCTAATAGGGGCCACCTCCTCGACCACCCAAAGAACGCCCGCGGCCAAAGCTTGGGGGGGCGTTCTGACCGTACGTAGGTGGCGGCGGGAACATCTGAGGCGGCGCGAACATAGGCTGCGCCTGCATGAAGAATTGGTGGTGCGGCGGCCAAGGCTTACCGTTTCCGATGTTCTGCCTCTTATACGGACGACCGCTGTCCATGTCCGCTGGACGCTGGTTGGCAGCCTTCGGGTTTGCAGACTCGCTCATCGGGTTGAGGCCTTTTTGATCCTTTACCTCTTTTTAGACGTCGTTGAAAACTTTCCTGTCCATGTCGTAGAGTCTGGTGGTCAGATTTGCCACGTCATTGTTGGGTTGAAGCGCCAGGCTCAGTCTGGTGTTAAAATACGCGTTCCTGATGTCCAGGTGGAAGTGGTTGACCCGCGCTCCTGCTTCCATTGGGGCTCGGCGCGCTTCGCAGAGTCGGACGCCGAGGCTAGCTTCAGTGATTAACGTAGATAAGACAGGGCGGAACTCTTCCACGACGTGAGCTTGAAGCGCTTCCGCGATGGCTTTACAATTGTGCACGGTGGTGCCGACCAGCTGGGTAAATTCGAATTCCTCGTCTAGGTGCTCGGGCTTGCCAGGCTTGTTTAAGTCGTTTGGTCTCCGCATTGTGGTTCGGAATTGAGCCTCCGCAGTAGCCTTCACGTTTTGCGCTAAGCTAATCTTCTGGGCGGCCGCCAGTTGAGTCACGGTGGTCGCTGGTCCTTGTGGAATGTGTGGAACTCCTAATATCGGACCGGCTCCGGCAATGGTTGGTGGTAATTGCTGGTGTGGATGGTGAGGATATGCTTGCTGGTCAAGGCCACTGCCATTGCCATTGCCGCCGTCCATTGTGCTAGTGGAAAACTGAAAACACAACTACTAGTGTATAACTATGTCACTGATGCTCTACAATGGCGGATGCCGGTGGGAGCTAAGGGAAACACTGTATAGACAAAACAAATGTACGGCATTTCCCGTACTCTCGTCCAAGAACTTGACTTCTCTATAAGAGAAGTCTACGCATCCTGAGTACTGATGTCCTGAGCCTGGATGCGCTCTGTCTGGCCTGAGCTAAGCCTGAGTATTGCTAGGAGCGGCTAGATGATGAAGGACCATCTTCAACTTGTTGTACCACGGTTCACCTCACACCCATGCACCGGACTATAGGACCCGGTAAGGCGCCCGGCAACCGGTGATTAGGCACATTGGCATACAGGCACCATGCTCTCGGTGTAGTGCTTGCAATGCGACAGGTTTTGGGATAACTTCCTGACCTGTCGTACTGTCCATGTGGACAGTACGGCAGGACAAGCATTTGCAAAAACGTAGATTTTCATAAATCTATTTGCATAATATTATAAGCAATAATATTTGGTTCATTATCATGCAAATGGTTCGACCAATGTGACGCACAAGTGTGAGAAGTGCGGCTCGGATTGTGCGACGCCGCGCGGAAGCCTTAGTCATGCGACCAGAGCAAGTCCGCGTACGCGCACGGGAATAATTATCTGAGAGCGCGCATCATCTCATACTGATTTATCACGCAATATCCACTTCACGTGCGTGAGCGGAATGCGACTGAGTGAGTGATATTCGCATCGACTCACATGGCGGTTGAGCTACATAACGAACATTGCCAAGTATTGCATTTGCATTGCCTTAATGCTGTGAAGGCTGAAGGACGATAGAATATCGTCTGCGACATGATTACGAACATGTCACACATGCGGATCAGCGATCTGGTGTGATATGTACTATGGACGACATCATGAGTATAAGTCGAGCGATGACGGCCTTGTTTATATACTGAATATTATATGCTATCGATCTCCCTCCATCGTATGCTCTTACATATTGATGCCCTGAGTCTGGATACGCTTCTACTTGGCCTGAGCGAAGCCTGAGCATTAAAGGAGCGGCTAAGTGATGATAGTGTGCTTCCGGTTCTGATAGCCTTCGCTGGATATTCTGCATTCTGGATTGTACCCCTGGCCTCTGAAGACTTCCGCTGTGCCTGACTCTCATTACGGTACGCTTGGCTTGCTGTGCTTGCATCTTAGCACTTAACGCCGAAGCGTGCAGAAATATGCTTGAAAGGCAGGAGGGGTACAACAAGTTTGGTAGCGAGACCAGGTTCGTTCACGGCCTGATTGTCTCACCCTGATCTTTGCGTAAGTAGGTCGCTTACATGGCTGGAGCTAATGAAGGCAATCGTAGTCCTTTGGATATGTTCGCGGAAGATTTAGGTCAAGCTGTTTGGCGGCTGCCGCTTCCGGTCTGTAATTGCCTTGCTGCTCTTGTGTTGCTGCTCGTTTTGCCTGTTCGAAGTTCGTGCTTCTGAGCTGCAGGTGAATCAAATAGTATCTCGCTTGCTACAGCGTCAGCTGGTTCGAACTTGGGTCCGGATCAGTTGCGGGCACTTATTGCGCGTACGCTTGAAACACGAGACTTCTTGGACGGATACTTGCTGTATCTGCAGGGAGCACTATCCGTCAGTAGGATTGAAACCGTCTGATTTTGTGCTCGACTGATACCTGTGTGTGTTGTATTACGGTACCGGCCTTAGCTCCTTGCTAAGTAAGTAGCCCCGTGGCTACACCCTCTATATGCTTATATGTAGAGGCTAAGGGTTGCATGCCCTAGTGCAACTGTGACACTGTCACTGGTAGACTCAGTTGAGTTCGGTTTCACTGGTTGATCCTATGTATTTCCTTAATACATAGCTCTGTTTTCTCTTCCTTAGGGATTACAGTTCTTTATGGAGGCTTGCCGTACTAAGCTCAGAGTACCTATGCTCTGCTCTTCCTATCAACCGGTAGTTATCACTACCACTAGTTGGGGGTGATACAACAAAACTGGTAGCGAGACGGTCTTTCTGGACACTTCTTTCTGTGCTTTTCGCTAATCATGGATATGGACGTTAGTCTGAACCTGGAAGTGATTAAAGCTGCACTTTACTCTGGTAAATAGAGTATTTCATAATATATTTATTGCTGTAAAATTTAGGCTTAGTCGTGCTTCTTGCAGACGACGGCGAGATTTCGCCTGCTTCTTCGTGTGAAGAGCAAGCACCTTTGTTGCACAATATCAGACGCTCCAGTGGAGTGGATATTGCAACGCAAACGTTCTTTACATTTGAGAAGGGTACGTTTCTGGGTCCTTCCTAGAAAGTAACCTACAATGGCATCTCTCTTTGCCTTGGCTGGAGGACGTAATCGCATGAATACCTATTCCGGATTACCTAATCCTCGTCCTATTGCGGTTGCAATGGCTTCTGGTTCTCAGGCTCGGCAAGCTGTGCCAGCTGTTGGTGCATTGCCTGATGCTGTTGACCAACACACGGGTCGCCTTGACGCCGTAGCCAATAGTGGCAATGAAACCACTTTAAATCGTATTCCTTCTATGGGAGTTGCTAATGAACCTGTGAACGTTCTTGCTGCTGCGCCGCCTGTGCCAGCCACGCAAACGCCCAGCAGGCGCACGCGCGATGGGCAACCTATTTTGCCTATTGCGGAACAGAGTCCGTCTACGACTCACTCGGCTGCAGAGCTTCCGCGGGTCAGTTTGCCAACTCCGGCGTTGATGCTGGATGACAAACTAGATGCTAAGAAGGCTTCCGCCTGGGTTCGTGCTTTCATTCGGGATGTTAACCTATTCTTTGGGATCATTCCGTGGGGTCGGGACCAGCGTTCTTGCTGTCTGTTCCTGTCTCAGGCATTGCGTGGCAATGCTAAGGTCTGGTATGACGAGTGGTCTCTCTCCCAGACTCAGCTCACCGTGGAATCTATCCTAGAGAATTTGCGCATTCGTTTTGCACCACAAATTCTGTCGGTTGAGCAGGAGGCTCGTCAGAAGCTTGCTGACAAGTCCTTCTATATGAGGACTGGTGAAAATGTCCCTGCATATCATGCCCGCCTTGAGGCATTATTCCAGGATGTCCCTGATATCCACCCTCGTGAGAAACTGTTTTGGTTTCAGCAAGGGTTGTCTGGTGTCCTGCAGCCTAAGTGTGCAGCTGACGAAAAGGGTAGACCCTTCACCAGCTACGATGACCTTGTGCGTCATGCCTCTGGTGAAGAGGCCCGCATCCTCGCTGAGCGCCGGTTCCGTTCTGGTGTTCGCTCTAATGCCATCGCTATGCAGGATGTGGACGGAGACAACGCTATGGAGGCCTCTGATGGAGAGCCCCCAGCTAAGCGTGTGCGCGCTCACGCACCCCAGGCTGCCGCTGCTGCCGTAGGCGCCGGCCCTTCCTCAGCGTCCCGTCCCCGTCAGCATGGCAAGCGTCCAATCCAGCCAGTTAGGGTCCAATCCAGCCAATTATTATGGTAAGATATGCCCTCAGATGCATGGAATTTAACAACAGTTGCATGTATATCATAACAACCCAGCAAAGGAGGAAACACATGCCTCTGATGCCTGCATGCATGGCTACACCTTGGCACTCCACATACAGTTGAATACCCCAGGGATAAATATGGAAGGCACATGTACGGGCAGGAAAATAATCGAATCCATCTACAAATGAACTGTAGAACTGTGCAAGGTAATTTGTGCAATAGATATACACATGATAAACATGGGAGATCATTTAAACGACGAGATGCACCATGCATACATACGGTGCCATGGCAGCCCCCTGGACTTTGTCTTCCGTTTCCATACACAACAGTCCGGTCAGGCCCCTTGGTGCTTGCCCTTGTAGGGTGAGTCGCCCACAGTGTAACACCCCAAATATACAACAGGTTTCAAGCAGCAAAACATTAATTTGAACAACGAATGCCAACAGCCTGTATGTGGCAACACCACCACCTAACTGTAACACATTCCACTCATTCAGTCGCGTACCCAAGTATATATAGGAATAGTCAACATACTCGCATCTGGGTGTCTGGGGCTCAACATATCCGCGCATGATTCACGGCAGTTGCATGTACATGTTAACCCCACCCCCCATCCTGTTGCTAAATTATTATTATTATAGTGGCAAGCATGTTCCACCTCAATTCAATGCATGTTATCGCGTCAAGACCTCCCTTTCCTTCATCATCCAACAAACATAAAGCAAGTTTACCCTCACTTGAAGTCACGTGTTGACAAATGATCCATCCATGTTTTCGGAGTTTGCTTGATCAGAAAACGGGAACCAAATATATGCTGCTTCACTCAAGCAAACACAACAGTCAAGGGCAGGCCACCCACTAATATTAACATGCACCCCATATGGGAAACATGAAATGGTGGCCACTCGTGCTTACAACAACAGTGAAATGCTGGTGTACATCCATGTACCAAGCAAACGATCAAGCATATTCACCTCCATCATTGGTCGGAAGCTGAGAGAAGGTAACATAGGTAAGGAAATAGCTAAGCTCATTGTCAACACGGCAACGAATGACCTTTGAATCCATCATTCCAATCTCCTTTGGAAAGTAGTTGAGGAGTATTTCCTGTCGTGCTTCATATGCCGTGGCATCCCTCCTGGAGTATTCCTTGACCCGGTACAGCTCCTTAGGCCTCAACACCTCAGCTCGGTGCAGATTGCATACAGCCAGTTTGATGGGTGCCACGTTACCCCTTGGGCGAATGAGGGCAAAGAATAATATTTCCCCAATAAAAACACTTACACTTGGATCAATCTCTGAATCCATATCTTCCGGGCCATACGTGCACTTAAAATGATAGGACTGTCGCTTAGTGGCCCGAGTGTATGCAGCTGAAAGCACGACCTCATCTCTCCGCTTTAGTGCCCGCTTGAAAATGTAGATGTCACTGTCTTGTAGGACTGCTGCTGATAAGTTATTACGAGCCATGAAATCTTCTGTCTCCTCTGTGCGCAGAATACCACCAATGATGTGAGCTCGCTGTTCTGCATCAGCAATGTAACCCTGGCCAAGAAGCTGTGAGCCCTCACTGTCCTCCTCATCTAAGAAGACATCTCTTTTGCCGGGATTTAATTGAATATTCTCTGCACGGTAACCTGGGACCCATTCATCGAACGTTCTGTAATAATCTGGCTGGGCAGCTTTAAGGTGTATCAGCTGAAGTGCAACGAGGTAGCCACCTGTAAATACCAGTTCCGGTACAGTAGGCGACCTGTACTTAACAATGCTCTTCATCATTTGCATGCCACGCTCAACCCAGAACTCAGTAGCAAAGGCAACATGTCCCCGCACTTTCTCCTGCTCGCGCAATCTGCACCCTAGAAGGTGTAGATTGTAAGTGCAGAACTGTAAACCAAACACATGTTCAGCTGCAATACTGAAGGACCTCAGCAATGCAGCGGCCCGGTCATTAGCATCAGCTGAAAAATCTGAAGGATCATAACGGAAGTAATGCAGTAGTGCCGCCCGTAAATTGTTCCACATGACCTTAATGTCAAAGGACTGGGGGATACCATTCACCATACGTTGGACAACTGGCAATAATGTGCTGCTTTGCTGAGAGTCGTCCTCCTCATGAAGAATGTAGACAGAATAACAATCTAACCAACGCAACCAGTCCTCCATCGTCCAGCTACCCCGATGTTGTACTATGTCACGATATGGCCGGTTGAGGTCATTGGTTGTGATGATGTGGCTTGCACGCTGTGCCATAATTTTGCGCGCTGGACCAAGAATAGTGTAGTCCATGACATGTTTCCCAAGTTTCCCAAGGAGAGTGTTCCAAAACCGTTTTACAACACCGAAAAGTGCTGCATGTGCCACTGGTACGACGAATACATCATTGTAGTTGCAGTAATCGAGCTCTCGAATAATTGGGCTAAGGCCTTTACAGCCTAGCAAGCCAGTCCACTGTGGTTCCTTAATAGCAAGTGCTGCACGTGTGAGATGCATGTCGTGGCTGACCTTAATCCTGGGGTCCCCACAATGTGCTGAAAGCGGTGCAGGTTCCATTCCAGGTATGGCACCATCAAAAACCCGGTTGACCTCAGCTTCATTCGCATAGCCACGAAAGTACATGCCACCACATTCACCACTCACCCCCTTGAGTAGGCAATGGCCACATCCAGTAGCTGACGTGTGTGAGTTCCACAAACTTAATTTCCTGTTAGCAGGAGTGTCTGCATGCATGCAAATATAAGAGGCAAACAGCAACAAAGATATGTAGGAAACAACATATGTAGTAGATAATATGGTTGTAATATATGTGGTTCTAAGATGTGCAGTTGAAAATGCTTGCATGACACAATAATCTCATTGTCCGTTATGGTCAATTCATCAATGTTTGCATGCATATCTTGTATACATTACAGTAACAAAAAATTCCTGACGTACCTGCATAATTCCCACTGAGGAAGATCTTGTGGTCAAACTCGTGCCCATCATGGCCCATAACCCTAAGCGCCTTTTCACTGTATGGCCCATATTCTTTAAAGGCATCGAGCGTCCGTGAAATATACACATCCATGCTTGAAGGCTCTTCTGGACCAGGAATTACTGTTATAATATAAGTAAAACGACGCTTTGATCTGTGTGCCACAGGGAGATCTATGCTTCTGCAATTTTATGTTTACATGGGCAAGCAATAATGTGTGGTCAGGTAAAGTGATACATGAAGGATACAGTCATTATAATTAAATCTTCGATAGGCTTAAAGCAATCAAGTTCCCAGAGGAAATACAAAATTTCCTAACCCTGGGGGCATACTAATTATCAGTACTTAAAAATAGAGAGACATACATGCATGCATTATTAATTTTCCAATTGTGCTTATCACAATAATAGAAACACACATAACAAGATGTTTCACCAAACATAATCGCACCTCATCATTAATAATCCAACGCTGTGAGGTTTGAACTGGAATACTTGGGCAAAGTCGAATCCAAGATCATACGCAGAGTTCTCAGGGAGCATGAGCTGGCCATCCGTTTTAGCATCAATAGTTTTGGCCATTTCAGAACCATAGAAGTCATCTGGCTCATTACCACGGCCAGTACCACGTAGCTTACGGAAGAATGGATCAGAGAACATGACCTGAATGATATTCTCCACACCAAAATCCCAGTATCTCTACATAAAGCAGGGATGCACAGGGAAAATGCAAAGTTTGGCCAATTGGCAAATTATGCAAGTATGCATGCCCAGTTATGCACATATTGTCAGTTAGCTTGGAGACAACAGGAAAAGGCTCGACTTTTGCACATTGACTAGATAGGGTGGATAACTAATGAAAATATACCCCGCGGTGCTCGTCTTTGCAGGGCAAGTCACCCACAGTTTAATACCCTTATATATATGTAACGCCACTTCAGGTTTCGCATCACCTTCATTGGTGCAGGATGGGTTCCAGCACTTGTGGTCACCATCTTAAAGCGCTTATGCTTCTCTGGGCAATTACACGTGTCATCACAATGATCCATCCAGTCCTTTGTGGCCAAAGGTGGAAACCTGCACTTCTCACTAAGGCAGATATGCTGCTCAAAATCGCGTGGGTCTGGTATTCCAAGCATCTTTCGCAGGATATAAAGACTTGGTGGAACATGGTTACCAGGAGGTAAGCAGACATCCTTCAAGAACCGTAGCTGTCGATCTGCGACACCATCCCTAACACGTCCAGCCATCTTCTCTTTCAGCCAGGCGTATCCAAACTGACCCACACTTATTTTTGCCTCTGCATGCAAAATACATATAGACATGCTTACGTTGATTTATTCCATTGACATGCATATATACCTAAACACAATACATGTAATAATGCCTGGAAATAGTGTGTGAGTGTCTCCTCTGCACCTGTCTTACCTTGGCGCACTACAGATCCATCACCAGCATCCAAAATCACCGTCTACAGAGGTTCCTTCAGAAGTGAAGCTAGAAGCTCAGACGGGTTTGTGGGCTGCAGCAGTGCGAATTGCTCGGTATCCATACTCCCTAAATGTGAAAGTACACCGAGTTCTGCTGCATCGGAGTCATCATCATCTGAGTCAGGATAACTATGTTGCCATATGTTATCCAGGATGGCTGATATGTATTCTATAGTTTGCCAGTGACTGGGATTTGAAGGATCGAGATCATCCAGGACACGACTGAGAGCACCAGTTAGTGAGGCAGGTATAGTTCTGTCTTCCTGAAAATGCTCATCCCCACTGCTGTCTCCGGATGACAACACCTCTGATGCGTGCTCTGAAGTGTCCTTGCTGTCAGTGCTATGGTCTTCAGCATCATTATCTGACATGTCTTCAACAAAATCACCCTGTCGCCCAGAGTCACCCTGGTTGTCCATTTGAAGGCTGGTCCCCTCTGGGAAAGAAAGTCTGCATCTCTTCATGTGCCCATAAAGCTGTGACCGCGTTGTACCAGTGAATGGACACTGAGTACATCCGTAAACCTCCTGACCAAGAGGGTTTTGGCTACGCTTGAACTTGTGGTTTTGCAGCCATGCATCTGTGAAAATATACAGTACATCAATCAATGTGTTGTAATAGTTTTATTAATAATTTAATATGGGGGGTGTTACACTGTGGGTGACTCGCCCTACAAGGGCGAGCACCAAGGGGCCTGACCGGACTGAGCCACAGCGCAGGGGAGGGGCACGTGGCTTCGTCTGTCTGTCTAATTTAATGAATTTTCAGAATGTAGGGCGGCGGGTTCTGCGATTGCTTCCCATGTCAAGTTGTTTTATTACTTTTTACGTTTTTATCATGATAGATACATATACATTATGTATGTGCCCCTCCCCTGCTCTGTGGCTCGGTCCGGTCAGGGCCCCCGATGCTCGTCTTTGCAAGGCGAGTTACCGACAGTGTACCACTCCTTAAATACAAATATTGCTTACCGCACTTATTACTTATGACGCCCATTCAACAAATGTTACACATATTTGTTAAAATAAAATGGTTTTGATACAGAGAATAAAATATGTCCTACGTACCTGAAATGTTACCCCTTTTAGATGTGGTCGGCTGCTTGTTTGGAGACTTTCCACTGCCACCAAGGATGCGGGCAAGGACATGGACATGGTTTTGGTTATGTAAGCCGTAAAAGCCAAGACGTGTGTTTCGATCAGATAACACGTCTCCTCTGCTGGAAGTTAAGGTCCACACGGATCCAGGCTGAAATGTAAATAAGGAATTACTGGTCACGAAGTCCATCAGCTGCCCCACAGTTGAGTCCGTACATCCAGAAAAAGTGAGTGTCCGTGAGCCAGGTAAAACGATAAATAGCTGAAGGGCCACCTTCTTGTAATTGCACTGTGTTGATGGTGTCTTCAAGCAGTCTTGTCGTAATGCAGTGGCCAGCACTATTACAACGAGAACGAGGAAAGAGGAACCCATTAGAATCCACACAGAGATTTCTGTTACATGTACATGAAAAGGAAAGGACGTGTACAGAAGAACGTAAGAAGCTACAGCAAATCCAAAGATGACACCACAGAAAATGCTGACGAAAAGGAGCTGGAAGAACATGCAATTATGTACGATAGGGGTCTATATATGAATTACAGCGGAAACAAGTTACATTCCAATTAACCTTAAGAAGTTCATGCATGCAAATCGGTTAAGCCTCTGCTGTACGGAGCACAGCAAGCCGCACAGATATGCCTTACGGAATTAGACAACGGACATGCATATTAGTTTTGCAGAGTACTGGATGATGCAACACTTTAACATTGCATACTGGAGTACATGCATATGTAAAGGCTGGATGTCATGGTGGCATGTACGTCATGTGCGAGGAGGCAAGCGATATTACCCTTTTAGGAGGTTTTTACTTACAAAATAAGCGATAATTTACTAGGAATAATTACATTTTCACTATTCAAAAGGACATCTGACCCCATTGACTAACTGCTCATTACCGTATGCCGGTTTGCGGCTTACCGTAGATTGATGGCGACTGTATACCGCACAACAATCGCGATAAATAAGAAGAGGGCTTTATTACTACATCCTGCATGGATCTATGTGTATCTAAACAGTAATATTAGAGCTTTGAACATGTCCTGCCTCTTTCAATCATAATGACAAGTAACAATAATGCGCAAAGAAGGCTTGTGTATCTATCCAGCTGCTTGCATGCAGGCCTCGTGAGCGTGTATGCTAACAAGGAAATGACGGGCATGTGTGCACACGTACTTCTATTGAAACCCGCCCTGGAGTTGGGATGCCATCTTAGCAAATGTGTTAAGGCCATAGCAGATGCCATTGCTCTTCTTACGAGCCGAGCACATAGTAATCATATAACCTTCATATGGACACACATTCACCAGTCGTGTGTAAGCTGCTGCTTTGCTGCCCTAAAGATGAAAAGAAGCGAATAGATGCTGAGCTGGGTATGACAAGTGCAGATTTTGAGCAGCTCCTCGCTGATGCAGCTGGTGCGAAATCAATCAGTGAAGTCGCACTGCAGCTCTTTGATTCCGAGGATGAGGTCGATGGCAAGCCTGTGGGACAGCAGGTGGCGCCTGGGCAGTTGCGTAGCCGCTGCACTCAGTGGCTCAAGAAGGAGATTAGCGCTCCTTTTAAGGGGAAGGCTTGGAACCCTGCTCAGAACAAGCTAACGGTCCATGTCTCATTGAAGAAGCCATCTGTTCGAGTGGTGGCCCAAGAAACAAGCCAGAACAGCAAGAAGTGCAAGGATCGTGATTGTGGTGAGCCGTCGACGCGGAACAGGTCAGATGAGCTGGCCGCCATCAACAAGGCAGCCCGTGCGAACATGCCGTACAATCTAGACAGTGGCATCAAGAACCCGCGGGTCCTCATTATGAAGGATATTCAACGTGAACCTCAACTGCAGCCATTATGGGACAAGTGCTTAGCAGCCGGTTTTGCACAAGTGGTCGAGTCACATCCCACAGTAACAGTTGACAGCTTCAAGAAGAAATGGCAAAAGTATGTAAATTTATACATCGTTTTTTTTGCATGCAGCTTGTAATGATCTTGCATGTCAAAGCAATGTACAGCAGGCCATGTTATTAGTTACATTCACGGAATGCGTGGAACCATAGCATCGACATGTATGTATGTTCATCCTGTGCGCATATATACTTTCTTTTGTAGATACGCCACCGACTACAATGCACAACGTGCGAGGTACGAAAAGGTGAAGGCCACCTTGAAGAATCGCGTTGCCGACCAGCCTGGTGAGCCATATATATGAAAAATCTTTTATTCCAGTTGATGAAAGGATATTTATATTATACATTTAGTGGCTACCATAACATATTCCTATATTAGAACATGGTTTACGAAAATTACGGCAATCCATTGTACATATTATCTAGCGACGACATGTGTGTGTGTCCTATGTCCATTGCGTATAATACGTTGTAAGGGTATGTCATATGGAACTTGGAAGGAACGGCCGTATGTCTTACAACAACCGCTATAAATTGAAAAGATATTTGATGTTCGGGTCTTGGCAGAGGAGCTGGAGAAGAAGCCTTGGAAAAAGCTATGGAACAAGGAGTCACGGTCGGCTTGGCGGAACTTCAAGTACGCTGAGCCAGACAACCCCGATGCCGGTCCAAGTGAGCGCCGTGTTGTGATGGAGAACTTCAGCATTACGGACCAGCAGCAGTCATTAATTGATGCACTCGTGCAGCGCAGCAAGCAGCAGGATAGCGGTAAAAATTCTGCTTTGCAATTGGCTCCGTTTCGAGCTGCCGGTGTATCCGTTCTTCCGATGCTCGTTCTCAGTGCGCAGCAAGTGACAAGAGGCATTATGGTAAGAGGTGCTTCTGTATACGTAGAATGCTATTACGTTGTGCTTCACCTTTTTAACTGCTGCCTATTTTGCTTAGCCGAAAAGTCGAAAAGTCCTTGCTTGCGATCAATATTCCTGATGCACTATATAGGGGTTAATTTATAAATGTCTAATGAAAAGTATGTAACATATAATTTGGCACTATTGTCTTGGCACTATTATTGTAGGACCCGTCAGCGATGGCGGCTTCACTGCTGCGGCAAGTCGCGCCAGATGACAATAACACCGGACATCAGGCAGGGAATACTGTGCAGAGGAGCAACGGAAATCAGGAGCAGTCACAAAAGCTGCAGGGGCGCTCTAGCAAAGGCAAGCAGCAGACCGGAGACGGTGAAGATTCATCAATCATGGTGCTGGCAGCCAATGCAGCTGCCTTACGTCAGAAGGAGAAGGAGCAGAAGGCCACTAGGCGGCGTCAGGTTAGTCTATCTTATTGATAGGTATGTAAGTTTTATGGATTCCTGTTTGCATTTGAGCTGCATTTAGCATAGGAAAGAATAGGAACAGCAGTATGCATGTAACTGTGCATTATTATTGCTGAAACCCTTTTCTTCTTGCCATCTTCTATCTGTTTCACCATGGCTTCAAACGCATTTTCCTTCTCTTGCAGAGTAAGACCACGGACTCGTCGAAAGCCAACAAGGCTGGAACCCCCAAAAAGGCGGCAGACATCAAAAAGGTGCGTGTGCGTGTCTCCTTACTTTAATTTCCATCTTCTAATCATGATATAATACATGTATTAACGTGCCGCACATGCCAGTTCAATAAGTACTGTAACTCCCTCACGAAATTGGTGCGAAATTTCCCAGAAAATTAGTTGCGGGGACATTCTTAATTGACGGACAAAAAATAATTTCCAATACAAGGTTTAATGCGAGTATCTTGCAAATGCCCACGGCCCCTTGAAGGTCAAGAAGGATGACGAGGTGCCATCCAAAAGAGCACGACAACCTCGCGCGGGCAGGAAGGCAAAGGTACGAAGACGCGCGCATAACAACCATTCTGCGACTATATTTTATTTTAATGTTAATTAATATAATCCATTTCATTGCTGTAAGCCATGGCCCCTATGTATCCGTAGGTGGCGGAGGATGAGGAAGACGACGAAGAGAATCACGACCCGAAGCGACAGAAGGTAAAGTTCTGGACTTTACATCGTTGTCATCTTTGGTGGCATGTAATAATAATATTTTTTATGCGTTGCTTTAATGACATAACAGGTCAAGAGAACGGAACAAATGCCATCTTCCAGGGCACTACGGCCACGTCGCGCAAGTCAGCACGACAAGAGTGAGGACGAGCAGGATGAGGCGGACAGCACTTCCGAGGACGATGATGTGATCTCAGAAGAGGATGATAGCGTTGATGAATAGATATGATTTCTATGTAGTTGGCAGATATAGGTGGCAGATACTTCATACCAGTGCATGTGCGGGTTGACTGTTGGATGAAATCTTGAAAGGAGAAGGGAACTTTTAATGAAAGGATTGCATAAAATAGGTGCATCGATATAGGAACGGTTACTGTCAATGCTGCATGGTGATTACAATGATGCAGCTCGCTTGGATGCTCTGCTGTGATATGTGGATACAGACTCGCAACCCTGTAAATCACGGTTAACAATAATTGCCGAATTGTGGTTCTTAGCATTTTCTTCAGTACCGCTGCCTAGAGTACGATAAAAACGTTCTTTCAGTACAGAATTAAAGAGCCAGAAGCAGGTGCAAATCATAACGGCAAATATAAACTGAAACCGATAACAGTAAACAAATAAACAGGATGAAAAATAACGGTCATGGAATGAAAGAATGCCGCGATGCTGTACGCAAGCTTAACGCCATGCGAATGCTGCGATTCAGTGCGTAAACGCTGCGGTTCAGTGCGAATATTGTACTTTGTTGCTTTACAGTACATACGCAGAGACCCAGTGGTGTATGCTGCACAAATATTAGCAGCCTTACGTATTCATGCGTTAATGAGCGTGAATCCTGCGAATTTAGTGCGAAAGTGTGCTTTTCGTGTGCTTTCAGCAACGCATTCGCGCGCGTTTGGGTTTGCCTAACGCAAGTGAGCGTTAGGCACTAACGCTTACCTTAAAAGTTATATAGGTGCGAATCGCACAGCGTAAACGTCGCGTAAGTATGCTAATGTTAACGCACACTATATGCAAAACATTTCGGGCAAAAACAAAAAAGTTGTTTGCGTTTGCTTTAGGTCGCGTTAGGACAGACGCGACAAATAACGCAATGCGTTTTTAATGTGTTTGCAGTGCGTAAACCTTGCGTTAGTTCGCATTAGGCTCGTGTTAGGGGACCCTAACGCGAACTAACGCACGAATCCATTGTTATAGTGTATACTTTGGTGGCAAGAACACAGGCTAGATATGTTGTTTCATCGGAACTACCAGTCCATATCCTTCAATCATATGAGAAAGATGCGTATTTCGATGATACGCGCGCTCTGGTTAGGGATGGTGTCGTGCGTGATGCGGACGGATATTACCACCACAATGGCTGCATAGTCCTGCCAAAATGTCCGGACTTAAAAACCTGAATAATGCGGGAATTGCACGACTGCCCATATGCCGGTCACAGGGGAGTCGATCGAACCACAGAACTCATTAAAAGAGAGTTCTGGTGGCCTGTGTTGTACCACACGTCACTTTGCCTAAGCTCTGCTAGAGTTGCACCCACCATCACTATGTCGCGCACGACACCACGTCACCCATGTCGTACGTGGACGCGGGGAGCGACACGGCACCGTCGTACACGGAGCGGTACGGCACTGTCGTACGTGGACGCGGGGAGCGATACGGCACTATCGTACGGTACGGCAGCACGGTACGGTGGTACGGCACTATCGTACATGGATCGGTACGGCACTGTCGTATGTGGACGCGCGGAGCGATACGGCACCGTCGTACACGGATGGTACGGCAATGATGACGTCACTGTCGTACGTGGACGCGCGGAGCGATACGGCACCGTCGTACACGGAGCTTTACGGCACTGTCGTACGTGGACGCGGGGAGCGATACGGCAATGATGACATCACCTGCCGTACGTGGACGCTTAGAGTAGTACGACAGCAGGCGCGACGCGACCGCACGCACGCCACGCAGCACGTCGCACCGCAGACGTTAGGCACACTGGCTAAGGGCACAAGCAACCCGCAAAGAGCATATCGCCTAATGCATTGTGCACAACGCTGCAAGCATACATTGCGCGATCGGTATCGTGATAAGTGCGCATAGTCCGGCGACTTGGTCGTGGACGATCTAAAATGCATGAGGCATCGCATAGCAATGCGCACTAACGATAACACGTGCACTATGCATACGCGTGCACTCGAGCACGATAATGCGAGCGTACCTTGAGGTCGCAAGGCAATGGCTCGAGCGATGCGGCGCGTCGAATGCAACACTACGCGCGATGGCGTAGTCGGCACCTTTACGCAAGTAAAGAACATTGCACTATTGCTATGACGGCTTATATAGCAATATCCGCACGCGGGATCACGGTAGTACACTTACTACTTGCAGATCTTTTGTACCGCGAGCCGTCGCTGCGAGTATATCTGCTATGCTCACTGACGGCCTAAGAGAGAATCACTACGCGAACATTTCGATTGACAAGCTAACCGCGCTTTGGTTGAGCTTCCACCTTATGTATCGCTTATGGTCGCATATCTTGGATAAGCCCGAGCACCGATTCACATCGGTTAGATGATGATTGCCTCGGCTAGGCACTGATAGCCTATCACGTCATCTACGCCTGTCTTGGAATAAACATTGTAACTCCTTGCATCGAAGACTTCCGCTGCCTCGATTGGTACGAGGCACTAAGCCTGGTTCTCCGCAGAATCAATGGGCGATTGGAAGGAGAGCTACAACAAATTTGGTAGCGAGACGTAAGGTTCATTCACGGCCTGTTGTCTCACCCTGATCTCTTCCGTAAGTAGGTCACTTCCATGGCTGGAGTCAGCGATGGCAATCTTAGCCCTTTGGATACATTCGCGGAGGAGCTTGGCCGAGCTGTGATGGCCGCGGCCGCCTCTGGTCTGTAATTGCCTTGCTGCTCTTGCATTGACATTCGTTTGCCTGTTCGAAGTACGTGCTTCTGAGCTGCAGGTGAAGCGAATCGAGTCTCACTCACTGCTGCATCGACTGATTCGAATCCGAGTCCGGATCAGTTGCGGGCGCTTATCGCGCGCACACGCGAAGTGCGAGACTCTTTGGACGGATACTTGCTGTATCTGCAGGGAGCGCTTTCCGTCGGTAGGCTTAAAAACCGTCTGATTGTCGCTCGACCGATACCTGTGTGAGAGTGCCTTTATCGCACGAGGTTGTGACCGGTCAGTCGCCGATTTACCATGGCATCTGGTAGCGGTGATGTAGGGTTAGTAGTGGGGGACGGTCGTGCCGACACATCCGTCGTTCCTGAGACATCTCGGAGGGGCCCATACACTCATGTTGTTGACGGTGTCCGAGATCCCCCTGCGCTACTAGACCCACGGACTCCTGTCCATCCGACTGTTCCTGTCATGGCAGCCGAAGCAGGCCCCGTTGGACGCGAGGAGCAGAGGGGTCCGTCTGCTGCACCGCCTCGTCAAGGTCGATCTGACGACGAAGGAGAGGTGATAAAACTGTCGCTTCCTGTCCCGAAGTTAGACATCCCGCATGATGCGAAACATAAGAATGCTGAGCGAAGCATTGCTGATACAACTCGTGCATACCTGCGTGATGTCCGCGTGTACTTGCGACTGGTCCGTGGCGGTGATCGTGACCCTGTGAAATGTCTGTTCGTCGGGAACACCCTCGCGGGTGTGGTGAAGACATGGTACGATCAGTGGACAATGGCAAGGCAGACATACACGTTTGAGGAGTTGGCTCGTGCTTTGCTTGCGCGCTTTGCTCCCGAGGTTCAACCGCTTAGTGCGGAGGCCTGTAATACGTTGGCCTCTGGCTCGTAGTGCTGAGGCTCGCAGTAAGTTAGCATCTGGCATATATCGCATGCGCCATGATGAAACAGTACCTGCGTACCAGTCACGCTTCGAGGCCCTGATCACGCCCATCGGTAACCTGACGGAGGACGAACGCATCTTTTGGTTTCAGCGTGGATTGTCTGAGGTCCTGGCGCAACAATGTGCCACGGACTTGGCGGGAAAGGACTTTGGGTCCTATGAGGAACTGGTGCATTTTGCGCGAGGGGTCGAGAAGCGTCTCTTAGCTGGCCAGCGTGCTGTTAAACCTGTCCCTCGTGTTAATGCCATGCGAGTGCAGGATCCGACGTCTGACGCTGCGGTCATGGACCAGGGGGCCGAAACGGAGCGTCAAACGCCAACGGTAGCGGTGACCACCGTTCGCACGGATCGCGGTCACGGCGTTCACGGCGCTTCCGGATCGGGTAACCGCAAAGGGTCAACTGGCGCAGGTCAACGTGCGGATCCGGCCAAGGGCAAGAGGAAAGGGGGTTCGCCATCTGCTGCGGCTGCACATGAAGCTAAGAACGAGACGAAGCGACAACACACCAGCGACGGTTGGTTGGAAAAATGGGGTTGCACGCACTCTGAGCTTAAGCGTCGGAAGAGCATGAAGGTTTGCCTGAGATGCGCGTCTGCGGAACATCCTATGAAGGATTGCCCGATGCTACCGCCTTTGGCTCAGCGGCCGAAGTAGGGGATTGCCCAGGATGGCTCGGAGGGGACTCCACCTGGGAAGCCGGAACTAGAGGGTGGGTGGTTGTCGTCAGTGCGGCAAGCCGTGAGGGCACCGTTGCCTTCGGTCCTTGAACAAATCGAGCGCGCGATTGGACGTCGATTGTCACTCGACGGTCGCTCAGGACGTGTAGGTTTTGACTCGCTGTGTAATCTGTTTGCACCGAGCAAGCGGCTGGCGTCTATCGATTTGTTAGGTCACACCGTCTTGTTCCTCCCCTCATCTCTGCGTGAGCTGTCAGTGCAGCTGACCTTCTATAGGAGATGTAGGCGTCAACGTCCAGACACTGCCGCTTGCGTCCTTCTACCCGCTTATAGTCGGCGAAAAGCTTCGACATTGCTAACGGGTATGCGGAAAGTCTGACGGTTCGAGCCGGGCACCGTTTTGTATAACGGTGTTGATGTAGCAGGTGCACCTGTGCCGTTGTCGGTCCAGGCCTACGCCGTTGACGTTTGGTACGAATCTCCTGCACCTCATTCTGAGGGTTCTGCCGAACGTTTCGAACCCGCCCTGAGCATCTTGCTTTCGTCCGCAGAGTCGGTACCGGCAGACAATCGGGTTCCCTTGATTCAGGTCGATCTTGCTGGTCGCACCCTGAAGGCGCTCGTCGATACTGGCGCCAGTGACGACTTCATCTCATCGGCAGAGGTGAATGCATTGGGTCTGTGCCCACAGTTGTCGGAATGGTCGCAGGTTACCCTCGCGGATGGGGGTAAGCAACCCATATTGGGCAGGGTCACCCTTCGCCTGTGTATAGGTCCTCTGCGTATTACAACCCAACCTTATGTGTTGCGCGAGCTGACTGATGCTGTGACATATATACTGGGGTCCTCAACATTACGGCAGTATGGGGCCGGCATTGACCTAGAGTCTGGAACCCTTCGCCTTCGTAAGGGGACTCTGTCGTGCAAAGTACCCTTCGTGCCGTTTGCAAGTGTTGAGCCAGAGGGGGGTAAGACTGAAGCGGAGCCTGTGGTTAACTACGCTGTGAAAGCCATGGGGCAGCGTGCTGAACCCAAGCCAGTCGGGCGTAAAGAGGCCATCCGGATGATCCGGAAGGGTGCCCACGGACTGCTTGTGAGGCCTAGGTTGCATTTGAATGCGACCACCGCCCAGTCTTCTTTGGATCCTGAGGTTGAGGCCTTGCTCACAGGGTACGCAGACATTTTTTGTGACGTACCTGGGCTTCCTCCTTTGCGTCCCGTGGACCATACCATCCCACTCATACCCGGCGCTCAGCCTGTTTCAAGACCTATGTACAGGTTAAGCCCCTTGGAGTTGGACGAGGTGAAGCGCCAGGTAACCGATCTGCTCGCAAAGGGTATGATTCGCCCCAGCACATCTCCGTACTCTGCGCCGATTCTGTTTGTCGGTAAGAAGGATGGGAGCTTGCGCATGTGCATCGATTACCGGGGTTTGAATGCGACGACAGTCAAGAACCGTTACCCATTGCCGCGCGTGGACGACCTGCTCGATAAGCTGAAGGGTTCGGACTACTCCAGCTCGATCGACTTGCAACAGGGATACAATCAGATTCGCATCGCTGCGTCTGATGTGCCGAAAACTGCTTTTCGGACGCCCTTTGGTCACTTCGAGTATACGGTCTTGTCGTTCGGGTTGACTAACGCCCCTGCGACGTTTCAGGCGGTCATGGATCGCATGTTTAGACCGTACATTGACAGGTTCGTCGTTTGCTACTTGGACGACATCCTGGTCTACTCCAAGACGCGCGAGGAGCACCTGGAGCATCTTAAGCTTGTGCTTGAGGTGTTGAGGTGGGAGCAACTGTTTGCTAAGCGTGCCAAGTGCTTTTGGGCGCAGCCTCAGGTGGAGTACTTGGGCCACATTGTGTCGGCCACTGGCGTCAAGATGGACCCACGGAAGGTAGCCGTGGTTCACGATTGGCCAGCGCCTCGGAACCTTCAGGAGCTTCATAGCTTCCTCGGCTTGACCAATTACTTCCGTAAGTTCATCAAGCAGTACTCCGTCCTGGCGGCCCCGCTCACTGATTTGACGCGTAAGGGAGCTTTCGATTCGCCTAGTGCATGGACGCCCGAGTGTCAGCTGGCGTTCGAAGAGCTAAAGCGTGTCATTGCCGATGACGTTACCCTTGCGTTCCCCGACTACTCGTTGCCGTTTCGTGTCGAAGTGTTTTCGGATGCTTTGTTGTATGGGAGCGGCGCTGTACTGTTGCAGGAAGGGCGACCGATCGCCTTCACGAGTAAGAAGTTTACGGGCGCAGAAACTCGTTACACTACAGGGGAACAGGAGCTGCTAGCGGTCTTGCACGCGCTTAAGGAGTGGCGTTGTTACCTAGAGGGACGACCTTTCACCCTTAAGACTGACCACAAGCCCCTGACGTTTTTGCAAAGCGTCCCTACGTTGAACCGGCGTCAAGCGAGGTGGATGGACTGCACCTGGGGGCACGTTGCCGGCCGGATTAACATCGCCGACGCTCTCAGTCGACATCCGTCGCTACATGCTGCGATTTTGGCGGCGCCTGTCCAACGTCCACCGACCCCGGACGTGCCTCTGTCCTCGGACCTCGCGGTTCGCTTGAGGGCTGCTTATGCTGGCGACTCCTGGTTTGCTTCGCCTGGCAATGTCGAGCACCTACGCAAGCAGAATGGTCTTTGGCTACGGACTGAAGGATCGACGACTCAGATTGTTGTGCCCAACGACGATTCCCTTCGTCACGATATCCTTGCCCGTTTCCATGAGGACCCGTTGGCAGGACATCCAGGTAGCACACGGCTAATCGAGTTGGTGCGACGCTCGTTCTGGTGGTCTCGTCTGGCGAGAGATGCCGAGAACTTCGTGCAGACATGCAGTTTGTGCCAGCGCAACAAGGCCTTGTCCGGTAGGGGCCACAGGTTGTTGCAACCATTGCCTGTTCCTGACGCGCCTTGGGAAAGTGTTTCCATGGACTTCGTGGTCGTGCTGCCCAAAACTGAGGGGGGATACGACTCGGTGCTTGTCATGGTTGACCGCTTGACTAAGATGGTTCACCTTGCACCTACCACGTCGACCTGCACTGCTGAGCAGACTGCACGCCTGTTTTTCGATAACGTGGTTCGGTTGCACGGCGTCCCTAAGAACGTGGTCTCGGACCGTGGCGGTCAGTTCACGTCTAAGTTTTGGGAAGCACTCTGCAAGCTTGTGGGCATGCGGGTCAACCTGAGTACGGCATACCACCCGCAGTCTGACGGCCAGACCGAACGCACGAATCGGACACTGGGGGATATGTTGCGCAACTTTGCTGGTCGCACGCCTCTCGTTTGGGATACTTACCTAACTGCGGCAGAGTTTGCGATTAACAATGCTGTTAATCAGTCGACAGGTCAAGCCCGTTCTTCCTCACTTATGGGTTTCACCCGGCGCTACCTGTGTGGCGTGAGCTGGAAGTTAACGTCCCTGCGGCTAAGACCTTTGCCAAGACGTTCTTATCCCGAATGACAGACGCTAAGTCATGTTTGGACGCGGCACAGCAACGAGCAACGGAGTACTACAACAAGTCCAAGCGGGACGTGGTCTTTTCGGAAGGACAGATGGTTCTGCTGAGCACTAAAAACCTGCGTTCCTTTGCCGAAGGATCCCGTAAGCTTTTGCCCCGTTGGATTGGTCCGTACCCCGTTGTGCGCATGGTAGGGAACACAGCTGTCGAGCTCGTGTTGCCCTCTAACATGAACATCCACCCTACGTTCCATGTGTCACTTGTTCGCCCGTATCGTGGCACAGGGCCCGCGCCTGTTACCACTGATACCCCTGCAGCAGTCGAACCAGGTCCTGAGACCTGGGTCGCAGGCAAGCAGAAAGTATACGATGTGGAGCGCATCTTGAACTACCGCACTCGACATGTGGGTAGACACCGGCGCAAGCGCACCGTGCACGAGTACCTGGTCAAGTGGACGGACTACTCAAGTGAGCACAACTCGTGGGAACCTGCGCGCAATTTCTCCCCGGAGATGGCACCCATCCTCGAAGAGGCTAGGTTGCGTGCCACGCAATCTCAGTAGCTCTGGTCGCCTGAGCGGCAGCGAGGACGATGCCTATGGGGGGGGGAATAATTGTTGTACCACGCGTCATTTTGCCTAAGCTCTGCTAGAGTTGCACCCACCATCGCTATGTCGCGCACGACACCACGTCACCCATGTCGTACGTGGACGCGGGGAGCGACACGGCACCGTCGTACACGGAGCGGTACGGCACTGTCGTACGTGGACGCGGGGAGCGATACGGCACTATCGTACGGTACGGCAGCACGGTACGGCGGTACGGCACTATCGTACATGGATCGGTACGGCACTGTCGTATGTGGACGCGCGGAGCGATACGGCACCGTCGTACACGGATGGTACGGCAATGATGACGTCACTGTCGTACGTGGACGCGCGGAGCGATACGGCACCGTCGTACACGGAGCTTTACGGCACTGTCGTACGTGGACGCGGGGAGCGATACGGCAATGATGACATCACCTGCCGTACGTGGACGCTTGGAGTAGTACGACAGCAGGCGCGACGCGACCGCACGCACGCCACGCAGCACGTCGCACCGCACACATTAGGCACACTGGCTAAGGGCATAAGCAACCCGCAAAGAGCATATCGCCTAATGCATTGTGCACAACGCTGCAAGCATACATCGCGCGATCGGTATCGCGATAAGTGCGCATAGTCCGGCGACTTGGTCGCGGACGATCTAAAATGCATGAGGCATCGCATAGCAATGCGCACTAACGATAACACGTGCACTATGCATACGCGTGCGCTCGAGCACGATAATGCGAGCGTACCTTGAGGTCGCAAGGCAATGGCTCGAGCGATGCGGCGCGTCGAATGCAACACTACGCGCGATGGCGTAGTCGGCACCTTTACGCAAGTAAAGAACATTGC
The DNA here is from genome assembly GCA_019650235.1 of Volvox reticuliferus. Classification (NCBI taxonomy): domain Eukaryota; kingdom Viridiplantae; phylum Chlorophyta; class Chlorophyceae; order Chlamydomonadales; family Volvocaceae; genus Volvox; species Volvox reticuliferus. The sequence goes on along the minus strand of BNCP01000011.1, from coordinate 369,305 downwards.
ACTATTGCTATGACGGCTTATATAGCAATATCCGCACGCGGGATCACGGTAGTACACTTACTACTTGCAGATCTTTTGTACCGCGAGCCGTCGCTGCGAGTATATCTGCTATGCTCACTGACGGCCTAAGAGAGAATCACTACGCGAACATTTCGATTGACGTTTATATAAGCTAACCGCGCTTTGGTTGAGCTTCCACCACCTTATGTATCGCTTATGGTCGCATATCTTGGATAAGCCCGAGCACCGATTCGCATCGGTTAGATGATGATTGCCTCGGCTAGGCACTGATAGCCTATCACGTCATCTACGCCTGTCTTGGAATAAACGTTGTAACTCCTTGCATCGAAGACTTCCGCTGCCTCGATTGGTACGTTCCGATATAATCGAGCATGATGCACTAAGCCTGGTTCTCCGCAGAATCAATGGGCGATTGGAAGGAGTGCTACAACAGCCTGGCTTAACTGCAGAAGTAGAGCGGTTTGTGAAGGCGTGTCGATTCTGCCAGCACAATAAGCCACTTCAGCGAAAACCTGTGGGCTTACTTCAGCCATTACCTATACCCAGAGACGTCTGGGGTAGTGTTTCCATGGATTTTATCACGCATTTGCCACGCACAAAAGCAGGCAACGACACTATTGTCACCTTCGTGGACAGGCTATCAAAAATGTGCCAGGTCGCTCCCACCACGAATGATGTGACTGCTGAGGACTTAGCCCAGCTCTATGTGGACTATGTTTTTCGAAGCCACGGCTTTCCAGAAGAGGTAGTTTCCGATAGAGGGCCCCAATTTGTAAGCAAATTCTGGGGAGAGCTCATGCGCCTAACTGGCACAGAGCGGCGACTAACCACGGCTTATCTTCCACAAACGGATGGGCAGACAAAACGGATGAACCGACTGTTGCAAGAGATCCTCCGCAATTATGTGAACCCATCACAAGATGACTGCTGGGACACAAAGCTTTCAATGGTTGAGTTTGCCATCAACAACTCATACCAAGAGTCCATCAAGGCAACACCCTTTCAACTGAATTATTGCCGAGCACCGCGGCTTCCCAATTTATTGGGTATGCAAGATGCTAGTGTTCCTGCAGCTGCACGATTTTGCAGTGATATACAAGAATCTGTCAACAGAGCTAAAATGCTTATACAACGGGCCCAAGATAATTTCAAAAAATATGCTGATATGAAACGCAGGGATTCTGGATATAAGGTGGGACAAAAAGTCCTTCTGAGCACGAAAAATATCCAGCTCAAAACTCCAGGAATCACAAAATTTTTGCCACAATGGATCGGACCATTTCCAATCACTAAACTTATTGGCTTTGTAGCTGTAAAACTCAGCCTGCCGCCAGAATACCGAATCCATGATGTCTTCCATATTTCCCTGTTAAAACCCTATATTGAAGGGACAGGTCGAACGCCAGCCAGACCAGTAGCAGTTCTGGACGATGGACCCTACTGGGCAGTCGACAGACTACTGGATCATAGAGATAAATCCTATGGTTGAGGGAAAACACGACGGGAGTACTTGGTGTTGTGGGAAGGCTACGGCCCCGAGCATAACAGTTGGGAGCCAGATGTTGTATCCCTCCTGCCATTCGCACATTGATTCTGTGGAGAACCAGACTCAGTGCGTCATGCTCGATTATATTAGAACGTACCAATCGAGGCAGCGGAAGTCTTCGATGCAAGGAGTTACAATGTATATTCTAAGACAGGCGTAGATGACGTGATAGGCTATCAGTGCCTAGCCGAGGCAATCATCATCTAACCGATGCAAATTGGTGCTCGGGCTTATCCAAGAAATACGACCAGAAGCGATAGATGAGGCGTAAGCTCAACCAGAGCGCGGTTAGCTTGTCTCAACGTCAATCGTTATGATTGTGTGTCAATTCATTCATCTTAGGCCGTCAATGAGCATAGCAGATATACTCGCAGCAACGGCTCGCGGTACAGGAGATATGCTAGTAAGTGTACTACCGTGATCCCGTGTGCGGATATTGCTATATAAGCTGTCATAGCAAATAATGCAATGTTCTTTACTTGCATAAAGGTGCCGACTACGCCATCGCGCGTAGTGTTGCATTCGACGCGCCGCAACGCTCGAGCCATTGCCTCGCGACCTCAAGATACATGGTGTACGTATTATCATTAGTGCGCGTTGATGTGCGATGCATTATGCATTCTAGGTTGTCCGTGACCAAGTCACCGGACTATGCGCACTTATCGCGATACCGATCACGCGATGTATGCTTGCAGCGTTGTGCACAATGCATTAGGCATTATGCTGTTCCCGGGTTAGCCAATGTGTGATGCGACGTGCTGCGTGGCGTGCGTGCGGTCGCGTCATCAGTGTCGTACCGCTCCGCGCGCCCACGTATGACTGGTGATGTCATCAGTGTCGTACCGCTCCGCGCTCTCACGTACAACAGGTAACGTCATCAGTGTCGTACTGCTCCGCGCGCCCATGTACGACATGGGTGACGTGGTGTCGTGCGATGACGTGGTGCGCAATATTGCGATGGTGGGTGCAACCCTAGCAGGGCTTCGGCAAAGTGAAGCGTGGTACAACTATTATTCCCCCCCCCATAGGCAGCGTCCTTGCTGCCGCACAAGCGACAAAGGTTACCGAGATTGCGTGGCACGCAACCTAGCCTCTTCGAGTATGGGCGCCATCTCCAGGGAGAAATTACGTGCAGGTTCCCATGAGTTGTGCTCACTTGAGTAGTCCGTCCACTTGACCAAGTATTCGTGCAAGGTGCGCTTGCGTCGATGTCTACCCACACGTCGGGTGCGGTAGTCCAAGATACGCTCCACATCGTACACCTTCTGCTTTCCTGCGACCCAGGTCTCAGGACCTGGTTCGACCACTACAGGGGTATTATTGGTAACAGGCGCAGGCTCCATGCCACGATACGGACAAACAAGTGACACATGGAACGTCAGGTGGATGTTCATGTTAGAGGGCAACGCAAGCTCGACGGCTGCGTTCCCTACCATGCGCACAACGGGGTACGGGCCAATCCAACGGGGCAAAAGCTTACGGGATCCTTCGGCAAAGGAACGCAGGTTCTCAGTGCTCAGCAGAACCATCTGTCCTTCCGAAAAGACCACGTCCCGCTTGGACTTGTTGTAGTACTCCGTTGCTCGTTGCTGCGCCGCGTCCAAACACGACTTAGCGTCTGTCATTCGGGATAAGAACGTCTTGGCAAAGGTCTTAGCCGCAGGGACGTTAACTTCCAGCTCACGCCACACAGGTAGCGCCAGGTGAAACCCATAAGTGAGGAAGAACGGGCTTGACCTGTCGACTGATTAACAGCATTGTTAATCGCAAACTCTGCCGCAGTCAGGTAAGTATCCCAAACGAGAGGCGTGCGACCAGCAAAGTTGCGCAACATATCCCCCAGTGTGCGATTCGTGCGTTCAGTCTGGCCGTCAGACTGCAGGTGGTGCGCCGTACTCAGGTTGACCCGCATGCCCACAAGCTTGCAGAGTGCTTCCCAAAACTTAGATGTGAACTGACCACCACGGTCCGAGACCACGTTTTTAGGGACGCCATGCAACCGAACCACATTATCGAAGAACAGGCGTGCAGTCTGTTCCGCAGTGCAGGTCGACGTGGTAGGTGCAAGGTGAACCATCTTAGTCAAACGGTCAACCATGACAAGCACCGCGTCGTATCCCCCCTCAGTTTTGGGCAGCGCGACCACGAAGTCCATGGAAACACTTTCCCAAGGCGCGTCAGGGACAGGCAATGGTTGCAACAACCCGTGGCCCCTACTGGACAAAGCCTTGTTGCGCTGGCACAAGCTGCATGTCTGCACGAAGTTCTCAGCATCTCTCGTCAGACGAGACCACCAGAACGAGCGTCGCACCAACTCGACCAGCCGTGTGCTACCTGGGTGTCCTGCCAACGGGTCCTCATGGAAACAGGAAAGGATATCACGACGAAGGGAATCCTCGTTGGGCACGACGATCTGAGTCGTCGATCCTTCAGTCCGTAACCAAAGACCATTCTGCTTGCGTAGGTGCTCAACATTGCCAGGTGAAGCGAACCAGGAGTCACCGGCATAGGCATCTTTCAGGCAAGCCGCAAGGTCTGAGGACAGTGGCACGTCCGGGGTCTGTGGACGTTGGACAGGTGCCGCCAAAATCGCAGCATGTAGTGACGGGTGTCGACTGAGAGCGTCGGCGATGTTAATCCGACCGGCAACGTGCTCCCAGGTGCAGTCAAACCGTGCGAGGTACTCCATCCACCTCGCTTGTCGTCGGTTCAACGTGGGGACGCTTTGCAAAAACGTCAGGGGCTTGTGGTCAGTCTTAAGGGTGAAGGGTCGCCCCTCTAGGTAACAGCACCACTCCTTAAGCGCGTGCAAGACCGCTAGCAGCTCCTGTTCCCCAGTCGTGTAACGGGTTTCTGCGCCTGTAAACTTCTTACTCGTGAAGGCAATCGGTCGCCCTTCCTGCAACAGCACAGCGCCATTTCCATACAACGAGGCATCCAAAAACACTTCGACACGAAACGGCAACGAGTTATCAGGGAATGCAAGGGTAACGTCGTCGGCGACGACACGTTTCAGCTCTTCGAATGCCAGCTGACACTCGGGCGTCCATGCACTAGGCGAATCGAAAGCTCCCTTGCGAGTCAAATCAGTGAGCGGGGCCGCAAGGACAGAGTACTGTTTGATGAACTTACGGAAGTAATTGGTCAAGCCGAGGAAGCTACGAAGCTCCTGAAGGTTCTGAGGCGCTGGCCAATCACGAACCACAGCTACCTTCCGTGGGTCCATCTTGACACCAGTGGCCGACACAATGTGGCCCAAGTACTCCACCTGAGGCTGTGCCCAGAAACACTTGGCACGCTTAGCAAACAATTGCTCCCGCCTCAACACCTCAAGCACAAGCTTAAGATGCTCCAGGTGCTCCTCGCGCGTCTTGGAGTAGACCAGGATGTCGTCCAAGTAACAAACGACGAATCTGTCGATATACGGTCTAAACATGCGATCCATGACCGCCTGAAACGTCGCAGGGGTGTTAGTCAACCCGAACGACAAGAACGTGTACTCGAAGTGACCAAAGGGCGTCCAAAAAGCGGTTTTTGGCACATCAGACGCAGCGATACGGATCTGATTGTATCCCTGTTGCAAGTCAATCAAGCTGAAATAAGCCGAGTCCTTTAGCTTATCGAGCAGGTCGTCCACGCGCGGCAAAGGGTAACGGTTTTTAACCGTCGTTGCATTCAACCCCCTGTAGTCAATGCACATGCGCAAGCTCCCATCCTTCTTACCGACAAACAGGATCGGTGCAGAGTACGGAGATGTGCTGGGGTGAATCATACCCTTTGCGAGCAGATCAGTTACCTGATGCTTCACCTCGTCCAACTCCAGAGGACTTAACCTGTACATAGGTTGTGAAACAGGCTGAGCGCCGGGTATGAGTGGGATGGTATGGTCCACGGGACGCAAAGGAGGAAGCCCAGGTACGTCACGAAAAACGTCTGCGTACCCTGTGAGCAAGGCTTCAACCTCAGGATCCAAAGAAGTCTGAGCGGTGGTCGCATTCAAATGCAACCTAGGCCTCACAAGCAGTCCGTGGGCACCCTTCCGGATCATCCGGATGGCCTCTTTACGCCCGACTGGCTTGGGTTCAGCATGCTGCCCCATGGCTTTCACAGCATAGTTAACCACAGGCTCCGCTTCAGGCTTACCCCCCTCTGGCTCAACACTTGCAAACAGCAAAAGTGCCGGCTGCTGATGAGTACTCCACCATCATGTGCAAGTGATTGCAACTCGCTAAAACTTGTCTCCAGGCTGCGCATTCTAGAAAAAACAGGATGCTGACTCGTCTTGGTGCCCCGTGAGGTTGGGCAAAAAGTGCTATTAAGTACCAAGAATATAAATCTCAAAAAACCTGGAATGAAGAAGCTGATGCCAAAATTCACCGGCCCGTATATGGTTGTCGCTAATATTGATGAAACAGTGGTAAAACTGGAATTACCAGCTGAATCTCACCTACACCCGGTCTTTCATGTGTCTCTCCTGAAACCATTCAAGGAGGGCACATAGCGACAACCACCCTAGCCACTTGTTATTGAGGGTGAGCCATTCTACATGGTTGAAGCCATTGTAGATCATCGGGATGTCTTGATCCGTGGGGCCAGAGGTAAAACTCGTCGAGAGTGCCTTATCAAGTGGGAAGGATATGATTCCACCCACAATACATATTAAACCGAGGCATCACTGAAAGAATCAGATCCTCTGGTGGAAGCCGTTGAGGAATATGAGCAAAGACTCAAAGCCATAGCACCGCCGAAACCCACTGAGAAAGAAACCTCATCCAAGAGGAGATGGTGATGCTCCCGGGACGGTTCGCTTCAGATGGGGGGAATGTAGGAAACTACATTTACCTTAGTAAAATCGGCCTAGATAAACCGGTAGGCAATCATGCGCTCAGCATGATGCCAAAACCAAAAACTAACTACTGGAAAAGTTCGCCATTCATAAATCAGATTGTCGTACATCTTGGTTAGGTGAGCCAATAGTAAAACCACCCTGGTAAAGTGCTTTGGCCTGGCAATTTAGTATAACAATACTAATTGTTCGGAGTTCAAGACTCGCTGTCACCAATTTCCGTTAGATGTACCATTTTGGGCGTTGTCCTATCTGCGAGCTATTTCCGAGCCTCCTAAACCTACGCTTCCGCACAAATCTAGCAGTATCGTTAGAACGACTGCTACAAAAGGTACCTCAGTTGATATGCATAGCTATATCCTGTGCAGTCCTACTGCTTCTGTGAGCTAACGGCATTGTTTTCCCTCAGGAGCCGCCATAGAGTGATTCATGATAACCTTGTAGCAACATTACTTCTACTCATCCTGGAAATAGCAGATACTTATTCTGGAGAAGTGGTGGACTCTGTGGTCGCAGCACTGTGACTGCTATGCTAGCAGTCATTGCTCAAGTTGACTGAGCCACCTCTGTACCTTGACCATGCATCTTGACGAATAATAAGAATGTTAATTAGTTATTTTAATGAACTATTAAAACATGGTCTTTAATCCTTTGGTCCGGGTGAGAAATAATGATGTGCAGTAAAAAGGTCCGTCACAAAATATATCCTAAAGCTGGCAATAGCTTATGGATTAATATATTCTTTTGTCTATAAAAAATTATTAAAGTCTCTAGAGGACAAGTTTCACAGATATTGGCATTACAGTACTACTCTCACCTGAGAGATGTACTGCATTTCATGGCTTATTGGAATAAACTTTTCAAGGAAAGCATATAGAAGACTTAACTATTTTATTATTATTTGAGGTGAAAGCCGTGGGGCCTGGTAGGATTGTTTATAGCTGATAGCTATAGTCGATACCCACTATAGCCCATGCCCACTATAGTTGATTATTGACTATTGTTGGTACCTACAGTCCATGTCAACAGGTATACCATCTATTTTCCAATCATCTAATAGATAATCATGTGAGCTATAGTCGATAGGAAAAAATACAGGTGAAAGACCAACTGACTACTTCAGTTTAACCATTACCTGCAAGCAGCCTTTTTACATCCATTAGCCTTTTTTTGCTGGCCCTTTATGATGTTTGCATATTGCTGTCTGGAAGGGGGGCAACAGGTATCTTATCATAATGGTATACCCTTACAATTTCTTCAACTATAATACTACTACTTCTTGAATCGAGACATCATAATGCCAAGATGGAATGATTATGTACATTGTTCCTTTTCATTCTTAATGCTTAATCCGAGCTTTTCATAAATAGTGATAATTTCTTCCCTGCATAAAAAACAATAGAAAAATCAATGGTTCTAACTGGCTGGCGCTTTATTACTGCCGGCCATTTTTAAAGCAGAAACTTCAGCTCTGCAAGTTATTAATATGAAATGTACAGCAAATTTAATGCTTTTAAAGTTAATCCTTTGAGTACATCTCTCTCAAAATGATAGCGCTAATCTGTATCAATCATCAGCTTTCTGCCAGTAGGTGTTAAGTGTGAAGGTGCATGCACAGCAAGCCAAGCATACCGTGGTGAGAGTCAGATGGAGTGGAAGTCTTCAGAGGCCAGGGGTTACAATGTACGATCCAGAATGCATAATATGAATGTTGGCTATCAGAGTTGAAAACAGGCTATCATCAATTCGTCACAAACTCCAATACTCAGGCTTGCCGCCTCAGGCCAATAATAGTGTATCCAGACTCAAAACTTGACTATGCAGAATAGTCCGATTGGGGAAGCTCCAGAGCTTATTATATTCCATCCAAAAAAGCCATCATCACACGTTTATACTCTCGATATTGGTTCGCAGTACATATCACACCAGATATCTCCCAATCATGCCGCAGATGACATATTATCATTCTCAAGCCTTCATGGCATTAAAGCGGTGCAAATGGCGATTAGTGCATTTCCGTTATGTAGATGGTCTGTCACGACGGATTAGGTGACTGAACATGACAGGTGGCATGGTGGCAAGCGGTGCTCAGGCCATCATAAGGATGATACAGTATAACAAACTAATTAGGGCTTGAGGGGCCAGACAATTGGCCCATTCCGTATGGCTGAATCAAGAATGTTTGGGAAATGGCCGGATCGGGCCTGGTCTTTATAGCGAGTTGGTTGTACGACAGGATAGTGTGGCAGGTAGGACGACAGTATCAATTTAGCCGTTGTTTCCCAATTGTTTATTTCGTGTGGATCAATTTTGCGTAATTTACCCAATGTAGTTTTCGGATTTCGTTATGATGCGCTTTGGACCTTTCGACTGTCGTGATGACGTATACGGCATCAGCAGTCAAATAGGTATATTAAGGCTAGTAGAGCAAGTGAACTTTGTCACTTGGCTCTAGAAGCGCAGTACTTCTTGAGCATAATAGACCCAACTTTGAATCAGGCTTTCTCTTGCGTTTTACCTACCGATTTGTAACGGATTCGTTCTGCCAAGCCTTTGCCTAGTTCTGGAGCTTAGATCAGCCATTCAAGCCCTTCGGTTGGTGGAGCCCTTCCTGCAACCCACGGACGAGCTACCGGCTGGCTGGACTGGACGCATCGCGTGCAAGTCGACTACCTTTCAAGGCCTAAGCCAACCCATAGCCAAGTGATCCCCATGACGACAGTCAAGCTGCCTACCAAGGGAGCTGTTGTCACGCATAAGCGGGTGGCTTTCATGGCCTGTAGCTCATCCATCAACCCAAGTCACCGGAGGGGCTGGGGGGGGGATGCAGCATGCCCATGCCCATCGACCCTATGGTGGAACAGCTGAGGTGGGAATGGTCAACACAGGCTCTAAGCGTAGCAAGTTCAGTTGGCAGCATGGCAATTAGTGCAGTTAACAACACTATGACAACAGATAATCACGTTACCTCGCGTTAACCTCGCGTTACAGAAAGTTAACGCGAGGCTAACGCGAGGTAACACGATGCCTAACGCGCCCTATCGCTTACAATAGCAAGTGCCTTCGCAAGGACACCGCGCGAATGCCGTTCGCAAGTGCGCCCAAAATAGACCCGGTGCGAAAGTTTGGCTGGGCGTGCGAATGTATTCGCACAGTAACGCACTTTGTAACGCGTGCGAATAACACTTAACGCGCGCGTTACAAGATTCGCATGGCTTTCGCATTTAAAAAATTTTGTGCGTTAACCAAAATAGCATGCAATTGCGCGGGGATATCACAAAGCGTTAAGGTAAGATCGCGAGCGAACATTAAAACGCAATTTAAAAGTATAGCTTTCGCAAGCTTTTTCGTGTGCATACGTATTTGCGATTAAATGTGAATAACATAAAACGCAATAGCTAATTAAATTCGCATGCCACATCGCACGAAATCGCACTTGTTGGTACCGTATTTCGCCTGCGTAGAAATGGTTTTAGCACTGCGAAGGAAGCACGATTTTGAATTGCTAGCTATAACGCAAACAATTTTTTGTGTGTGTTTGACATACGCATTGCCCGTAATCTTGCTTCTAGCGCTAGCTGCTACTACTGTTTGCTAATAATGCAGTTAGTGCATAATCAGCAATCCAATACACATGGACATTTGTTACATATTTACTAAGCAATAATCGTACATGCATGCCTTTGCATGAGTGCTGGTCCTTAGAGCAAGTATCTTATACATTGCGGGCGTACACACTGCAAACAACTTAACACATGCTTTGTGTGAAGACATCAAGTACCATAATAAACAAAACCGGATAAGTAAATGAACATATTCCCGCATAAAAAGCTTTTGTAGTCAAAATTTGCGATAGCCAGGGTTGCCTGTCATCAGCCAGCCAGCGCCAAGTCAACACACGCACGGCACAAGCCAAGAACAATGGCCATTTCCTTGACAAATCACTACTTCGTTGGCACATGAAAACCCCACAACATCCACCACATGCAGGCTGCTAGCCTTAATAGTGTTTGTGATATTTTCAAATTTCTTCCTAAAGACAGATCAGCCCTGATCACCCTTGGCCATTTAACACCCTTTCCTCGTCCAGACATTAATCGGAAATGGTAATGGCCCAACGTCCTCCTGCTGGTTATCTCCAGGTTGCCTTAACATCTATCCATAAAATATCCAGTTCATCTGAGGTAGACTCTTCCCTCTGCTTCTTGGCCTGTGTGAGAGGTTTGGGAAATGGTGGGAGGCAGGAATGCGGGAGGGGGGTTTATCCAGGCAAGACGGCCTGCATGTCAACATGCAGGGAGGGTGATAGGGTGAGACTTAGGTACATACGGTGAATGCATTGGGGAACAAACACGACATGACATTAGTTGGGATAGCTTTGGGGTCGATGAAAAATGACGAGGATTTATGGGCAGAATTCGTTTATATATGGTATGTATAAAGATCTGATGATGGCAAAAGGAGAGGCAGGGAGGCAGGAGATGACAATAAAAATGCGCAATTATTATAGCATTCACGTGCTTCTCTTTTCCCCCCTATCCACGAACCTAGATCTTCAACTGTCCCGACTTAACCCCACATCAATGTCTATGCATTCCCTACACACACACCACGACCATCCATTATAAATCCCTGTCCACCATCCAAAATTTCCATTACCCCAAAGGACCTGTCGCAAATCAACCAAACCCCATACCCGGATCACACCTTCTGAGCATCTTAGCTGCATTTTTTCCCGTGGTTCTGGATGGCATATTAATTACGTAAGCACCTACACCGCCTAGCATTTATGCATGGCCCCGCCAGTTCCTCTTGAATGTAGGGACTGCATCAATTTTAGCCGTCCATCCCTCCGTGCCCTGCATTATGTTGTGAGATAGTCTAGCGGACATTGGCAAAGCTTGGCCGTAATACGAGGAAGAATTAGTTACATAATTATATATTGGAATAAGATAAGAGAGAGCGAGAAAAACGTCTATAGAAGCAACGTCTGTCGGATTGGTCCATGCAGCGGTACGTAAAAGGATAGGAACTTCGCCCACAAAACATACCACAATATACATAATTCGAAACCTTATAACGTACCATAAATAGAACCCTGAAAAGCTCACTTCGCGACCACGTCTAGGTCGTACTGCATAGCTCGCTCACGGATACGCAAACCAGCTAGGACGGCTCGCTAAACATAACTAACGATAACGTTTTCATAACACGCCCCCTCGAGACGTTCCTAGCTCCAAAACGTCGGTCTGGCAAGTTAACAGCTCCAGCACCACAAAGATGTTGCACGCTCACGCCATTGCCCTAAATCACCAAGCACGCAAAAGAAACGATAGGACTTCACGCCATAACTCCCATTCCGTTCCGAAACTTCTTAAACTTGATCTCTCCCAAAGCCTTCGTGAGAATATCGGCCACCATATCTTCCGTAGAGCAATAGGAAAGCGCTACCTCCCCTCTAGCAACCCGCTCTCGCACCAAGTGATGCTGCACATCAATGTGCTTGGACCGAACTGAGGTAATAGGGTTGTTTCCTAAGCTAAGCGCCCCCTGAGAGTCCATCCAGATCCCAATCGTGTCTGAGCACAGATCGAAATCTCCCGCCAGCTTTCGAAGCCATAGCGCCTCACAAACCGCTGCTGCCGTAGCCTGATATTCTGCCTCCACCGAAGATGCCGCCACGGTGCGTTGTAGCTGACTGTTCCAGCTTATAGCTGCTCTACCCAATAGGAAAACGTATCCAGTCGTTGACCTGCGCGTCACCGGATCACCAGCCCAGTCTGAGTCGCTGTATCCCTCCAATTTAAGTTCTCCAGCTCCGTCAAATCGTAGTCCTAGCTCCTTAGTGCCCGCCAAATAGCGAAGTACGCCCAGAGCCAGTCCCATGTGAGTCTTCGACGGTTTGCCCATACAGCGCGCCAGCACGCTCATCGCCTGTGCGATGTCTGGTCTTGTGCTCGTCGCCAAGTAGTTCAGCTCTCCAATTAGCGTCCGGTACTCTGTGCTGTCCACAAGCTCCGTCTCACCGTCTCCTGCCGGTAGAACCTTCGAGCCAGGAGGTAATGGGGTGCTTCGCGGCTTAGCATCCGCGAGCTGGTGTCGCTGTAGCAGCTCCTCGATGTACCTCTGCTGCGAAAGCTTAACTTCGCCGTTCTCTCCCCTGCTGATCTCCATCCCCAAGAAGGCTTTCGCCTCCCCAAGATCTCGAATCTTAAAAGCTTCTCCCACTGCCGCCTTCACCTTCTTGATTAGTTCCACGTCGTCGGACGTAGTGACAATATCGTCGACGTGCACCAGCAGATAAACGATCCCATTCTCGTCCTTCTTGATAAATAGCGCCGGGTCTGCTTGTGATGGTTTGAACCCGAGCTTGTCCAGCGCCGCCACCAGTTTCACGTACCAGCAGCGCGGGGCCTGCTTCAGCCCGTAGATAGACCTTTTAAGTCTGCACGCCTGGTTGGGATCTTTCGACTCATAGCCCGGCGGCTGCTGCATCCAAAGCTCTTCCTCCAGCTCTCCATTCAGAAAAGCCGTTGACACGTCCAGCAGATGGATGGGCATACCCTTAGCTGCCGCCACCGCCAGCAAAGCTCTTAGCGAAGCGAAACGCGAGGTAGGGGCAAACAACTCCCCATAATCAATCCCCGCCCGCTGCTCATAGCCCTTCGCCACCAAACGCGCCTTGAAGCGCTCAATTTCCCCATCTGCTCCACGCTTAACTTTATATACCCACCGGCAAGGTAGCAGTCGAGTGCCCTCCGGCGGTCGTGCCAGCTCCCATGTTCCATTGGCAAGCTGCGCCGCAATCTCCTCGTCCATCGCCTTCTTCCATTCTTCTGCATGTGGCCCATTCGTAGCCTCAGCGTATGTTGACGGCTCAGGTATTTCTCCAGTAGATGCCGCATTGATCCGCCCATAGGTTACCCTCCCGTTGGGCTCCCGTCTCCACACGATCAGCCGCTTGCATTCGCGCAATGGGTAGCGGTGATCCTGCATTTCCACATCTGCATTCCCTGCGGGTGCTAGTTGTCCTCCGCTGGGTTGAAGCCCCTCCACCGCCATCGCCGCCACCACCACGTGACTGCTCTGTCCGTGGGAATAGCGCCAGCAGCATATTAGCTTGGCCTCTCGGTGGCGCCGTCTGCCCACTGCTGGTTGACGGCCCACTGTTGTTCTCAGCCATCTCAATGTCCATGTTTGAACCCTCCAGGGTGCTTCCGCCACCCCCTGACGGCAGTACCATCCCAGCGCCGTCATCAGCCTCCTCCTCATCGTCATCAGAGTCCATACGGCTATTTCCAATGGCTGTCTCGTCGAACTTCACCGCAGAATGCTTAGTGATGCTGCCGTCGTCGAAAAGGATGCGATAGTGCCCACCGTGCTCGTATCCGACAAAAATCCCCTTCCGACTCACCGGCTCCAGCTTGTTGTGCTTCTCCTTAGGCAAGTGCGCGTATGCTGCGCAGCCAAAGACCCTTAGGTGACTGATATCTGGCTTGGTGCCCATGAACGCCTCATGCGGTGTTACCTTAGCGCCAGCGACAGGCGAGATGTTGCGAAGGTAGTTCGCCGTCGCGAGTGCTTCTGCCCATAGCTGCTGTGGCAGTTCAGACTCCACCAGCATAGCCCGTGTTTTCTCCAGAAGAGTCCTGTTGTGCCGTGGATAATGCCTTTGTTGATGAAGTAGTCGCCCATGGCCTGGTTGACGAATTTCCGTCCACGGTCCGTGTGTACCTCCTTGACACGACGTCCAGCAATATTCTCCAGCGCCTCAAAAATGGCGCGAACCTTCTTGCCGATGGCGTCCTTGGTCTCTGTGAAGGCCACCGCCGAAAGTCCCGTGCAATCATCCAGCACCATAGTCACGTACCGGGATCCGCCAAGTGACGTCTCGGGCATGGGACCACAGACGTCCATATGAACCAGCCCAAGCGGTTTCACCGCCTTGTGTCCAGTAGCTGGGAACGGTCCACGTGATTGCTTCGCATAGATGCACGGCTCGCAGATCCGTGAGATGGCTGCCGCCAAGCTCCCACGATCAAGCTCCATGCCGGTTACCATATTCTCCCGGCACATCCGTTCCAGGCTCCCGAAGCCCAGATGTCCCAAGCGCCGATGCCACAGCGCTGCCGCCGAGTCTACTGACCCGGTCGCCGCACATGAGCGGCTATCGCTGACCGAACGCCCTGCTGCGTTGTAGCGAATTGCGTAGAGGTTTCCAACCTTCTCGCCTTGTAGAACAGTCCGTCCTTGATGCTGCACCAGAGCCTTCCCGTCGCCCAGCACCACTTTGGCGCCACGGTTGTCGAGGATACCCGCCGAGATAAGCTTGACGGTAGCTTTCGGCACCACATACACGTTGAGTAGGTCAATCTCCAACCCTTCAATCACGTTGCTCTTTAAGGTGCACGATCCCACATGCGTCGGCTGATGCCTGGAGCCATCGTAGCCGATAACGTTGAACAGTTCCTCCGCCTTGACTGCACGAACGTTCTTCAACTCGGATGCAGCGTAGGTAATGTGCCACTCCGATCCCGAGTCAATGTGCCAGTCCTTCAAACGGGATTCTCCTCCAAGCGCGAATGCCAACTTACTGGGCATTGCTGATGCGCTCCCGCCACGTTGCTTGCCGTCTCCTCCACGCCCTTTGCTCCCCTGATCTGCTAGACGCTTCTGGCAATCCCTCATAAAGTGTCCGGGTGTCCCGCAGTAATGGCAGGTAACATTAGGTCTTCCGCCGGTCCTTGCTCCTTGACCTCACCCTGACGAACCGGCGTTGCCGCCACCCCGGCGCGCACTAAATGCCGTCATCTCCTTTCCTCTTGCCTCTCGTTCCGCTGAGTCGTAAGCCATCAGCCTTGAAACGACTTGTTGAAAATCCAGCTCACCTTCGCGCGTCTCAAGGGCAGTCGTAATGACGTGATACGTGCATGGGAGACCCTTGATGATAATCGTAGTCAGCTCGGCATCAGTGACCACGTGTCCGACATCCAGCAAGTCTGACTGGAGCTGCCGCGCCCTGCTGACGTAGACCGGCATATGCTCTCCATTGGCCATCTTGAAGTCGCTGAGCTCCTGTCGTAGAGCTATCTTCCTCGTGTTGCAGGTTGAAGCGAACGTCGCCGCCAGAGCATCCCAGGCAGCCTTGGCGTTAGCTGCCCGCACAATGGTCTGGAGGTGGTGGTTCTTGACGTTCTTGGCCATGACGCTCTTGACCTTGTTTGACATATTAACGTCTGCTTCTGAAATCGGTGCAGCAAGCAGAGCGTGACCGTATCCGAGCTCGCCACATAGTAGCTCGAATCGTAGCTTCCAGGTTGCGTAGTTGTTAAGGTCAAGCGGTTCGTCCAACCTATCCTTCCCCATTGTGAAGACCTATAATCGCGAAGATCAACACTAATAAATGGGCGAAAGATGCCAAGCTCCGCGGCACACGTTGCCGGGGCTCATAACCTGTTGTGAGATAGTCTAGCGGACATTGGCAAAGCTTGGCCGTAATACGAGGAAGTATTAGTTACATAATTATATATTGGAATAAGATAAGAGAGAGCGAGAAAAACGTCTATAGAAGCAACGTCTGTCGGATTGGTCCATTCAGCGGTACGTAAAAGGATAGGAACTTCGCCCACAAAACATACCACAATATACATAATTCGAAACCTTATAACGTACCATAAATAGAACCCTGAAAAGCTCACTTCACGACCACGTCTAGGTCGTACTGCATAGCTCGCTCACGGATACGCAAACCAGCTAGGACGGCTCGCTAAACATAACTAACGATAACGTTTTCATAACACATTAACAAGGCGATTTAACCATACAAGTTAATTCTCTGGCTGGCGCTCCCCAATCTATGTAACTCCTACTCGCTCCTACCTGCTGACTGCATGCATACATGTCCTTTCGGGTACACGAACACGTTTACGACAGCACAAGTATGTTTAAGGCACGTGTCTTATCGATTTGCCAGCCATGTTGCTTAGCCTGTAGCCGCACTAGTAGCCATGGCTTTCACGGCCGGCCAAATAATGAACGAGCGAGGGCTACTTTCAGAAGGCACAAATAACAGGCGCAGTCACAACCCCATTCATACAACTTGCCGATTTCTTTTACGTTGCCATGTTCACTTCGCCTTCAGTGCCTTTGCGATTTGGGAAAAGCAGCCGCCAGCCAGGCAACCTGCAGCCATTATGGGGACTAAATGAAAACTGCATAAGCAGCATGTTCACCGATAGAAAATTACAATACTGAAGTATTTCCACACCTCTTAAAAGCAAAAGGACAAGTATCAGTATGTACCCATACTTCAGCGAGCCTGACGCCCACACGCAAAACAAAACCATTCACACATTGTAAATAATATGGTTACGTTCGTGTATAAAAATGCAGGTTGGCATGACTTACACTCGCTCGTCGCCAGCGAGTGGCATTTTGTTGTCCTTATCCTCCTCCTTCTTACACCGTTCCAGTTGCACATTCAATCCGTTACAATCACCCAAAAAAACAAGCTAATAATTATTATAGCTGTACCGCTTAGTGTTAGGGTCTGCGTCATATCCCCTTAGCCTTCAACATGCAGCATGATGAATTTCAACATCTCGAATGTATAGGCGTTATATATGCATTTTGCACTTTACATGATGGGCCAAATCAGTATCGCATGGGTATTAGTCTTTACCTTCATTAGAGATGTACCAAGGTGTCAACTCCAGGGAGGCAAGGGACGCAAGCTTGCGTCCCTTTTCAGATTACGTGTCGAGGATGATCCATAAATTCCAATGGCGTCTTTAATTTATTTAAAATTCTGTCCTTGGTGGAAGTACTGTTGTTTGGGACGTGTATGTAAGTCCACGACGAGGAAATAAATAAAATAGTGATGAGCGAGCAAGTTTACTAATGACCCTAAGATTTTCCGTCCACGTTCCCACGTTTTCACGTTTGCGTGCTGCATGCATGGCTGGAGTGCGGGGACACTGCCATGTGAATGCAAATTAATATCACGCGGCCACACCTAGCTACATACCCCACACATGTTTCTGTCCAAAATTCAAGCCTTAGCGAGGAATTAACGAGGCAATCTCTCTCCCTTTCTCCCCTGAACCCAACTTAAATTTGGGGGTGCATGGGGCGTATGGATAATGTGTTGCCGGATGTATCTATCTATCTACACAAATAATTCTTGCACTCCCCCACTTACATATATTTAGGTAGGGGGCAACCAACACAATTGTGCTGATTATCATCACGCTGCCAATAATAATGGCAGTTTATGTTACCTGGCACCGGCATGGTTTTGCCATGCTGGTGCAATTTATTATTATTATCTACGAGGATTTATATGCACGCCTGAGATGTCCAGGGAGGGAAGGTCGTGGAATGATGAGGCAGGGAAGGAATGTGTGGGGGAAAAGATGTTCCGCACTTTTTGAGATTTCGTTGCTGGGGTCTCCACCCCTCCGTTCATGTGATTGACCCGCTTTGCTGTGCTGTTGGATGAGGGTGATCTCTAACTGCTGTAAGCGCCCGGCTCCTTCTGTTGTGGCCCCCACTTTCACTACCCGCCGCCCCAGCAACGAACCCGGCCCCAACCCACCCGGTCCAACCCATCCCACCTGGATACCTCCCAGCTCCCTCACAGCTTTGGCCCTCATTCAACTCTTCATGCAATGTCCCGAAATCGTTCATGGAACGAATGATGGATGGAGGCGGCCAGTAGAAAAAATGAATGTACTGCACCATACCAAGTGGGCCGGGGGGGGAGGTTGGCGGATGAGGAGCGAGCTGGACGTCGTGATGATGATTTGCGTTCAGGCTAATTGGGTGGAGGACTCGATCGAAACTGTAACAAGGGGGACTGAGGAAAAAGCATACTACCTGCATTATTTGTACAATAGTTTTCGTATAATCAGGATATCTTATTACTGTTACTGCTTTATATTTCGTCGTTATTGGTGATTTTGTTGCTGTTGTTCGTTCGTGCGAAGTCATTATTTTATTTATTCACAAATTATTTGCTGTTACCCACCCCGCTGTCTTCCTTCCAAGCCCGGCGGGTGCCCCTAATGCCCCCGTGTACGCTCCCTTTCCCACACACACCTGGCGATGAGTGCGCAGTCTGGTGTTACCGGGACTAGCTTCCTGAAAGGCCGTCAGCATTCGTTGTCGACTGCAGCTCTTCCGTGTCACCCATCCAGATTGTTGTCAATGATGACTTGTCCTTGAACCACTTGCTCGACGAGCGCCTGTGGCCAAATAGATCGATCAGACAAGGAATTTGAACACAAACACATGCAGAAGGTGCAGAGGGTATGAAAAACATTAGATATTGAGGTGAAAAAACGAAGGTGCTTATGTCTGTCTGTCTGTCTCTGCGTGTGTATATGTTGATATGTGCGTGTGTATTTTCTGGTCTGCATTTCGTACGATTTCAGTGTGAACCCCCATTTGTGGACTTTATCCCTTACTCGTTGAATCCCCTACTAATTGGGCGGCCTCACGAACTGCAGGAAGGCGCAGCAGCGGCAGAAGCCCCCGTGACCCCACTCCAGGAGCACACATGTCGCCTTGCCATTGAAACAAATGACGCACGCGATCTCAGGATCAGGCCCTGTTCCATCAGACTCTGCGACACTTGGCGGTGGCAGCTTTTCTGCAGAGACTACCGTCCCTGGACACGCGAGACTCACCGGAGTTGCTGCGCGCCTCTTGTGGCATGTGGTCGTCCGCAGCGGCTGGGCAATCCTTAGCACATCCTCTCGTCCCACGGGAATTCGCGGTCCAGTGACACCCGTACCCTCAACGGGCGCTTCTTGGGGCCTCTCAAGCGCCATTTCCGCCAACGGCAGCACAGCTGGCGAGCGACGGGTGAATGATATTGCAGGCAAAGCAAGACCCATCCCCAACGCTGCTGGTCTTCCGGAGACTAGCGAAGACCGGGATTCTTGCTGGTGCCGTAGCTTCCCCGTCCTGTTCCCTTTTCCCGCCGAGGGTATCGGGGGCGCAAGCATTTGCAGCTGCATCCTCCACGAGTGCTGGCTGATGCTCCTGTACGGTTGTAGATGTAGCTGGAGGTGCCACTGGTGTCGCGACCGTCAACCCTGATGCCGTTGCTTCTGCTGCGGATGGCCCCGCATTCGCTACCGTAGATTGAACGTCCATGCTGACGGCAACAGCTGTGGCGCCAAGGGCAGCAGCGGCTGAGGTTGATGCAGCTGCTGGCGTGGTTGCCGGCGAGGGTAACCGTGATGGCAGACGCGTGGGTCGGTCTCGCCTATGGCCCATCGAAGCAGCATGAAGAGGATTCCCAGCACTGGCAGTGCTGGATGCCGCAGTGGCGGGGAATGTGGGAGATGCGCGGCTGCCGCTCTGCAGATTTATTTAGGAGGGGCTGGGGGAGAAAGAGTTCCCCGCGAGGGATTTTGGCCACGAGACTGGTGCTCTCCATGGGTTTGGAGAGACTGCGCTGCTCCGCTCGAAGGCCTCGAGCTGTGATTCTGATTACAGGACACTCTCTCGCCGCTGCACCCGCAGGTAAAGGAAAACGGGTGGTTGGCGGAGGGGAAACGTCCGTACAGTGCCCATACACTGGCAAGACCCTGTCCTACTAGATGTACTGCTAACTCACTTTCCCGCACGCATTGAGAGGACGCACGCTCGGGCAGGACGCAAGTGCACGCCACCGGGTAATGACGGTAGTCGTGGGTAATGTGCTCAGGGGTGCTACGCGTCTTGGTGGTTCGTGGCAGTTGTGGTACGTGATAGAACGCGGATAAATGCCGGAATGTATGGAGGCATATGCGGATGTCTGAGAAGTAGGGCATAACATGGACAAAAGCTAACTCCCGTACCCGTACCCATCCCCAACCTCTGCGTCCTGGTCCCCCATTAATTTAACACCACAACTCACCGCTCGACATCACGGCCCTCTTCCAGCCTCTGCAATTCCACTGCTAGGTCCCTTGAGCCCTCTACCAACGTGGGCAGTCCTCCTTCCCCAGATGCCCCTGCCAGCCAGCTGTTTCAACTAGCAAGGAAGACATTGTGGCGTCTACGACCGGTCCGCCGGGCTCCAAAGTACCTGGGTCGACAGGTCTGCTGCGGCCGGCCACATTGCAGCTGTGGATTCTAACCCGCTTGGGCTCCCCGCCGCTGCCATTCCGCCTCCTACTGCTGTTGCCTGCCCGCTCACAGTCCTCATCGGCGGCGCTGGCAGCACTTTGTTATTTCGAAACAGCCCCAGACTGCTGGCCCCGGGCCCGCTGCCGGGCCCGCTAGGACATCCACTCAGAGCGCCTCTCTCACCGCCAGTGACGGAAGACGCGTTGTCGCTCAAGGCTGCGGACGCCGAGGCCCCAGCGGGGCCTGACGGAGCCAATGACGGTAGCTCAATACCAACAGCTGCTTCCAGTGCAAGTGGAGGCAGTCCGTGAGACAGCGCCGCGGCCTCCACTCACGGCTATGGCCTGTGCGGCCGCATGCGTGTGACGCCTACTCGCCCAGAGCTGTATTAAAGGATGCTATCCGCCTGAACAGGTTCTCACCCACACGCTGGAGCCGGACGGGCTTAGGCTTGCCCGCCATCCTTGATTTTACCTGCCAAGCAATAATCTGAGTAGGGTCTCCGTGAAAAATGACAGTCAAAGAGCGAGTAGACGAGGTGTAATAAACAAACCGAGGTGCACATGGTGACCGACCTTGGCATGCAGATAGCAGGGGCCGCCACTCCCCGAACACTGAATACAAGGTCTCCAGAAGTAGAGCCCCTTGGCTGCCCACTTGGTTCCATTTACTAAACCCGGGCCCTTTGCACTAGAATTCCTCCTCCACCCCTCTCCCTTGCAGCATGCAATCGCAGGCCCTTGAGCCCTCTACCACTGTGGAACAAATGAACGAAATGGAGGGAAGTGAGATCAACAGGGTCTCCTGTGCTCGTTTAAGAATTTTGAGACGAACCGACATTAGAGCTGATGGTGGTCGGTGGGTGGTGATGGTAGTGGGGGGGAGCGGGCGGTGATGATTCTGTCCACCATCAAACTAGACAGAATCTCTGTGCATGCGAGGTCGCATAATAAGTTCGTATTTCCCAAAGACAACCCAAGCATGTGATGATTTGTGGCCTGAGTGAGCTGGTTAGATGTATGGCATGTAGGCATCAGCGAGAGCCAAATCTTTTTACCTGCAGATACTCCATATCCTCCAACAATGCTGCCCGCTCGTCCAGAAGTGCCGTACACAACATCTCCCGTACAGCATCGATGCATAATACGTTGAGTCTGTCTGACACACTCACAATCACGCTCGGCGTGTCCGTGTAGCGCGTGGCTGTGGAGAAGGCTGTGGAGGATGCCGTGGAGGGGCGACATCCAGGGATTCTGGGTGATGTGGTGCCCGGTTGGGAGAGCGGCGAGGGTAGAGAGATGGAGGCCGAGGCCGAGGCGGACAACAGGGTGGGTGGGTGAGAGGAGGTGCCGGGTGGGAGGAGGAGGGGGTGGCCACGGTGGGAGGCCAGTGGAGGGCAGTCAGCCGCCGGTCTCGACAATCTGTAGGGAAGCACACCCGCATAGTCGTGGTGAGGGACCAACGTTTGAGTAGAAAATAACAGTCTTAACAGAAGCGCGATTATTAGTACCTGGGAATTCACTTGGTCCCCGGGTTCAGGCAGGTAGCAATTATTGCTGCTACGGGCAAAATGCGCGTGCTCTTGGTGGCAAGAGGCGGCTGGGGGGCCCTAGCATGTACTTTCGCCAGGGGGACATTCGTAACGTGCAGGGAGCTCGGGGCTCAGCTTAACCCAGCAGGCGCCGTACTGACAGGGCCAGTGCTGCCTGGCGTTCCCGGGCACCGGCCCGGGGAGTAATTGCAGGGCCCGCCACCCCCCCATTTGTGTGGCATTGAAGCTGGGCTGAGTCCTAAAGAAGCCTTTCCATCCATACGCCGCGAAAATAAAGCAACAGCCTACAAATGCACGAAATAGAAGCAGGCCCAATTGTCGGAAAGTCATATTATTGTATTATATATGGGCTCCTTGGAGTTTTTCTTTGTAAACTGCTGCACATTAATTTTTGCGTTCCGTGCGTAGGATCGCGATATTGAAGTATGCGCACGTACCGATCGCTGGAAGACCTTACTTTTACATGAGGCCTTTACAAAATCTCCCAACGCAATGAACCCATTATTTGCTCGACAATTATCAGGTTTATTTTTATTGTCCCTAGGCGTCCGCGACTTTTACCCCGTGTTAACAGTTTCGCATATTTAACGCAAATCGCGTATGCGAGCGAACTTCGTGATATTTGTGTGCGTTCCGATGCGATTGCGTATTCGCTTTTCAGGATTTTTGTACTATTGTAAAACTGCGTTTTAAATTTATTTTTGTGCCTAAATCTTAAAGAATATTCTAGCTGAATCAAGTTTTTTAGCAGACGCAAGCTTTAGCATATAGTTTTCCGTCCGCTGCGTTACGGGTGTGCGTTACACTCGCACGGATTCGCACCGGGATTCGCGTGCTAACGCTCTTTACGCAGCCAAAAGCCATGTAACGCGCCCGATACGCAGTTTTCTGTAGCCATAGTGCAACTCAGTAGGAGCAGAGGTACCCAAGGTGGAGCTGCAGCCTGACTCACTGTCAGGAAGGTGGCAATCAGGAGTAGGATTAACAGATGGCCTTGCGTTTCTTAGGGCTACCTAGCAGCTGCTGATTATCCTAGAATGCAGTGGCTCCTCGGTTTGCACAAGCAGGGTATGCCCGGAGATCATGAGGCCTACAAGCTTTCCACGCTCAGCACGGCACTCTCACCAGGCCGGATCCGTCCGTGCCCAGTGACTGTGCAGGAGATTGATGTGCTCTTGGGGGTGTTGGCGCTGGAGAATGCAGGCACAATGTTTCTACTGTTTAAGTGGTGAGATGATGTGTTGCAGCGACTAAGAGGTGCAGCATGTGTGTTCAAGTTTCTGCCAGGAAAGCCGGACCTGAAGGCGCTAGAACCGAGAGCCTTGGAGCGAGCGCGAAAGGACGGTTTGGGCATGAATGTCATTGCAGTTGATGTTGGGGCCGAGGTATTGGACTTGGTGCTCCCGGCCATTGTGCAGTTTGCTGGGGTTGTGGCTCTTGCATGCGTCTCTTACAGCTACCTGTCGGCTGCTGACTATGCCAGGATGCGGTGGGTGCTCAGCTTGCAGAGGCAAGGCAGGTTAGCTATCGTGAGAATGGAGGGGCGCATGTGGGTGAAGGTCTTTAGTAACGCCCTGTGGAGGCATGCATTGCTGCAGGACGAGAGTAGCTTGCATGATTTTGCCTAGAGTTCTTTCCTTTAGCCAGCTCATGGGAGCTGCTACAGCACCCAGAGCTGGGGGGGAGTGAGTGTTTCGCATATAGTATGTTTGCTGGGCGGTAATCGGGCGTGACAGGTCGCCAATACAGATACGTCCTACACCATCACATCCCGTAGGCACATGCTAGTTTCATTAATCGATATATGAGTATGCGTGCTCTTAATTAGTTATTCCAACGTAAGTTGGTATGGATATTGAGCTTGTAAGAAATATTGCTTACCTTACTTGTTGGTGTTTCCATTGACACTGGACCAGTTAGTTGGCAACAACATCAACAAGACCTTAAAGATGGTACCCATGATATTATTTCTGGCGCCACGTATACTGATGCAAGAGCAGGATGTTGATTCTTCAGTTGTTTGACCTAAGCACTAAAGAAGTTCCATGGATATCTTCCTTTGTAAATGGGTAGCTTCCCATATCAACAGGAGGATACTTATATATCCTGCAAGGCTTCAAAGCGCTCTGCTATTTTACTTTTCCCAGCCAGTAAATAAAACATTAAACTGAATATGCAGACTTGCTTGAGTCACATAACTAAAGCTTCCGCTCAGCATCATGTGCTCCAAGCCAGGGGTCAGGGGCATGCAACTCGACCGTTAATTACCGTTATTTTGGCAGGTTGGGTCAACGTCCACCTTGCGACCCCCAAAATCTTCACGCTTGTAATTCTTACAAAGGTCTACAAATACAATATTCATTTTACCTGTTGTTTGACCTATATATGGAGTCAACAGGGCAAAATCAAGTTTCGGGATACAAATAAGCCGCGTTGTGTCTCATTGAAGCAAAACATTAAAAAAGTTACATGTAATATACTATACCGATCAAAATGTAAATGCAGTAAGACGGATTAGCGACTTCTGGTCACTCTAGAACCTGCCGGATTAGCTACCCAGGGACCTTCATTTATATCAAAACTGTTCCTGGATATCAACAATTAGTTATCGCATCTTAGTATTAGGGTTGAACCATGTGTGGCAGCTGTAACTTCGTTTTTGGCAGCCCTCGCACCATCCTTTATTTACTACTGTGAAATTGTCCATCAGCCGCCATTAGTACTTAATAGTGATTATAGTGCCCTATGGAAATGCTTCCGACACTCTGCCCTTCCGAGATTATTTCAAGTTGTAGGCTGACATGACCCCTGGTTCCCACAGTGTGTGGCACGAGGGCCATTGTGAACTGCCGTACATCCTGTGTAGCTAGGGACCTTCTGTTACTCATGGCCTGCCCCCAAACGAGATGCCATGTGAAGGCGCTCATTATTAATAAGGGAACTTTCTGTCGCAGCTTTGACAGATCTATCTCATATCATCAGAGTTGGGCACCATGCCCTACGCACATGATCACCCCCATGTCTGTATATGTGTTCGTACCATTTCTGATTAAATAGCTCGTGTATTTGTCGTGGCCACTTCATTAGATTGCCTCCTGCCGCAGGTTATTATCACATGTGTTGCCTTTGATCCACCAGGCAGGCTGGACTTGTCTATCTAAGATTGAATCTCTTCTTGCTTTGTGATGACACTCTCATTGCCTTTGTGTTATCTCAACATAGCCTATGCCTCGTAAGCTAAGCTGGCATATGCCTCATACATACATATATATATATATATATATATATATATATATATATATATATATCATCAGTGTCAGGTCATCCATTCAGCTAGATGGGCAAATGGAAGCACGGATTCTGCATCGTATATGGCGATTTTAGGGTGAGCCCAGCCCCATGGTCGTGGGAGCACAAGAGGCGTGGCAAGCAATCAAGACAGATTTGTATTTCTTGAGCGTAATAGACCTACTTTAGATTATCTTTTCTTTTCTTTAGTACCGATTATTGTAACGTGTACTGACTTGCGAGCAGCCAAAATCGTGGACGTTGTGCACTCAAGGCAGGGACACCACCACCACGCACATCAGCGGCACGTCGCTACTAGTGGCGACGCCATCAACGTTTGGGAGCCCTGTAGACCTGTGACCTTGCTGCACTCAGGTTGCATCCCGTTGCTTCCTGTGTGTTAGTGTTGGACAGGCACATCGACAGAGGCTACATGCTGTACTCACGTCACGGAGCCCACGGCTACACCGCCAAGAACGCCTACACCGATGTTGGGAGGAGGGCCGTCGCTCGCCACGCATAGAGGGAAGCCTTGCCCCTGAGCAGCGTGACTCACCTCACGCAGGTCTGCGTCCCCATGACGTGCGAGACGCCACAGCACTGAGCCCCGACACCGTCACGAAGCTCAGGAGCCATCTACCTGCGGCTGCTCACCTCCTACACGATGAAGCCTGCAGCACCCCCCACGCCCGCACTCGTGATCCTGCTCGTGCAGTGGTGAGCTCAGGGAGGGTCAGGCCGCTCGCCAACCAGCAACAGCCGAACGTCGAGGTAGGCAAGAGGCAGGTGTCACCGGGGATCTAGTGTCCCCGGTAGCTAGGCCAGCTTCGGGCACAGGAGGTGCTCAGCTGAAGGAGCTGATACGATAAGGGGCTGCGTCCTCCACAGCGGGCCGGAGGTGGGGCATCACAGCTCAGGCTGCTTCCTGATCGCAGCTGAGTCGAGACCAGCAACTGCTTTCTTACCCCGAGGACCTTTTTCCCAATCACCGTGCCCCAGGTTGCCACTTCCACCATGGCAGGGACGCTAAGCACACAACGGAGCAGTGCAGATTGCTGAACTACCTGCGCAACACATTCAGCGGTTCCCTGTTCCACGCCCAGGTACAGTGCGGGGATGGGGATATTTGCAACTTCCCCCCCCTGCGTCCAGACGAGCCAGTGGGTGAGCAGCAGGCAGTCCCGGGGCCTAGCGCACAGCAGCACCCGTGTGTGTCCCCCCAGGCACAGCCAGAAGCACGACAGAGGGAGCAGGAGTCAGTGGGCGAGCAGCAGGCAGTCCCGGGGCCCAGCGCACAGCAGCACCCGCGTGTGTCTCCTCAGGTGCAGCTGGAGGCACGACAGAGGGAACAGGAGCAGGGACAGGCACGGATAGCCACGGACAGCATGATTGGTACCTTGGCGCCGTTGCCCATTAAGTGAGTCCACCAAGTGCTAGTCTGCACCTGCACCCCTGGCGGACACCTCGCAGCCTAGGCACAATCCCCCACGCGCAGCAGCAGGCTTCGTCCCCCACGAGCAGGAGCCAAGCGAATGAAGACAACACCAGCGCGTCACCCAGGGAGGAATCATCCCCCTTGCCCCTGTCATCGGAGGACCCTGACTCCCCGACTGACAACTTAGGCCACACAGACGACACTGAGTCAGTAAGCAGTAGCGGAGCTTCCCAGCTGGACTATGGCAGTGAGGAGGACACCATGCAGAGCACAGGCCCCCACAACATGCCAAAGTTTACCTACGACGAATTCCCCTTCTTCCATCAAGCTGCATACAAGGCCTTGGTCAGCCTCCAACATTGCAAGGAGTACCCCAAGGGCAGCTTTCCAGTTACCCACACGCTCAACATCCTGCGCACCATGCCCATACCAGGCTCCAGCTTCGCGGCCTGGCACAAGGAGCAGCTGCCAACCCTGGAGCAGGAGGCCGAGGAGTGGCTTGCAGCCAAGGACCCCACGGTGAAGTTTGACAGTGAGGCCCTCATGGACTTCTACATCAACAAGCTCAAGAAACACTTCGAGCCAGAGATAGTCACCAGCAAGGTCGCACAGTACATCCCCCTTCGGCAGACCACAAACTCGCTGAAGTCATATCTGAGGCAAGTACGGGAGCTGGTACCATACATCATGGAGCACCCTTGTCCACCATAGCATGATGCTATGTCATGTGTCTGGAGCCGCGTGTACGGGATCATGTCCTGGGCAAGTACGGCTTGATGAAGAACAAGCTGTGGTACGAGCGCTTTGGGAAGATTGCCGATTATGCCGAGGAATATTGGCAGAATCTGGTACAGATCAAGGCGGAGGACGAGGACTACAAGCCTGCAACCGCTTCCGTGTGGGTGCAGGAGTGGTCTGGCTCGGCTCAGTGGTATAGCACCAGGAGGAGCACGCAGAAGACCCAAGAGGGCAAGTATCACTGCTTCCATCATGGTCAGAATTCCACACACGACACCAAGGACTGCCGGATACTGAACGGGGGCAAGCAAGTCAGCGGCATCTACGTCTGTCCAGCGTCGGGATAAGCAGGAGGAGTCACTGGATGAGAAGATTGCAAGGGTGGTGCAGGCTGACGAAGCAGTACATAGTTATGGCTATGGCTGTACAATCCTGTACACGGTATCCATACATGATCAGATCTCCATCGCCAATTCTCCAGATGGTTCAGAAGCCATCATCTAATGGTACAACACTACCATATCTGCGCCTATGCCGTACTGCAAGCGAGTATATAATCCCTGGGAAGACCCCGGTGTTTATCAACACCTCCATCTCGGTTTAGTCATCTCTTCTAAGGTGCCAGGTAGGCTGTTACAGGCGCTGCCCCGGCACAGCCAAGGCCAGCTCAGCAGGCACCACCAAGGTGACAGGAGAGCCAAGTATGCGAGTACTGCGGGCGCAATGGCCACGATGAGCGCCACTGCCACATCCTCCACCCAGATCAGGCAGAGCCAGGCTGTGAGCCAAGGTTGGTAGCGCTACGTCGCCTGTTCCTGTTCCTGCAAAACAAAGAGAAGCTGCAGACACAGCCGCAGTAGCAGCAGCAACAGCAAGCAAGGCCCCAGTGTGTGGCAGCGGTGGCGGCAGCGGCGCACAGTGTCAATGATGATGATGAGGTATACGTGCCCTACCTCCGCAATGCCAATGTCTCCACGATGCAGGTAGCGGAGGTCACAAGGAAGCCAAGAGTCAGCTGGAGCCAGGAGGTGGAGTGGCAGGAACCGAGGACTTCGACATCAAGGGAGATGTTGTATCACCCCCAACTCGTGGTAGTGATAACTACCGGTTGATAGGAAGAGCAGAGCATAGGTACTCTGAGCTCAGTACGGCAAGCCTCCATAAAGAACTGTAATCTCTAAGGAAGAGAAAACAGAGCTAAGTATTAAGGAAATACATAGGATCAACCAGTGAAACCAAACTCAACTAAGTCTACCAGTGACAGTGTCACAGTTGCACTAGGGCATGCAACCCTTAGCCTCTACATATCAGCACATAGAGGGTGTAGCCATGGGGCTACTTACTTAGCAAGGAGCTAAGGCCGGTACCGTAATACAACAGGAGAGGCTTATGCGACACTGACCCATCAGGTGCCACCCTTGTCATTCGAGCTGGTGGAGATCAAGCCCAAAGCCTACCCACTCCCTCGGCTGACACCCTGTGCTCGTCCACAGCCATGCAGCCAGCCGGACCATACCCTGCACTTGCACCTGGACATTACATATAGTCGTAGACATACGACACACACTATCACAATATAAGGTGTAAGAAGCACCCTGTCAACATCTTGAGAGGCCTTTGCAGCAATCAACTACTACATAACCGCAGGGCTAAGCACCATGTGCCGCATCATCAACTTGCTGCACGAAGAAGAGAAGGGTGTCAAGCAAGAAACAGCCATGCAGGTGGCCTCAGCAGCTCCGACTGCCAGAAGTGTGCCGCTAGCTGTGCAGCACCCCCCTCCACAACAGCAGCATGGGGTTCAGGAGGCGATGGCTAGCCAGGTCCAACATGCAGCAGCCAGTACAGCTATTCACAAGCGTACGATGCCCTCGGGGGTGCCGTACTGCATTGCTGGGGCAATGGAGGGACCTGTGTGGGGCATCGAGGACATACCCTCGAGTGTCACTGGCATGCTGCTGAAGTAAGATCAGCAGGCGGCCAGCTACTTCAACAGCAGGTAACTGATGTTCTACTACCCGGAGGGAACTATCCAAGTAGGAGCGACAGCAGCCCCACAGTTGTGCTACCTGAGGGACCACTGTGCTGATAGATGTGAACCTAAATCACCAGGCGTGCAGCAGCAATGCTGGGCTTACCAATCCAGAGGACGTCCACCAGCCTGAATACCTCTGTGGACCAAGACGCCAAGGTCATTGGGGAGATCAAGGTCCAAGGGATCAAGGTCATGATACTGCCGGGCACAGCATGAGGTATGGCTGGGCCTTACTCAGGTGCTAGTGGTTGAGCAGGCAGCCATGTACAACATGCTCATGAGCAACGACCAAATGCACCATGTCGTGGATGCTATTACCCAGAACCCGGTCACCCTGCTGCATTTGTACCCAAACCTACTGGAGCATCCCAAGTACATTGTCTCCATCCCCCATGACGATGGTCAAGCGGCCCACCAAGGAAGCTGCAGTCACACACAAGCGGGTGGCCTTCACTACCTCCAGCTTACCCAACGACCCTGAATCGTCTGGGAAGCTGGGGGGGGATGCAGCTCGTCCACAACCACTTCTACAGTGCGGCCAGATGACTCAGGCACAGAGGAACGGGACTGGAAATGGCCAAGACAGGCACTCAACGTGCAGTGGGTGGCTTGGCAGTAAACACTGTGAGCAGTCTTGCGGAAGCAGCAGTGCCCAAGGTGGAGCTGCAACTTAGTCCGCAGTCAAGCCCACGTCGCCGCGGCAAGAGGAAACTGTAGTATCCTGGGGTATCTTATGGCTAATATCCAGGTTGGCCAGTTGTCTGGCATCCTTCGATCGAGCCTTTGCTTTAGGCAGATATGACAGAGATACAACGAAAAAATGACCAGGTGCCACCTCGGATACTACCCGTAGATACCCCAGGATACTACAGAAACGGCCAACCAGGCGGGTACAGGAAGAAAGGTACCTGCGGGTCAAGCGCCGCATGTGGTGGACTTCCTTTTCAGTGAGCCTGCTGGCCCTCGTCCTCATCTCTCTTATGGGGGGGGCAGGAGCCATGAAGGGCCATGTCACCGGGAGCCAAGGCATAGAGTTGGCCACACATGCAGCAGCTACCGGGGGCTACATGCTATGTCAAATCGGGTGGGACTGTACAGAACCGAACCGTGCTCTCCCACATGTTCAGGCAGCGGTGGACACTGGTGGAGGAGATGTGCGCTGGGACAACAACCCCTCATCGGTGCTAGCCAGCATGGCATGATTTACACCCGAAGGTAACTCAGCAGCCACTGCCTATGAGCGGTCCCAGAAGGACACCAAAGGCGGCTGGATCTGGGGTAATAGCATTACCTTAGACTCCACGACCAACGTAGCGCTGAGGGAAGCTGTATGGGCACGCAAGCATTCCGCCTTTGCGTATAGCATGGAAGAACTTCGGGGCTACTCTGGTGATCAAGGCCCGTTCTCCCTGGACCTCGACACGAACAAAGCAATAGTGCAGCTCCCAAGACGCTACAACCCCAAGGAGAAGGAGGTTACTGGTGCTAAGACAACGGCACTGATGAAGCCAGTGATGATGCCAGGCATCGTCAAAGAGTATGTTGGCCCAACCATGTGCGTGGTTAACCCGGTGTTGGCAGCCAAGAAGGACCCGCAGACAGGCATGTGGATGGACTACCGCATGGCTCAGGACTACAGGCCAGTCAATCAGCACACCCCCTCGGACAGATATGGCCTGCACCATCTGGAGGAGATCTTCCAGCGCATGGGCACGGCCGTCATCTTCTCCAAACTGGACCTATGGCAGGGCTTCCTGCAGCACAAGCTCATGATGTACACAAGGATGCCGTATGGGCTCAAGAATGCCAGCGCCAAGTTTCAGCGGGTCATGGACTACGAGCTGGTGAAGGCAGGGCTGGACGATATCAGCGTGGCTTTTATTGGCGACGTGGTGATCTGGTCGGAAACCCTGGAGCAGCATATGCGAGACGTGGAGTGGGTGCTGGATGCCTTGTCTGCGTGTGGCCTCCGAGCCCACCCAGACAAATCTATCTTCGGTGCGGACATCATCGAGTACCTGGGGCACAACCTCAGCCTGTTTGGCATCAGTCCACACCACGCCAAGGTCTTGGCGATCAGGGCACTTCAGCCGCCCAAGAACATCTCCGAGCTACACACGCAACTTGGCTTTGTCTACTGCTACCGCTGCTACGTGCCTAACATGAGCCAGATGGTGGTGGAGCTGAACAACCTACTACGTGCCCTGGAGCTGGGTGTTGTATCTCTGTCATATCCGCCTAAAGCAAAGGCTCGATCGAAGGATGCCAGACAACTGCCCAACCTGGATATTAGCCATGAGATACCCCAGGATACTACACTGGGGACCAGCACAACAGGAGGCTCATGATGCGATCAAGGCCGCCTTCATCTGTGGAGTCCTATGCAGCCTCAACCCAGGTCTGCAGCAATGGCTTAGCCCTGTCCCTTGCCAGTTCGGCTCTCAGCAGTCATGGTGGAGCAGTCATCGCTATGGCCGCAGCCCAGACACCCGCAGCGCAGGTGGAGGACGCCAATGGCAGGGATATCTGGGACGATGAACAAACCCTGCACCTGTTGCGTCATGGATTCATGCCTCAAGGCTTATCCACTTCAGAGCAGAAGCGCTGCGCATGCAGGGCACGACTGTACCGCATCAAGGGGGACGCCAGGGCACGTGTCGTACCTCAGCCTGCCAAGCGTACTGACATAATCAAGTGGACCCATGAAGACACTGGTCACCTTGGGGTACGATGCACAACAGGACTTATCTTAATGAGCTATTGGTGGTGTGGTAGGTTGGAGGATGTAGCAGCCCACGTGAGGCACTGCTCAGCCTGCGACTGTGTCAGCGCCAGCTTTAATAACAGGACGCCGGAGCTCAACCCCTTGCCTATTTCGGGGCTTTTCTATTGCTGGGGCGTGGATCTGTGTGGGCCGTTCAACCGTACTACCAGGGGCAACATCTACACCATGATCTGCATCGAGCACTTCTCCAAGTACATGATCATGATCACACTGCCGGACAAGCAAGCGGAGCACATGGCCTTCACCTTTCAGCAGCACGTGCTGGGGAGATATGGTGTGTGTGCGGAGGTATGCTCGGACCAGCAGGGCAGCGAGTGGAAAAGGGAGTTTGCGCAGCTGTTGGTGGATTCGTTCATTGATCACCGACAAACATCAGCCAGTCATCCCCAGGCTAATGGGCTAACGGAGCGTGCAGTTCAGACATGCAAAAATGCGCTCTGGCGCATTGCGCATGCAGGTGGCAATCAGGAGTGGGACAAGCTTGGCATGTATCATGCTGGGTTACAACTGCTCTGCTCAGTCATCCTCTCGCCTTGCGCCCTACCACATCATGCATGCCGTGGAGCCTACCATACCGCCAGCTATTAAGGAGCGGTTTGGGGAGGAGGTAAACCTGGAGGACCAAGATGCAGCAGCTATCTCAATAATGCAGCATGCAGCCATGCTACGGCAACACATGGCTGTGGCAGGCAGCAACCTATTGATAGCGCAGCATCAGGACACCCAATGCTACACACGGATGAGGGGGGTGCCGTACTGCCACACCTGCGCCAATTTAATATTGGTGATTACGTGTACTACAGGAACACGACGGTTGTTAGAAAGAAAAGCACCCAGCCCCCGGCCGTATTACTTCTTCCTCATTCCCCTGGTATATCACCGTGTGTCGCTCATTTAACACACCCCCGTGAGCGATACACGCTCCACGGTTTGCCGTTATTGCGAGGACTTTACCACACCGGCGCTCGGAGGACCCCTCCTGGACTTCCCAACGCTGGACAACAGCCAGTGAGAAATCTATCCCGATCCATTGGACTCGAACCCCGACCTCAGACCTACCGCGCCTAGCGCATTACCATCAGTCTTGATACCATGTTAGAAAGAAAAGCGCCCAGCCCCCGGCCATATTACTTCTTCCTCGTTCCCCTGGTATATCACCGTTGGTCGCTCATTCTCAACAACGGTGAGGACAACGTTGGATCCACAGACACAACCGGAGATTCTGCGCGTCACTGAGGTTCGTCCTACAGGCGTGCTGGTCCTGGAAGGTCGTTCTGGGAACACTATCACGGTGCATGTGACCCATTGTGTGCCATGTCACATGCCTATTAACGACCATCAGGTGGACCCCAGGCTTGCTCGGCCTTCACCCAGTTTGCCATGTGAGGTTTGCAGCTTTCCTGATGGAGAAGAATGGATGCTGTTGTGCGACAGCTGTGGGACTGGATGGCACACCTACTTTCTATGACCCCCGCTGAGCCATATCCCTGAGGGTGAATGGGTTTGTCCCTGATGTGAGGCTAAGGGGATTCAAGTTAGCGTTTTGCAGGCGCTGGGCTCCGACCCCTCGCCTGGCAAGCCGCCAGAGCCGCCTAAGCACTTGCTGGAGCTTCAGGGAGCTGCGATAATGAGGGAGTCACGAGGAGTTAAAAAAACTTTAAATAGGTAGGACGTGCCAGTTGCTTAATTGAACCGTTGCATTCAATGTGAGCTCCAAGTGGGCCATTTTTGGTAAGCAGAACTGGCGATGCAGAACCGATAGTCGAGTTAAGGTGCCAAACTGCGCGCTAACCTAGATCCCACAAAGGGTGTTGATTGATATAAACAGCAGGACGGTGGTCATGGAAGTCGAAATCCGCTAAGGAGTGTGTAACAACTCACCTGCTAAATCAATTAGCCCCGAAAATGGATGGCGCTGAAGCGCGTGACCTAGACTCGGCCATGGATGCAAGTGTGATGCCTCCATGAGTAGGAGGGCGTGGGTGTCGAGACTAAGCCCCTGGCGTGAGCCTGGGTGAATCGGCATCTAGTGCAGATCTTGGTGGTAGTAGCAAATATTCAAATGAGAGAGAACTTTGAAGACTGAAGTGGAGAAAGGTTCCATGTGAACAGCAATTGGACATGGGTGAATCGATCCTAAGAGATGGGGTAATCCTGTTTGAAGAGTGCAATGTGCACTACCCATCAAAAGGGAAAAGGGTTAAGATTCCCTTATTTGGACAAGGCGGCTGGCGGTAACGCAAGCGAGCGCGGAGACATCAGCATCGGCCCTGGGAAGAGTTCTCTTTTCTTTTTAACAACCCGAAGGCCCTGGAATCGAATCATTCGGAGTTAGGGCGAGCATGTGTCAGATGTAATCGAGCTGGGAGCTGGACAGCCCACAGCACGTGGAGACGTCGGTTGTGCAGGGCATGCCCGGAGATCATGAGGCCTACAAGCTTTCTGCGCTCAGCATGGCACTTTCACTAGGTCGGATCCGTCCGGCAGTGCCCAGTGCCCAGTGCCCAGTGCCCAGTGCCCAGTGCCCAGTGCCCAGTGCCCAGTGCCCAGTGCCCAGTGCCCAGTGCCCAGTGCCCAGTGCCCAGTGCCCAGTGCCCTGCCCAGTGCCCAGTGCCCAGTGCCCAGTGCCCAGTGCCCAGTGCCCAGTGCCCAGTGCCAGTGCCCAGTGCCCAGTGCCCAGTGCCCAGTGCCCAGTGCCCAGTGCCCAGTGCCCAGTGCCCAGTGCCCAGTGCCCAGTGCCCAGTGCCCAGTGCCCAGTGCCCAGTGCCCAGTGCCCAGTGCCCAGTGCCCAGTGCCCAGTGCCCAGTGCCCAGTGCCCAGTGCCCAGTGCCCAGTGCCCAGTGCCCAGTGCCCAGTGCCCAGTGCCCAGTGCCCAGTGCCCAGTGCCCAGTGCCCAGTGCCCAGGGACTGTGCGGGAGATTGATGTGCTCTTGCAGGTATTAGCACTGGAGAATGCAGGCGCAATATTTTTACCGTTCAACTAGCGAGATGATGTGCTGCAGCAACATAGAGGAGCAGCATGTGTGTTCAAATTTCTGCCAGGAAAACCGGACCTGAAGGCGCTAGAGCCAAGAGTCTTGGGGCGTGCGCGAAAGGACGGTTTGGGCATGAAGGTTATTGCAGTAGATGTTGGGGCCGAAGTGTTGGATTTAGTGTTCCCGGCCATTGTGCAGTTTGCTGGGGTCCTGGCTCTTGCGTGCATTTCCTACAGCTACCTAACAGGCGCTGATTATACTAGGATGCGGTGGTTGCTCAGTCTGCACAAGCAAGGCAGGTTAGCCATCGTGAAGATGGGGGAGCGCATGAGAGTCTTTAGCAACACCCTGTGGAAGCATGCATTGCTACTACAGGATGAGAGTAGTTTGCATGAACTTGCCTAGAGTTCTTTCCTTTACCAGCTCACGGGAGCTGATACAGCACCCAGAGCTGGGGGGGAGTAAGTATTTTGCATTTAGTGGATAGGGTGACCGCACATGACAGGTGGTGCGAGTCGCATTATTTCGGCACTCAGGACAATGCAGGATCAAACGGCATAAGCAAGGTAGTAATAATAGAGGTGAGCAGGTGATCGGTTCATTCTTAGTTGTTGAGCCATGGATACTTGGTGGACTGGTCA
Organism: Volvox reticuliferus; assembly: GCA_019650235.1. Taxonomy (NCBI): domain Eukaryota; kingdom Viridiplantae; phylum Chlorophyta; class Chlorophyceae; order Chlamydomonadales; family Volvocaceae; genus Volvox; species Volvox reticuliferus. The sequence goes on along the minus strand of BNCP01000011.1, from coordinate 333,322 downwards.
GACCGAGGCGAGCCTTTTGTAGCGAAGTGGCTGTACGACAGCATATGGTGATAGGTAGGGCTACGATGTTAGTAAGTTTGTCGCCCTTCTGTCTACTTATGTCGTGGTAATTATATCCGATGTTTTATCTAGTGTTATTTTCGGAATCCGTTGGGAAGCACTTTGGACCTTTTGACTGTCACGATGTAGTGTACGGCAAAGGTACTTGGACAGGTATATTAGCGATGCTAGAGCAAGTGAACTTTGTCCCTTGGCTCTAGACGCGTTTGTACTTCTTAAGCGTAATAGACCTACTTTAGGTTATCTTCTCTTTTCTTTAGTACCAATTATTGTAACGTGTACGCCTAACCAAGCCCCTTTCCAAGCCACGTTTGGAGCTAAGGACCGCAAGTCAAGCCCTTTGGTTGTCAGGAACCCGATCCTGCAACCCGTGGACGAGAACTAGCTGGATTTGGCGTGCAACAGAGCTCAGTCGAGTACAGTCCAAGGCCAACGCCGACACCCATAGTACGTATTTTGCATTTAGTGTGTTTATGGGGTGGTAATCCGGCGTGACAGCATAGCCTTCATCAATGATGTGCTCCTCTGGTCAGACTCACCGAAGCAGCATGTGAAGCGGGTGCTAGATGCATTGGCAGTGTGTGGGCTCAGGGCTCACCCGGACAAGTCCATCTTTGGCGCTGATGTGATTTAGTACCTCAGACACAACCTGAGCGCAGCAGGCATTAGCCCTCATCAGGCTAAGGTGGCAGCAATCATGGCACTACAGCCCCCACACAATGTACCTGAACTCAGGACACAGCTAGGCTTCGTAAGCTACTACCCAGATGAGGAAGCAGTAGAGGTGCAAGTAAGCGCTAAGTATGGAGGTACAACAACAGCAAACGCCGCTTTATTTGGTTCGTACTCCCATCAATTGTATCAGCTGTGGAGCAACCAGGCATCACCGGAGCAGCTGGGAGCAGTCGTAAAGGCTGCAACTCGTCTGGCGGACCGGCAGCTGCAAGACATGCTGGTGGAGGAGCATGCTGCACCCATCCGTGCACCACAAATGCGGAGCCCTTACTACCCATGTGATCACGAAGGCAAGCCAGCAAGGGCACTGTATGTATGTATCCAGGCTCACTAGGACATGTGAGAGCGGCAAACGGGATCAGTATCAAGATATACATATAAAATATAATACAATGTATACAATAGTGTGACCGCTCAGTAAGAGGCGCTAATGTAGTAGTCGTAGACGTACGGCAACACACTATCACAATATAAGGTGCAAGAAGCACCCTGTCAACATCTCGAGAGGCCTTTGCGGCAATCAACTACTACAGCTAATGCCAGAAGAATGTGAGCACATACTGGGACTGGAGTCAGGCAGTACGCTGGTGATGGCATGGCTCAGGAGCAGTGCTGCCAGGTATTTGGGCGAGTCACGGACGTGATCTACCTTGCTAGCATCATGGCGATCCTACAAGTACTGGCAGGCTAGGTCAAGTGTGTTAAGCATCCCTGTGATGTTTAAGCAAGTGTACCCCAATCAAGGAAAGGACTAGCCACAACCCTGGCATCACATCCCCAGACAAGCCTGGAAGATGTTGTGCTGGCAATGGCACTTGACGACAAAAGACACCGACGAGGTAGAAAACAGCAAGGAAATCTGGAGCGATGAGAAGACCCTGCATCTGCGTATACATGGTGAACTACCCCCCGGAGTAGACACCATGGAACAGAGGCGATGTGTGTGTTGTGCCAAATCATACACATGCAAGGAGGAGTCCTGTACTGCATGGGATTCAATGGCAAAGACCGGGTGGTACCTAAACCCACAGATAAAATCAGCGTGGTCAAGAAGACATACAAGCAGACAGGCCACTTTGGTGTTTGTCGCACTCTGGGCCTGTTGCTCTCTGAATACTGGTGGTGTGGGAATGTCAGAAGATGTATCAATGGTGGTAAGACACTGCCCGGCATGCAACAAAATAAATGCTACCTTCACAGCCCAGACACCAACCCTAAACCCACTACCGGTGAGTGGATTATTCTACCGCTGGGGTGTGGAAACCCTCAGCACACAGAGCAAACAGCCGTTGCGTTCCAGCAACACATCCTGGGTAGCTATGGTGCATGCGCATAAGTGTGCTCAGACCAGGGCAATAAGTGGAAAGGCAAGTTTGTGGAGATGCTGGTGGATGCCCTCATAGGTTATCGGCAGACATCAGCGAATCACCCACAAGCCAATGGATTCACAGAGCGGGCAGTGCAGACCTGCAAGAATGTCCTGAGGTGCAGGCAGGAGGTGGAAACACAGAGTAGGATCAACATCTGGAGCATATCATGCTAGGAAAAATATGCTCCACGCAGTCATCCTCCCACATGTCGCCCTATCATGTCATGCACGCAATTGAACCAACGATACCGCCAGCAGTAAGAGAGCGTTTCAAAACTGACGTGGATTTGGAAGATCCAGAGGTGGTGGCGAGGTCAGTCATGCAAAGGGTGGCAGCCCTAAGACGACACATGGCCATAGCAGGCAGCAATTTGCTTATTGCACGGCACCTCGACTCACTGAAGTACGCATGTATGAGAGGTGGGGCCATGTTACCACGAATGCGCTGGTTTGAGCTCGTAGACCACATGTACTACAAAAACACAAGGACGCACAGCACTGGACCCAGAAGCACGCCCTGAGATACTACAGGTACAGAGGTGAGAAATACTGGCATACTCATCCTGGAAGGGCAATGTGGCAGTCAAATAACTGCGCATGTCAGTCACTGCATGCAGTGTCACCTTCCAATAGATGATCACATGGTGGACCCAAGGCTGGCAAGACCCTTGCCCAGTCTACCATGTTGAAGTATGCAAGTTCCCGGATGTGGAAGAATGCATGCTACTCTGCAACGGTTGTGGCAGCGGCGGGCATATATACTGCCTGAAACCACCACTAACCAAAATTACTGAGGGCTCGTGGGTTTGTCCCCGATGCTCAGCCAAAGGGGTTTCAGTGGAGCAGATGGAGGCACATGCAGTAGAGGCAAGCACCAAGCAGACACCCAAGCACCTTAAGGAGCTGGAAGGAGCTACAGTGACGTGTGAGCAGCATGGACGTGGCAAATGCAGCACGAAGCAGTTGGGTGTGGCCTCATACATGGGACGGCAGGACAGAGGACACAGATTTGCGATCATGTATGAGGACGGAGAAGTGGAGCTGATGGGAGTAACTGAGCTGTGAAATCGATTGGCATCCGCACCAACGGTGAAGAAGATGGCTCAGAGCACGTCAATTGGAGAACCTGTTACCCTGAAGCTGGAGAATGTAGAGGAGCTGGAGCAAACCCTGGGCGAAGGTATGGCTGGCATCACCGAAGCAAGGTACAAGCCCTTTACACGGCTGTAAAGCAGCCAAAGTGGAAGAGAATCAACCCTCTTTGGAGGAGGTCAAAAAGCCATGCAAGATAGTCCTGGTAGAGAGACCGCACCGAATTCTGCTACCATTTAGGTGGGAGAATGAAGTTTGGCAAGTACTGCACGACAAGGGATGCAGTGTACGGCAGGTGCCGGGAGATCCCAAACCCATAGCAGCAGGTCCTAAGGCGCTACTGCAGGAGGGAGGTTCGTGCACAGAGGCTGTAGTGTTTGGAGCACCTAGTGAGTTGCGTGATCTACTCATGCCTATTGCCATGTAGCAAGTAGGTCTTATGATGGCTATCTGTGCCCCGCTGAGGTACATTGCCGAAGGGGACGAAGCTAGAATGAAGGAGAGGCAGTCAGAAGGAACGCTGGCACTGAGCCAGGTAGGCCGGAAGGTATGGATCATGCTTTTTGCCACTGTAGCATTCAAGAAAGCATTATTGAGGCCGGTGGGAGAGATGTGGGAGTTGGTGTGATGAAGCCCAGACCAATTTGCACACCAGCGCAAATTGCATAAAGCACTCAGCGCTGGGGGGGGCCGAAGTAACGTGTTTACACAGAGTATGTATGTTTTTCAGTACAATGTCGTGACAGCTGTCACGACATAGTAACGTCCTTGTCATGAGCTAGAGAGTAGGCTGCTACCTTCAAGTTTTGCGTGTGTACTTTTGTGTTTTTCCTCCTAGTTGTAATAGTATAAGCCACGGATAAGTGCATATTATCTCATATTATCCATCCAAGCCGGCAGAGTTAATCCTGACCAGAAGACCTGAGGGGCTAAGGGCCGGAATGATATAGTTGAGGAGGTCGTGACCCATGATGTCGGTGACATTGGTGTTGTCGACCGCACTGACAGTCCAATATGGACTCCAACAACATATTTGAAGATGATAGCCAATATATATATATATATATATATATATATATATATATATATATTAACAAGTAATCACACTGGTGTTGCTGGCATTGACCTGCTGGCAATGGTGAGGGAGGCCTGTGCGAACGGTAGCATGCTGGCTTAGGTGTGGAAAATCGCTTCTACAAGCAACACCACCTCACAAGCATTATAATATTAAATTCTGCAACTTATAGAGGTCGCTGCCTGCAGAGCGGGCAGCGGCAGGCCTTCTTAAAAGTCACAGTGGGACCCCAGCAACCTAAACCAGTGCCAACACAGGAACCGCAGGCCCCCCTACCAGCCACTACCGGCCACTGGCAGAGATAGGTAACCGAGATAGTGAGGAAAGTGACGATGCCGGTGACTGGGGTAAAGAAGCTGCGAGAACCTGAAGCCGGCTCAGCTGAGGATTTGCTGTAGGGTGAATAACTATCTCCGGTTGGCAGTGTGGCCATGCCATAAGGGTCGCTGATGCAGCCCCTCTTAGACAAAGCAAGGGTACCTATTGTAGCCGCTGGTCCGAAGTGCCTTAAATTGCTCTTCTGCCAGAACTGGTCTTTCCACTACAATACCCACCGCCATACCCACAAACGTGCTGGTTGCATGTGAGGCCTGCAGTCTTCAGGGTTCCCCGTGTAGTCTGAAGCTTTTTTCTGTATAAGTACCTGTAGATGGCATGCTCTGCTGATCAGCTCCGCAGCACGGTGCCGCAGCAGTATGTGATTGCACCGAAAGAGTTTGTCTGGCCGAGAAGATGGGGGGCCATAACATTGCGAAGAAGGCGCTAGCAAGGGTGTCTTCTCTTGACGAGCAGTCACACTTTTGAAGTTAGTAAGTGGCATTGGGCCATAAGGGGTGCAGCAATGAGGAATGGTGGTGATGCAGCAACCCTGGCAGATGCTGCGCCATCTACGTACAGCAACTGAGGGCCATCTGCTGCTACTGGAAGCACAAGAAAGGAGCGGCTGCAGACGGGGACGAATAATGGTGGAGTCAAGATGGTTGCTGAAGGATAGCTGTGTCAATAATATGTCATCGATCTGTGACATGCTATCCTTCACAACTTGATTTATCTTTGTTGTATCAAAGTTTCGCATGTAAGATGTCCGTTACATCCTTGTGGTACCATACGGTGCACAAAAACTGTACGGCAGGTATGTACTTTGGGGTTTGGAGTACTTGGCAGGATTTTGGTTTTGTTTTTAGGGTTTTGGGGTACTTGGCAGGATTTTGAGTTTTTTTTGAGTGTCCAAGAGCTTTTAACATTTCAACCCCCTGAAGGAGCTGGCATATTTCTCGCATTGCACAATTCGATCTGATGACGCACCGTGCATGTCCAGACCAGCACAAGTATCCTTAAGTTCTAGCTCCGCATCTCTATACATATTGCTAAACTTAAGCGAATGCCGCATCCTGAATTGCTGGTTTCGACGTACGTCCTGCTGCCACAGCAGACCTGGGTTTGTCATCTGAATTCCTACTTTAAATGCATTTACATTTACGAAAAATGTCTTAGCTGCCCTTATTCGCATTTCGAGGCTGTCATCGCAAAAGGATGCTGTACCGGTCGAGTGGCCAGCTCTCATGTGTAGACATGAAAAGATCCTTATAAAATCCAGCTTTGGAGGCTCAGTAAACAAAGATCTGGCGTGTTATTCATTGCCGGATGCAACCCGCTTGAGGGAATCGAACTGGGAAAAAAGTGCTTCAGGCGCGTGTAAGAACAACGGCAAGTCTGAACTACTAGCACGGACACGCATTATGGACTTCCAGGTACACATATGTTTTCGTAGCCGTGTTGACACACCGACACCGTGAGCCGCTAACCTTACTTTTGTAATGGTGTTCTACCAAATTAAAGCATATACACGTATGGGTCTATAGACAGTTATTAATCCATGCACTCGGAGCAATTTCACATTTTCCGCTCCAAGCACTGTTCATACGGCACACAGGATTGGGCAGGAAATCGGTTCCTACGACAGCTACAAAACCCTTAGTTGACGTTTTGCTCGCTAGCCCTTTCATATGCTGCCAGCATGCAACATACCTGCGCCAGTTCCAAGCAATAGAATATTGGAGGACATTACGATTGTGACGTGCCAGCCCAGATGCACTGAACTGCAGCGAATTTCATCTTCAACACTACAATAAAGACGCCGCCAGCATACACATCTTCCTGTGACAGCATGAATGTCTGCCCGACAGGGCTTCGGTGGAATCGGCGAGAACCGAACGGTAGAGACTAAATAATGATTGTTGAAGATCTGCCAGTGTACTAAAATAAGGGTTATTGCGCAAACGGCAGGGTATCGGTTCTCGCACGGTGACAAGGAACCTCAGCACTTCGGGGGAAAGAAACGAAACTGCGATGATGAGCGACGAGATCCGGTCTGAGGTGCGACGTATTGTGCCGGCCTTGACGGGTACGTAACCTAAAGGGTTATCTGTTCCTACTAGCACTGCGCCGAACAAAATTCTTCCAAATTGCCCTGTGTAGACGATCGGTTTAAAGGGCAGTCGGGGAAGATTGCGATACTGGGTGGATGCTTCGAATACACCGGTGCGCCATACTTTGCCGCCTTTGCTGCGTTGGCGGTAAGCAGCGCCGTGGCATGCGAACTGGTTTGGGGGTAGCATTAACTTGCTACCTAGGTTGTCACGTCGTCAAACACCGCCGACGGGCGCTCCTCGTTGCATGCTTAGTCTGTTTCACACGTAGTTCTTGTGCCTCCGCTTGAGATGACTCATTATTATTCATTTATTTGTAGTCCTGGCCGCTTCGCAGGTGGGGGCGGATTTGTCGCATGTTTTTTGCTCCACCAGCGCAGCACCGATTATAAAGCAATACAGCCCCGACCTTCTTGTGCACCCCTACTTTCTGCAACGGTCGGATTTGTTACAGCAGGTTAAGGTGGGCTAGGGAGCGGGGACATATATTTATGATTGGGCCCCAATCACAAATATGTTGCGTTCACTTTCCACGCTAACGCTAACGCCTTAAAGAGCGGGATTGCGTTTAATTCATGCATCTGCGTTTAAATGGGCCTCTGGAAATGTGGCTTCTGTTTCGCTGGTGGATGATTCCCCAGGCGACGACCCAGCAGCAGCAGCAAACTGTGCAACCTGGCACGTTGGGCGGGTTGTCGACAAACCATATGTTAGCAGCTGAACAGGCAGATGTCGCTGCGCAGACCGCAGCGGCGGCGGTACATGTAGCTGAGGCCACCGCGGAAGTGGAGAGCTGGTTTAATCGGCTGGATTGTCTTGTTGTGGGTCCCGGGCTGGGCCGGGATCCGCTGCTCCTGGATATTGCCCGTTCGGTCATCCTGCGCGCGAAAGCTGCGAAGATGCCCCTGGTTTTGGATGGCGACGGATTATTCCTAGTAGCCCGTGAGCCGGAGCTTGTCGCAGGTAGATCATCAGGGGTGCTGTTTGCTGACAAGGAGCAAGAATGGTCTATAAGTTATCGTTATTATAGAAGAGTTATCAAGCACACTAGCGGCTTATGTGCGACAGCTGTCACGGTTCTGTGTGAATGCAACATTATGTGGATACAGCGCGTGGATCATACTCGAGGACCAAAAGCTGTCTGCAGGATATCTTCCGCGCATGCGACATCCAAAAGCCAAGATGCATAAGACGCGCTGTGATTGTGCCAGTTAATTTATTAAATGCTTTCTGCCATGAGCATTCATCGTCTTGGCCAATTTACTAATTGGTATTCGCTTAATGAGACATGACCGCGTCAAGCAGGAAGCACAGACATGTCTGCATTAAGCGCCATTCAGGGCGCAAGATCTAAGGCCCTTTGTGGCATTCTGGCCGTGACGTTCTTTTTTCAGGGTACACCAACTGTGTTTTGACACCAAACTTGAATGAATTCCGGCGGTTGGCATCCACCATGGGCGTCAGCCTGCATGGCCCCAATAACGACCGCTCATCCAAGCTCCTGGAAGTCACGGCGCATTTGAGGGGTCCCACGCTTGTCTCCAAGGGACCCGTGGACGCTATCTGTGATGGCAAAGTCACGATGATCTGCAATGCGAGCGGAGGTAGGACCTTGTGGCTGCCACCGTCTTGCAACTGGCCGACCACTTGGCAAATAGCCTACTGACGGGGCGGTCCGACTAAAAGTTTGTGCATCTCACAGGGGCATGGCTTGCCACAGCCGTCTTATCATCATCCCTCGTACGATGGCGTATACATATTTATTATCCAGTCGGCATGTTGCGTTGTCTGTCCTTACTTGCTTTTCACTTGTGTCAATTAGTTGCGTGGCGTGGTTTTCACTTTCAGGTGCCAAGCGCTGTGGCAGCCAGGGAGATATCCTTGCAGGCACCATCGCAACGTTTATTTCGTGGACGCTGGCATTTTTGGATACCGCCAAGCAGTCCGCTGAAGTTGATGTGGTGATCTTGCCCGAGATCAACCCCATGGTCCTTGCATCCTATGGCGCTTGCTTAGTGACACGGACAGCCGCCGCATATGCGTTTGCTGCTCGCAAGCGTGCCATGGTGGCATCGGACATGCTTGCACTGCTGGGATCAGCCATGGAGATGTTGTTTGACACCGCGGGTGGTACTGGGGCTGGGGGAGCAGCTGGGCCTGGGGCGCCGGGCCAAGGGCTGCTGCAGGCGCACGTCCCTGCACCCAGCACTAGTATTGGTGTCGGGTGCCCAGTTGGAGTTCTTGAGTTGCCGGGTGGAACCTGAGGGCTTTGAGAAGGCAGCATTTTGGTGCTAGGATAGGCATCAGTATGCCTATACCCACAAAGTATGGCGGCCTCCCTTCCATCAGCAAAAGTGTGTATGCATTTGAGGGAGATGGCGTTTAATGGCTTATTTTAAGGATGACAAACATTGGGTTTTATTGCTACCGCTTTAATTAGTTGGTCTAGTAATCGTATCTTTTATAATCATATTAATTAGATATTATCTTTAGGCAATCGTACTCATTCGTACTTCACTCTTCATCGTACAATGCCCCACTGATTACAGCCTGTATTTTGTAATAGTAACTGTTTTTGGATGCCATTAATTATAGCTTCACCAATTAAATGTAACCTCGCGAAAGAGGATGTCAACATCACCTTTGCAGCAACAATACAACCCCATCCATCAGATGCAAGGGGCAAGCTTGCATACGGGGTGCAAGGGGTGCCCGAGGATGTTCAATGCAAGGCAGGAAGGACTTATATAAGGGGGATATTCACAACCCAGCATTGCACACGCTTTTGCACATGCTGTACTTGCTACAGAGATGAATTGTTGGCCCGTGAAATACCTATGGCACACTTTTGTGCCTTTATGTAAAGTCTACTTTCCAAATATCTAGCTATTAGCCGTGTCTGTCAAGATGGTGCCATTGCGGGAAACTGGGGCTGCAGGTCCCAGTACCTGTACGACCACTGCACCTTCTATGGTCAGAAGAGTATGGGGCCATGCCCAAGCCATGGGGACCCCGCCCCTTGGGCAGGTCCATTTGTACCAGGGCCACCTCCCCATGGGTGGCCATAAAAATTCCCCCATCGAAGTTTTGGGGAAACAATTTTGCTGTAGCTGCCTCACGGCCCGCAAACACCTGCAATGTATTAGGGAAGGTCCGTAAAGGAACCACGGCAGTGTGCCCCTGCATATTTCTCGATTCCGGACCTGCCCAGGCTGCACCAGTAATGGCTGCACAGCACGGTATCCCGTCACCAAACAAATTACCGTTTAGATTACAAAATAGAAAAAATATCTTTTTCTCATTATTATTATTTATGTAGAGCGGTTCCTGTGGTGCAACTCCGTCACTCATAAGCTCAGTTATGAAAGTAAAAGATCCTGTAAAAGGATCATCAAGTAAACAATGTAGAAATAAGCGGCGACGTGGCAGAGTAGATCCGCGTCAGCCTGTAGAGTTCAGCCTGACACATTGGGCTCAACATTCTGCTACCAAACACAGACACATTCACAGGGTCGTGAGGTGTGTCACAGTAAGCAGCCCCACCAACAAGCCCCTCCCCAAAGGCATCTACGGTATGTAAATAGTCATTTGCATTTTTTTCAAAGAAGGAAGAATCTCTGTTAGAAAAAAAGCAAGCCTATTACAAGCATATTACCTTAGCCCTTCAACTAATCTGGTATCCAGAAATCCCCCCACTGCCGCCAGAGCCACGGCCTGATATGTACTGCACGCCTGTCAGGCCCCAACAGGCACCACCATCGTGGCCACCGCTGCTGCCACCACCATTGCCGCCGCCGCTGCCGCCAAGTCCCAACAGTGCCTGGCCTATGCCCAAGTTCACAGTTGCCACTATCGATCATCACCGCCGCCGCCACCACCACCATGGCATCTTCGCCGCTGCTGCCGCCAGGGCCACGGCCTGACGGACGCCATGTGCCTGTCACCCTCACAGTCTCTAGTGGGAATGCTGGTTAGTGGCGGTGTGAGGCAGCTCATATGAAAGCATGCATTGCAACCACAGAACATGTCATATGGGGGAGGTACATACGGATGTAGTAGTAGTGGGAGATGCATGGGCGTGTTAGCAAGTGGATATGGAATGAATTTCTGGGAACATCGTGCTTGCTTGCGTTTGTTTTTGATGACAGTTCCTGGGCAAATGCGTCCCCCTTCCGGGGAAGGAGAGGAGCATTAGGGGCACACCATGGCTTGGCTCTTCACAAGTTGCTGAAGGACACCAGCAATCTTGCAAAGAAGGCAACCCCTGCTATCCCCGGATGCCGCAAAGTGACACAGGTAGCCTTTCCGAACAGCATGTGTCAAGCTGAACTCTACAGGCTGACGCGGACCTACTCTGCCACGTCACCGCTTATTTCTACATTGTTTACTTAATGATTTGACAGGGACCTCAAACCACTCTACATAAAAATAATAATGAGAAAAAGAGATTTTTTCTATTTTGTAATCTAAACGGTAACTCGTCTGGTGACGGGATACCGTGCTGTACAGCCATGACGGGTGCTGACGGGTGCAGCCTGGGCAGGCCCGGAATCACGAAATATGCACGGGCACACTGCCGCGGCTCCTTTACGGACCTTCCCTAATACATTGCGGGTGTCTGCGGGCCGTGAGGAAGCTCCGGCAAAAATGGTTCCCCAAAAGTTCGTTCGGGCAGCTTCTAAGGCTACCCACTGGGAGGCGGCCCTGGTACAAATGGACCTGCCCAAGGGGCGGGGTCCCCATGGCTTGGGCATGGTCCCATAGCTGGCATGACAAGTGGTAGTCTCACGAATATCAAACAGCATTTTTAATATTGAGTTTGATATGAGTTGCTAATTATAAATCTACCTTAGCATGGACACCTACGGCTCTTGTATGTGTGGGCCGTGAAGTCATGATAGCGGTTTGGGGCCTGGGTGTGGGAAGTCACCTTAACGATGCCGAGGAAATCATCCCTGAGTTGTGCATATGTACGTGGTGATGGAACGGGCAAATAGCAATCGAACCATTTCTTTTGACCATTTCTAACCATATCTGTTCTAACCATTCCTTGCTTAAGTTATGAAGAGAGAACCTTACTGATATGCACGGCAAACACGCTAGCTGCAGAGCAGAGCAGCTCTGGCCCACAGGAAAGCATCCGCTAGTACTATCTTGCAATTCGTTTTCTTGCTTGATGCCTATTATGTCTACATGTGCAGCTACGGCTTAAGACGCTGTGCAAAAACCCTAAAACACTAAGTGTGAAGAGGTATGCGCTCGTCTGAGTGGATACAAGGGGTACGTATTCCAGCTGGATCCAATGGCTACTGTATCACAGCCTTAAGCCCTTAAATACTTAACCCTAAAATCGGCAATTCCGTTACGGGAGTTGCAGATGTAACGGCGCAGGTTATGCGCAGCATGGCGATGGGTACAAAGTCGTCTTTGCTTCCTTGCAAACCGAAATGACTAGAATAATGTCGTAAAAGCTTCCTGGCGTCTAACTGGCAAAATCGCGTCCTGGTGACAAGACAAACTCCCAATATAAGCCCATTAACACATGCGAAACATCATGCAGAAAAATATAACTTCGAACGGCGGAAAGTCAAATGATTCTGTACGGTCAGCTGGCAAAAATTGCCGGTGACTCCTGGAGCTCAGTCCGTACAGCTGCTGTACTTAATCGCGCCCTTAAATGCAACGGACCGCCACACAGTTAGGGTGAGGAGCTTCAAGAAGGCAGCTAAAATGATGAGTTTTCGGCTCTCAGCTGTATTTATTTTGGCAGTGGCAACTGCACGCTGTCTGGCCCAGATGGAGTATGACTACGGATATGGCTATGATTTCTATGAAACAGACGATGACTTTTATTATGACGAGTATGGGTATTATGGAGATGAGGACGAGGCCTACTACGAGTATTACGGCTACTATGCCGATGACTTTGCAGGTTATGAAGATTATTATGCCGAGGAGTATGACTTTTTCGAGGAATGTTTCTTTGACACGAATGGGCAGCCTGTATTGGCAAATGGAACAGCCTCCTGTGACATAAAATTTGCTGGTGTCGACAAGCAAGCTGATAAACTCAATGGTGGCCTAGATGGCATCTATATGTTGACCTCCTGTTATAACGGCAAGCCTATGTACAAGCGCCAGAGCAGCCCTGCTGGCGAGGATCGCGTCCTGTGGTATTCAAGCACTTTTGGTGATTGGGACATTTCCAAAGGCGCCGAGCCGAACGAGGCCGAAATCCTTATGTATGGTGGAGAGATGGAGCATGCTTCGGTTCCCCTGTTCGTTGGCAGCTGGCACCTGGGTGGCGATCTTAAGTCTGATACAGCTCTTGGCGAGGACGACTACCTTCCAATTAATGTTGCAGTTTCATGTGCCGATGGGTCGATTGTCAAAGCAGACTTAAGCAGTTATAAACAAGTTATCGGCCCAGTGTTAACCGACGAGGAGATTGAGGCGAAATATCGCTACATCTATGACAAGTATAGTAAGGCTGATCCTAGCCCGACGATTAATTTCACATTTGTGGTTCTCCTTGTGATGAGTGGACTCACGATTGTTTTGGCCATCCCATATTTCCTGTTGCGGAAGAAGGGTGTCAAGAGTGGTTCTATATCCGTAAGCTTCGCGCAAATGCTGAATCAGAGCAAGAAGAAGAGCACCGGTCACATCAACTAACTACGGAGGTGCTGGAGTGTGTGGTGGCATGTTGCACGGCGTGAGGATGTTTCGATAATTATCAATCAGATTTGCTGACGCTGGAGACCATGCAAAACCCTATGTGGTGTGTAGATCGAGTTTTGCAGATGCTGATGAGATTATTTGCAATGGATTGGTGTTAGGGTTTATTATCGTTAATGAATTTCTAAGTAACGTCCGATACTTTCGGGGTTCTACCTACAATAGATCTGGACAAATCGTGCATCCCCGATGTGTAAGCTGTGTATGTCAGGGGAAACGTTCTCTCTTGTTGAACGTTTTCGGTCTTGTCATATGTTTACTGTGCTGCGTTCAGGCCTAGCTGTGCAAGCGGCACAAACAGGGCCAAAGGCCGCATCTATCTACATCACATATTGTCGGATGCTTGGTGCGTCCTTGTTATTTCGGGATAGATACCCACTTAGCATGCATCTGGGTAAGGTATTAAAATTGAAACAAACAGCCACAGCGACCAAAACAGCGACCAACCACTGTTTTAGGCGATTTGTGATTGTGGATATGCTAATGGTCTTGTTTTGTGTCCAATCTATCATTTAATGGTATTGAGATGGCAGACCAGACCCTGGTGTGTCTACTGTGGGAGCGAGATCAAAGCTGTCCCTGTCATCTAGAAAAGACATAAGGGTCAAGCTGGGGGGCCGGGCCAATCAGCAGGGCGGATTTATGGAGCCAGTCGATTCTTGATAGGTTTGTTTAGCACTGAGGCGGTTCTCAGGTGTCATTAGGTTAGCCGCCTGTGGCATTGCTGCCGGGACTTTCTATGCTGTTGTAAATGAAACCAGCTCGAATGGATAAGGGCGCCAATCTCAGACGTAAGAGCTCTTCAGTGAACCTTGCCTTTTACTTAAGTGCCGAGAGCCAATGTCAGGATTGTTGGCTCTCGAAGCCATTTGTCGTTAGCGCTAAAATCCCTCTTTGTCTGCGACAGCTGTAAACCCTTGCTGTCAACAAACGTTTCGTGACCTTTATCGCACGGTACAAAGCTGCATTTTTTTGCCTCACACTTACACGTCAAAAGATGTTCAGGCTGGGATGCACATTGTGTCGGGTTGGGGACGGGCGGGCCACGTAGATGTTCAACAGTACGGCTGGCCCCGCTTTTCTAGGCATAGTTTTAATAAACGCACCGATGAGTTGGCCAAAGAAGGATTCCTTCGAAATGTATTAATTGAATTGGGAACGCATGGTTCCAGTGCCGTATTGGGCTGATTCATGAGTGGCCCTTCAAGGCTCTTCAAGGGGTTGGCAAATAGTGCAAATGGATCTCCCCATGTCCCCAAGGGGAGGGGTCCCCATGGCTTGGGCAGGGCCCCATAGCTGCGTTCATGGCTGAACACATTATAACAAACATAAGTACGTGATAGACGCCACGGTGTTCTAAAATAAAATCCCTCAACGAAAGATCCAAATGATAAGAAGGACTGATAAAAAAATTGAACTACGGAAGCCATCTTGCCTCGAATTTGATTATAGGCTTTGTTTCTGGGCTGTTGAGGTGAACCAACATAATGGGCGAGTTAGAGCACGTCGACATTGCCCTATGTGTGAGAGTGGCGTGATTAAGGATGAATATCATGTCTTATGTAATGTCCAGCTGATGAGAGCATAAGGCTAGAGTTGTTGCAAGCTGGGAACTTTTATGGGGGGAACACGAATGCTATCACTAGCGCAATCTGGCCAAAGCGCTTCATGAGATTCGACGTGTGAGAAGATCGTGGGCAGGCGAATTGGTATAGTGTCTCTTAATAGTACTGTTATCTTTTTTAGCTTTGCATTTTCCTCTCTTTTCCAAATTATCTCCATTATCTGGCGCTCTTTTACTCTCTATTTTCTAATCTTAGACAGCATTGATTTTGGTCTTTTGTCCTTTACGTCCGTGAGCCTCCTGGCTCGTACCGGGCCTTACGAGTCCAGAGTAACTTGTAATTAATCAACGAATCCGGCTTCGATACGCGTCTTAGGGGTTCGGGCACAAAAAATAAGTAGGTTCAGGAAATTGGGCAATGTTGTAAGCGTTTGCGGAATATGGTGGTCGCAATCAATGGCCGACCTCCTCTGCGCGACACCCTGTGCGCGAACCTCGCTTGGGTCCTAGGAAAGTCCACCGGCTCCAGTCCGCCCTAATATAAATCATAAACGTATGTGCCCAATCATAAGGCACTTCTTTAGCATTGCTTGTAACTGTTCGGCTTATAGCGGTTCGCATAAGAAACTGCCGAATGCAAATTTGTACTTTGTCCGCGAAAGGAGTTTGTGGGTCGTACTTTCCTCAGTCGCAGCCGTAATCTCTTCAAAAAAACAACTTCATATATAATTCGTCAAAATATGATGTGCGGCGTTTCGGTTCGTGCTTGATTTTGCGTTTTCTGTGCCCCGCAGCGTCCTGGCCAGAGCTCTGCAGCCAGCTGAGGAGCAGGCTGATCAATACAGCTTAAAATACGAAGGTAGTTGGAGCATGGTCATGGCTCAGGCAACGCCGAGCTTATCGCGGCAGCACTGCTTTCTTATGCATGTCCGCGAACACGTTTGCCTCCTATTTTGTGGGCAAATTCATTCAAAATAGCTGACAACGGGCCTAGCAAGCGTTAGGCAAGCATAAGGCAAGATCTTTGCAGATTATTTGAATAATGGTGAAGTTGAACCAGTACGTGGTCATTAGGGCAGCCATAAGCGCTGAATGTTCGATGAGACTGCAGCATAAACACTTGTGAAGCTTGTCGAGGGCGAATGACCAGTCAGCGTTCCGTGGCTTAGCGGATGCTATGACAAGATACTTAGGCACGAACCATAGATGTGGCTAAAAAGGAGGTTTGGATGTCTAGATGTGACTCACAAGATATCTAGATATGGCTTAGGTGGGGAGTCCTTTGAATCTAGATGGCTGAGAGGTATCTAGATGTAACTTTAAGCTAGATGCTGGCCAGGTAAACCCTCTCCAGATGGAAGATGTGGAGAGTTAGTGATAACCTCCACCTCCATCCGCTTACACTGCGCAGTAGCCACTTCATCGCAATGCAAGTTGGTACCTGTTAAGAACCTCCTTGTGTAGATCATCCAGTCTCCATGGAGGATTTCACATCAAGATCACCAACGACACATGTGTCACTTGCTCTGCTATGGTCCAAGGATTTCCATGTGCTTTTGCATCACGTGCATAACTGAGCATGCCAGCCTTCATTCAATCTAGTACCGTTCTTGCCATTTCATCGGGATCAAAGCTGCTTCAAGGAAAGCTGGAAGTAAATGTCGTTGAGGGGGCATCACTTGAGCAATGGTGAGTGGTGGTGGTGAATCGTTTTGGCATTTCATGTTGTCATGTTTTCACGGTGTATGATGCCCATCCAGAAGATGGTATTCATGGTAATCTGCCATAGAACTACATTAACACACATGTATGTGAGCAACATTATTTGCTCTGCTATGTGTCCACTAGGCATGTCCTGGCCTTCCAGTCATCCTCCTCTATATGAACCTTTACCATGGTAGCCATGATCATCCCAAAAGTTAAACATGTGAACCAAAGTCCATCTTCCAAGTTGTGAAATGTGCACTGAAATGAGATGTGGCACATGAATGAGATGCGGCACATCATATTTCAATGTATTTTAAATAGTTTTTTTGGTGAGGTTGCAGATGCGACTGAGA
The DNA here is from genome assembly GCA_019650235.1 of Volvox reticuliferus. Classification (NCBI taxonomy): domain Eukaryota; kingdom Viridiplantae; phylum Chlorophyta; class Chlorophyceae; order Chlamydomonadales; family Volvocaceae; genus Volvox; species Volvox reticuliferus. Next base: position 316,200 of record BNCP01000011.1, on the reverse strand, counting down.
ATAGTAAGACATAAATTGACGATGATGACGATAATGATGATGATGATGATGATGATGATGATGATGATGATTGCTACCGCTGTATATAGCTGGTCTAGTAATCGTGATTAGTTAGGTAGTTATTAATTTTTACGAACTCGTTCAGTTCATAAGGCCCATACGAGCCAGGAGGCTCAAAGGACCCCAAAAGAAGCAGAAGCAAGAAAAAGGAAATCGAACAGCTAGAACAAAAGGAAAGCAAAAGGAAAAGGAAGTGCAAAAACATTAGGTTCTACCCAAAATAGAAAGCCGTTTTAGCCGGATGCTATGAATAGCTCGGGCAAGGCCTAGTTGGTCCTTAACGACATAATTTGAAGCATATTAGCACCCTGCACAAACCCTAACATAGCAAAGTTGACACGCACTTCGGCATAACCGGGGCATTCCATCAGCACATGATATTCATTTTCCACAGTTAGCATTTTTGCACAAACAGCACCAACACTAGGTTGGTTTGCCTCAAGCGCCCAAGCACCAAGCTGGAAACGAAGCAGGGAGGTGTACACAACCATCGGTATATAACTAGCATTATGATGTGGCATACCCATCCAATGGGGATGCGTACAGATCTTCACGCCAGGTTTAGCACCATAGGAAACAAACTCACGTGGTTGGATATGATGACGCGGGTTAACCCAATCTTCCTGAAAGCATTCCTTCAAGGCATGCATCACCACGTCAGTATTAATCTCCTTAGATGCCAGAACATTCACACGGCCTTCAAGGTTAACATCAACAGGGACATCTGGCCAGTATCCCAAGCATCTCAAACATCACAGAGCCAAGGAACCCCAGATAAAATCCGTACAGTCAGACAACAGGGCAATACGAATTTCTTCACGAAACATATTGTGTAAGGTATTGTTTTTATCCTTTACTAGCTTGTTCCAAAAACGATAAACTAAAGTGGCCCAGTGAATGTGCAAGTGTTGTTGAGAATAGTAAGACGTACAAATGTCTTCTGGGAACAAAGTCATTGGCAAGTTGGAGTGCAGAATCATGCAGCAACCAGCAGTTTGCCATGTGAACTGTTGTAAGAAGCCCAGGTCAACTGATAAAGGAGTAATTTAGCAATATGCACCTGGGGAGGGAACAAAAACAGAAGCAGATGGTTGCTGGGATCTTATTTATGATATTGGTAATCCTGAGTATAAATGTTTTGTGATAGCAAAATAAGCGCATGTGGGAGAGGAATATCCTAAAATTTATGCTCCTTTTCCAGAAGCTGTTCTAAAGCCAAATATATTGTACATCTCAATTTTGATTACGAAAATGCTAAATTAAGAAAGCTTGAACTTGCCTATAAATATGTTATAGAACATGCAGTTTCTACAGGTAAGGAAGCATTAATATGGACAGCAGCTTTTTCCAATACATATAATGATTTAGTCGCTGATAAGGGGTGGTCTTCTCTTTTTCAAGTGTATTTGGTCGAGGCATTGCTGGCAGCAGGTGAGGATGATATTAAGTTATTTCCAGAAGCTGTTTACAGAGAGCTATTAAGGAAAGCTTTAATGGGATATTTTGTACTAGTAGAAGATGGTGGCTTTTTATCAGGACCCATCATAATTAACCATTTTTAGAGATATCTTAAGCTAGTGCTAGTGTTGTTAATGGCCATCTTATATCATTAACTTCTGTTAAATAATTAACAGCCCATGAGCCAAGACTTAATGACTTGTACAAGGAAGGGGTAAAAACTTTAAAGGAGCATATTTATGCAGGGTATCTGCTTGATGCAGGGTATTGGCTGCGTTATGATTTAAACCCTAGAAAAGAGGTTTTAGTAAAAATTGATTGACTAAAGCGAGAGAACTCGCCATTAATTGAGGCTATTGAGTTCATAAATCCTCAAAATAATAAACAAACACTTATTTGATGTTATGAGCTATTTCGCTTTCAGACATTATCCTTAAATGTCTGGTTCTGAATGGACTGATGTAAAAACTGCGGAAATGGTAGAAAAAGTCGTAGCTTTGTTAATGGCTATCCTTTGCATGTTAGAAAAGGAGCGAGACATAACATATTTTATTGGGGTCTTACCGGATAGGAAATTTGATAACTATTTAACATTTCTAAATATCAACTAAAAATAACGATGTTGCTCCTAGTAAATTTCAGTTAAAAGTGAAACCAATAATCCTAAATGTTTTTAAGCAACTAGGTATCAGACATGAATACTTTTAAAGATAAATAAAAAACGGTCAATAAAGAGCCATAAATTTCTTTCTGTCCTGTTATCAGTTAGCAGCTGCATTACTTCATGCACTGATAAACGAATATAAAAGAAGTATTTTTTTGTGAAGCATTGTCTACTACTGGTGATTTTATATACTTAAATACTGATATTCGGCACTTAAAACAAATACAGTAACAAATCTACTTTGCCAAGGTTTGTTGTAGCTTATACCTTCTTGCCAGTCTTTACCAGATGAGCTAACGGTTATTCAGGAAGCATCAATCCCCTATCTTACAAGGAATGTTTTTGCCCCTTCTGCCCTTTCTAGGCCTAAAGATAAATTATTAGTTTTTATCACTGGTTTTATCACAATGCCCATCTATATTGATCGTAATGCCTGGATGCTTTAATAACCATTTGGCCTGTCTACTAAGGCAACTCCTTTCGTCTTAGGAAAGAACATAACTATTAACTCCAGAATAAATTTATTACCCACATCTTCTTCAAAATCCCCACGTAGTACAGTAATTCTATCTGGGGCGGTAACAACATATGTAGAAATGACTGATTTTTTTTATGCAACTGCTTACTAGAAGCGGTATTAGTACTAGTCCCAAACTGTTAATTAACATAACCATTAGATATTGAATTTAACAAGTTAGTTGACCTACTTTATATCCACAATTAGGTGATTCTATAGGCTAAATGGCTACAAAAAAACAAATAAACTTGGGATAAAGTTAATTATGAAGAGAGTACAATATGCTGCTAATTTCATTTGATAAGCTAGAAGACAATAACGAATTTTTAATATCCATCGATGATTTGCTGGATTTTGCAAGGGGTGCAGCTGCCGTGTGCTGCCGCTGCCGTGTGTTGCAGCTACCACCACAGGGTGCCAGTGCCATGCAATGCAGCTGCCGTGTGGTGCCACTGCGGCATGGTGCAGCTGCCGCCCACTGCTTAATTTAAAGCAAAACGATCCTAGCTATTTCTTTAATGAGTCACATTTCCAAACTGTTGCAGGCGTAGCTGTTACTAGCAATGCCTTAGGCGGGTTTCGCTCCCGCAAACCAGGACTCTATCTACTTAGTAGGTCGTCCTGATTCCTCTCCAAAGACCTTAGATCCTTGTTGCCAAGAGAGCTAAAACGAGCTCTGTGTTCTGTTTATCTAGGCTTTGATTTTCGTACGGGGATCTTTCTGTCCGAACGAGACTCGTGGTTCAAAAGAGCTTTATTCTAAAGTAACCACGTGCTGAGTTTCTGTAATAACATTAACGTATTATAGTTAACGCCTTATAACTCTTTATACAATAAATATAATAATATTTATCTTAATTCTTTATCTAGAGTTTCTATATGGCGCTACAACATCTGCTCCCCTTCTCTTAAGCGCTAGCGTCCTCACTGCGCCCAAGCTGGGACCAGTAAGCATCTATGGTTTGGTGATCAGAGAAATCTTTCTCTTCAACCCAACTGTTGTGCTCGTGTCCGTAGCCCACCCATTTCACAAGGAAACGGTGCAGTGAACGGTTTCTAAGTTTCTTAGTCTCGTGATCCAAAATCTTTTCAACATCCCACACAGGCCGGTTCGAATCATCAAACTGCAGCTGTGGTGGTATTGGGGTCTGGGATCCGTCTGATCTGTAGGGTCTTAGCAGGGAAACGTGAAACATGTTATGGAATCTGTACTCTGCAGGGAGTGTGAGTCTGGCAGCAACGGGGTTAACCATAGCCTCAATAGGAAAAGGTCCTATCCATCTAGGCATAAGTTTTCTAGTGCCACGTTCTTTAGCCAGGTTCTTTGTGCTCAAGAGGACATAATCTCCCGGCTTAAATTGGATATCTTTCCTGGACTTATCCAAAGTTTCTTTGGTTCTGTCTTGTGTAGCCTGCAAACAACGTTTTGCCATGTCTAATCTGTCAACAAACGTCTCTGCATAATTCTTAGCAGCAGGCACTGCATCTCCAATTTCCAACTGCAATGGGGTTCGAGGGTGAAACCCATAGTTGAGGAAGAAAGGAGTCTGGTTCGTCATTCTGTTCTTTAGGTTGTTCATTGCAAATTCTGCAGCGCCCAGATAACGATCCCATTCCTTAGGGTCATAATCTGCATAATGTCTCAGCATGTCACCCAGGATACGGTTCATCCGTTCTGTCTGTCCGTCACTTTGTGGGTGAAACGCAGTACTGAGATTCTGTTTAGCCCCTACACGCTTGAATAGCGCAGTAAGGAAGTTGCCTGTGAATTTCGAATCTCGGTCTGAGATAATATTCTGTGGCATGCCGTGGAGGCGTACAATGGCATCAAAGAATAAGTCTGCGGTCTGTTCTGAGGTTATGGAGTTCTTGCAAGGCCGTACATGGACCATCTTGGTGAGTCTATCCACAAAAACCGCAATAGAGTTAAAACCCTTCTTTGTAACCGGTAGTCCGACAATGAAATCCATGGAAACACTCTGCCAGGGCATCTCAGGGACTGGTAGCGGTTGTGCTAGGCCAAGGGGTTTACCTCCAGTAGACTTATTTCTTTGGCAAGAGTCGCACTGAGAGATATAATCCTCGACATCAGCTCGCAGTGTTGGCCACCAAAATGTGCGGCATATAAGGTCTATGGTGCGATCTCTTCCAGGATGTCCTGCAAGGGGGTCTGAATGGCTTCTGTGTATGATTTCTCTTTTTATCATGGGGTCATTTGGGACCACAATGCAGTAGGTGTTCTCTCCCTCCTCCTTCTCATAGAATCCACGAGGATTCGATTTGAGATTTACTGTGTTCTGGGGGTTTTGAAACCAAACATCTTTAGATGTAGCTTCTATGACCTGTTCGAGTAGGGATTCTGTGCTCTGCGGGATTTGTCCAGTCATGATAGCATTAAGCAGGATCAGACTGTGCAATGCGGGATGGCGGGATAGTGCATCAGCAACAACATTCAAACGTCCAGGGCGGTAAAGCCATTGGAAGTTGAATTGTTCCAAGAATTCTACCCATCTGGCTTGTCTGCGGCTCAGCTGAGCTTGTGTCTTTAGATACGTTAGGGGGTGATGGTCTGTCACCAACGTGAAAGGGATAGAACTCTGTAGGTAGCATCGCCATTCTCGCAAGGCATTGATAACACCTAGCAACTCTTGTTCTCCCGTACCATAGTTGCGTTCGGCAGGAGAAAATTTCTTTGAAGCAAAAGCCACGGGCCGGTTTTCTTGAAGAAGTAGAGCACCCGTACCGTTAAGTGAGGCGTCTGACACAACCTCAAAAGGCTTTGCAAAATCAGGGTAATGCAGGAGTACATCCGTAGACAAACGTTCTTTGATATCAGCAAAAGCTTTTAATGCTTGCCTGGGCCATTCTTTGGGCACCTGCGACTTGTTGAACAAGTCAGTCAGCGGAGCCACAACCGAACTGAAATTAGGAATAAAGCGGCGGAAATAGTTTGCCAAACCGACAAACGATCTGAGTTCGGATATATCTTTGGGTGTTGGCCAATTTCGTATGGCTTCAGTTTTCTTTGGATCCATCCGTAGACCATCTTTGCTCACGATGTGTCCCAAGTACTTGACTTCAGGTCGCCAAAATTCGCATTTAGAAATCTTTACTTGATACTTGTTCTTTCGAAGCAAGTCAAGAACAATTCTGAGATGCGCAGCATGTTCTTTGGCGTTCTTTGAGAAAATTAGGATATCGTCCAAGTAGACTGTGACGAATCTGTTTAGGTAAGGTGCAAAAACGCGATTCATGGCAGCTTGGAACGTCGCTGGAGCGTTAGACAAACCGAACGGTAGGACTAGCCATTCGAAATGTCCTAACGGCGTCGTAAAAGCAGTCTTTGGGATGTCTGTGGGATTAATTCTGAGTTGGTGATATCCAGAGGCCAAGTCTAGAGCTGTAAAGAAACTGGATCCGGCTAGTTTGTCCAAAGTATCATCTATGCGGGGCAGAGGGTACCGGTTCTTTACTGTGAGTTTATTTAGAGCTCTGTAATCTATGCACATCCTGAGTTCTCCTGTCTTCTTTGCAACAAAGAGGACAGGGGCACCAAAAGGTGAAGTGGATGGTCTTAAAAAGTCTTTCTGTAGCAAATCTGTGACTTGTTTTTCGACCTCAGCCAATTCAAGTTGTGATAGGTGAAACTGGGGTCTGAAAACAGGTTGGGAACCAGGTTCTAAGGGAATAACGTGAGTTACACCTCTTTCGGGTGGCAATCCCTTAACTGGTTCGAAAACATCTGCAAATTCTGATAAGATCTTCGAAAGCTCTGGATTTTCTTTGGCTTCTGTAGGGAGTTCCAAAGCATTAAGCTGTGGTTGCGCAGGTGGTGGCGTTTCGCGCACCACGACTAGCATAGAGCGTGAACCTTCAGTGCGCAGGTCACGAAAAACATGCTTTGCAGAAACAAGCTTTGCTGATTCTGGAGCTTTCTCAAACAATGGAATTCTAGGTTTTTCTATGTATTAACTGTGGTCCGTTAGGTGGTGCGAGCGCGGACCTCAGTACAAAGTTTCTGCCCGACAAAGTGGTCAGTTCTAGTTCGCCCAAAGCTGGTCGGATTTCTGCGCGAAATTTCTTTAGAAAGTTTTGGCCTAAAATTATATCTGTAGCAGGTGTAAAATTCTGCAATGCCAAAAGACGAACTTCTGTACGGAATTGTCCAATGCGAAGGCTCGCACAGCATTCACCCAAAATCTGAGTTTTGCTTTTATCTGCTAAAAGAACAGGTGAGAAAACTGTTGGCTTTAGTTTAAAAAACCGTTCTTTTCTATGAACTCCTTGGAAATGAAGCAATGAGTAGCACCTGTATCAGGAAGAATACGTACTTTTGCTCCACCAAGTTGTCCATCAAACAAATCTAATCTGTATTCTGTATTTGCAATAAAGCATTTAGGTTTTAGTTTCTGGGCAGAAAGAGGAGCATCGTACCAAACTTCTAGTGGCTCTGGAATTGGCGGCGGCTCTTCACAGCCTTCATGGATTCTTTTATAAATCTTTGATCCTACTGGTAAAGTCATGAGCAAGGTCATTCCTTTGAGCAAACCGCGAAATTCCCCTTTTGTTGCTGGTACGATTGCACACACAGCAGTGCTAGGGTCGAATTCTTTGCATTTTCTGTAGTGCTGCAAATAGCTGTAGATCTTTGTTGGGTGCGGATGCAGCCAAATAAGGTGACCGGAACAATCAAAGTCAAGGAAAGGGCAAGATGGCGACGTAAACAGCTTACAAAGTCTGTCGCTACCGTCATCCATGGCATCTACGTCTAAAGTAAACTTCTTGCCAATAGTTCTTTGGATGACAGCAAACAATTCTAGGTCAAACATGCCCTTCTCGCACGTCTCAATCTTGCACTTTTTCAGTGCGCTCCCAGCCTGCTGGTCACAGGGCAGCTGGGCAATCTCCTATTCGGCCATAGCATCTGTGCCTTCTCCAGCCACATAAGGATAATCCGTGCAATCCTCACCTATGTGGCCACTCTTACCACATCGTCCACACAATCCTTTGCGACGATGCTGGTGGAACTCTTTGTGGGTCAAGCAACGACCCAAATAGTTCACAAAATAATTTGTAGCACCATTTGGATTCGACAAGTGAACGTCTTGCCTCTTCCGTTTCTGCTGCGGGTTCTGGGTCTGGTTCCGGGGAGGCCTGGCGGCATTGTGAGGTCTCTGCGGCGCGGCCGGAGCAGGCCGAGGAGGTCCCGAAAATCTTGCAGCTTGTGCGTTATTCTGTGGTTGCGAACTATTGCTAGGTCCAGCTCCGGTCTGGGATGGCGTCGGTCGGCGATTGACAACTTCCCGCCAGCTCCCACCGGTTGCGGACTGGTTCTGCGCGCGTTTGAAGCGTTTGAAGTTAGCTGCATAATTCAAAACGGCTTTAGAGTTCTGTGTTTCACTGGAGTTATCCAGCTTCTTATTCTCGCCAATAGCATGCGTAATGATATCCTCCAAACTCTCAAACTCCGAACCACGATAATTTGCTTTGCATGCTTTCTGTAGGGCAGGAGTTAAACCTTTACAAAACAGCGGCAGGACATAGGTCAAATCTTTGAGCCCGGTCAGGTGGATCTTCTCCCTGAAGCGCGCAATATACTCCATAAGACCTTTCTTTTCGTCCATTTTTACTTTACCATCTAATAAATCCTGTGCGGTTTCTTCTTTCTTTGTACGCACCTGTGGCGCGAAGCGCTCTGTGAAAGCCGTGAGGAGCTTGTCTAGGGTCCGATTCTCTGGCTGCTTGTGCTCTTCTCCATATTGCAAAGTCCACGTGCACGCTTCTGGATGGTCTTGAACCGCCGTGCACAGTGCAGCAAAAGGGACGACGCCTGGCGTGTGCTCGATGTAGACGCGAAAAACTTTTGCGAACCGTTCTGGGTCGGCATCTATCTTCAACTGCGGGGCATTAAGCTTTGCGTGATGAGTATTCTGTGTTAAATTCTGGGTTGGTACAGCAACAGGAGCAGTAACCGTTCCTACCGTAGGTGCGGTGTTCTGGGACTCAGCAAGTCGGAGGCGCAACGAAAGCCGTCACTTCTGATACTTGCATATCATACTTGCTCTGCATATCTTCGAACTTATTTTGTAAGTCACGAAGAGTTGCAGAGAGCGAAGCAAGGTGTTCTGTAGGCGCCGACGGCGGCGCAGGGCTGACTTGCTGCGGTAGCATTGCCATCTGTAGTGTAGTATCGACCAATCCTTCTGTGTTCATCTCATCTGTGTTTGGGTTGCGTGAGCTCGTGGGTTCTGTCATGTCTATGGGAGTAGTGCTTGTAACAGCTCTACGTACCTCTCTGTAGGAGCTCTTCTGCCAATAGATTTCTAACTCGTGCACAAATTTGATCTAGATTCGGTAGCATATGCAAGCTACCGTAAACGTCTAACCAAGTGGGTCGCCAACTCCACACTTGGTAACGTGACTGTGCTACTAGCGGCGGAGTCCGCGTAGGACTCTTGTCTAGTAGAGAATAATCTATCTTAACGATTAGAGCGAAAATCTAAGGCACCAAAATGTTGCAGGCGTAGCTGTTACTAGCAATGCCTTAGGCGGGTTTCGCTCCCGCAAACCAGGACTCTATCTACTTAGTAGGTCATCCTGATTCCTCTCCAAAGACCTTAGATCCTTGTTGCCAAGAGAGCTAAAACGAGCTCTGTGTTCTGTTTATCTAGGCTTTGATTTTCGTACGGGGATCTTTCTGTCCGAACGAGACTCGTGGTTCAAAAGAGCTTTATTCTAAAGTAACCACGTGCTGAGTTTCTGTAATAACATTAACGTAATAGTTAACGCCTTATAACTCTTTATACAATAAATATAATAATCGCCAAACGTGAACGGCCTAGTGAGCCTCTCATACGGCGAGTTTTTGCAGGATCCTAATAGAGCGTCGCCAGTCGCTTCGACTGGTACTCTTCTTGGGCCGCCGGTAGGTGGGCGTTACTCCAGACTGCGGTTGTGGCTCTCTGCCCTTCTCTGGAATTTGATGGGATTTTTTTTCATCCCAGATCCGGGAGTTTGATGGCGCGGTGACTATTTCTGGGTCCGCACGAGTCCCTGTGGAAGGTCTTGCACGACTTCCTGTGCTCGATCTGTCTCTTCCTCCGGCCTCGGACCTTGACTCCGGTCTACCTGGGGCTCTTCCTCCTTCGTCCAGTTTGGTAAGCCTGCCTGAGCTCGGCGTCATTTTCGGGTGGATCCAACCCTCTGGCCCCTCCTGCAGGTTAGCTTGCTAGCCGGGTTGATACAGGAACGGGCTCCAAGTCCTCTTCCTCCGGGCCCTCCTCCTACTGAGAGAGAACCGAGTTTGGATCAACCTCGCGCTCAGCCAGGCTTCGCGGAATTGCGTTTACGCCGCCTTGCTATGTCCTCCCATCTGGCGCCTGTTGCCACCCCACCTGTTGGCTTCTACCAACGGGGCCTCGAGAAGGCTCAAGCTGTTATGGACCAGGCCTTGGCCGATAGCACGCGTGATCGGCAGGATGCAGCAGCAGCTGAGTTGCAATCATGGTTATCGGCCGCGGGGGCTGGTACTACCTTGCTCGATGCTAGCCCAGAGGATCTACTAGTGTACCTGGAAGAGTGGTGGTTGCCGAACCATCCTGGCCGGAAGCAGGAGGTGGCTGGACCGCAGGCCGTGAAGGGTGTACTCTCAGCCTTGAGTGGGTGGTTTTCCCGGGCTGGACGGGTCGGTCCTTTTGATCCGGTCAGTAGGACTGGGAACCCGTGTGAGTGCCCTTGGGTCAGTGACTACCGCAAGGGATATACTCGCCTTCAGATGGTCGGCGGTTATGAGGAGGTGTCGGCCGTGCCAATGACCGAGGAGAAATATGGCCACCTGTGTCAGTATCTGCTGGACCAGGCCGCGTCTGCAACTGATGTGGCGGATACTCTGACATCACTCCGAGACCTCTTATGTGTCCAGTTTATGTTCCAGAGCACCTACCGGGGCTATGATGTGGGGAAGCTGGCGTTGGATGATTTTTGCCACCCTGATTACCCTGATAGGGCGGACTGGAGGCTTCCCCTTCCACCGCCCCAGGAATGGCCGCCTGGTGCTACCTACCGGCTCTGCATCCGCGAGCGGGGCACCAAGACATCTCGTGTTCAGCGTGCCCCCGCTGTCTACCTCCAGAGCAACCCTACTTGCCCTGCTCGATGCTTATTCTTTATCTAGAGTTTCTATATGGCGCTACAACACAAACTCACGGATAGACACCTACCTATTCTAAATAATTGTACATGTATGGACAGTGCGAGCCATGAATGCCAAAGGAGGGATATGATGAAGGAAGGGGAGGGCGGCCTGGATGCCCCCCCTGGACTACAATGTGGAAGAAAGTTGAACCAAAATATTAGCTACATACACACCACCACAAATATCTAAGAGAAAAATCAGTGGATTACCTAGGGTGAAACATCTAGGGCAAAATTAACAATATGGACTATATTAGTCTGCTCTCTTTACTTACAACATTACCTTTTAAAACTTATAATGCAAGAAATAATACACTATTTTGCCTTTACTTGTCTCAACAATGTTGTATCACGGTTGGCCTCACACCCATGCACCGGACCATGTGATCAGGTAAAGCGCCTGGCAACCCACAATTAGGTGCATTGTGATATTGGCATTGAGCTTTATATTTATGCATCAATAGATCGGTCTAATACATGTGTTCTGGCAATGTGACTGGTAATGTGACAACCAACATTGTGCGAGCGATGCAAGCACATGGGGGATTTAGCAATCTATTGGCATAATATGATAAGCATTAATATTCTGTTCCTTATTACACAAATGGTTCAACAGCGTGACACACAAGTGCAAGAATGTGGCCTGGAGCCTTGAGTCATGCAACCAGAGCAAGTCCACGTACACACACTAGAATAATTATCTGAGAGCGCGCATTCTCATATACTGATTTATCATGCAATATCCACCACGTGTATGTGTGCGGAATGTGACTGAGGGTTTAGGGTTTAGGGTTTATGCATGCAGAAATATGCTTGAAAGGCAGGAAGGGTACAACAAGTTTGGTATCGAGACGGAAGGTTTGTTCACGGCCTGCTGTCTCACCCTAACCTTTGCGTAAGTAGGTCACTTTCATGGCTGGAGCTAATGAGGGCAATCGTAGTCCTTTGGATACGTTTGCCAAAGATCTAGGGCCAGCTGTTTTGGCGGCTGCTGCTTCTGGTCTATAATTGCCGTGCTGCTCTTGCATTGCTGTTCGTTTTGCCTGTTCGAAGTTTGTGCTTCTGAGCTGCAGGTGAATCGAATAGTATCTCGCTGGCTACAGCGTCAGCTGGTTCGAACTTGGGTCCGGATCAGTTGCAGGCGCTTGTTGCACGCATGCTTGAAGTGTGAGACTTCTTGGACGGATACTTGCTGTATCTGCAGGGAGCGCTCCCCGTCGGTAGGATTGACACCTTCTGATTTGTGCTCGACCAATACCTGTGTGAGAGTGCCTTTAGCACACAGATTGTGACCAGTCATTGCCTGCTTCTCATGGCATCTGGGAGCGGTGATGTAGGGCTAGTAGTGGGGGTTCTTTGACGTCAGCGGCTGAGAGTCTGTGCTTCTATGCTGTACTGATGGCTGCACAGGTAGCGTCGTACGGCATGTGTACTGCCACCACCCCACCTTTGTGGGGAGGTAGAGCTCATGCTGGGGCGGCATTTCCGGGTTTGCTTCGCCCTCGTGCTCTCGTGAAGTACGAAACCTCTGAAACTTCTGTACGACAAGTAACAATATGGGCTCGCGATTCATGCCATAGAGATAGCGGCTGAGTTAGTTAGTCAGTTGCTTGTGAGACGGTTTCCTCGCATCACGAGTATCCACATAACCGTTGGCCGTTGAAGTTTTGTGGGGACCGCTGTGTCGATTGGGATCTCCTGTTGGCTCGCCTCGCGGCACTAACTGACTAACTAATAGCGACATGCGCAGTGGAATTTCCTCTGGGGTCGTCTTCAAGCCAGTGAAGACTTTAGTCTTAGTCGTACGACACCGGCGCCGGTGTATCGGGATTCATAGCGCGCTCTTCTGGGCCTCCCGGGCTAATTTTAGAAATGGCGCTGGTGCTTTGCGGGGGGGGATATCCGGGGTGGCCAAAACCCAAGCACGGGCACGGGCACGGGTGAGAAGTGCAGCTGTCTCCCAGCGACAACTAGGGGGGCGGGAGGGGCATAAACGCCAGTGAACAATAACTCTTAGCCGTACATATGTGTTCCAGAGCCGAGACGGTTAGTTGGCGGTTGGATGGCGGTTGACGGTTGGTCGAGATGGATTACCCAATGGTGGTTTCCTTTCCTCCATCCGCTGCAGCGGAAATTGAATTTCGTGTGAGTTCATGTAACGGTCTTTCGAAAGAGACGGTTGGTGGTTATCCGTTAAAGAGGTTGGTAGGAATGGCGTACGTGGTCGCTTACCGTTGCGAGAAGGCGGTTGTGAGTGAAGGTATTTGTTGGGAGTGAGGTGATGGCCGGGGTCGGCCTGCCTGATCAAGCTCCAGGTACTGTGAATTAGGATTTTCTTCCGGGACTTGCGGACTCGTTGCGTCATCATCGCCGGCGCTGCCATTTTTATAGTTCTCTTCGTGAGGAAACTGAGTTGAAAACTTGAAAACTTGTCGAGCTGTCTTTCTTGCTTATCCGCGAAGCCGTTCCCACTTCCCAGACGGCACAGTCGACAAAGTCGGAAAATGTAGTTGGGCAGTTGTAAAAGCGGTTGAGTTCCGTGGATTTCGAAGCGCGCGATTTCCATGACATCATGACAAGCAAAGTAATGAGTCAGGCAGCATCACCAGCGTCGGTCGTGGGGAGTTGCGAAAATTGAACCTGCGACCTCTCGCACCCTAAGCGAGAATCATACCACTAGACCAAACTCCCTCCAATTCATCACGCACGCCCCTCACCCCTAAACGACCAAACCAACCACAACCGCAACACACACGCGCGACACTCCTGCTGCGCTTCTTTCCTCGGAACCCAGGAACACCGACATACACCGAGATACATGCTCGGCTGCTTGGCTTAGCACGTAGCACACCAGATGGTAATTTGCTTCACATTTCAACAGTCAACTTCGTTTGACTGTGCACATTATTATTACGGCATGCAGCAGGTAGGTGGCCCCAAACCAAGTTGCTTGATTGCATGCCATATACCACCAGCAGAGACAGCTCATCATCCTCATCACCGGACATGCCTCTATGGATTCTCTGGTCATATGGGCTGCTGAGCATCAGGGCTGATTTGGACAACTGATCATATTCGTTCATATCTCATTTCTCATCACGAGGGCAAGCAAGACAAGCATGCATGCACTATGGCTACAGAAAACTGCGTATCGGGCGCGTTAGATGGCTTTTGGCTGCGTAAGGAGCGTAAGCACGCGAATCCCGGTGCGAATCCGTGCGAGTGTAACGCACGCCCGTAACGCAGCGGAAGGAAAACTATATGTCACGACACAAGTTGTGCTATGCACCCTAAGGCCAGACACAGCTAACTGTAGATAACTGGTGTTAACTGATGTGATAACTGGTGTGATAACTGATGTGATAACTGATGTGATAACTGGTGTAGATAACTGGTGTTCGGTCTAAGAGACCAGGTTCCTGCAGCGACCTGATAAAAGGAAGCTGCGGGCCGACCTTGTTCTTACTTGCTCGTCCAGGCTAAGCCTTGGACGTGACGACTTGCGATGCGTCCCACGGGTAACGCTCCTCGACGCACGGGAGAAGGCACCTTGGATGGTGACGCCTTGGGCCTAGGCGGGCGGTTGTGACTCACGCGCCTCGCCAATGCTAAAACTGAAAATGAGCGAGAGAACGCTGCTAGGTCAATCCAATTGATCCGTTACAAGGACAAAGTTCGCTTGTTTGCAATTGCGTCTAAATCGCTGCTCAATACAGATGAGCAGCGACTTAAGTACCTAAGTTTGCGCGCGCTCGCGGCAAGCCGTACTCGCGCCTAAATCCTGCTCGTCCATTGCCCGGATTGACATCGGGCCCCTAAACTCAAACGAATAGCTTCCAATGATTGACATCTTACTTACTTTAGGTTTGAACTATACTTTGACATGCTAATGGTTCAGCATGCCTCCTCCGTCGGCATCCCAACCTCGCATCAACACCCTTACTGAGTCACAGATATTGTTCTTAGAGTCAGTTATTGTTTAAGGATAGTTATAGTGCATTGTGTCGTGCCGTTTCGTTCAATGCGTGCGTGCGTGCGTGCTCGCAACAACCATGTCACACGATGTGCACGTCACGCAGTGTGCTGTGACAGCTGTCACGACACAAGTTGTGCTATGCACCCTAAGGCCAGACACAGCTAACTCCCCCCCCAGCGAGACGAAGTCAAAGCTGCACACCCTAGGGTAACTTCTATCAGTGACGCCCCCCCTCATTGGGGCTCATACCACTAAGACAACACCCAGGCTCCGTCCATGCGGGCATCCTCATGCAGCATCTTGTCCCGTAGCGACCTGCTAGCGAACACCACAATCCACATGCACCTGCGCCCCATGCGGCCTCTGGGCAAACCCATGATCAGTGACAACCGTCCTTCCTTGGCTAGCCCCTTTAGATACCTACGTCGTGCATCATGCGCATCCGTAACGAAATGACCTGGCACGTGCATGGCTACAACTGGTGCAAAGAGCACAGCTAGGGGAAGCGCCAAGTCCAGCAAGGCGAACCAAGGGGAACACACAATAGCATCATACGGCCACAGTTCCAGCACTCTTCTGTAGAAATCCGGCTGCAGTGCATCCTCATGCCTGTCTGCTGGGTGGCTAGGGTTCACGTCATTGCAATGCACCAACAATCCGTGCTGTCGCAGCACCCGTGCCACATTACCCTTCCCGGTCCACGGGTCCAGGACTCCAGCACAGCGGCTTAAGTCCACGGTGTCCAGCAATGGCCTGATCTCCTCATCAGCCGTCTCCACACACTCCGGTTGGCCTGGTGTTGGCTGCCCAGGCCGCTGCAGGAATGCTGCTCCCCCGGGTACTCGTTTGGCCAGCCGTGCAAGGAGCGTTTCTGTGGGCTGCGTCCCCGGCATGAGCAGGGCCAGAGCCCGTTTCACACCCGCTGGCTCCCTCAAATCCCATTGCTCCGGCAACTCACTTCGCGCTGTCATTAGGGCCTTGGCTGGCGGCTGCTCGACTTGAAGCAGGTGTCTCCTCACGACGCTGGGGCTGACTGTCTCCACTAGCCCGTCGTCGTACACGATGTCGTAGCTCTGCCGCCCGGCTCCTCCACCCTTGTATCGCGCCGTCCCGTCCCGGGACGTCTTCTCCAACGTGACCGGGTCCTTGAAGGCACGTCGCACCCTGCGCCCATCAAAGCTTGCCGCCACTTGGTCTCGCCTCCGTTGGGCCGCGCCGGGAAAGGGCTTGGCCTTCACTTGGGGTGCAGCCGGTAGCTCCTTGCGTTCCACATCCTCCACCTTGACTCCAGCTTCGCTGCACTCTGAGCAGATCCACGCTCCCTTGGGAATCTTAGTGACGGCTGGGCGAAGGCAATGCATGTGCCACCCTGTCCCGCAGCTGTCGCATAGCAGCATGCTTTCCTCCTGGTCAGGGAATCCGCACACCTCGCACGCCAGGTCCACTGAAGGCACTGCTAGCCTGACGTCAACGATGGGGTCGAGGTCAGGCAGATGACAGGGCTTGAGGTTGGTTACGTTTTCCTTCCGCTCCGTTCCGCAGCGTCCCTTGAGCGTCGCTACTCCTGCTGGCGTGACGCTGATGACACGCAGCACGTTCTCTCGCGTTGGGACCTGCAGGGTGTTGGTGCGGTTCCGTTCGGTGATGTAGACGTAGTCGCCCGCCTCAAAGCGTGAGAACGCCGGCTTGTATCCTCCAGACCGAACTCGGGCGTAGCGGTGCTTGTCCCGCTGCTGGGCGATGAGAAGGTTGCCAGCTGCAGCGGGCATGAGCCGCTGCACCTCCTTGGCCCGCATCTCCAAGTAGTGGTTGAAGTCCGCCAGCTTGTCCGGGTCCAGTGGTTGTACAAAGCGCTCCCTGACAGCTGGGGGAATGACTGGCTGGTTCCCGTATAGCAGCTCGTACGGTGAGTGGCCGGTGGACGCCTGAGGTGAGCAGTTGTACCCTAGGCTGATCCACGGCAGCTGTTCGTCCCACTCTTGGGCAGTGCCTTGGGCAGCACAAAACTTCCGCAGTGACCGCTTGAGGACCTGCACAATCCGTTCAGCTGCTCCATCTGCCTGTGGGTGGTTGGGTGATGTCCATCGATGGTCCACCAGCCCTTGCTCACAGAGGGCAGCAAAACTGCCCCCCCACTCCTGACCCCGGTCCGTCACAATCTCGGCTGGCGCGGAAAACCGTGTGAGAATGCGCTCGAGAAGGACACGTGCCGTCTGCTCGCTGTGCTTGCTCGGTATGGCCGCCAGCTCGACGTGCTTCGTGAAGTGCTCGATGCAGACCATCACCATGGTGTTCCCACGCTTGGTGGTTGGGAAGGGACCGGCCAGGTCGCAGCCCCACCGATAGAAGGGTCCTCTGATCGGTAATGGCTGCAACTCCTCAGGTTTGACGTTGCCAATGGCGTTGACTTGGTCGCAGAGTTTACACGCTCCTACCACTGTAGCGACGTCCTTGGTCATGCCCGGCCACCAGAATCCCGTTTGCAAGAGTCCCAGCGTTCGCCGTTTGCCGAAGTGGCCCAGGTTGTTGTGCGTCCGCTCGATGACGTCCCGCCTCTGCTGTGGTGGTGGTACTTCACGCACGGTTCCGTTGGGCATGAGACGTAGCAGTTTGTCACCGCTGACCCTGTACGAGCAGGCGCGCCGGTTCACACGACGTCGCTCCTCCTGGCCCAGTTCCGTGCGGTAGCTGCCATGCCGCAGAAGGTGTAGCATTTCCTGGTCCTCCCAAGGGTCCGTAGGTCCTCCTGCATGCCTGTCCAGCATTTCCGCGGTGTCTGCAACTAGCGCAGTGCAGTTCCTCACCGTCGGTGCAGTGGCTGCGCTGGTGAGACTTGTCGCCGGCTCCCACATCCCCGTCGTACTCAGCGCTGACGTTGTCATAGCCCCCTCCCCCCCCAGCGCTGAGTCCGACGGGTTCATCGGCGTCAGGGCGTAATGGGGTTTGAGCACCGCCATGTGATGCGGCGTGAGGTAGGCCAGCTGCAGGGCTTGGGCAAGGGCGAAGACGTGGGCTGCTGCGCCTGGGGTGACGCCAGAGGTGAGAAGGCGGTGACACAGTGCCTCTGGCAAACCGGACACGAGGTCGGTGGGGGCGTCCAGCACGCAGGCCAACTCCGCGGGGCTGAGGGTGGACGGGCCAGTGGGGCTGTCGAGCCGCATGGTGAGGAGGTCACCAGGGGGTAGGGCAAGCGGGGCAAGGCCCGGGGTGTCACACTGAAGGTAGGGCTTGCTGAGGACGTCCGCGGGGACTGGTAGGTGCCTGCCGGGAAGGGCCGCAGCAAGGGGCGGCGGCCGAACGGCGGTAGAGCCTACGTCCATTAGCTTGGATAGGCGTCGGGCGTCCGCGAGGTTAGAGTAGAGGGTGGCGAGGGCATGTTGACGGCGTCCGTGGGCGGCAAGGTCCGTAAGGTGGCTGCTGCCGAAGGACGCATCCGAACGCTGGTCGCCGGGCACCTCCACAAGGTAACCAGGAAGAAGGCGCGGGTGCAGACGCTGCAGGGCCCCGATCAGCTGGCGGAGTTGCGCAGCCTGTGGGTCTTGCAAGTTGGGTACCGCGCCGATGACCAGCCACTGGTGGGGTTTGTGCGCGCCAAGGTCCCGTAGTAGCGTGTCCGTCCAGGATGACGCAGTGGGGAACCGTCAAGTGGGGTGCAGGGTGGCTTTGGCCAACAGCTGTTGCGGGAACATGAGACGAAGCTGACGAACCCGGTTGGTGACAGCTGCGGCGGCGGCAGGAGCGAGAGAGTCGGCCACATGGTAGTCGCGGACGCGCCATCCAGCTCGTAGGCAGGCCTCGAGACCCGACGCGCGGGCACCCAGCTCGATGACCACAAGTCCTTCGCTGAGGGCCTTGTCCAGGAAGTGCCGCGAGACGAGGCTGCTATCCAGCGCCAGCGTGGTGAGCCCAGTGGTGCCGGCGGCGGAGCCTAGTTGCTGCGGTTGTGGCGGTTCACACGGAATGGCATTGAGGGCCACTCGGTGGTCGCGCACCAGCTTGTTGGCGTGCAGCAGCAGGCGCCGTTGCAGCACCTGTGCGTGGGAGGGGTCATCGAGGGGGCACTTGTCCACCGCGTCCGTGACGAGCCCATTGTGTCCAGCTAGCAGCTCCTCCGAGGTGGGCAACGTGGTGTGGGTGCATCGCTGGGCCGCGCGCAGGCGCTGCAGGCGCGCGGCTGCCGCGACTAAGGCCACCTGGGCCACACTGCTGAACCGGTAGGCCTCCCCAGTCGCCAGGGCTGTGGGGTAAGGTACCAGGCGGGGCCCAGGAGGCTTGGGGTCCGAGTCCTCGTCCATGCGGGCGCCAGTGCCATCATGCGTTACAGGCAGGGGCATCCGACTGAGGGCGTCGGCGTTCTGGTGTAGGGCGCCAGGCCGATGGCAGACGTCGAAGTCGAACTGGCTCATGATGAGGGCCCAGCGCGCATAGGTGCCGGTGCTGCCGATGGTGTTGCCCTCCATGAGCCACAAGAGAGGCGCGTGATCGGTGACCAGCACGAAGGGCACGCCGTGAAGATACGGTCGGAGCATCTGCATGGCCCAACAGGCAGCGAGCATCTCACCCTTGTAGGAGATGTAGTTGCGCTCGTGCGAGTTGAGGGAGCGAGACACCGCCGCCACCATGTACTCCCGCCCATCGTCATCCAGCTGACCTAGGACGCCACTGATGCCGTGGGTGGAGAAGTCCGTGTGCAGGATGAGTAGCCGGTTGGGCCGCACCCGACGGACGATGAGACCCTCCTGGCGAAAGCAGTCCTTGAGCGCGTCCAGCGCTGCCTGGTGACAATCTTGCCAGGTGTCCTCATTCCAGAGCACGCCCTTGCGCGTAAGCTCATTGAGCGGGGCCGCCAGTTCGCTGAACTTGGGGACGTAGCCGCGGTAATAGTTGGCCAAGCCCAGCAACGCCTGCAGTTCCGTCAGGTTCTTGGGCGGCTGCAGGGCGAGAATGGCTGAGATCTTGGCGTCCATTGGCCGAAGACCTTGCGCTGAAACCATGTGGCCCAAGAATTCCACCTCCTCCGCAGCAATGATGGTCTTCTCGGGATGAAGCTTGAGCCCGCACTGCTGGAGGCAGGCGAAGACAGCGGCACAGTCCTGCAGATGCTGCTCAGCGGTGGGCGAGAACACCAGAATGTCGTCCACGAAGGCCATGGCGCAATGATCCAGCCCACAGCGCCGCAGCTCGTGGTCGATGACCATCTGGAATTGCCCTGTCGCGTTGCGCAGGCCGTAGAGGTTCCGGGTGTACTTCCAGAGCTTGCCATTCCACCAGAAGGATGTCTTGTCCTGGTCTGCCTCGGCGAGCGGGATCTGGTTGAACGCCGCCCGGCAGTCCATCTTGCTCAGCCACTTGGCGTCGCCGATGCGCTGGAACAGCTGCTCGGGGGTGGGGGGCGCGTACCGGTTGGGCTTGGTGGCAGCGTTGAGCGGCCGAGCATCGCAGCAGTAGCGCCTATCCGTCCACTGGCCGTTGGCGTCCTTCTTAGCGGGCATGGTGACGTTCATGGCGTACTTGGTGCTGGCAGAAGGCACAATGATGCCAGCGTCCCGAAGCTCAGCGCATTTCTCCTCCTGAATCTTGAGCTCCAAGGGAGAGTGGTGCCGCTGAGGTTGCCAGATGGGACGGTCGTGGACTAGGTCGATAGTCGCAGGACCCATAGCCCCAGAATAGCATCCCAGGTCCTTGAGGGAGCGGGCAAAGACGGCATCGTGCTTGGCCAGCATCTGCTTGAACTTGTCCTTGAGTGCCGGGTCCATGTCGGGCCGTTCACACCACAGGTAGCCTCCCTTGTCGTCCTTGACGAAGGTGGTGCCAGTGCCTGGGTATCGGTTGCCCTCGGGTGTGGTCATGGACGGCCGGCTGGGTTCGGGCGCCAGGCTGCCAGGGGCCACCCTCGGATGACCCGCAGAGGGGACGGGGTTGGTTGACGCTCCCGAGGTGGGCGGACCGCTTGCAACCCCTCCCGGTGCCCAATGCCCTGCGAGCACTCGGGCAGTGTGGTCCAGTAGGCTGGGCGACGGGGGCCGTCGTGTGGGCGACTTGGAAGGGACGCTGCGACCCGGTTCAAGGTTGATGGCGGGGCGCGCTCCTCGATGCCCTTGGAACCCTTCCGCGGGGGGTTGAAAAGGCGGGGACCCGCCTGCGTGGACATGGGTCGCGCAGAGGGACAGAAGCAGGACCGCCAGGAGCAGCAGCCGTCCGGACCAGCTGCGCGGCGGGGCCCCCCAAGTCCGTGGAACCGGCTGCGGGACGAATCGTTGGTGCCGCTTGGCGCAGAGGGCTTGGCGGCGGAGTTGACGGCAAAGGCGCTCCTGCTCCAGGCGCCATTCCTCCTCACGGCGAAGGGCTTGCTCCTGGGCATGCAGCGCTCTGCGGTGGGCCTTCCGCCGCCGGCGTCGCGATGCTGTCCGTCGACGGCGCATGGCTTCCGCCTCCGCGGCCTGGCCCTCGTGGTAGCACTTGGTGGCAGCCTCCACGTTGCCCCCGCAGGCTTCCATCAAGAAGTCCGCTAGCTCCGGTTCAATCTGGTCAAGCACACTCATGGCTGCAGTGGTCGAGGCCACGTCCACGCCAGCGTAGGCGAGGTCGTACGTGGTGAACGTCTCCAGCCGCCAGCGGGCTGCTCGCGGTACAATCTTCGTCAGTGTGAGGTGCCGGTGATCGGAGTCCACTGCCTCCAGATCCAGCTGGGCGCGCCCCTCCAGGAAAGCCATGCCGACGACAATGTCGGCCTCCTGACCATGGATTACGGGCCACGCCAGGTCGCCTTGGACGACGTCCGGGCAAGGGATGAGGATGGCCTGGTCGTGCTCCATCTCGATAAGCAGGTTGAAGCCAGTGACATGGGCCCACGCCGGTATGAGGCTCCCGTCAAAGGTGCGGAGCTCCGGGGCGCCAGGGATGTCGTACGGCAACCGGTGCCGGTCCAGGAACGCCCGACTGAAGGCGAACGCCCCTGTGAAGCCGGTGTCGATGGCCACGACGGCGGCGGGGGTGTACTGGTCGTCCCGTTGCACGAAGAAGGCCACACGCCCCGGGCCATGTCCGCAGTGTAGACGTGGCATGTGGTACGCCCGGCGCCCCACGCCATGCAGCTGTGCTGGGTGGTGGCAGGGCTGAAGGGGAGCCGCGGGGGCGGCCGTCGGTGGTGGCAACGTCTCTCGGGCGGTGACCAGCCCGGGCTGCGGGGCCGCGAGTCCACCTTGACCGGAACGCCCAGGCCTGGACTGGCGGACGGGCGAGCCCGAGCCGGCGCGGCTCGGTCGCCAGCCATGGTGGTGGCGCTCCTCTCGAGTCGGGCGGGCCACAGGGGCTCGCTCACGGCTCGCTCGCCGCTGTCCCTGGGGTCGTGGGCTGCGTTCCCGACTCCGGCGCTTGAGGCTCCTCTCCTGGCCCGGGTCCTCTCGACGCGGGCGTTCGCGGCTCCGGCTCCGGGAGCTCGGTCGGCTGCGCTGAGGGCGCTCACGGCTCCGACTCCGTCGACCTGTCGTGGCCAACGGTTGTCGCTCCTCTGTCAGCGGTGGGCGCGACGCCAGGGCTTCCCTTGCGTTCACACGACGGTTTGGCTGAGGCGGTGTCGTCAGTGTGGCGGGCAGCAGTGGGGCGAGGCCGGACCCCCCGGCGGGGTGAGTCGCAAGTCCCTCACCGGCGACGTCAGCGTCGGCAGGGGTGATCTGCGGGCCTCGGCTCAGACACATGGTTGACAGTGCAAAAGCCTTAGCTTGAACGTCATCAGCGTGTAGAAACCCTTCGTTGCTGAGGGTCCGACGCACTGCCTCCTCCTCCCCCGGATGCGCGGCCGACCGAAGCTCCAGGACGCGAAGGGTTCCTGCGAGAGGCAAGGGTCCTGTGTATCCTGAGAGACCGGGTGTGCTGGCGGCCAGCGAAGCCCGGAGAAACTCTTGCCCGATGGCCGACTGCTCCAGCACTTGGACGAGCCGCCGATGTGCTGCCTGGGTGGCCTCCGCTGCCGTGAAGAGACCTTGCCCCTGCAGCTGCAAGATCAATAAGCTCGCGTTGAGTGGTGCTAGCAGGTCGGGGTGCCAAGTGGCGTGTGGCAGCCCCAAAGCCTCCATGACCCATGCCGACGGTAGGTCGCCTTGGTAGTGCCGTCTGGCGACCGCCGCCGCCGGTGGTGGCGTTGGTGTGGACGTTGTCGGCGCCGCCATCTGTGACGCAGGTGCGGTCGCCTGGGACGTGGGCGCTCGAGCTAGCCGTGCTGGGAGCGCGGCGCGGCTGAGGGGCTGTGGGCGAGGTGGTGACCTTTCCGGGAAAAGTGCTGCTGCTGCGCTGGCACCGACGGGACCAGGCTCCACCCGCTCCGTGGGCCCCGGGCCCGCAGCCGCGCCCTCACTGTTCTCCGTAGCACTCCCTGTCACCAAGCACTGACGAACCGCGTTGAGGTGCGCCGCCGCCTTGTCCACCAGCGGCTCCATCGGGAGGTATGCCCAGCGCAGCTCGTCCATGCGTGGCCGATACGCCAGGTGTGGGCTGGGAAAGCGCCGCACCTCCATGCTGCCTCGGTGCAGCACCCTGGTGCCCAGCAGCACGGAGAACCCACATGCTTGGGCAGTGGCGTCAGGGACCACCACCGCATTCGTGTGGACGTAGCTCTCATGTGGTGTGCCGGGCGCTAGGCAGATGGTCAGCCCGCCTTCCACCTGTCCGAGCGGCCTTGGTCCAGTACCGGCCGGTCCATGGCCCGTGTTAAGCAAGATCCTTGTTGGTGCGAGTTGCAGTCCGGCTTGCTCGACCAGGGACTCCGCCAGGAGCACCACGTCGGAGGCGGTGTCCGGTACAACACGCAGATCCTTCCACAGGGGCTTGCCGTCTGCCGCCACGATTGCCACTGACTCGCTCGGCGCCTGATTGCTCATGCGCAGTATGCCTTCCGCCGCCGCCCGGTAGTCCGCGCACGCCTGCCGGACCAGCTCCTCTGGGGCCCCTTCCAGCGCTCCGGCCGTGATGAGTGGTGCCGCTGGGTCAGCCTTGGTGCTGATGGACCGAGCCGACACCTTATCGCAGCCGGGCGCCTCCTTGACCACCTCCTTGACCAGGCGCAGTAGCTCCTGCAACGCCTCCGCCGGTGCTTGCGGCCCCAACTGCAACTGGACGCGCCGCCCATCGCGCCACTGACAATCGAGGGTGGTCGCGGCCGACGAACTCCTCGGCAACGTGCTGGGGAGTGGTCCAGGGGGCAGCTGTTCGAAACCCGCCGGCAGCCGCTCCCGATTGGTCCACGCGTTGGCCACTGACGCCTCCTCGTCCGTGGCTGGAGTGGCTCCAGGAGATGTGATCACCGGGCATCCGATCTTGCTTGGCGCCAGCGCCTCCTGCTCCTGCAGCTCCCATCGCAGAAGGTCGGCCTTGGTGATGGCCAGGGTGGTCGCCTCCTCATCCTCCTCCTCCTCTTCGGTGACGGTGAGCATGGCCTTGCCTCCGGAGGCCCGCGCTTGCTTGTGCTTCTCCACGAAGTAGGCGGGTGGTGGCGCCTGATCGTTGACGCGCCCCTCGTCCAGCTGCTTAGTCCAGCACTCCGTCTCCGAGTGTGCCGCGCGACGCCCCAGGCACCTGGCGTAGGTGCAGGGGCGACCATTCGCTGACCGCCGCTGGCCGTCTTCCCGTCGCCCACCCTGAGCTCCACGTGCCCGCCCTTCCGGGGGCGGGTTGGTGCGTTGCGGTGCGGGCTGGCTAGAGGTGCCCGCCGTGGTTGACTTTGGTGCCCGTGCGGTGGTGTTGCTCGATGCTTGCCAAGCCTTGAGTTCCTGGTACTCTTGCCATTCCTTGGTGCTAAGGGTGATGGCTTTGGCCTTGGGCTTGGGCTCTGCCGGCTTGTCGCAGTCTATGCTCACCAGTGACTTGCGCATCGCCACGTGGTACTGCTGCGCGTGGTCAACCACGAACTTGAGCGACCAGACGTCCTCTTGGTCCACGGGCTTCTGCATGTACATGCCGCGGATGAACTTCCGCATCTTGCGGTCCCGTAGTCCGTCAAAGAAATGTGTAGCCAGGTCGTCATCCGCAATGGCGTTCTTCCTGATGCAGCGCACGAGGTCGGTGAAACGCTGGGCGGCCTGGGTCGGCGTCTCGTGCTCCGCTTGCTTGAAGGTCTGCACCTTCCGCTTGGCGTCGGGGTCCGGGAGATCGAACTTGGCCTTGACCTTGGCCAAGTAGAACGACCAGAGGTCTGGGACCTCTTTCCCCTGAGCGTCGGTGAACTCGAGGCCTTCGTACTCCGCCTCCCGGTTGCCCGCCTGCGTCCACAACTGCTTGTGCTCCCGTAGCACCTTCGGATGCTCGCTCTCCGCCCACGCCGTGAAGGGGTCGTCTCGGTCCTTGCAGACGCTGGCGGTCATGATGGCGAATCCATGCACCAGCAGCGCCTTCTTACCATGTACCACACCGTAGAACTTCACCGCACCGATGTGCTTCCGGAACTCGTGCTCGAACTGGGCGAAGGAGCCCAGCGCCCGCGAGCTGAAGGTCGGGTAGTGCATCAGGTTCTGCCAGCTGTCCATGTCGTCGTCGACCTCTTGGTACTCTTGTGTGTGGACAGGACTCGGCAGGGTGAGCGAGCTGGTCGCAGCTTGGCCGCCTTCGGATGTTGACCCACCGGCGCTCACGTTGAGGTCCGTGCCGTCAGAAACCAGTGAGCCCGCTCCTCTGTCCACCGTCACTCGGCCGTCAGCTATGGCGCGTTGAACCAGAAAAGCGTCCACGCGTGGGCTGGCCGACCGTAGATTGTAGCGCGGAGGCAGCTCCGGGGCGGTCTCCTCGGTTGCGTCCGCTAGCGGTGAGAGGAAAGGTAGCACTGTCGGTCGCCGCGGTTGCTCGGACCCGTCTTGACTCGTCTTCCGGGACGCCACGGTAGCCGATGTTGATCAGCGGCGTGTTGTCAAGTCTCTTGGCTCCGTCTCGAGGTTGAGGAAACGCTCGGACAGTGTTGTCAGGGACTCGCGGTGATGCAGCTCGTCGCCGTGACAGATGTTGTAGCCGTAGCTTGAAACGGTCGCTCAGGAAAGCTCAGCAAGGATTAGTGCTAGTAGCAGCGATTTAGACGAGTAGATAACTGGTGTTCGGTCTAAGAGACCAGGTTCCTGCAGCGACCTGATAAAAGGAAGCTGCGGGCCGACCTTGTTCTTACTTGCTCGTCCAGGCTAAGCCTTGGACGTGACGACTTGCGATGCGTCCCACGGGTAACGCTCCTCGACGCACGGGAGAAGGCACCTTGGATGGTGACGCCTTGGGCCTAGGCGGGCGGTTGTGACTCACGCGCCTCGCCAATGCTAAAACTGAAAATGAGCGAGAGAACGCTGCTAGGTCAATCCAATTGATCCGTTACAAGGACAAAGTTCGCTTGTTTGCAATTGCGTCTAAATCGCTGCTCAATACAGATGAGCAGCGACTTAAGTACCTAAGTTTGCGCGCGCTCGCGGCAAGCCGTACTCGCGCCTAAATCCTGCTCGTCCATTGCCCGGATTGACATCGGGCCCCTAAACTCAAACGAATAGCTTCCAATGATTGACATCTTACTTACTTTAGGTTTGAACTATACTTTGACATGCTAATGGTTCAGCATGCCTCCTCCGTCGGCATCCCAACCTCGCATCAACACCCTTACTGAGTCACAGATATTGTTCTTAGAGTCAGTTATTGTTTAAGGATAGTTATAGTGCATTGTGTCGTGCCGTTTCGTTCAATGCGTGCGTGCGTGCGTGCTCGCAACAACCATGTCACACGATGTGCACGTCACGCAGTGTGCTGTGACATATATGCCAAAGCTTGCTTCTGTTGAAAAATTTGATTCAGCTAGAATATTCTTAAAGATTTACGCGCAAAAACAAATTAAGAAGACAGTTTTACAATAATACAAAAATCCTGAAAAGCGAATAGGCAATCGCATCGGAACGCACACAATTATCACGAAGTTCGCTCACGTAAGCGATTTGCGTTAAACATGCGAAACTGTTAACACGAGGTAAAATTCGCAGACAGGTAGGGACAATTTACATAACCTTGATAATTGTCGAGCAAATAATGGGTTCATTGCGTTTAGAGATTTTATAAAGGCCTCATGTAAAAACGTTGCCCTATGGCATTGGTAGGGTGGGTAACCCATGGGTGGCAGCCCTACGGGGTTGGGTGGGTAACCATATGCATGGGTAAACCATGTCGTGACAGATAGCGTGTCGGACATACTTTGTGTCGTGAATGACTGAAATTGCTCTTTTGTCAGCCGGAACAATAAACTATGTTTCCGTTGCTTTTCGTACTACAATATCATTTGTAATTTTTGGGCAAGTTTTGAGTTGAGGAAATTGGCTGCCATGAGTTTCACGATGATTGATGGCCGATGCAGTACATGTGAACTGAGGTAGTCGTCAGCTGATAGATAGATAGATGACACCCATCAGTAACCCTGCTTATTACAGAAGTGCTTCCTGTGTCTTCTTTTGCAATTCTTTGCTAGTTTTATCGTCTTTTATTACGTTTTTACTTAAGTGGTATTAGTGACTGGGAGTGAGGGGGGCGACTGGGGTGACTGGGTGCGGCTGGGGTTGGCTGGTTGCGAGGGGGTGAGGGGGGCAACTGGGGCCAACGGAACAACCAGCAACCAACCGGCGCATCCAGCCGTCCACAGTCGGACCCCGTCACCCCCCGTCGCCCCCAGTCGGACCCCGTCGCCCCCAGGCGCCCCCGTCATACCATTCAGCCCCGTCGGCCACCGTCGCCCCCGTCATCCCCAGGCGCCCCCGTCATCCCACTCAGCCCCGTCAGACCCCGTCGCCCCCAGTCGGACCCCGTCGCCCCCAGTCGCCCCCGTCATCCCATTCAGCCCCGTCGGCCCCTGTCGCCCCCGTCGCCCCCAGGCGCCCCCGTCATCCCACTCAGCCCCCGTCGCCCCTGTCATCCCAATCGGCCCCAGTCGGCCCCCGTCACCCCCCGTCGCCCCCAGTCGGCCCCCGTCGCCCCCAGTCGCCCCCGTCATCCCACTCGGCCCCCGTCGGACCCCGTCACCCCCCGTCGCCCCCAGTCGCCCCTGTCATCCCACTCGGCCCCCGTCGGACCCCGTCGCCCCCAGGCGCCCCCGTCGGACCCCGTCGCCCCCAGTCGGACCCCGTCGCCCCCAGGCGCCCCCGTCATCCCACTCAGCCCCGTCGGCCCCCGTCGCCCCCGTCATCCCCAGGCGCCCCCGTCGCCCCTGTCATCCCACTCGGCCCCAGTCGGACCCCGTCGCCCCCAGTCGCCCCCGTCATCCCATTCAGCCCCGTCGGCCACCGTCGCCCCCGTCATCCCCAGGCGCCCCCGTCATCCCACTCAGCCCCATCAGCCACCGTCGCCCCCAGTCGGACCCCTTCGGACCCGCCCCCGTTACCCAGGTTGGACCGATTGGAGGTGATGAGGACTGAAAAGTATATATAGGACTCGGTTCAGTTAGGCTCAGATCGGTCTTCCTATTCGGTCAGATCGGTCTTCCTATCTTCCTTCTACGGTCTTCCAGCAACCAGTACACGAGCGTACTATATCACAATCTTACGCACGAAATGCAAGAATAGACTATACCCTCACACGACCGAGTCGGAAATGGTAAAGTTGCACTGCTGGTGGCATTTCCTGCCTGGGCCTCCTTGTCGGCTATTCACCATGAGCTTGACAAGCGCCGGTCACATACCAGGGACCCTCCTCCCACGTCTTAACTCTTTTAATTCGTGACAAGTCCGACATCATTACGGTAAGAGTAGCATTACGGTTGGAGAGAACACTCCGTGTCATTATTAAATTTAACTAACTGCATACATACACAAATGAAGCATGTGCACTCGGGCCTGACGTAACAAAACACTCGCGCTACATGGCTGTGTTCTCCGTGCTCCACCTGGCCTCTTCGCATAGTGGCAGGGGTGATCCCTACTTACTACCTGCTTCCTCGTGATATGCCCTCCATCAACATTTTCCAGCCTAGGTGTGCACGTGGAGCACGACAATGTGTTATCAGAGTTGCGGTAGTTCGAAGGGCAATGGGACGAGCAGCTGTGAACGGAAACGCAGCGCCTCTTGGCTGCAGGCAGGTGCACCCTCGCAGCTGGTGGCTTCCGGGCCGTGTTGCAGTGGCCACATAATAAGTTTAGCTTTGGAGGCTGATGGGTGCCTGGGCTGAGGTGGGTGAGGAGGGCCATGTACCTGGGGGTGGGCACAATCAAGGATACCAGCATTAATTGACTGTCCTGGATTGATGACTCCACTTCACGTGCACTCCACATTATCGTATCTCTCACTTATTATCAGGGCCGTACAGGGCTATGTTCCCGTCTCTTCACTGCCTTTGGCAACGCCCGCCGCTGTCATTGCTGTTTGCCCCTCCCTGGTGCCCCTGGGCCACAATCTGGCGGGGTCCGGCAACGACTGGAAAGAAGTGCTGCACCGTGCTGGCGAGGTGGCTTGTGCCTTCACAGCATCGTACGGTGAATTTGTACAGCTTGTGGACGCCGTATCGTCGTTGGGCATGCTGGTGGGTTGGGTGGAGGCCACAGATCCATTCCAGGCCCCTCTGGTTGCGTGATGCACCGTTTCAGCAGACTGACTTTGCTCATACAGGAAAAGCTCACACTATCGCATATTATTTGAGTAGAGCATAACCCATGGACATGTTGGTCGCTGTTGCTTAGACCAACAAGTGCCCAAAAGCCAGGGATGGAGGCATTGTAGCCCGTTAAGTAGTTGCATGTTTCCTGCACTTCGTGGTTAGTACCTGAATGGCAGCTTGGCCACACTCATTGCTGCTTTGCGGCTTGGTGAGGGGAAACACACCGATCTCCCCATGATTCGGGACGCCTAGGCCATGTATGGTGTCTGCGCATGGGTTTTCGTTTGATAGCTTTGCCTACAGTTATTGGGGAGTGCTGAATGGAACAATGGGAGCTCTAGGTCACGCTCCCCGAGAGTGTGTGATAACACCGCCAGCACGTGCGTGTACCTCACCGCATTTCTCCAGGCCAGGCTCACCCAACTGTGCCCTAACAGCCGCCCACCCGCTTGTGCTTCCACAAACACCAAACACGCAGCAGCGGCAGGGAGCCTGGAGGCTGACATCGTATTGACACCCAATGACCTGCACCTGGGAGGTCCCGCCGGTTTCCCAAGCTAGCTGCTGCTGATGGGTGACAACATGGGCGGGAAGAGCACACGGCTGCGGGCCGTCGGGGTGGTGGTGTCCATGTGTACAGCCACTTAAGGTGCTATTGGCGGACCTGTGCCCTCCTCGGTGACAGGTGGTCGCAAATCTCCCGTGCCACTGTCCGCCCAAACTCCCCAGGTCTTCTCACCTGTCTGGCCAACGGTTGCTGTCGTTGGGGCCGCTGGCGCCATCTCCATGGTGGTGATCCCAGGTGCGTCAGGACTGAGCGGCAGGGCCGGTGGTTGCTCGCGGTCCATGGGCAGAAACTGGGCGTCCAGACAGAAGGAAGCGAAATAGATGACATGGAAAATTTGGTGCAATTCGTGCTCATCCTGAAAGGGACGCTGCCTGGCGTCCCTTTCCTCCCTGGAGTTTACGGGGATGGCAAGTCAACACCGTTGTACGTGAGCTGCCTACAGATGCAGACCCTATTGCAAAACAGGACGACTCCAGTAGGTTCGTCTATCTGTAATTCAGGTGGTTTATTTGGTTGCGGAAGATCCCTGCTTCGAGCGTGGGTCGGTGGGATAAAGTGATGAGACGTACAGCACAGGACTTGCAAAAGGTACACATGCATTCGCGCCATTTAGTAACTATCTAAGTTTGAGTATGTGTATGGAACTTTGCACAATTATAATGGATCTTATGTGCGACGGGCAAGTTATGAGAAGAAGGACATGGACTAGTTGCGACTGCTGGCGACAAGGGTAAGACTTTATGACGTGCTATTTTGGAACTCACGTTCATCTGTTACAGCAGTGTTACTGTATCCGTATGATGGCGGGGGCGCCAAGCTTAAGATTGAACCGGCAATTGGGAAGTTATGTACTTCTTGTTTGACAACGACCTGGCAATAATACAGTGTTATGTATTTAGTAGGTTTCCAGGTCTCTTTAAGGCCTAATATTGCCACGATGCCACGATGGCGGCGGCATAGTTTATTCTACCGATCATGTGCACAAGAGACGCGAAAAGCAAAACATTGCAGGGATGACGAAATGCGTCTGTAAACAGTACGCATTTTGGGGTTGAAACTGTACGCATTCCAGCGAGCTTGAACGTGAGCGAGCAGCAGGCAGGTGTAGCCTGCTGCTGCCGGCCACCTGCAACTTAGCAGTAAAGCCGCTGTATGCATCGTGGCTAAGGGAGTATGTAAGCAACGATGAGGAGAAGGACTCGTATGCCTTGCTATTGTTTTTGCTGTTGTGACTGCTGTTGCTTCAGAAAATGTGCCTTGCTTTGTGCTTTCACGCACTGCGTTCCCTTTATTTTTCATGCAGGCCGAGGAGCAGCGGGTGCCCAATAAAAGGCGGCATGCGCTGAATCATAGAAGGAAGGGCCGGAGTCATGAATGTTGGAGGTTGAAATGTGGATGGTGAGTTGAGAGGCCATACATAAACAGTTACAGAAAATGCTACTGAGCTGGCCAGTGGGTATGATCGGGATGGGAGTTTTGGCGGAATGGGGTCAAGGGAAGGGGAGGTGAAGTAAGACAATGGTGGGAGACTTGGGTGTGAAGGGGGGATGCGTGGTTGTGTGTGTTTGATGGGTGTGGAAAGCAAGTGATATTGCTACTGCTGCTGCCACCACTGCCTGGACCACCGCCTCATCCTTTGTCCCTATCTCTGCCCCTTCCTCTGCCTTTGCAATTACTGCCACCACCACCTCCACTGCCACCCCTGCGGTCACCAGCCCCACACCTCCTCGTCCTCCGCCGTTGCCTCCATCATCCACATCACCACCACCACTGCTCCCGCCACCATTGCCACCACCGTCATCACCTCCACTGCTGTGACCGCCTCAAGTCCCACAGCCCCTGCCTCTGCCTCATCCACCACTGCTTCTGGGACCATCACTGCCTCCACCTCCACTTCGTCCCGACACCATCCCTTTAACACGGCCTGCACCATCACCTCTGCCTACCCATCGCTTCACCCTTCACCATCACCTCCTCCACCGCCGCCATCATCACCACCGCCACTGCCGCCATCACCTCGTGTGCCACGGCGACTGCTGTCATCACTACTCGGCTACAGCCACCACCTCCATCTACCACTGCCGCCATCATTCCCCATGGCTGCTGCCCGTACCTCCTTCCCCTCACCGTTGCTGCCATCACTGCACTTTTAGCCTCCTCCGCAAGCATCACCACCATCTGCACCACTCCCTCTCTGGCTAACATTTTCACATCAGGTGCCGTACTGGGGGCCCGTGGGTTCTGTGAGCTACCCTGGGGCTTGTGGACGGACAGCGACCAGGATAGATAGATGGGGGAGGGACTGGGGTGGTGTATATTTGTGTGTTTATGCGTGTATGATGGCATGGCCTCCTCCACCTTCACTGCTGTCTCCTCCAGTCCTCATCCCTACATGCCTTTCATACTCCTCACTTTTTTACTTTCCCTCATTCCCCTGCCTCTCACCTCATGCATATTACAACTCCTCCCTTCTTGTGCCTAAACCCTCCATTTTTTATCCTCCAACCGTCATCATAATTCTGCCCCTTCCCCCCTGCCTTCCAGTCTCTCTGCTGCATCCAAGTGCTGCCCTCCACCCTTCCTCCCTCCACCCTTCCACCCTCCACCCACCCTAGGATACTACACCCTCCCTGCCCTCCACCCTTCTCAGTCTCTGGAAAATCACGTGCAGGTCAAGGAATGACGGGCGGGGGCAGTATTTCTCCAGTATAGCGGACACTGAAGCCGGCAGTGACCAAGATGCCATTTATTCTGGAGACATGCGGAGGGCATTGGGGCAGTGCTTGTGTTCCATGTCAGAAAGCTGAAGGGGTACTGGACCGCCGAGGGTTGCCTTCCTGCCATTTTGAACCAGCAGAACATTTCACAGATACTAGAAGGTCCCGTGGTGGTTGTTAAGGGGTTTTCATATGTTGCCAAATGTGCATTTTTGTGTGGGTACACACGTGCACTTGCAAGGATCTCACTTGCGGTATAATGTTGTTTGAGATGATGTGTGCACATCGGTGATGCATTAAGGTCCTTGATGTTATTCGTTTGATGGCTGGTACTTCCTGTAAGTACAAGCGCTCATGCAAACTCATGTGCTATTAAGGGGTGCTATTGTGTGCATATGTAACAAACTTGCTTGCATAATCGACTCCGAATCATGCATGAATTACCTGCATTATGAGCTAACGTTAGTGGCACAAACACAGTGAAAAGATGACAAACGAAAAGTGTATGTATGTGTGCGTACATAAGAAAATTGTTTGCGTTAAAGCTTGCATTTCAGAATTGCACTTCTTTAGCACTGCTAAAATGATTATACGCAGGCGAATTACAATTACCAACGAGTGCGACGTGGCATGCGAATTCAATTAGCTATTGCGTTTTATGTTATTCGCATTTAATCGCAGATACTTATGCACGCGTAAAACCTTGCGAAAGCTATACGTTTGAACTGCGTTTTCAAATTCGCTCGCGATCTGACCTTAACGCTTTGCGATATCCCCGTGCGATTGCATGCTATTTTCATTAACGCACAAAACTATTTAAATGCGAAAAGCATGCGAATCTTGTAACGCGCGCGTTAAGTGTTATTCGCACGCGTTACGAAGTGCGTTACGACGCGAATGCATTCGCACGCCCAGCCAAAATTTCACGCCGGGTCTGTTTTGGGCGCACTTGCGAACGGCATTCGCATGGTGTCCTTGCGAAGGCACTTGCGATTGCAAGCGATAGTGCGCGTTAGGCTTCGCGTTACCTCGCGTTAGCCTCGCGTTAACTTTCTGTAACGCGAGGCTAACGCGAGGTAACGCGATTATCTGTTGTCATAGTGATGTGGACAGGTGTTTGCCTTCTCCTATCCACCTCTCTGTTGATCTTTCTACCGCGGAAGAAAGATGGAAGGCCATACCAGCCTGATGGTACATACATATCCTTACCATATATATCCTCATCCTCCACCTCGTCCCCCTCACTCACATGAATTCTCTATTCCCACCCGACCTCACTGTATGTTGCTACCTTCCCATCCGTCGTGCCTGAAACATCTCGGAGGGGCCCATACACACATGTTGTGTCCGAGATCCCCTTTTTCTGCTTAACCCACGAACCCCTGTCCATCCGACTTGGCAGCCGAAGCAGGCCCCATTGGATGTGAGGAGCAGAGGGGTCCGTCTGCTGCACTGCCTCGTCAAGGTCCGAAGGTGCTGAGGCCCACATTACATTAGCTTCTTGCACATATCAAATGCGCCATGATGAGACTATACCTGCATACCAGTTGCACTTCGAGGCCCTGATCACACCTATCGATAACCTTATGGAGGATGATCACATCTTTTGATTTCAGCATGGATTGTCTGAGGTCCTGGCGACGTAATGTGCCATGGACTTGGCGGGGAGTCCTATGGGGATGTCACGACGAATTAGGTGACCGAACATGATAGGTGGCACGGTCAATAGTAGCATGCGACATGCAGGGCCGCACAAAGGGAAAAGGGCATAACAAAACCAATAGTTGCATAAGAGAACTATTAATCAGACAAGGAACCGGGTGTCTGGGCTTTTCGCATGACTGAGATGAGAATGTTTTGTGGAATAGCCGGGCCAAGCAGGTCTTATATAGTGAGCTGGTTGTACGGCATGACAATTTGGTGGGTAGAGCGATGATGCTCATAAGTTTGCCATAATTCAATCTGATTATATCTTAATGACTATTTCCGTGAGTTTTATTTGCTGCTATTTTGGGAGTCCGTGAGAGGTACTCTGGACCTTTCGACTGTCACTACGAAGATGTACGGCATCAGCAGTCGAATAGGTATATTAGCGATGCTAGAGCAAGTGAACTTTGTCACTTGGCTCTAGAAGCGCAGTACTTCTTGAGCGTAATAGACCTAACTTTGATCAATCTTTCTCTTGCGTTTTTCCTACCGATTTGTAACGGATTCGTTCTGCCAAGCCTTTGCCGAGCCGTGTTCGGGAGCTTAGATCAGCAATTCAAGCCCTTCGGTTGGTGGAGCCCTTCCTACAACCCACGGACGAGCTACTGGCTGGACTGGATGCATCGCGCTCAAGTCGAGTACCTTTAAAGGCCAAAGCCAACCCATAGCCAAGTGACGCCCTATGGAAGCATGCACTACTGCTAGACGATAGTGGTCTGCTTGAACTTGCCTAAAATCCCTTTCTTTGGCCAGCTCACGGGAGCTGATACAGCACCCAGAGCTGGGGGGGAGTAAGTGTTTCGCATCTAGTGTGTTTGTGGGGCGGTAATCGGGCGTGACAGGGACTTGGTGCTCTTTGCACTTGGGGTCAAGCAGTGTCTTTAGTCGGGCAACGTGCTCTTAGACCTGTTCCTCTTGTTAATGCCATGCAAGTGCAGGGTCTGATGCTTGACACTGCAGCCAACAACCAAGGGACCGAAATGGAGCGCAGAAAGCCGATGGCAGCAGTGACCACCATTCGTACGGATCGGGGTCACGGCGTTCGTGGCGCTTCCGGCTCGGGTAACCTGAGGGGGTCGGCTGGCGCAGGTCAGAGCTCGGATCCGGCCAAGGGCAAGAGGAAGGGAGGTACAGCGTCTGCTGCGGTGGCGCACGAGGCTAAGAACGAGACGAAGTGGCAACACACCAATGACAGTTGGCTGAAGAAATGGGGCTGCACGCAATCCGAGCTTGAGCGTCAGAGGAAAATGAAAGTTTGCCAGAGATGTGCTGGGGGTCATCCCACGAGGAATTGCCCCATGTTGCCGCCTTTGGCTCAGCAGCCAAAGTAGGGGATTGCCCAGGACAGTTCGGAGGGGACTCCGCCTGGGAATGTGGAACTAGCGGGTGGGTGGTTGCTGTCTGTGCGGCAAGCCATGAAGACATTGTTGCCTTCAGTCCTTGAACAGATCGAGTGTGCGATTGGACGTCGATTGTCACTTGACGGTCGCTCAGGACTGTTTTGACTCGTTGTGTAACCTGTTTGCACTGAGTAAACCGCTGGCATCTATCAACTTGTTGGGCCACACCGGTTTGTTCCTCCCTCATCTCTGTGTGAGTTGCAGGTGTAGCTGTAACGGATGCTAGGCTGATCACCTAGACATCTCTAACATAACTATAACTATAATAATAACAACTATATAATTAACCTAAACCTATACAACTTAATTAACTAACTAACTTCGGAGCACCACATAACGGTCTCTGAAGGGTCGCCGCCCATATGGGTGCTCCAGGGAGTGAGAGCGGAGGTCTGGAGACTAAAGGCGTTCAAGGGAACTCACAACCAGCTTAACTTTAACTTTCTAAGTGACGGAAATCCCGTCACAGTTGGTATCGAGGGATTTTCGATCCTTCAAATTTATCTTTTCGCGTTTTACTCGCACCATCGAACACTATGGACTCCCCAATGGATGATCCTGGTGCTTATTTAGCCGAACAATTCTCATCTATCGAACACAAACTCTTACAATTTAGCAAACAATTAGAGCAACAACAACTCGCTTCTCGTGCCGAAATCGCCGCTAGCGAGGCCCGGACTCAAGCTCAAATGGCCGCTTTTTCGGATGCTTTCCAACGCTTGGAGTCTCTTTTGCAGCCTTCGCACCTAGGCTATTTTTCCGCTGGAGACTCGTATGCTGGAGCAATCCCTGTTGACCGGCAGTCAACGCCGGTCATCGCTCCACCTTTCACTAGCACCGCTCCACAGTCGAATGTTAACCCGACTGTGGCAGCTGAAATGCGACGTCAGTATGATGTCGCCATTAATTCGTGGTACGCGGACCGTACCTTAGCCATTCGTCGCTTCATCTGCAACGCAAAACTAGACTACCCGACGGAATGGTTTGTTAACTTAGACGCAATTAACGCGTCTCCAGAAGAACTTACTCGCGTCCACGATTACATGGAAGCGAATGGGTTCCCAGCGCCGCCTAAGCCACAGCCACCATTTCAACAACCGCCAGGCAATCCCACTCCTCCTCCTATTCCAACATATTTTCCTAATGGGCGATTATCTTCTATATCACCTGCGTTGGCGCTGTCACATCCATCATCTTCCTATAACGTTCCGGCAAGTAACGCCGCGAACCCTCAGGCAAGTCAGAAACCTCGCTGGGGTCCTTGTCCTACTTTTAACAATGACGATAAAATATCAGTTCGGGAATGGTTAAGGGTTATGTATGATAATGCGCAAGCCCAGGGCATCGGCTCCCATCTCCCGACTGACCAACGTGACTCAGAAATAATAACTTGGGCACAAACTTATTTAAAAGCTGGTAATATAACCCAGCGATGGCATGCAGAACGGAGTGCTTTAGAACGCCGTAACATTTTTCTTTGCACTTGGTCGGACTTTGCTAAAAACTTTGCGCGCGTTTTCGGTGCACCCGACCCTGAAACGGACGCACGCCAAGCAATTTATCGGCCACAAGGATCCCGTCCTATTAACGAATGGGCCGATTTACTGTATGATAAATTTGCTGAGCTTGATAACCTCAATAAACCCATTGACGAAGCATCTAAACTCTTCGTCCTGCAACGATTCATGGACCGTGACCTTTATGATAAAATTGTCACGTGTCAACCCTCTAAGAAATTTAACTCTTATAGGGATATTTTAGAAGATGCTAAAGAGTATGTTATCCGTGTCCGTGATAACCACGGCACCTTACTCAAAAAGCGTTATAAACCCCACTCCAACACCCCCTCTAAACAACCCCGCCTCCAGGCTACAAGTAACGTAGCGCACGAAGTACGGGACATGCGAAACCTCCTCAACGCTTTCCTTAACAAGCGGCCGAAAATCAACCCGACCGCCAAACCATCCGCTAAACTCCCCGCCAAACCAGCGGGTAATCCGGATGCGTCAACCAGCTCCGCCGGTGCTACGCCGGAGGAGCACATCAAGGCAATCGGCAGGACTCTTAACCTGAAGATTACCAAGGATGCAACTTTCCCTGCATCTGCCCACAACCTCTCGGCAGCGGAACTCAAAACGCTGTACGAGTACTACAGGGGAGGTCCACGCAGATTCTGCTGGACCTGCGAGAATAAAAAACTACTTCCCCAATTTCATGATCCCGAGGTTTGCCCCCTAAAGGCAAAATAGGTAGACTGCACTTCATCAGAACAAGCAGTGATGAAGACGCACCCACCAATCAGTCGGACGCATTTAACTCGTCCCCTGATCCCTAAAGACTTTGCGCATTTATCGCTTAGTCAGTTTCGGCAGCGTCGTGCTTCGAAGGTTGTTGTCCCAGCTCAGACGGTACAGACTTTAATTTGTGCGTCACGGATGCGTAAGAAGTTGAGCCAATGTGTAGCTCGTGAGGAGTTTGAACGGTTGCAAACTTTAACTGGCAAAACGTTTTCCCTCGATGCCATGGCTGATGAGAGTGGTAATAATGCTTTATGTACTCAATACTGCCATAAAGCCAACTCTTTTCTTAAATTTAATGCATCCGGACATCATGTGTGGATTAACCCACCTTATTGTCTGCTGGACACTTTTCTTAAACATTATCTCAAATGTAAACGAACACGACCATCCGACACTTCTGCTTGTATCGTTGTCCCTGCATGGCCCGGCAAGTTCCGTAAGCACCTGCATGGTATGACACTCCTACAGGAATACCCTGTTGGTACTAACCTATTTAACTCCATTAACCCCTCTGGTACACAAAAGCAAACTAAACCGCTTCAATACCCCGTGCAAGTCTGGTATGATGCCCCAGGTCCTAAACCCTTAACCCCAACCTTGCATCATACTAGTGGCCACATCACAATGCATGTGTCGGGCCACATTAATGGATGCCCTGCACGCATCCTCGTAGACAGTGGTGCCTCCACCTCTTTCATTAACACTAACTTTGCACTTAAACATAACCTGAATATCCATCCAGCTTCCTTAGATACGGTTCAAATGGCTAATGGTAACTGCCAGAAACCATTAGGTTATCTGCATGGTACCATCACAGCCCAGGCGTTTAAATGTCCTGTGTATCTAACAGCTATGGATTTAACCGATGCTTATGATGTCATTCTTGGTGATGACTGGTGTACGCAATATAAGGCTTGTTTGGACTACGCTACCTGTAGTATTCGGGTCCAAACTTCTAACCGAAAGTACACCTTACGAACTAACTTAACTAACCCTTCAACTAACCCCCTTATGAGTGCAACCCAACTCATTAAAAGTTTACATAACGAGGAAGACCAAGTCTTCCTAGCTATAATTAAACCCCTCTCGGGCGACTCAGCCCCCACGCTTCCGCCTAACCCAAACCTCATCCCAAATCAACCCTTACTTAACCTTCTCGATGAATACAAAGATGTATTCGCTCCTTTAACCGGCCTTCCCCCTGAACGGGATGTCAGCCACACGATCCCACTAACGGATCCTAACATTAAACCACCTTACCGACCTCCATATCGTCTAAGCCCCCGTGAAATGGAAGAGGCACGGACCCAAATCGATGACCTTCTTGCAAAAGGCTACATCGTTCCATCCACCTCACCTTATGGTGCCCCAATTTTGTTTGTTAAAAAACCACGCTCTGACAAATTACGCATGTGCATTGACTTTCGTGCCCTTAACCGGATAACAATTAAAAACCGTTATCCTCTACCTCGTATTGATGACCTCCTGGATCGCCTCCATGGAGCCACCATCTTCTCTAGCCTTGACCTACAATCTGGCTATCATCAAATCCGACTCTCACCGGAAGATCAACACCGGTGTGCGTTTACCTCACCTTTTGGACACTATGAAATGCGTGTCTTAGCTTTTGGTCTTGCTAATGCTCCTGCGACCTTTCAATCCTTAATGAATAACATCTTTAAGGATAAAATTAACAAATACACGTTGGTCTACCTTGACGACCTCCTTGTGTTTTCCAAAACCCCTGAAGAACATCTCATTCACCTACGTGATGTTCTCGAAACCCTGCGACAACATAAACTGTTCGCATCCCCTGAAAAATCTACCTTTAACAAACCCGAATTATTATTTTTGGGTCATATTATCAGTCAGGACGGCATTAAAGTCGACCCTGCCAAAACCAAGGCCATCACAGATTGGCCGACCCCAACTAACCTAACCCAATTAAGGTCTTTCTTAGGCCTTGCCAACTATTTTCGGCGTTTTCTTGAAAAATACTCCGTTATAGCTAAACCCTTAACTGACCTAACGAAACTTAATACACCATGGGCATGGTCACCCCTTTGTGAGGAAGCTTTCAATAAAATTAAGCAAGCACTTGTAACAGCACCCGTCTTAACAGCCCCAGATTACAGTGATGGTGCTCCACCATTTTCTATTATCTGTGATGCTAGTTGTGCTGGAATAGGTGCTGTTCTCCTACAAGGACACCGCCCCATTGCTTATGAAAGTCGGAAATTAACTCCGGCTGAAGTTAACTATACAACCACTGAGCAAGAAATGCTCTCTGTCATACACGCCCTACATACATGGCGTTGTTATGTTGAAGGTATCCCCTTCACGATCCACACGGATCATTGCCCTAACACCTTCTTTAGTACTCAACCTACTCTATCCCGCCGTCAAGCCCGGTGGTCAGAGTTTTTACAACAATTTAACTTTGAGTGGGTTTATAAACCTGGTCCTCAAAACACCGTCGCTGATGCCCTCAGCAGACAACCAATCCTCGCATCTATATACAATACCTCCACAACCCTTAACCAACCTTTACTCAACACATTACTTAGTGTTACCCAGCAACCTATCGCCGCACGTCCACCAATTCAATGGTGTGTACAGCATGAGCGTTTTAAATTTGATTGGGCTTATCACCCCCATCGAACTTTAACCCCCGCTCATACAATTGCTGTCTTAACCCGACACCGTACACGTATGCTCTCAGAAGATCCGGCTCAGGCTGGTCTACCACCAGCTCAGGCTCCGGTGGTTGAACGTGTTGAGGGGCGTCGAGTTCAGGCTCCTCACCCATCACCGCGCTCATCTGAAAGTATCCGTCCCCCTAACCTTAACCATAATAACATTAACCTCTCTCTTCGGGAACGAGTTCTTCAACTGAATTCCTCCCCATCGACACAAGCCTTTTATCAAAAGACTTGTCACAACCCACGTTTTGAATTCTCAGATAACCTTTACTGGCGAAAATCCGATAAACACCGCCTTTTGGTTATCCCTGACGACCCCGCCACAAGGCAATATGCCTTACAAATGGCCCATGACCCCCCATTCAGTGGACATGGAGGTCGTAACCGAACTCTTAAAAACCTCCAACTTATTTGTTGGTGGCCTCACATGCACAGTGATGTTAACAATTACGTTGCATCCTGTCCAGATTGTCAACGTAACAAACCCTCTAATAAGCACCCACAAGGGTTGCTTCAACCTTTACCTATCCCAGGCCGAAGGTGGGAGAGCGTGAGTATGGACCTCATTACTCAACTACCCAAGACCCGGCATAACCATGACGCAATCCTGGTATTTGTGGACCGACTCTCTAAAATGGTCCACTTTGCCCCAACAACCACTAACTGCACAGCTGAAGACGTAGCTAACCTCTTCACTGAGCACGTGTGGAAACATCATGGTCTTCCTAAAACTTTAATCACAGACCGTGATGTTCGCTTTACCTCCACCTTTGCGAAGGAGCTATGCCGTCTAACTGGCATTCAACAATTAACCTCAACCGCGTTCCACCCTCAAACTGATGGACAAACGGAACGAGCTAACCGCGTTCTAGAAGAATACTTACGACATTACATTAACCCCACCCAAGATAACTGGGATACCCTATTGGTAGCTGCTGAATTCGCAATTAACAATAGCTACCAGGAGTCTATTAAAACGACCCCATTTATGCTTAACTATGGCCAACATCCACTTACTCCTTTAAGTGTGGATATCCCAACCCCTAACTTAACCGCTCATAACTTTAACCAACGTCTTAAGGAAGCCGTACGTAAAGCAAAACACTGTCTAGCGGAGGCTCAGGCCAAGCAGAAAAGATTTGCAGACCGCACCCGTACTGATGCTACTTACAGACCGGGAGACCTCGTGCTCCTAAATACTAAAAACCTGAAGAATTTACTACATTCTTCTGGTACCCGCAAGTTCCTTCCCCGATGGGTTGGTCCCTTTCCCGTAATGGAACAAATTGGTGCAGCTGCCTTTAAGTTGCAACTACCACCATCCTGGCAGATTCATCCCGTATTCCACGTCTCCTTACTAAGGACATGGAAG
Source organism: Volvox reticuliferus (assembly GCA_019650235.1). Taxonomy (NCBI): domain Eukaryota; kingdom Viridiplantae; phylum Chlorophyta; class Chlorophyceae; order Chlamydomonadales; family Volvocaceae; genus Volvox; species Volvox reticuliferus. The sequence goes on along the minus strand of BNCP01000011.1, from coordinate 273,982 downwards.
GATGATGGGCGTACCCCTGCTCCACCCCCGCCAGAACTCATTAACAATAACCTTGAACATGAAGTTCAATCGATCTTGGATCATAAACCCAAGAAACAGGGCAAGAAACCCTCCCACTACCTAATTAAATGGATGGGATACGGTGTTGAATGTAACACCTGGGAACCAGCTCGCAATCTAACAAATTGCTCGCAAGCCCTTGCTGAATATTGGGCTGTCAGACAGAACGCAGACCCTTGACGGAGAGGTGTTTCTGTCTGAACATCCAAGACTTAACTCTTAAACTTCTTGTGATGCTGCCAAACCGATGTGGCCAGTACCCAACCATTAACCTTAAATGCCCCAGTATGTGTACACGACCGGGTAGTATCTTGCCGATTACGATACTCGCTACCGTCAAGCGCTTAACTTTCCCTATTTACCCCGCTGCCGGGACGTCAGCAGCAAAAGGGGGGGGAGTGTAACGGATGCTAGGCTGATCACCTAGACATCTCTAACATAACTATAACTATAATAATAACAACTATATAATTAACCTAAACCTATACAACTTAATTAACTAACTAACTTCGGAGCACCACATAACGGTCTCTGAAGGGTCGCCGCCCATATGGGTGCTCCAGGGAGTGAGAGCGGAGGTCTGGAGACTAAAGGCGTTCAAGGGAACTCACAACCAGCTTAACTTTAACTTTCTAAGTGACGGAAATCCCGTCACAGTAGCTGGCCTTCTATAGGAGATGTAGGCATCAACGTCCAGACACGGCTGCATGTGTCCTCCTTGGGAGCACCGCCATGGCTCCAGTGTTGCCGCTGAACTTATCACGGCTGCACTACTATAGTATGCAAGTCCATGAACGTGTGTGTCACCTTTATTTTGTAGACAGGTTTACGTAACAAGAAATAGATAATCTGTTTGGCAACAGGCATAGTGAAAGGACAATAGGCAAGATCACAGAGTATTTGCGTCTTGGTGAAGTGGAACCAGTACGTGGTCAGAAGGGCATCCAAAAGCTGTGATTGTTCGATGAGAGTGCAGCACAAACACTTGTCGAGCTTGTCCAGGCAGATGAGCAGGCGTCACTCTTTGACCTTGGGAATGCTATGGCAATGTTCCTAGGCACGACATAAACTCCCACACTCCTTCACCAGCTTTTCAAGTGATAGCTCACCATCTGCTTCTGTCTCCACCTGAACCTCACGCATAGGCCATTGTGAGTACGGGGCCCCTGTGTTTTTACTGTCCTCATGTGTTTTTAGTGTCCAAAGAAATGCAAAACCTCATCTGCACTTGTGCTGCCAGCCTCTGTAAGCCATCATCATCTTCTTGTGGGTCTATGACCATGGGAGATTTCTGCTTTCGTGGCCCATGCTGCACCTTTGCAGCAGATGCAGCATGGCCTTGCACTAACCTAGGGGCTGGTGCCGACCTACCCAGTTCCCGGATGTTCTCTCCCATTGCACCATGCATGCCCATCCTGCCACAGAGCTGTTGCAAGCTACTACCACCTGGTTTAGCTGCACTATATTGCTCGGGAATTGGCTCTGTAACACAGGGCCCTGAAATCTGATGATTGCTAGGATGCAACCCCCGCTGCCTGAACACTGAGGAGGGTTGCTCCTGCATTATAAAGGGGGGATTTGCGATATATGGTGGGGTTGGCGGCTGGGGACCCACGGCTTGACTGTTGTGAGCGAGCAGCACACCCGAAGTGGGAAACTGGACCGAGAAAGTACCCTTGAGAAAGTATATCTATATGGCTTCAATATATGTACAGTAGCAGCAGCCAGCAAACCTGCTCATTCCCAGTGCTGCCGTTCACCATGAGGTGTGCCGTTAGGTTTGGAAAGTTATGTTGCAGGCCAGAGGCAAATGTTGCAAGCAATTGGTGCGTCTTTTGCAGGTAACCTGACAGCACATGACTGTTTCTTATGCCCAGTGGGGCGCATTAAAAGATGCAGGTTCCTGTCTTACTTATTACCCTGCCAAACGCACGATTATGCAATCCTTTCGCCGTCCTTGCCATCGTCATCCCACAAGCCAAACTTGTCAATGTCGACCGCGGACGTTCCATATTTCCAGCAAATCGCAAAATGTGCAACGCCTGGCACGAACTAACCGCCGCGCATCATGTTTTTGACATATTCTATATAAAGTTAGTTAATTTTTGCGAGATTGCAGATGCGGCCGAGTAAAGTACGACTCACAAGTTCCTTTTGGGAACAAAGTACAGATTCGTTATCGGCAATTTGCGACTGCGGAATATCATGCTGCAATCGGCAATTTGTTATGAGAACCGCTATAAGTGGGTTACCCAAGCATGTTATTTGTTTCACTATGGCCCTGACTCACCTTTTGAGTCCTGCACAGATGAACTCTTTGATGCCGGTCAACGTGCTATGTATGCTGTTATTACTAAATTCCGCAGGATAGGTCTCTTCATTCCCTTAATTGCTCTTCAGTGCTTTGGTACTTAAATTCGAGCTATCCTACCATAGGGAGTGTTCACACATGGTCCAATTCGGACTCCAAGTGCAAGTACTGTTTCAAGTTGACTTTGCCGATCGTACTCACATGTGATTCAACGGACAGAAGCATGAAATACTCAACCGAAAATAAACTTCGTAGGAAACCTTTCGAGCTATACTTGCTCTTATCTGTTTGGCTTTCTTTTCTAGCTGTCTGATTTTCCTCTTTTTGCTTCCGCTTGTGTTGCAGTCCTTTGAGCCTCCTGGCTCGTATGGGCCTTACGAGCTCTAACACGTTTGTAATCATCATTACCATTATTAAAGTATGCATGTTTTGGATGGGACCATTTCAAGCTTGTAAATTATAAAATGCCATTTAGCTAGGCACGCTGACGTCCAAGGTCCCCATCCAGGTAGCCTTCGTTATAAACCAACACACTGGCCTTTCCTAGACTCTCGCAATACCCGCAAAACGGGTCATGATGGCGCTTCGAGCGTTACCGCGGCGTCCGCGCGGTTCACGTGCGCAATATGTGCACGCACACGTTGGAGCCTTATGTTTCTGGACGCAGCAAAAACAGCGACATTCCTGGGTTATCGATCCATAAGCGCGGTTCGTCATCAGTTTTGTTACGGTTGGAAAGGCTAATGTTAAATTTTGTACGGCTGTACGAACGAATGGGACGCCGGAGAATTTCCAGGAGCTTGCACACTTGCTGATTGAAATATTTTCGATTATGTTGGCAGACGTTGCCGTTGTTAGTCAGTTATATAGTCGGCTGAAACGACCTAAAGCTGAATGCTGCTTCAGTGCTGAAGCATCTATATGATTTAAGGCATCTACTGGTGTAGTTACTTTTTTCGTCATCCATTAAAAATGCAAAATATCGGAGCAGCCAACGCCGACGATGCGTTCTATAGATACAAAATGCCTAAACTTCAAGCCAAGGTAGATAGATATATACCTTACCGCTTCCGTGCCTATCCTTAACAGTCTTTACTTTGCCAGATTGAGGGCCGCGGGAACGGCATCAAGACGAACGTAGTAAATAATGTTGAGATCGCCAAAGCTCTGGAGCGTCCGCCGGAATGTAAGCTGCACATAGTTTAATTGAGTTAAGTCGGGATAAGCACCTCTTCTTGAAGCAAGGTTGTTGATGATCTATTTCTTTGCTAGATGTGCTAAAGTACTATGGGTGCGAGCTTGGTGCACAAACCAACTTCGACAAGGCGAGTGGGACTTCCATTGTGAATGGTGCTCACGATACGCGAAAGCTATCGGAGTTGCTGGAGGCTTTCATCAAGAAGTATGTTTGTTGCTATAGCTGTAACAATCCGGAGACGCAGATAAAAATAAAGAAGGAAAGTATTTACCTAAAATGCAAAGCTTGTGGTTTCGTGTCTGATGTTGATCCACGTCATAAGTTGAACACCTTCATCTTGAAGAATCCCCCGGAGAACAAGCTGAAAAAGGAAGAGCAAAAGTAAGTTCTACGCCATGTGAGGTTGGGTTTTCTTAGGCTTCAGTCTGACGGAATGATTGTGCAGGTTGAAGAAGGCTGAAGAGGAACGCGTGAAGGATGCAGAAGCTCTGGGGGAAAAGGATAAAAGAGAGAGGAAGAAGAAAGACAAAGAAAAGAAGGAGAAAAGGTGAGCTTCTCATAGGCGTGTGTCTCGGACGGCATACCTATAAGCGCCAATCCTGTTGCAGAGAGAAAAAGAAGAAGGATGCCAAGGAGGGCGAGGACAGAGATGCTGGGGAGAAATGCTCGGAGGTGGGATCTGGTTTATTGTTGGGTGCTTGGAGGATTCGTCCACTTTTAAATGGTGTCTGGTAGATGTCTGCCATTCTCATGGCATACGTTGGCGTCCGGCCAGGTTGAGGACGATGACAGTGGAGGCGAGAATGATGATGGCGTCGTGTGGATGACTGACACAAGTGCTGAGGCAGCCAGCCGCAGGGCACAAGAACAACTAACTGCGGCAACTGCTGCTATGGTTACATTAGGCAACTTCGAGGCAGAACACGACGCAGTGAGGCGGCGTGCAGAGCGGGAGGCAAAGAAAGCAGCTGACGAAGAAGCACGTAAGCTGGTAAGCCAGCTTGCATAGGTTATTGAGCTTAACCTTTGTGATTCGGCGTGGTCAAACCCTTTGTTGGTCGACCTATTCAAGGATGCCACAGCTGTGTTCTGGCTAAAATATAGAATCGTTCTTTGGTTACTGGTAGATCTTTTTGAGGTTGCTCTGCGTTCAAAACGCAGGCAGAGGATGCTAAGCGTGCAGCCGAAGAGATGGCTGCAAAGGTGGCAGCGGAAGCACATGCATCGGCACTTGCTAGTGCTGACCCTGTTGTACGGCTTCGCGCGCTGCTTGCTGACAAGGATGCTACTACAATCGTCAAGGAGGTCAGGGGCATGACAGGAGTGGAGGGTGGCTTGGCGGGTAAGGTTCTATCTTTTACTTGAGCTTCTTTTGATGTGCTCTGAAGGAGTGGGTTGGCATGGCCCTTCACTGTACCATAAGACACAGTATAGCACCGCCTGACGGCCGCATCATGTTCACCTTTCCGTTTCTGTCTGAAGTGTTTTCGATAACCAAGTCCTAGCGTACTGGCCCTTCATGTAGGTAAAATGCGTGTGCTATATGAGGCATCACTGGCTGATTCCAATATCAGGATGGAGCAGGTTTTGAAGGCGCGGAAGAATGTTTTCGCACAATTTGCTCAGGATGCACAAAGTCAACTGGCGCAGCTGATTGCACTTGAGTATGTACTGGCAGTCGCAGCGCCAGGTAAATTAGACACATGTGTATGCGGCGGATGCGTTTGTGGCGTGCAAAATTTCAGCTGGTGTCCGCATGAAGCATGTGCTTTTTTCGCCTCGGAGCCAATGGCATACTGTCGAATTGGCACAGCGAATTCCTAAGCGCTCGCTAATGTAGATCTGGCAAGGAAAGCTCCAAGTTCCCGTCCTACGCAAGTAATGCTGTTGCTGTGCGGTTTTGTTATCCATTTTTATTCCTTATTGCACTCCATAGGCATCAGGAATGATAATGCGTTGGTTCCCTTGTGTCCATACCTCAGGACGCATGAGGGAAGCACCGTACGCTCTGAAGACACTTTATGAGCTGGATTTGGTTGACGAGGATGTCATCCTAGCCTGGGCTCAGAGAGCAGATGCTGGAAAGCTGTTAGCTGTTCCGGCTGAAGGTGGTAAAATGGTACGGAGGGCAGTTGGGCCTGTGATTGAATGGCTCAAGCAGCATGATGACGATGAGGATGATGGTGGCGCTGACTAAACATGTTGCCTTAAGCGTGTCTTCCTAACGTTCCTTTTGTTTATCATTGGATTGTGGTCCTTTCAGAACGGCAAGGATAAATTAGTTCGAATATCATTGCTGTGGGTTTTGCTCGGGGAAGTTGTCCCGCTGTAACATTGTTATTGTCGATCTCCTTCGGACACAGTCTATGAGTATACCCTTGCATTTGGTCCGTTAACCCTTCGTTTGTTCAGTTCTTTGGTATGACTGGTCGATAGATCTGTACACGCCTCAAAAGAGGATGCACCATTGTGCATGCCTTGAGACAACCTGTGGCATGGCAAGTTTCCCAATTTGGTTCTCCCTGCAAAAGAACGTGTCGCCACCAAAGCCCATAGTTACATGGCGTGTGTAGGTGAAACCTTGAACTAATTTTGTGCAGCAATAATAATAAAGTTCTTCAGAATAATAACTTTTGAGCTAGCACCTTCATAGCATAAATAACTTCTCCATTGGCTCGGGCAGCATTTGTAAGGGAGATTCCATGCATTTAGGAGACGTATATGGCAGGTTAATGGGCCCAAAAGGGTATCATGCCTGTTTCCTGAACCGCGTAGCTGGCTCGTGATTCCAGATGTTTTTGGCCCCCATAAAATCATTTGCTTAGCCGCCTGCAACCTTGCTTGTGCACGGTTGAACCAGGAAATTTTGTAGTATACATGGCGTAGGCCTATGTATGTTTGGGTACTCACCTGCCCGATAGAGGACCTTGATGTAGATGAACAACTTGCTACCGCTCACCACTTGCTACTTCCAGAGCATAAGAATATTGAAGGCAGCATTTTCTTTCAGGATTAGGAAGCAGGGGCCGAACAGGATGAAGGCACTGAGCTTTGCATACCTCCTCCTAGGCATCGACCTTATCCCAAGAATTTAATCGAACGAATGCACAAAGCAGACGTAGAATACCAGGGTGCCAATGGATGATGATGGGTTTAGATATCAACTATACGTCAGCTTTGAGGTTGTCTGGCAATTGGTTGATCCTCACGGAAGAACAGCCATTGCCATTCCTGCTGTGGTAATGAGGCCTCGGGACGAAGGCCTGACGAACATAATGAGGACCCGGAAACTCAGCAGGACTCAGGGGGCGACAAGAGTGGGTAAATTGACTCGGCAACCTAGATTGTTCATCCGTAAAGCTTCATGTAACAATTCCCGTTCCTGATAGTAGATGGACATGTAGAATGTGCCCTTTTCTAAGAAGTACTATTAGCTGACATGTTATCATAAGCTTTACGTCCGCCCATCCAAACATACGTGTCAGATTTACATGTCAGCTTGATATATCACCGGCAACGATACCACAGGGTAGGAACTGGCCCGTTACTTTCTTGGAAGGTATACGTCCCAAGAGTCGTGCATCTCCACGAGTGAAAATGAAGCATGGAGTTGGCGATGGGTTCAGATTTCCAGATCGGGTACGACCGAAAATACCTGAAACTTGTCTTGTGCGTTCAAATTGGGTACCTGAAACGCGCTTTGCCGTATTTGCCACTCTGACCTTTATGTGCAAATATATTTTCGCTCCCAAGCTTACGCGATTGGTTAAGAAGTGGAGCCATTGACGGTTGGACACCTTTCACCACAATGGCCCGTCTGCTTACCTGTGGAAGTTCGTTACAAATGTGGACTTCATACTGTTCTCCTGCGTTGTGAAACTTTAATTACAATAAAACCAAGAAATGCGTGGCTTCCTGTTTGAAAAGGACCACCGTCCGTTTTGTTAGTAGGTTCTGACTTGATATAAAAAATGCTTTTATTTTGCAAAATTGAATGTCCGGCTTCCGCAAGCAAATTATACATTTCACATACTGATATCAATTTGATCTATTCTCATTATGTTCAAGATGTGTTCATCGTCTGTTTGGCACAACCGCCACACCCATGATGGCACCCTATCATTGACGTTCTCCTGACAGCGTACATACTTTTCAGAGAATCTTATACTTAATAACGTTGTTCTCTTCCCTTGAATGTCACAGCACCGCACGAATGGGCTAATCAACATTTTAAAGTCCAAAATTACAAGCTCTAAGGCCATATTATTTCTGAAACGTTGCAATATATCCTGTTTGCGTAGAATGTATTCCGTGGAACAGCGCGGCCCGATTCAGCCATGTACGATGCTTCAAGTATACGGCATCCACATAAATGGGGCCCATCGATATCGAATTGTCGACAATTAGTCTACTTGCCAAACAACCTTTCATAAGTAAGTTTCCGGATAAGGCTTGGGTATACGGAATTTATTTAATTTATGGGCAGTCCGCCCTGAAGTAACGTTGTGAGTCCAGCCGTCATTTTTACAAAGCCTTTTGTATGACATGGTGGAGGTTCAAGGGTGAGGAATTTGCAATGCATTGAAGTCCTCCTGCATTCAGAATGCTGTTGAGCAATTTTGTGATTACAGGAACCCCATCAAGCGTTTCGTTGTAAAACAGTTTCTTCCATTAGGTAAGTGAGTATGGAAGGGTAAATAGCCAAATCCGTAACTTTAATGGGCATTTTGGCCATAAGATTGCCTCTGTCACCAGGTTTTTGTGTGGCGGTAATATTCGCCTTAATATTCCCAACGCCGGGGAATGCATTGTACCAATTTAAGGTGGGAGACATGCTTAATGTTCGTTCGGAGTAACTCATTATTACTAGTGTTGGCGTTCATCTCTTTGCATTAAAGGTTAACGGATGGAAACTCGTAACAACAATCAATATGGCTCTCATTTTTTTCATATTCGGGATCACGCTGGAGACAGCAGAGCTGAAGGAGGCTATGAAAGGCTACAAGGTGCTCTTATTGGCGATTTTGACAATCCTTTTCATCACTGGCCTTTCGGGGTTTATTTTCATCAATATGGATTTCAAGCCCATGGAATTTGGCTATGGCTTAGCCATTTTTGCGTGCGTACCAACTTCCCTGTCATCCGGAGTCGCACTGGTTATACAGGGATACGGCAATGCAGCTCTGGCGCTTCTTATGACTGTAACCACGAATATATTGGGGATCTTTATTTCTCCACTCGTCGTTAAGATGATCCTCTCATCGTCGATAAAGGACATTAAGGTCAACGCGCTTGATCTTGTGGTCAAGTTGGGTGTGTCTATAATTATTCCGCTGTTGCTTGGTAAGGGAGTCCGTGAGCTCTGGGCACCAGCGCTGAGATTTGCCAAAAAATTCAAGGTACCCCTTTACTTGGTTAACCAGTTTCAGATTGTGATGATTGTGTGGCAAACTTTGAGCCATTCACGACATGAGCTTCTGAAACAGAAATTTTACGACGTCCTGTTTGCTATTATGGGTGCAATCGGCCAACACTTCTTCTTTTTGCTGTTGGCCGTGCTAATCGCATGGATCGTACCGTTTCTTGGCATGCGCATGCAAGATGCGGAACGCAAGTCATTCATCATCATGTGCTCCCAGAAATCTTTACCGACGGCTGCAGTCATCATCAGCTATCTGCCTTCTGGGCCCTCTGGTGATAAGACCGAGCATTTCGACAGTGCAGAGGTTGCGACCGGTTCACAAGGCCTCGGCGATCTTGGACTGGTGGCTATTCCATGTATTGTTTTCTATGTCATGCAAGTATTTATAGACGCTTTTTTAGCAAATGGCTGGGCCAGCAAGTATGAGAAGGGCCAGGCACTTCAGGATAAATACGCTGATCAGCTTGCTCAGCTGGAGAAACTGGAGCCCGATGCGCCATCTTTATTGTCTGCTACGTCAGCAAATGATCTCGAACCTAATCGTGAACTGGCTGGGGTTCCCGATCTAAAAGTCGACGTTGAGCATATTGACGACAAGGTTCGGCTTCTAGGATGTGATAGTGGAGCAAAGTGACCCAGTTGAAGGCTTCTGATTGACATGGATGGTTGGCGTATTAGGGGTTATCAGGTTTCAGGTTTGCAGATTTTGGTACATTTTCTGCATTCAGTCTTTGGGTCAAGTTAACGTGTAACTGTGTGTTAGTGTGTCAGGGAAGCTGCCATAGAAAAAGTACTTGAAGATGTTATGGACATCCTTGTATTGTATACGAGAAGGAAGATAGCTTCGTGAGCTTGTCAAGACCGATTTGGAATGGGGAAGTAACTCAACTCTTCAGCAGCATTTTCTGCTATTAGCGAGTGACGCTGGATCATCACGATATGCACGTTTGCAATAACCTATTTTCTACATCAGAGATTATGCAGCCGAGGTGAATGGACAGTCAAACTAATGCAAGGTACACAGGTAAATAATGTCATGTACTTGGCTTATCCTTAGTGTTCTGGCAAGACAAACATATTTCTTACTCAGTACATATGGCTATTGTGAACGTGTATCAATAAACGACATTCTAAGCACAACCGAAAAACAAGCTTAAATATTGTCAACGTGTTCGGGCAAAACGCAAGTATAGGAAGTAAGCTAAAGAACTGCAGCTGTGGTACATGTGCAACCAAAATCCCAGCAGATTACCGGAGGAATGGGGGACTTCCTAGCAGCGCTTACACCTCTTCCTTCCTAGCGGAAAGGGATATTTTTCAGGACCTTCAGCGCGGAGAAAATCTGTCACCCTGAGAAAATGGAAACACTTACTGTGCACCTATTTCGAGCCCTATCGCTGCGTTCTATCCAACCAGATCCAAAAGACCTATTGACAAGGCAGGATTATGATGCACCAGTCGGGCACTTCATTATAAATGGCTTCTTGTCCTCAGCAGTTACAAATGTCACAACACTAGAGTGGCCCAGGCATAGATGCCACCAGCGGCTAGCCTGGGTAAAGCCTAACCCAAACACTTAATGATATCAACACCTACCTAACCTCAGCTCGCTACTTCACTCCCTGCACCGCCCCAGTGGGTTTAGCGCTCCAACCTTTGGTTTACCTGCTGATCGGCTCGACCCTGTGGCGATTCCTGCCTAGGCCCCCCATATTTAATTTGGATCAGTGGCCAACTGTGGCACTTAGGCTCTTTACCACCTGGCTGATCCAGGCCTGGTGGTTAGCAACGAGTGAGTGCGCGCCCTACCGGATGGTGAGGTCCTAACCTATGGTCAGAAAACGGTGGTTAGCCAGGATCTGTTGTGACCTGAGAGTTATCTCTACACCATAGCCTGCCGTAGTACGGCAAGGACAAGCAAGATGCAGTACAGGTACTTGCTTCGTCCAAAAACCAGCCTTCTCGTACCGAGAAGCCAGCGTTGCCACAGCTCTGTCAAACCTCTCCTGGATTGGTTACATTTGTTGGTAGGTCATTGTTCCTTGTGCCATCGCTTTTTGTGACTGATCATTCGGAGCAGATGGTAGAACCTGGCCGGTTACTCTGTAATTTCTAAACGGCATCCTGTCTCCAATCCTATTACTTCTTCCTATTCTTCATACTAATATGGATTATCATGAAGCAAAAACAAGCTTCGGTAGCCTCTGCAAAACCAATTTCCACCTTAACTGATGCCATGCATACCACACGAAGATGGTGACATGTTATACACATTAACATCATGGAATCAGGCTGTCCATGGAAATGTAATCTAGCTGGTGCTACTGCCCCTGCTGCTAAATAAAGATAACCTTGCTTGGTGACCGTGTGTGCGAATCTGCTAAGGTAATCTAGCATAAAATGCTGACCCTACTAAGCTAGTCTAAATGACCGTGCTAGCCTAGCTTGACCCTGCATACCTAATCTTAGCCACCGAAGCCAATCTAGCTCGAGATGCCAACCCTATTAAGCTAATCTTGTAATGAATTAGGGCAAGCTAGCTTAATTGACGAAGGTCAGCATCCTAATTTTAAGTTCAGTAGCTGAAGCTGGCTATAGTAACAAAATCTACTTATACAATGTCCCCTGGGTGGCTAGAATGTCCCAACGGTGATTGAAGTGAATGTCGGCCGCAGTGTTGTGAGCTCCCACACAGCAAGATCATGTGTCTATGGTTGTGTAAATACTGTCCTTTCTTTATTAGGTGTCTTTAATGGAGAAAGCGAGTCGGATAGATACCTCCTCAAAGTTTGCAAAAGGCCTCGCGCTCCACTGGCTCCATTTCTGGATAACCTAATTGTCGTAGCTAAGTGACTCAGAAATACTCTGTTAGATAAGTGTCAGCTAAGCCGCTAACCTTCCAGGACCTGCTTAGCCACTTAGGTGAAACTTAGCGGCCCTGGCTAAGCTAACCGTTTCCACGATGACCGCTTAGCTAAGCCAAAATCTCAGCTACGCGGCTTAGGAAGACTGTAATGCACGCGGGGGTAGAACCGGCCGGTTATGGTCTAATTTTTTGATGGCGTCCAGTCCCTAATCTTATTCCTGATCTAATCTTCATTACCATGTAGTGAAACCAGGTGAAACCTGGCTTTTGTAATGGCCACCGCAAACCCAGTTCACCCTAGCTGTGGCTACGTACTCCTAATCGATTAAAGGAATGTTAAGCCTTATCTACCTGGCTTACAAATCCATCCCGCTATCGTAATGTTAGCCCTCCGTCAAGGCAATCTAGTTATGAAAATTCACATACCGTTATCTTAATTGTAGCCCCCTGCTATGCCAATCTAGTGGCCCTGCAAAATTAACCTTATTTTCCCTATTTCCTACCCTCTTGTCGATGATAGAGCTTTTAGATGTCAGCACACTCTAAAAGAGTCAGCCAGTATTTTAGAATTTTGACCTATTGAAAGGATATGAAAACCCAAGGCATTTTGTTGAGAAGAAGGCTGTCGGACAGTGTAGACCCTGACCCCTGGCCTGGCCGCGGCATGAGAAAGTATAGGAAAATACACAACGTTCTTAGTACACGTTATAATGTAATGCAATAGAATTGGACGTATTTTATTGTTAGCCTGCAAAAAATTTACGAAAGCAAGGTCGAAGGCAAGGATCTTAGCCGGCACTCAAGTACTCAAGGACCGTTGCGGCATTAAGCAACTTGTAGTGAAGTTGTAGTGAAGTTATAGTAAAGTTATAAAACCTTTTTCATGAGGCATGTTTTTTCTGCCCCTGCAAAACCATGCTTTGCCCTGCCAAAATTTCCCAGGGATCCCCAGAGCAGACCCAACATTTTTACGGGCATTTTTCTAAAATCCTAAAAATTTCCAGGTCCCATCTGGGATGAAGTACTCCGGGCACCACATGCCAGCAGCATGGCATGGCAGCAGCACTGCATGTCAGCGGCATTGCATGCTAGCTGCACCATGCACCAGTGGCACCACGTGCCAGCGGCACCACATGCTGTGGCACTGCACGCCAGCGGCACTGCACAGCAGTGGCACTGCATGGCAGCAACATCCCACGGCAGTGGCACCGCATGCCAGCAGCACTGCACACAGCGACACTGTGCGCCAGTGGCACTGCATGCCAGCGGCACCACATGGCAGTGGCACCACATACCTAGGGGGACACTCAATGGTCAATTGGTAGGGAGACACTGCATGCCAGCTGCACCAGTGGCACCACACAGCAGCACCACCCCCTGGCAGCATCACCATGTGGCATCTGTACCATTCGGCAGCAGCACCACACAGCAGGTGCACCGCACGGCAGCGGCACCGAGCGGCAGCGGCACTGTGCGGCAGCTGCACCGCGCAGCAGCGGCACTTCACGACAGCTGCATCTTGCGGCAGTTGCACCACGCGGCAGCGGCACCACGCGATAGCATCCTAAATCTTGCGTTCTAAAATCATCTTCAGAAATTATTTGGAGACTTACCTCAGCGAGTAATGCTTATCTTTCGCGAGCAGAATGGCAAAGGCGATATTGGCAAGATCCAACAAATTGCTGAAGCTCCAAGTTTGGCAGCCAAATTACTTAATATCTATACAAATTGCAGGCTATAGATAAAGCGGTAGCTATAATAGTGGACCATCATTGCTGTATGATACAGATCAACTGTCAACTGAATGCTGTAAAGATTCTTCTTGTTTGACCTGCTAACAGGCCATTCATTAGAAAATATTATCAAAAGCACAATTAAACCTTTACAGTTGTTTCCTGCAAGGCTGGCCAGTGCCCTGCAGGATACATAATGACTACATTAAACGAAAGACTACAAAAATCTAGCTAAAGAGGTCAGAAAATGCACCTAACAGGAATCAGAGCATTTTCCTTGAGATGGCATAAATTCCCAAGGGCCTAACATGACTAGCACTCCTTACAGGGGCGGCTGAATGTACGACATGAAAACTAAAATAACAAGAACCAAAACAATAAAAATCATGCGTTTAAATATTTATTTGACTACCGCTTTCAAGGCTTTTAACACCCAGAAGTGTACGGTGGTTGTGCGGGGACTGGGGCCTGCCGCCCCAGTTCCCCGCACTTCCACTGTCATGGTGCCGCAGTTCTTAGCTTTCGTGAGATTGGGATCACCGTCGTACCCGCGGATGATTCGGTGTCCTAAGTCGCTGTCAATCAGCGTGGCAGAAAACCCTAAGCACCACATCATGGACCCGACTGATGGGGTCAGCCACATTCACCCGACCAGGGTGATACTCCCATTTAAATGTGAAACATGATAATCGTTCCATCCAACGAGCTTGGCGGCGGGACAGTTTATCCACACTTTGTTGCCTGTAGGTATACCAGTGGTTGGTGATCAGTGATCAACGTTACATCACTGGCTCCATCAAGGTAGCAACGCTACTCTTCCAGGGCTAAAACAGTGCCTAGGCACTCTTGGTCTGTGGTTGAGTAGTTGTACTCAGCTCTATTGAATTGAGAGCTTGTGTAGGCCACAGGGTGGTCATCCTGCAAAAGGACGGCTCCTGTGCCATGTATAAATGCATCAGACCAAACTGTGAAAGGTTTATCAAGCTCAGGGAGTTTAAGAACTGGTGCATTTGTCAAGGCATGCTTCACACCCTGGAAGGCTGCCTCGCAGGCTTTGGTCCAGCGGAAGGGCACTTTCTCACTGGTAAGGGTTGTGAGGGGGGCCACAAGGGAGGAATAACCCTGAATAAACCTCCGGAAATAATTGGCTAAGCCAAGGAACGCCCGCAGTTTCTTAATATTCATGAGGACAGGCCAGTCTTTAATGACTGTTACTTTGTGGTCGTCTACTTTCAAGCCTTCTTGGCTTACTTTGTGGCCGAGGAAATGCAGTTGGAACCGGTTGAACTGGCACTTCAACAATTTTGCCTTGAATTGGTACTCTCTGAGCAAGGACAGTACCAAATGGAGGTGCTGTTCATGCTCGGTAGGGGTCTTACTAAAGACCAGTATATCGTCCAAGTACACTAGCACAAACTTGCCAATGTAGTCAGTGAAGACACGATTCAGCACTGCTTGGAACGTTGCAGGGGCATTGTCGAGTCCAAAGCAAAGTACCTTGAACTGGAACTGGCCCATGCCTGGGGCTATGAAGGCCGTTTTCTCCACATCCTCGGGAGAGATCAATATTTGATGATACCCCTGCTGTAAGTCCAGGGAGCTGACAATGGTTGCTCCTTGGAGTTGGTCTGTGATATTGGGCATGGGATACCACCGTTTTATGGTCAGTTTATTAAGTGCACAGTAGTCTAAGACCATGCGTAGTCCTTGCCCATTTGCCTTTTCGACAAAGAGGACTGGAGCCCCATAGGGTGAGGTTGAGGGTTCAATGTACCCCTTATTGAGCAGTTCAATAACTTGCTTTTTAACCTCTTGTTGCTCCAGTTGGGTGAGCCTATAGGCCCGTTTAACAGGTGGTATGGCACCATCCACTAAAGGAATAGTGTGACCAACATTCCGGTCAGGGGGAAGGCCTTGAAGGTTTTCGAATACATCCTTGTATTCCTCCAGTAATTCAGATAATTTTGAATCAGCAAGGAGATTATTCCCACCGGAACTGGGGTCGGGGGCAGTAATTTGCTCCTCTGCTTGTACGAGCAGGAGATAGCTCCGTGCTCCTTTAGCAATTCTTTGCCTGCTGCTTTAGCAGATATCATTTCGACAGTGGTTGCTGCATAGAGTGTTGCAGTGACATAGTTCATGAGGGTAATCACATCAAGGTTATCGTCAATACCCGGGGAAGCCCAAAGAGATGACGTAAACGTGTACGCCGCATTTGGCTTCTTATACACTGTCAGGGTATTGGTTGTCCAGCACATTGTGGCTTTTCGTTTCCCCAGCCAGTCATTAGCCAGGATAATGTCAACACCTGGGACATCTTGCTTGAGGACAAGGAGTTTGACTGTGTCGTGGAACTTGTCAATTTGAAGATTGGCAACAACTGAGCCCTCAATCAGTTCTGTGTTGCCATTAGCCACTTTAACTGAGCTGGTCAGCATTGGTTTGAGAGCAAGGGCCATTTTCTTAACGGCTGTCAGGGATATAAACCCATCAATACCTTTACAATCGGCACCAGAATCGGCCAAGACTTTGCAGGCCGTTTGGCACAGGCGAGCATCAAAGATCATAGAGGGTGTAGATCCAACTATGGAGTTTAAGTGCACAGTAGTGGACGGGCGGTTGTACCATAGCTGGATAGGCCATGGAACACCTGGCATAAGCTCCCATACTCCAGTGCTACTTGTTTGCAGGAATAATCGTTTTCCTGGTGTGTATGTTTTGATCAGGTGAAAGCCTGCTGCTTGCATACTGTGCTCTATTGAGCTCCACTTTGGGACTACAAAGACTGCAGAGGTATTTTATGGATCTTTGTGTTTGCAGGAGATATAGTGCTTATGCCACTGTTTTTGCCACTGGGCAATTTGATTGTAAGAAGGATTAATCCAGGCAAACTCACCTGCAAGATTATGGTTCATGAATGGGTTTGATGGAGAGGCAAAACGTGGACAGAGACTATTATTGCCCGAATCATTACATGCGGTGGCAAAGGTAAATTGACGGCCGAGTTGAGACTCAACCTGACGGAATTCATCAGGCCGGAACATCCGATCAGCACGAGGGCTGTCAGTCATGGGTGTTGTATCCCTCCTGCCATTCGCACATTGATTCTGCGGAGAACCAGGCTTAGTGCATCATGCTCGATTATATTAGAATGTACCAATCGAGGCAGCAGAAGTCTTCGATGCAAGGAGTTACAACGTATATTCCAAGACAGGCATAGATGACGTGATAGCCTCGGATAGTGCCTAGCCGAGGCAATCATCATCTAACCGATGCAAGTCGGTGCTCGGGCTTATCCAAGAAATATGACCGGAGACGATATAAAAGGTGTCAGCTTAATCAAAGCGCGGTTAGCTTAACTCAATAGCGATTGATGCTCGATTAATCTCTCTTAGGCCGTCAATGAGCATAGCAGATATACTCGCAGCGGAGGCTCGCGGTACAAGAGATCTGCAAGTAGTAAGTGTACTACCGTGATCCCACGTGCGGATATTGCTATATAAGCCATCATAGCAATAATGCAATGTTCTTTACTTGCGTAAAGGTGCCGACTACGCCATCGCATGTAGTGTTGCATTCGACGCGCCGCATCGCTCGAGCCATTGCCTTGTGACCTCGAGGTACGCTCGCATTATCGTGTGCTTATGCGTAGTGCACATGTTATCATTAGCACGCATAGATGTGTGATGCGTTATGCATTTTAGGTCGTCCGCGACCAAGTCGCTGGACCATGCACACCTATCGTGATACCAATCATGCGATGTATGCTTGCAGCAGTCTGCACAATGCATTAGGCGTTATGCTGTTCGCGGGTTGCTTGTGCCCTTAGTCAATGCGCCCAACGTGTGTGATGCGACGTGCTGCGTGGCGTGCGTGCGGTCGCGTCCCGCCAGCTGCGGTACTACTCCAAGTGCCCGCGTACGACATGGGTGACGTCATCAGTGTTGTACCGTTCCCAGCATCCACGTACAACATGGGTAACGTCATCAGTGTCGTACCGCTCCCAGCATCCATGTATGACATGGATGATGTGGGCGCTATAGCGATGATGGGTGCAACCCTGGCAGAGCTTGGGCAAAGTGATGCGTGGTACAACAACTATTCCCCCCCCCATAGGCAGCGTCCTCACTGCCACACCTAGCATTAGTGACAAAGGCTACTGAGATTGCGTGGCACGCAACCTAGCCTCTTCGAGGATGGGTGCCATTTCCGGGGAGAAATTACACGCGGGTTCCCACGAGTTGTGCTCACTCGAGTAGTCCGTCCACTTGACCAAGTACTCGTGCACGGTGCGCTTGCGTCGGTGTCTACCCACACACCGGGTGCGGTAGTCCAAGATACACTCCACATCGTACACCTTCTGCTTTCCTGCGACCCAAGTCTCTGGACCTGGTTCGACTGCTGCAGGGGTGTCAGTGGTAATAGGCGCGGGCTCCGTGCCACGGTACGGACGAACAAGTGACACATGGAACATTAGGTGGATGTTCATGTTAGAGGGCAACACGAGCTCGACAGCTGCGTTCCCGACCATGCGCACAACGGGGTACGGACCAATCCAATGGGGCAAAAGCTTATGGGATCCTTCGGCAAAGGTCTGCAAGTTCTTAGTGCTCAGCAGAACCATTTGTCCTTCCGAAAAGACCACGTCCCGCTTGGACTTGTTGTAGTACTCCGTTGCTCGTTGCTGCGCCGCGGTCTGGCCATCAGACTGTGGGTGGTACGCTGTACTCAGGTTAACCCGCATGCCCACAAGCTTGCAGAGCGCTTCCCAAAACTTCGACGTGAACTGACCCCCACGGTCCGAGACCACGTTTTTAGGGACGCCGTGCAGCCAAACCACGTTATCGAAAGACAGGCGTGCAGTCTGCTCAGCAGTGCAGGTCGACGTGGTAGGTGCGAGGTGAACCATCTTAGTCAAACGGTCAACCATGACGAGCACCAAGTCGTATCCCCCCTCAGTTTTGGGCAGCGCGACTACGAAGTCCATAGAAACACTTTCCCAAGGCGTGTCAGGGACAGGCAATGGTTGTAATAACCCGTGGCCCCTACCAAACAAAGTCTTGTTGCGCTGGCATAAACTGCATGTCTGCACGAAGTTCTCGGCGTCTCTCGCCAGACGAGTCCACCAGAACGAGCGTTGCACCAACTCGACCAGCCGCGTGCTACCTGGGTGTCCTGCCAACGGGTCCTCATGGAAACGGGAAAGGATATCACGACGAAGGGAGTCGTCGTTAGGAACGACAATCTGAGTCGTCGATCCTTCCGTCCGTAGCCAAAGACCATTCTGCTTGCGTAGGTGCTCAACATTGCCAGGTGAAGCAAACCAAGAGTCACCGGCATAGGCATCCTTCAGGCGAGCCGCGAGGTCTGAGGACAGAGGCACGTCCAGAGTCTGTGGACGTAGGACAGGTGCCGCCAGAATTGCAGCATGTAGCGACGGATGTCGACTGAGAGCGTCGGCGATGTTGATCCGACCAGCAATGTGCTCCCAGGTGCAGTCAAACCGTGCGAGGTACTCCATCCACCTCGCTTGGCGCTGGTTCAACGTAGGGACGCTTTGCAAAAACGTCAGGGGCTTGTGGTCAGTCTTAAGGGTGAAGGGTCGTCCCTCTAAGTAACAACACTCCTTAAGCGCGTGCAAGACCGCTAACAGCTCCTGTTCCCCTGTGGTGTAACGGGTTTCTGCGCCTGTAAACTTCTTACTCGTGAAGGCAATCGGTCGCCCTTCCTGCAACAGCACAGCGCCATTTCCATACAACGAGGCATCCGAAAACACTTCGACATGAAACGCCAACGAGTAGTCGGGGAATGCAAGGGTAACGTCATCGGCAACGACACGTTTTAGCTCTTCGAACGCCAGCTGACACTCGGGCGTCCAGGCACTAGGCGAATCGAAAGCTCCCTTACGAGTCAAATCAGTGAGCGGGGCCGCAAGGACAGAGTACTGCTTGATGAACTTACGGAAGCAATTGGTCAAGCCGAGGAAGCTACGAAGCTCCTGAAGGTTCTGGGGCACTTGCCAATCACGAACCACAGCTACCTTCCGTGGGTCCATCTTGACACCGGTGGCCGACACAATGTGGCCCAAGTACTCCACCTGAGGCTGTGCCCAGAAGCATTTGGCACGTTTAGCAAACAGTTGCTCCCGCCTCAACATCTCAAGCACAAGCTTAAGATGTTCCAGGTGCTCCTCGCGCGTTTTGGAGTAGACCAGGATGTCATCCAAGTAGCAAACGACATACCTGTCAATGTACGGTCTAAACATGCAATCCATGACCGCCTGAAACGTCGCAGGGGTGTTAGTCAACCCGAACGACAAGACCGTGTACTCAAAGTGACCAAAGGGTGTCCAAAAAGCAGTTTTCGGCACATCAGACGCAGCAATGCGAATCTGATTGTATCCCTGTTGCAAGTCGATCAAGCTAAAATAAGCCGAGTCCTTTAGCTTATCGAGCAGGTCGTCCACGCACGGCAATGGGTAACGGTTTTTGACAGTTGTCGCATTCAACCCCCTGTAGTCAATACACATGCGCAAGCTCTCATCCTTCTTACCGACAAACAGAATCGGCGCAGAGTACGGAGATGTGCTGGGGCGAATCATACCCTTTGCGAGCAGATCAGTTACCTGGCGCTTCACCTCGTCCAACTCCAGAGGACTTAACCTGTACATAGGTCGTGAAACAGGCTGTGCGCCGGGTACAAGTGGGATGGTATGGTCCACGGGACACAAAGGAGGAAGCCCAGGTACGTCACGAAAAACGTCTGCATACTCTGTGAGCAAGGCCTCAACCTCAGGATCCAAAGAAGTCTGAGCGGTGGCCGCATTCAAAATGCAACCTAGGCCTCACAAGCAGTCCGTGGGCACCCTTCCGGATCATCCGGATGGCTTCTTTACGCCCGACTGGCTTGGGTTCAGCACGCTGCCCCATGGCTTTCACAGCATAGTTAACCACAGGCTCCGCTTCAGTCTTACCCCCCTCTGGCTCAACACTTGCAAACGGCATGAAGGGTATTTTGCACGACAGAGTTTCCTTACGTAAGCGAAGTGTTCCAGTCAATGCCAGCCCCATACTGCCGTAATGTTGAGGACCCCAGTATATATGTCGCAGCATCAGTCAGCTCACGCAACACATAAGGTTGGGTCGTAATACGCAGAGGACCTATACACAGGCGAAGGGTGACCCTGCCCAATATGGGTTGCTTACCCCCATCCGCGAGGGTAACCTGTGACCATTCCGACGAATGCAGGCACAAGCCCAGTGCATTCACCTCTGCCGATGAGATGAAGTCGTCACTGGCGCCGGTATCGACGAGTGCCTTCAGGGTGCGACCAGCAAGATCGACCTGAATCAAGGGAACCCGATTGTCTGCCGGTACCGACTCTGCGGACGAAAGCAAGACGCTCAGGGCAGGTTCGAAACATTCGGCAGAACCCTCAGGATGAGGTGCAGGAGATTCGTACCAAACGTCAACGGTGTAGGCCTGGACCGGCAACAGGACAGGTGCACCTGCTACATCAACACCGTTATACAGAACGGTGTCCAGCTCGAACCGGCAGACTTTCTGCATACCCGCTAGCAAAGCCGAGGCTTTTCACCGGCTATAAGCAGGTAGAAGGACACAAGCAGCAGTGTCTGGATGTTGACGCCTACTTCTCCTATAGAAGGCCAGCTGCACTTGCAGCTCACGCAGAGATGAGGGGAGGAACAAACCGGTGTGACCCAACAAATTGATAGACGCCAGCGGCTTGCTCGGTGCAAACAAGTTACACAGCGAGTCAAAACCTACACGTCCTGAGCGACCGTCGAGCGACATTCGACATCCAATCGCGCACTCGATTTGTTCAAGGACCGAAGGCAACAGTGCCCTCAAGGCTTGCCGCACTGACGACAACCGCCCACCCACTAGTTCCGGCTTCCCAGGTGGAGTCCCCTCCGAACCATCCTGGGCAATCCCCTACTTCGGCCGCTGAGCCAAAGGCGGTAACATCGGACAGTCCTTCATAGGGTGTTCCGCAGACGCGCATCTCAGGCAAACCTTCATATCTTTCCGACGCTTAAGCTCGGATTGCGTGCAACCCCATTTGTTCAACCAACCGTCGTTGGTGCGTTGTCGCTTCGTCTCATTCTTAGCCCCGTGCGCAGCCGCAGCTGACGGTGAACCTCCCTTCCTCTTGCCCTTGGCCGGATCCAGACGTTGACCTGCGCCGGTTGACCCTTTGTGGTTACCCGAGCCGGAAGCACCGCAAACACCGTGACCACGATCCGTGCGAACGGTGGTCGCTGCTACCGTTGGTGTTCGATGCTCCATTTCGGCCCCCTGGTCCATGGCAACAGCGTCGAACGTCGGATCCTGCACTCGCATGGCATTAACACGAGGAACAGGTTTAACAGCACGTTGACCTGCTAAGAGACGTTTCTCGACCCCGCGCGCAAAGCGCACCAATTCCCCATAGGACTCAAAGTCCTTCCCCGCCAAGTCCGTGGCACATTGCGTCGCCAGGACCTCAGACAATCCATGCTGAAACCAAAAGATGCGATCGTCCTCCGTCAGGTTACCGATAGGCGTAATCAGGGCCTCGAAGCGCGACTGGTATGCTGGTACAGTCTCATCGTGGCGCATTCGATACGAGCCAGAGGCCAACGTATTATGGGCCTCAGCACTAAGCGGTTGAACCTCAGGAGCAAAGCGTGCAAGCAGAGCGTCAGTCAACTCATCAAACGTGTATGTCCACCTTGCCATTGTCCACTGATCGTACCATGTCTTTGCCACACCCGCGAGGGTGTTCCTGATGAGCAGACATTTCACAGGGTCACGATCACCACCACGGACCAGTTGCAAGTACATGCGAACGTCACGCAGGTATGCACGAGTTGTATCAGCAATGCTACACTCAGCATTCTTATGTTTCGCGTCATGCGGAATGTCTAATTTCGGGACAGGAATCGACAGTTTTATCACCTCTCCTTCGTCGTCAGATCGACCTTGACGAGGCGGTGCAGCAGATGGACCCCTCTGCTCCTCACGTCCAACGGGGCCTGCTTCGGCTGCCGTGACAGGAACAGTTGGATGGATAGGAGTCCGTGGGTCTAGTAGCGCAGGGGGATCTTGGACACCGATATGCGTATATGGGCCCCTCCGAGATGTCTCAGGAACGATGGACGTGTCGGCACGACCGTCCCCCACCACTAGCCCTACATCACCGCTACCAGATGCCATGGTAAATCGGCGACTGACCGGTCACAACCTCGTGCGATAAAGGCACTCCCACACAGGTATCGGTCGAGCACAAATCAGACGGTTTTTAAGCATACCGACGGATAGCGCTCTCTGCAGATACAGCAAGTATCCATCCAAGAAGTCTCACACTTCACGTGTACGCGTGACAAGCACTCGCAACTGATCTGGACTCAAGTTCGAATCAGTCGATGCCACAGCAAGCGAGACTCGATTCAATTCACCTGCGGGCTCAGAAGCACGTACTTCGAACAGGCAAAACGAATGACAATGCAAGAGCAGCAAGGCGATTACAGACCAGAGGCGGCCACGGCCATCACAGCTCGGCCAAGCTCCTCCGCGAATGTATCCAAAGGACTAGGATTGCCTTTGCTGACTCCAGCCATGTAAGTAACCTACTTACGCAAAAGATCAGGGTGAGACAACAGGCCGTGAACGAACCTTGGGTCTCGATACCAAATTTATTGTATCCCTCCTGCCATTCGCACATTGATTCTGCGGAGAACCAGGCTTAGTGCATCATGCTTGATTATATTAGAACGTACCAATCGAGGCAGTGGAAGTCTTCGATGCAAGGAGTTACAACGTATATTCCAAGACAGACGTAGATGACGTGATAGGCTATCAGTGCCTAGCCGAGGCAATCATCATCTAACCGATGCAAATCGGTGCTCGGGCTTATCCAAGAAATACGACCGGAGACAATATAAAAGGTGTCAGCTTAACCAAAGCGCGGTTAGCTTAACTCAATAGCGATTGATGTTATTGCTCGATTAATCTCTCTTAGGCCGTCAATGAGCATAGCAGATATACTCGCAGTGGAGGCTCGCGGTACAAGAGATCTGCAAGTAGTAAGTGTACTACCGTGATCCCGTGTGTGGATATTGCTATATAAGCTGTCATAGCAATAATGCAATGTTCTTTACTTGCGTAAAGGTGCCGACTACGCCATCGCGCATAGTGTTGCATTCGACGCGCCGCATTGCTCGAGCCATTGCCTTGTGACCTCGAGGTACGCTCACATTATCGTGCGCTTATGCGTAATGCACGTGTTATCATTAGCGCGCGTCGATGTGCGATGCGTTATGCATTCTAGGTCGTCCGCGACCAAGTCGCTGGACCATGCACACCTATCGCGATACCAATCATGCGATGTATGCTTGCAGCAGTCTGCACAATGCATTAGGCGTTATGCTGTTCGCGGGTTGCTTGTGCCCTTAGTCAATGCGCCCAACGCGTGCAATGCGACGTGCTGCGTGGCGTGCGTGCGGTCGCGTCCCGCCAGCTGCCGTACTACTCCAAGTGCCCATGTACGACATGGATGACGTCAGTGTCGTACCGCTCCCAGCATCCACGTACGACATGGGTAACATCATCAGTGTTGTACCGCTCCCAGCATCCGCGTACGACATGGATGATGTGGGCACTATAACGATGTTGGGTGCAACCCTGGCAGAGCTTGGGCAAAGTGAAGCGTGGTACAACAATCGGCAACACAAACTCTCCATCTGGTGCAACCAGTTTAGCTGGTTCACACTCCTCCACACGCTTGCCAGGGTCCTACTCCTGCATTTTAGGTTCGAGCCGGGCAGCGAGCGCCAACTTCTTTTCCGCCTCAGCCTTGATCACCTTGGAGCAGTCCACGACGTGGTCCGACCAAGACTGGCTTGGTTTCGTGAAGCCGTGGCAATAACAGCACTGGGTGCCAGGAGGCTTGTCAGAAGTTTGGTCGGTCTGGTGCTTCTTGCTCACGGACTGCCAGCCCTGTTGTGATCGGGGAAAAGGGTGTTTTTGGTAGGGATGCCTGGATTAAGGGGTGGTTACCGTAGCATCTTTCAGCTCAATGGTGGCAGTCTTATCTTTTCTTGCCTTCCACTGAACCTCTTGGCCGACTGCATATAGGATGCATTTATCTAAATCCTGCCAGTCCTTGCCCTCATCGTCAGTTGCACACCGACCCCAAAGTGCTGGAACTAAGCCTTTTATGTACCAGCTAATCTGGTCGGCTTTATCCATGTCCTTAGCTTCACGTAGGACATCATGGAAGTGCTGGGTGTACTCAGCAATGGTTTCAGCAGTTTTCATGTCATATTCATGAGAGTGCAAGCGATCCCGTGCTGCCATGGCAGTGTTGCAAGAGAAACGCCGCCCTTAAGGTTTCGCGTGTGAGGGGGTTCTTGCCCGACTTGTGCATTTCTAGGACATCTGCTGCCCAGACCTGTGCTTTGTGTTGTATCACGCTTCACTTTGCCCAAGCTCTGCTAGGGTTGCACCCACCATCGCTATAGTGCCCACGTCATCCATGTCGTACGCGGACTCCTGGAGCGGTACGACACTGACATCATTCATGTCGTACGTGGATGCTGGGAGCAGTACGACACTGACGTCATCCATGTCGTACGCGGACTGCTGGAGCGGTACGGCACTGATGTCATCCATGTCGTACGTGGATGCTGGGAGCGGTACGACACTGACGTCATCCATGTCGTACGCGGATGCTGGGAGCGGTACGACACCACATCAGTCGTGTAGTACACGGATCCCTGGAGCAGTACGACACCACGACAGCCATGTCGTACGTGGACCCCTGGAGTAGTACGACACTTAGGGGCACTTGGAGTAGTACGGCAGCTGGCGCGACACGACCGCACGCACGCAGCCACGCCACGCAGCACGTCGCATCACACGCATTAGGCGCATCGACTAAGGGCACAAGCAACCCGCGAACAGCATAACACCTAACGCATTGTGCAAACTGCCGCAAGCATACATCACGTGATTGGTATCGCGATAGGTGCACATGGTCCGGCGACTTGGTCGCGGTGACCTAGAATGCATAACGCATCGCACATCGACGTGCACTAATGATAACACGTGCACTATGCATATGCGCACGCCCGAGCACAATAATGCGAGCGTACCTCGAGGTCACGAGGCAATGGCTCGAGCGATGTGGCACATCGAATGCAACACTACGCGCGATGGCGTAGTCGGCACCTTTACGCAAGTAAAGAACATTACATTATTGCTATGACGGCTTATATAGCAATATCCACACGCAGGATCACGGTAGTACACCTACTACTTGCAGATCTCCTGTACCGTGAGCTGCCGCTGCGAGTATATCTGCTATGCTCATTGATGGCCTAAGCGTGAATTCACCCGCAATCATAACAATCGACATTGAGATAAGCTAACCGCGCTTTGGTTGAGCTTATGCCTTATATATCGCTTCTGGTCATATTTCTTGGATAAGCCCGAGCACCGATTTGCATCGGTTAGATGATGATTGCCTCGGCTAGGCACTGATAGCCTATCACATCATCTACGCCTGTCTTGGATTATACGTTGTAACTCCTTGCATCAAAGACTTCCGCTGTCTCGATTGGTACATTCTGATATAATCGAGCATGATGCACTAAGCCTGGTTCTCCGCAGAATCAATGTGTGAATGGCAGGAGGGATACAACACTTTGCCCGTTAAGAAGTACACTATGTACTCGAACGGGTCCATGTTCATCAGGTCGAAATATTGCATGAGCACATTAAACCAGGACCGGGTGCAAGTGATGGCGCTATCCTTCTTCCCAGAAAATTTGGGGGGATGTGGAACCCATCTATTAGGGCTTACCTTACTTGGCCGGCTGGACTTTGGGGCGGTTGTCTGAGAGCCGCTACCCCCAGCTAGGTGTGCGGTGGCCTCCACCCAGAGGGACTGAACCTCCTCGAGTGTTGGACCAGAACTAGGTGTTTCTCCAGGATGGCTTGCAGCGTTGTTTGCTGGAGGGCATCCTTAGGCAAAAGGGTTGCAATGCCCAACCCAGCGATTGTGGAAATAATGTCTAGGATTGCTATCTTGTGGGAGTCGGCCGCTTCAGATGTTTGGGAACGCTCCGAAAGGCGTTCGAAGACCTGCTCTAACAGTGCTCGCGTGCGGTCGGTATCCACGTGGAGGGCACCCATCTGATCGTCGAACGACTCCTTGAGGCGCGTGAATTCGCCTTCCAATGCGACAACACGATTATGCGTTGTGTTGCCCATTGTATCTGCAACGTGCTGGGCCGCGCGCATTTGTTCTGGTGTGCACTGCAGAAGGCCATTGGAAGGCAACACGACATCGCCTTCGTCTGTCATTGGTTCCTGAGGCCGCAGATAATAGGAATATTGTTATTAAAATTATTTGTGGGAATTACTGGAGCCAAAGGTACCATTTCCATAGGGTCAATGTTTGCACGACGTGGTCGTCGATTGGTGGCTAAACGCTTTAGTTGCAAAATATCATTGATATGTTTACGTTTGAAATGTAAGAGTTCCTTCCGCGCTTTTTGCTGTGGAGGATTTGTGGTTGTGGTGTAAGTGTCGTGTGGCATTGCGCAAAGTTTAGCTCACCTGAGGAGGATCGTTACTCAGACCCTCGCTACCAATTGTAGCAGTCGTTTTAATAATGCTACTAGATTTATGCAGAAGCGTAGCTTTAGAAGGTTTGGAGATAGTTCGTAAATATGTTAACGTCGCGAAATTGTACTAACGGGAATTGGTGACAGCGGAGTCTTGAACTCTGAACAATTAGTATTATTATACTAAGTTGTCAGGCCAAAGCTCTTCACCAGGGTGACTTTAGTATTGGCTCACTTAGCCAAAATGTACGACAATCTGCTTTGCAAATCGTGAACTTTACTCGTAGTTAGTTTTCGGTTATGCATCATGCTTATTGCATGATTGCCTACCGGTTTGCCTAGGCCTATTTCTCTAAGGTAAATGTAGTTTCCTACAGCTAGCCTAGTATTTTTTAGTTACTTTTGTCTACATTTTGTTATTTTAGTTTTCGTGTGGTACATTCACCCCCTGTAAGGAGTCCTTGTAGTGTAAGGCCCTTGGGAATTGATGCTGTTGTGAGGAAAATGCACTGATTTCTGTTAGGCAATTCCTAGGCTTTAGCTAACGTTTTTCAGTCTTTTGTTGCATGTAGTAGCTATGTATCCTGCAGGGCACTGGCCAGCCTGCAGGATTCATGCTCTAAAGGTTTTATTATGGTTTAGAATATAAAAGCTTCTAGTCAATACCCTGCTAACAGGTCTTACAAGAAATATCCTTACAATGTTAGTGGACAGTTAATCTGAATCGTACAGCAATGATCTGCTATGAATTGTATGGATATGTGCACACAACCACCGAAGGCTAATGTGTGTCCTCACGGCTTTGGGTGAATGGTGTACTGCTTTTGGTATGACTGTTCATACCCATAAATGTGAGGTAATTTATTTTCACCCTGACCAGAAGCATCGTCTGCTGGCTTCCCAAGTCCTGAGGGTAGGACTGAGATGTGTGATTGGCAACCAGTATGAGTTTCAAGAGATGAAGTGGGTCACTTAGGCCAGGTACTTAGGCCTCCATTATGGCCCGGACCCACCTTTTGAATCCTGCATTAATGAGCTTTTTGAGGCAGGGCAACACGCCATGTATGCCCTTATCGATAAATTAAACAGAAGGGGCCTCTTTATCCCCCAGATAGCCCTGAGATGCTTTGACACTCAAATACGTGCAATCCTCTCTTATGGTGCTCAAGTGTGGAGTCCGTATTCTCTTTCACGCACAAGGCAGGTACGTTATTTCGAACATGCAATGGAGGATCACATGGTGGGGATTCAACGAATTTTCCTTAGAACAATTGCATCTGTTGGCAGGGTCCCTGATAATAGACCTTTTTTTCAGAGAATTCAGTCAGGATCCTCTTCATCTTCATTGGGCTACTCTTGTGTTTCGTTTTTGGAACAGATTAGTGCGGGGTAGAAACGGTATCTTATATAATGTATTTCGTGAAAAAATTCATACTGCACTCTTGTCTGACTGTTCTAGTGCAACTTGGGATTCTCTTGTACTAAAAACGTTGAGATGCTTGGGGCATTGGCCAGATGTTCCCCTTGACTTAGATCTCGAAGATCGTGTGAATTTCTTGGCTTCTAGAGAGATTTGTGTTGGCTCTGTCATGTTTACCTTGGAGGAACACTTCAAAGAAGATTGGTTAAGCCCACGTCTGCTTACCCAACTGCGTGAATTTGTATCTGATGGTGGTAAACCTGGCGTGAAAATGTGTAGGCACACTAATTTCATGGGTATGCCGCAGCATGGTGCTAGCTATATCCCAATGCCTGTCTACACATCCCTTCTTCGTTTTTGTCTTGGTGCTTGGGCTTTAGAAGTAAACCGCCCTAATGGTCGGCCAAGAGAGCAACTCTGGTGCCGTGTTTGCAATAATGCTGATTCTGTCGAAGATGAGTACCATGTGATGATGGAATGTCATGCCTATGATGACATCCGTGCCGATTTTGCTAGCCTAGGAGTGGGTCAAGACTCGACAATTCTTCAGATTACGTCAATGCAGGATCAGTTACGCCTTGCTCGGATTATCCATAGCATCCGTCAAAGGTGTGTGTCGCAGGTTGGCAGAACTTGACTTTGTCCTGCAGTACGTTTTCTTCCACACGTTTAACTTTGCGCTATCTTTTTGACTAACACTTTCTTTTTATTTTACACTGCTCGTTCTTGCGGTCCTTTGAGCCTCCTGGCTCGTACAGGCCTTACGTGTATTGTAACATAACATAACATGGATACGTACTTCTTTAGAGCTACTATTCATCATTGGAGCTCCACTTAAGAGGGTAGTCCGCAATGGCTTTGCCAACCTGCCCACTAAAGGGAAGCATTGTGGCCAACATAGTCCAAGTTCACATAACTGCTTTCCTAATCGAATTTTGTTCTTTACAGGTAATCCAATTAATGAATAGGTACTTCCATGGATCTGCCTTCACCACAACATCAGCCCAAGTTTGCCTGTGGTGATCCTAGGCATTCTGGTCCTTGTCTCGCTCTAATTTGGCGTTACAATTAATGCATTTCTAGGATGCTTGCGTGTGGTTCTCAGCCATGCGATGCCTCAGATGTGTGGTGCTGCAGCCGTGCAGTGCCACAGCCACGTGCTGCCTCATCCGTGTGGTGCAGCAGCTGCATGGTGCCACAGCTGCGCGGTGCCACAGCTGCGTGTGGGTACAGCTGCGTGCTGGTGCAGCTGAGCGCTGGTGCAGCCAGGCAGTGCCTCAGCCACACGGTGCTGCAGCTGCGTGGTGCAGCAGCTGCACGGTGCAGCAGCCATACAGTGCTGCAGCCTAAGGTGCCACAGCCATGGGATGCCTTACACGCATGCTGCCTCAGGTGAGCAGTTCCATGTTGTATCACTCCTCATAATCGCCCATTGATTCTGCGGAGAACCAGGCTTAGTGCATCATGCTCGATTATATCAGAACGTACCAATCGAGGCAGCGGAAGTCTTCGACGCAAGGAGTTACAATGTATATTCCAAGATAGGCGTAGATGACGTAATAGGCTATCAGTGCCTAGCCGAGGCAATCATCATCTAACCGATGCAAATCGGTGCTCGGGCTTATCCAAGAAACACGACCATGCGCGACATAAAAGGTGTAAGCTCAACCAAAGCGCGGTTAGCTTGACTTAGCGTCAATCGTCAAGATTGCGTGCCAATTCGATCGTATGTTCGCGCTTAGGCCATCAATGCGTATAGCAGATATACTCGCAGCGACGGCTCACGGTACAAGAGATCTGCAAGTAGTAAGTGTACTACCGTGATCCCGCGTGCGGATATTGCTATATAAGCCGTCATAGCAATAGTGCAATGTTCTTTACTCGCGTAAAGGTGCCGACTACGCCATCGCGCGTAGTGTTGCGTTCGACGCGCCGCATCGCTCGAGCCATTGCCTCGCGACCTCGGAGTACGCTCGCATTATCATGCTCGAGCGCGCGCGTATGCATAATGCACGTGTTACCGTTAGTGCGCATTGCTATGCGATGCCTTATGCATTTGAGACTGTCCGCGACCAAGTCGTCGGGCCATGCGCACTATTCACGATACCGATCACGCAATGTATGCTTGCAGCGTTGTGCACAATGCATCAGGCGGTATGCTGTTCGTGGGTTGCTTGTGCCCTTGGCTAATGCGCCTAACGCGTGGTTGATTAATGCGCCAAACGCGAACGGCCTAGTGAGCCTCTCATACGGCGAGTTTTTGCAGGCTCCTAATAGAGCGTCTCCAGTCGCTTCGACTGGTACTCTTCTAGGGCCGACGGTAGGTGGGCGTTACTCCAGACGGCAGTTGCGGCTCTCTGCCCTTCTCCGGAATTTGATGGGATTTATTTTTATCTCAGATCCGGGAGTTTGATGGCGCAGTGACTATTTCCGGATCCGCACGAGTCCCCGTGGAAGGTCTTGCACGACTTCCTGTGCTCGATCTGTCTCTTCCTCCGGCCTCGGACCTTGAATCCGGTCTACCTGGGGCTCTTCCTCCTTCGTCTAGTTTGGTAAGCCTGCCTGAGCTCGGCGTCATTTTCGGGTGGGTCCAACCCTCCGGCCCCCCCTGCAGGTTAGCTTGCTAGCTGGGTTGATACAGGAACGGGCTCCAACTCCTCTTCCTCCGGGCCCTCCTACTACTGCTGTGAGAGAACCGAGTTTGGATCAACCTCGTGCTCAGCCAGGCTTCGCAGAACTGCGTTTACGCCGCCTTGCTATGTCCTCCCATCCGGCGCCTGTTGTCACCCCGCCTGTTGGCTTCTACCAACGGGGTCTCGAGAAGGCTCAAGCTGTTATGGACCAGGCCTTGGCCGATAGCACACGTGATCGGCAGGATGCAGCCGCGGCTGAGTTGCAATCGTGGTTATCGGGTGCGGGGGCTGGTACTACCTTGCTCGATGCTAGCCCAGAGGATCTTCTAGTGTACCTGGAAGAATGGTGGTTGCCAAACCATCCTGGCCGGAAGCAGGAAGCGGCTGGGCCACAGGCCGTGAAGGGTGTACTCTCGGCCTTGAGTGGGTGGTTTTCCCGGGCTGGACAGGTCGGTCCTTTTGATCCGGTCAGTAGGACTGGGAACCCGTGTGAGTGCCCTTGGGTCAGTGACTACTATGAGGAGGTGTCGGCCGTGCCGATGACCGAGGAGAAATATGGCCACCTGTGCCAGTATCTGCAGGACCAGGCCGCGTCTGCAACTGATGTGGCGGATACTCTGACATCACTCCGAGACCTCTTATGTGTCCAGTTTATGTTCCAGAGCACCTACCGGGGCTATGATGTGGGAAAGCTGGCGTTGGGTGATTTTTGCCACCCTGATTACCCTGATAGGGCGGACTGGAGGCTTCCCCTTCCACCGCCCCAGGAATGGCCGCCTGGTGCTACCTACCGGCTCTGCATCCATGAGAGGGGCACCAAGACATCTCGCGTTCAGCGTGCCCCCGCTGTCTACCTCCAGAGCAACCCTACCTGCCCTGCTCGATGCTTTCCCCGCACCTTGGCCCTCTACATGTGGCGTGCTCGTCAGCCGGACGCAGACGGTTTCCAGGTGGTCAACCATCTCTTCCACCCTCTCCGACCGAATCGTTTGGCTTTCAAGGAGGAGCCATTGAGCAGCTCAGCTCTCGGGGCCCGGGTCCGACGCCACTTGCATGCTGCTGGGCTGTATGAGGGGGAGTCAAACCATAGCTTCCGCCGTGGGGCCCTCCAAGCTGCAGCTCAGCAGGGCTTGGATGAGTCTGCTCTGAAGGCGCTGGGTCAGATTCGTAGTTCGGCGGTCCTTGCTTGTTATCCTGACCCCACTCGCCATGTTGGGCCTCAAAAGAAGCGGCAGCGTTCTGGATAGGTGTTTGGGGCATTGGCCTATCCTGATTTGTCGTAGAGTGGTCTGTAGTTCCCATTATGGTTACACGTATCCCCTCCCCCAACATACACGGCCTCTGCCGCAGTAAGGGTGGGTGGGTGGGACTTTTCGTGACTGGTCCTTGGCGCCTCTTGGCTGTCCTTCACGATATTTCTATTATAACTGTAACGTAAGTGCACCGACCTTCTGGCTTCTGGTCCTTCTCTCCGCCTTCTTGTTGGGTGGTTGGTACGACTGGCCGAGCATTTCAATCTCTTCCATTCCTAAAGTTCAAACTCTCCACCGTACTCAGGCTAAAGTGAGTTTGGCTATGCGCCCGTTGGCGCTTGCCCTACCCGTACCCATGTTCCACCTGTCTAGTCCCAAGTCATACCGCACCGTGGCAGGCCCCAGCCATCACTCCCTGAACATGGGTAGCTGCACTCACATTCCTACTCCTCCTTCTCCGATCCTCAAGTCAACGCGTGCGATGCGACGTGCTGCATGACATGCGTGCGGTCGCGTCGCGCCCGCTGCCGTACTACTCCAAGCGTCCATGTACGACAGGGGTGACGTCATCAGTGCCGTATCACTCCGCGTATCCACGTACGACAGCTGATGTCATCGGTGCCATACCGTTCCCCACGTCCACGTACGACAGGTGACGTCATCAGTGCCGTATCGCTCCCCACGTCCACGTACGACAGTGACGTCATCATTGCCGTATCGCTCCCCGCGTCCACGTACGACAGTGCCGTACCATCGTACCGTGCTGTCGTACCGTACGACAGTGCCGTACCGCCGTACTGTGCCGCCGTACCGTACGACAGTGCCGTATCGCTCCGCGTATCCACGTACGACAGCTGACGTCATCGGTGCCGTGCGCGACGTAGCGATGGTGGGTATAACTCTAACAGAGCTTAGGCAAAATGACGCGTCGTACAACAATTATTCCCCCCCCCATAGGCAGCGTCCTCGCTGCCGCTCAGGCGACCAGAGCTACTGAGATTGCGTGGCACGCAACCTAGCCTCTTCGAGGATGGGCGCCATCTCCGGGGAGAAATTGCGCGCAGGTTCCCACGAGTTGTGCTCACTTGAGTAGTCCGTCCACTTGACCAGGTACTCGTGCACGGTGCGCTTGCGCCGGTGTCTACCCACACATCGAGTGCGGTAGTCCAAGATGCGCTCCACGTCGTATACCTTTTGCTTGCCTGCGGCCCAAGTCTCAGGACCTAGTTTGACTGCTGCAGGGGTATCAGTGGTGACAGGCGCGGGCTCCGTGCCACGATACGGACGCACAAGTGACACATGGAACGTAGGGTGGATGTTCATGTTAGAGGGCAACGCGAGTTCGACAGCTGCGTTCCCTACCATGCGCACAACGGGGTACGGACCAATCCAGCGGGGCAAAAGCTTACGGGATCCCTCGGCAAAGGAACGCAGGTTCTTAGTGCTCAGCAGAACCATCTGTCCTTCCGAAAAGACCACGTCCCGCTTGGACTTGTTGTAGTACTCCGTTGCTCGTTGCTGTGCCGCGTCCAAACACGACTTCGCGTCTGTCATTCGGGATAAGAACGTCTTGGCAAAGATCTTAGCCGCAGGGACATACACCTCCAGCTCACGCCACACAGGTAGCGCCGGGTGAAACCCATAAGTCAGAAAGAACAGGCTTTGACCTGTCGACCGATTAACAGCGTTGTTAATCGCAAACTCTGCCGCAGTCAGGTAAGTATCCCAAACGAGAGGCGTGCGACCAGCAAAGTTGCGCAACATATCCCCCAGTGTGCGATTCGTGCGTTCGGTCTGGCCGTCGGTCTGCGGGTGGTATGCCGTGCTCAGGTTAACCCGCATGCCCACAAGCTTGCAGAGCGCTTCCCAAAACTTAGACGTGAACTGACCGCCACGGTCCGAGACCACGTTCTTAGGGACGCCGTGCAACCGAACCACGTTATCAAAAAAAAGGTGTGCAGTCTCCTCAGCAGTGCAGGTCGACGTGGTAGGTGCAAGGTGAACCATTTTAGTCAAACGGTCTACCATGACAAACACCGAGTCGTACCCTCCTTCAGTTTTGGGCAGCACGACCACGAAGTCCATGGAAACACTTTCCCAAGGCGCGTCAGGGACAGGCAATGGTTGCAACAACCCGTGGCCCCTACCGGACAAAGCCTTGTTGCGCTGGCACAAACTGCATGTCTGCACGAAATTCTCGGCATCTCTCGCCAGACGAGACCACCAGAACGAGCGTTGCACCAACTCGACCAGCCGTGTGCTACCTGGGTGTCCTGCCAACGGGTCCTCATGGAAACGGGAAAGGATATCGCGACGAAGGGAATCGTCGTTGGGCACGACAATCTGAGTCGTCGATCCTTCCGTCCGTAGCCAAAGACCATTCTGCTTGCGTAGGTGCTCAACGTTGCCAGGCGAAGCGAACCAGGAGTCGCTTGCATAGGCAGCCTTCAGGCGAGCCGCGAGGTCTGAGGACAGAGGCACGTCCGGGGTCGGTGGACGTTGGACAGGCGCCGCCAAAATCGCAGCATGTAGCGACGGATGTCGACTGAGAGCGTCAGCGATGTTAATCCGGCCGGCAACATGCTCCCAGGTGCAGTCAAACCGCGCGAGGTACTCCATCCACCTCGCTTGCCGCCGGTTCAACGTGGGGACGCTTTGCAAAAACTTCAGGGGCTTGTGGTCAGTCTTAAGGGTGAAGGGTCGCCCCTCAAGGTAACAACGCCACTCCTTAAGCGCGTGTAAGACCGCTAGCAGCTCCTGTTCCCCTGTAGTGTAACGGGTTTCTGCGCCCGTAAACTTCTTACTCGTGAAGGTGATCGGCCGCCCCTCCTGCAATAGCACAGCGCCGCTCCCCAACAACGAAGCATCCAAAAACACTTCGACACGAAACGGCAACGAGTAGTCTGGGAACGCAAGGGTAACGTCGTCGGCAACGACACGTTTTAGCTCTTCGAACGCCAGCTGACACTCGTGCGTCCAGGCATTAGACGAATCGAAAGCTCCCTTACGCGTCAGATCAGTGAGCGGGGCCGCAAGGACAGAGTACTGCTTGATGAACTTACGGAAATAGTTGGTCAAGCCGAGGAAGCTACGAAGCTCCTGAAGGTTCCGAGGCGCTGGCCAATCGCGAACCACAGCTACCTTTCGTGGGTCCATCTTGACGCCAGTGGCCGACACAATGTGGCCCAAGTACTCCACCTGAGGCTGCGCCCAAAAGCACTTGGCACGCTTAGCAAACAGTTGCTCCCGCCTCAACACCTCAAGCACAAGCTTAAGATGCTCCAGGTGCTCCTCGCGCGTCTTGGAGTAGACCAGGATGTCGTCCAAGTAGCAAACGACGAACCTGTCGATGTACGGTCTAAACATGCGATCCATGACCACCTGAAACGTCGCAGGGGCGTTAGTCAACCCGAACGACAAGACCGTGTACTCGAAGTGACCAAAGGGCGTCCGAAAAGCAGTTTTCGGCACATCAGACGCAGCGATGCGAATCTGATTGTATCCCTGTTGCAAGTCGATCGAGCTGAAGTAGGCCGAGCCCTTTAGCTTATCGAGCAGGTCGTCCACGCGCGGCAATGGGTAACGGTTTTTGACCGTCGTCGCATTCAACCCCCTGTAATCGATGCACATGCGCAAGCTCCCATCCTTCTTACCGACAAACAGAATCGGCGCAGAGTACGGAGATGTGCTGGGGCGAATCATACCTTTTGCGAGCAGATCGGTTACCTGGCGCTTCACCTCGTCCAACTCCAGAGGACTTAACCTGTACATAGGTCGTGATACAGGCTGAGCGCCGGGTATAAGTGGGATGGTATGGTCCACGGGACGCAAAGGAGGAAGCCCAGGTACGTCACGAAAAACGTCTGCGTACCCTGTGAGCAAGGCCTCAACCTCAGGATCCAAAGAAGACTGAGCGGTGGCCGCATTCAAATGCAACGTAGGCCTCACAAGCAGTCCGTGGGCACCCTTCCGGATCATCCGGATGGCTTCTTTACGCCCGACTGGCTTGGGTTCAGCACGCTGCCCCATGGCTTTCACAGCGTAGTTAACCACAGGCTCCGCTTGAGTCTTAACCCCCTCTGGCTCAACACTTGCAAATGGCACGAAGGGTACTTTGCACGACAGAGTCCCCTTACAAAGGCGAAGGGTTCCAGACTCTAGGTCAATGCCGGCCCCATACTGCCGTAATGTTGAGGACCCCAGTATATATGTCGCAGCATCAGTCAGCTCGTGCAGCACATAAGGTTGGGTCGTAATACGCAGAGGACCTATACACAGGCGAAGGGTGACCCTGCCCAATATGGGTTGCTTACCCCATCCGCGAGGGTAACCTGCGACCATTCCGACGACTGTGGGCGCAGACCCAATGCATTCACCTCTGCCGATGAAATGAAGTCGTCACTGGCGCCGGTATCGACGAGCGCCTTCAGGGTGCGACCAGCAAGATCGACCTGAATCAAGGGAACCCGATTGTCTGCCGGTACCGACTCTGCGGACGAAAGCAAGACGCTCAGGGCGGGTTCGAAACGTTCGGCAGAACCCTCAGAATGAGGTGCAGGAGATTCGTACCAAACGTCACGGTGTAGGCCTGAACCGACAGCAGAACAGGTGCACCTGCTACATCAACACCGTTATACAGAACGGTGCCCGGCTCGAACCGGCAGACTTTCCGCATACCCATTAGCAATGTCGAAGCTTTTCGCCGACTATAAGCGGGTAGAAGGACGCAAGCGGCAGTGTCTGGATGTTGACGCCTACTTCTCCTATAGAAGGTCAGCTGCACTGACAGCTCGTGTAGAGATGAGGGGAGGAACAAGACGGTGTGACCTAACAAATCGATAGACGCCAGCGGCTTGCTCGGTGCATACAAGTTACACAGCGAGTCAAAACCTACACGTCCTGAGCATCCGTCGAGCGACAGTCGACGTCCAATCGCGCGCTCGATTTGTTCAAGGACCGAAGGCAACGGTGCCCTCACGGCTTGCCGCACTGACGACAACCGCCCACCCTCTAGTTCCGACTTCCCAGGTGGAGTCCCCTCCGAACCATCCTGGGCAATCCCCTACTTCGGCCGCTGAGCCAAAGGCGGTAGATGCGGACACTCCCTCATAGGATGTTCCGCAGACGCGCATCTCAGGCAAACCTTCATGCTCTTCCGACGCTTAAGCTCGGAGTGCGTGCAACCCCATTTTTCCAACCAACCGTCGCTGGTGCGTTGTCGCTTCGTCTCGTTCTTAGCTTCGTGCGCAGCCGCAGCAGACGGTGAACCCCCTTTCCTCTTGCCCTTGGCCGGATCCGCGCGTTGACCTGCGCCGGTTGACCCTTTGCGGTTACCCGATCCGGAAGGGCCGCGAACGCCGTGACTACGATCCGTACGAACGGTGGTCACTGCTACCGTTGGCGTTCGACGCTCCGTTTCGGCCCCCTGGTCCATGGCCGCAGCGTCAGACGTCGGATCCTGCACTCGCATGGCATTAACACGAGGGACAGGTTTAATAGCACGCTGGCCAGCTAAGAGACGCTTCTCGACCCCTTGCGCAAAGTGCACCAATTCCTCATAGGACCCAAAGTCCTTTCCCGCCAAGTCCGTG
Organism: Volvox reticuliferus; assembly: GCA_019650235.1. Taxonomy (NCBI): domain Eukaryota; kingdom Viridiplantae; phylum Chlorophyta; class Chlorophyceae; order Chlamydomonadales; family Volvocaceae; genus Volvox; species Volvox reticuliferus. The sequence goes on along the minus strand of BNCP01000011.1, from coordinate 235,861 downwards.
GCACATTGTTGCGCCAGGACCTCAGACAATCCACGCTGAAACCAAAAGATGCGTTCGTCCTCCGTCAGGTTACCGATGGGCGTGATCAGGGCCTCGAAGCGCGACTGGTACGCAGGTACTGTTTCATCAGGGCGCATGCGATATGTGCCAGATGCTAACGTACTGCGAGCCTCAGCACTTAGCGGTTGAACCTCGGGAGCAAAGCGCGCAAGCAAAGCACGAGCCAACTCCTCAAACGTGTATGTCTGCCTTGCCATTGTCCATTGATCGTACCATGTCTTCGCCACACCCGTGAGGGTGTTCCCGACGAACAGACATTTCACAGGGTCACGATCACCACCACGGACCAGTCGCAAGTACACGCGGACATCACGCAGGTATGCACGAGTTGTATCAGCAATGCTTCACTCAGCATTCTTATGTTTCGCATCATGCGGGATGTCTAATTTTGGGACAGGAAGCGACAGTTTTATTACCTCTCCTTCATCGTCAGATCGACCTTGACGAGGCGGTGCAGCAGACGGACCCCTCTGCTCCTCGCGTCCAACGGGGCCTGCTTCGGCTGCCATGACAGGAACAGTCGGATGGACAGGAGTCCGTGGGTCTAGTAGCGCAGGGGGATCTCGGACACCGTCAACAACATGAGTGTATGGGCCCCTCCGAGATGTCTCAGGAACGATGGACGTGTCGGCACGACCGTCCCCCACCACTAGCCCTACATCACCGCTACCAGATGCCATGGTAAATCGGCGACTGACCGGTCACAACCTCGTGCGATAAAGGCACTCCCACACAGGTATCGGTCGAGCGGCAATCAGACGGTTTTTAAGCATACCAACGGAAAGCGCTCCCTGCAGATACAGCAAGTATCCGTCCAAAGAGTCTCGCACTTCGCGTGTGCGCGCGATAAGCGCCCGCAACTGATCCGGACTCGGATTCGAATCAGTCGATGCGGCAGCGAGTGAGACTCGATTCGCTTCACCTGCGACTCAGAAGCATGTACTTCGAACAGGCAAAACGAACGGCAATGCAAGAGCAGCAAGGCAATCACAGACCAGAGGCGGCCGCGGCCATCACAGCTCGGCCAAGCTCCTCCGCGAATGTATCCAAAGGACTAAGATTGCCATCGCTGGCTCCAGCCATGAAAGTGACCTACTTACGGAAGAGATCAGGGTGAGACAACAGGCCGTGAACGAACCTTACGTCTCGCTACCAAATTTGTTGTATCACTCCTCATAATCGCCCATTGATTCTGCGGAGAACCAGGCTTAGTGCATCATGCTCGATTATATCAGAACGTACCAATCGAGGCAGCGGAAGTCTTCGACGCAAGGAGTTACAATGTATATTCCAAGATAGGCGTAGATGACGTAATAGGCTATCAGTGCCTAGCCGAGGCAATCATCATCTAACCGATGCAAATCGGTGCTCGGGCTTATCCAAGAAACATGACCATGCGCGACATAAAAGGTGTAAGCTCAACCAAAGCGCGGTTAGCTTGACTTAGCGTCAATCGTCAAGATTGCGTGCCAATTCGATCGTATGTTTGCGCTTAGGCCGTCAATGCGTATAGCAGATATACTCGCAGCGACGGCTCGCGGTACAAGAGATCTGCAAGTAGTAAGTGTACTACCGTGATCCCGCGTGCGGATATTGCTATATAAGCCGTCATAGCAATAGTGCAACGTTCTTTACTCGCGTAAAGGTGCCGACTACGCCATCGCGCGTAGTGTTGCGTTCGACGCGCCGCATCGCTCGAGCCATTGCCTCGCGACCTCGGAGTACGCTCGCATTATCATGCTCGAGCGCGCGCGTATGCATAATGCACGTGTTACCGTTAGTGCGCATTGCTATGCGATGCCTTATGCATTTGAGACTGTCCACGACCAAGTCGTCGGGCCATGCACACTATTCGCGATACCGATCACGCAATGTATGCTTGCAGCGTTGTGCACAATGCATCAGGCGGTATGCTGTTCGTGGGTTGCTTGTGCCCTTGGCTAATGCGCCTAACGCGTGCGATGCGACGTGCTGCATGACATGCGTGCGGTCGCGTCGCGCCCGCTGCCGTACTACTCCAAGCGTCCACGTACGACAGGGGTGACGTCATCAGTGCCGTATCACTCCGCGTATCCACGTACGACAGCTGACGTCATCGGTGCCGTACCGTTCCCCACGTCCACGTACGACAGGTGACGTCATCAGTGCCGTATTGCTCCCCGCGTCCACGTACGACAGTGACGTCATCATTGCCGTATCGCTCCCCGCGTCCACGTACGACAGTGACGTCATCATTGCCGTATCGCTCCCCGCGTCCATGTACGGCAGTGCCGTCATCATTGCCGTATCGCTCCCCGCGTCCACGTACGGCAGTGCCGCGCATCCACGTACGACAGTGCCGTACCATCGTACCGTGCTGTCGTACCATACGACAGTGCCATACCGCCGTACTGTGCCGCCGTACCGTACGACAGTGCCGTACCGCCGTACTTTGCCGCCGTACCGTACGACAGTGCCGTATCACTCCGTGTATCCACGTACGACAGCTGACGTCATCGGTGCCGTGCGCGATGTAGCGATGGTGGGTATAACTCTAACAGAGCTTAGGCAAAATGACGCGTGGTACAACATTCCACAGCCGTGGGGTGCCACAGCCGTGGGGTGCCACAGCCGTGCATTACCTGAGCCAGGCGGTGCCACATACAGCTGCAGGGTGCTGCAGCTGTGCACTGTTACTGCCGTGCACTGGCATAGCCACATGCTGGTGCAGCCATGTGGAGCCACAGCTGTGCATTGGCTCAGTTGTGTGGTGCTGCAGCCATGCAGAGCCACAGCTGCTTGGTGCTGCAGCCAAGCAGAGTGGTGCCGCAGATGTGCGTGTGGTGCCGCAGCCATGTGATGCTGCAGCATCGTGGTGCCATAGCCATGATGGTGCTGCAGCCGCACAATGCCACAGCCACTTGCTGGTGCAGCCATGTGGTGCCGCAGCCATGTGCTGGTGCAGCCGCGCGGTGCAGCAGCCGTGTGGTGCCGTGGCTGGCAGCATTACCACCATTTAAAGGTTTTTAAACTGTTGCCGCCACCTTCTAAAGGTTTTTAAGGGTCCTTTCAAAGCTCAGTTGTCAGTTAACCTGTACCATTTTAAATTGCAATTTTACGATGAAATTATAGGATGCAGCTTTAGGATGCTATCCTGTGGTGCCGCTGCTGCATGGTGCCGCTGCTATGCGGTGCAACTGACGTGCAGTGCTGCTAACGCATGGTGCCGCTGCCATGCGGTGGCACTGGCAAGTGGTTCCACTGATGCACAGTGCTGATGGCATGCCGTGCTGCTGCATGCTGTGCTGTGCCGCTGGCATGCGGTGGTGCTGGCACATGTTGCCATTGCTGTGCGGTGCCACTGGCGTGTGGTAAAACCATCCTAAGGGGAGAGTGAGAGCGTTTCGCCACTGCCCTATATGTGAGGATGGCGCGACTGGGGATGAATATCATGTTCTTATGGAATGCCAAGGTTATGAGAGCATAAGGCTAGAGATGTTGCAAGCTGGGGACTTTGATATTGGAGGGTAAAACGATGGCGATCATGAGCTTAGGAAAGGAACACAATCTGGCCAAAGCGCTTCATGACATCATACTTTTAAATATCCATGGGGCTACCGCTTCTACTGCTGTTCTGGCCCTGAAAGTTACGGTGGTCGTGCAGGTTGTTGGGTCTGCTACCCCACTTCCCTGCACTGCCACCGTCCTGACTAACATTTCTCTGAGATCCCTCCCCTTTTCCTGTCCCTCATGATGGCCTTTGCCTTGTCCGTCCCCTTCCCCAACATATCCTCTTCTATCCCCTTGTCCGTCCCCTTCCCCAACATATCTGGGCAGGAGATTTCAACTTTGTGGAAAACCCAGAGTGGGACTCATCCGCGGGAAGAGATGGGCGGCAGGCGGATAGGCCAATTACGGAGATGAGACATCGGGCAGGCCCAACGATGGTCGATACCCACCGACACCTCCACCCCAGGCGCCGGGACTTCACTCACCTGTACCATGCGCCTATCCCGGGAGGCTCACGCCTGGATCGCATCTATATCAATGGAGCCATGCTGCCATACATTTGCCACACAGCCATCTCCTTCCATACACCTTCAGACCACCGTCCCGCCATGCTTCATCTTCTACCACGCAGAAATGAGATCAAGGGCCCTGGCATCAAGCGTATACGCATGGCCTTCACTGAGCATCAAGATCTGGTTGCCAGCATGGCTGGATGGATCCGAGACCAATGCCAAGAGGCACCGTCAGCTGAAGAGAACCCCGGCAACTTAATTGCTTGGTGGCCAGGTTTTAAGCGCAGATTAACCAGCCTAGCTCATCAGCTCAACAAGGTTACACAACAACGCAGGCAGCAGCCAAGCCAACATACCCAGGAGGCCCGCCTTGAGGTCCAACGGGCCCAACAAGCCCTGGACGCAACGCCACACTCACCACAGCTCCTGCAGCAGCTAGTAGACACCCAAGCCAGTCTTGCTAGGATGCATATTGCAGACAACCTCAGGGCAGCAAATAAAGCCCGGATCCACTGGTTGCATGCAGGAGAGCGTCCTGGCCCAGCCCTGACCACCTTCCTGCAAACCCCAAGCCAGGACCAACAAGCAGCCCCAGTGGCACTCCAGGCACGCTCAGGCCGTCTGGTCACTAACCCAGCTCAGTTACCCCAGGTTGTTGCGGACTTTTGGGCAGAGGTTTGCAGAGCCCCTGACTTCACCACGCCTGAAGACCGCCAGTCAGTGCTAACCCAGTTAGCAGCAGCCAACATCCGTCTTCCTGAGGAAGCTGATGAAGTGGTCGGGTCCCCCACCATTACGGTGGCTGAGCTAGGGTTCGCACTGAAGAAGAGCCAGCCAGGCAAAGCACCTGGTTGGGATGGCATCCCCATGGATCTGTACCGGAAGTTCTGGCCAGAGATTGGCAATACCATGGCAGCCCTCTTCACTGCTATCGGCAAAACAGGGCAGGTGCCAACAGGCTTCCGGGATGGTATCATTAAGGTGCTTTACAAAAAGGGAGACCCCAAACAGCCTGGCAACTACCGCCCTATTACACTGCTTTGCTCGGACTACCGCCTGCTGGCCAAAGTGTTGGCAAATCGCCTAGGGCCAGCCCTGGGGCGAATCATCAGCCCTGAACAGTCAGCCTTTTTGCCCAAGAGGCACATTGGGGCCAGCGTTCTCTTTCTGCGCCATCTGCCTCATCTTTTACGTAAATTGAACCGCCAAGGCATGCTGGCTTTCCTGGACTTTGCGAAAGCTTACGACACAGTGGACCGCAACTTCCTGCTGGGGGCTATGGAGGCAATGGGAGCAGGACCTCAGCTTTGCAGGTGGACCCGGCTGTTGCTCAGCAACACACGGGCACGAGCCATGATGAACGGTTTCAAGTCCAGGCTTGTCAAGATGGAGGCGGGGGTGCGACAGGGATGCCCCCTAGCACCCCTGCTGTATCTCTTTGTTGGCCAGGCCCTGTTCTGCTGGCTAAAAAGCCAAGAGCTGGGCCTCCGCCTCTTGCCTTCAGATGAAGACAGGGTCACAGCCTGTCAGTTTGCTGATGATGCAGAAGTCACTCTGGAAGGAGAGGAATCCGTGCCAGCCTTCCTTGCAGCCATGGGTACCTTCGCCAGGGCGTCTGGTCAACACCTTAACCTGGATAAAGTGGAACTTCCGCCTATAGGGGCTACGAATGACCGACGGCAGGGGCACACTATCAACGGCCTTAAGGTGGTCACTACTGCAACAGCCCTTAACTTGCCTATGGACAACTAACTGCAGCCACCTCAACCGGACTGGCCTAAGATGCTTGCTCTGGCCTACAAGAGGATGCAACGTCTAGCCCATTATCCGCTCTCTGCCTTTGGCCGGGCTGCAGCAGTATCAGCTTATTGTCTGCAAACAGTCACTTGGCATATGGAGCATGGTGGACCACCTCCAGATACCACCCTGAGCAACATTGAGCGTCTAGCTGCTCGCCTTGTTGATCGGCAACAGGGCCCCGAAGATCAGGGGCAACGCTTCACTGGAGTGCCTAGCAGACTCTTAGTAGGACATCCCTCTATTGGTGGTTTCGGCCTACTGCCACTCAGGCAACACATCCGGGCAAGGCAAGCAGTGTGGGCTGTGCGCTTCATCCGAGGGACTCTGATGGCCAGGAGTGCGGGAGAGAGGGTAACACCCGTGGGATCTACGATGGCTACAATAGCTGAGGAAGAGGAGGAAGAGCTGGCTACTCATGGTAATGATCATAGTATCCACCCGTGGATCCGGACCCTGGCCACCTACCTGGAGATCACTCATCCAGCTTTTAAGCCTTGGGCCCTTACCACTGCCCATGCAACTGGGCCTTGGCTGGGTGGAGCGACCATGCCTGAGGATATCAGCCGGATTGTAGGGGCCTTGGCACATCTACCACCATTAGAAGATGTCAGCAACCCCCCTTTAGCCCCCGGAGACTGGTGCTGGGCAGCTGCCCTGTGGGGTAATCCATTGTTGCCCAACAATGTGGATGCTGGGAGAAGTACCAATGGGCACAACTTCCGCCCAGGCCTGGAAGCACGACACCCGCTGCTGGCTTCTTGCAGAAAACTACTTACAGTAGGCGACCTGGTAAGGGTGTATGACATGCTGGAGCACAGCCAAACACCCCTCCCTCGAACAACTAACTGGCTGGATTGGACCCTCCAGTATCTAGACCCCATAGCTAACCCCACCCAACTGCGAGACAAGGAGTCTACCCATAGGGCTCTTTCAGCCTTATGCAATGATATCAGCCCATCATGGCTAGCAGCAGCACGGGAGGTCGTTCATCGCTTACAACCCCAACAACAGATCAGGATGGAGGACAGAATGCAGCAGCAGTTGCAAGCACCACCAGACAGTACCACAGTGATGGCCATGATAGTCAGGCGGTTGGGCTGGAGATTGCCAGGAGACTCGGGTATAGTGCCTTTCTACCATCTTACGGTCAGCCAAGCTACCCAGCTGCAAGGAGGTTCAACTACGGAGCAGCGTATGGAACTGCTGACAGCTTTTGTGAGGGAGGCTCTAGGGGTGTCAACCAATAGCCCAACTCCTCCCTACCTTGCCACCAACCTCCAGCACTTTCAGGCAACCCTAGCTCGGCTATGGACAGCAGTTCATTGGGAGAACAAAAACAAAGAGACGCTGTGGCATTTGGTGGTTGATGGGATACCCTTGCCGGGCAACACACACCTTTCCAGGGTGCCCATCAAACCCTGTGAGTGTGGGAGGTATGGAGGAGATACTGATCAGCCTTACTCCCCACGCATGCATCACTTCTGGGAATGTCCAATAGCCAAGGCGGTGCGAGAGCAGATTGACAGGCATCTGCGACTGCTGTCACCAGCCACCATAGAGGGGGGCATAACCAGGCAACAGCTGTGGCTCGTCCAAGCGCCAACCGGGTGCGAACAGGCACCTTGGGACGTGATAGCCATGGCTGCTTTGTCTTCTATGGAATATGGCAGGTACTGTCTCCGGGCTGCAACCCGGGAACAAAGGCAACAGGGGGCATCTACCCACGGACGGCAGCAACAACCACAGACCCGGACAGCAGAGCAGGGACCCCGTCAACGGGCTATTACTGACTTCTTCAACCGGTTAGGGGGCTTTACGCAAGAGGAGGATGAAGCTGCCAACACACGTCCAAGCATCTACACGACACAGCCAACTTTGGACAATGCAGTACAAACAACAGCTTCTCCCCTGGACCAAGCACGGGCCCGTACAGTTGCTGACTTCTGGACTCGCTTGCACTCTTTTGCAGCGCTGGGTATCCCTAAATATGGCTGGGATCGGGTGGGACCGCAACATCCCATCCTAGCCATAGTTGGAGCTCAGTTGAGATGTGATTCTCCTATGGAAATCACCGACCGTGGAGCAGAGAGAGCAGAGCAGGGTCCTTAGGGTGGGGTTTTGAGGAGGTTTGAGGGAGAAGTAAGGGGAGAGAGGAGGAGAGTTGGAGAGAACGGGCAGGCAGCCTGGTTTTTGAGGAGGGGCAGGGAGAGAGTGGAGGGTCTCGTGGCTGGAGGAGCCTGTGTCCAGGCACTGGGTTCTGAGGGTTTTGGGGGAGGCAGTGAGAGAGGTCTTTCCCTCTTGTGCAGTGCAGGTGTTTGAGGGGCCAGCTGTGGGTGGGGCCGGGAGGCTTTCTAGGGGGGCGCCAATTTGGCTCGTCATCCCCCCCTCTGTCTTTAGCTGGGTTCTTCCTCCTTGGCTGTGTTTGAGTGTGCTCTCCTGTTGGCGTCTCTCATCTGAGGGCTTCTGTGTGTCTTTTTCAGGCTCTTGCTAGTTCAGTTTTGTGTTGGAGGAGAGTGGTCCCTTTCTTTGTGCAGTTAGTCGCCCCCTGTTTTCTTTTGTTCCCTCCTCGTTTTCGTGGTGCTCCTCAGTGCTCTGTTAGTGGCCAGGCTAGAGCCTCTGAGTCTTTCTTTGCTCTAGCTGGTCTTAGTGAGAGGGGGAGCACGTGGCAGGACAGACAGACAAAGCCACGTGCCCCTCCCCTGTGGCTCGGTCCGGTCAGGCCCCTTGGTGCTCGCCCTGGTAGGGCGAGTCGCCCACAGTGTAACACCCCGATACATATCCTCGTCTGGCATCAGCGTCAGAGTAACATAGCTAAAATTCAATGGGAACATAAATAAAACATCATAGTTAAAAACTCATCTACAGTAAAAGAAGTGAAGGCATGACAGACAAAAGTTTGCTAAACTGACTAAAAGAGGAAAAAAGATCACAGCTATAAGATAGCATCTAGGAATTCTAGACCAGCTAAATAAAAGAAGATTTCGCGAACAAAAAATCACGTTTTGGCGGCGACCGCCAAAATTCCCGAGGGCCTTACACTACTAGGACTCGGTAATAGGGGTGACAGTACGACAAGACAAAAGTGTGCCGAACTGACCCATGGAGGAAAAGAAGCAATTTAAGCTAAAAGATAGCATCTAGGACTTCTAGACCAGCTAAATAAAAGAAGATTTCGCGAACAAAAAATCATGTTTTGGCGGCGACGGCCAAAATTCCCGAGGGCCTTACACCACTAGGACTCGGTAATAGGGGGTGACAGTACGACAGAGGAAATCTGCTAAACTAAAACAACTAATAATCTAAAACAACCACCTTAAAACAATAAATAACTACCTAACTCATAACGATTACTAGACCAGCTATATACAGCGGTAGCAATTAGGCATTTAAGAGGGTCTTGGACAGGCAAGACGGGTACAACGACTCGCAATACTGCTCTTGTCTTTTCGTTTTGTCTTGCCTTTATCTCTTCTCCTCTTCAAATTCCAAAACAGATCTTTTCTTTCCTTTTGTGCTTTGCGGCAACGTAAGCCACCTGGTCGTACCGGGCCTTACGAGTTCACAGTAGCTTATCATCCATCCATCCAGATATTAGCAGAACTAGGCCTAATATGTAATATGAACCGATCAAGAACGATACAAATTGTTTTCCTAAGTAAGCTCCCGAAAGACGCGCACTCTTGCAGACATGGATTGCTGTTCGTCCCTATTACAAACTCCCTCGTCTGATCCATCAGACTTATCCGCTATTCCATTACACATTTTTAAGTTGCACAGAAATTCCTAGGGAGCTTTAAGGTGTACTTAAGACCGCATAATGGTTAGGCTGAACTGCGGCGAAAACGGACATTCTGAATACAAAGAAAACCACCAAAAAGACGTTATAAATTACCATATATCGCCTACGAGGTGGGGTGTTATAATTTTACACTTCCATGGACGGATGAGGCAGCTTCCACGGCGTGGGCTCGTGCTTGTAGGGCCCCGTTGTCACTTTGCAGTCCCCATCACTCGCGCTCATCCGGTCATACCTGTTCAGACGGACGTTTTATAACTGCTATGCACAACTGTGTGTCATGTTTGCTGTGATCCTGTTGTGACACCAACGTTGTAAGCATCCGGTCTCAAGGACTTCCGGAAGCACCTATTGGCCTCAATCAACATTATAAAGTTCCTTCATGGGACGCTCCCACTGATGAATTATTATTTAAGAATAAATGTCGGACCTTTCCACGGGTAACGCGTCGACACGGCCTACGTGCCAGCAGAGGACTAGAAACGTTCCAGCGACGGAGTTATCCTGCAAGCAGAAGGGATCTTTGGAAGCCAGCATACGACAAACTCACCGCGTCGGTGTCAAAAGGCTTCCCTTGAGTGCAGCTTGTCCAGTGTCCACTGCTGCACCCACCACGACTATGGTGAACCATGACGAGAAAGGACCATACTCGCTTGCAAGCGCATTAGATGCGAAGATGGATCATCCCAGCCGCGGCAATTGCGTGGTCATCTCGTCCGAGCCTAGCGTTGTCCCGCTCCTCAACGCCGGCAGCGCTAAGCGACCGCGTATGGCGAATCCCGGCGAAACGCTTACACAACCGCAACAATTATTGTCTCAATTACCGCACAAAGAACCGCCAGGCCACCAAGACCATGCAACATTAAGCGTCATTCTGGTCTCCCAGCAAGCTTCGACGCCGGCAACACCAGCCCCGGCCAACCTGCTACCAACAGCAATAGCTGGGACATGTATGACCATGTGTGGGATTACTAGAACAGGTTGGTCAAATGAGGTTCCTGCTCCATGATCTCTGTAATGTACGAAGATGGTATGTGTTATGGCTGGGTGTTAACAGATTCTGTGACCACCGCCTGTCTGCTCGGGTGCGAAGAATTGAGGTGCTGCTTTCGCTAATCCTAAATTTGATAGTATAGATTTATTTATAATTGTTCGCGACGCTTATCGTTGTATCCACTGCCGTTTTCCATGACCACGGCGTTTATGGAAACATCACGTACAGCGGCCCAGGCTGTTCAGAACTGTCCCAAGGGTACCCCAGCAGTCCGAACGGCTACGAGCTGTAGCGCAAGACATGTTGCTGCACGATTAGCCTGTGAATACACATCGTCCTTAAAATTGTCTCCCACCGGCCGCTTCCGTTGCTGAAAACTGCAACCGACCGCTCTAGTTGGGACTCGGTTTGGTGTCAAATTGGCGCCTTATCACGTAGCGCGACGCGGCTGTCATAATTCAACAGGCATATGTGGATATGACTCTACAGCACTTTTTCGCTTTCCTTTTTTTATGTCCAGAGGCATGTATCAGGCTAGACGATGCCGTGCTCGAGGCTCCTGTGGTTTTGTCCATGCCACCTTCTGAAGCAATGGTTGCAATGGATTCTGAGGCACAAGGGGAGCCAACAACAGCTGTGCCGAGTACCGGTCCTGCATGCACAAGCCACACTTCCGTCACAAGATGTGAACCACATTCCTATCCCCTCGCCGATGCCGTTCAAGTCAGCATGACGCCTACCAGCGCCTACGCTGGTAGTGACACCGCCAATATTTCCGCCCCCACTGCTGATATTGGTGGTGGTGGCTGCTTTGTCGGCTGCAGCCCCGGTATGAAATTGTACATGAGACTGGTTGGGGAGGCTTCGGAAGATGTCGCAGGGGTTGAGCACCAACGAGTTGGTGAGGGCAGCCGGGTGTGGATTAAGGTGAGGTGTCAGGGGATGGTAGGGGATGGTAACGGGACGGAGTCATGCAATGTGGTTTGAGGAATGAGGCCTTGTTGGGGACCTTACAATCCGTGTGACATGGTTTATACATTAGCTACTGTTTGGAATAGATGGGAACGCCATTTTGAGAGGGCTCGGGTCAGGTTGACTTCCTGGATGCCGGCAGTGATGTAAACCTGATTCAAGCCTCATGCTCATACTCCTGGGTCTGGATTCCCCTTGTGCTTTGTATCACCAGATGGCTGGTTACTGTCACTGGCCTGCGGTGGTGTTTTCACTGCGCTATTGCCGCAAATCCGAGATTCCTGACCTTCTGGCCAGCTACCAACCGGGCCGCACGCTCGTGCATTTCTATGGTATGGATTCGGGTCAACAGAAAAAAATGTTAGGTACAGCTTTAAATTTATGCAGTGCTCTGTTGCAAACGTTCTGCTCATGACCCAAGTGATGAACAGGACCCCAGGTCAGCTGCCTTGCGCCCATCAGGAGCTAGGACAGCAATGCTCCATATCCTATGCCCCTCTTGAAAACACCTAATGAAGCTTTTGTGCGCACCACTGTCCGTTCTTCTACTACGAGGCTCCCAATTTTGCGCTGCTTTTCATATGTGCCCCGCGTGCCTGATCAGGTTCTCACGACCACGTTTGGGCCAGTCCATCCTCGTTGACTCCATGGATCACAGATCAGAAGGTTCGGCTGGCTGCCCTCAAGGCTGCGGCTAGAAGGTGGGGATGTTTGGCAACGGATTCATTCTTAATTCTTAAAATGCTTAATTAACGAGTTAATACATTGTCCGAAGTAGGAGATTTTGTTTTTATTCCATTAGACAATTTATGAAATTGTTTTATAATTTTTAAAGGCGAAGTGGAAGATCAAGACACTTTTGAAAAAAATATACTAACAACATTGTAAAAAAACTATTGAGGGCGGCCAGTAGGTGGGGACATTTGGCCTTATGGCTTCCTGGCAACATCCGTACGAGGGCTCCCTGTGGGTGTGTTCTTCCTGGAGTTCTTCAGGTAACCTGCGGGGAGGAGAGATATGGTAGCCAGCGCAACAAATTCTTAATGCGCTTGCTGACTAAATTATCAGGCGCGCCTTGCCCGAGGTCACCGGAGCGTGGAGCCCGCTGGCTAAGGCAATTATGCCCAGCCGCCGCACACGTGTCACTCTTGCCCCAGCCAAACCTAAGCCAACCACACCTGTGTGAACTGGACGAATGCAAAGGATTTACACCCGCTGTGTTTTGGAACATAGTTCCAGGGTTGCTGCCTCCACGTTGGCCGAGCTGACGGGCTCCTTGGGAATCAACGCCGCATCCGACCCCACGCGGGAGTTGGCACGGGTAGTGCAGATGCGGGAGGCAGCCCTGGGGCGACCCAACATGAAACGGAGCGGTAGCCGTGGTGGTGGCGGCCACGGCAATAAGCTGGTGTGCGGAGCTTGTGGTGAGGGAGGTTCGCAGGTAGGCACAGAATGCAGTTATGCCATTGGCCGGAACCCATCATAGGCCAGGAGATATGGACAAGAAATGCCCAACGGTCAACGTTCTCTTTGAGGGCTTTATTTTGAACCATAACTATGTCTAGCCCAACCACCGAAATGCTGCTCAGCAGCTTCGGGTGCTCCTATTTAGACGTCGTGGCATTTGCGCCTATCTTTTTTTATCTAAACGGGTCATTCAATCTGGGTCATCTTAGTACCACATCCAGGTCTTTTCCTGTGCCGCGCTGCAGATCACCTGCACATCTTGCCGCACGGCCTTCCACACGCTTTGCCTGCCACAGCCTGACGTCAGCCCTGAACACATGTTAGCGGCTGCGGCGATGGAGGCGACATTGCAGACGGCAGCTCAAGCCATGTCTGAGCAACAGTTGCAGAAGCAACCACCAACCCATCAACCGCAGCGACCGTTTCTGCAGCAAAAGGCTGTATGGACTTGCGGAGCCTGTCAGAGGCAGAATGAGGTGCGTGAAATGGGAAGGGAGGCTGGCATGGGCAGTGACGCAACCAGTCTCACGTTGCCGCGCTTTTACCGTTGTTAATGACGATGAACCTCAGCCAATTCCCAAGCTCACAGTCTATTAACGTTTCGCGAAGGGACAATACTGCCGCACTGCCACGGCCTGAGCATCGCGCACACCATGCCGCCGCTATGCCTTGGCCCGCAATGTCGTCTGCGTGGGCACGGCCAGCAGCTTGCTTTCCGTAGCTGCGTAGCTGCCGTACGTCTTCAACCGCCTCGGGACATGTGGCCGGGCCGAATGCCTTCCTCTCCCGTCCGTGCGGCCCCTCTGCATCTTGCCTCTGCCCCTACCCCTGCCCGTTCTGTTCAAATTAACTTCCGCCGCCAGCATTAATACACCCCTCCTGTCCAATGGTTGCGACAGTTGCAGGGAACGGTTCGCCTAAACCTTATGCCACACGTAACCGGGGCCAGGCCAGGTGGGTGATCTAGTGCGTAGCATCGGCAGGGGATAACTCTACATCAGGGGAAAGACTTGTGGTCCAGGCAGCAAGCGGGGGTTTCATCAAAGGCGATGAACGTTCAGCGACCAATGGTCATTGTGGTAATACACAAGGAATAGCTTAACACCTCGATGATGTCTGTGACCGTCGCATCATTTCCTAGGGCTTTTTCAGGAGCACACGCCTGTCCTGCACCACGTTTTATAATATTGATGTTTACTGCAGAAGCCGGAAATCCAAGAGCCAGAAGACGGGAGGCAGTTGGTGGAGCTGGTGGGGTTGGATGTGCAGCAACACCCTCGAGCAGCGGAAGCAGGGATGGCATTGTTAACCCACAGAGGCCACAAGGCGGCCAGCAGCAGATCGGTACACAACACACCGAGTTGCTGGCTCTGTATGAATGGCTGCTGGATAAAGACGCCGCATTGGAAGCGGCGGCGGCGGCGGCCTCAAAAGGAGGAGACAAAAAGACTGGGTCACCTGGCAAGATGAAGGAAGCAGCGGCAGAGGCGATGGATGCTGTGCTTGTGCCTGGAAAGGACGAGCCTGACGAATCTGTGTTCACGGCGGCGGAGCAGCAGCAATCGCGAGGGCCCACCGCAGTAACAGCGACGAGTGCTGTCCTGCAGCCGCTACCTGGGACACGGCTGTGGGTCAAGGTGTGGCTCTAGGGAGAGGATGTAAGATAGTAACGAAATCTCTTGGGTTGGATGTATTGTCCTTTGTTGTCAACTGCAGTGTGACCAGGGGGAGAAGGAAAGTTGACAGACCCTTCATCAGCGGGTGGGTTCAAGCCCTGAACCTTATAAATCCCTACCCTGCAGCCAAACTGGCTCTCGCTGCTGTGCATTCACTACACATTGTCGCAGACCCCCGGTTACTGTCACTGGCCTGCGGTGGTGTTTTCACTGCGCTATTGCCGCAAATCCGAGATTCCCGACCTTCTGGCCAGCTACCAACCGGGCTGCACGCTGGTGCATTTCTATGGTATGCCATATTTAAAGCCTGAAAACAGAGCCCGCCAATGTTAGTGCTTCCATTTCATCTTATATACAGTACGCGCCGAGTTGGTATATGTTATTGTCCTTGCGTTTTACTTACGCTTTCCTTCGTTTGATGCATCTCTTAAATCCATCAGCTGTTTATTCCCTGTTGTGATACTTGCAAATGCGCTACGTCTGAACCCAAGCCCCACAGCTATGCTGACCACTTTGCGCTGGTTTGCGGCTTAATGATTATGGTTGCTCCGCCATGCAGGCGAGCACAATCACGCGTGGCTTCCAGACACGGAGGTTGCAGCGCTAGCGGCGGCCGCAGCGAATCCCCGCGAAGAGCAAGAACGGCGGGAGGGGCTTGTGTCCTGGACAAGCAAGCGAAAGAAAGGGTGTGTTGATTCGTGCGATCCTTGATGGTAATTATATTTCTTGTTACAGGGTATCACGTAAGGGCAATTAATATCAATTAGTGTAACAGGAAAAAGGTCATGGAAGAAATTACTCTTATCCCGGCGGTTTTGCCTTCTAAAACTTTCCCTCCCTCCTGGGCTCGGTTCCACGCGCTGGCCCTTTTGCAGTGCACTGAGCGGCCACATGGCCCTAGCAGAGCTGGATGGACCCGGAAAGACTGTCCATAAGCCATTAGGACGTGAAACGATGGATGGAGGCACAGCTGCTTCGGCTGCGTCGCCTGTTACTTTTGATTCTGCTATTGTTGACGATAAGGCTGCTGTCAGTATCGATGCAGCCGCCGCCGTTAGCGGTGCTGGAAGATTGAAGACCCCCCTTCCTCTGTTCAACACATTCACGTCATCGATTTCAGATGATCCCCGCCGGGAAATTCTGAGGGTGGTGGCGCTGCGGGAGGCACGGCTTGCTGAAGAGGAGGAGCGGCGGGAGCAGGCGGCCTGGGAAATGATGCTGAATGGGGTCAGGGAAGGGGCCCACACTGGCATCACCAGCCGGCGGGGCGGCGGCAGTGGTTCTGGGTCCGGGCTGGGAGATCCGTGCTCTTCAGCGTCCCTGGCAGTTGGAGGAACCTCCATGGGATCCAGGTACCGTTCGAAAGTGCATGAGACTGGAGTTAGCGGGTGGCGCTCTCGCCTGATGGTATGCGCCGCCTGCGAGGAGCCTGGTGGCCAGGTGGGATTGTGCAGGATCTTGAGCGGGAAGAGAATGTGAAAACAGGATTTAGGGTTTTAATAGGGTTTACGGTTTTAAAATGGATTTTGGGAAGGGAACTTTTGAATACGAACGGATCGGGCTTTTGGTCCCCGTGGTAGCGATTAAAGCCTACTTAAGACCTACTCTCAAAACGCCCGTAATGGTGTCTCACCTTCCCAACGGCGGTTCGCTTTCGTGGTTCGCAGGTTATTTGCCTCAACTGCCGTCGGGCTTACCATACGTTGTGCCTCACCCCCCGCTGGTTGAGCCCGGTCTACATGCCACCGCAGCAACGGTGGAAGTGCGCTTGTTGTGGCAATGAGAACGAGGTAAGCAGCCATGGTGCACGTAGGGCAACAACCCGCCATACCTTGACGCAAGAACTGTCACACACAACGTAATGCCGATTCTCACCCTCCACAGCGCACCATTTCACCCCCCACTCCAATCCATCCCACTATAATATATTTTTATCATGTGCTTTCATCTCTTTTTCGCTGCCATTTCCGTCGTGGTGGCTCCCCTAACCTAACTCGCTGCGTACCTAAATCGCTGAAGTTTTCTTCCATTTTTCGTTTAAATGCTTCATACTCAATACACTTTGGCAGCCAAACAGACCTTCACGCCAACTGCACGGTTGCAGGCTTGTACATGTTGAGCTCGTTTTACTTTCTAACTCCGTTTACAAACCAGATTAATCTTTCGCACTCTCCGTTAAGCCCTTTCGGCTTCGGTGGCGGCGGGGCTCAGTAAGGTCGCGAATTGCGCGTTGAGCGGGATTTGTTAAATTCAGGGACTCAGCTGGGAAACTGCTCATGAGGGACGCTAGTTTGGGAGACAACTGCGTATAGCTGTATGATTGTCAAGCACGCCAGGAGCCCTCGTAGGCCAAAATAATTGACTCTGCACAGTGGCGCGGACTACTTTGAATTGGGAAAAAGTAGCCCGGTTGGTGGCCACGTTCAACTTGCTTAAGTAGTAGGATCTTTCGGGGGAATAATGGGCGTCTCATTTTCTATCGAAGATAGCCATCCACCAGTTATAACCACATACACCATATACGCGGCGCTTCTGTTCTTCACACCGTGCCAACCACAACCAAAAGCCGTTACCAGGCAACGGTCCTGACGTAGCCGCTAGTAGCTCGACATGCAGCATGGGAGGTCTACCAACGCTCATAATTACAACAAGTGCACTGTTGTTAGCACGTATGAGGGGATTTTCTTCCTGCCACCCCACCTTCCACTACCCCGCACCGCCCACCTCACCCGAACAATACAATACCATCGCATTCATTCATTCGCCGCGGTGACATTGCAATGACCATCCTTCTCTTCGGGATTTCGGCCTTCATAACATGCGCCTGCTTCAAGTTAGTTTCTGCTTTTACTAGGCACTTTCCCACGTCCTCTAAACCTTCTGCATGTGTCAACCTTCTGTCTAAACCTTCTACTGTACATGGACACGTCTATAGGGAACGGGCTAACCATGCTGCACCGCATCACGCCATGCAAGGTCATGACGTAAAAGGGTATACCACGAGTTGTCATGTCAGCTTATTGTATCTCGCTGGACTGCACGACAGCTTGCCGGTCTATGTGACATCAGGATACACCATGGCATGTGTTCAAGTTCAGGCCATGCAAATAAACGGCACGGCATCCCAAGGCGTGTATGGCATGCCGCACATGCGAAGCTATACAATATCACACCGCGCCAGGTGTTGTGCCACACATCACACAACATATTAATTCCCCACGCCCGCAATTTTAGGTATTGTCCCGCCAGCAACAGCCGAACTTTGCACTAATCCTTCATTTCCGTCTGCCTTCGCCTTGTTCCCTCGCTGTTGCCCCACGTCGTCAGGTGGGTCTACACGAGCTCACGCTTTGTCATTGCTGACTGCGCTATGTGGGCAGGCTATTCGGGTTGGGATGGGTCGGTTGGTCCAATCAGGGCGTATAGATGGGGGCCAGAGAGGATCACTCGAATACATACAGCCACCTCCGGCATGAGGTCATCGCAATACTTTCCCCTGCCACCAACACCTGGACCGATACAGCTTCGACGCCCCATTGGATAGACAAGTAACTTATCACGGCCTTGGCTGCTAGGTAGTTAAGTATGTTTTCGCCGGTGTCTGTTTGCGTTGGTCTGTTCGGTACTTTGGACATGATGCCTACCTTGCCAACGGGCTCATGTCACGAGAATCAAAATTCGGTTGGTACATCATAGCTTTGGCCTTCATCTGCCATTTCCCTAATTTCGCCTTTCCCCTACGCCCTGCCATACCAATTGCCTAGTAAACAGAACATAGCACTACGCCATGGCATGCCTCACCCTGCTTTGCCACACTACATCAACCCATGCCGCACTAAGATGCCCGCGCCAAATAAATAGAACCTGCCACTGGTGCTTTACAGTCTCCGAGGAATATAAGTTTTGCAGTTTGAATGCCCTTTGCAGCTCCAACAGTCCAGCAGTGGGAATCAAGACGGAAGCGGCAGGACGCAAGAAGAGGGTGAGGGAACCCTGGATGATGTCGGCATTTAGCTGACGTAACAGAGGTTGTGGAGCTGAATCATGGTTGTGTTCAGTAGGGATGGTGGGTTGGGTTGCAGGGCCATCCTATCTTGGAAGTTGACCATTAAGACGTATTGTGAAATTCGGCGGCCAAATGTCGCCTGCGCCACCCCTCTCCACTGTCCCTCCGTTCCTTCCCAGAGCGCATGGGACTTACTCCGGACTGGATCATTATGGCGGGAGCTTTCAAGGTCTTTCAATTGCCGGTGCGCCGTATAATTTAGGCGTGGTTTTTGCACTAATTGCCGGATCGAAAAGCTTAAATAAGATTCCATGCGTACTTCACCCTTGGTCCGATGTCGGTCCGTCAGCGGTTAATGTTTCTGGTTTGGGTAAAAGATCTACTACAAAAATGATGAATCTATGGGTGTTGCCAACAGTGGACGTGTCAAAGTGCTACTTAAAAGGCGGGGTCACCCGTTCTTCTATTATGCAGCCAGGTACAATGGAGTGCCTTGTGCCTTTGAAGACAATGCATCTGCTGAGCTTCAGCCTTGTGGGTGGTGTACGATCGATAGCTGTTAGAATGGAGTCCATAAGGGAGGTCCCTGAACCACAAGAGTGATTTGTTGTGAAAGGAGTGTACTAGACGAAAATCTTGGTAGCAAATTCTTGCAAATCCAATTCTGGGGAACCAAAACCGATTTTGACCGAACTGCCGTATAATCTTCATGGTAGGGGCGAGCACGGTAGTCCAAAGGATTAAAGCCCCTAAATCTTAACGTTATGGATGACGTATCATGAATAGCGATTGCTACGACGCTTGACATCCTCCATGCCCTCTACCACCCTTGATTGGGTTAACTTCTTGCGCTTCATCCCAGCCCCACGCTTCCTGGGAGATTTTCCCCACGCTGCCGGCTTTGCCACTGATAGGTGCAGGTAGCGGCCAGGAGGCATAGTACAAACCCTCGGCCACAGCTCAGCATGCTTCAAGACGTTAAGGAGCAAGCAAAACGGGGGGTTTGCCCAGCACTTCCGACCCCAGTGGAAACAGAAAGTATCAACCTGAGCCGTGTCCAGGCGTGAAGAATCAAGAAAAAATAGCAGGGTCGTTGGTGGTTATTGTGAGTTGTGAAGAGGTCCACATCAAACAGCCCCCACAAGGCATTCAGACTCTGAAACTCCATACGGTTCACCATCCAGTTGTCTCAATCCTGCAGCTTTAAGAGGTAATTGGCCAAGCTATTGTCCTCCTGTGGCCGCCATTCAGCCTGTAGTGTGATGCCCTGTGCGATGCAGTACCAGAAGATCTCACAAGCTATGCAGTAGGCGTTCTCCACCTTAGCTGAGCCATTGTTAATGACATTCACGCAGTTGACGTTGCCAGTGATCAGTCGAACCACCTGATGCCGCAGGCCCACTGGGCCATTGGATGAGTGCAACGTGCATAGCAGTGCTTGTAGCTCCTGAGGTGTTGACCCCATTGAGCTGATCCTTGCACCCCAGTTGCCACGAGCCTGAGTAATTGCTCAGCTGATCAGCGTCCGGGAGTCCCAAACACCTAGATTTGTAGGGGACTTCAAGCAGCGTCACAAACGTTGACAGAATGCTCCTTCATAGGCTCCCAGAAGGCGCAGGTTCTGTTAAAGTGGCCAAAGCAACACAACCAGAACTCAAGCTTAGCAATGGCATCAGCAGACAAGTGAATGTGCGTGACCCAAGACACTCGTATTTTAATGGCTTGGCCCAGAGCACGAAACTATTACCTAAAGTATGGATTTATCATCAGCGTGATTTCAAGGTGGTTAGTTACTGCCAGCTCGTCAAACTAATTGGTTTTGTTACCTGCCCCAAATCCCATGATACGGAGATAAGTTGGCTTTTGATTTGGAGCCAGCTTTCTTGCTTTAATGCGCCTGATGGATATATAGATGTAGTCAAGGAGGAAAGCACGCTTGTTATTAGGTACAATAAAAACCCCATTGGCTGTGTCTAAGAGCATACGCAGGTACTACTGGGGCTCACCCATCATTGGAAGGCAAGGCGTTCAAGCAGGTCAAGGGTTTCAGCCCGACAGGACATTAGAATCTTGGGGTCATGGTTAGCGTGGATCAAAGCTTGCACCAAAGGTCTATTGCTACCTATTACAAAAGGCTGGGTCGCTTCTATTTATATCTATGTGCCGGGCGTCCATGCTCAGGCAATTCAGCCTGCGAAAGGTTCTGAGGTGGCATGGTGCACTCAGCGCTTAACTGGGCTGCATGAACGGCTACAGTTGTGACTAGGTTGTGACATCGTACTGGCAAGAAATCTTAAAAGTCATCTTGCCTAGCCTTACCACAATTCTTGTCTCCCGTCCCCACTTTGCGAGTCTTAGCCAGAGCACTCTCGATGTCACCCTTGTCAATGGCCTCAGCCTTAAATTCTGGATTGGCGAAGTTATACCTCTTGTCATGCCAGATCTTGTAGGGTGCCGCAAAGTTGCCGCTTGCCAATGGGCCGGCCTTTGCCAACACTACGGAATTGCACTTGAGTCAGCATTGGGCAATCTTCAGGCAGCCAATGGCTATGGTTGGCAGGGGTTCCTTGGCCTTAAGTGCGCATAGGGCGACATCAGGTAGCATCAGAGTGCCTTCATCCGGTTGCTCGTGTCTGAATGCATCATTCGCCTGTACTTCAGTTCGAATTGCCACAAGCTGTTCACATGCGGATGGGTGGGTGTCAGTATCTTATACTAGCATGACCTCTGGTGTTGGATCTCGGGCTGGCTGACCGTGCATCAGAGCAAGTTGAGCTTTAGCTTGTCTGCGTGGCAGTCATTGCAGAGAGGGCGGGTCTACCATTCTGGACTTGCTCTGCGGCTGCATCCAGCTTACACTGTGTTGTTGGTGGCAGCATCTGATGCTGGCCTGATCTGCCAGCTCCTGATTTGACTTCCATGATGTTATTAGCATTACGTCTGTGTGTACTGGACTACTGGTCATTTTTGTGGCTCCAGCAGTCTCCTGTTGTCGAGGTGTCTGGCCTTGTGAGGAAGAAGTAGTCTGTGTCATAAAATATGCTCATTAAACTAGCTGGGATCTTGAAAGAAGTTGGTAGGGTCTTGAAGAAAGTAAGAGAGCTATACAAGCTCCAGTAGTGAAGGCAAAGGTGCCGAAACAAAGGAGCTGACAAATTTAAACAGAAAACAAACGGCAAAGGCTACTGTACGTAACCTAGGTTAGAGACCATACTCGCTTCACTCATGCCACATCTAGCTAAGCTGCAACTTGCATAAAATGACAGTTCATATAAGCACTGCTATTTAGATGTGAAGCACAAGGCCCTCAGTCCCATGTGTGCCAGTCGTTGCCTGAACTGGATGTTAGGAGTTAACAGAAACCATTATAGAAGTTAGGAAGGAAGTATTCAGGGCACGAATAATTGGGAGAAATTAGGGCTTCAGGTGGTGATGTGACCCCGAACTTAGCCCATAGGTATATAAGGGGACGTGCCCAAGCCATGGGGACTCCTCCCCTAGGGGGAGGTCCATTTGTACCAGCGCCGCATCCCCATGGGTAGCCTTCCTGATAAAGGAACCATGGCAATGTGCGTTGGCTTATTTCACTATTCTGAACCTACCCAGACTGCACCCATCATATCGCAGCTATACAGCATGGTACCTCATCAGCATAATATGTCAATGTTTGGATGACAATCTAAAACAATAATTTCTTCTTATTCTTTTTATTATGCTGATTATTTATTTATTGATTACAAGTTACCCTGAACTTGTAAGGCCTGGTACGAGGCTGGAGGCTCATGGGTGGACTGCAAAGCACAAAATACCAAAATCAACATAATATATAAGATAAGAAGAGAGAGAAAAATAATGTCAGGTTAAATAGATAATTTGGAAAAGAGGGAAAGAGAATAACAGTATTATGAGACATTTTACCGTTTCATTTGTCCAGGACTTGAAAGCTGAATCTCATGAAGTGCTTTGGTCAGATTGCTCTGGTTATCAAAGCTCATGATTACAATCATGTTTTCATTCAAAACGTCCCCAGCTTGCAACAACTTTCTGATTCCTGCACATTTTAATGCCTGGTTGCCATCTGACACAAAGTCCCATGGACCCATGACAATCCTATCACTACTCCAGTCTACCAGCATCCTACTCTGCAAACCCTCCACAAGTTCAGCGGTGTACAATGGATAGGCTGCCAAGGCATTTACTTCCTCTATATCTGTAAGAGCAAATATAGCAAATCACAACGCCATCACAACACAAAATGCCCAACCAGGTCACAACTAACCCATGATTCGTAGGAGGTGAAGCATCTTAGCACCCCAGATCTCACCCTGACATTCATGAGAAGGGCTAACCTCAACTCTTCCCTAAAACCCCAGTAATAAATAGATCCACCTGCATCAACCAGCTTATTCCAAAAACAAAAACTAATTTTGACAAAAACATGAAGTGGGCACTGATCAAGCTCTCTGTGCAACCTTGACACCAGCTAGCACACACTAAAAGGATTGTTGTAATGTTATCATAGGATCGTAGAGTGCCTTCTAAAAGCAGCCACGACCCTCAGTATTCTTAGCCCTTCAAACTTCTAAGAGTCTCTCCAGGCCCCAATCCTGGACCCCATATGAGAGAATGGATATATTTTGCGTGTCAAAATATTTCAACCCAATCCTAGGCAGCAAAAGGCCCTGCCATCTCAGCTTATGGATAAGTGCATACATAACCCGCTGCCCAACATAAAAGAGCTCCTTGGTACAAGAGACACAAGGAGTGTTAGTCTCATGATAAATACCCAAGTAATGAGCTTGATCCACCACCTCAATCTGCCTGTAAATCATGACCCTATCACTAGCCATTTTAAGAGGTGGTGGCTTCTTCAACCCTCAACATAACTCAGGGTTGGGAAGATCTCCGTTTTCTTGACATTCACATCCATCCCAAAAGCTTCACTCCATCTACTCAGGACCTGTAGGAGCCGCTCCATGCACATTCTTGGTCCTTGGTCGAGCAAAGAGTGGCGTTCTCAAAGTCCATCTGGCAAATGTAGAGTGGTGGTGAAGCCCTAGACCTGTTATGATGCCTTTTCGGCGTGTGACGCAAAAGCAATATTATGCACGGTGCCCCTGTTCTTACTAAGAACTCTGTGGTATTGAGGGTTAACCCCACAAGGTTAGACAATTCTCCAGCAAAAAGGCATATAAATTAGCCAAAACGTTTCCAGCTGCTCAACCTTGATTATAACCCATCTCTCTCATATCACCCATTTTGGATGGGGGTAAAAGCTGCCACTCCAAACTGGTCAGGAAAATCACCCATGTTTAAAGACAGCATGCAGGGGGCCCACCATCACATTGACCTCCTTGCCATCAACCAAGATTGTGGCTTTTTTCAGGCATTCTGACAAACCTGACTTGACATTTTCAAGCTGCTGAATTCCCTTATCAACCTCAGAAACACTATAAGGCTCCATAAAGACACCAGCTTGTCATTGCAATTTAACCTCAGAAGACTTGGACCAGTCCTTCCCCTGGCTCTTTGACTGTGAATCAGGATCTCCTCAGCCGTGTTCGTATTGCAACTATTGACCTCACCTTAGGAAAGGTTTATAAAATGGGCCGCCCATTGGTGTAGTATCCTGGGGTATCTAAGGGTAGTATCCGAGGTGGCACCTGATAATCTTTGTTGTATCTCTGTCATATCCGCCTAAAGCAAAGGCTCAATCGAAGGATGCCAGACAACTGGCCAACCTGGATATTAGCCATGAGATACCCTAGGATACTACAATTATCCCCCCTTCCAATGGGTGTGTCCTCACACCCACAGGGGCAATCATGACTCAATGACATTCTCATCCCTGATGGCCTGATGATTGTCCCTGACTCTGTTCGGACCATGCTAAAAACCAAAATGCAGTGTGAACCCAGGAAATCGACTCTCTCTGACTGCCCTGAAACTTTGGTACTATGAATTGTATACATCAAGATAACAGTATCCATGTTGAGCATGGTCAGGGCATGTCATTCTGCCACCATGCTCACTGAGTTGTGTGGTTCATCATGCTAAGCAAACTCAATGGTAATCCCTTCCTCCAAGGCACCTATCATATGTAAATATGGTCATTATGGTCATTTGCATTTTTGATGAATGCAAGATTTGTTAGTCCTCTGCCTCGTCAAAAGACTGACACCACTACTGCCAGGGCCATGGTCTGACATCACACGCCTGTCGGGCCCCAACTGTGCCTAATCGGTCTCCAAAGTCCCACCACCACCATCACTGCCAGGATAAGGACCTGACGCCCCGTGCCTGTTGGGTCCCAACCATACCGGATCAGTCCCCAAAGTACTGCCGCTATCACCATCATCACCACTGCTGCTGCCAGGGCCATGGCCTAAGGTACAGAGAGCGGCATTTGGTTGACATGAAGAACCATGTTTATGCCAAACATCACTGATACATGAGTTCTGCCAAACTATGCCAAGGCCCGCTGCACCATTCAATCTATGTTCATGACAACTGCAAGAGCACATCAAGAGGATCAACAATTTTCCAGGTTAGGTCAGTGGAAATACCAAAGGGTCCAGAGTGAAGTATAGTGAAAGCTTAAAGGTTTAGGTGCATTTATGCAAGGTAATGCATGCAATTGGTACAAATTGCCGCAATGATTTCGCCATGGTTTTGTCAAAAATGGAACAATAGAGAATGTAAATGGTTACTGTTTTAATGTAAAAGGTGTGTGTTATATTATTTTTGGTCACTATGTACATACTGTAGTATCCTGGGGTATCTCGAGGCTAATATCCAGGTTGGCCAGTTGCCTGGCATCCTTCGATCGAGCCTTTGCTTTAGGCGGATATGACAGAGATACAACACATACATCAGTGAGAGGGGTCTTTCCTTCTTGTGCAGTGCAGGAGTTTATGGGACTGGCTGTGGGTGGGGCCGGGAGGCTTTCTAGGGGGGGCCAGTTTGGCTCATCATCCCGCCTCTGTCTTTAGTGTGGTTCTTCCAGCTCGGCTGCGTAGGCTGTGTTTTCCTGCTGGCGTCTCTCCTCTGAGGGAATATTGGGAAGTGCGTGGTTTCAGTGACATGTTTGGCTAACAGATTACAATGCAGTACAACCATTACAGGTACAGTCTGGGCAGGTTCCAAATAGTGAAATAAGCCAGCCCACAGTGTCGCAGTTCCTTAACAGATCTTCCTTAACAGATTGCATGTATCTGCAGGCCGTGATGCAGCCATGGCAAAAGTGCTTCCCAGCAAATTCTTTTGGGCAGCTGTGAAGGCTCCCCAAGGGAAGGGGGCCCCATGGCTTGGGCATGGCCCCATAGCTGGCAGCCCATGAGTGGAGACTGCAGAACTTGTAGACATGCCCTGACCCAGCTCATGTATCTTTTGTTAGCCATAAAAATAGGTCAGAGTCATGGTGGAAGAGGCTGGTTCCTGTCTCTTGAGCAACTAGTTGTCCCTTTTTCTTAGGGTCCTTCTGTGTTGTCTTGGTGCAACTCTGTGCTCTGTTAATAGCCAGGCTAGAGCCTCTGAGTTTTTGTTTGCTCTTGCTGGTCCGAGTGACAGGGGGAGCACGTGACAGGACAGACAGATAGATGAAGCCGTGTGGCCCTCTCCTGCACTGTAGTGCGGTGCGGTCAGGGCCCCCAGTGGCCTTCTTTGCAGGGCGAGTCACCCCACAGTGTGACACCCTTTCATACAGAGGAACAGGGACCCCTGAACATGCTTCATGCTGGGGCCCTGTATAACTTAGATAAGCATCCAGACACAAAAGTAGGTTCAAAATTTTGCTTATGGACACTCATCTATGGTTGAAATAGATCTGGAGTTCATAAGCTAAATTGGGTTGCTTGGGATTTAACTAAATTGCAGTTGGAGGTGTTCTTACCATAGTCAGCTTCATTCAGCTCACTGACCATAAGGTCCATAAGATATTGGATAACGAAGGTGAGAATAAGAGTAAGGCGGCGGGTATATAAGGTGACCTTTGCCATGTAATATAAGGTAGTATTACTCAATACAAGATTAGCTTAGCATGGCTTAGCAGAGGCAGGTCTTTAGCGAGGTTAGCTTCTCTTGGTCACCAGAATTAGGTTTGTTAAACAGGGCCAGGAGCACCAGTTAGGTTACATCTCCCATGGACAGGCTGACTTCATTGCTTCCTAAGCCGGTTAGCTGAGATTTTGGCTAAGCTAAGCAGTCCTCGTGGAAACAGTTAGCTTAGCCAAGGCCGCTAAGTTTCACTTTAGTGGCTAAGCAGGTCCTGGGAGCTTAGCGACTTAGCTGACACATCTCTTTAACTTAGCCTATTTCTGAGTCACTTAGCTACGACACTTAGGTTGTCCAGAATTGAAGCAAGTGGGGCGTGAGGGCCTTTTGCAAACATTCAGGAGCTATTTGAGCAGCTTACTTTCTTCATTAAAGATGTTGTATCTCTGTTATATCCGCCTACAGCAAAGGCTCAATCGAAAGGATGCCCGACAACTGGCCACCCACGGATACTACCCGTAGATACCCCAGGATACTACAATTATCCCCCTTCCGGCGGGTGTGTCCTCACACCCTAGAGAGGCCAGAGTGAATCACCACCCTTGTGACTGATTGGCGTTCTAATCCCTGATGGCCTGATGATATAGGGGCTGCCACCTCCCGCGCATCAAGTCTGCCATCCACACATCCAGTCGGCTGGATGGGGGATTTGAAACCGGGTCAGTCACTACCCGTCTCAATATCAGTTGTTGTATCTCTGTTATATCCGCCTACAGCAAAGGCTGGATCGAAAGGATGCCAGACATCTGGCCACCCGCGGATACTACCCGTAGATACCCCAGGATACTACAAAAGACACTTAATAATAAAAGGACAAAGTACTTGTATAGACCTCAGACACATTACGCTACTCGATGGGAGCTCATAACACTGCAGCCGACTTTCAATGAATCACCCAGGGCACATTGTAGCCAACGTGGAAAGACAGTCCTATATATATTAACATATTCAAATAGATTGCATTTTTAAAGGAAATACACCAGTTCAGATCCTAATGGTCCACAAGTATGTTTCTTGAAGGCTTATTATCCACAACGGCAACTAATTCTGGCCTAATATTGGTACATATAGGCATGACCCACCGAATAACATACCAAACTAATATATCTTATACTCTGCACCAAAGACCAAATATGAGCCAGTGCCTGGTGCAAAACATCCAACCGCAAATATGGGATGTGGATGTAACATTTAAATACACATGAGGCATGGCGATTGAAACATTCCCAAGTTCCTACAGAAATGACTTAATGTGTTGATCTCAAGCAAGAATCCCAAGATAGAAAGAAGGGATGGAGGAAAAGGGAGGGGAGAGAGAAGGAAGGGACCAAGGGGAAAGGAGAAGAAGGAGTTAGGAAGGACCGACATAAGAAAGAAGGGGTAGAGAGGGAGTGAGGAGGGAAGGAGATGGGGGGAGAATAGCTACATGGATGGAGAATGAAGGGAGAAGGGACTGAGAGGTGAAGAAGCAAAGGAGGGAAATGGGGGGGGGGAAATGGAAGGGAGGGAGAAGAAAGGGAGAAAAGGAGGGAGAAGGAAAGGAGGGATGGGAGAAGGGGGACTTGCCATTGCCTCAAAGGCTACAACAACCTTAACCAACTCATTCAAGTCCTTCGGAGGCCCGGGTACATGGTGCTGTAAGCGTGTACAAATGGAGGAAGTCACTTCACAAACTGCGCATTGTCAGTTTTGCCTCGCTGGGTTTGACACATGAGGCCAGCAGAGTAATAACCGAAACACAGAGGAATAACACAGAGTATTGTACAATGTGTAGTCCTAGTGAATTCTTAGGCTGAAGGTCTACAGTGCACACATCAATGATATCATGAAACATTTCCTTGCTGATGTTTATATCTGAGCCGTGCATCATCCCAATGCACTACGAAGTTATACATCGGCTATATGTCGGCTCTTTATTCGATTTTCAGGATAAGAGCGACACCTATGTGGAGGCCCATAGAGTTTTTCCTGTTCTGCTGCCACATCCCCATCCTGAAGTGTGTGGTGACAGCTGAAATGACGGTTGTAAGCAATGACGACAAATCGGAAAGTATGAATATCAAAAGGTGCATTTGCTTCATTAGTAGAGAGGAAATCAGGCAGCAATTTTCTTTATCTTCAGCAGGGTCCATAATTGATCGGCAATCAGGTGAAAGTAAGCCTCGAGCACATTAAACATTAAAAGGATTTTCGCGGAAAATGTTGTATGCATTATAAACGGTTACATTCGTGGTTTCACCGTGGTTCTGCCGTGCACTTAGAAACAGGCAAGCTTGCAGGCAGCAAGCAAATGATTGTACGGAGCCAAAACCATCTGGAACCACTAGTCAGCTAAGCGGCTTAGGAAGAGGTCTATAGCTAGCCTAGTAATCGCAATGGTTAAAATCAATTTTTATATCTTTTAGTTGCTTTTAGTTTATTTTGTTTAATGTTAGTTATTTTAGTTTCACAGTACATTTTTGTTCTTTCAGCCGTACAGTTTTCTTTACTGTAAGGAGTACTAGCCATGTAAGGCCCTCGAGAATTTATGCCACCACAAGGAAAGTGCACTGATTTCTGTTAGTCAATTTCAAAGCTACTTCAAGCATTTTCTGAGCTCATTAAGTAGGTCATTTCGGTCCTTTGACTCATGTAGTCGCTATGTATCCTGCAGGGCACTGGCCAGTTCTGCAGGATTCATGCTCTAATGTTTTAATTATGTTTTGACTATTACGAGTTTCTAGTGAACGGCCTGCTAACAGGTCAATCAAGGAAAATCCTTACAACGTTAGTTAACACTTAGTCTGAATTGTACAGCAACTATTGTCCACTATTATATCTATCGCTTTATTTATAGCCTGCAATTTATATAGGTACTACTACTTCTTAGGTTGCCAATTATTGGAGTTTAGGCAATTTGTTGGATCTTCACTTATGGTGTAGTAGTTGATTGCCGCAAAGGCCTCTCGAGATGTTGGCAGGGTGCTTCTTGCACCTTATGTTGTGATAGTGTGTGTCGTACGTCTACGACTACTACATATGGGGATTGCCAACATCGCTTTTGCCATCCTGCTCGCTTAAGGTAAGCAATAGGTAAGTCGCCAAGGTAGAGTCTTGTCAGTATGGGTGTTGCAGTTAGTAGTTCGTCGCTGTTGTCATCTCGGAAGCCGTACTATCTGCAGCCGATATCGTGGAAAGAAGTGAAGGGGTTCTAGCTGAACAAAAAAATCAAAATTTGAACGACAATATTGGAGGCTAGTTATGGTGTATGTAAGATCAAATCTTGACTAGTACAGCTTTCAAAAGCTTTAATTGTTCTTCCAGTTTATTCACTCGGTCCAATAATTCAGTATTTTTCTTTGATAGTTTCTGGTATTTAGAAGACCAATTGTTATTTTGCTCAAATAGCTCCCGGTTCTTGCCGTGTAAACTAGCAATTAGCTTATGTAATGACTCTATTTCATCTGTTTTTACAATTTTTGATGAATTGAAATGTGGCGGTATTTCAAGAGGCTTGGCTTTTGTTAAAGAAGATTTATACGTCTGCTACCGAAGAAATGGCACATTTTGAGCTAAAACAATTTGTCAGCTGAGAGTGCGAGGGGAAAAACTGCGTGCACCGAATTTTCAGTTGAATTTTCAGGACAACACATGCATATTTGTAATAACATTTATCAGTATATAATGCTATATATACTGATAGGATAGCAATACACGTGATACATAAAATACATTTCTTGCTAGCTGATGAATGAGACGCTTGGGGTGACCCAAAATATTTACTGCTGGCCACCACAAATATCTAGGAGGAAAATCAGGGGAATATTTAGCTAGGCTGAAATATCTAGGGGGACTTAGTAATAAGGACTATATTTTTACAACTGCTCCCTCTTTACTTACAACATTGCCTTCTAAACCTCTAAACCTAATACGACAAATATTATATTCTTCTGACTTTACTTTTCTCTACAAGAATCTAAGTTTGACCCTGTACATCAAGACGGTGGATTTAGTAGTCATAGACGTATGGCACACACTATCACAAGGTGCAAGAAGCACCCTGTGAACATTTCGAGAGGCCTTTTTGGCACTCAACTACTACAGTGGAAGTGTGGGGTACTGGGGCAGCAAGCCCCAGAGCCCACACAACTACCGTACATTTCATGGCATTAGAATATTTAAAGAATATTTAAAAGCATGATAACATTATAGCATTATCAAAGTCATTGCAGGGTGAGTTGCCCACAGTGTAACACCCCTTACTTATCAATGATTGCTTTCTGTGTGTATGCTTCACTGGCAAACCTAACACCGATGCACTGCTAGTGCATCATCGTTGCTTGCTTTGCAAAACAAGACCTTATCTTTTTCAACAAGTGTGTAAGTGTGTAATCATACGTAACAATTCATTTTGCTTTGACCCTAAGTAACAGGGATAGCGCTTGCTTGTGAGCCCCAAATGAGCACTGGGATAAGAAATCAATAAGCCGCTTTTTTGCTTGCAAGCAAAAATTTCTTAGTAGTATTTTAGTTTAAGCTCCATGTAATACTGGTGAAGCCTGATTGGATCCTGTCAATTTCATGTCGCACAAGTATGACACAACTTAAATTTGAACCTAGACTTCATGGGTAATTGCCTTCTGTTCCACCTCAACTAGGTATTGTTCTAATTGCTTTTCCTTGTCTATTTCCCTTTGTGTTGTTGGCGTAATGTTTTCTTTTATGCGGAAGTTATCATTGCCGGTTTTTACGGCTATCCATCATGGGGATGTGATGTTGCATACATGTCATGTGCGTCCATGTCCAAATGTTTATGCTGATGGCCTGTATTTTGTCTGTTTGCAACTTATTGCTTTGATGTTTTTCCACTGATTGACATGTGCCCTTGTGCAATCATTGCTTTAGGCCATTCCCGATCTGGTTGTGATGTAGCTGGATTCTCTTGTCAAAGTGAACCATTGATGCTCATAGATAGGGCTCTTTGCCGAGATGCCTGTTATTGCTACCGCTTTTATTAGCTAGCCTAGTCATTCTTAGTTGCTTGTAGTTTATTTAGTTTATTAGTTGCTTGCCGTTTATTTAGTTTATTTTTATTTTTAGTTATTATATTTATATTGTTTTAGTTCTAGTTATTTTAGTTTTCATGTCGTACATTCTGCCGCCCCTGTAAGGAGTGCTAGTCATGTAAGGCCCTCGGGAATTTTTGCCATCGCATGGAAAATGCACTGACTTTTGTTAGGCAATTTCTAGGCTCTTAATAGCATTTCCTGACCTCTTTAGCTAGGTTTCTTCAGTCTTTTGTTTTATGTAGTAGATTCATACTCTAAAGTTTTTATTATGCTAAATATAATATTTCTAGTGAACGACCCGCTAACAGGTCAAACAAGACAAATATTTACAACATTCAGTTAATTGACAGTTAATCTGTATCATACAGTGATGATTTTCAGCTGTTATAGCTACCGCTTTATTTCTACCTTGTAATTTCTATAGATAAGTATTCCTTTGGAGCTTCAGCAATTTTATGGATCTTCACTGAGGATCCTGAACATTGCCTTTGCCATCTTGGTAAGCATCACTCGGCAAAGTCTGTCACCAAATAATTTCGGAATGCACACGATAGTAATTTTTTGAATGCTATAGTGAGGTGCAGCTGCCATGCCGTGCAGCTGCCATGCGGTGCAGTTGCCACACTGTGCCGCAGTCACGTATGTGGTGCTGCTGCTGCATGGTGCCGCAGCTGCACGGTGCCACTGCCTCATAGTGCTGCTGCATGGTGCCGCTGGCATGTGGTGGTGCTGCCATGTGGTGCCGCTGGCATGCGCTGCCGCTGGCATGCGCTGCCGCTGGCATGCGCTGCCGCTGGCATGATAAAGGAAAGGTGAGGGCGGCCTGGATGGCACCCCCTGGACTAAAATGTGGGAAAAGGTTACCCAGAATATTAGCTACATATAGACCAATATATCTATACCACAAATATACCACAAATATCTAAGAGAATAATCAGGGGAATACCTATGGTGAAACATCTAGGGCAAAATTAACAATATGGACTATATTACTCTGCTCTCTTTACAATATTGCCTTTTAAACCTTATAATGCAAGAAATAATGTTATTCAACAAGAATCTACTTTGGCCCAGTATACCAAGACGCTGGAAGTGCAGGGAACTGGGGCAATGAATATACTTTGGATCCCAGTACACCAAGACGGTGGAAGTGCTGGGAACTGGGGCGGCAGGCCCCAGTCCCCGCACAACCACCGTACACTTCTGGGTGTTAACAGCATTGAAAGCGGTAGTGAAATGCATATTTAAAAGCATGATCTGGTCTTGATCCATTGATCAATGTTCCATCTGGTCCATTGCCATGATGATGCATCATGTATTGACATGCACCCAGATGCATCCAGGCAATTTGTGCCATAGCTGCCTTAGGATGCCAGATGAAAAACATCCCATTTGCATCTAGCCATGCCTGCCAACCCTATCCTTGACCTGGGTTAGGGCCCCTATCCTTAACCTGGGTTAGGACGGAGATGCTATGTTCTTGAGATGCTATGTTCTTAAACTGTGCTGTACAGCATAGCTTACATAATGCTGTGCTGGCTGGCTTGGCTATACCAAGCTCAGGGATTGTTACTTTTGAGTGCCTGGCTTAACCTGAACCCCAACAGGAAAAGGGGCAAAGCAGGCATGTGTGACACCTGCTAGGCCACTTTTTCTGTTCATATAATTGATCTTTTGCTATGGTGTTTAAACTATGCTGTTCAGTTTTTATTGTAACAAGTAATCTCTTAAATTCTATGTTTTTTTCTAGTGGCAGAGCCCCCAACGCAGCTCACTGAGTGTAAGATTGGGTTAGGAGGCTGCATTACCCAAGCTAGAAGTTAATAAGGTTGAACAGAATTTGATATCAAAACTACATTGTTTGGCTTTACAGAGGCCTAAAATAAGGTTAGTAAGGTGCGAGGCTTTCAAATTGGGTTCACTGGGGGGCTAAGATTCGTTAGTGGGGTTGGCTCCTAAAGCTATGTTAGGCCTAAGCCATTATATTTATTAAGGATAGCCCCAGTCATGGACTGAATTCGGTTACCAAACGTGGCTATCTAAGCAGGGTCTCACTGCACCGTAGTTAAGGTTAGACACATAATACAATTTGGGGGCAGGATATCATCAAATCATTAGATGATAATCTGCCGGTTCCTACCCTCTTTGACACATGGCAAGTGCATACGAATTCAAGCGCTAAAGTGTATAACATTCAACGAACTGTGATTAGGGCTGGGAACGAAGTGTATGACCTTGATGCAAGGAATGGCCGGTGAATTGGTGCCATCTGTCACCCTGTGGGATCTTCATGCCATGCCACAAAAGAAACACGATATGACTGATTGAAACCACAGTACAAGGGTTCCTAGTGATAATGATTGGGTGAAGGGGGAAGTTAGGGAAATGGGGGTAGATATTGTTGTATATCGTTATGTCCGCCTACAGCAAAGGCTCAATAGAAAGATGCCAGACAACTGGCCATCTCAGATACTACCCGTAGATACCCCAGCAGGATACTACAGATATCACGACATACCTAGTTCATGCATATACATTGCAGGGAGGTTGTAGCGTCATGATTGCTATTACCTTTGCCTGATGGGGGCTGATTCCCGTGGCACTGAACTTGTGGCCCAGGTACTTGATAACGTCTGTGTCAAAGGTTGATTATCTGGAATGGCTCTGAGGCCACACATAGCCAATGCATTCTGAACCCATTCCTCATGCTTGACATGTTGCTCTGCTGGTGACTCCGACCATATGAGTACATCAACAATGAAGGCTATACTCACATTGTCCAGTCCTGCCTTAGTCAGCTCATTGACAATCACCTACTGGAATTTGGAACTGGCCTTCATAATTTCATACAGCATAAAGGTGTACATCATTAACTTATTGCCAACCCAGTGTGCCATCTTTGGCTGGTTTTCTGGATGGATAGGGATCTGTAAAACTCCTGTTGCAAGTTAAGTTTGGAAAAGATGACTTCCCAATTTATTGGAAGATCTCCTCAGGTGGGTGGAGGCCATACCTATCCGAGAGTGTGTACTAGTTGACCTGGCGGTAATCCTTGGGTTGGTCCACAAGACCATGTCTAGATCTTTCTTTGCTACTGGCATGGGGTAGGTCGGGGTCAGCATATTCCTTCACAATGCCTGGTTTAACCAGCTCCACCATCTTCTGCATTCTACCTCTTTAGGCCTGTACCACTGCGGAGGGTTAATTGGTCTGTTGGTGTACAGGTCCAGCAAGGAGAGGCCCTGGTCTTGAGAGGCCCTTGATATCCGGGGAGCTCCCCCATGCTGTATGGGAATACTGTGCACTTACACACTTGAACCACTGCCTTGAGTGCCTCACTGGTTGCCGGTGACAGCTTTATCCCATTACCCCAGAGGCAATTCCCATCTGGGTCTTTGTGGTTATGTTCATGCATATGTTGCCACTGCTGAATTACCCGTCAAGGTGAATCTTGACACACTGGACAGGGCTGACGGCAGGCCTAGTGATGAGGATGTAATGTTGCCAGTGTCCACCTGGTTAGCCTGAGACCCTGGGCCCCATTCAGATTCCACCCGTAGTCATGCTGTGCATCATCCTATGCAAGACTGTTTTATCTCTGTTATATCCGCCAACAGCAAAGACAAGATCAGATGTCATCCCAGATATACTACCTATAGACACCCAGGATACTACAACTATCCCCCCTCTGGTAGGCACGTCCCCGCGCCAGAGAGGCCAGAGTGAATCACCACCCTGAGACATATATTCCAGGATCACGGCCTGGTGATGGGGCCCTTCACCTCCCACCAACCAGACTGTCCGACCACTCCATATGGCAGAAGAGGGTTTCGAACCCCAGTCAGTCTCAACCTGCTCGATACCAATTTTTATATCTCTGTTTCATATGCCAACAGCAAAGGCTCGATCAAAAGATGAGCAAATGTCATCCTGGATACCCGTAGGCACCCCAGGATACTACACACACCCATCACCCCCTAATAGCGCCCGCACCCACCACCAAAGCTAACCGGAGTAGCCTGAGGGTTGCTGCCACTGATGTCTTACATGTTCGTGAGGGTATAATGTAGGTTCACTCGGTGGATGGCAATGTGGTCATTTTGCACTGAGGTGCAATGGGTTCCTGCCTAATTACTGCCTGCAGAGTAGCTGCAATTGCAAGCACACAGCACCTGCAGTATTGAGGTGATTGTTGGAGTTGGTTTGCTTTCCATTTGTTTAGACAACTGGGTGGTGCATCCCCAACCCAGCTTCATTTGTGATGGGTAATGAATGCCCAACGGAGCTGGAGGACACATACACATCGCCCAGAATGTGGCTGCTATAGCATGGGCTGTCCACTTAATAGACTACATGGGAATACTGGACCATGGGTGTTCCAGTAGACTAGAAAAGAAGAAATGAAATGAAGCTGTGTGGTTGGGTACTGTAGCAGCCCGGTGCACCTGCTCATTACCCACCAGAAAATTCAAGAGCAGCAGGCCTCCACCACCAGTGTTTGAGTGAGGTCGTGGGTTGTCGCATGTGGTGTCCCTGGCAAGATGGTGACTTGCAAGGCATAAACGTTGACTTTCCCTTGGGTGCTGGCCATGTGGACTAGATGAGATATTGAGTGTCATCTTAGATTGAATCAATGGCACTCCCAGCTGCTATGCTGCCGTGCATGTGATGAGGTTCACATCCACACAATCGTTGAGGAACATAAGCTGTTCCATGCTGGTCCTGTGGGGTAGTAGAACATCAATGGCTGCAACTTGAAATATGATGCTGCACTTAAGCCTGCTTACAATATTTTGCCAATAGAATGCAGAACCCCCATGAGCTCGCATCACTCATGCAATGTTCGTTGTTGCATTACCGGTCATGTTGCCAGAACACATGTATCAGACCGATCTATTGATGCAGAAGTATAGAGCTCAATGCCAATATCACAATGTGTCTAATTACGGGTTGCCAGGTGCCTTACCAGGTTGCATGGTCTGGTGCATGGACGTGAGGCCAACCGTAATACAACAATTATCCCCTCTCCAATGCACAGTGTTCTGCGGCATGCAGCATCGGCTGCACTGGTCACTGAGACTGCGTGGCACGCAATCTAGCTTCCTCACCAGCATAGGCAGCCTTCAAGTGACTCGCAAGGTCTGAGGATAGGGGCACGTCCGTGGTTCGTGGACATAGGACAGGTGCCGCCAAAATTGCGATGTAGTGATGGACGTCGACTGAGAGCATTGGTGATGTTGATCCGACCCACGATGTGCTCCCAGGTGTAGTCGAACTGAGCAAGGTACTCCATCCACCTAGCTTGACGTCCGTTCAACGTGGGGACGCTTTGCAAAATCGTCAGGGGCTTGTGGTCAGTCTTTAGCATGAATGGCCGTCCCTCAAGGTAACGATGTCACTCCTTAAGTGCATGCAAGACCTCCAACAACTCCTGTTCCCCAGTAATGTAATGGGTTTCAGTGCCCGTGAACGTCTTCCTTGTGAAGGTGGTCAGTCGCTCTTCCTGCAACAATACAGCACCACTTCCATAAAACGAAGCATCAGACTGCACTTCAACACAGAACGGTAATGAGTAATCGGGGAATGCAAGGGTAACATCGTCGGCAACATCATGCTTCAGCTTCGTGAACGCCTGCTGACACTCGGGTGTCCAAGCATCAGGCGAATTGAAAGCACCCTTGTAACTTAAAATCTGTGAGCAGGGCTGCATGGCCAGAGTACTGCTTGATAACCCCTAAGATGGCCCTGAGTGGTAGGGCGCCATGATTGCTACTATACAGTCGCATATTCGATCCAGACCGCCAACTACTTGTTCTTATCAAGAAATGTGGTGATTAAGGATCTGCGGGGGCCCCAGTGAGACCAGACTCCAGCAGGGATATATAACCGTGTATATAACCGTGCATAGCTCTATAACCGTGTCCTAGTCCACCCTCATTGGTAGGACTCATCCGTGATTGAATGCTCCGCCCGTGAAGTGTGAATCCATGGCCTTGAGTTGACCATGTGCGGGGTGGGTTGATATCCACCTAAATGCCAGGAGGTCCAGTCAGGTCTGGCACATGGATAGGGGCTGCGGAGAGCAGGAGAAGGAGGTCCTGAGGCGCAGGCCAATCACAAACCACAGCTACCTTCTGTGGGTCCATCTTCACACCAGTGGCCGACACAATGTGGCCCAGGTACTCCACCTGAGGCTGTGCCCAGAAGCATTTGGCACATTTAGCAAACAATTGCTCCCGCCTCAGCACCTCAAGCACAAGCTTAAGATGCTCCAGGTGCTCCTCGTGCGTCTTGGAGTAGACCAGGATGTCATCCAAGTAGCAGACGACTGTCTGAATGTGTTGATATACAGTCTGAACGTGTGGTCCATAACCGCCTGGAACGTCACAGGGGCATTCGTCAACCCAAACAAGAAGACTGTGTACTCGAAGTGACCAAAGGGCATCTGAAAAGCAGTTTTTGGCACGTCAGAGGCAGCAATGCGAATCTGAGTGTACCCCTGTTGCAAGTCAATCGAGCTAATATAAGCTGAGTCCTTTATTGTTTAATGGGGTGTTACACTGTGGGCGACTCGCCCTACAAGGGTGAGCACCAAGGGGCCTGACCGTCCCGAGCCGCAGCGCAGGGGAGTTATTGTTGTATCACCCCCAACTAGTGGTAGTGATAACTACCGGTTAATAGGAAGGGCAGAGCATAGGTACTCGCAGCTCAGTATGGCAAGCCACCATAAAGGGCTGTAATCTCTAAGGAAGAGAAAACATGGCTATGTATTAAGGAAATACAGCAGAGGTGATAGACACTTTAAAGTTTGTCAGTGCCTTGTCAGGATACTAAATGCGTAGACTTCTCTTATAGAGAAGTCAAGTTCTTGGATGAGAGTACGGGAAATGCCGTACATTTGTTTTGTCTATACAGTGTTTCCCTTAGCTCCAACCGGCATCCGCCATTGTAGAGCATCAGTGGCATAGTTATACACTAGTAGTTGCGTTTTCAGTTTCCCATTAGCACAATGGACGGCGGCGATGGCAATGGCGGTTACTAACCACCCACCACCCGCCCAATACCTAACTGCGCCACTAGGGTGATAAGTGGATGTCTCTACCGGCCACTAAGAGCAACTTAGAATCGTCGAAGTACTAACATGTGTTGCAGGTCAATGTGTTTGCAGGTCATGGTTTCTCAGCTTGGACGTTTTCGTGGAGATGTGGTTATATTAATTGTAACGTACTGAGGACAAGAAGTAGCTGTGTTGTGCAGAGTGACTAAAGTGTGCACAGTACTCGTACATGTAATCACTCCGAATTTCCAGCAGCGGCCAATTGGGTGTGCTGGCCTCCATTCTCCTGCTGTGCTGGCTTAGAACCCTTCTCGGATACCAGAGCTGCCCACATTTGCCTCATCTCCTCCATTGTTGTATCCTATCTTTCGATGCCACCATCAATTGGTTTCTAATACAACATCCATGTGTCTTGATCCTCATTCTTTAGCATGATTTATCCATGTAGGAACTCACTGTCACCCTTTTCCCATTAAGCGCACATCAGTCCTTGATGTTTTGTGGGGAATCTGGTCCATGGTGAACAGAACTAGGCTGCCTTACTACCGGTTTCCATGGTTTGCATGTAATAATTGGTACTATATTTTTTATGCAAGACAGATTAAGGAACTTCAGTCTATCATAAACAGCAGCCACTTGATGATTAATTTTAACGATTATCTGAATTCGGTATTTAATGACCGCAAGTTTGCTTTTCATAAGTTTTTTTAGAAGAAATATTGTTGCAGGCTATAATATTGGGTCAAAAGAGATTATAGCTCCTTTTGAATATGAGGGTAATACTACGAAATCACTTTTTGTGTGATTTTTTGTTATAGTAAGTCATAGACTTGTCTGACAATTGATAACTGATGAGAGCAGCAACCATATGAACAAAAGCATTTGTGACTACATGCCTCGAGGCTATTTGAGTCAACAAAGGATATACCATCGCATTTATCCATAATAGAGTTAAGCATTAGCACTAATAGTGGCAGATATGAACCAATTAGTTTGATGAACTGGCAGTAACTAACTACCTTAAAATCACAATGGTGATAAACCCATACCTGTTTTAGATAGTAGTTTGTGTATATTGCAAAAACGAGCAAAATACCATTTTTTATACTATGTTTAGTGCTATCGTGACCGGGATTCGAAGATAGAGAAGGCGATAAAAGAAGCAAACTCGGCAAATGAGGTCACTAATTATAGCATATATGCTAAAGATATGGTTTTTGGAGATAAAAAAGCCGAAATTTTGCTTATTGAATATTTTGCCCCAACCTGCGCTGCTGAAACAGATGATGCAATCATGGAAAAGTACCTTGAAGGTGCTGAGCTTTCTGAGGCAGAAATTAAATCTTGTATTAGAAAGGGTACTATTATATATAAGCAAATTCATTCCAGCAGTATCTAAAGTATTAAATGTACATTGGTGTATGCCAATACTGTGGCAAGGAATATATTTTAATCTGAATTATCAAAGGAAATAAAGCCTGGAGAACATATAGCCTTAATAGTGAGTTGAGGGAAGAATTTTTAGACAATGATAAAAAAAGAGTTAGAGAAGCGATTAAAAATAATAGCTAGCGGATTAGATAGATATATGCAATTAACCATTATACCTGGGATAGGTTTAATTACCGCTACAGCATTAATAGCATCTGTAGGCAATGGCAGCTGTTTTGAGAATGGTAGACCATTATCGGCATGGCTTGGATTAGTACCAAGACAAAATTCCAGTGGAGGTAAGGAACAATTGATGAGTATTAGTAAAAGAGGGAATGTATAACAAACTTACTGATGTACTCATGTGTGCATGCTGTCAGTTGGCGAAAAGATATTGTGGATTTACACACTTATCCATATCGTGATGATGTCAGGTGCTTTTGACAATGGGTGCCGAACCTAGCTACACAAGTGTGAATCTTGGATGTCGCATCTTGAAATTCATTTTTGTTGATTAACGCACAGGCAGTGAGTGCAGTGCAATGGCTTCTAGAGATGTTGTCTGATGACTACATGATAGGTGCCACAAAGTCGACACATCACTGCCGCATGTAAGACAGTGAACTTATCATGGCTATAGTAGTTGAGTGCCGAAACGGCCTCTCGAGATGTTGACAGGGTGCATATTCCACCTTTTGTGATAGTGTGTGTATCTACAACTACATTATTACCCTTCTGGAGGGCATGTCTCGGGCACTAAGCCCCTGTCACAAGTGCTTGTCATCTCCAACCCTGGCAATGGGAATTTTGTGTTCCCTAGTCATATCATGCCCATGCATCAAAGCACTCACAACAATCATCAGACCCCTATTCCAGATTGTCAATTACTATACCTACTGCTGTCAGATATATGTCCATGTCACTTCATCAATCGATTATGGCAAATTGTGTCTAGTTGGGATCGTTCTGAAGACCTTATGGTCCATCAGTGACTAACTGCTCTCGACACCACATATTGTACTTAAATGCGAAGTAGTCCTCTTAAGGTATTCATACCTAGATCCAAGAGGTGTAGGAGACAACGCAGGAGACTTCTTCGACTGTCAGAGCTAAAAACTACGATTACATAGAAAAGAAAGGAATAAAAGGAAACTTTAACTGTCAGCATAACTGGTTACTCAAATACTCCTCTGTGTTAGCATACACCATTTTTAGTATATGGGGTGTTACACTGTGGGCGACTGACCCTGCAAAGACAAGCACTGGGGACCCTGACCAGACCAAGCCAGGGTGCAGGGGATAGGGCACACGGCTTTGTATGTCTGTCCTGCCGCGTTGTCCCCCTCTCACTCAGGCCAGCAAGAGCAAACAAATACTCAGAAGCTCTAGCCTGGCTATAAGCAGAGCACAGAGCTGCACCATGACAGCACTAAAGAACCTGAAGGAAAGGGGACATCTAGCTGCTCAAAAGATGAGAGCCACTACTGTCCTCCACCACTATTCTGACCTGGCGAGAATCTGGCAAATGCACACATGTTCCCTCAGAAGAAGACACTCCCACTCAGCCGAGCTGGAAGACCGAACCAAACTATGATGAGCCAAACTAGCGCCCCCCTAGAAAGCCTCCCAAAGACCCCACCCACAGATCCCACAGGCCCCATCCACAGACGGTGC
This sequence comes from Volvox reticuliferus, assembly GCA_019650235.1. Taxonomy (NCBI): domain Eukaryota; kingdom Viridiplantae; phylum Chlorophyta; class Chlorophyceae; order Chlamydomonadales; family Volvocaceae; genus Volvox; species Volvox reticuliferus. The sequence continues at coordinate 193,827 of BNCP01000011.1, read as the reverse complement.
CACAAACTCCTGCACAGTATGAGAAGGAAAGACCTCCTTTGCTGGGGCCCCCCAACACCCTCAGGACGCTTGCCCTGGACACAGGCAACTCTAGCCAAGATCCCTCCACCCTCACCCTGCCCCATTTCAAAAACTAGTCTGCCCTCCCCTTCTCTCCGCCTCCTCTCCTCTCCCTCTCTTCTCCCACCAAATCTCCTCCTCGAACCAGCCTACCTAAGACCCTTCGTTGCTCTGCTCTCTCTGCTTCATGGTCCATGATTTCCACTGGTGCTTCATACCGTATTTGCGCTCCAAATATTGCCAGGATGGGGTGTTGTGGTCCCACCCGGTCCCAGCCATATTGAGGGCTGCAAATGTCCCAAACTCTTAACACCCAAAGGTCAGCAACTGTACCGGCCCATCCATGGGCCAGGGGCGAGGCTGCTAATTGTGCTGCAGTCTCCACAGGTTGGCTGTGTGATAGAGATGATTGGGAGGGTGTTGACAGCTTCATCCTCCCCTTGTAGGAATACCCCTGAATGTAGTATCCTGGGGTATCTACTGGCATCCAGCAGGGGAACCCCATCGGCCACCAAGTGCCATAGCATCTCTTTGTTTTTATTTTCCCACCGAACTGCCTACCACAGACGGTATAATAGTATATTTTAAAATTGTATAATTTATCTCTTTTACCTCTCATTGCTATATTGTGTCGTAGATCCACTTGTATGGTAAGGAGTGTAGAGTCATGTAAGGGCTTTTTTCTATTGACAGCGATTTTTGTACATCAAGACAGTGGGAAACTGGGGCAGCAGGCCCCAGTAACCGCACAGCACCGTATGTTTAAGAGCTAGGAGGATGGGAAAGCGGTAATCCAAGGAAGATCTAAATGTAGTAGTCGTACATGAACAACACATACTATTATGATATAAGGTGCAAGAAGCACCCTGTCAACATCTCGAGAGGCCTTTGTGGCAATCAACTAAACTAAAAGCAGATTACATTTTGAAAATTGTTAGGATGTTATTGTAAATGGGAACGGGGTATGCAACTCAGCAGTTGCCAATCACCACCTGGTCACCCACCTGGCAACTGAGACTTGCATCCTGCAACCCAAGAAATAGCCCAGACGAAGCATATATTTTTAAATGTAAAGTAGTCATTGATGCTCAGTATTTTCATGCGACCTGGTATAAAACCTGACCTTCACCAATGTATGTAGCTCCTGTATGTAATACCGTATGTATGGGGTGTTACACTGTGGGCGACTCACCCTACAAGGGCGAGCACCGGGGGGCCTGACCAGACCGAGCCACAGCACAGGGGAGGGGCACGTGGCTTTGTCTGTCTGTCCTGCCACGTGCTCCCCATCTCACTCGGACCAGCTAGAGCAAACAAAGACCCAGAGGCTTTAGCCTGGCCAGTAACAGAGCACTGAGGAGCACCTTGAAAACAAGGAGGGAGCTAAGGAAAACAGGGGGAAACTAACTGCACAAGGAAGGGGACCACTCTCCTCAAGCACAAAACTGACCTAGCAAGAGCCTGACAAAGACACATAGAAGCCCTCAGAGGAGAGACAACAGCAGAGCACACTCTTACTCAGCCAAGAAGGAAGAACCCAGCTAAAGACAGAGGGGGGGATGGCGAGCCAAATTGGCGCCCCCCTAGAAAGTGTTGTATCTCTGTAATATCCGCCTACAGCAAAGGCTCAATCGAAGGATGCCAGACAACTGGCCAACCTGGATATTAGCCATGAGATACCCCAGGATACTACAATTATCCCCCCTTCCAATGGGTGTGTCCTCACACCCACAGGGGCATTCATGACTCAATGGCATTCTCATCCCTGATGGCCTGATGATTGTGGTTACATCTCCCACGCACACATCAGCCATCCACGCATCCACACTGATGGATAGGGGATTCGAATCCGGGTCAGTCACTATCCGCTCAATACCAATTGTTGCATCACTCCTCATAATCGCTCATTGATTCTGCGGAGAACCAGGCTTAGTGCATCATGCTCGATTATATCGGAACGTACCAATCGAGGCAGCGGAAGTCTTCGATGCGAGGAGTTACAACGTATATTCCAAGACAGGCGTAGATGACGTGATAGGCTATCAGTGCCTAGCCGAGGCAATCATCATCTAACCGATGCCAATCGGTGCTCAGGCTTATCCAAGAAATACGACCAGAAGCGATATATAAGGTGTAAGCTCAACCAAAGCACGGTTAGCTTGTATCAATGTCAATCGTTATGATTGCGTATCAATTCTCCCTTAGGCCGTCAATGAGCATAGCAGATATACTCGCAGCGACGGCTCGTGGTACAAGAGATCTGTAAGTAGTAAGTGTACTACCGTGATCCCGCGTGCGGATATTGCTATATAAGCCGTCATAGCAATAGTGCAATGTTCTTTACTCGCGTAAAGGTGCCGACTACACCATCGCGCGTAGTGTTGCATTCGACGCGCCGCATCGCTCGAGCCATTGCCTCGCGACCTCAAGGTATGCTCGCATTATCATGCTCGAGTGCGCGCGTATGCATGTGTTATCGTTAGTGCGCATTGATATGCGGTGCCTCATGTATTTTAGATCGTCCGCGACCAAGTCGCCGGACCATGCGCACTATTCGCGATCCCGATCACGCAATGTATGCTTGCAGCGTTGTGCACAATGCATTAGGCGATATGCTATTTGCGGGTTGCTTGTGCCCTTAGCCAGTGCGCCTAACGTGTGCGGTGCAACGTGCTGCGTGGCGTGCGTGCGATCGCATCGCGCCCTCTGCCGTACTGCTCCGCGCGCCCACGTACAACAGTGACGTCAACAGTGCCGTATCACTCCACGCATCCACATACGACAGCGCCGTACCACTCCGTGTACGACAGTGCCGTATCGCTCCACGCATCCACATACGACAGTGCCGTACCACTCCGCGTACGACAGTGTCGTATCGTCGTACTGTGCTGCCGTACCGTACGATAGTGCCGTATCTACATACAACGTAAACTTGACTCTCTGGAATTAAAATTAATGTTAATGCAAATGTCAGTAAAAATAAAGTAACAAACATTTGATATTATAAGAAACTATAATCGCGGGCCTCTGTATTACTGTGTTTCAAAAATTGGATCTTAGGGTTTAGGGTTTTAGGGTTTTAGGGTTTTAGGGTTTAGGAAGCTGGCATCAAGGCTGCCACCCGCGGCGGCACCTTGGTCGGCTGGCTTCTTCCTCTGGCTACATGTCGGGTAGCCATGCGCCACAGTCGTCGTACCACCTTGGGTGTTCCTCACCTCCTGCAGAGATGGGTTCTGCACGCACAGCAGGAGACCAGGGCCATAAGCTATCCAAGCTAAGCTGACGGATAAGGCAAAGGGCGCCAGTTAAGGCAAAGGCCGCCGGTTAAGGCAAATGTCCGCCGGTTAAGGCAAAGGCCGCCGGTTAAGGCAAATGTCCGCCGGTTAAGGCCGTACCGTACGATAGTGTCGTATCGCCGTACTGTGCTGCCGTACCGTACGATAGTGTCGTATCGCTCCGCGCGCCCACATACAACAGTGCCGTACCATTCCATGTACGACAGTGCCATATCGCTCCGCGCGTCCACATACGACAGTGCCATACCATTCCGTGTACGACAGTGCTGTATCGCTCCGCGCGTCCACATACGATAATGGCGTGGTGCCGTGCACGCTATAGTGATGGTGGGTGCAACTCTAGCAGAGCTTAGGCAAAGTGACGCGTGGTACAACAGAAAGCCTCCCGGCCCCACCCACAGCTGGCCCCTCAAACTCCTGCACTGCACAAGAGGGAAAGACCTCTCTCACTGCCTCCCCCAAAACCCTCAGAACCCGGTGCCTGGACACAAGCTCCTCCAGCCACGAGGCCCTCCACCCTCTCCCTGCCCCTCCTCAAACACTAGACTGCCTACCCATTCTCTCCAAATCTCCTCCTCTCTCCCCCTTCTTCTCCCTCAAACCTCCTCCTCATAACTCCCGCCCTAAGAACCCTGCTCTGCTCTCTCTGCTCCACGGCTGGTGATTTCCATGGGAGAATCACATCTCATCTGCGCTCCAACTATGGCTAGGATGGGATGTTGCAGTCCCACCCGATCCCAGCCATATTTAGGGATACCCAACTCTGCAAAAGAATGCAAGCGAGTCCAGAAGTCAGCAACTGTACGGGCCCGTGCTCGGTCCAGGGGAGAAGCTGCTGTTTGTGCTGCATTGTCCATAGTTGGCTGTGTCGTGTAGATGATTGGACGTGTGTTGACAGCTTCATCCTCCTCTTGCGTAAAGCCCCCTGAACGGTTGAAGAAGTCAGTAATAGCCCGTTGAGGGGGTCCCTGCTCTGCTGTATATATGGCCTTTAACGTCCATCAACGAATAGAAGCTATAGTCCCGACATCAACAGCGACATCAACAGCGCTCAGAGCAAGTTTTTAAGCATGCGGCTATAACTAGGCCTGTGATTGGTTCTAGGGCAATCCTAGATGGCCATGGGTAAAGTAACGTTTCGGCCTCAAGGAGGCTTTTGCCATCACACGTATGCATCCATGTGCACCGCTCGGGTCAAGGTGCAGGCAACATGCCGTTATATCTTTTCATATGCAAGTCTGCATCGTTCATACCATGGACGTGGTGCTTGTTCATTGGGAGTGCGATTATCACGAATAGTTCAGAGAGAGCAATTCTGTCAACAGAATTACCCTAGATTTGAATTTACGGATGTAGTTAGTATGGTCTGTTTTCTTCCTCCTTCCCGCTAATACCAACGTACGAACAGAATACTGTTTGGCCGTTGTAATAGATTGCTTATACCTCTCAGCCTTTGGTCACAAATGAACGTTGATTACATACAAAAAGCACGTGGAGTCATACACGAATATGTGCTTCGCCTGCAAACATTATAGGGAATATGAGAATGGGTACCTTCACTGTTAAAGAGGTTAAGGGCAAGCATGTCAATGGTTTAAGTTCAGTGGGAAATGTTGCTTTGTCGATTAGCTTGCAAATTCGTTATATAAAACATGCTTAGCTCTTCAAAAGCGTCAAGGTGTCAAGCATACGTCAAATTGTATTGGTTTTATTTGTAGCCAATCAGCCCAGATCTTGATCTTACTAAAGCAGGATTTCTCCCGGTACACCTGGAAGAAACATCTTTCTTCAGGGGGCACGTTTTTCAGTACCTGGAAAGCTGTGCCTCCCACGGCAAAAGATTTCGGGGGATCCCCGGAGCAGACCCAACACTTTTACCCATCATTTTCTATGCTTCAATGCTAAACATTTCCGGGTCCCGCTCGGGGTGAAGTGCGCTGCGTCACATCAATCACCAGTGGTGTTCGCATGGATTAATCCTGTTCAAAAGCGTAAGAGATGAAGTGAAAGCAAAACATCCGATCCATACTAGAATTTGAGGCTCGAAGGTGTAGGCTTATTGCTCAAAGCAAGCGGCTTAATTGGTGTGATGCTTCGCTACAGGTTGGACCACTGTTATGGCGAAGTATGGAAGGAGCCGTGAATCCAAAAAGCCCGCCCCAGCTTCTCAGCAACATTCTTACTATGGCACACTTTAAGCTAATGTATCTTTCATTCACTCTTTATCACAGAAATACATTTGATCACCTTTTTATAAATGCCAAGGGGAACGAAGACGTAGAAATCCTGTTGCCTGATTATGTTTCAGGTAAATTCCCCAGCATTCCGTTAATTGTCAAAGAAATTACAAACCACGCCGGCGCTCCTCAAATATTTGGCTACAGAAAACACGAGAATCGGACACCAGAAATGAAAACCGCCAAAATGGTGAAGCGATGTGGTCCCTGCAAAACTGAATATATAATTGAATATATGGAGTCACCATCTAAAGTAGAAAAGCGCTGCAGAATTTCATTGGACCAGGGGTTTAAGTCCGGGTTTTGGCATCGCCCAAGGAGGCCCAGGTTACAGCCTCTATTTTGTAACGTAAGTTGCTCTCTACTTGGGATTATTTTGATCGGAGGGTTAGACGGGTACCAGCATATGGATAACGCTCAGAAATCTTTGCAAGAAAACGACTGAGTAGCATCTACTCAGGCCTCAACTGAGAATATATAAGTCGAAGAATCTAATAACATGCCGTAACGCAAGGAGTTAGCTCGCTTGTTAATTTTTGGTTTCTTTTGTAAGTATAGGTTTATACTATTTTTGTTAATCCAAGTTATTAAGTGTCGGTTAATCCTCCCTTGGTCATCATGAAAATTATCTCGGAAGTAGACGAATATACGTACAAGGAGCAAAATTTGTCAGCATTAAGCGTCTCTCGCTAGCAATCAATTTATAAGGTGTATGTTTGCTGGATTTGCAGAAGCGGACTAGGTAAATCCGAACCGACTATTGAAGCTCCCAATGGAACCGCAATCCGTGATTCCCCTTTCAGCTGCTAACAGCTCCCCATTCCCGCATCTCCCACAGCGTCCCACAGCCGCCGCACCATACATCCGGGGCCTGTTGGATCCGTGCACCAACTCAAAGGTCGGCAAGTGGTTTGAAAGCGTGTGTATTGTATGTATGAGGGTATGCGAAGGTGGAATGGAAGATGATGGAGGGCCACGTAGGCACCTTCTTGTCAGGGAATCTGCAGTTGCGAGCGGCTTCAGCACCCGAACGGATGTGTAGGAGCGTGGGGGCAACTCTGGAGGGCAATAAACCCACATTTTAGGTCGAAGAGCATGTGCAGATTTCCTGTTGCAGATTTACCTGCTTTCCGGGATGAAACAAAGGTAACGTGGAGAGGGAGCAATCTTTATGCCCATCATGTCATGCGTCTCCAGGCAAAACCAAGTCACACGGTGAGCTTGGCAACCAATCCAGCCCTACTCACGGCGGCCGTGATCCCCATCTCCCATCCAATTTGTGTGTTCTCCTTGAAGAAACGGGACTTCCATACGAATCGAAGGTGTGCCGGTTCATAACAGGCGAATCCGAACATACCTGCTGAGAAGCTCTACGACAAGGAGGACGATGGTCTGAGACTGTCCAACAGCTGGGCGGGCTATTACGTCATCTTAAACCCCGAGTACACATCTCAGGTGTGCTTTATCACAGTCCTCCCCATCCTCCTGACTCCTTTTGTCCTCAGTTTCTTCCTGAATCCGGTGCCCCCACAGACTCAATGGCGATTCGTGAACCGGGCCATCGATGAGGTGGAAAATGGCTCAGTGCCTGCGGTGTTGTTGCTTTGTCGCAACTCCACCGATACGGCGTACTTCCAGCGGCTGAGGCCATACCCGCGTGTCATGCTGAGGAGGTGCGCACATGGGTATCCTTGAAAGGTTTGCATGGCAAAAAGCAAAACGCAAAACCCCGAGAGCTGTACCAACATCGTCACTTGCGGCCAACATCACTTGCCACAATCAATTACTTTTTCTATTTCCTCACCCAGGACCAGCGCTCGGTTCAAGGACTATGACAAGACGCCCATAGGCTTTGGTGTTGCGGTGTTCTGTATCGCACCACGGGGCCCTGCGCGGGCTCCACTATATCAGCGCTTCGTTGCCGCGTTCGGGGACTGGGGCGAACCCAACATACCTATTGATGCAGGTGGTATAATAGCAGACCGTAAAAGACGAGGGCAAGCAGGGAGGGAGGTATGAAGGAGGGAGGTATGAAGGTTGGATGGAAGGATTGGTTGTGGGAAGACGTCGGAATGGCCTCAGATTGGAATTTTGGGGCGTCCACGCCACTGCAGCCATGTACCGAATTCAACCTAGGACAGATAATAACGTCGTGCATATAATAGCGTTGTGCAGGAAATGGCGTCGTGCATCCTCATTGCCCTTTACACTGGGGCGTCGGTCGGTGGCATCAGCACTAACCGGACGTCTACCTAATCCCAACCTTCCGCCCGCCCTGCATTTAACCACTCCCATTCATTCGAAAACCAACCACTTTTGATCCCCGGCCTCCTTCCAAAGCGTTCGTGGACAGCCCAGCCTTCTTGGACCTACTGGACCGTTTAGCAGACCACACCACACGTCACATGCGCGACACTTGGGTACAGTGCAGCGCCTGTCGCAAGGTGAGGAGATGGGGACCAGATGGATCGGTCAAGTTGTTGGCAAGCTTTAATTGTGTATATGGGGTGTAAGTATGGGGCTAGGAAGTTAGATTGGATAGGGCCCAAACCCAGAATACAATGAAGCTGTTAGGGCTTGACTTGTCACGAAACTGATACATAAACCTTATTATTTGATCCTGCAGTGGCGCATTGTACCATACGAGGTGTATCGACTCCTGGATCAGCAGCCGCAGCAGCAACAAGAGAAGAACAAGCTGCAGGAGTGGGTAAATGGCAACAACACGGGAAATGATGTGCCAGTGTTGCAGGATGAAGGCGTGGAGGCGGTGATACATGATGTCATGGGGCAGCGAAGGCTAGCCGGGGTATGGACATGCTCTCAGCTAGGGTGAGTGTTTCGGTGAGAGGATCATCCTGATATCCCGCAAGATACGGGTTGTCCTAGTGCTACATCTCAAGCCCAATACAATGGCATAAAGGCATGCCACTAAGCCAAAGGCAGAAAGACCAGATGGGCGGGCAACGGGCCCCAAGCATTTGCAAGTACTTATGTGCCATAAAGCAACACGAATTTGACAGCATTCCTGTTCTGCTTAATTTGTTTAATCTATTACTGGCAATGGTGCTGACACAGGCGCCACTAACACTGTCCATTGCAGTGCCGGTTTGGGTTGCGCCAGTCCCCAAAGCCGTATTGAGGCTGCAGGAGTCCAATATGCTCGGCAGCGGGTATCCCAACGACCCAGCCACCGGGGCGATGCTGCAGAGCCGCAGCTGCCAAGGTGGCAACAGCGGCAGCAACAGGCCACAAAGGAAGAGGGAGGCTGTATTGCACACTGGGAGGTACGAATGAACGCCCATGATCTGCAACCCTCCTGTAATCGGCTTCGCTTTTTTTATCTGTTTCATCTTCGTTGAAACAAATTGGAGGTTGAGGTTCCCTTGTCATTTTCCAACTTATGTCAACAGTTCAACCGCATTTGCCTGCACAGCTGCCTAATTTGCAAAGACCAGGGAACGGGGGCAGCAACTGCAGGAAATACCCTACAATTTCAATAGGAAGCGGTCTTTAAAATCATCCGCAGTTGGCTTCGTAATTTTAATTGGACCTCTCCGGAGGGAACGTATTGGCGTTTTAAGTGGACAGCGGGGTGGGTGAATTTGTGGATACGTTGGCCGGCACCATTTTGCTGGTGTCAACTTTTTCCCAGGTGAACCTATCCCTGAAGTTGAAATGAATCTGAACTTAATCCTTATGTTAATACCTTTTGTCTTCAATAGCCGGATGTGCAAATACTTCATGGGTAGGTCTGTGACCATCGGCATGTTGACACGAAGAGTACCCGTAAAATGAAACCTACAATTGCTCCATCAGCTTCCCTGGTTAAGGAGAAGCAAAAGCAAACAAACGGCGGCGTCAGTGCATACGATGGGGCCCGCCATGGAGCCGTGTCTCCGAGGCTGTGGTTGAATATTGCCAGCTATCCTGGCCAACTTGGACAAGCATTTAGGGCTGTTGCTAGTTGCAGTCCTCTTATGTATCTCGTTCGCGCGATCAAGCTTTCAGGTGACGCAGATGGGCTCTATTGGCAGCTTACAGCAGCTATGCTATATGGCTGCGGCTGCTGGTTGATATACTTATCTTGCCTGGCGTGTATGTCGAGTGATTATCATAAGCGGCGAAATGCAAAGCCGTGCAAAAGTCCTCTGCTTGAACTTCCTGTCCCATGGGGCCCTATCCGCGAATTTCGCCTACCTTTCATAATGCTTGCGCTGAGTACATTCGTGCCTGCTTCCACACAAGTGCTTGATATGAAAGGAGACAAGTGGTCTTTCCTTTCCAGAAAGGAGCATCCCTATAGCAACAAGTTTTGCTTCCTTTAAGTCGCGCCTGGCATCACCTGGAAACCTTTTTCAGGATCAACAGTCCCGAAAATGTGCTCCTGCATTCCCAGACGGTATCAACTGGCCTCAGATGCAGTGGAGTACCCAGCTGGTGATACCTGATGATCCATACCTAGATAGTGTCTGAGGGGGTGATTCCACTTTCGGACCATCCAAATGCAGCGGACACACTCAGCGGTATGCTGAAATTACAGGCCACGGCTTCAAATACTACATCTGAATCAAATGTATAATTACCGGTGGATTTAGTGCATTTATTTCTAGACATATCGTGAGAAGGCTTTTGGTCTCACAAACCGACCGACCGACTCTGCTGTGCAGTTCTGGAGCATCAGTCGTGGATCCCCAAAGCTTAACGAAATCGATCCACGAAACATCTTGAAGGTTTTGTATAGCATTTTCTATTTGTTCATGTTAAATCCAGATAGGTAACATTCATGAAACCCATCACCACCTCCGCCATCCCTGTCTTCAACCCCTCTGCCTCCACTGAAACCGACACCACCTCCACCACCCATGCCATGGCCTTGGCTGTCTAACCCCCCACTGCCACCAGCAACCTCAACCCCATCTTCGCCACTACCACCACGGCTACCTCCACCCTCACTATCCACGCTGCCTCACCTCCACCCCCCTCCCCATGGCCCTCCCCACCTCCACCACTGCCTCCGCCACCCTCACCACCCCAATTGCCTCGACTACCAACCCCTCTATCTCTTCCATGTCTGCTGCCGCCGCCGCCACCATCCCCGAGCCACCGACCGCACCACCACCCATGCCAACCTCATTGCCCCCACCTCCATCAACCCATCCACCACCCTCTTTGCCTCACTACCGCCACCGCCACCGACATCGCCACCGGCACGGCCATGGCCACTGCCACCGCCACCACCGCTGCTACCAATTTCACCATTTTCACTGCCTTCGCCACCCCTTCACCGCCACCGCTGCCTCCACCACCCCCAGCCACCTACCTCACCGCAGGCGCCGCCACCCGCACGGCTGCTACCACAAGCAACCATCTACATCACATTATCACGCACATTGTGTCAGCCCGTGACTGGGATTCCGCGTGTCCTTTGCCTCAATTGAGCACACCTTCATTTCCCCTGGCCTTCCTGCTTAGCGAAGAAACACCTCACATTGGCGCGGTCCCGTTTGGATGACATCTTTTGCTTACAGTCTATGCTGCTAATAGTGGGCCTTAATAGTGGACCGTGCCGTGCATGAAACTTTGCTGGGCCCGTTCATAATTTTCCTTGGGCCAAATGGAAATTGTTTTAGCAAAATAGAGTTAAATTAGTACGAAGTAAGTCAGGATATGTTCATTTCTCTCAGTTTCGTACATCTCCTCTTTGCATACAGATTAACGAGGTACCCGGATATGGGCCGGATAGATACCAGCCATGAGATCCCACAGATATCAAATAGCATGTATTTGATACTCTCTGTGCACCATTTCAAACTCGGATATGTCCGTGAGTGAGTTTTTGATGCAATACATTATGGTTACCTTGATCGTTCACCTGGAGTTATCGTCCTACCTCGCAGTGTGCCAAACTTCTTGTCTAGCATAACTCCAGTCCATGACATTTGTATGCAGTATGCATATAGTTGCCAATGCTCATAATATGCTGGTGAAAGATTTTTGTGATATTATTTAATTGCTACCACTTTAATTAGCTGGTATCTCAATCATATATGTAAAAATCGTATTTTATATATTACAAGGGGTCTTACACTGTGGGTGACTCGCCCTGCAAAGACGAGCAGCGCCACAGTGCAGGGGAGAGGCACATGGCATAGTCTGTCTGTGCTGCCATGTTGTTATATGTGTTGTTATTGCTATATTTTCATGTCGTACATCCACTTCTATTGTAAGAAGCTCTAGTCATGTACTGCCCCCGGGAAGGTTTTGCAGTCATATATTAAAAGGGTGTTACACTGTGGGTGACTCGCCCTTCAAGTCATATATTGTCTCCCATTATAAGCAATGCTAGCCATGTAAGGCCCCTGCGAATTTTGTCACTCCAACTAATTCGTAAAATCTTTTAAAATTCATTATTCCATGTTCGTGCATATTTACATTTTCTGCTATTTCTGAGTCTCATTTTTTACTACTTGCGGCTTGTGGCTCTTTACATGCGGGCACCATGTATCCTGTAAAGCACTGGCAAGCCCTCCAGGCAACATGATCTATCATGTTGATTGTAATTAAATTCCTGGGCAACACTTGACTATCCACTTCTAGCTCCCTTCTCAAGAAAGATTTTTTCTCTGCACAGGGCGCAAGGCAGGGGTGTCTAAGGATCATTCAATCATGAACACACTCTGGCCAAGGGAATCCAGGCTTGAACAATACCACATCCTTTTTAAAAATAAATATCGAATAACTTGGCAACTATCCGAGGCTCATGTGACAAGCAAGCAACTTCGCCTGGCAAATTTCTGTGGAAATTTATGAACTGCCGTGTGCTATCATATCCCTCTGCCCCCCGTCACTTCACTTCTCTTTGTGTTCGTTTGTTATCATATATCTCCCGTACATGCTTCACATTACATGTTCTTGAAGCACACGACCCTAGCTGCCCTTCACGGTTTCAGTTGCCAATCCCCAAATTTCCCCGCAATGCTGACACCCCTACCCAGCCAACTACACACCAGGCGCCCCTAACCAAAGACTTATGTCTGCCGCAGAAAAGTCGCAAGGGAGGTGGCTCCGGGAGTTGCAACGATAAGAAATAAAATAAGGAATGAAATGATGGGGACTCTGGTTTGAAACACAATTAGGATAAATGCCGTAGCAATAGGGCATAGTCGGGACCTGGGTACCCAAGTTATGTCCCGTCCACTTCAAAGGGTAGTTCCATCAACAGGGATAGTTCGGGTGTAAAGTTTCATGGATGTTCCTTGCCATGTTGCATATTGTTCTTATCTTATCAAGCCATTAAATCGAGTCCAATGCGATCACATATGGGTGCTCCGTATGTGCTCATACGAGGAAATAAAACACTCTGGTGGCTATAAACTTTTCCTGGCCATTCTTCTGGGCGTTGTTGACTCAACTTGCATGCACTAAATGGGTATGAGTGCGATATTATGCTATCAGCTCATAATCCCCCGAGTTCTGACTAAAAAAAATGGTGATCTCCAGAAAGCAAAGATTGGGGGAAGGTGGGGTGCTGCGCCATCTAGGCCACGCGCTTCAGCCAGTCAGGCAGAGCTGCAGCCACGTGACCTCCCAACCTGTTGTTTCCTGGGCTGTATCATGGGTAGTATTCGGGATGAGTCTGGTCATCTTTCGATCGGGCCATTGCATACGGCCATCCTGCCATGTTTGCCTGCGAAGGGCGGTTGGCAAGGCTGAAATGCATGATGAGAAGTTGCCAGACGCTGACTTATGTTGCATTTGCACCTAGGTGAATTCTGCATCATCAATTCACATCATTTATCCTTTCCTATGCTGTTAATCAACAGTCGGAGTTTTATGTTGAAACAGTACATAATGTGCCCCTTGCCGGTGTCCATGCATTTTACAGCAGCAGCAAGGGCTAGGGATTTCACAAGTTTTGCGGCCTGGAGCAGAGCAGAGATTGGTCTTACATAATGAACCTCTGGCTGGCGGGCTGCCATTGGACCCATGGAGCCTTACCGTGGCAGGTGACATGCAACTGGTGAAGGCTGACCATGCGACGTGTTGGTTGGCACTGAATACTGAGGCAGTTATGGCCACTGAAAGCGATAACAGCTCCGTCCTTATGACAGCGGTTGTGAAGGGAGTGGCAGCTGAATCGGCTGCAGCAGTCAAAAAGGCGACAGCGTTTCCCAGGGTATTCGTGAGCAGTGTAGGTGCGCCAATGGCCCCTAGGTTGAGGGGCAATGTGCTGCAGATTAGAAATGACGGCCCTAGCACCGCTGGCAGCATCTATGGTCATGTACGCATCCATCATTGCTCCAGTTAGAGGGCAGAGTGGGGTTAAAGTGTCGGATTAGGAGGAAAACAGCCCTCCCCAAAGGTAGCAATTACAGGCGTAATTGTTGCAGCATCTATTGTGACTCGACTTCTCACAGAAAACGACTTCCCGCGTTCTTGGCCCTGCCTTAGAAACTGGCGCTCTCGAAATAATATCCATTTCAGCACCAGTCTCTCAACTTAGTACCAGTATTTTGCTCTGCGACAGGTCTTCTACCGCCGGCTGCTGTCGTCAATGGCTGCGATGGCTGAACCACGCAACACCTGCCATGGTAAGGACCTTACCCACCAAAAGCAGCCATCGCTAGACTGATTACTTAGCGTTTTTTTGGCCACCTGGGACTAAGTACAATGCTGGGCAATACGAAGGCCCAAAACCAGGGTTTGCTCACTGGGTTTGCTCTGGGTACAAAGGCAGGTACAAAGCGGATTACAAGCGCAACTGTTATCCGTTATTAATAAGCATCTCCCCTACTCCCATCGCTTGGACAAAATGCAGGCTATCTTGGAACTTTCAACGTCACATTGGTACAAATGGCTCTATAGGCATGGGTGACTCAAGGAAGGCCAAACCTGATACCCAACGGCATACTCCGAACTCAGTTACCCCTCAAAAAAATAGGTATCGTGGGAAAATAGTAGATGTCTAACATCTGTATCATACGCGGTTGTGATGCTTAGGATCATGATCGTGATTGGGCTGTAATCGGTTTAGTTCATTTTTCGAGTTACATATGATTTGGTCATATATGTGCTTCTTTACGCATTTCTCATATACTCGTCCAAGCTCCATTTCACTACATAACCAAGTGTATGCGATCTTACATCATATACAAGAAGAGATAATAACCTTACATGATGATGATCTCGCTGATATCGGGCCAAGGAAACATCTCACCAAACCTAATCCCGAAGCTCAACAAGATGCCATAAGCAAAAAATTAGAATACTAAAAAGCAACTAAGTATTATCTTCGCCACTACTGCGCCTTTCTTACATTTATATCTCACATACAGACGATGCGCAGAAACAGGGAACGCCTCTGCCACTAGCTGTCAGATGGGAACTGCCATGACGTAGATGTAAGCGGACCATGCCCTTGCGTCCGCCTTTCTCGCTCCTGCAAACCGTCTTCAAGCTGCTGGCCAACATGCTGCTGTCGTTGCAGCTGTTGTTGCAAGGGCCAGGCATCAGTTACCTCGCCGGCGGTGCGTGCCATCCCGCGCACCACAGCTGCTGGGACCCCAGAATTTCCCTGGGCTGCGGTTCGACCTTGAGCATCGCAGCATTTAATGATTGCGTTGCCTTCTACATGCGATCTTAAGGGGCCTGCAGATGCTGCAAGAAAGTCTCCATAGGCCTCTCCGGATCCTAGTAAAATTTCATGATTTTTCAAGCTCACTGGAGCACGTACACTAATCTTCAGGGTGCTCGGACGCGGAGCTGCTTTGCCGAAGGCTCCGCTATCTATGCAACCAAAGAATGTACCACTGGTGCAGGTGCCACGGTCGATGAGCACCTGCGAAACCCGACATTCACAGTCATAGGATAAACCCTCAACCGTCTCACAATCCAAGGCACGTGCACGCAAATGTTTGCATTTAGGGCATGCAATACGCACATGGATTACCAGGTCCATTTTATAAATCTTTTAATCCACCTCACCTCCCCAAGTTCCAATTCAGCATCATCCATGTTCTCGAAGGCTGGCATTGCTGGGCCACCGATGAAGTCACTCATGGGCCGACGCGTGGTCCATCGGCGGTACATGGTGTAAAACACAAGCGGGACCGTGTACCAAGCAATGACCACATCCACCGTGTAGTGCTTCCGACTCGCAACAATGAGAATAGATAATATGATACCAAGCAACCAGGATACTGCTTTCATGAAGAAAAGAGAACCGTACTCGTTGTACGCAAGAATACCTGCCACAAGTACAACGTAAGTTCCAATCAACTACCAGCCACGTGCCAAGATCGAGATCCGTTCATAGCAAGACGTGTTTCAAGCAAACAAAATGCATACCCGTCAGCATGAATGTCGTGTGTGAGGAGAATATGAGGTCACCACAGCTTTTTGACACCTGGCGACCAACGTCCACCACCAAGTGTCCTGTCCAATGGACAGGCCATGACCGCCTGGCGCTAGGATCGTTCGCCCGACAATGAAAGCTTGGACCCGGCAGCTGTGTTACGGAGAACGTCATGATACGCAGCGCCTGACAAACTGCATACCGCAGCGGCGAAACAACAATTAGGTCAGCTAGAAAACCAAAGCCTATGCAGCATGCGTAGGCATTAAAGGAGGCGTGGATATTTACAATTACTCAATAGTGAATTCCAATTACAGCGCACCTACGAGCACCATAAGCAGACGCGTCCACATCACAACCGTGTAGAAAAGTTTACGTTGGCTGACAAAAGGGGAGAAAGTCCAAAGCACAAAGACTGCGAAAGCAAGCCCAAATATTGTCTCGCTGACCCAGTGCTTGTCTGGTCCAAGCTCCTGTCAACACGCAGCTTAGTTCAACCTGAAGTCAGGGTACAACTTCTACAGTTCCCCGCAGGACTTC
This sequence comes from Volvox reticuliferus, assembly GCA_019650235.1. Lineage (NCBI taxonomy): Eukaryota > Viridiplantae > Chlorophyta > Chlorophyceae > Chlamydomonadales > Volvocaceae > Volvox > Volvox reticuliferus. Next base: position 177,337 of record BNCP01000011.1, on the reverse strand, counting down.
CAATAAGGGCTCACCGGCGTAAGATCAAAGCCGACATCATGCAACGGCTGGTCCTGAGGTTTGTGCATACGGTGCGCCAGCTGCGTAAAGATACCGTGGACGTATTGCATCACGATACCAAACAGCAACACTTTCCAGCGTTGTTTCAAAAGTGGCCACTGCAAAAAGGGCTTCCAAAATATTAAAACACACACACACACACTTCGATTCGATAGTATAGTACAGGAACGACCGGGCCGCGGGCGGCGATCGACGGTTCCTCACCTCCACGACAACCTCAAGGCGAATGCGCCGCCACAACTCCAAGGTAAGACGCGAGAAAAACGAGCAGCCCAGCTGGCCTTGTGAGGGCCCATTTCGCGGAGAGACCTGCTGCTTTCCTTCCTCTAAACCGCCATCAGGCTTCGGGGTGCTTGGTGCCTTATCTTCCATGACGAATATCCATAAATATAATCAGGTCCCAATGGAGGAATACTATAAAAATTCCTTGGCAGAAAAATTGGAGCTTAGTGTTCCAAAACAAATACAGGAGGGTTATATGCAACACAGCACTTGGTTGACGCTTTGTATGTGTATTTCAAAAGGTTTTTGGACGGGTGTACGGGCAATGAGGAAGACGCCATGCGATTGAACTATTGAACACTTGTTGAGTCATTCCGTACACATAACAAGTACAAATAGTATTTAAACCAAAGGATAGTTATTAGTGTATCAGACAAGCAAGCGCTAAGGTATAGCATCATTTCAATTGATTGCTGACCCATTTTATGCTGTCCAGTTATCTTTGCTGCTTTACGTCCATAGGGCATGCTCCTGGTAATCCTAATCTCCTCCTCTGACTAATTCTTTCGGCAGTCAGGCATCGCGGTCGGCTCCATCACAACACTGACAATTTCAAAGTACGACATCATCGTACAGCATTCCGCAATCAGGATGAGGAAGAATATCACCTAACCTCCTAAAACATATAGGTATATTGCCGTGTTTGACTGATAACTGACGAAGCGTGATAAAGATGAAGTTACAATTGCGACGTTAGAGAGTTTGGAAGTACCGCATTTTTTATCAAATCCTGCGCTACGAAATTGCGCACGTATTATTAAGGATACGAATTTAGTTGAATTGTCACGAGGACGTGCGAAGAACAAAGGCGGCAAAAGAGGAGTTACCGTCTGTAACGAATTCCAAACGAAACGACACGAAGGGCTCCAAACCAGGGTTTGTTCATTACTGTTGGGCAGTGCTGCACCCTTTTGCTAAGTCGACTCCGGCCCTCGGAGTGGGTGGTTGGGGACATCTCTTCTTAGGCTGCCCTCGGTACGTTACACTTAATAACAACTTCGTCGCCAAAAAATTCGTCCGAGCTGCGAATCCATGACCTGCAACACATTGACCCGCAAGACAAGTTAGTAACCCGACATTTCTAAGTTGCTCCTAGTAGCTGGTAGAGACATCCATCTTATCGCCCGGACCTTGAAAGGAGTCAAACTTCAGTAACTTAAGGCCCTTAAGGCCAAGCCTTCCTGTAACTTCGACTTGCTACGTGGTGTTCTCACCGACATAAGCGGATTCGGAGACCTGCTGCCTCGTCCACCGCCCAAGTGTTTGGACCGTGGTCGGCCCCATTCGTTACGGCTATGGTAGCACCTGCACCACCTCGCCGGAGGTCGTGTGAGCACCGAGTGTCACGGATGCCCGCCTCTTTACAGAGTCGCCTGAGTGTGCTCTGGAAGCTCTGGTACGACATAGCTGGTACGATGCTCAGCAGCGCTGCGGTTATCTCTTTGAGCCGTCCGGTTGCAGGGTCTAACTCTCGGAGAAGGGGCCCGACGTCTTCAGCTTCTTCCAGCTTGCTGCTGTCTTGCCGGTTCTTCCACAGACTGGGCTTACATTTGTACTTGCCAGCAGTTAGCAACACCTCCAGGAGACCAACTGGGCATAAGGGGCCACCAATGCGGCCAATTGTGATGATATCAACCCGGGCAGTGCTGATCTATCTTGCTTCTGAAGAGGTGGATCTCTAATCAGTCGTCTTAGATCCAGAGGAACTCACGATGCACAAGGATGTGTGTGAGGTCATTGTAGCATAGTAAACCAGCGAAGGCTAATACCGTGCAGGTGGTGACCATCCGCTTGATGAGTGTTGCCTCAGCAGTTAAATGAAAATCTACTAGTTACTAGTCGGATCTCTTGGGTTGCAACGCCACACTCACGCTTTGTGCGTGCCGATAAGCATCCTACATGCAGCTTCCCGAATGGCACTGCGTGCCAGGCTGGTGCATGGTGCAGACCTGTGAGCTCATGAAAAACTGAGATGGCTGCTGGTAGCTCAATTAATTGTGGGCCAATCTGGCGCTCCCTCGCTTACCCTAGCTTGGATGTCAGGTAAATGGCGACTTTGCGTGCTTCAGTTCCTAGTGGTGGCAAGCAGTGATAGGCACAGAAAGCCACGAATCTTCAGTATAGCTGGATCATATCGCTGCCAGGTGCTGGCTGCCCGGGTGTTGCGTGCGTTCTGCACCATTGTGCTGGCTAGGCCTGCTAGCTGGGTATTCTTGTGTGATCCCGCAGCACAGCAACCCATCGATTAAGCTTGCGATTTCAGCATATGTTGCAGCGGTGGAATAAAAACGGGCAGGCAGTTGCAAAATCAACTAATGCGCCAACATATCCCATTGAACCGACTGTGCTTGACCTTGCCCATCAATGGACCACGGTTGGTTCGGCTGGAGCACACTGTAGGCCCATATGTGCGACTTAAATATCAACTCATATCCAATCAAGCTCGGCCATCATGGGGCCCCTGGCCAAAAAGGGATAATCAAAGCTAGTGATGCCCGGCACATGGCAGCTTGCTTGAGAGCTTTCCCTATAAAAGCAAATGGTGTATTACACCATGCTTTTGCAGACCAGTGGTGTGCAAAAGCATTTAACCCATGTGTTTTTGCCATATAGTACCATGTATAGAGTAGTTCTAGGTTAAAACTCTTGTTGTATACCTCCTGCTGTTTGCACGTTCATCCTGCGAAGAACTTAGTGCAATAGATAGGTGTTCTCTTATATCAGACACACTGAATTGAGGACAGCAGTGAGGACAGCAGAAGACTTCGATGTAAGAGGTTACACAATATACGATCCAAGAATGATGCAGATTATGGGATGAGGCTATAAGAACCATTTCTAGGCAATCATCCTTTTAACTATTGCAACTTAATGCTCAGGCTTCTAAGGAATACAACCAAAAGCTCAACCAAAACTCGGTTAGCTTGTATATATATCGGAATTATGCTCCTTCAAAGCTCTCGGTTGGTCGTCAATGGGTTTAGCTAATATACTCGCAATGACAGTTCATAGTACAGATCTCCAGCCAAGCGAGCTACTGTGAAAATTGCTATGTAAGCCATCATAGCAATAGTGAAATGTTCTTTACTTTGTGTACGATGCATACTACACACGCATACTCCTGTGGATGATGTCACGTCACTCACACCATTGCTCTGTGACTTCAAGGTATGCAGGCAAAACTATGCTCCAGAGATGTGCATATTGATTATTTGGCAAATGTGTGCATATGCATAATGTATAATGCACGTTTTAGACCATCTGTGCCAAGTCATTGGAATGCACACAAACATCACAATGCCAATACACAATATCATTATTGTGAATGCATGATAGTGATATCATTGCAGTGCCTAATGATGACTCCCTTCATCATGATATCCTTTCCCATTTCCATGAGCACCCGTTGGCAGGACACCCCGGTAGCACATGGCTAGTCGAGCTAGTGCTTCTGGTGGTTGTGCCTTGCAAGAGATGAGGAAGACTTCGTGCAGACATGCAGTTTATGCCAGCGCAACAAGGCTCTGTTGGGTAAGGGCCATGGGTTGTTGCAACCTTTGCCTGTCCCTAATGTGCCTTGGGAAAGTGTTTCCATGGACATGGTAGTCGGGCTGCCCAAAACTGAGGGGGGATATTGTTGTATCATGGTTGGCCTCGCACCCATGCACCAGACCATGTGACCTGGTAAGGCACCTGGCAACCCACAATTAGATGCATTGTCATATTGGCATTGAGTTCTATATTTCTGCATCAATAGATCGGTCTAACGCCTGCATTCTGGCAATCTGACCGGTATTGCAATAACCGACATTGTGCGATGAGAGTGCATGGAGGTTTCAGCAAACTATTGGCATAATATTATAAGCAATAATATACTGTTCATTATTATGCAAATGGTTCGACCGAGTGATGCACAAGTGTGAGAAGTGCAGCTTGGATTGTGCTACGTCATGCGGAAGCTTTCGTCATGCGACTTGAGCAAGTCCGAGTACGCACACTGGAATAATTGTCTGAGAGCCTGGATTCTCATATACTGATTTATCATGCAATATCCACCACATGTACATGTGGAATGCAACTGAGTGAGTAATATTTGCATCGACTGACATGGTGGTTGAGCTGCATAACAAACATTGCAAAGTATCGCATTTGCATTGCCTTACTGCTGTGACAGCTAAAGGACGATAGAATATCGTCTGCGACATGATAACGAACATGTCACACATGTGGATCAGCGATCTGGTGTGATATGTACCGTGGATGATGTTGCAAGTATATGACGGCCTTGTTTGATAAGAATATCATATGCTATCAATCTCCCTTGATCGTATGCCCTTGCATATTGATGTCCTGAGTCTGGATACACTTTTACTTGGCCCACGTGAAGCCTGAGCATAAAAAAAGGGCCAAATGATGATAGCGTGTTTCTGGCTCTGATAGCCTACATATAATATTCTACACCCTGGATTTTACATTGTAGCCCCTGGCCTCTGAAGACTTCCGCTGTGCCTGACCCTCATTATGGTATGCTTGGCTTGCTGTGCTTGAGCCTTAGCACTTAATGCCAATGCGTGCAAAAATATGCTTGAAAGGCAGGAGGTTGGTAGTGAGACGTAAGGTTGATCCATGGCCAATGTCTGACCCTGACCTTTGCATAAGTAGGTCGTGTACATACATGGCTGGAGCTAATCAAGGCAATCGTAGTCCTTTGGATACATTCACAGAGGAGCTTTTTTGGCGGCTCCTGCTTCCAGTCTGTAATTGCCTTGCTGCTCTTGCATTACTGTCATTTAGCCTGCTGTTCGAAGTTTGTGCTTCTGAGCCACAGGTGAATCGAATAGTGGCTCGCTTGCTACAGTGTCAGCTGGTTCAAAGTTGGGTCTGGATCAGTTGCGGGCGCTCATTGCATGCACACTTGAAACGTGATACTTCTTGGACGGATACTTGTGTATCTGCAGGGAGCGCTATCCGTCGGTAGGATTGAAACCGTCATATTTTGCGCTCGACCGATACCTGTGTAAAGAGTGCCTTTAGCGCACAGGTTGTGACCAGTCAGTCGCTGATTTACCATGGTATCTGGTAGCAGTGATGTAGGGCTAGTAGTGGGGACAGTCGTGCTGATACGTCCGTCATGCCTGAGGCATCTCGGAGGGGCCCATACACACACGTTGTTGATGGTGTCCGTGATCCCCCTTTGCTACTTGACCCACGAACCCCTGTCCAGCAGACTGTTCCTGTCACGGCAGCCAAAGCAGGCCCCATTGGACGTGAGGAGCAGAGGGGTCCGTTTGCTGCACCGCCTCATCAAGGTCGATTCAACGACAATGGAGAGGTGATGAAACTGTCGATTCCTGTCCCGAATTTTGACATCCCGCATGACATGAAATAGAAGAATGCTGAGCGTAGCATTGCTGACACAACTCGTGCGTATCTGCATGACATTTGCATGTACTTGCAACTGGTCCGAGGTGGTGATCGTGACCCTGCTAAGTGTCTGCTCGTCGGGAACAACCTCGGGGGTGTGGCAAAGACATGGTACAATCAGTGGACAACCACAAGGCAAACATACACTTTTGATGAGTTGACTGATGCACTGCTTGCACGCTTAGCCCGTGATGTAGCAGTCGTCCTAATAATACTGCTAGGTTTGTGCGGAAGTGTAGTTTTAAGAGGCTTCGAGATAGCTCATAAATGTTGTATCTCTGTCATATCCGCCTAAAGCAAAGGCTCGATCGAAGGATGCCAGACAACTGGCCAACCTGGATATTAGCCATGAGATACCCCAGGATACTACAATAAATAGGCCAATGTCGTGAAATGGTACATCTAGTGGAAATTGTTGACAGTGGGGTCTTGAACTCCGAACAACTAGTATTTTTAGACTACATTTGTCTGGCCAAAGCACTTCACTAGGGTGACTTTAGTATTGGTTCACCTAACCAAGATGTACGACAATCTGCTTTGCAAATCGCGAGCTTTCTGATAATTAGTTTTCAGTTAGGCATCATGATTAGCACATGATTGCCTACCAGTTTATCTAGGCCAATTTGGCTAAGGTAAATGTAGTTTCCTACATTCACCCCCTCTGAAGTGAACCGTCCTGGGAGCGTCACCGTCTCCTCTTGTGTTGTATCACCCCCAACTAGTGGTAGTGATAACTACCGGTTGATAGGAAGAGCAGAGCATAGGTACTCTGAGCCCAGTACGGCAAGCCTCCATAAAGAACTGCAATCTCTAAGGAAGAGAAAACAGAGCTATGTATTAAGGAAATACATAGGAAACCGAACTCAACTGAGTCTACCAGTGACAGTGTCACAGTTGCACTAGGGCATGCAACCCTTAGCCTCTACATATAAGCATATAGAGGGTGTAGCCACGGGGCTACTTACTTAGCAAGGAGCTAAGGCCGGTACCGTAATACAACAACTATTCCCCCTTTAGGACGTGGCGTCCTCGCAGCGCCCTCGTGCACGGGCTCGAGCTGCTTCAAGATCAGGGATCAGGTCAGGGGTAAAGTTCTGCGCAGGTTCCCAGCTGTTTTGGTCGGAAGAATAACCCTTCCACTTGACAAGGTACTCGTGCACCAGCCGTTTTCGTTTCTTCCCGATACGGCGAGCACGGTAGTCAAGAATGCGCTCAACCGAGTAGAGAGGTTTGTTGTTCAACCAATCTACTGGTGGCGGTCCATCAGGACTGGTCCCGGGGTTTCCAGAGGAAATATTGGATCCATTAGTAACCAACGTATCTGGTGCTGCCCTGTAAGGACGCAGCAGAGACACGTGGAAGGTGGGGTGAATACGCATATTCGAGGGAAGGACAAGCTCGGCCGCTGCCTGACCAACCATGCGTTTCACAGGGTAAGGTCCCACCCAACACGGCAAAAGTTTGCGCGGACCTGTGGCAAGTTGCCGTAGGTTTTTAGTACTGAGGAGTACGGAATCACCAGGCTTGAAGGTGGTTTCCTTCTTACCACGGTTGTAGTACTCGGTGGTACGCTGCTGTGCAGTCTCAAGGAGGTGCTTAGCTTCATCCATGCGGTCATTATACAACCTCACGAAAGCTTTGGCAGCTAGGGCAGGCACATCCAACTCCCGAGCAAGTGGAATTGCGGGGTGGAAGCCATAGTTCAAGAAGAACGGAGACTGTCCCGTAGACCGGTTAACAGAGTTGTTCATGGCAAACTCAGCAGCAGAGAGGAAAGTATCCCACGCGTGAGGATTGCTGCCAGCGTAAGTACGCAGCATGTCACCAAAGGTGCGGTTCATGCGTTCCGTCTGCCCATCCGTTTGGGGATTGTAGGTGTTGTACCACGCGTCACTTTTTCCTAAGCTCTGTTAGAGTTGCACCCACCATCGCTATGTCGCACACGGCACCACAGCACTGTCGTACGTGAACGCGCGGAGCTATACGGCACTGTCGTATGTGGACGCGTGGAGCGATACGGCACTGTCGTACGGTACGGCGGCACGGTACGACGGTACGGCACTATCGTACGGTACGACGGCACAGTACGGCAGTACAACACTGTCGTATGTGGACACGCGGAGCGATACGGCACTATCGTACGGTACGGCGGCACGGTACGACGGTACAGCACTATCGTACGGTACGGCAGCAGAGTACGGCGGTACGGCGGTATCGTACATGGATCGGTACGGCACTGTCGTATGTGGACGCGCGGAGTGATACGACACTGATGACGTCACCCCTGTCGTACGTGGACGCTTGGAGTAGTACGGCAGCGGGCGTGACGCGATCGCACGCATGTCACGCAGCACGTCGCACCGCACACGTTAGGCGCACCGGCCTAGGGCACAAGCAACCCGCAAATAGCATATCGCCTAATGCATGGTGCACAACGCTGCAAGCATACGTCGCGTGACCGGTATCGCGAATAGTGCGCATGGTCCGGCGACTTGGTCGTGGACGATCCAATGCGCACTAACGATAACACGTGCACTATGCATACGCGCGCACTCGAGCATGATAATGCGGGCGTACCTTGAGGTCGCGAGGCAATGGCTCGAGCGATGCGGCGCGTCGAGTGCAACACTACGCGCGATGGTGTAGTCGGCACCTTTACGCGAGTAAAGAACATTGCACTATTGCTATGACGGCTTATATAGCAATATTCGCACGCGGGATCACGGTAGTACACTTACTACTTGCAGATCTCTTGTACCGCGAGCCGTCGCTGCGAGTATATCTGCTATGCTCATTGACGGCCTAAGTGGGAATCGCCACGCGAACATTTCGATTGACGTTTATACAAGCTAACCGCGCTTTGGTTGAGCTTCCACATTATATATCGCTTATGGTCGTATGTCTTGGATAAGCCCGAGCACCGATTCGCATCGGTTAGATGATGATTGCCTCGGCTAGGCACTGATAGCCTATCACGTCATCTACGCCTGTCTTGGAATATACGTTGTAACTCCTCGCATCAAAGACTTCCACTGCCTCGATTGGTACGTTTTGATATAATCGAGCATGATGCACTAAGCCTGGTTCTCCGCAGAATCAATGGGCGATTATGAGGAGTGATACAACAAATTTGGTAACGAGACGAAGGTTCGTTCACGGCCTGTTGTCTCACCCTGATCTTTTGCGTAAGTAGGTTACTTACATGGCTGGAGTCGGCGATGGCAATCTTAGTCCCTTGGATACATTCGCGGAGGAGCTTGGCCGAGCTGTGATGGCCGCGGCCGCCTCTGGTCTGTAATTGCCTTGCTGCTCTTGCATTGCCATTCGTTTTGCCTGTTCGAAGTACGTGCTTCTGAGCCGCAGGTGAATCGAACCGAGTCTCACTCGCCGCTGCATCGACTGATTCGAATCCGAGTCCGGATCAGTTGCGGGCGCTTATTGCGCGCACACGTGAAGTGTGAGACTCTTTGGACGGATACTTGCTGTATCTGCAGGGAGCACTTTCCGTCGGTAGGCTCAAAAACCATCTGATTGTCGCTCGACCGATACCTGTGTGAGGGTGCCTTTATCGCACGAGGTTGTGACCGGTCAGTCGTCGATTTACCATGGCATCTGGTAGCGGTGATGTAGGGCTAGTAGTGGGGGACGGTCGTGTCGACACGTCCATCATTCCTGAGACATCTCGGAGGGGCCCTTACACGCATGTTGTTGACGGTGTCCGAGATCCCCCTGCGCTACTAGACCCACGGACTCCTATCCATCCGACTGTTCCTGTCACGGCAGCCGAAGCAGGCCCCGTTGGACGCGAGGAGCAGAGGGGTCCGTCTGATGCACCGCCTCGTCAAGGTCGATCTGACGACGAAGGAGAGGTGATAAAACTGTCGCTTCCTGTCCCGAAATTAGACATCCCGCATGACGCGAAACATAAGAATGCCGAGCGTAGCATCGCCGATACAACCCGTGCATACCTGCTTGATGTCCGCGTGTACTTGCGATTGGTCCGTGGTGGTGATCGTGACCCTGTGAAATGTCTGTTCGTCGGGAACACCCTCGCGGGTGTGGCGAAGACATGGTACGATCAGTGGACAATGGCAAGGCAGACATACACGTTTGAGGAGTTGGCTCGTGCTTTGCTTGCGCGCTTTGCTCCCGAGGTTCAACCGCTAAGTGCTGAGGCTCGCAGTATGTTAGCATCTGGCACATATCGCATGCGCCATGATGAAACAGTACCTGCGTACCAGTCGCGCTACGAGGCCCTGATCACGCCTATCGGTGACCTGACGGAGAGCGAACGCATCTTTTGGTTTCAGCGCGGATTGTCTGAGGTCCTGGCGAAGAAATGCGCCACGGACTTGGCGGGAAAGGACTTTGGGTCCTATGAGGAACTGGTGCACTTTGCGCAAGGGGTCGAGAAGCGTCTCTTAGCTGGCCAGCGTGCTATTAAACCTGTCCCTTGTGTTAATGCCATGCGAGTGCAGGATCCGACGTCTGACGCTGCGGCCATGGACCAGGGGGCCGAAACGGAGCGTCGAACGCCCACGGTAGCGGTGACCACCGTTCGCACGGATCGCGGTCACGGCGTTCGCGGGGCTTCCGGATCGGGTAACCGCAAAGGGTCAACCGGCGCAGGTCAACGCGCGGATCCGGCCAAGGGCAAGAGGAAAGGGGGTTCGCCGTCTGCTGCGGCTGCGCACGTCTAGGAATGAGACGAAGCGACAACGCACCAGCGACGGTTGGTTGGAAAAATGGGGTTGCACGCACTCCGAGCTTAAGCGTCGGAAGAGCATGAAGGTTTGCCTGAGATGCGCGTCCGCGGAACATCCTACGAGGGAGTGTCCGAACCTACCGCCTTTGGCTCAGCGGCCGAAGTAGGGGATTGCCCAGGATGGCTCGGAGGGGACTCCACCTGGGAAGTCGGAACTAGAGGGTGGACGGTTGTCGTCAGTGCGGCAAGCCGTGAGGGCACCGTTGCCTTCTGTCCTTGAACAAATCGAACGCGCGATTGGACGTCGACTGTCGCTCGACGGTCGCTCAGGACGTGTAGGTTTTGACTCGCTGTGTAACCTGTATGCACCGAGCAAGCCGCTGGCGTCTGTCGATTTGTTAGGTCACACCATCTTGTTCCTCCCCTCATCTCTGCGCGAGCTGTCAGTGCAGCTGACCTTCTATAGGAGATGTAGGCGTCAACGTCCAGACACTGCCGCTTGCATCCTTCTACCCGCTTATAGTCGGTGAAAGGCTTCGACGTTGCTAACGGGTATGCGGAAAGTCTGCCGGTTCGAGCCGGGCACCGTTCTGTATAACGGTGTTGATTTAGCAGGTGCACCTGTGCCGCTGTCGGTTCAGGCCTACGCCGTTGACGTTTGGTACGAAGCTCCTGCACCTCATTCTGAGGGTTCTGCCGAACATTTCGAACCCGCCCTGAGCGTCTTGCTTTCGTCCGCAGAGTCGGTACCGGCAGACAATCGGGTTCCCTTTATTCAGGTCGATCTTGCTGGTCGCACCCTGAAGGCGCTCGTCGATACCGGCGCCAGTGACGACTTCATCTCATCGGCAGAGGTGAATGCATTGGGTCTGTGCCCACAGTCGTCGGAATGGTCGCAGGTTACCCTCGCGGATGGGGGTAAGCAACCCATTTTGGGCAGGGTCACCCTTCGCCTGTGTATAGGTCCTCTGCGTATTATGACCCAATCTTATGTGTTGCGCGAGCTGACTGATGCTGGTTCCGAGGCGCTGGCCAATCGTGAACCACAGCTACCTTCCGTGGGTCCATCTTGACGCCGGTGGCCGACACGATGTGACCCAAGTACTCCACCTGAGGCTGCGCCCATAAGCATTTGGCACGCTTAGCAAACAGTTGCTCCCGCCTCAACACCTCAAGCACAAGCTTAAGATGCTCCAGGTGCTCCTCGCGCGTCTTGGAGTAGATCAGGATGTCGTCCAAGTAGCAAACGACGAACCTGTCGATATACGGTCTGGACATGCGATCCATGACCGCCTGAAACGTCGCAGGGGCATTAGTCAACCCGAACGACAAGACCGTGTATTCGAAATGACCGAAGGGCGTCCGAAAAGCAGTTTTCGGCACGTCAGACGCAGCGATGCGAATCTGATTGTATCCCTGTTGCAAGTCGATCGAGCTGAAATAGGCCGAGCCCTTCAGTTTATCGAGCAGGTCGTCCACGCGCGGCAATGGGTAACGGTTTTTGACCGTCGTCGCATTCAACCCCCTGTAATCGATGCACATGCGCAAGCTCCCATCCTTCTTACCGACAAACAGAATCGGCGCAGAATACGGAGATGTGCTGGGGCGAATCATACCCTTTGCGAGCAGATCAGTTACCTGGCGCTTCACCTCGTCCAACTCCAGAGGACTTAACCTGTACATAGGTCTTGAGACAGGCTGAGCGCCGGGTATGAGTGGGATGGTATGGTCCACGGGACGCAAAGGAGGAAGCCCAGGCACGTCACAAAAAACGTCTGCGTACCCTGTGAGCAAGGCTTCAACCTCAGGATCCAAAGAAGACTGAGCGGTGGTCGCATTCAAATGCAACCTAGGCCTCACAAGCAGTCCGTGGGCACCCTTCCGGATCATCCGGATGGCCTCTTTATGCCCGGCTGGCTTGGGTTCAGCATGCTGCCCCATGGCTTTCACAGCGTAGTTAACCACAGGCTCCGCTTGAGTCTTACCCCCCTCTGGCTCAACACTTGCAAACGGCACGAAGGGTACTTTGCACGACAGAGTCCCCTTACGAAGGCGAAGGGTTCCAGACTCTAGGTCAATGCCGGCCCCATACTGCCGTAATGTTGAGGACCCCAGTATATATGTCGCAGCATCAGTCAGCTCGCGCAACACATAAGGTTGGGTCGTAATACGCAGAGGACCTACACACAGGCGAAGGGTGACCCTGCCCAATATGGGTTGCTTACCCCCATCCGCTAGGGTAACCTGCGACCATTCCGACGACTGTGGGCACAGACCCAATGCATTCACCTCTGCCGATGAGATGAAGTCGTCACTGGCGCCGGTATCGACGAGCGCCTTCAGGGTGCGACCAGCAAGATCGACCTGAATCAAGGGAACCCGATTGTCTGCCGGTACCGACTCTGCGGACGAAAGCAAGACGCTCAGGGCGGGTTCGAAACGTTCGGCAGAACCCTCAGAATGAGGTGCAGGAGCTTCGTACCAAACGTCAACGGCGTAGGCCTGAACCGACAGCGGCACAGGTGCACCTGCTAAATCAACACCGTTATACAGAACGGTGCCCGGCTCGAACCGGCAGACTTTCCGCATACCCGTTAGCAAAGTCGAAGCTTTTCGTCGACTATAAGCGGGTAGAAGGACGCAAGCGGCAGTGTCTGGACGTTGACGCCTACTTCTCCTATAGAAGGTCAGCTGCACTGACAGCTCGCGCAGAGATGAGGGGAGGAACAAGACGGTGTGACCTAACAAATCGACAGACGCCAGCGGCTTGCTCGGTGCATACAGGTTACACAGCGAGTCAAAACCTACACGTCCTGAGCGACCGTCGAGCGACAATCGACGTCCAATCGCGCGTTCGATTTGTTCAAGGACCAAAGGCAACAGTGCCCTCACGGCTTGCCGCACTGACGACAACCGCCCACCCTCTAGTTCCGACTTCCCAGGTGGAGTCCCCTCCGAGCCATCCTGGGCAATCCCCTACTTCGGCCGCTGAGCCAAAGGCGGTAGATGCGGACACTCCCTCGTAGGATGTTCCGCAGACGCGCATCTCAGGCAAACCTTCATGCTCTTCCGACGCTTAAGCTCGGAGTGCGTGCAACCCCATTTTTCCAACCAACCGTCGCTGGTGCGTTGTCGCTTGGTCTCGTTCTTAGCTTCGTGCGCAGCCGCAGCAGACGGCGAACCCCCTTTCCTCTTGCCCTTGGCTGGATCCGCGCGTTGACCTGCGCCGGTTGACCCTTTGCGGTTACCCGATCCAGAAGCGCCGCGAACGCCGTGACCGCGATCCGTACGAACGGTGGTCACTGCTGCCGTTGGCGTCCGTCGCTCCGTTTCGGCCCCCTGGTCCATGGCAGCAGCGTCAGACGCCGGATCCTGCACTCGCATGGCATTAACACGAGGGACAGGTTTAGTAGCACGTTCACCAGCTAAGAGACGCTTCTCGACTCCTTGCGCAAAGTGCACCAATTCCTCATAGGACCCAAAGTCCTTCCCCGACAAGTCCGTGGCGCATCTCTTCGCCAGGGCCCCAGACAATCCACGCTGAAACCAAAAGATGCGTTCCTCCTCCGTCAGGTTACCGATGGGCGTGATCAGGGCCTCGAAGCGCGACTGGTACGCAGGTACTGTTTCATCAGGGCGCATGCGATATGTGCCAGATGCTAACGTACTGCGAGCCTCAGCACTTAGCGGTTGAACCTCGGGAGCAAAGCGCGCAAGCAAAGCACGAGCCAACTCCTCAAACGTGTATGTCTGCCTTGCCATTGTCCATTGATCGTACCATGTCTTCGCCACACCCGCGAGGGTGTTCCCGACGAACAGACATTTCACAGGGTCACGATCACCACCACGGACCAGTTGCAAGTACACGCGGACATCACGCAGGTATGCACGAGTTGTATCAGCAATGCTTCGCTCATCATTCTTATGTTTCGCATCATGCGGGATGTCTAATTTCGGGACAGGAAGCGACAGTTTTATCACCTCTCCTTCGTCGTCAGATCGACCTTGACGAAGTGGTGCAGCAGACGGACCCCTCTGCTCCTCGCATCCAATGGGGCCTGCTTCGGCTGCCGTGACAGGAACAGTCGGATGGATGGGAGTCCGTGGGTCTAGTAGCGCAGGGGGATCTCGGACACCATCAACAACATGCGTGTATGGGCCCCTCCGAGATGTCTCAGGAACGACGGACGTGTCGGCACGGCCGTCCCCCACTACTAGCCCTACATCACCGCTACCAGATGCCATGGTAAATCGGCGACTGACCGGTCACAACCTCGTGCGATAAAGGCACTCCCACACAGGTATCGGTCGAGCGGCAATCAGACGGTTTTTAAGCCTACCGACGGAAAGCGCTCCCTGCAGATACAGCAAGTATCCGTCCAAAGAGTCTCACACTTCGCGTGTGCGCGCGATAAGCGCCCGCAACTGATCCGGACTCGGATTCGAATCAGTCGATGCAGCAGCGAGTGAGACTCGGTTCGATTCACCTGCGGCTCAGAAGCACGTACTTCGAACAGGCAAAACGAACGGCAATGCAAGAGCAGCGAGGCAATTACAGACCAGAGGCGGCCGCGGCCATCACAGCTCGGCCAAGCTCCTCCGCGAATGTATCCAAAGGACTAAGGTTGCCATCGCTGACTCCAGCCATGGAATTGACCTACTTACGGAAGAGATCAGGGTGAGACAGTAGGCCGTGAACGAACCTTACGTCTCGTTACCAAATTTGTTGTATCACTCCTCATAATCGCCCATTGATTCTGCGGAGAACCAGGCTTAGTGCATCATGCTCGATTATATCAGAACGTACCAATCGAGGCAGTGGAAGTCTTCGATGCGAGGAGTTACAACGTATATTCCAAGACAGGCGTAGATGACGTGATAGGCTATCAGTGCCTAGCCGAGGCAATCATCATCTAACCGATGCAAATCGGTGCTCGGGCTTATCCAAGACATACGACCATAAGCGACATAAAAGGCGTAAGCTCAACCAAGGCGCGGTTAGCTTGTCTTAGCGTCAATTGTCAAGATTGCGTATCAATTCGATCATATGTTCGTGCTTAGGCCGTCAATGCGCATAGCAGATATACTCGCAGCGACGGCTCGCGGTACAAAGATCTGCAAGTAGTAAGTGTACTACCGTGATCCCGCGTGCGGATATTGCTATATAAGCCGTCATAGCAATAGTGCAATGTTCTTTACTCGCGTAAAGGTGCCGACTACGCCATCGCGCGTAGTGTTGCATTCGACGCGCCGCATCGCTCGAGCCATTGCCTCGCGACCTCAAGGTACGCTCGCATTATCATGCTCGAGTGCGCGCGTATGCATAATGCACGTGTTACCGTTAGTGCGCATTGCTATGCGATGCCTCATGCGTTTTAGATCGTCCGCGACCAAGTCGCTGGACCATGCGCACTATTCGCGATACCGATCACGCGATGTATGCTTGCAGCGTTGTGCACAATGCATTAGGCGGTATGCTATTTGCGGGTTGCTTGTGCCCTTAGCCGGTGCGCCTAACGTGTGCGGTGCGACGTGCTGCGTGACATGCGTGTGATCGCGTCGCGCCCGCTGTCGTATTACTCCAAGCGTCCACGTACGACAGGGGTGACGTCATCAGTGCCGTATCGCTCCACAGTGTCCACGTACGACAGTGACGTCATCATTGCCGTATCGCTCCACAGCGTCCACGTACGACAGGTGACGTCATCAGTGCCGTATCGCTCCACAGCGTCCATGTACGACATCTGACGTCATCGGTGCCGTACCGCTCCGCGCGTCCACATACGACAGTGCCGTACCATCGTACCATGTTACCGTGCTGCCGTACCGTACGATAGTGCCGTACCGCCGTACCGTGCTACCGTACCGTACGATAGTGCCGTATCGCTCCGCGCGTCCACATACGACAGTGCCGTACCATTCCGTGTACGACGGTGCCGTATCGCTCCGCGCGTCCACGTACGACAGGTAACGGGGTGCCGTGCGCGATATAGCGATGGTGGGTGCAACTCTAGCAGAGCTTAGGAAAAGTGACGCGTGGTACAACATGGAGGAGCCTGTGTCCAGGCACTGGGTTCTGAGGGTTTTGGGGGAGGCAGTGAGAGAGGTCTTTCCCTCTTGTGCAGTGCAGGTGTTTGAGGGGCCAGCTGTGGGTGGGGCCGGGAGGCTTTCTAGGGGGGCGCCAATTTGGCTCGTCATCCCCCCCTCTGTCTCTAGCTGGGTTCTTCCTCCTTGGCTGTGTTTGAGTGTGCTCTCCTGTTGGCGTCTCTCATCTGAGGGCTTCTGTGTGTCTTTTTCAGGCTCTTGCTAGTTCAGTTTTGTGTTGGAGGAGAGTAGTCCCTTTCTTTGTGCAGTTAGTCGCCCCCTGTTTTCTTTTGTTCCCTCCTCGTTTTTGTGGTGCTCCTCAGTGCTCTGTTAGTGGCCAGGCTAGAGCCTCTGAGTCTTTCTTTGCTCTAGCTGGTCTTAGTGAGAGGGGGAGCACGTGGCAGGACAGACAGACAAAGCCACGTGCCCCTCCCCTGCGCTGTGGCTCGGTCCGGTCAGGCCCCTTGGTGCTCGCCCTTGTAGGGCGAGTCGCCCACAGTGTAACACCCCAAAATACTACAGGTTTAGCTGTATAGTCCCATGTATAGAATGGTTCTAGCTAAAAATTCTCATCAGATCAACTGAAAATGGACCCCAGGCCTTATTCATTTGGAAAACTTCAGGTTGGAGCTTTCAGTTGCATGCCTCATTCTTAATTGCTTTTGCTTTTTTTTTAGCTAGCCAAGAAATTTTAGTTGCTTTTACTGCTACCACTTTATTTAGCTAGCCTAGTCATTTTTAGTTGCATGTAGTTTATTTAGTTTTTATTTATAGTTATGTATGTTTTGATTCTAGTTTTTTAAATTTTCATGTCGTACATTCAGCCATCCCTGTAAGGAGTGCTAGTCATGTAGGGCCCCTGGGAATTTTCAGAGTCGTCTGACCCTGTAAGGAGTGCTAGTCATGTAAGTCTGACCCTTGGGAATTTATGCCGTCGCAAGGAAAATGCAATGATTTCTGTTAGGCAATTTCTAGGATATTTAAAGCATTTTCTGAGCTCTTTAGCTAGGTTATTTCAGTGGTTTGTTTCATGTAGTAGCTCAACCAAAGCACGGTTAGCTTATGTCAGCATTAACTGTCTTAACAGGTCCCCAATGAGTATAGCAAATATACTCACAACAACAGTTCATGGCACAGGAGATCTGCAAGTAGTAAGTGTAAAGTGTACTACCGTGATCCTGCATGCGGGTATTGCTATATAAGCCGTCATAGCAATAATGCAATGTTATTTACTTGTGTAAAGGTGCCGACTACACCATAGTGCGTAGTATTGCAATCAACGCGCCACACCGCTCGAGCCATTGCCTCGCGACATCAAGGTACACTTGTGTTATCGTGCTTGGGTGTGCACGTATGCACAGTGCATATGTTATCGGCAGGATGTGCGCATATGTGTGATGCGTTATGCACTCTAGGTCATCCGCGATCAAGTCGCTGGAATGCACACAACATTGCAATGCCGATTACACAATGCATGCTTGCAACAACAATGCACAGAGCGTTAGGCATTATGTTGTTCATGGATTGCTTGTGCCCTTAGTCATTGCTCATAACGCATGCGACATGACATGTTGCATGGCGCAGCTGCATGCATGCGATCACGCCGTGCCAGCTGCCGTACTGCTCCAGTGCACATGTACGACACATCTGCCATACTGCTCCAGTGCGCACGTACAACACAGCTGTCGTACGACACGGCTGTCATATGTTCCCCGCCATTGCACATGTACGACACACGCGTCGCAAGCTGCTTGCCATCCGCGTGTGACATGGTGATGGTGGGTGCAATGTAGCAGGCCTTGGGTGAAGTGAAGCGTGGTACAACAGAAACATCTAGGGCAAAATTAACAATATGGACTATATTACTCTGCTCCCTTTTAAACCTTATAATGCAAGAATTAGATACTATTTTGCCTTTACTTGTCTCAACAAGAATCTACTTTGGACCCCAGTACACCAAGACGGTGGAAGTGCGGGGAACTGGGGCGGCAGGCCCCAGTCCCCACACAACCACCGAACACTTCTGGGTGTTAAGAGCATTGAAAGCGGTAGTCAAAGGAATATTTAAAAGCATGATTCTTCGAAGTAGTTATTACCGCTCAGGGCCCTGTAGGGACCAAGCTTCGTAACACCTAGCCTGCCAGAAAGAGGATAGGAAAATTCCTACGCTAGGATTGGCCATACTGGATGATCATGCGACGAGCAATGGTATAGGAAGGCAGTAGATTCGGTTTTGGGCCTGCAGAAACAGGCATATTGCCCGGCTTATACGGTTTCGTCCTTTGATTCGGTGACTGCTGGCTAAGATAGACAACCCGCGTTGTTTGTACGGCCAGTTACCGACTTGGATGTTGGTCCCCCTTATTATCTCGTATGGTTGGTATTCAGCACACTTTCCTTCGATCTCTTGCTTCGGTTGGCAGAGTTCCTGATAATAGAATTCTTTTTAGGGAGTTTGGTTAGGGTTTTAAGGGGAGTTCTAAGAGAGTTTGGTCAACAACTATTGCACATTCACTAGCCCACCTTAGTTTATCGTTTTAGGAACATACTAGTAAAGGGTAAAAACAATATCTTCCGCAAATTTTTTCGTGAAGAAGTTCATATTGCCCTGCTGTCTGACTGTATGGATTCTAGCTGGGGCTCCTTGGTTCTACGAGGTTTAAGATGCTTAGGACTCTGGCCAGATGTCCCTGTTGATTTTGATTTTGAAGTCCGTGTGAATGTTCTGGTATCTAAGGAGATTAATATTGAAGCGGTGATGCATACCTTGAAGGAACGCTTTCAGGAAGATTGGGTTAACATGTGTCTTCAGGTCCAACCACGCGAGTTTGTTTCCGATGATGCTAAACCAGATGTGTGAAGATGTGTGGGCATACTCATTGGATGGTTCTGCCGCAGCATAATGCTAGTTATATACCGATGGTAGTGTACTGTTTCGATTCTGGCTTGGTACTTGGGGGCTTGAGGCAAACTGACCTACCGGTCTTCCAAGGGAGCAGCGTTGGTGCCGTGTGTGTACCGATGCTAACTCTGTAAAAGAGGGATCTCATGTGCTGATGGAATGCCCCGGTTATGCTGAGGCGCGTGCCAATTTTGCTAGGTTAGGTTTTGTGCAGGGTGCTTCTATGCTCCAAATAATTTTGGTGGCGGACCAACTAGGCCTTGTCCGAATTATTCATAGCATCCCGCTTAAACGGCTTTCTATTGTGGTTTGGACCTAACGTTTGTGTACTTATCTTTTCTTGTTGTCGTCTGTTTGGTCTTTTTTCATTCTAGCTGTTTGATTTTCTTTTGCTTGTTTTGCGGTCCTTTGAGCCTTCTGGCTCGTACGGGCCTTACGAGCTCTAACGAGTTTGTAATTATCATCATCATCATCATCGTCGTCGTCGTCGCCTGTTATTTCGCCCTGTAATGCATTTCGTAAATATATTTGGTTAACGTTACCTGCATCTGAACAATAAACGCTTACATGCAGCACGTGTATTATTGTACAAATCCTTTGGATGTATTCACAAGCCGGCCGTGTACCTGTCCCAACCTCCTAGATAAGGAGGTTAAGTTGTAATGCTTCTTGGCCGGTTATATTGTGGATAACGCCCTGGCGTGTGCGTTCGCACTAACAGCCGTTTCGATCACTGCTGTAATCGTCGCTTCCTGCTTAGATATTCAGAAATGATTGTTAATCATGGAAAAGACGAGACCATATAGATGTATGGAATGGCGTCCATAATACATCAATACCTGCGTTCAATCGACTTCACAACTTAAATCCAGCTCTCGTGCAACAATCATAGTCACAGGATGGAGGGTGATACGCTTACGCTTATTCCTTCCATCTCCACACAAGGGAGGTCGCAAGCAATCGTAGGTTCTGGTGTATCGCTGGACAAGCAACTGCAGAAAGCGGTCAAAACGTAGGTCATTAAAATACTAGGGTAGGACTACGGGCGCCTTGGCGCCGGCTTGTAGCAATTTTCTGTGCATAGCTTGTGGTGCCTTAGAAGTCAACGCGTTGCGCTTCCTGCCATTTCAACGGCCGATCATTTACGTGAAGAACTTCTCCCCCTTGTCGTATCTCTGCGTTTGCGCAGTTTTGCTACGCCTGTCTGATGGCGGTGCCTTGCTAAATGCCGAGGGTAGTGCACTGCTGAGTACATAGCATATGGCACCATGGCATTCCGTGGTTAACATTTCATATGCTTCTTGAATTACCCGGGACTTCTGCCGTGGCTGATTTATGTGCAGTCGTGTGCTGGACCACGTGGGACCTTACCTCCGGCTTTTGCAGGTAAGGATGCCATGTGCATCAAGGACGTGCCATGCTCATTCCAGCGCGAGTAATGTGTTTTTTCCAAGCATTTAACGTGCTCAAAGTCAGAGCCCATCGAGTTTTGCTTTTAAACCCGAATTATATTGCATTCTACTCATCCCGTCATCCTTACTTTCTTCATTGTTGCCTGTTCTCGGAACCTCCTCAGGCATGCCTCTCGGCCCCTAGCATGCGACACGTCTCTCACCTGCAACCCATCTTTGCGTGTAGCTTGGATGTAGGTTTGTCCTAGTAAAATGGGGGGTATTTGGATCAGGGACTGTGTAAGGTTCGAATTTTGTGCTGTGCACAGAGGTGGGGTCCAATTGTGTACTGTGTATGATATTGCCCGATGGAAGCCATGTGTTGTGTATTCTGCTAATTGGGAAGAGATAGGGCATCTGTAATTTTTGAAGGGGGATTATCGCATATGTGGCTCACTGTCGTGGGACCTTTCAGATTTCCTTAAAGAGGGTCATCTAAGGCCAAAGCTGCCCGTCCGTGGGTAGGGTAGGCCATTCAGACCTGTGCGAGCTTACCTCCCTACAAGTTGCGTTTGTGCCACTCCGAAGCAACGGTTGATGCTGTTCTTCCCTGTTCTGCATAAGAAGCATTTGGCCAGAGTGAGGGTGGTGTCCAGGATAAACCATTGTTCCCTGTATTACTGCATTTCATTCTTCCTTCCACCTGGAGCTTAGGGGCCCTGTAATGACTGCACCTGGCCTCCCATCGTTGTGGCGGGAGGCACTCCTGACGGCGGTTAAACCTGCCATTCGCTCGGCGTGCTGGCACCTTCCGCTCCCTCTCTCCTCCACAGCTGCTGACGCCCTTGGCATACACTCAGACGCCTGCTAGCAGCATCGGAACCAAGTTTGTGACGTCGTCCTTCTTCCGGGTGCGTTTTGTAACACCCATCCGTTCTCATTGTGCGCCACCAAACCACCGGCATCAGCTAGACAGGTGCCTCATGGTGGCGGTCGTATTCGCTACTTCCTCTTCTGATTGTGATGGCTGACCCTACTGTACCGCCTCTGGCCTCTGGTACTGAACGTACCGCCACCGCAGCATCGAGCCGCCATCAATCACCTGGTATACACGCCAGATGGCCGGCGGTTGCTGTGCGCGGGCAACAATGGCAACGTCAGCCTTTGGAACGGGACAAACTTTGAGAACGAGCTGGGCCCTGGAATACAAGTAGGTATTTTTCCACGGGCCACAGGAATTCCACGGCTGGACGAGGATGCCCTATGTACACACAGCTAAAGATGTTCTAAAGGACGCCGCAGTATGTGGGCGTTTTTCCGCTTCATCTCCAGCAGTTCGGCTGTTACTTGCGCCAAAAATGCAAGTCGCGATTGCTTTGCACCGCATCCCCCTCCGCAATGCAGGCTCATGAGGCCTCGCCCATTCGCTGCATGGCCTTTTCGCATAGCGGCCTCTTCCTCTTGTCCTGCGACGACATGGGCCGGGTCAAGTTCTCCAAGCCAACGTTGGAGGTATTGCAGGTACAGCTGGCTTGACGGTTGGAGAGCTGGGATGCAAGCACGTGTGTTACATTTCGCGGGCTGTCGCCCATTATCTAGGACAACCCCGTGAGATTAGGCCTCTAGCCGGCATCTTCCCAATTGTCCTGGCCTACCGTGCTGCCTACATCTTTCCATGCTGTCCCTCGCTACCATCCGTGGGTCCTGCAACGGGGTGCGCTGTTTACCGACCAGAGTTTAAAGTTGCGGACTGCCCTACATGTGAGGAGTGTACTTACATAACTTACATATATCAGTCTCTAAACCATAAGCTTAGAGACTGATAGTCTCAAATGGGTTTTCTGGTCGACACTCAGGTTTGGTTGGCACACAGTTTAGGGGTGCCGAGGCAGCCAAATGTAAGAAATAGAGTACGACCGTTTATCAGCACAGGTTCCTTAACCTGGGGGAATGAAATATCGATTTCCACCGGAAATGACGTCAGGTATCTCCCCAGAAACCATGGTTACAGATTACGGATCGACTGGGGTGGTCCTGGGTGTTGCAGGGGCCCCACACCGGCTAATATCGTAACGCATCCAAAGTCAGACAATAGATCAAATATATGCTTGTTGAAGATATCAGATTAATCTTTCATGCCAGGTTCGAAATATAAAACATTCCCCAACATGGGAAGTAGCTGTACAAAACTGAACAACGCCGCCCCTAACCTTTTCGTCTGCAGGTGTACCACGCTCACAAGGAGCCGTGCCGGTCGGTGAGTTTCTCACCTACTGACTTCAAGTTCGTGACAGGTAGGCAAACCCACTGCAAACCCTTTGCACTGTTGATGCAAGGCATCTTTGCGAGTTGTGAGTCATCACGCGGTTTAGTGCCTTTATTGCCCATGATACGACCTCTTCGTTTGGCTCATTCTACCTTCTACTGATGGGTGAGCCCACAGCAGACAGGATGGGAGCGACAAACGCACATTTTTGTCGTGCTGTACTGGGTAGGACTGGACCGTGTAAGTGTACCCTGAGGCGCGTCGGTTGTCCGGGCTCGGAGTTCTTTCCCTAGTGCTATCGGTTATGTACAAGAGCTTAAATTACTTTACCGGCATTGCTCCCAATCTCATAGAATAAATTCCATGCTGTCGTTTGCGGCCCGAGCGCAAATTACGTTTCTGTAGGTTCAGACGACTCCACGGTCCGTGTATTTGATACCTTCCGAGGGCACGAGCTGTCCATGACGGGTGAGTCCACCGAATCTCTGATCCGACACCACGCAACATAGGGAAGGGCATTCTAAAGAGGAGCTCATCTTGCAGTGGCTGGCAATCGCGGCCATGGGGCTAGATTGCGGGATAGGTTTACACCTAAGTGGGTGCAGAAAGCCGTGGGTTGCATGGCACCGGACATGTAGAGAAGTAAAGCCCCGATGTCGGCCTAACCCTTCAGGCCACGATATGGAACGGGTAGTTCTTCGTAGCTCATCTTTCTTGCTCGTTTCTCCCCTGTGCGAGCTCATCGTCGCCTGCCGCTGCTGCAACATGCTCTTGAAGGCCACGGCGGTGACGTCCGGTGGGTGGATTGGCATCCAACCAAGGGCGTCATCGCGAGCTGCTCCAAGGATGCCTGCGTCAAGCTGTGGGACCCACGCGTCGGTACCTGCCTTTCGACGCTCCATGGCCATAAGAACGGCATCTTCCAGGTGCGCGTGCACCTGCTGGAAGTTGGGAGGGATAGAAACCATAGACTTTCCGAACTTGCGTTCCTTCGCAGCAGTGCATTTTCGGTCTTACGTTCCTCTTCCAAACCAAAACATGTCTGGGGCTTCAGAAGCGGTAACCAGGAAAATTGCTCGGGATTTACAGAGTTGGACCAGTTGACCTGACGGAAGGCCCCTACACATTCCCTACACAGCGGCCATTGCCATTAAAAGAAACCATACGGCCGTCCATTTTACCTCTGCGCAGGTAAAATGGAACCTGAATGGCCACTGGCTACTGTCATGTTCACGCGATCAACTCATGAAATTGTACGACGTACGGATGCTGCGTGAGATTAACACCTTTTCCGGTCATGGCCGCGACGTGACGTGCATCTCCTGGCATCCGCAGCATGAGGAGCTGTTCGTGTCGGGTGCGAGTGAGTAATGCAGACCTACTATCGTCTGCAAACATACGCGCGGGAGGGGGGAAGCGAGGGGTGCAGTGAGGAATCGAAATAGTGAGGGAAAATCTCAAGGGACTGCGCCACATTGCTTAGAGAAATATCCAATGTATGGCAATAGATGTGACCTCTCTGCTTTCTTGCGACTTTCCAATGGCTCTGCATACTGATCCTAAACGTTGCAGCCCAAAGACGGCTGGATGTGTGTATTGATACGGCGCAATTCCCGAAAAGAGGTGTCAGTACGCGCGTTTAGTACCCCGATGGTGTTAAGACTCGACTTGTTCCTGGATTTCAAACTGTCCGTCACCGAGCCGCATCATAAGTGTAACAACACTATTTGTCCAAGCAAAGCCGATGAGTTGTGTGCGGAATTGTTTTTGAGTCGTACAAGGCGATGAACCTGGCACTGGGTGGCGAGTTATATGATGCCTTCCTCCATGCATTTGTATCCCAAAGCGCTCCAAACTAAGCGTTTTCTCCTTGCCCACTTCCAGCCAGTTGCACGCCTAAGTGACACCTGGGCCTGCAGCGTATCGTGCTTGCCACTTGACATGCCCCTCCCCGCACTCTTCTCCTCAGTCGATGGCAGCCTGATGATGTGGCTGGCAAGCCGGCCCGATGCACAGGGAGCCATCCCCGCCGCCCATGATGCAAGTGTGTGGGCCGCTGTATGGCACCCTCTGGGGCATGTACTGGCCTCAGGCAAGCCTGGCATGGGGATATGTCGAGAGATGGTTTCAGGGGACAGCGTTGCTTCATATTTGTTGCTCCAATGCGGCAGTCATTCAGTACTTAGTCCTTCATGTCGTCATTTCGCAATCGGGACTTGTCGTTAGGTAACAATTTTAAATTTACTTCAGGATCATGTATCCCCTGGGATGCCCGGTAGGAGTTACCTTGTATGACGCGTGGTGCCCTCAATAGTTAATTTACACTTCTGGAATCTGAAAATTTATGTTTGCAAATCGGCTCACATGGCAACCGTCTGCCATTCCAAATGGAAACCATTTCCCATTTTGGCATGTATGGAACAAGTAATTATCCCTGCGTAAAGCTAATTTAAGACCTGTTAAATCTCCCAGGTGGGGAGAGATATGTAATGCTATCAGGATTCTTCCTAGCGCCACCTCGGTAGGGCCCGCCGCACATTTGAACCTCCTCTGCTTTGCAAGGTTTTCTCAACATTTATCTGTTAACTCATGCACGGCAATCAAGTGTTCGGACGGCATGCCTTACCCTTCGCCACTTGCCTGCCTGTTGACTCGGCTGTAGCCGGCGCAGACCAGAAGTGTCAGTTCTGGTGCCGCAAGCGGCCAGGAGACATTTGGCAGGACGTCTACGGCTATGATCCTGTGGGAGCGAGCGCCGGGAGTGCTGCCGCCATCACTACAGCGGTTGGAGCTTTTGGCGACGGTGCTGTGGCTACCCTGGGATCAGGCCTCTCTCCCGGTTGGGCCGGTGTCGGCAGCAGTGGCAGTAGTGGTGTTGCGGTGGCAGCCGTCCCTGGTCTGGGGCTCAGTGCTGTGCTGCCAGGTCTGAGCGGTGTACCTACCATCAATCGACCAAACATCATCCCGGGTATTGGGGTGGTGCTGGACCAATTGTCGACCGCAACTCTGCAGGTAGGGACTGCACTATTCAAACTACAGGGGCACCCAAGCCGTGCTTCCTTACACATTTTACCGGGCTGAACCATGATGTGTGGTTGGCTCTGACATAACCTATGATGCCACTGTCGCACTTGCCATCTTCTGCTAAGCTATCCAGCTTACAGGTCCCAAGCAAATATGTCCCCTCCACGCAACTTGCGGTTTCCCTCTTCACACAGGGTCTCATGACAGCAGTTGATCCCTCCTGTAGTGCAGCGACTGTTGCTCGTAGTGGTGGCAGTAGTAGCTGTGGAGGCAGTGAAGGCGTGGTCTGGGCTGCAGGGACCGGTGGCCATGGCGCGGGCAATAAACGCGGCAGAGAGGAGGGCCCTCGTGAGGCCCATCTCCGGTTTGGAGAAAGAGAGCGAATGCGTGAACGAGATGGTCGTGGGGAGCCCTGGGTTGACAAGGAACGAGAGCTCGGCCCAGGCAAGGTCGCACGGATAGAGGGGCTGGTACCACGTAGGGTGGATGGTGGGGCCGGTGCCGACTCGAATTTCGGTGGTCCACCTGCTGGATCCTTTGGTGGATTTATGCCACATGGCTTGCCTGGGCCAGCGCACGAACTATGGCATGGGACAGGGGGCACGCCAGCACATTATGCAATGCCATATGAGAGAGGGTATGACTACGGTAATGTAAGGCAAGCCATTGGCACGGGTGAAAAGGCAGAAATGCGGGGTGCAGCGCTGCAGGGCCGGCTACCACCACCTGGAGAGCGAATGGAATGGAGATACACGCCATATACAGGTGCACCTCCACCTCGGTACCCAGGTCCTGAGGATTTGGGAACCACTCTGTATGGTCCGCCTGCTCACGAGGTACGTGGTTACGGCCACGGGGGCAGGACGCCACCACCACTCATGGGACAACGTGCTTTAGGGCCTGGGCCTGGTCGACCTTACAGCGGATACTCACAATCGACGTATGGTGGCAGTAATGGTGAGAGTGGCTTCCGCGAAGGAAATGATGCACCTACCACGGGTAGTTTCGATGGCTGCCATCATGCCCCATGCCCTAAACCCGATGGGCAATATAGCTCTGGTCAGGGTCCAGGACCAGGACCAGAAAAGGCCCGGGGCCGAGGGCTAATGCCTGTACTTCATCCGGGGGGGGGCCCATCTCCGATGTACGGTCAAGGGAGGGGCCGGGGGCGGGGCAGGTCGCAAGGGTGGTGATGCGCGCTTGGTCTGCTGATTATTTAATAATGTCCTGACGAAGTGCAGGTAATTGCGTCGGTCCTAATGAGGTCTGCCGCTCTTTCCAAGTAATTCCTGTATTTCGTACAATGAAATCGTGATATTTTGCTGTATTGGGTGTAATTAAAGCGAACTGAATGACAGGAATCAGCTGTGCAACTTCACTCCAAGGAAATGACTGGGCAAAGACAGAACTGGCCAGAGTGACAATCGGGTACTTTGGTGAATCCGCATTTGTGCCATCATTCAGGAGCGGCGCAGGTCTGGAAATTAATGCATTTCACGTGCAACAAAACCAGTCCAGCGATTTCGGGCACGCCAACATACACCAATTCTTGTCACGAACGCGGAGGACACTGGGGTAAAGGCAGTGCCTGGGGGAACGTTGACAACCTGCGGTCCCAAAAACTATTACCCCTTCTGGCAGGAACCACTCATCAGTTCTGCTGCGGGATCTAAGCAATACGAATGATTGGAGGTGCGCCCATAAGCCAGGTGCTACATCAAAATTTGCGGCTTCCAGGCAAGCCATAGCATCACTTCGACGGGAAGGATTTAGCAAACGTCTTCACAGCAGGTATGTTCATGTCCAACTCCCGCCAGACAGGTAAGGCACGGTTATACCCATAGTTCAGGAAGAATGGGCTATTGCCAACTGATCGGTTAGTTATGTTGTTGATGGCAAACTCAGCAGGGTACATATATATTCCATGCAGCGGGTGTGTGTCCAGCAAAGTTACAGAGCATGTCACTCAGGACATGGTTAACCCATTCTGTCTGCCCATGAGACGGGGGGGGGCCGCATTCTTGCCAGAGTTCCCAGGGTGCCCCAAAACTTATTTATACAAATTGAATACCATGAATTGAAACCCTATGACGACCGACAGTGTGCGAGCGATGTGAGCGCATGGAGGTTTCAGAAATCTGTTGACATAATATCATAAGCAATAATATCCTGTTCATTATTATGCAAGTGCTTTACCCGCGTGACGAACGAGAAGAGAAACTACTGACCACTAAATGCAAAGCGGTGGGCCGTTGGATGGGCGGGCCGTTGTTCCACAAGGAACAACGTCGAACAACAAAAACAAGATACCCAAATAAAACAAAAACGCAAAGCTATAAACAGTCCTGGCAGCT
The DNA here is from genome assembly GCA_019650235.1 of Volvox reticuliferus. Classification (NCBI taxonomy): domain Eukaryota; kingdom Viridiplantae; phylum Chlorophyta; class Chlorophyceae; order Chlamydomonadales; family Volvocaceae; genus Volvox; species Volvox reticuliferus. Next base: position 148,845 of record BNCP01000011.1, on the reverse strand, counting down.
CGAACTGAGTGGTGAAAAGCCGTACTGCAATCTTCACCAAGAAGCGTAAACCCTCAGTTAACCTGCCGTAGCACACTAAGCCCGCATTAACTGAAGCTGAGAAACATGACTGCCAACTAAGAGATACCAGATTAGCCATTGAAAACCTGAGCAGCAAAGGGCGCCACCCGCACCCTGCCAACCCCCCCCATCCAAATAGTGTTGCCTCAGGGCCACCGAGCCAGCGGACCAGCCCCCAAAGCTCTCAATAACTTCCATAGGCACCCCCACGGCCCGAGCTGCTGAAGCTCCACCCCTGCGCAAGCTGTAGAGGGTATGAAGATCAACTAAATGCCCCAAACCCACCATGGACTAACGCCGAACGAAACCATTGCTCCGCCCCAGAAGTAGACTGCCGAAAAGGCCAAAGCTGACCTGAATGCCCTAGATGCCGAGCCAACACAAGGCGCAACCTGGGCAAACCACAGAGTGGGAACTGCAGAACAGGAGCAGACTCTGGCTTCACAATACGACCCTTCCAGTTCAGGGGCTTATACCGAAAAACAGCCAAACCTTCTACCTCACAAACCTGAGCCCAGACAACGGACAACAGGGGATCCAGACGAAGAAAACCGAGAACTACAAAGAGCACTGGGACAATCCACACCGGAGAAAGGGGAATCCCTAGCAACAACTCACATAAAGAAAACAGATCATCGGCACTGAAAGCTAAGACAAGTGAAGGCCGAGGCAGCAAAGACACCTGCAAGCGCTCCCAACCATGATGGAAGGCAGTAAACATATGATTATCATTGGTGCAAGGCTTGGGCAAACCTAACAACTCATGAGCCCTGCATTGACCGCACTAAAGTATGGCTGTGCAGTACAAGCTTGCACCGTACCTTTTGCTGCAAGGTGCTGAGCCCACAGCACACCTGTATAATAAGGGGCAGCAGGTAAAAACTCCAACTCTTCCGAAACACAAAAACGAACGAACGCAGCAAAATGGGAGGCATACGCTTTCCAAGTCTTGGGGCCTACCCTCGCAAGAATCACACCGGCAATGTCTTCTAGCTGCCGCTCAACCTGAGGGCTTCCCCACCACCAACGACCACACCATAACCGGAGCCTGAGCCTGACCCCAATCTAAATCAAAACGAGCCTGGGGGGCTGCTACTGAGGAAGGCCGCTGAAAAGCCCAATTTACCACTGCACTCGAACTACTATTACCTGCCACCCTAGGCAGCTTGAATTCTGACCCTAGGTCTTGCTGCCGCAACACGAACAGATCCGTACTGGATGGGAGAAACCACAGATCTACAGCCATCTCCATCAACTGTTGCCACCACGGCTGAGCGGGCCAATACGGCACGACAAGGGTGACGGTAGCCTGCTCCTCTTCTGCATCACAGCCATCAGGACCTGGGGGTCAGTTGGTGGACAACCGTAAGCGTAAATGTAACCATGCCACGGTTGCAACAACACATCAACCCCTGGGGATCCTGGGCAGTGAAACACGAAAAGAAACGCGGCAGATGGGCGTTAAGATGGGAGGCAAATAAATCCACATCATAAGGTCCATACTGGCGCTCCAGCCTATGAAACCAACAGGGGTCCAACCTATACTAATCACGATCAATAAAACGTGAAGCTGAACCTGCCAAATTGGCCGCACTGGTCACCGATTCTACCTGCAGAGAGATACTGCAATCCTGCAACTAACCCCACAAATGTTTTAATTTCGCATGCAATTTGGGGGACCGGGAAGGATAGCGCCCCAAAATTGCCTGAGTAGTTGCATTATCCTCACGAATTAAAACCACTCGTTGGGTGACAAAGGGCATAAAGGACTGAAGGGTGTTAATAGTCCTGAGTACAGAGACGGAGACAGATCACGAATTCCTTCTGTTACATACTTATTCTGGTAGAGATAATAATACGAGATAGGGCCATATCTGGTAAAGTCAACGCTAGTACCTCTGCTCCGGAACCAAGTGTTCTGGTTGTCCGATTAACACTCCCCCACGGACAGAACACTCCAGTTCCAACTCCTTGCAAACTCTCAGTGGACTCCCATGCTCAAGCGTAACTTAATGAACTCCGCCAGCGGTAGAGGTTTGGTCAGCACATCGGCGACCATTTCTCCCGTGGGGCAATACCCAAAGGACACTAACCTGTGCGCCTCCTTTTCCCGATCGAAGTGGTGCACCACATCGATGTGCTTGCTCGGGTCCAAAGTAATGGGGTTCCGGATCAAGCTAATTGCCCCATGTCGTCCCAGATGTGCACCGTCTTAACCAGGTATCCAAAGCCGCCATAAGCTTGCGCAACCACATGGCTTCACGCATTGCAAACGAGGCTGACATGTACTGCGCCTCCACTGATGCTGCTGCAACGGTAGGCTGTAGACAGCTCTTCCAGCTCACAGCTCCGCCGTTCATCATAAATACATAACCGGTAGTTGACCGCCTGTTAGGATCGGATTCAGAGATTTCGAACCCATTTGCTGCTAAAGTGGCTTGCAGCTTGTGATGCCAAGCACGACCTGCTTGCTTTAAGCCATATAGGGCCTTAATTAGGCATACTTTTCTCCCACCTCACCCGTGGCATACCCAGGGGGTTGCTCACAATAGATTCACTCTTCTAACTCACCATGTAGGAAAGCTGTTCGCACATTTACATGGTGAACATCCATGCCCTCAGCCACCGCTGAAGCCAAGAATGCTCGGATGGTGGCGTGGCATCCAGTAGGCACAAAAACTTCACAAAGTCAACACCCTCGACCTGTTTGTAGCCTTTCACTACATAACATGCCGTATACCGTTCAATGCCTCCATTGGCGTCCCTCTTCAGCTTATACATCCACTTCCCCGGATCACATTGGTCCCCTGTGGTGGGTGCTCAAGCCGCCAGGTTCCTTGCGCATGGAGTGATGCAATCTCCTCATCCATGGCCTGTTGCCAATGCACAGCTTCCAGAGAATTGACTGCTTCCTCGTACGTCACCAGTTCGTTTGGTATGGTAGTGGCGGCTACAGTCGCGTGACGTTTTCCGGGTTCTGGGCTATATCTGTAGCAGTCGTCATTCTAACGATGCTAGATTTATTGTTCGAAAGTGTTTTCTTACATGGGTTGACGAGAGCGCGTAAGTATGTTAGATTGCAAACTTGGTACATCAAATGTGGTCTGGTGGCAGCAGAGTCTCGAACTCTGAATACTTAATATTGTAATACTTCAGAATCTGGCCAAAGCACTCCACCAGGGTGAGTTTATTGGTTCACCTACCGGGATGTATTACAGTCTGCTTTTATGACTTGGTTAGTTTCCGGTTAGGCATCATGCTTATCGCATGATTGCATACCAGTTTATCTAGGCCGATTTATGTAAGGTAAATGTAGTTTCTTACATTCTCCCCCCTCTGAAGTGAACCGTCCCGGGAGCGTCACCGTCTCCTCTTGGATGAGGTTTCTTTCTCAGGAAGTTTCAGCCGTGCTTTGGCTTTGAGTCTTCACTCATATTCCTCGATGGCTTCCACCAGAGGATTCTTTCAGTTACGCCTCGGTTTCATATGTATTGTGGGTGGAATCATATCCTTCCCACTTGGTAAGGTACTCTCGACGAGTTTTACCTCTGCCCCCAAGGATCAAGACATCTCCATGATCTACGATGGCTTCAACCATGTAGAATGGCTCACCCTCAATGACAAGTGGTGAGGGTGGTTGTCGCTGGGCGTCCTCCTTGAATGGTTTCAGGAGTGACACGTGAAAGACCGGGTGTAGGCGAGATTCAGCTGGTAATTCCAGTTTTACCGCTGCTTAACCAATGTTAGCAACAATATATATGGGCCGATGAATTTTGGCATCAGCTTCTTCGTTCCAGGTTTTTTGAGATTTATATTCTTGGTACTTAACAGCACTTTTTGCCCAACCTCATAACACACGGGGCACCGAGAAGAGTCAGCATCCTGTTTTTTGGGGTGTTACACTGTGGGCGACTCGCCCTACAAGGGCGAGCACCAAGGGGCCTGACCGGACCGAGCCACAGCGCAGGGGAGGGGCACGTGGCTTTGTCTGTCTGTCCTGCCACGTGCTCCCCCTCTCACTAAGACCAGCTAGAGCAAAGAAAGACTCAGAGGCTCTAGCCTGGCCACTAACAGAGCACTGAGGAGCACCACGAAAACGAGGAGGGAACAAAAGAAAACAGGGGGCGACTAACTGCACAAAGAAAGGGACCACTCTCCTCCAACACAAAACTGAACTAGCAAGAGCCTGAAAAAGACACACAGAAGCCCTCAGATGAGAGACGCCAACAGGAGAGCACACTCAAACACAGCCAAGGAGGAAGAACCCAGCTAAAGACAGAGGGGGGGATGACGAGCCAAATTGGCGCCCCCCTAGAAAGCCTCCCGGCCCCACCCACAGCTGGCCCCTCAAACACCTGCACTGCACAAGAGGGAAAGACCTCTCTCACTGCCTCCCCCAAAACCCTCAGAACCCAGTGCCTGGACACAGGCTCCTCCAGCCACGAGACCCTCCACTCTCTCCCTGCCCCTCCTCAAAAACCAGGCTGCCTGCCCGTTCTCTCCAACTCTCCTCCTCTCTCCCCTTACTTCTCCCTCAAACCTCCTCAAAACCCCACCCTAAGGACCCTGCTCTGCTCTCTCTGCTCCACGGTCGGTGATTTCCATAGGAGAATCACATCTCAACTGAGCTCCAACTATGGCTAGGATGGGATGTTGCGGTCCCACCCGATCCCAGCCATATTTAGGGATACCCAGCGCTGCAAAAGAGTGCAAGCGAGTCCAGAAGTCAGCAACTGTACGGGCCCGTGCTTGGTCCAGGGGAGAAGCTGTTGTTTGTACTGCATTGTCCAAAGTTGGCTGTGTTGTGTAGATGCTTGGACGTGTGTTGGCAGCTTCATCCTCCTCTTGCGTAAAGCCCCCTAACCGGTTGAAGAAGTCAGTAATAGCCCGTTGACGGGGTCCCTGCTCTGCTGTCCGGGTCTGTGGTTGTTGCTGCCGTCCGTGGGTAGATGCCCCCTGTTGCCTTTGTTCCCGGGTTGCAGCCCGGAGACAGTACCTGCCATATTCCATAGAAGACAAAGCAGCCATAGCTATCACGTCCCAAGGTGCCTGTTCGCACCCGGTTGGCGCTTGGACGAGCCACAGCTGTTGCCTGGTTATGCCCCCCTCTATGGTGGCTGGTGACAGCAGTCGCAGATGCCTGTCAATCTGCTCTCGCACCGCCTTGGCTATTGGACATTCCCAGAAGTGATGCATGCGTGGGGAGTAAGGCTGATCAGTATCTCCTCCATAGCTCCCACACTCACAGGGTTTGATGGGCACCCTGGAAAGGTGTGTGTTGCCCGGCAAGGGTATCCCATCAACCACCAAACGCCACAGCGTCTCTTTGTTTTTGTTCTCCCAATGAACTGCTGTCCATAGCCGAGCTAGGGTTGCCTGAAAGTGCTGGAGGTTGGTGGCAAGGTAGGGAGGAGTTGGGCTATCGGTTGACACCCCTAGAGCCTCCCTCACAAAAGCTGTCAGCAGTTCCATACGCTCCTCCGTAGTTGAACCTCCTTGCAGCTGGGTAGCTTGGCTGACCGTAAGATGGTAGAAAGGCACTATACCCGAGTCTCCTGGCAATCTCCAGCCCAACCGCCTGACTATCATGGCCATCACTGTGGTACTGTAGCAGTCGTCTTAATTATGCTACTAGATTTATGCGGAAGCGAAGCCTTAGAAGGTTTAGATATGGTTCGTAAGTATGTCAGTGTCGCGAAGTTGTACATCTAGTGAGGAAAGGTGACAGCGGAGTCTTGAACTCCGAACAATTAGTATTGTTATACTAAGTTGTCAGGCCGAAGCTCTTCACCAGGGTGATTTTAATATTGGCTCACCTAGCCAAGATGTACGGCAATCTACTTGCCAATCGCGAGCTTTTCTCGTAGTTAGTTTGTCGGTTAGGCATCATGCTTATTGCATGATTGCCTACCGCTTTATCTAGGCCTATTTCTCTAAGGTAAATGTAGCTTGCTACATTCCCCCCCCTCTGAAGCGAACCGTCCCGGGAGCGTTACCGTCTCTTCTTGGATGAGGTTGCTTTGTCAGTGGGTTTCGGCCGTGCTTTGGCTTTGAGTTTTCGCTCATATTCCTCAATGGCTTCCACCAGAGGATCGGAGTCTTTTAGTGCCGCCTCGGTTTCGTATGTATTGTGAGTGGAATCATATCCTTCCCACTTGATAAGGTACTCACGACGAGTTTTACCTCTGCCCCCACGGATTGAGACGTCACGATGATCTACAATGGCTTCAACCATGTAGAATGGTTCACCCTCAATAACAAGTGGTGAAGGTGGTTGTCGCTGTGCACCCTCCTTGAATGGTTTCAGGAGAGACACATGAAAGACCGGGTGTAGGCGAGATTCAGCCGGTAATTCGAGTTTTACTGCTGTTTCACCAATGTTAGCGACAACTGTATATGGGCCAATGAATTTTGGCATCAGCTTCTTCGTTCCAGGTTTTTTGAGATTTATATTCTTGGTACTTAACAGCACTTTTTGTCCAACCTCATAACGCACTGGGCGCCGAGACGAGTCAGCATCCTGTTTTTGTCTAGATTGCGCAGCCTGGAGACAAGTTTTAGCGAGTTGTAATCGCTTGCGCATGATGGTGGAGTACTCATCAGCAGCCGGCACTTTAGAGGGTACATGTAGGTCAACCGGCACTCGCGGTTGGTGGACACCATTAAGAGAAAATGGTGTCATACCCGTCGAGCGTTGTTTTGAGTTATTGATTGCAAACTCAATCAACGGTAAGTGATCATCCCAATCATCCTGATTAGGGGATATATAGTGCCGTAATGTCTCTTCCAGTAAGCGGTTCATCCGCTCTGTTTGTCCATCGGTTTGGGGATGGAAGGCTGTGCTCATATGGAGGTTGGTGCCCAATAGGCGAAATACTTCCTTCCAGAAATTGCTTGTAAAGCGTGGGTCCCGGTCAGAGATAATATTCTTTGGAAGGCCGTGCTGCCGGAATACAGTGGCTACAAAAAGGCGAGCCAACTCTTCCACTCCTGCGGTCGTGAGTGTGGGAGCAAAGTGCGTCATTTTGCTCAGGCGGTCCACAAACACTACGATCGCATCATGCCCATTGCGAGTTGTTGGTAGCTGGGTTATCAAATCCATTGATATGCTCTCCCACACGGAAGAAGGTATGGGGAGCAGCTGCAGCAAACCGCCCGGTTTGGTGTTGTTTGGTTTGTTATGCTGACATTGGGGACAAGACTTGACGTAGGCCTTCACGTCAGTGTCTAGTCCAGGCCACCAATAAGTTTGTGCGATCGCTTGCTTGGTGCGGTCGATGCCGCGGTGGCCGGCACATGGGGTATCATGATACTCTTTCATGATAACCTGTCGTAAGTCAGCTTGATTAGGGATGTAAATCTGGGACCCATGATACCAGAAGTTACCCTTCTTTTTTAGCCGCAGTTTTGCTACCTTTGTTTTCGTGAGATTGGGATCACCGTCATACCCGCGGATGATTCGATGTCCTAAGTCGCTGTCGATCAGCGCGGCAGAAAGCAAGTTGAGCACCACATCGTGGACCCAACTGATGGGGTCAGCCACATTCACCCGACCAGGGCGATACTCCCATTTAAATGTGAAACGTGATAATCGTTCCATCCAACGAGCTTGGCGGCGGGACAGTTTATCCGCGCTTTGTTGATCCTGTAGGTATACCAGTGGTTGGTGATCAGTGATCAACGTTACATCACTGGCTCCTTCAAGGTAGCAACGCCACTCTTCCAGGGCTAAAACAGTGCCTAGGCACTCTTGGTCTGTTGTTGTGTAGTTATATTCTGCCCTATTGAATTTAGAGCTGGTATAAGCTACAGGGTGGTCATCCTGCAAGAGGACGGCTCCCGTGCCATGTATACAGGCATCAGACCAAACCGTGAAAGGTTTATCAAGCTCAGGGAGTTTAAGAACTGGTGCATTGGTCAAGGCATGCTTCACACCCTGGAAGGCTGCCTCGCAGGCTTCGGTCCAGCGGAAGGGCACTTTCTCGCTGGTAAGGGTTGTGAGGGGGGCCACAAGGGAGGAATAACCCTGAATAAACCTCCTGAAATAATTGGCTAAGCCAAGGAACGCCCGCAGTTTCTTAATATCCGTGGGGACAGGCCAGTCCTTAATGACTGTTACTTTGCGGTCGTCTACTTTCAAGCCTTCTTGGCTTACTTTGTGGCCCAGGAAATGCAGTTCGAACCGGTTGACACTTCGACAATTTTGCCTTGAATTGGTGCTTTCGGAGCAAAGACAGTACCAAACGGAGGTGCTGTTCATGCTCGGCCGGGGTCTTACTAAAGACCAGGATATCGTCCAAGTACACTAGCACAAATTTGCCAATGTAGTCAGTGAAGACACGATTCATCACTGCTTGGAACGTTGCAGGGGCATTGGTGAGTCCAAAGCAAAGTACTTTGAACTGGAACTGGCCCATGCCTGGAGCTATAAAGGCCGTTTTCTCCACATCCTCGGGAGAAATCAAGATTTGGTGATACCCCTGTTGTAAATCCAGGGAGCTGAAAATGGTTGCTCCTTGGAGTTGGTCGAAAAGGTCTGTGATATTGGGCATGGGATACCGCCGTTTTATGGTCAGTTTATTAAGTGCACGGTAGTCTAACACCATGCGTAGTCCTTGCCCATTTGCCTTTTCGACAAAGAGGACTGGAGCCCCATAGGGTGAGGTTGAGGGTTCAATGTACCCCTTACTAAGCAATTCAGTAACTTGCTTTTTAACCTCTTGTTGCTCCAGTTGGGTGAGCCTATAGGCTCGTTTAGCTGGTGGTACGGCACCATCCACTAATGGAATAGTGTGACCAATATTCCGGTCGGGGGGAAGGCCTTGAAGGTCTTCGAATACATCCTTGTATTCCTCCAGTAATTCAGATAATTTCGAATCAGTCAGGAGATTTTTCCCACCGGAATTGGGTTGAGGAGCAGTAATTTGTTCCTCTGCTTGTACGAGCAGGAGATAACTTCGTGCTCCTTTAGCAATTCGTTTGCCTGCTGCTTTAGCAGATACCGTTTCGACAGTGGTCGCTGCATACAGTGTTGCAGTGACATAGTTCATGAGGGTAATCGCATCAAGATTATCGTCGATACCCGGGGAAGCCCAAAGAGATGGCGTAAACGTGTACGCCGCATTTGGCTTCTTATACACTGTCAGGGTATTGGTTGTCCAGCACATTGTGGCTTTTCGTTTTCCTAACCAGTCATTAGCCAGGATAATGTCAACACCTGGGACATCTTGTTTGAGAACAAGGAGTTTGACTGTGTCATGGAACTTGTCAATTTGAAGGTTGGCAACAACTGAGCCCTGAATCAGTTCTGTGTTGCCATTAGCCACTTTAACTGAGCTGGTGAGTGATGGTTTGAGAGCGAGGGCCATTTTCTTAACGGCTGTTAGGGATATAAACCCATCTGCGGTACCTTTACAGTCGGCACCAGAATCGGCCAAGGCTTTGCAGGCCGTTTGGCACAGGCGAGCATCAAAGATCATAGACGGTGTAGAACCAACTATGGAGTTTAAGTGCACGGTAGTGGACGGTCGGTCATACCATAGCTGGATAGGCCATGAAACACCTGGCATCAGCTCCCGTACTCCTGTGCTACTTTTCTGCAGGAATAATCTTTTTCCTGGTGTGTATGTTTTAATCAGGCGAAAGCCTGCTGCTCGCATACTGTGCTCCACTGAGCTCCATTTTGGGACTACAAAGACTGCAGAGGTATTTTCTGGATCTTTGTTGGGGTGTTACACTGTGGGCGACTCGCCCTACAAGGGCGAGCACCAAGGGGCCTGACCGGACCGAGCCACAGCGCAGGGGAGGGGCACGTGGCTTTGTCTGTCTTTGTGTTTGCAGGAGATGTAGTGTTTTTGCCACTGAGCAATTTGATTGTAAGGAGGATGAATCCAGGCAAACTCACCCGCAAGATTATGATTCACGAATGGGTTTGATGGGGAGGCAAAACGTGGACAGAGACTATTATTGCCCGAATCGTTACATGCGGCGTCAAAGGTAAATTGACGGCCGAGTTGAGCCTCAACCTGACGGAATTCGTCAGGCCGGAACATCCGATCAGTCCGAGGGCTGTCGGTCATGGGCAACACAAACTCTCCATCTGGTGCAACCAGTTTAACTGGTTCACACTCCTCCACACGCTTGCCAGGGTCCTACTCCTGCATCTTAGATTCAAGCCGGGCAGCGAGCGCCAACTTCTTTTCCGCCTCAGCCTTGATCGCCTTGGAGCAGTCCACCGCGTGGTCCGGCCAAGACTGGCCTGGCTTCTTGAAGCCGTGGCAATAGCGGCACCGGTTGCTAGAAGGCTTGTCAGAAGCTTGGTCGGTCCGGGGTTTTTTGCTCGCGGACTGCCAGCCCTGTTGTGATCGGGAAAAGGGGCGTTTTTGGTAGGGATGTCTGGATTTAGGGGTGGTTACCGTAGCAGCTTTCAGCTCAACGGTGGCAGTCTTATCTTTTCCTGCCTTCCACCGGACCTCTTGGCCCACTGCATAAAGAATGCATTTATCTAAATCCTGCCAGTCCTTGCCCTCATCGTCGGTTGCACACCGACCCCGAAGTGCTGGAACTAAGCCTTTGATGTACCAGCTAATCTGGTCTGCTTTGTCCATGTCCTTAGCTTCTCGTAGGACATCATGGAAGCGCTGGGTATACTCAGCAACGGTTTCGGCAGTTTTCATGTCGTATTCATGAGAGTGCAAGCGATCCCGTGCTGCCATGGCAGTGTTGCGTTGCGTGTCCCCATATTGCAAGAGAAACGCCGCCCTTAAGGTTTCGCGTGTGAGGGGTTTCTTGCCCGACTTGTGCATCTCGAGGACATCTGCCGCCCAGACCTGTGCTTTGCCCGTTAAGAAGTACACTATGTGCTCAAACGGGTCCATATTCATCAGGTCAAAATATTGCATGAGCACATTGAACCATGACCGGGTGCAAGTGATGGTGCTATCCTTCTTCCCAGAAAATTTGGGGGGATGCGGAACCCGTCTATTAGGGCTTACCTCACTTGGCCGGCTGGACTTTGGGGCCGTTGTCTGGGAACCGCTACCCCCAGCTAGGTGTGCGGTTGCCTCCACCCAGAGGGACTGAACCTCCTCGAGTGTTGGCACCGGAACTAGGTGCTTCTCTAGGATGGCCTGCAGCGTTGTTTGCTGGAGGGCATCCTTAGGCAACAGGGTGGCGACGCTCGACCCAGCAATCATGGCAATAATGTCCAGGATTGCTTTCTTGCGGGAGTCAGCTGCTTCGGACGTTTGGGAACGTTCTGAAAGGCGTTCGAAGATCTGTTCCAGCAGGGCTCGTGTGCGATCGGAATCCGCACGGATGGCACCCATCTGGTCGTCGAACGACTCCTTAAGGCGCGTGAACTCGCCTTCCAATGCTACAACGCGATTATGTGTTGCGTTGCGCATTGTGTCAGCGACGTGCTGGGCCGCGCGCGTTTGCTCTGGTGTGCGCTGCGGCAGGCCATTGGAAGGCAACGCGACGTCGCCTTCATCCGCCATTGGTTCCTGCGGACCGCGGATAATAGGAATATTATTATTATTATTACTTGTGGGAATTACTGGTGCCAAAGGCACCGTTTCCGGAGGGTCAATGTTCGAACGACTTGGTCGTCGAATGGCGGCGACGGCGGCTAAACGCTTTAGTCGCAAAATTTCATTGACATTTTTACGTTTAAAACGTAAGAGCTCCTTCCGCGCTTTTTGCTGCGGAGGATTTGTTGTTGCGGTGTGCTTGTCGCGTGGCATTGTGCAAAGTTTAGCTCACCTGTGGAGGATCGTTGCTCAGACCCTCGCTACCAATTGTAGCAGTCGTCTTAATTATGCTACTAGATTTATGCGGAAGCGAAGCCTTAGAAGGTTTAGATATGGTTCGTAAGTATGTCAGTGTCGCGAAGTTGTACATCTAGTGAGGAAAGGTGACAGCGGAGTCTTGAACTCCGAACAATTAGTATTGTTATACTAAGTTGTCAGGCCGAAGCTCTTCACCAGGGTGATTTTAATATTGGCTCACCTAGCCAAGATGTACGGCAATCTACTTGCCAATCGCGAGCTTTTCTCGTAGTTAGTTTGTCGGTTAGGCATCATGCTTATTGCATGATTGCCTACCGCTTTATCTAGGCCTATTTCTCTAAGGTAAATGTAGCTTGCTACAGGTACAGTCTGGTGGTGCTTGCAACTGCTGCTGCATTCTGTCCTCCATCCTGATCTGTTGTTGGGGTTGTAAGCGATTAATGACCTCCCGTGCTGCTGCTAGCCATGCTGGGCTGATATCATTGCATAAGGCTGGAAGAGCCCTATGGGTAGACTCCTTGTCTCGCAGTTGGGTGGGGTTAGCTATGGGGTCTAGATACTGGAGGGTCCAATCCAGCCAGTTAGTTGTTCGAGGGAGGGGTGTTTGGCTGTGCTCCAGCATGTCACACACCCTTACCAGGTCGCCTACTGTGAGTAGTTTTCTGCAAGAAGCCAGCAGCGGGTGTCGTGCTTCCAGGCCTGGGCGGAAGTTGTGCCCATTGGTACTTCTCCCAGCATCCACATTGTTGGGCAACAATGGATTACCCCACAGGGCAGCTGCCCAGCACCAGTCTCCGGGGGCTAAAGGGGGGTTGCTGACATCTTCTAATGGTGGTAGATGTGCCAAGGCCCCTACAATCCGGCTGATATCCTCAGGCATGGTCGCTCCACCCAGCGACCCACCCAAATTGATCCACACGAAATAAACAATTGGGAAACAACGGCCAAATTGATACTGTCGTTCTACCTGCCATATTATCCTGTCGTACAACTAATTCGCTATAAAGACCAGGCCCGGCCCGGCCATTTCCCAAACATTCTTGATTCAGCCGTTCCGAATGGGCCAATTGTCTGGTCCCCTAAGCCCCAATTACTTCGTTATGCTGCGTCATTCTTACTATGGCCTGAGCACCGCATGCCGCCGGCCACCATGTTACCTATCATGTTCGGTTACTTAATCCGTCGTGACAGCTGTCACGCCCGATTACCGCCCAGCAAACATACTATATGCGAAACACTCACTCCCCCCCCCAGCTCTGGGTGCTGTGTCAGCTCCCGTGAGCTGGCTAAGGCGAAAAACTCTTAGGCTAACTCATGCAGACTGCCCTCATCCTGCAGCAGTGCATGCTTCCACAGGGCGTTGCTAAACACCATGACCCACATGCGTTCCCCCATCTTCAAGATAGCCAACCTGCCTTGCTTACGCAAACCCAGCAACCACCGCATCCTAGCATAATCCGCGGCCGACAGGTAGCTATAAGAGACGCACGCAAGAGCTACAACCCCAGCGAACTGCACAATGGCTGGAAATGCTAAATCCAAAACCTCAGCCCCAACATCTACTGCGATGACATTCATGCCCAAACCGTCCTTTCGCACCCGCTCCAAGGCTCTCGGCTCTAGCGCCTTCAGATCCGGCTTTCCTGGCAGAAACTTAAACACACAAGCTGCTTCCCTGAGCTGCTGTAGCACCTCCTCATGCCACTTGAACGGCAGGAATATTGCACCTGCAGCCTCCAGCGCCAATGCCCCTAAAAGCACGTCAACCTCCTGCACGGTCACAGGGCATGGACGGATCCGACCTAGTGACAGTGCCGTGCTGAGCGCGGAAAGCTTGTAGACCTCATGCTCTCCGGGCATGCCCTGCACAACCGCCGTCTCCACCTGCTGTGGGCTGTCCAGCCCCCAGCTCGACGAGACCTGAGATGTACTCGCCCTCACTGATTTCGGCGCACGCTGCTTAGGAGCCAGGCGATTTCTCAGCTCTGTGACCCCCAGCACCTCCACCACGCCGTCATCATAGGTGACTTGAAACCGATGCGCACGTCCTTGCCGCCCCACGTACGACGCCACCCCGAGGTGGGCCGTGCTGCGGCGTCCACGTCCTCGTGCCTCCCTCATAATCGCGGCTCCTTGAAGCTCCCGCAGGTGTTTGGGCGGCTGCAGCGGCTTGCCAGACGAGGGGTCAGGACCCAACGCCTGCAAATCGCTGACCTGAATCCCCTTGGCCTCACACCTGGGGCAAACCCATTCGCCTTCAGGGATATGACTCAGCGGGGGTCGTAGGCAGTAGGTGTGCCACCCCGTGCCACAACCATCGCACAGCAGCATCCACTCCTCTCCATCGGGAAAGCTGCAAACCTCACACGGTAAACTGGGCGAGGGCCTAGCAAGCCTGGGGTCCACCTGATGGTCACTAATGGGCAGATGACACGGCGCACAATGGGTCACGTGTGCCGTAATGGTGTTGCCGCAACGACCTTCCAGGACAAGTACGCCCGTAGGACGAACCTCAGTGACGCGCAGGATCTCGGGTCGCGCCTGTGGGTCCAACGTAGTTCTCGCCGTTGTGTTCCTGTAATACACGTAATCGCCGATATCAAACCGGCGCAGGCGTGGCAGCACGGCACCCCCCCTCATCCGGGCGTATCGTAGGGTGTCCCGATGCTGCGCTATTAGCAGATTGCTGCCTGCCACCGCCATGTGTCGACGAAGCACAGCCGCACGCTGCATGACTGAGCTGGCTGCCATCTCTTGATCGTCCAGATTTACCTCCTCCGAAAACCGCTCCTTAATGGCTGGTGGTATCGTGGGTTCCACGGCATGCATGACATGGTAAGGCGCAAGGCGAGAAGACGACTGAACCGAGCAGTTGTAACCCAGCATGATGTAGGCCAGCTGCTTGTCCCACTCCTGATTGCCTCCTCCTGCCTGCGCAATGCGTCGGAGCGCATTTTTGCAGGTTTGAACCGCGCGCTCCGTTAGCCCATTAGCCTGGGGATGACTGGCCGACGTCTGACGGTGATCGATGAACGAATCTACCAGCATCTGCGCAAACTCCCCCTTCCACTCGCTGCCTTGATCCGAGCACACCTCTGCGCATGCCCCGTATCTCCCCAGCACGTGCTGCTGAAAGGCGAAGGCCGTGTGCTCCGCTTGCTTGTCCGGCAGCGGAATCATGACCACGTACTTGGAGAAATGTTCGATGCAGATCATGGTGTACACGTTGCCCCTGGAGGTGCGGTCAAACGGCCCACACAGGTCCACGCCCCAACGATAGAAAAGTCCCGAGATAGGCAGGGGGTTGAGCTCGGGGGCCCTGCTGTTGAAGCTGGCGCTGACACGGTCACAGGCTGAGCAGTGCCTTACGACGGCTGCCACATCCTCCGACATCCCACGCCACCAGTAGCTCGTTAAGATAAGTCCTGTGGTCCGTCGCACCCCAAAGTGACCAGTGTCCTCATGAGTCCGCTTGATGATGTCAGTACGCTCGGCCGGCCGAGGTACGACACGTGCCTTGGCATCTCCCTCGATGCGGTACAAGGTGTCCCCCTGGAAGCGGTACAACCGTGCCCTACGCGAGCACCGCTTCTGTTCCGGAGTGGATAGGCCCTGCGGCATAACTCCGTGACGCAGCAGGTGTAGGGTCTGTTCGTCATCCCAAATATCCCTGCCCTTGGCGTCCTCCACCTGCGCTGCCGGTGTCTGAGCTGAGGCCATCGCGATCACTGCGCCGCCATGTTTGCTGAGGGCAGAATCGGCGAGGGATCGGGCTAAGCCATTGCTGCAGGCCTGGGTCGCCGCTGCGTGGGACCTCATGGGGACCACTCCCTTGACCTGCCCAGCCATGACCCGATAAATCGCCAGCACACTGGACAAGTAGGTGACGTCGGTGGCGCGAGCCAGCAGGGTCCGCCGCTCATCCGGGGACAAGCTAGCGACCTCAGTGCTGTCCTCCTCCAATCCTAATGCGCGCTCACACTCCACGACTGACGGGGCTTCGTACTTTCCCGTGTGGCTGTTGAACAAGGGCGTGCTGATGCCCTGCCTCTCCGAGACGTCCGTGCAACCCACTGCACCCGGATAGAAGGCCACAGCTGGCATGCCGCCATGGTCACAGGGGTAGTACGGGGCCCTCATCTGCTTCCCCATGATCGGCACTGCGTGGTCCGATGTCAGAATATCCCCCAATCGCCGACCTGCAGGCCGTGCTGCGTTCTTCACCACGCTGCTAACGTGCTCCGGAGCACTTAAGTTGCTCCAGCTCTGGTACATCCGATGCGCATAGGATCCGAATCTAGCCGCGTCAGCTAGTACGGACCCCCCCAGCATAAGGCTAACTTCTGTTGCCACCTGCTCCTCCTTGTCCGACTCAGCCGCATGGATGGGGGCGCAGCGACCAAGGATGCATGCAGGGCGTGGCTCTGTGACAAGCTCCTGCAGCAATTCCACCACTCGTAGCACTGAAGGCACCGCCTGCACTGATTCTTCGTCCCAGAATGCCACCGTCATCCAGGCGTCGCCGTCCTGCGCTCCCACTGCCCTCAATTGCTCCCGGGTCACCTCCTTTACATCCGCTGGCAGGCTGGAGAAGGCGTCTCTCCAGGCCTCCGGGGGTAGCAGCTCCGGGTGTGCAGCCGTCAGCGCGGCCAGCCTGACTGCTGCAACTCCACGGGCCTCAGGGCTGGTGTCAGAGTACAGGTACCGGTTCACCCGGATCCCATTGCGAAGGCAGGACTCTAGGCCGGTACAGGCACCACCCAGGGGTTCGTACAGGGTAATACCGCGCTGCATGGCATACTGGAAGAAGGGTGATCCCACGTTGTGCAACCTGGTGTCGCCCTCACAGTGATCGCGCAGCCCCCCCAGCCGCTTGGCGGTTGAGAACCACTCCTGAGCCGCGCTGTGCAGCTGCCTCCTCTCGCGCACCTTGACGGGGTTCGTCGGCTCGGGTGGTGGCGCCCGTTCCTCAAAACGCCACCCGTTCCAGCCCAAGATTGCCTCCTCCGGTGACGGGCAGAAGTCCTCACTGAACGGTGCCACCGCTGCCGTCAGGTGCACAGATGCGCTCGCCAGCTGGTTATCCGCCCATGCCGCCCGGACCGTAGCCAAAGCCTCCCTGGGTGCCGGCCCCAGTTCAGCTGCATGCTCCAAGTCCTCGTCCAGTCTGGCGCCCGTGTTGTCTGCACTGCATGCACGGGGGTTACGGGAGAGTGTGTCCGCGTTCTGATGTCGTATGCCCGGACGGTGCTCGATGGTGAAGTTGTACTCCTGCAGCACCAGAGCGAACCGCGCATACTGACCCGTCAGGCCCTCAGCGCTCATGAGGTAGGTGAGCGGCTGATGATCCGTGACGAGCTTGAAAGGTGGCCCACCAATGAGATGATGCCTAAACATCTTCACTGCCCAGACCGCCGCCAGCATCTCCCCCTTGTAGCTGCTGTACTGTGCCTCGTGCTTGTTGAGTGACCGGCTGATGCAGGCGCACATGTATTCATTCCCCTCATCATCCAGCTGGCCCAGCACTGCGCCAATGCCCCTGTTGGAGAAGTCCGTGTGCAGAATCAACGGCCGGCTGTAGTCAATGCGACGAAGGACCATACCCTCTCGGAGGAAGGCGGCCTTAATCGCATCGTGAGCCTCCTGCTGCGCCGGTCCCCAGCTCCAAGGCACGTCCTTCTTGAGCAGCTTGTTCAGCTCCACCACCGTCTGGCTCATGTTGGGCACGTAGCAGCGGTAGTAGTTGACAAAGCCAAGCTGCGTGCGTAGCTCGGAGACGTTCTTGGGCGGTTGGAGTGCCATGATGGCGGCGACCTTGGCTTGATGCGGACTGATGCCGAACGGGCTGAGATTATGGCCCAGGTACTCAATGACGTCCGCGCCGAAGATGGATTTGTCCGGGTGGGCCCGTAGGCCACACGCAGACAAGGCATCCAGCACACGCTCCACGTCACGCACATGCTGCTCCGGGGTTTCTGACCAGATTAGCACGTCATCAATGAAGGCTACGCTGATGTCGTCAAGCCCCGCCTTCGCCAGCTCGTAGTCCATAACTCGCTGGAACTTGGCGCTGGCGTTCTTGAGTCCATACGGCATCCTGGTGTACATCATTAGCTTATTGCCGACCCAGTAGGCTGTCTTGGGCTGATCCTCGGGCTTGATTGGGATCTGAAGGAAGCCCTGCCGTAGGTCCAGCTTGGAGAAAATGACGGCCTTGCCCACCCGTTGGAAGATCTCCTCCGGACGGTGCAGCCCGTATCTGTCTGACAAGGTATGCTGATTGACCGGCCTGTAGTCTTGAGCCATGCGGTGATCCGTCCACATGCCAGTCTGCGGGTCCTTCTTGGCTGCCAGCACTGGGTTCACCGCACACATGGTCGGACCGACGTACTCCTTGACGATGCCAGGCTTCATCAGTTCCGCTGTCTTGGCAGCGATGACCTCCTTTTCCTTGGGGCTGTAACGTCGCGGGGGCTGCACCACCGGCTTATCTGTGTCGAGGTCCAGGGAGAATGGGCCTTGATCACCCGAGTAGCCCGGGAGCTCCTCCATGCTATACGCAAAGGCGGAATGCTTGCGTACCCGCACGGCCTCCTTCAGTGCTGCATTGGTCGTGGTATCCAGGGTGATGCTGTTGCCCCAGATCCAGCCACCCTCCGCATCCTTCTGATACCGCTCGTAGGCGGTTGCCGCCGAGTTTCCCTCCGGTGTGAATGATGCCACGCTTGCCAGGGCTGATGACGGGTCGCTGTCCCAGCGCACTTGCCTTCCAGCATCCACCGCTGCTTGACCGTGTGGGACTGCGCGGTTCGGGGCCGTACAATCCCACCCGGTTTGACGCAGCATGTAGCCTCCGGTGGCTGCTGCATGTGTGGCTAACTCAACACCATGGCTCCCGGTGACGTGGCCCTGCATAGCTCCTGCCCCCACCGTGAGAGAGATGAGGATGAGGGCCAGCAGGCTCGCAGAGACGGAGGTCCACCATGTGCGGCGCTTGACCCGCAGGTACTTTTCTTCACGTACCCGCCTAGTTGGCCGCTTCCTCTTACCGCGGCGACGTGGGCTTGACTGCGGGCTCAGCTGCAACTCCACCTTGGGTACCGCTGCTTCTGCCAGATTGCTCACAGCGTTGACTGCTAAGCCACCCAGGGCACTTGCCATACTGAGCGCTTGCCTCGGCCACCCCCAGTCTCGCTGCTCCATGACTAAGTGCTCCGGTTTTGCTGTGGAAGTGGTTGCCGCCGAGCTGCATCCCCCCCCCAGCTTTCCCGGCGATTCAGGGTCGCGGGATAAGCTGGAGGTGGCGAGGGCTACCCTTTTGTGCGCGACACCCGCCTCCTTGATGGGGCGATTGACTGTAGTCATGGGGATGGACACGATGTACTTGGGATGCTCCAGTAAGTTGGGGTACAGGTGGAGTTGAGCGACCGGGTACTGGGTAATGGCGTCTGCAACTGGGTGCATCTGATCGTTGCCAATGAGCACATCGTACATAGCCGCCTGCTCCACCACCAATGTCTGGGTTAGGCCCAACTGTACCTCATGCGCCGTACCCGGCAATATTGTAACCCTGATTCCTTGGGTTTCCACTTCCCCGATGACTTCAGCGTCCTGGTCCGCGGAGGTGTTTAGGCCCGTGGACGTCCTACGAATCGGTAAACCCAGCAAGGCTGCTGCACGCCTCGTGATCAGGTTCACGTCGGCGCAATGGTCCCTCAAATAGCGCAGCTGTGGGGCCGCTGTAGCCCCTACCTGCATGGCTGCCTCAGGGTAGTAGAACATTAGCTGCTTGCGGTCAAAGTAGCTCGCAGCTTGCTGATCCTGTTTCAGCAGCATGCCCATCACGCTCGAAGGTATGTCCTCGATGCCGCGCACACGTCCCCCTGCAGCCCCAGCAACACAGTACGGCACCCCCGAGGGCGTCGTCCGTGTGTAGATGGCGGCACTGGCTGCCGCATGCTGAGCCTGGCCTGCTGCTGCGTCCTGATCCACCCCCTTCACTTGCGGCGGGGCAGGCTGCACAGCTGGCTGGACACCTCTGGCCGCCGGAGCCGCCGAGGCTATCCGCGCAACTGTTTCTGGCTTGGCTCCTTCCTCCTCCTCCTGCAGCAGGTTCATGACACGACACATGCGGTTCAGCCCTGCGGTGATGTCCAGGCGCAGATGCAGCGCGTCATCTGGCTGGATGCGTGGCTGCGGGCGTGTCCGTGGCGCTACACGTCGGACTTGATTTCCACCGGTTCAAATGATAGGGGTGGTGCCTGATGGGTCAGCGTGGCGCACACCCCTCCATGGGCCTCCACCTCTGCGACACCCGTTTGCTCCAACACCTCCTTGCTCCAGTGGACCCGCAGTTTCTTCTTGGCCCCTGCCGCCCGTGTCGTGGAGACGTTGGCATTGCGGCGCTGTGGCACGTACACCTCCTCCTCATCGTCATCACTTTGCACCGCCGCTGCCACCGCCGCCGCACGTTGGGGTCTTGCCTGCTGCTGCCGCTGTGGCTGCGCCTGCAGCTTCTCCTTATTCTGCTGGAACAGGCGACGTAGCAGCAGTGATCTCGGCTCCCAGCCCGGTTCCGCCTGGTCCGGGTGAAGGATGTGACAACGGCGCTCGTCATGGCCGTGGCGTCCGCAGTATTCACACGTTTGGCCCTCCTGCCTCCTTGGCCCCGCCTGCTGCGCTGGCTTGGGTTGTGCTGGGGCAGCTTCATGCTGAGTCGCCAGCACGGCCCGGACCGCCCTGGCGATCTTTTCGTCGAGTGACTCCTCCTGCTTGTCTTGACGTTGCGCGGACGTGGATGCTGCCGACTTGCGCCCACTCAGCACCCTGCAATCCTTGGTGTCGTGGGTGGAGTTTTGGCCGTGATGGGAGCAGTAGTGCCTGCCTTCCTGGACCTTCGGCGAGGCCCTCCTGGTGCTGTCTCGCTGAGCCGACCCTGACCTCTCCTGCGCCCGCGCGGGAGCGGTTGCAGGCTTGTAGTCTTCGTCTTCGGCCTTGATCTGTACCAGGTTCTGCCAGTACCGCTCCGCATAGTCAGCAATCTCCCCCAAGCGCTCGTACCACAGCTTGTTGTCCTCCGACCCATACTTGCCCAGGACGTGGTCCCGGACGCGAGGCTCGAGGCGCATGACATAGCGCCGCGCTATCGTCGACAGGGGGTAGTGCTCCTTAATGTACGGCACCAGCTCCCGCACTTGCCTCAGATAGGACTTGGGAGAGCTGGAGGTCTGCCGGAGAGGGATGTACTGAGACACCTTGCTGCTGATCATCTCCGGCTCGAAATGCTTCTCCAGCTTGTTGACGTAGAAGTCCATAAGGGCTTCACCGTCGAACCTGGCCGTAGGGTCCTTGGCCGCCAGCCACGCTTCAGCATCCTGTTCTAAGGTCGGAAGCTGTTCCTTGTGCCACGCCGCGAAGCTGGAGCCTGGCACGGGCATAGTCCGCAGGATGTTAAGCGTGTGGGTTATCGGGAAATGGCCCTTGGCGTACTCCTTACGATTCTGCAGACCGACCAGGGCCTTGCACACGGCCTGCTGGAAGAAGGGGAACTCGTCGTAGGTAAACTTGGGCATGTTGTGGGGCCCGGAGCTCTGCATGGCTTCGTCCTCGCTGTCCTCACCCAGCTGGGAAGCCTCGCTGCTGCTGGCCTCTTGAGCGTCGTCTGCGTCGCCCGAGTTGTCAATCGGGGAGTCCGGGTCCTCCGACGACAGGGGCAAGGGCGACGTCTCCTCTGCGGGTGACTCGCTAGTGTTTCCTTGACTTGCTTGGCTCTCGCTGGTGGACGACGAACCCTGCTGCGGACCTTCGTACAGCTCGGGGGCCGACGGGGACCGCTGCAGTGGCTTGGGGAAGGTCCTGCGCCTGGGGTGCGGGGTCACAACTGGCACGTACTCGTCCTCCTCCTCGTATTCGGGGTTGCGTTGCCACTCTAGCTCCGTCCGCCGCGCTTCACCAGCCTTGACTTCACCTGATGCAAGAGCTCTCGAAGTTGAACTTGTGGAAGCCCTCGCAGCGCGCGGGGGATTGCGCCGGGGTTGTGAGGTGTCCGCCAGGGGTGCGGATCTAACTAGCACTCGGTAGACACACTTGACGTGGGCAGAGGCGCCGAAGTGCCAATGGTGCTGTCGGTGCCTATGCGTACCTGCCCCTGCTCCTGTTCCCTTGCCCGTGCCTCTGGCTGCACCTGTGGAGATGCACGCTGGGTATGCTGGGCACTAGGTTCCGGAGCTGCCTGCTGTACACCCACGGGTTCGTCGGGATGCAAAGGGGGGTAGTTCCGAACGTCCCCCTCCCCGCACTGCACCTGAGCGTGGCGCAAAGATCCACCAAATGTGTTTCGCAGGTAATTCAATAACCTGCACTCCTCCGTGGCATGCCTCGCGTCCCTGCCGTGGATGTAGCAACCTGGGGCACAGTGGTAGCGCTCTGCAGGATACAGGTCCTCGGCGTAAGATAGTAGCTGTTGGTCGCGGCGTAGCTGCCCTATGAGAAAGCAACTCGAGCTGTGATGCCCCGCCTCAGGGCCGTGCAGGACGCAGCCCCTAATGAGCTCCTTGAGCTGAGCAGTCCCTGCACCCGAAGCTGGCCTTTCTACCGGGGATGGTAGTTCCCCGGCAGCTACCGCCTCCTGCCTGTCCCGACGATCAACCGCAGCAAGTCCTCGACTGGCCTGACCCCCCTTACGCTCACCACTACGGGATCGGGATCGCGAGTGTCGGCGTCGGGGGTGTCGCTGTTGGCCTCGATGGGTGGGTGATGGGCGGCGGCGGTCAGTGGGTTCCTGAGCTCCGTGACGGCGACGGGGTTCAGTGCTGGGGCTCTTCCCACGTCGCGGTGAAGGAGACCTGCGAGGTGTTCGCTCGCGAGGGTTGCTCTGCCCCGGGGCAGGACTTCCCTCCTTGCGTAGCGAACGGCGACCCTCTCCCCAAAGTCGGCGTGGGGTCGGACGGTCCTGGTGATCTTGCCGCGGGCTCCGCGATCTTGAGTCGCGTGGGCGTCGCGTGAAGCTCCTGTCGGTGCGCCTGCTTGACACTATTGCACAGGAGGTAGCGAAATGCAACCTGAGCGCGACAAGGTTACAGCTCTATGGACTCGCAGGATTAGACGGCGTCGTCTATGTAGCGACGTCTCACTGATGTGCGTGGAAATGTTGTCGCTCGACCACACGAAGTCCAGCACTCTGGCTACGCGCAGGATGCACAAGCGTGCCTAGGCGACCCTCGGATGGGCCGCGAAAGCTAGACGCTCGCTGCGCTAGGCGTTGGACGGTGACGGCGATGAACAGCAAAGCAGCAATCGCCGCGCTAGGCTAGGTGCTAACGACCCAAAGCTCTAGCGTTAGCGTGCGGTCGCTACTACTCCGACTTACTGCTACGCGGCAGTGTCGTCACTTGGCTGTGGGTTGGGCTAGGGCCTTGAAAGGTACTCGACTTGACTCCGCGATGCGTCCAGTCCAGCCTGTAACTCGTCCGCGGGTTGTAGGAAGGGATCCTACCAACCAAGGGCTTGAATAGCTGATCTAAGCTCCAGAACACGGCTCGGCAAAGGGCTTGGCAGGACTAATCGGTTACAAATCGGTAGAAGAGAAAGAAAGAAAGATAGCTCAATGTAGGTCGGTTACGCTCAAGAAGTACTAGACGCTTCTAGAGCCAAGTGACAAAGTTCACTTGCTCTATTAGCCATAATATACCTATTCGACTGCTGATGCCGTACACGTCATCGCGACAGTCGAAAGGTCCAAAGCGCATCACAACGAAATCCGAAAACTACATCAGGTAGAATATGCGAAATTGATCCACACGAAATAAACAATTGGGAAACAACGGCCAAATTGATACTGTCGTTCTACCTGCCATATTATCCTGTCGTACAACTAATTCGCTATAAAGACCAGGCCCGGCCCGGCCATTTCCCAAACATTCTTGATTCAGCCGTTCCGAATGGGCCAATTGTCTGGTCCCCTAAGCCCCAATTACTTCGTTATGCTGCGTCATTCTTACTATGGCCTGAGCACCGCATGCCGCCGGCCACCATGTTACCTATCATGTTCGGTTACTTAATCCGTCGTGACACAGGAGATAACTTCGTGCTCCTTTAGCAATTCGTTTGCCTGCTGCTTTAGCAGATACCGTTTCGACAGTGGTCGCTGCATACAGTGTTGCAGTGACATAGTTCATGAGGGTAATCGCATCAAGATTATCGTCGATACCCGGGGAAGCCCAAAGAGATGGCGTAAACGTGTACGCCGCATTTGGCTTCTTATACACTGTCAGGGTATTGGTTGTCCAGCACATTGTGGCTTTTCGTTTTCCTAACCAGTCATTAGCCAGGATAATGTCAACACCTGGGACATCTTGTTTGAGAACAAGGAGTTTGACTGTGTCATGGAACTTGTCAATTTGAAGGTTGGCAACAACTGAGCCCTGAATCAGTTCTGTGTTGCCATTAGCCACTTTAACTGAGCTGGTGAGTGATGGTTTGAGAGCGAGGGCCATTTTCTTAACGGCTGTTAGGGATATAAACCCATCTGCGGTACCTTTACAGTCGGCACCAGAATCGGCCAAGGCTTTGCAGGCCGTTTGGCACAGGCGAGCATCAAAGATCATAGACGGTGTAGAACCAACTATGGAGTTTAAGTGCACGGTAGTGGACGGTCGGTCATACCATAGCTGGATAGGCCATGAAACACCTGGCATCAGCTCCCGTACTCCTGTGCTACTTTTCTGCAGGAATAATCTTTTTCCTGGTGTGTATGTTTTAATCAGGCGAAAGCCTGCTGCTCGCATACTGTGCTCCACTGAGCTCCATTTTGGGACTACAAAGACTGCAGAGGTATTTTCTGGATCTTTGTTGGGGTGTTACACTGTGGGCGACTCGCCCTACAAGGGCGAGCACCAAGGGGCCTGACCGGACCGAGCCACAGCGCAGGGGAGGGGCACGTGGCTTTGTCTGTCTTTGTGTTTGCAGGAGATGTAGTGTTTTTGCCACTGAGCAATTTGATTGTAAGGAGGATGAATCCAGGCAAACTCACCCGCAAGATTATGATTCACGAATGGGTTTGATGGGGAGGCAAAACGTGGACAGAGACTATTATTGCCCGAATCGTTACATGCGGCGTCAAAGGTAAATTGACGGCCGAGTTGAGCCTCAACCTGACGGAATTCGTCAGGCCGGAACATCCGATCAGTCCGAGGGCTGTCGGTCATGGGCAACACAAACTCTCCATCTGGTGCAACCAGTTTAACTGGTTCACACTCCTCCACACGCTTGCCAGGGTCCTACTCCTGCATCTTAGATTCAAGCCGGGCAGCGAGCGCCAACTTCTTTTCCGCCTCAGCCTTGATCGCCTTGGAGCAGTCCACCGCGTGGTCCGGCCAAGACTGGCCTGGCTTCTTGAAGCCGTGGCAATAGCGGCACCGGTTGCTAGAAGGCTTGTCAGAAGCTTGGTCGGTCCGGGGTTTTTTGCTCGCGGACTGCCAGCCCTGTTGTGATCGGGAAAAGGGGCGTTTTTGGTAGGGATGTCTGGATTTAGGGGTGGTTACCGTAGCAGCTTTCAGCTCAACGGTGGCAGTCTTATCTTTTCCTGCCTTCCACCGGACCTCTTGGCCCACTGCATAAAGAATGCATTTATCTAAATCCTGCCAGTCCTTGCCCTCATCGTCGGTTGCACACCGACCCCGAAGTGCTGGAACTAAGCCTTTGATGTACCAGCTAATCTGGTCTGCTTTGTCCATGTCCTTAGCTTCTCGTAGGACATCATGGAAGCGCTGGGTATACTCAGCAACGGTTTCGGCAGTTTTCATGTCGTATTCATGAGAGTGCAAGCGATCCCGTGCTGCCATGGCAGTGTTGCGTTGCGTGTCCCCATATTGCAAGAGAAACGCCGCCCTTAAGGTTTCGCGTGTGAGGGGTTTCTTGCCCGACTTGTGCATCTCGAGGACATCTGCCGCCCAGACCTGTGCTTTGCCCGTTAAGAAGTACACTATGTGCTCAAACGGGTCCATATTCATCAGGTCAAAATATTGCATGAGCACATTGAACCATGACCGGGTGCAAGTGATGGTGCTATCCTTCTTCCCAGAAAATTTGGGGGGATGCGGAACCCGTCTATTAGGGCTTACCTCACTTGGCCGGCTGGACTTTGGGGCCGTTGTCTGGGAACCGCTACCCCCAGCTAGGTGTGCGGTTGCCTCCACCCAGAGGGACTGAACCTCCTCGAGTGTTGGCACCGGAACTAGGTGCTTCTCTAGGATGGCCTGCAGCGTTGTTTGCTGGAGGGCATCCTTAGGCAACAGGGTGGCGACGCTCGACCCAGCAATCATGGCAATAATGTCCAGGATTGCTTTCTTGCGGGAGTCAGCTGCTTCGGACGTTTGGGAACGTTCTGAAAGGCGTTCGAAGATCTGTTCCAGCAGGGCTCGTGTGCGATCGGAATCCGCACGGATGGCACCCATCTGGTCGTCGAACGACTCCTTAAGGCGCGTGAACTCGCCTTCCAATGCTACAACGCGATTATGTGTTGCGTTGCGCATTGTGTCAGCGACGTGCTGGGCCGCGCGCGTTTGCTCTGGTGTGCGCTGCGGCAGGCCATTGGAAGGCAACGCGACGTCGCCTTCATCCGCCATTGGTTCCTGCGGACCGCGGATAATAGGAATATTATTATTATTATTACTTGTGGGAATTACTGGTGCCAAAGGCACCGTTTCCGGAGGGTCAATGTTCGAACGACTTGGTCGTCGAATGGCGGCGACGGCGGCTAAACGCTTTAGTCGCAAAATTTCATTGACATTTTTACGTTTAAAACGTAAGAGCTCCTTCCGCGCTTTTTGCTGCGGAGGATTTGTTGTTGCGGTGTGCTTGTCGCGTGGCATTGTGCAAAGTTTAGCTCACCTGTGGAGGATCGTTGCTCAGACCCTCGCTACCAATTGTAGCAGTCGTCTTAATTATGCTACTAGATTTATGCGGAAGCGAAGCCTTAGAAGGTTTAGATATGGTTCGTAAGTATGTCAGTGTCGCGAAGTTGTACATCTAGTGAGGAAAGGTGACAGCGGAGTCTTGAACTCCGAACAATTAGTATTGTTATACTAAGTTGTCAGCCCGAAGCTCTTCACCAGGGTGATTTTAATATTGGCTCACCTAGCCAAGATGTACGGCAATCTACTTGCCAATCGCGAGCTTTTCTCGTAGTTAGTTTGTCGGTTAGGCATCATGCTTATTGCATGATTGCCTACCGCTTTATCTAGGCCTATTTCTCTAAGGTAAATGTAGCTTGCTACAGGTACAGTCTGGTGGTGCTTGCAACTGCTGCTGCATTCTGTCCTCCATCCTGATCTGTTGTTGGGGTTGTAAGCGATTAATGACCTCCCGTGCTGCTGCTAGCCATGCTGGGCTGATATCATTGCATAAGGCTGGAAGAGCCCTATGGGTAGACTCCTTGTCTCGCAGTTGGGTGGGGTTAGCTATGGGGTCTAGATACTGGAGGGTCCAATCCAGCCAGTTAGTTGTTCGAGGGAGGGGTGTTTGGCTGTGCTCCAGCATGTCACACACCCTTACCAGGTCGCCTACTGTGAGTAGTTTTCTGCAAGAAGCCAGCAGCGGGTGTCGTGCTTCCAGGCCTGGGCGGAAGTTGTGCCCATTGGTACTTCTCCCAGCATCCACATTGTTGGGCAACAATGGATTACCCCACAGGGCAGCTGCCCAGCACCAGTCTCCGGGGGCTAAAGGGGGGTTGCTGACATCTTCTAATGGTGGTAGATGTGCCAAGGCCCCTACAATCCGGCTGATATCCTCAGGCATGGTCGCTCCACCCAGCCAAGGCCCAGTTGCATGGGCAGTGGTAAGGGCCCAAGGCTTAAAAGCTGGATGAGTGATCTCCAGGTAGGTGGCCAGGGTCCGGATCCACGGGTGGATACTATGATCATTACTGTAGTATCCTGGGGTATCTACGGGTAGTATCCGAGGTGGCTCCTGGTCATCTTTCGATCGAGCCTTTGCTTAAGGCGGATATAACAGAGATACAACAATTGGTATCGAGCGGGTTAAGACTGACCCGGGTTCAAATCCCCCTCCTGTCTATGGAGTGGGCGGTTGCACTGGTCGGTGGGAATTGATGGCCCCCATCACCAGGCCGTGAGGAAATGAACTCTGTGGAGGTCTTAGGGTGGTGATTCACTCTGGCCCCTCTGGCGCGAGGACGCGCCTGCCTAAAGGGGGGATAATTGTAGTATCCTGGGGTATCTACGGGTAGTATCCGAGGTGGCTCCTGGTCATCTTTCGATCGAGCCTTTGCTTAAGGCGGATATAACAGAGATACAACAATTACCATGAGTAGCCAGCTCTTCCTCCTCTTCCTCAGCTATTGTAGCCATCGTAGATCCCACGGGTGTTACCCTCTCTCCCGCACTCCTGGCCATCAGAGTCCCTCGGATGAAGCGCACAGCCCACACTGCTTGCCTTGCCCGGATGTGTTGCCTGAGTGGCAGTAGGCCGAAACCACCAATAGAGGGATGTCCTACTAAGAGTCTGCTAGGCACTCCAGTGAAGCGTTGCCCCTGATCTTCGGGGCCCTGTTGCCGATCAACAAGGCGAGCAGCTAGACGCTCAATGTTGCTCAGGGTGGTATCTGGAGGTGGTCCACCATGCTCCATATGCCAAGTGACTGTTTGCAGACAATAAGCTGATACTGCTGCAGCCCGGCCAAAGGCAGAGAGCGGATAATGGGCTAGACGTTGCATCCTCTTGTAGGCCAGAGCAAGCATCTTAGGCCAGTCCGGTTGAGGTGGCTGCAGTTAGTTGTCCATAGGCAAGTTAAGGGCTGTTGCAGTAGTGACCACCTTAAGGCCGTTGATAGTGTGCCCCTGCCGTCGGTCATTCGTAGCCCCTATAGGCGGAAGTTCCACTTTATCCAGGTTAAGGTGTTGACCAGACGCCCTGGCGAAGGTACCCATGGCTGCAAGGAAGGCTGGCACGGATTCCTCTCCTTCCAGAGTGACTTCTGCATCATCAGCAAACTGACAGGCTGTGACCCTGTCTTCATCTGAAGGCAAGAGGCGGAGGCCCAGCTCTTGGCTTTTTAGCCAGCAGAACAGGGCCTGGCCAACAAAGAGATACAGCAGGGGTGCTAGGGGGCATCCCTGTCGCACCCCCGCCTCCATCTTGACAAGCCTGGACTTGAAACCGTTCATCATGGCTCGTGCCCGTGTGTTGCTGAGCAACAGCCGGGTCCACCTGCAAAGCTGAGGTCCTGCTCCCATTGCCTCCATAGCCCCCAGCAGGAAGTTGCGGTCCACTGTGTCGTAAGCTTTCGCAAAGTCCAGGAAAGCCAGCATGCCTTGGCGGTTCAATTTACGTAAAAGATGAGGCAGATGGCGCAGAAAGAGAACGCTGGCCCCAATGTGCCTCTTGGGCAAAAAGGCTGACTGTTCAGGGCTGATGATTCGCCCCAGGGCTGGCCCTAGGCGATTTGCCAACACTTTGGCCAGCAGGCGGTAGTCCGAGCAAAGCAGTGTAATAGGGCGGTAGTTGCCAGGCTGTTTGGGGTCTCCCTTTTTGTAAAGCACCTTAATGATACCATCCCGGAAGCCTGTTGGCACCTGCCCTGTTTTGCCGATAGCAGTGAAGAGGGCTGCCATGGTATTGCCAATCTCTGGCCAGAACTTCCGGTACAGATCCGTGGGGATGCCATCCCAACCAGGTGCTTTGCCTGGCTGGCTCTTCTTCAGTGCGAACCCTAGCTCAGCCACCGTAATGAAGGGGGACCCGACCACTTCATCAGCTTCCTCAGGAAGACGGATGTTGGCTGCTGCTAACTGGGTTAGCACTGACTGGCGGCCTTCAGGCGTGGTGAAGTCGGGGGCTCTGCAAACCTCTGCCCAAAAGTCCGCAACAACCTGAGGTAACTGAGCTGGGTTAGTGACCAGACGGCCTGAGCGTGCCTGGAGTGCCACTGGGGCTGCTTGTTGGTCCTGGCTTGGGGTTTGCAGGAAGGTGGTCAGAGCTGGGCCAGGACGCTCTCCTGCATGCAACCAGTGGATCCGTGCTTTATTTGCTGCCCTGAGGTTGTCTGCAATATGCATCCTAGCAAGACTGGCTTGGGTGTCTACTAGCTGCTGCAGGAGCTGTGGTGAGTGTGGCGTTGCGTCCAGGGCTTGTTGGGCCCGTTGGACCTCAAGGCGGGCCTCCTGGGTATGTTGGCTTGGCTGCTGCCTGCGTTGTTGTGCAACCTTGTTGAGCTGATGAGCTAGGCTGGTTAATCTGCGCTTAAAACCTGGCCACCAAGCAATTAAGTTGCCGGGGTTCTCTTCAGCTGACAGTGCCTCTTGGCATTGGTCTCGGATCCATCCAGCCATGCTGGCAACCAGATCTTGATGCTCAGTGAAGGCCATGCGTATACGCTTGATGCCAGGGCCCTTGATCTCATTTCTGCGTGGTAGAAGATGAAGCATGGCGGGACGGTGGTCTGAAGGTGTATGGAAGGAGATGGCTGTGTGGCAAATGTATGGCAGCATGGCTCCATTGATATAGATGCGATCCAGGCGTGAGCCTCCCGGGATAGGCGCATGGTACAGGTGAGTGAAGTCCCGGCGCCTGGGGTGGAGGTGTCGGTGGGTATCGACCATCGTTGGGCCTGCCCGATGTCTCATCTCCGTAATTGGCCTATCCGCCTGCCGCCCATCTCTTCCCGCAGATGAGTCCCACTCTGGGTTTTCCACAAAGTTGAAATCTCCTGCCCAGATAAGAGTGATGTCCCTATTGTGCTCCATGGCTGTAGCTGTGGTGGCGGCCAGAGCATTCTCAAAGAGTTGTCGGCGGGTTTCCATAGCCATTGAGTTGGTGCCAGGAGGGAGGTAAACATTGCAGATGTGCAAGCGGTGTCCTCCCCAGTGGAGGATACAATCTGCAAAACGGCCACGCATACATGGATGCTGGGGTGTGGCCGGTTTTGGTGCCAGAGCTGATGCTAGCCCCTGTCTGATGAGGATGAGCACTCCTGCTGTATGTGTCGAGCTAGACCAAGAGTAGGCCGCTACCTTCCAGTTTTGTGTGTGGATCTGTGTGGTGGCATAGCGCAGGTCCCGTTCGAAAAGGCACTGGTGTTGAATGGTAGTATGATGGGTTTCCTGCAGACACACTACATCCAGCCGCAACTCAGCCCATTGACGAGCAGCTGCCTGAAGTCTACTGCCATGAGAAGCCAGAAGTCCTCGCATGTTGTGCGTGGCTATGCGCAGTGGGTGCCCTGAGATAGCTCCCTGTCGCTGATTTCTTGTGATTCCTCTGATCATTATTTGGCTTGGGATTCCCGATTGGGGGGGTTGAACTCCTTCCCATCACAATCCATGTCCTGGGATGGGTTGGGGTTGTTTTGGATTTGTCGGGATCGCAGAGTGGATGTGCGCCGAGGTCGGGTTATCTCCTTGGATATGCCACCCGTAACTGTTGATTCCCTCTTCTTCCGCCACATAGCTAGGTTGGCCTTCCGGGCTTGTCGGGCTCTCTCTGTTTGGGCCATGTGTCGCTGGGTTCGTACCTCCTCTGGCAGGTGGGTCAGTCGCTGCTTCCGTATTTTCTTTTGTTGAGTACTAGTGGGAGCATGACTGTTCGATAGACGCTGTGTCCGTGACCTGCTGGAACGGGGGTGTCCAGCTGGTGAGCTGACCTCTTTCACCACTCCCTGGTTGTTTGGCTTTGAAGCTGGTCGGGGGGTAAGTGGTGGAGTTGCGTCTTGGCCCATCCCCACACTGGTTGTAGGCCGTACTGTAGCTGGTGCACCTGGTGTAGCAGGTGACATGCATGGGGGCTCCTGCTGACTTAGCGGGGATATGGTCTGAGGCTGGGGCATCCTGAGTGTGGAATCCTGGGGGCTGGCATTCGCCGCTGTTGGGTTGGTTACCAGGGGCTGTGGAGTGGGGGGGGCTGTTCCCCCAGTCTGTTGTACCCCTGCCAGGGCTCCCATGGGATCTGTGACTATGTTGGAGGTAGTAGTAGAGGCTCTGGCCTTGCATGCAGCTGCTGCGGCTTTGGCTGCTGCTTTCCTGGCCACGGCTGCAGTTGCTGCTGCGGTGACGATCTCTTGGGGGATCGGTGGGGGTGGTGGGGCCACAGGTTGGGGCACCCCCGGTGGGAATGGCGCCAGTGAGCTGGGTACAGGTGGCCATGGGCGCACCTGCGGGGGCTGCCTGAGAACATCCGCAAAGGATGGCACAGTGTTGGAAGTTCTGGATGAGGGGTCTAGACCACTCGGTTGAGCTATGGGCTGGGCCGGGGGATTTGGCGGATGTGGCAACATTTGTTGACGTAGCATGTCCCGCTGGCGCGTGAGCTCCAAGCGTGGGGGCATGCAGGGCATAAAAAACGGGGCCTCTTCTACTACTGACCGAAGTCTAGAAGCCACCAGTAGAC
The DNA here is from genome assembly GCA_019650235.1 of Volvox reticuliferus. Lineage (NCBI taxonomy): Eukaryota > Viridiplantae > Chlorophyta > Chlorophyceae > Chlamydomonadales > Volvocaceae > Volvox > Volvox reticuliferus. The sequence continues at coordinate 116,596 of BNCP01000011.1, read as the reverse complement.
CTTGGCTCGAAAGGCCCCCTGGACGTCCTAGGCTAAACAGGCTCTGGTGCGGCAGGCTGGGGGAGCCTGGTGCCATTTTAACCCGCCAAGTGTCTGCCATGCGTGTGGGCTTGAGGTCTTGGAAATCGGTCCTGAGCCAGGACACTCGTTCTGATGAATAAGCCTGCGCTAGGAAGCTAGGGATGGCTGGCGGAGATAAGCTGGAAGGCACACCAGAAATCTCCCAGAAAACTGGCTGCACCTTGTATAGGTTTTTGATGTGGACCTCCACTGTTATAGGTGGGTTGTTCGGGAGGAGGTGGACTTGTCCCAGTCTCAGGTGTCCCTTGGCAACCACGGCTGAGGAAAGTAGCCATGCCATTCCCCCCTTTGGGAGAAGAATGGTTCCCACGTTGCCATTAGGGTGCTTGTACTGGTGATGCCTGCCTACCTTAGGCAGACTGCATGGTAGGCCCGGCATGTTGGCAACCATAACTCCGTACACCGTGGTAATGATGGCGTCCGTGAGTGGCCCAAAGAGCTGGGCGTGGATGTCTGCCGGGTTTGACTCTGGGGGCCAATGGACATCCAGGACCACAGACTCTTGGTCTAGTAGGACGGGAGTCCCGGCTGGTAATTCTCGTTGAATTTGTTCCAGGTTGACAAAGCGTTTGGCCATCTGAGGTCGGTCGGGCGGGCCTCTGATTGCTGCAGCTGTCTCCTGGCCATTAGATTTAGTTGGTCGCGCGGTGGTCCGCGCGCGGTGAATTGCGGCCATAAAGAGCGTTAATATGGCATATAAAAGCAGAAAACAAAAGCTGGAAGGAGGCGGTTGTTCGTGTTGGCGGCCAAAAGTCGGAAATTTCGCGAGATGCTCCAAGTCGCAGCAGTCAAGAAGGTCGCCGCTATCCCCGCAGAAAAAAGAAGAGTAGAAGAAGATAAAACCAGCGGAAAAAGGGTGGCTGTTCGTGCCGGGGATCAAAAAGCGACGAACTCGCGAGAAACGTAAGCCGCCGCGAGCGCGAAACTCGCCGTTAATTCTGCCTTAGCAAAAAGGCAAGGTTGGTTGTTGGACTTAAACCGGCGATCATCTGTTCGCGCTGCGAAGCTAAGTCAGTGAGGGTTGCCACCGGCGACCTACCATGCCATATTAGGCATTTTTTATATATATATGTACTCTATTATATTTTATTATATTTTATATATTTTATGTATTTTATATGTATTTTTTATATGTATATGTATATGTTTTTGTCTAGATTGCGCAGCCTGGAGACAAGTTTTAGCGAGTTGCAATTGCTTACACATGATGGTGGAGTACTCATCAGCAGCCGGCACTTTAGAGGGTACATGCAGGTCAACCGGCACACGTGGTTGCTGGACACCATTAAGAGAAAATGGTGTCATACCCGTCGAGTGTTGTTTGGAGTTATTAATAGTAAACACAATCAACGGTAAGTGATCATCCCAATCATCCTGATTAGGGGAGATATAGTGCCGCAGTGTCTCTTCTAGTAAGTGATTCATCCACTCTGTTTGTCCATCTGGTTGGGGATGGAAGGCTGTGCTCATATGGAGGTGGGTACCCAATAGGTGAAATATTTTCTTCCAGAAATTGCTTGTAAAGCATGGGTCCCGGTCAGAGATAATATTCTTTGGAAGGCTGTGCTGCCGGAGTACAGTGGCTACAAAAAGGCGAGCCAACTCTTCCGCTCCTGCAGTCGTGCGTGTGGGAGCAAAGTGAGTCATTTTGGTCAGCCAGTCCACAAACACTATGATCGCATCATACCCATTGCGAGTTGTTGGTAGCTGGGTTATCAAATCCATTGATATGCTCTCCCACATGGAAGAAGGTATGGGGAGCGGCTGCAGCAAACCACCCGGCTTAGTGTTGTTTGGTTTGTTATGCTGACATTGAGGACAAGACTTGACGTAGGCCTTCACGTCAGTATCTAGTCCAGGCCACCAATAAGTTTGTGCAATCGCTTGTTTGGTGCGGTCAATGCCGTGGTGGCCAGCACATGGGGTATTATGATACTCTTTCATGATGACCCGTCGTAAGTCAGCTTGGTTAGGGATGTAAATCTGGGACCCATGGTACCAGAAGTTACCCTTCTTTTTGAGCCGCAGTTTTGCTACCTTAGTTTTCGTGAGATTGGGATCACCATCATACCCGCGGATGATTCGGTGTCCTAAGTCGCTGTCAACCAGTGTGGCAGAAAGCAAGTTGAGCACCACATCGTGGACCCGACTGATGGGGTCAGCTACATTCATCCGACCAGGGCGATACTCCCATTTAAATGTGAAACGTGATAATCGTTCCATCCAGTGAGCTTGGCGGCGGGATAGTTTATCCCCGCTTTTCTGCTCCTGTAGGTATACCAGTGATTGGTGATCAGTGATCAACGTTACATCACTGGCTCCTTCAAGGTAGCAACACCACTCTTCCAGGGCTAAAACAGTGCCTAGGCACTGTTGGTCTGTTGTTGAGTAGTTGTACTCTGCCCTATTGAATTTAGAGCTTGTGTAGGCCACAGGGTGGTCATCCTGCAAGAGGATGGCTCCTGTGCCATGTACGGAGGCATCAGACCAAACTGTGAAAGGTTTACCAAGCTCAGGGAGTTTAAGAACTGGTGCATTTGTCAAGGCATGCTTCACACCCTGGAAGGCTGCCTCGCAGGCTTCGGTCCAGCGGAAGGGCACTTTCTCACTGGTAAGGGTTGTGAGGGGGGCCACAAAGGAGGAATAACCCTGAATAAAACCTCCGGCATTGGTGAGTCCAAAGCAAAGTCCCTACTGGAACTGGTCCATGCCTGGGGCTATGAAGGCCTTTTCTCCACATCCTCGGGAGAGATCAGTATTTGATGATACCCCCTGCTGTACATCCAGGGAGCTGAAAATGGTTGCTCCTTGGAGTTGGTCGAAAAGGTCTGTGATATCGGGCATTGGATACTACCGTTTTATGGTCAGTTTATTAAGTGCACGGTAGTCCAAAGTTGTCATGTCAAGCTCTTCATCTGTCATCCTAAATTGTCATCTGTCATCCGAGGCTTGATGCAGGCATTCTATTTATATATCTGAGAGCTATTTAACTTCATACATTCGAGTTTGCTTGTGCTTACCTTTTGATTTCTTCCGTCCAGACCGTTGTGTATAAACATGCAAGCGGATAGTCTTGCGCTACATCCCTGCTATCGACTTCGTGAATCAGCAGTTCCAGAATATTTACACTTGTCCGAACTCACTTCTATAGATGCTTTCCAATTAGCACTAAACCTTACGTTATTAACGCCAGGGACACTATAAGAGTTCGATGGATGGTTAGCTTATTTGCCTGCCGATGCGTCGCCAGCATCAATCTTTGACCTACGACTTCAGAAAGAAAATGAAGTTGGCATGTTTGCCTGGTTTACCTTGACATATCCCGCTGACATAATTATTTCCTTGCTGTCGTCTTCATTTTCCATATGTGTGTAGGTCTCCACCCTTGCCGAAGTTATCAAATTGAATCTCTCCGCTAGTTTTTGGAAGCACTTATCACGCTTCGTTCGTCAAGGTGCAAGTCGATACGCTCACAATATCCTCTCTCGAGCAGGTATCAACCTCCCAGTTGCAGTCGGCACGCATTCCAGCGTCTTTGAAAATGCCCTCCGTGTTGCATGTGAGCATGCGCGCTCGGCAGCACTGCCATCGGGTAGCCCTCTGGCGGGTGCAGCCCATTGGACATTGGCTTACTACACCAACGACACGAACTCCAGTGTGCCCTACTTCAAGTACAATTGGAGACAGGCTGCGTTCGTTGATCTTATTGACGACATATGAAAGGTATGTTGGGTGGAATTATTTGCATAGCATCTAATTTAGTGAACGTCTATTTATGTAGCATGCTTGAAACAGGCGTTGAACATAGAGATTCCTATGGTTGGGGGTCCCAACGTGTCCACTCAGCTGTGCCCGCACCAAGCTGGAGTTTCCACTCCCGCTGTGTCGCCAAGTACTTCCAAAACTGGCAACGTATCCGAATTTGAAGCAGGCCCAAGTGTCACCCTGATTGGACAGGTGAGACATGCAATCTCGTTGTCGATGTACATTTTGTTAGAAAGAAAAGCGCCCGGCCCCCGGCCGTATTACTTCTTTCTCATTCTCCTGGTTAATCACCGTGTGTCGCTCATTCTCAACACATTTCCGTTACTAATGTACGATTGGATGTAAAATAGTTTGTGATGTTCTGTGTATAGGTCACCCCTCGGCGTCTCGACTTCGAGACAGTTCCACGTGAGACTGAGCCTGGACAGGTGATATCTGCAATTTTGATGCCGACATTTATGCAATCCGTACCTTACATATCAGTGTTTGCTATGAATGATGCCTTCATCCAATGACGTCCATATTTTGCTGCGATTTTGTTTACCTTGATGGACACTCGTCCATCTGACATTGCTTGTACCTTCTACTCGTGTATCTTCGACTTATTTTTCCTGATGAGTTTCCCTTCCAATGCTGACTTTGTCGGTCTAGGCGGCCCCTCATCGTCCTGAAGACCAAGCTGGACCCAGTGGACGCACGTGCATTTGGGGACGGCACACCTTTGGCTGCGGTAAGTACAAATATATACATCCAAATTTGTTAATTTTCAGTTTGTTATATTTTACATTTCGTTTTATCCCACCTTGTTTTGGCTGTTCTTCATGATGGCGTGTAGCCATCTCATTATGCCAATGCATGTCATATTTTGGTTGGTGTTTATAGCCGATGCCATATCTAAGGCGCGCCATCTCAGGTCAGACTATTACATTCTGCTTTATTCTTCATTTTATTCTGTTACCTCTGCACTCTATGGATATTCACCTCAGGTATATTGATACTTACATACCCATATGTTGCATGCCTACATTACATGCGGACTTTCTGGATGTAGATTATCCCTTGTCGATTGTGTCACGCCAAAGTACTGTAAATCAAACACAACTAGTGCCGTACCGTCACTTGAGGAAGTAGCTTTGCCACACGACTCCCCTCGAGACGAAGGTGTTGGACTCCGCGAAGGAAGGGATGTCCTCTTGTCCACCTACCGGGTGGTGGACAGGGCCTTGATGCGTAGCTCAGGGCACACCGATGTCGATCGTCGGTCGAAACGCACGATGACCAGTTCGAGTCGAGGCGGCAGACTTGGTGGTTAAGCTTGATTAACGGTTACAGTATTATTTTGATCTCTGGAAGGTCTTTTACGCTCACAAGGAATTGCTTTGAGAGCCAACTAACGACTTCTTCAGTTGCTCTCATCGCTTTTATTAGCGGGAAAACCTCCAGATGGGCCCTACGTCGATCGACGTGGCCTTGGAACAAACGGAACGCGCACACGCCTGTCATTCATCCAAAGTCGCCATGCGCGAGCAATTTAATCAATCAATTTACGAAACCGTTTGTGAGTCACCACTTCACCAAAGTGGCGACCCATCATCCAATGATAGGCAAACTTTATTGCATCCTAGCACGCATTATGTTCAATACGCCGTATGTCACTTCAGCTGTCACGCCAAAGTACTGTAAATCAAACACAACTAGTGCCGTACCGTCACCCCCCCCCAAGCGCCATGCCTAGTATGTCTGGCGCTGGTGGTTTGGACAGGACTAATCTACACCTTGAGCACCTCAACGGTGTCTCCGGCCTCTCTAAACAAAGCATCTCTCCAGAACACCGTGGCAAAGATTACCACCCAAAGACTTCTACCGCTTTGGCACAAAACCATCCTGCCCTCCTCCTGACGAGCACAAAGCCATTTCATTCGGGCCTCATCACTCATGGTGAGATACTCTATCGGGACCCGTGCTGCCGTGACTATACCGGCCTGATCCACCACGCTGGGTAGGACTAAGTCTGACAATTCAGATGATAACCCAAAAACAACTGCTTCTGCGCACGGCATTCCGCTGCTAACCAGGGCACCAGGCCCCACTGATTCACGGATTCCCGTGCTAAGAAGCCATCGCACACTGCACACTGCTTCAAGCAGAATCACCCTCAGCTCATTGCTCCATTCAAAGGGTAAAAGCACCCTGCGCATCTTCTCCAGCATGAGGACGCTTAATAGGTCCCTCAGCTCTTGCGTGCTCGGCTGGTACTGGACCAGATCCGGGCGTGTTAGTGCCATGTGCAGCGGCACCACCTTGGTTCGGCTATGCCAGCCCGGCATGCCCCGCCCCAGAGCTGTCTCCACTCTTCGCACTTCCTCCAACACCCACTCGGTTAAGGCTCCTTGCTGTACTGCCGTGCTCCTTGCGTTTCTCTTGTCCGGCGTGGTGAAGGCCACGTGTGCGCGCAGCTCTGGCAGACCAACCTCCTCGATCTCTCCGTCCTCGTAAACTATTTGGAACCTGTGTGCGCGCCCTTGCCTTCCTAGGTAAGATGACACGCCTAACTTGCGTCCGTCCCGCCTGCCACATCCGTGCGGCTCACGCATAACGGCAGCACCCACAAGCTCCTTCAGATGCTGGGGCACCGCCACTGCCATCTTGGGTCCGGTGTCGGTGGCCTGGGCTTGCTCACCCGGCACCCGTTGGGCCGTGCACCGTGGGCAGTACCAGGCACCCTCCAGTACTTCGGTCAGCGGTGGCTTGAGGCAATAAGTGTGCCACCCAGCACCGCAACTATCACAAAGCAACATCCATTCCTCACCATCAGGGAATTTGCACACCTCACAAGGCAAACTGGCAGAAGGCCTAGCTAGCCTAGGGTCTATGGTGTGATCATTGATGGGCAAATGACATGGGGCACAGTGTGTGACGTGTGCCGTGATGCGATTGCCACATCGTCCCTCTAGCTGTAGCACACCCGTTGGCCGTAACTCCACTACCCGCAGTATCTCTGGCCGCGCCTGAGGCTCCAAGGCAGTTCGGCCAGTAGTGTTGCGGTAATACACGTAGTCTCCCATCTCGAAACGGCGCATCCGGGGTAGCATCGCACCTCCCCTCAACCGCGCATACCTCAGCGAATCACGGTGCTGCGCGATCAGAAGGTTGGCTCCTGCGATGGCCATGTGCCTTCTGTTGTATCTCTGTCATATCCACCTAAAGCAAAGGCTCGATCGAAGGATGCCAGGCAACTGGCCAACCTGGATAATAGCCATAAGGATACTACAATTATCCTATTCTATCCTTATACTACAACCCAGGATACTACAATTATCCCCCCTTCCAATGGGTGTGTCCTCACACCCACAGGGGCGATCATGACTCAATGGCGTTCTCATCCCTGATGGCCTGATGATGGAGATTACACTCTTGCACACAACAGCCATCCACTCATCCACACTGATGAATGGGGGATTTGAACCCGGGTCAGTCACAACCCGCTTTATACCAATTGTTGTATCTCTGTCATATCCACATAAAGCAAAGGCTCGATCGAAGGATACCAGGCAACTGGCCAACCTGGATATTAGCCTCGAGATACCCCAGGATACTACACCTTCGCAGAATGGCGGCGTGCTGCATGATGGCTCGCGCTGCCGCCTCGGGATCATCTAAGTCCACCTCATGTGAAAACCTCTCTCTTATTGCCGGTGGGATGGTGGGCTCCACCGTGTATAAGATGTGGTAAGGCGCTACACGAGAGGATGACTGCGCGGAGCAGTTATATCCCAGCATCACGTACGCCAAGTGCTTGTCCCAGTCGGTATTGCCTCCTCCGGCCTCCGCGATCCTGGGCAATGCATTCTTGCATGCTTGAACGGCCCTTTCGGTTAGACCGTTTGCCTGGGGGTGGTTCGCTGAGGTCTGCCTGTGGTCGATTAGTGCATCGACCAGTAGTTGGGCAAACTCTACTTTCCACTCGCTCCCTTGGTCCGTGCAGACCTCCGCGCATGCGCCATACCGCCCGAGGACATGCTGCTGAAAGGCAAAGGCCATCTGCTCCGCATGCTTGTCGGGCAGTGGAATTAAGACCACGTACTTGAAGAAGTGCTCGACACAGACCATGACATACGTGTGCCCCCTTGCCGTCCGGCAGAAAGGCCCGCATAGGTCCACGCCCCAGCGGTAGAACAGGCCACACACCAGCAGGGAATTGAGTGAGGGTGCTTGCGCGGAGAAGGTCGCGTTGACTCTGTCACATGCCGCGCAATGCCGCACGACCGTCGCTACGTCCTCGGCCATGCCGCGCCACCAATAGCCGGCGAGCAGCAGGCCAAGGGTACGCCTGACCCCGAAGTGCCCTGTATCTTCGTGTGTCCTTTTGACCACCTCCACGCGCTCCGTGGGCTTGGGTACTACTCATCCCTTGCCACCTTGATCCATGCGGTAGAGCACGCCTCCCTGCATGCGGTAGGACTTGGCCCTTCGCACACATCTCCTTTGTTTGGTGGGGCTCGTTCCCGGAGGCGGCACCCCATGCATGAGCAAGTGAAGGGTGTCGTCGTCCTCCCATATGTCCTGGCTGCTTCCCTCTTCAGCTTTTGACGTGACCAGAGCGGCGAGGTAGGGCCGATCCTCAAGGTCGCGTCCTGCATACGTTGCCAGAGCCACTGCCACGCCATGCGAGGCAAAGGCTGCATGTTGAAGTGGTTTGCCAGCCTGCTCCAGACACTTAACTTGTCCCGCCATTACTTGCAGTATTGCTAGCATACTGGCAAGGTACGTGACGTCGTGAATGTGCGCGAATAACTGCCTGCGCTGATCAACCGCCGCATTGTCCAGCCGCGTGCTGTCTGCCTCCAATCCCAGGATCCTTTCACACTCCTCAGGGTAGAGTGCGTCGTACTGTCCCGTCACACTGTTGTACACGGGCGTATTCCGCGCTAAAGAGCCAGAAGTGCCGACGCATCCAATCAAGCCAGGGTACAGGGCCCTGACTGGGTTGTCCTTGTGATCACATGGGTAAAAAGGGCTCCTCATTTGTCGTGAAGGTGTGGGCGCGGTATGCTCCTCTGCAAGAACGTCCTGCACTTGGCGTCCTGGTGGTCGAACTGCCGCCTTGCTCACGGCACCTAGCTGCTCAGGTGATGCCAGGTTTGACCAGAGCTGGAACAACTGGTGCGTGTATGAGCCAAAAGCTGCCACATCCGCCAACGTAGCTCCGCCGAAGTGAGATTTTACTTGTGCTTCAGCCGCCTCTTCTCCTGGCGGCTCGCTGCCTGGTGGCGCAGCTGGGCGCCCTAATATGCAGGCAGGCTTAGGCTGTGGTATAAGCTGCTCCACGCACTTCATAATGCGCAGGACAGACGGAACCACAGCCGCCAAATCACCATCCCACATGGCTGCCGTAAGCCAGACCACGCCATTCTCAGCTCCGGCGTTTTTAAGGTCTGCTTCGGTGACTTGCTCGACATCCTGGGGCAGAGCAACAAAGGTATCCTCCCAGGCCTCCAATGGTAGTAACGTGGGGTAAGTGTTGCTGAGTACGCGCAGACGCTCCCTGGCTAGCCACCTCATACTGGTATCCTTGTCCGAGTAGAGGTAGCGATTAACCCTGATGCCGTTATGCAGACAGGCCTCGAGCATCGTGCACGCTCCTCCCAAGGGCTCATACAGCGTGATGCCTTGCTGCATGGCTAGCTGGAAGAATGGCACGCCCACTTCCCATAACGCGGTGTTGACCTCACCCTGGATCGGCAGCGACCTCGCCCGTCGTGCGTCATGCGGTGTGAACCACTCCATGGCACGGGCTAGCAACCGCCGTCGCTGAGTGACACGCTGCTCATGTTCCACATCCGGTGGTGGTCTCAGAGGTTCGAAGCGCCATCCGTTCCACCCTGCTGTAGTTTCCTCCGGAGACGTACAGAAGTCATCACTGAACCGCGCCACCGGGGATGCCGAGTACAAAGCCTTGCAAGTAATCTGGTTTGCCATCCGGGAGGCACGCACCGATGCGAAGGCAGAACTGGACATCCCAGGTCTTGCGGGTGAATCTTCATCGAGTCTCGCCCCCGTCACATCTTCAGACTCCAGCCTGGGGTGACGTGAGAGTGTATCCGTGTTTTGGTGGCGCAAGCCTGGCCTGTGCTCAATGACAAAATTGTACTCCTGTAGCGCCAGAGCAAACCGTGCGTACTGGCCTGTCAAGCCCTCCGTACTCATGAGGTACATGAGGGGCTGGTGATCCGTGACCAGCTTGAATGCTGGTCCGCCGATGAGGTGATGTCTGAACATCTTGACCGCCCATACGGCGGCCAGCATCTCGCCCTTGTAGCTGCTGTAATTAGCTTCGTGCTTGTTAAGTGAGCGGCTGATGCACGCACACATATACTCATTGCCTTCATCGTCCACCTGCCCCAGCACCGCACCTATTCCCTTGTTGGAGAAATCCGTGTGCAGTACGAGTGGGCGGTTGTAGTCGATTCGCCGCAGCACGATTCCCTCCTTGGTGAATGCAGCCTTGATTGATTCAAAGGCGTGCTGCTGCGCTGGCCCCCACCGCCACGGCTCGTCCTTCTTTAGCAGCTTGTTGAGGTCCACTGCGAGCTGGCTCATGTTTGGGACGTAGCAACGGTAATAGTTGATGAATCCGAGCTGCGTCCTGAGCTCTGACACGTTGCGTGGGGGTTGTAAGGCCATGATTGCCGCTACCTTGGCTTGGTGCGGGCTTATTCCTGAGGCACTTAGGTTGTGCCCCAGATATTCAATGACGTCCGCTCCAAAGATGGACTTGCCGCGGGTGGGCACGGAGCCCACACGCGGCAAGGGCGTCCAGCACGCGCTCCACGTCTTTGATGTGCTGCTCGGGCGACTCTGACCAGATCAGTACGTCGTCAATGAAGGCGATGCTGACATCGTCAAGTCCTGCCTTGGTTAGCTCGTAGTCCATTATGCGCTGGAATTTGGTGCTTGCGTTCTTGAGGCCGTACGGCATTCGGGTGTACATCATAAGTTTGTTACCCACCCAGTACGCCGTCTTGGGTTGATCCTCCGACCGGATGGGGATCTGGAGGAAGCCTTGCCTCAGGTCGAGCTTGGAGAAGATTAAGGCCTTGCCCACGCGCTGAAAGATCTCCTCAGGGCGGTGGAGGCCATATCTGTCCGAAAGCGTGTGCTGGTTAACTGGACGGTAGTCCTGTGCCATACGGGAATCCGTCCATTGTCCAGTGTCAGGGTCCTTCTTAGCGGCTAGTACCGGGTTAACTGCACAGATCGTGGGTCCCATGTACTCCTTGACAATGCCCGGTTGCACGAGTTCCGCCGTCTTTTGCTGGATAACCTCCTTCTCCCTGGGGCTGTACCGCCGCGGAGGTTGTACGATAGGTTTGTCGGTGTCCAGGTCCAGAGAAAAAGGGCCCTGATCGCCGTGGTACCCCGGCAGCTCCTCCATGCTGTAAGCGAACGCGGTGTGCTTGCGTGCGCGTACTGCGGCCTGTAGTGCTGCATTGGTGGTTGTTGTTAATGTTTGTCCATTGCCCCAGATCCAGCCTCCATCGGCATCCTTTTGGTAGTGTTCATATGCCACGGCCGCTTGGTTGCCATCGAGCGTGAACGTGGCTACGCTGGTGAATGCTGATGGTGGACTGGCAGAGGTGCCCGGGCCGCAACTTATGTCCTCGTGCATTCTGGACCCCGGGTCCCAACCGTCCCTGACCAATATGCCGCCTGTAGTCATGGCGTGCGTGGTCATGTGAAGGATCGATTGGTCACTGATGGACCCTTTCATGGCGCCTGCACCCACCGTGAGGGAGAGGAGCAGTAGCACCAGAAGGGCTGCCGAAATTGTTGTCCTCCACGTCCGCTTGGGAGGCTCAATGTATATGCGCATCCTTGGCGCTGGTTGTGGTCTCTTCCACTTCCCCCTTCGCTTGGGGGGCTGGTCCACCTCATGTGTGATCTCGGGCCGCGGGGTTGCCGTGGCGGCTAGGGCGTCGAGGGCCCATAGGCCACTGCTGACTGCCGTTTGTGCAGCTCCGAGGACTGAGGTGATGATGCGAGCTACGCCAGCGCCGCGCTTAGCGGCGCTCATTGGTGGTGTGCTCATATCGGCTCCCTGGGGCCGTATAGAGCTTGTATCAGGCGCGGGTGGTGATGTGCATCCCCCCCCAGCTTTCCCGCGGCTCCCTGAGGCCGTTGGGAGCTGGAGGTTGCAAAAGCCATCCACCGTAGTGCCACTGCCGTCGCATGCCCCGGCCTTTTAATTGAGGCCATGGGTATGCTGACGACGTATCCCGGATGTTCCAGCAGGTTGGGCAAGAAATGGAGCTGTGCGGTCGGGTACTGCGTGATTGAGTCTGCGACCGGGTGCATCTGCTCGTTCCCTAATAGGAAATCAAAGAGCGGAGTATCCTCAACTACCAATGTCTGGGTCATGTTGAGGACCGTTGCGTGCGTTGTTCCCGGCAGCAGTGTGATGCAGAGTCCCCGCACGTCCACCTCACCATGCGTGCTGGCCTCCGGGCTCGAAGATGTGCTGAGGGTTGTGCTGGACTGGGTGACGGGAAGTCCCAACTGCCTAGCCGCCCTCTGTGTAATTATGTTCACGTCTGCGCAGTGATCGCGCAGAAACCTTAGTTTAGTGACGTCGTGTAGGCAACTACATTTACCTTAAAGAAATAGGCCTAGACAAACCGGTAGGCAATCATGCAATAAGCATGATGCCTAACCAAAAACTAACTACGAGAACAGATTGCCGTACATCTCGGCTAGGTGAGCCGATATTGAAATCACCCTGGTGAAGAGCTTCAGCCTGACAACTTAGTATAACAATACTAATTGTTTGGAGTTCAAGACTCCGCTGTCACCCTTCCGCACTAGATGTACAACTTCGCGACACTAACATACTTACGAACCATTTCTAAACCTTCTAAGGCTTCGCTTCCGCATAAATCTAGTAGCATCATTAAGACGACTGCTACAATTGGTAGCGAGGGTCTGAGCAACGATCCTCCGCAGGTGAGCTAAACTTTGCGCAATGCCACGCGACAAGCACACCACAACAACAAATCCTCCGCAGCAAAAAGCGCGGAAGGAACTCTTATGTTTTAAACGTAAAAATGTCAATGAAATTTTGCGTCTAAAGCGTCTCGCCGCCATAGCCGCCAATCGACGACTACGTCATTCGAACATTGACCCTATGGAAACGGTGCCCTCGGCTCCAGTAATTCCCATAACTAATAATCATAATAATATTCCTATTATCCGCGGCCCTCAGGAGCCCATGGCGGATGAAGGCGACATCGCGTTGCCTTCCAATGGCCTGCCGCAGCGCACACCAGAGCAAACGCGCGCGGCCCAGCACGTCGCTGACACAATGCGCAACACAACACATAATCGTGTTGTAGCATTGGAAGGCGGGTTCACGCACCTTAAGGAGTCGTTCGACGACCAGATGGGTGCCATCCATGCGGATTCCAATCGCACGCGATCCCTGCTAGAACAGATCTTCGAACGCCTTTCGGAGCGTTCCCAAACATCAGAAGCGGCCGACTCCCGCAAGAAAGCTATCATGGACATTATTTCCACGATTGCTGGGTCGAGCGTCGCCACCCTGTTGCCTAAGGATGCCCTCCAGCAAACAACGCTGCAGGCCATCCTAGAGAAGCACCTAGTTCCGGTGCCAACACTCAAGGAGGTGCAATCCCTCTGGGTGGAGGCAACCGCACACCTAGCTGGGGGCAGCGGTTCTCAGACAACCGCCCCAAAGTCCAGCCGGCCAAGCGAGGTAAGCCCTAATAGACGGGTTCCACATCCCCCAAAATTTTCTGGGAAGAAGGATAACACCATCACTTGCACCCGGTCCTGGTTCAATGTGCTCATGCAATATTTCGACCTGATGAATATGGACCCGTTTGAGCACATAGTGTACTTCTTAACGGGCAAAGCACAGGTCTGGGCGGCAGATGTCCTCGAGATGCACAAGTCGGGCGAGAAACCCCTCACACGCGAAACCTTAAGGGCGGTGTTTCTCTTGCAATATGGGGACACACAACACAACACTGCCATGGCAGCACAGGATCGCTTACACTCTCATGAATACGACATGAAAACTGCCGAAACTGTTGCTGAGTATACCCAGCGCTTCCATGATGTCCTACGTGAAGCTAAGGACATGGACAAAGCCGACCAGGTTAGCTGGTACATCAAAGGCTTAGTTCCAGCACTTCGGGGTCGGTGTGCAACCGACAATGAGGGCAAGGACTGGCAGGATTTAGATAAATGCATTCTATATGCAGTCGGCCAAGAGGTCCGGTGGAAGGCAGGAAAAGACAAGACTGCCACCGTTGAGCTGAAAGCTGCTACGGTAATCACCCCTAAATCCAGGCATCCCTACCAAAAACGCCCTTTTTCCCGACCACAACAGGGCTGGCAGTCCGTGAGCAAAAAACCCTGGACCGACCAAGCTTCTGAAAAGCCTTCTGGCAACCGGTGCCGCTATTGCCACGGCTTCAAGAAGCCAGGCCAGTCTTGGCCGGACCACGCAGTGGACTGCTCCAAGGCGATCAAGGCTGAGGCGGAAAAGAAGTTGGCGCTCACTGCCCGGCTCGAATCTAAAATGCAGGAGTAGGACCCTGGCAAGCGTGTGGAGGGGTGTGAACCAGCCAAACTGGTTGCACCAGATGGAGAGTTTGTGTTGCCCATGTCCGACAGCCCTTGTGCTGATCGGATGTTCCGGCCTGACGAATTCCGTCAGGTTGAGGCTCAACTCAGCCGTCAATTTACCTTTGACGCTGCATGTAACGATTCGGGCAATAATAGTCTCTGTCCACGTTTTGCCTCTCCATCAAACCCATTCGTGAATCATAATCTTGCGGGTGAGTTTGCCTGGATTCCGTCATCCTCCTTACAATCAAATTGCTCAGTGGCAGAATCACTACATCTCCTGCAAACCCTAAGATCCAGAAAATACCTCTGCAGTCTTTGTAGTCCCAAAGTGGAGCTCAGTAGAGCACAGTATGCGAGCAGCAGGCTTCCGCCTGATCAAAACATACACACCAGGAAAACGATTATTCCTGCAGAAAAGTAGCACCAGAGTACGGGAACTTTTGCCAGGTGTTTCATGGCCTATTCAGCTATGGTACGACCGACCGTCCACTACAGTGCACTTAAACTCCATAGTTGGTTCTACACCGTCTATGATCTTTGATGCTCGCCTGTGCCAAGCGGCCTGCAAAGCCTTGGCCGATTCTGGTGCTGACTGTAAAGGTACCGCAGATGGGTTTATATCCCTAACAGCCGTTAAGAAAATGGCCCTTGCTCTCAAACCATCACTCACCAGCTCAGTTAAAGTGGCTAATGGCAACACAGAACTGATTGAGGGCTCAGTTGTTGCCAATCTTCAAATTGACAAGTTCCATGACACAGTCAAACTCCTTGTTCTCAAGCAAGATGTCCCAGGTGTTGACATTATCCTGGCTAATGACTGGTTGGGGAAACAAAAAGCCACAATGTGCTGGACGACCAATACCCTAACAGTGCATAAGAAGCCAAATGTGGCATACACGTTTACGCCATCTCTTTGGGCTTCCCTGGGTATCAACGATAACCTCGATGCAATTACCCTAATGAACTATGTCACTGCAACACTCTATGCAGCGACCACTGTCGAAACGGTCTCTGCTAAAGCAGCAGGCAAACGAATTGCTAAAGGAGCACGGAGTTATCTCCTGCTCGTACAAGCAGAAGAGCAAATTACTGCTCCTGAACCTAGTCCTGGTGGAAAAAATCTCCTGGCCGATTCGAAATTATCCGAATTACTGGAGGAATACAAGGATGTATTCGAAGACCTTCAAGGCCTTCCCCCCGACCAAAATATTGGTCACACGATTCCCTTAGTGGATGGTGCTGTACCACCCGCTAAACGGGCCTATAGGCTCACCCAACTGGAGCAACAAGAGGTTAAAAAGCAAGTTACCGAACTGCTCAATAAAGGGTACATTGAACCCTCAACCTCACCCTATGGAGCTCCAGTCCTCTTTGTCGAAAAGGCAAATGGGCAAGGACTACGCATGGTCTTAGACTACCGTGCACTTAATAAACTGACCATAAAACGGCGGTATCCTATGCCCAATATCACAGACCTTTTTGACCAACTCCAAGGAGCAACCATTTTCAGCTCCCTGGACTTACAGCAGGGGTATCATCAAATCTTGATCTCTCCCGAGGATGTGGAGAAAACGGCCTTCATAGCCCCAGGCATGGGCCAGTTCCAGTTCAAAGTACTTTGCTTTGGACTCACCAATGCCCCTGCAACGTTCCAAGCAGTGATGAATCGTGTCTTCACTGACTACATTGGCAAATTTGTGCTAGTGTACTTGGACGATATACTGGTCTTTAGTAAGACCCCGGCAGAGCATGAACAGCACCTCCATTTGGTACTGTCTTTGCTCAGAAAGCACCAATTCAAGGCAAAATTGTCGAAGTGCCAGTTCAACCGGTTCGAACTGCATTTCCTGGGCCACAAAGTAAGCCAAGAAGGCTTGAAAGTAGACGACCGCAAAGTAACAGTCATTAAAGACTGACCTGTCCCCACGGATATTAAGAAACTGCGGGCGTTCCTTGGCTTAGCCAATTATTTCCGGAGGTTTATTCAGGTGTTATTCCTCCCTTGTGGCCCCCCTCACAACCCTTACCAGTGAGAAAGTGCCCTTCCGCTGGACCGAAGCCTGCGAGGCAGCCTTCCAGGGTGTGAAGCATGCCTTGACAAATGCACCAGTTCTTAAACTCCCTGAGCTTGATAAACCTTTCACGGTTTGGTCTGATGCGTCTATACATGGCACAGGAGCCGTCCTTTTGCAGGATGACCACCCGGTTGCCTATACAAGCTCTAAATTCACTAGAGCAGAATACAATTACACGACTACAGACCAAGAGTGCCTAGGCACTGTCTTAGCCCTGGAAGAGTGGCGTTGCTACCTTGAAGGAGCCAGTGATGTAACGTTGATCACTGATCACCAACCACTGGTATACCTACAGGATAACAAAGCACGGATAAACTGTCCCGCCGCCAAGCTCGTTGGATGGAACGATTATCACGTTTCACATTTAAATGGGAGTATCACCCTGGTCGGATGAATGTGGCTGACCCCATCAGTCGGGTCCACGATGTGGTGCTCAACTTGCTTTCTGCCACGCTGATTGACAGCGACTTAGGACATCGAATCATCCGTGGGTATGATGGTGATCCCAATCTCACGAAAACTAAGGTAGCAAAACTGCGGCTCAGAAAGAAGGGTAACTTCTGGTACCATGGGTCCCAGATTTACATCCCTCATCAAGCTGACTTACGACAGGTTATCATGAAAGAGTATCATGATACCCCATGTGCCGGCCACCGCGGCATTGACCGCACCAAACAAGCAATCTCACAAACTCGTTGGTGGCCTGGACTAGACACTGATGTGAAGGCCTACGTCAAGTCTTGTCCTCAATGTCAGCATAACAAACCAAACAACACCAAACCGGGTGATTTGCTGCAGCCGCTCCCCATACCTTCTTCCGTGTGGGAGAGCATATCAATGGATTTGATAACCCAGCTACCAACAACTCGCAATGGGCATGATGCGATCGTCGTGTTTGTGGACCGACTGAGCAAAATGACGCACTTTACTCCCACACTCACGACCGCAGGAGCGGAAGAGTTGGCTCGCCTTTTTGTAGCCACTGTATTCTGGCAGCCCGGCCTTCCAAAGAATATTATCTCTGACCGGGACCCACGCTTTACAAGCAATTTCTGGAAGGAAATCTTTTGCCTATTGGGCACCAACCTCCATATGAGCACAGCCTTCCATCCCCAAACCGATGGACAAACAGAGCGGATGAATCGCTTACTGGAAGAGACACTGCGGCACTATATCTCCCCTAATCAGGATGATTGGGATGATCACTTACCGTTGATTGAGTTTGCTATCAATAACTCTAAACAACGCTCGACGGGTATAACACCATTTTCTCTTAGCGGTGTCCAACAACCACGTGTACCGGTTGATTTGCATGTACCCTCTAAAGTGCCGGCTGCTGATGAGTACTCCACCATCATGTGCAAGTGTTTACAACTCGCTAAAACTTGTCTCCAGGCTGCGCAATCTAGACAAAAACAGGATGCTGACTCTCGGCGCCCCGTGCGTTATGAGGTTGGGCAAAAAGTGCTGTTAAGTACGAAGAACATAAATCTCAAAAAACCTGGAACGAAGAAGCTGATGCCAAAATTCATCGGCCCATATACAGTTGTCGCTAACATCGGCAAAGCAGCGGTAAAACTGGAGTTACCAACTGAATCTTGCCTACACCCGGTCTTTCATGTGTCTCTCCTGAAACCATTCAAGGAGGGCACACAGCGACAACCACCCTCACCACTTGTTATTGAGGGTGAGCCATTCTACATGGTTGAAGCCATTGTGGATCATCGGGACGTCTCAATCCTTGGGGGCAGAGGTAAAACTCGTCGAGAGTACCTTATCAAGTGGGAAGGATATGATTCCACTCACAATACATATGAAACCGAGGCGGCCCTGAAAGACTCAGATCCCTTGGTGGAAGCCATCGAGGAATATGAGCGAAAACTCAAAGCCAAAGCAAGGCCAAAACCCCCTGCGAAAGAAACCTCCTCCAAGAGGAGACGGTAACACTCCCGGGACGGTTCACTTCAGAGGGGGGGGGATGTAGGCAACTACATTTACCTTAAAGAAATAGGCCTAGACAAACCGGTAGGCAATCATGCAATAAGCATGATGCCTAACCGAAAACTAACTACGAGAAAAGCTCGCGATTGGCAAAACAGATTGCCGTACATCTCGGCTAGGTGTGCCGATATTAAAATCACCCTGGTGAAGAGCTTCGGCCTGACAACTTAGTATAACAATACTAATTGTTCGGAGTTCAAGACTCCGCTGTCACCCTTCCTCACTAGATGTACAACTTCGCGACACTAACATACTTACGAACCATTTCTAAACCTTCTAAGGCTTCGCTTCCGCATAAATCTAGTAGCATCATTAAGACGACTGCTACACGTCGTACCCCGGAATGTTCAGGGTACCCTGCAGGTAGTAAAACATCAGCTGCTGCTGCTTGAAGTAGGCAGCGGCGGCCGTGTTCCTATCCAGCAGGTGTTGAACGTCCTGCTGCAGGATTTCCTGAATGCTCCGTGCTCCCGCATGTTGTTCACCGGCAACGCAGTAAGGCACGCCCGCAGGTGTCCTGGCCGCCCTGGGGGCCGAGGGATTTTGTGCTGGAGAGGCGTGGTCGCCCGTTTCCAGAGCACTTGAGGCTGCGGCGTTCTTGGGTGCGAGGGCATCTGGTGGCGGGGGAGCCTCGGTGTCGTATACAATGTCCTTTAAAGGTCCGTTGACCTAAGTCCTACACTGGTAGGCGGGGCTTCACGGGAAGCTTGGTGACACGCGTCACTGGTAGTTCGGGATGTCGACTATCCCACCGCATGAACTATCTATTGGTTGATATATAAAAGTCGAATCTTTTATAAAGGCCTCGAATATAACTATCTCGATGATAGTCTGATCCGTCGTACGGGATCTCGTGAACATTATTAAGGTCTTCCGCTCTATCAATCGGTAGTTCTCACTACCACGCTCACTTAAACGATTTTAATAAAATGTTTTTAATTGTTGCATAATACAACAACTAGGTATCGAGACCGTAGGTCTCTGTGGCTAAGTCGCTACTCGCCGCCGTCGCCGCCTTATGGACCACGAGGACTTGCTTGGACAAATGCTCGCGTACTTACAAGTTGAAAATATTTCCGGTAAGGAGTAGGGTTGCTTTTAGCCTTCGCTCTGCTGGAAAGCTAAGCTTGGAGTGCCCACAGAGGACCATCGCTGTCCTACTTGCGGTAAAACATCACGACATGCTATCACGAAATTGCCTTACAACGCAGGTACGAAGCCTAGCGTCAACTAGTCGATTTCGTGTGCCAACGGACTTCAAAATGTCCTATTCGCAACTTTTAGCTCTTGCGCACTCACGCGGTGCTCCATTGCCTGAAACCGCGACTCCTGCACGCAATACGGCTTCTCAGGCAGCCCAATTGAACGTAGGGGCAGGTCCGTCGGGATCAATAGGGCAACCTGCGACCAGTCCCGTGCCTGTTCCTAGGGCGCCTGTTGGTGCTGACGCCCTGTTTACGCCTATTGCTAACATCTTCGGTCTGCATGCTACTCGTGCAGAAACTCAGACAGATGTGACTCCTCCTACTGTGCAACTGCCGGTGCCTGAAGCTTTTGGGGCTCAGGTCACGCCTACCATCACTGCTACGACAGTGCTTACGCCTGCTGCGGTGAGTCTTCAGCCTAGGGATCAGGTCACGCGACTGCCGTCAGCTGGGGCAGAAATGCTCAAGTTGGCTATCCCTACGCCGAAAGTCAACATAGACAAAAAGTCCGATGTTAAAACCACACCGGTTCGCGTTAGGGCTTTTGTTCGTGACGTAGTAAAGCTCTTTGCGCTAGTAGCCTGGGGTCAAATCGACGAAGCTCGCTGCCTTTTTCTGTCACAAGCATTGTCAGGGCAGGCTAAGACGTGGTTTGATTCCTGGTCACTAGCTACGAAAGAGTATACCTCGAATGACGTCATAGTACAGCTAATTCAGCGCTTTGCACCTCAGATCCAGTCCTTGGAAGAAGAGGCCCGGCTAAAACTGTATCAGCTGACGTACCGCATGATGCCAGGCGTATATATTGCAGCCTACCGAAGTCGTTTCGGGGCTCTCATAACAGACATTCCGTCGATTAAGGAAGGGGAGCTGTTGTTCGCTTTTAGACAAGGGCTGACTGAAAGTTTGCACACCGCGTGCACTGTCGATAACCTGAATCAGCCTTTTAAGAAGTACAGCGACCTTGTCCAGCATGCATTGGGTGAAGAGCGCCGGATTGTGGCTACGCGACAAGCCCGTGCCTCTATCCGCTCTAATGCCGTTGCTGCGCAGTCTGTTGAGGGAGACGTGGAAATGGCTAACGCTGCCGGCCCATCTACGTCCCGCCCGCCACGTGCGGCACCTACGGCTGCGTTGGCCGTGAACCGCCCTGAGATGAAGAAGAAGGGCCGGCCACAGCAGCACAAACCACGGAGACAGAGCGCCGCTACGCACGACGATCTGGCGCCCACTAAGTTCTACGATGTGAACGACCGGAACACTCCTTACGGCGTCTACGTGAAGCGCCGTGCGGCTTGGGTCTGCCTCTGCTGCGGAAGCAAGGACCACCGCTACAATGAATGCCCACGTCGCCCTCAGCATCGTCCGCCAGTAGCGGGGGGTGATCCCGCGGTGGGACCGATCGTTCAATAGGACCCTGCCCAGGCCGGTACTTCGGGGATATCCCCTGGGTCAGTTTCAGAGGAGGCTACCTTTTCGCACAAGGTCGCCGCAGTGGCAGTGTTTCCAGCTGTCTTATCCGCGGTCGAGAAGATCGTTGGACGTTTGTTCACGTTTGATGCGTGCACGATGCGCGCCGGTTTTGGAGAGCTTTGTAACCTCTTTGAGCCGCAACGTCCACTTCTTGCCTCCAATGCTTTCGAGAGCCCGTTCATGTGCACATCTGCACCAGTTCCTGAAGCAGTATCGAGCTCAGAAACAAAAACGTCCGGACACATCTCTAGCGATGCTGCTGCCATCCTCCTTCATCACGCACTCGGTTGGGTTGTTTCAGGGTTTGCATTGCGTCCATCGCTTCCCTTCAGGGTCAGTCCTGTTTCATACCCTTGACCTTCAAGGGCAACCAACCCCTGCACCACCCACGGCACATGAGTCGGAGGTTTGGTTCGATGCACCATCAGCTATGTCAGGTCCCGTCCAGCGCTCTCACCCTGCCCTCTGCTGCAGCGCTAGCGCCCTTCCGCTAGTGTCTACTGAAGTTGCTGTCTGAAAATGACCACTCTTGTAGATACTGGGGCGAGCCATGACTTCATCAGCAAAGCCATCATTTCTCAGCGTGGGGTAGAGGTACAACCATCCGAGTGGTCCTGTGTCCACTTGGCCGATGGGAACACGCAGACGATCCTAGGCAAGGTTACGTTGCGGTTGGCCTTAGGCGCCCTCCGTGCCAACGTAACACCTTACGTTTTGCCTACGCTCATGGATGCTGCTTCGTTCATCCTTGGCTCAGCCACACTTTGTGCGTATCGATCCATGATCGACTACAACACGAACATGTTACGGGTGTGCAAAGGAGAGACGTGCGCTCACGTTCCTCTTCTTACGGCCGCTGATCTCGAGCCCCGTGATGTTAATGCAGCTCCAACCAAAAGCTCGTTTGTCCTAAGCTGTGCTTAAGCGCTGTCCAGTCACAGTCTAGCATGGACCCGGACGTTGAGCAACTCCTCGGCGAGTATGAGGACGTATTTCAGGACGTTCCTGGAATACCTCCTGTCCGTCCAGTCGATCACACCATCCCCTTGGCACCGGGGGCCCGACCGGTGGCACGCCCCATGTACCGCCTCAGTCCACTCGAGTTGGAAGAGGTTAAGCGTCAGGTAGCTGACCTGATCGCCAAAGGGATGATACGTCCGAGTACGTCACCGTATTCCGCTCCTATCCTCTTTGTTGCCAAAAAGGATGGAGGCTTACGGATGTGCATCGACTACCGGGGTTTAAATGCGACCACCGTTAAAAACCGCTACCCTCTCCCACGTGTGGATGCCTTGCTGGATAAACTGCGAGGGGCTGCATACTTCAGTTCCGTTGATCTGCAGCAGGGGTACAATCAGATCCATATTACGGATTCCGACATCCCTAAGACAGCGTTCCGAACCCCGTTTGGTCACTTTGAGTACACTGTGCTCAGCTTTGGACTCGCAAACGCACCTGCGACGTTTCAGGCCGTGATGGATCGTATATTCCATCCATACATCGATCGATTCGTTGTATGTGTTGTATTATTGATATGCGGAAGCGACATTTAAACGGAAATAGTTATAGAAAATAGGAAAGTTAGTAAGTAACTCAAGATAGGTGGTAGTAAGAACTCCCGGTTGGTTTATCAGCGAGTTAATAAGCCCAGAGCGACACTTGATCGTACTCAAGGGAGGGTAGGACCTGCGGGAGTCTTGTCCACGGGCCCGCCTCGCTAGCCGCCACGGTTCATGACTCCGTTTACCAACCGTTAGCCTGGCTTCGATTCTGACCGAAGCCCTTGCGGCTCCGCCAGCCAAGACAAGTATTGCCACTCATCCTGACTCGCGACCCGCAACCACTACCAGTGACCGGAGTCACGACCAATCCACCGCCGAGTGGAATGGCCCCCGCTATACTCAGCCATGAGTACAGCGAAATGCAGCGCCACGTCACGACCGTCCTGTCGTGCCGTGCCACGCACACCATCCGCTAGTCGTTGGGGATCCCAACGAAGATCGTTGGGACAGTTGACCGGTGGCGGTCAAACCTTGACCCGTCCTGGTCAACCCCAGGGACTAGCGAGATACAACAATATGCTACCTGGATGATATCCTGGTATACTCCAAAACGAAAGAGGAGCATTTACAGCACCTTCGGCTCGTTTTGGATACCCTGTGTAAGGAACGGCTTTATGCAAAACGCTCCAAGTGCCATTGGGCACAAAGCCAGGTCGAATACCTCGGGCACGTCGTCTCAGTCGATGGGATTCGTATGGATCCTCATAAGACTGCTGCAGTACGAAATTGGCCAATTCCCTCCACGGTGCAAGAACTTCGACAGTTCTTGGGACTCACGAACTACTTCTGGAAGTTTGTCCCCGTCGGTAGCAGCGCCACTAACGAATCTGACACGAAAAGACGCCTTTGTCAGAGGGGACTCTTGGACACCTGAGTGCCAAGCTGCGTTCGAATCAATTAAACGCGCCATTACCGACGACGACGCGGTACCGACACGAGTCCTTTCCGTGTAGAGCTCATTACTGATGCTTGTATGACCCTAGTTTTTTTGCCGTATTGAAATCATTCCTTTGTTGAAGGCTTCTCATTTTTGCATTCTTTACTTGTACTATTATACCGTTCTTTGTAATCTACAGCTGCTTTAATGCTGCCAATGCCCAAACTCTCAATGTAGATAGGCGGGCCTGTCCCAACCCGAAGATCAAGCAGGACCTAGTGTACCTACGCCTGGACGAGATGGGGCTGTTCAAGCGGTGAGCATATATTACTGCAGAATTTGATCTCTGCTCATCCTAAGAGTCATATGGTTTACCATTTTGCTTATAACTTTAATTTGTTGCGACATTGTGTACCTTGATGTACTATATTTATTATTTCTTTAACTGTTGTTGGTGGTTGATGTTGTATTATGGTGATGCGGAAGCGATAGATAAACGGAAATAGTTATAGAAAATAGGAAATTTAGTTAGTAACGCAAGATAGGTGGTAGTAAGAACTACCGGTTGGTTTATTAGCGAGTTAATAAGCCCAGAGCGACACTTGATCGTACTCAAGGGAGGGTAGGACCTGCGGGAGTCTTGTCCACGGGCCCGCCTCGCTAGCCACCACGGTTCATGACTCCATTTACCAACCATTAGCCTGGCTTCGGTTCTGACCGAAGCCCTTGAGGCCCCACCAGCCAAGACAAGTATTGCCACTCGTCCTGACTCGCGTCCCGCAACCACTACCAGTGACCGGAGTCACGACCAATCCACCGCTGAGTGGAATGGCCCCCGCTATACTCAGCCATGAGTACAGCGAAATGCAGCGTCGCGTCACAACCGTCCTGTCGTGCCATGCCGCGCACACCATCCGCTAGACCGTTGGGGATCCCAATGAAGGTCATTGGGACAGTTGACCGGTGGCGGTCAAACCTTGACCCGTCCTGGTCAACCCCAGGGACTAGCGAGATACAACAGTTGACAGATGTTAAATGATACTATTAGTATTCTCATGGACTACGAGGATTGCCATTTTTGTTTCCAATTATAATATTCCTACTTTGGCAGATCGGGTGTTATGCTTTCGTCTATCATGTATTTACTTATTTTTTATTTCCTTACAGCTTTTTATGATACTGTTTTTGTTGATCTTTATTTGTCATGCTTTACGTGGAGGTACCTTATACCCTCAAAACAGCACATTGGACTCTCATTATATGGCTGCATGGTGGTGTTGGTCCTATCCTATTTTGAAATTCCGGCTTTGGCCCTGCGATCACTCTGGGAAAATCGGGGGGTCATTTTCCCATAAAATTGGGTGGATGTTTTCCATAAAATGACCCCATTTTATGGAAAATAAGTTTCCGTAAAATGATTCCGTAATATGCCCACCGGGTTTATGGAAATCTTTACAGAAGGAAAACTGTGGTTTACGGAAAGTTTTATGTATTAAATTTATGGTTTTGTATGGTTTTCCAGCAGGATTTTAACATCCGTTTTCTAACAAAAACACTAAGGTTTAGCCACTCAAAAGCCTTGTACCAGGCTTAGATGCCTATTGCTATGAAGTAACTGAATAACAGGCAGGAAGGGAAAGGCACAGAAGGCACCAGGAGGGAGGGAAGCACAGGGAGGAAGGGAGGCAGGCACTGTGAGGAAGGGAGGCAGGCACTGCGAGGGAGAGAGGCACAGGGAGGGAGGGAGGCAGGCACTGCGAGGGAGAGAGGCACAGGGAGGGAGGGAGGCAGGCACTGCGAGGGAGAGAGGCACAGGGAGGGAGGGAGGCAGGCACTGTAAGGGAGGGAGGCACAGGGAGGGAGGGAGGCACTGCCAGGGAGGGAGGCAGGCACAGGGAGGGAGGGATGCACGGGAGGGAGGCAGGCAGCCTGTTTGCAGTCATTATTGAATCAAATTCCTATTGAATACAGCTTAATATCTATGTCATTCATCAAAGCACTTTTTCATCCTTTTCCGAAATAGCAAAGCAAGATGGCATTGAGCCAGCAAACATATCTTTGGTCTGCAGACACACATATTCCTGTTATTATCTTCGTAGTTATGCAGTAGGTATGATACTTACATCATTTCCATGGCTCCTGCTGCTTCAATCCATTCAGGCCGCCAAAAGTGCGGCTGCTGACGCTGGTCAACAATCATCCCGAGCATGCCTGAACCTTCTTAATCCTTAAAAGTTTGCCGTAATCTGTTGTATTTCTTAATGGCAATGTTAGAATCAGCATTTCCAGGTCTTGGAGCTCAACTTTGTTGTCACACCTATAGCATCAGGATTCCTTTTACCAGCAGTGCCTGTGTTAACATCTTCTATATTGTTTAAGAATGACAAATTAATAAGTGAAATCCTATGATTTTAGCTTGCCAAAACGAAATATGTTTTGGTCGTACCTTACAGACTGTCATGTACGACCTCAATTGATTATTTTGATTCCTCTATTTCTGTTTCGCATTTATAACCAACCTTTACTTCCTTACATCTTATACTAGTTTCCCTATGTCAGCAGTTTCCCCCCTAATGGGTCAGTTTCACCCACATAATCGCAATTTGGCCAATTACGGGGTACCCCCATTACGGCCATTGGGGTCCATAATGGGGGCTCTGGTACCCCATAATGGCTGGAAACCCCATAATGGACCATCATAACCCATAAGCACCCCATATCTAAGCCCCCAACATACTTAGGGTTTGGGGTGGGGTGGGGTGGGGTGGGGTGGGGTTGATTCCATTTCGGGCATCATGAGGGCTCTCAGCAGCTCTTAAGGGCTGGGCTATGGTTGTCTTGGCAGAGGCTGATCACTGTCTGGGGTTGTTAGGGGATCTTAACAAAGCCAAAATCGTGTATCCAATTGTAGCTTTGGTCATGTTGTCATTCATTCATCATGTTGATTCTTATTTGTATGAATGTTACCTTAAAAGGGATGTTATACTGTAGTGGATGACTTTCCCTGCAAAGACAACCCATGGCAATTTATGGATGCATTAGGTGCTTCACTGTGAAGACAATAAAGTCAGGACATGCTTTCCCACCTGTGTACCCAATCTCTTCCTCTCCTTCCTTTTTCCCTCCCTCTTCTTCCCTCTTTCCCTGCATCCCCTACCCTCTTTCCCTCCCTGTCTCTCCCCCTCTCCTTCAATTCCTCTTCTTCCCTCTCTCCCTCCCTATCTCTCCCTCTTTCCCTCCCTCTTCTGCCTTCCCACCTTTTCTCTTTCCCTTGCTTTCCTTCCATATTTCCCTTCCTATCCTTCCCTGCCTCGTACCTTTGCTCCCTCCCTCCCTCTTTCCCTCCCTACTTCTTCCCTTCTCTCTCCCTACATACTCTCTCCCTTTCTCATTTCTCCCATCCTCATTTCTCCCTTTCCTTTCCCTCTCCTTCCTTGACCCTTATTTCTTTCACCCCTCTTCCTTCTGTCTTCCTACTTCCCATCTGCCACACTTTCCTTTCCCTACTCCCTCCTTCCATCTATCTCCATGATCCCTTCCTCTGTCTCTTCTTACTCCTTCTCTCCCAACTATCTCCCCACCTCGCTTATGCTGGATGATTTGCTGGAAAATATTGTGGTTATGTTTGTTAATCTATAACCTTAGGAATATATCTTGCATGTTACATACGTTACGGTCTTCAGAAAACTAGACGAGGTCTTCGGTTCAATTCCTTGGTAAGTTTATTTATACATGTTATATCCGTAAATTGAAGGCACATGGGCCATATCTCTTATTCGCGAAAAAATACGGCGGGACCATTTGGTCCCGCTGTACATTTCCGCGAATGACAGTGCCTGCCAGTTCTATAATTTGAAATGTGCATAAAATGGCGGAAAGAATAGATGCATTCATACGAAATTGCATGGCACTGTCAGTCGCCAAAATGTACAGCTGGACCATTTCGTGAATGACAGTGCTCACCAATTCTACAAATTGAAATGTGCATAAAATGGATTAAAGAATAGATGCATTCATACGAAATTGCATGGCACTGTTATTCATGAAAATGTACAGCGGGACCATTTGGTCCCGCTGTACATTTTCGCAACTGATACTGGTCGCCGATTCTACAATCTGAAATGTGCATAAAATGGATGAAAGAATAGATGCATTCAGATGAAATTGCATGGCACTGTCAGTTGCGAGAATGTACGGCGGGACCAAATGGTCCCACCTAACTTGTTCGCGAACAAGAGATATTGTCCGTGTGCCTTATATGATGAAAGAGAATTGAACAGAAAAATTGCTTTCAGGTGGAATTGAACCGGTGTCATTACTTCCCAAGCAAGGACCCGACCTACATACAGATATTGGTAGATTGGTAGATACTACCTAAGCACTTCGAATATTATATAATTTTTTACTATTAGGCTTGCAGAAAGGTACCGTGCAACAATTTGTTGTGCTGTACTTTCGTGATGGAAATGTGAGCGAGCTTTTGTTTCTGCATGCATGATTGTAAGTGTCAAAGTGGAACGAAATCAACAGCATTTCTCATAGCATTCTTGTTGCTGTATAGGACTTTTTGTAATGCCAAATCTCCCTTTTAATGGCATTCATAGATAGAGGTGCCAATATTTACAGAACAATATCATTTATGTATCCTTGGCTTTTCTTGAAGATTTTTATCAATCCCTACAGGATATTCCTTTTCCACAAGCAGCAGCCATGGAAGCCTGGCGGCGGAGATGAGATCTATGCAGCAATGGATATATGCTCCAAGCTAGGAGGTAAAGGAGGATGCTTGTGAATGGTGAAGAACAGGGTGATAGGCGGCGGTGTTGGCAGCACGCACATGATTGGTTGCACTAGCTAAAACTAGCTGTTGTGACAGGGTTGCCATTAATAATATTAAATATCGTTACTTGTGTGAATTAAGAACTCATGATGTTGGTGCGGTTTCCTGCCTTCCTGGCTGCGTGCTGCTGTCCACTTGCTCTCAGGCAGGTGCTTGGCTGGCTCACAATGTTCATGGCGGTAATTTTCTGTCCAGGCCTTGGCCAGGGCTGCAATGAAGGTGTGACTGCAGGTGGGTGTATTGTTTGGGGCTGGGTGCGTGCTGCAGATACATATGGAACAATGGGGGCTGCTGATGGAGATTATTAGCTGCTGTACTTCTATCTTGGTAGACTCAGTCATTAAGTCTGGACTTAACACTATACTACTTACAGTAGGCATCCCCATGCTTAACCATGCTTAGCCAGACTTATGTAAGCACATCCAATCTTAGGTACCATCACCTTTTGAGAGGTGTGGAGGAATAGGGAGAAACACTGGTGACCGGGGGTTGCTTGGCGATGGAGGCAGGCAGGGAAGGACTGGGAGAAGGGGTAATGGTAGTTATAGGGAGGCAGGGATGGAGAGTAGAAGGGTGATGAGAGGGCTGGAGAAAACAATGGCATCATGGCCACAGTTGTTTTGTAGATTTTCTGTCTGATATAAAATGTGTGTCATGGCATCTGTGTGTTGTGTGTTTTCCCTGATATCACAGGTTTTCAGCAGAGGATAATGGCAACATCAAGAAATGCTTTTGATCTGGACCAGAAGGTGGTCATAATCGCCAAGATTATGGCAGTAATAGGATGTAACAGAGCCTGGCAGGAGTGCATTGGAGTGGCTGGGGAAATAGGTGGTGACTGAGTGGTGAGGGGTGGCAATGAAGCCAGAAAGGTACATACAGTTCATGTTATAGGGGTGATGGACGGGGGAGCAGGTGGGGGTAAGAAGGGGATGGAATGGTGAGCAATAGGTAACTACGTAGGACAACAAAGGGGAAGGTAGGGGAGCATGATACCATCATGGATGCAATGTGTGCTCTGCCCATACTTAAGCATCCATGTGTGTATGGGGTGGATTCATTTTCTACCGTTATATTTTTAGCTGGTGACAAGGGCAGTGTGAATGGCACCTATAGAACTGGTTAAGGAGGGAGGGAGATCAAGGCAGGGATGTGCAGGGAGATCAAGGCAGGGATGTGGTTTGGTGAAAATAGATGAAGGTATGGATGGAGCAGGAAGTTATGGTGATGGAGGTACACTAACTTAGGCAGGCATGCTGCTTGGGAAGTATCATGCAAGCAAGTCAGGTATTGCTGTGGATGCTATATTTGTATTGTGTATGGATATGGATTTGGAGAAATTGGAGAAAATATTCTGCCACATGATAATAATAGACCTACATAGCTTACTTTCATGGTTGAAAAGGTTTTGCTGGTATCCTTGCTGCCTTACTTGGATGGGAAGATACCCTTAATACTTACTATTTTTGGGGTGTTACACTGTGGGTGACTCACCCTATTTTTATTATGATCCTGCTGATGATGAATATTTCTATGTTATTTATTGGGGTATTGTTCTAGCTACATACAATGTGTACAATATTGGTGACCTGGCTAAGCTGAAGGATGGCTTGTGGCATGTGGGAGCATATTAGACACAGACCCCTAATTATCAGTGTATTGTAAGCTTATTACAGGGCAATTACGTGTCACTCTTCATAATGGGTCCATAACTATCCCAACCCGTTATGGCCCATCTATCATAATGGGACCCCTTATGGGGGGGGCCTGTTTATGGGCCGTAATCAGTGTTAGGGGCCGTATAGGGGGTCAAGCCCGTTATGGGTCCATATGGAAACTCACCCATAATGGGTTAAGGTCCGTTATGGGGTATACATTTTTACGGACCCTTTATGGTCCCATTAGGGGGGTCAACGCTGACATAGGGTTTGTTCACATATTTGGAGGCTTGAGCGAGTTGTCCTTGCTTTGCCTCTTACTTAGTACTCTTAGCATTACAAAGCCTGTTCATATCAAACGAAGAGCTAATGTAAAGTAGAAAATGATTTGATAATTAAAACCAAAAATCAACCTCGCTCATTAGGCAGCTACCATGCGGGGAACTTTACGGAAAATTTGGAGTCAACAACTTTTTGTCTGCCAGAGCCCTGACATGAATATTCTGACTTGTAGGCATGATACTGTAGCCTTAAATATAGGTTTGGGATGCTCTGCCCACTTGCCTTCCGTAAATTCACCCACTGTCCCTATGGCACCAGAAGGGGGGTAACCCCCCCGTAAATGTTACACAGGCCGGTAAAGGAGGTACTGACCCCCCCTCGTTACAAGGGGGGGTCAGTAACCGTACCCCGGGGTAGGGGTAACCTTAACTGGGGTGGGTAACTGGAGGGGTAACCCTGACGTTAGAGGGGGGGGTCAATAACCTTACCCTGGGGTAGGGGTAATGTTATATGGGGGGGTAACAGGAGGGGTAACCCTGACATTAGAGGGGGGGTTCAATAACCTTACCCCGGGGTAGGGGTAATGATATATGGGGGGGTAAAGGGAGGGGGAACCCAGGCATTCACACATAGACCCATAAGGCTTACACATTGATATTGGGGCCCATATATCGGGGCTTTTGCATGTCCAATATTGTTCTTCCACATTTCAGCCTTGCCTTTTCAAGCACCCTGGTATATAATAAATAGGTGCAAGCATGTATATATATCTTGGCTCCATGTCATCACACCACCTAGTGAGCCTGACAAGCCTATGATGTCTACCAGCCACTGAACTCTCCACAAAGCTGCTGCCCAGCAGGCTAGCATGTCTCTATCTCATCTATTCAGAAAATTACATCAAGTTCCGCCATCATAGCTGCCACCAGCAGTATCACCATCCATTAGCCATATTATTCTTCACCTGCTCCTGGGGCCTCTGCTGCTGTGGGAAAACCACCCATTCAAAGGCGAGAGTACACCCTTCATGACCTGCGGCCCAGCCGCTTCCTGCTTTCTGCCGGGATGGTTCAGCATCCACCACTCCTCCAGGTACACTAACAGATACTCAGGGCTAGCATTGAACAAGGTTCCAGTCCCCATGCCTGATAACCATGATTGCAATTCAGCAGTGGCTGCATCTTGCCACTCATGCATGCTGTCGGCCAAGGCCTGCTGGTCCATAACAGCTTGAACCTTTTCAAGGCCCCGTTGATAGAAGCCAACAGCAGGCCAGGTGGACACGCTCCAGCCCAGAAGGAGTCACTGTGTCATCAAACTCCTGGATCTGGGATAAAAGACAAATTACAAAAAAATCCTTAGAAGAGCAGGAAGAAACCAGCCACAATCCAGAGTAACACCCACATATCGTCGTCCCTAGAAGAGTACCAGTCAAAGCGACTGGCAACGCCCTATGATGCTAATAGGAACCTGCTGCAAGAACTCACCGTATGAGAGCGAGGCTCACGAGGCCATCCACGTTAGTCCCATCATCTTATTAGATGCGACTTGCAGGGTTTCATCTTGTTGCCATCCTTCAACAGTGTGGTGGAATGTAAGCAGTCCACAATCCGCTTGGTGTCAATGACTCTGAGCCCAAGTCGCTCGGTAAATGAAAGCGCCTTACCATGGCCACCAATTTCTATCTCAGACCTGATGCTGTCAAAAATAGAATCCGCATTTTCACTATTATCGTAGCAGGCCTTGCATAATGCCGCCAAGTAAGGTCTTCAGTAACATGTCCAGATTTTTAGTCCCAAATACTGTGACGCCCGGCGAGGCAACAGTAGGAGCTGTTACAGCACTAGGTTGAATCTGTGTTACTGGCCTGGGCATATTGTATGCTCCATTGGCTAGCAGCTGGCCATTTGGACCATGGTCAAACATATTGTGGCACTGCTGCTGGTCGGCGGCCGTGTGACCTCTACAGTAGTTATCGTCTTCGGTTGCATAGCCATACACACCAGTATTGTAATTAGCATTGTGATTCATTGTTAAATGGAGATCTTATGTAAACAGAGGCTTGCGCATATGCTGACGAAGAGCTAATAATTTCCTACCAGGGACCTGATTTGTCGAATGCAAATAAAATGAAGCTGTCTGTTTGGAGTATATTATTTAAATGTCTTTGGTCTACTGGATTGGATATTTCTGACTGTGCTGCTGAGCCCCTTCCTGGAGAGGCTGTTAGTTGCTAACTCCGAAGGAGCAAGTGTAGACCCAGCAAACTTGAAAATTCAAAGTATGATTTAAAGTTACAATGAAAAACATGCTGATAATTGATGACTTGTATCCCTTGCAGCAGAGTTGTTTTTTCGTACTACGTGGGCAAGTAGTACGATATGACTGCTACAAGCAAAGAACTAACATAAAGAACTGTAAAGAAAGATATATCCTTTCTTGCGATCATTCTTTATTGCAAAGAACATTCTTATGAAGCTATAAGGTCTCATATCCAGCATAATTATTGGCCTTATAACCATAGTCTTATAGCCTGAAAGCACCATGGCCATTTAGTCTTCCAGCCAATATACGACCCGCTGCAATAAGTGACGGAAAGCTGCGGTAATGCTAGGGAAAATAAAAGGACCCCATCTGTGAGGTGCATAGTGCAAGCTGCCCTATGGAGTGCCAGGGGCGACTGAGGACATGTGCTGCCCCCGACATATCTGTCCAATGACCCCCTCAGCCACCACTTGCGATAAGTGGACCCTACTAGGGTACAAAGGACCACAAGCATCCTATGGAACTTGCCTCTACATATCTGTCCAATGACCCCCTCAGCCACCACTTGCGATAAGTGGACCCTACTAGGGTACAAAGGACCTATGGAACTTGCCTCGACATATCTGTCCAATGACCCCCTCAGCCACCACTTGCGATAAGTGGACACTACTAGGGTACAAAGGACCACAAGCATCCTATCCAACTGGCTGCGCTGCATTTCCATAGCCATCCGACCAGCAATGCACAAGCATCCTATGGAACTTACCTCGACATATCTGTCCAATGACCCCCTCAGCCACCACTTGCGATAAGTGGACACTACTAGGGTACAAAGGACCACAAGCATCCTATGGAACTTGCCTCTACATATCTGTCCAATGACCCCCTCAGCCACCACTTGCGATAAGTGGACACTACTAGGGTACAAAGGACCACGAGCATCCTATGGAACTTGCCTCTACATATCTGTCCAATGACCCCCTCAGCCACCACTTGCGATAAGTGGACACTACTAGGGTACAAAGGACCACAAGCATCCTATCCAACTGGCTGCACTGCACTTCCATAGCGATCCAACCAGCAATGCACATGCAATGCTCAAGAAGTCATGTAATTCAAGTGATTGACATGTTGGGCATGGAAAATGGAGCAAGCAATCTTTGTTTGTTTGGGGCTATGAAAGGATATGCATCAGTATATAAGTCTTACCATGGATTTACAGCTTTCTTATCGGTTATGATCAGACAATACCCCTTCATGAGGAAATCTCGATCATTGTCGAACCTTGCAATCCGGCTGCCAATCTTATAATTGGGAATTTTGAGCATACCTACGCCATAATGGGTATCAGGTATTAAACTATCTTGATGATTTCCTATTCTTGTTGGGGTCTGAGAAAGTCACAGCAGAGCGACACAACTGAATGCTCTTCTCCACCTAGGAGTTTGACCAGGCCGGCTTAGGAGTGAACCTGCAAAAACGTCAGCTGGACCCGGCAACATGCCTCAAGTGTCTGGGCTTCATCATGGACTCCGTGAGAATGACGTTTGAGGTGCTCAAGGAGAGGTGGTCCACCTTCCAGCAGAAAGTGTCGGAAGTGCCAAAATGGCGGGTATTTGCTCTGTAGGTGCCTTTCAGGGATGGTTGGAGAACACGCCAGACACCTCCGGGGCCATGCTGATAGGCTGTATACATATGCGCATATGCATACACACCCAGGAATGCACAGGCATAGGCGCACAAACAGGCAAGCACACAAACACGCAGGCGCACAAACAGACAAGTGCACAAAAACATCACGATCCAACCGGCGTTGGGCATTCCACTCTCGATTGAATGGCGCCTACTTGACCAGAATGGACAAGGACCATTTCCACACCCATCCCTCCATTCCGTTGAGAAACCACTCTCGATTAAGCGGCCTCTTACTAGGAGAGATAAGGGATTGGCACACCAGACATGGCTGGTGTCGTGGGATATCGCCAAGGGCCATAAAAACAGCCCCAAGCTACCTTCCCACGGGGAGTCCCATGCACACACATACACACAAATGCACAGGCGCACTAACACACAGGCGCACCAGATTTTATATTAATATATCATTCTTACCTGGGGCTGACTGCCTTCTGGTCTGTCAGGATTAAGCAATAGCCCAGCATAAGGAAATCTCTGTAAATTGGCGCACACGTGCGTTCTGGCATGTTGTCATGTGCGGTGCGCGTGCTTGGCCCATGTGGCGGGCCATTTGTCAGTTGGGGGCGACTGGGGGCGACTGATTGTGACTGGTTGAGACTCGGGTCAACTGGGGGCGACTGGGGTCGATGGGGGCGACGGGGAGAACTGGGGGTGATGGGGGCGACTGGGGGCATGGGGGCAACGGGGGTGACTGGGCTAGTAGCAACCGGCCTGTGAAGTGCACTTTAAAGTAAGTATATAATAATTAATAGGAGGGAGTGGGCGAAACATACAGGGCCCGGCCCTGAGAGCCTTTCACGCTGCCTGACGGTGACATCAGCTACTCCGGCGCAGCATCACGAACCCAGGCACGCTCAAGCCTCGCAACTATGGGCCCCTTGGTTCCTATGATAATGACAGACTACGATAACCAAATCCCATGGCGGCAAGGTCACGGCGCCAGTGGCTGCAGCTGGCCACGGCCTCACACTCCAGGCTTGTCGGCCACCTCCGTCCACCATTGGGTGTCGGCCTTCTACTACTTCGCCGGCATCGCTGGCGAGCCCCTTGCCCTGCTGCGATGCAGTGCACCAAAGTGCTCCGGTGATCGATATTCATGCTAATGCCATGGCTGTTTGCGCGGGCTGTCTCCATCAACCTTGGAAATCCGTCTCTAAACCCACTGGTGGATGCTATTTTGTGACAGATGATACAGATGAGAACTCTTCATCGAAGCCCTCGCTGCTGTAGTAGGAAGAGATGACGCCGACGAAAGGCCCTCAGCCGTAGGCAAGGTTCCGATGACTTAACTGACGAACATAAATTATTACATCTAATTACATCTAAATTATTACATCTAATATAATAAAAAGTGCTAAGGGTACACCCTGAGCATAGGTAGTACGGCTGATACATTCCGAAAAATCAAGACCCCGAGCAAGGATAAGTATTGGCCGTTGCCTAAGAGTTGCAAATATAAATATAAATATAAATATTATATAAATATATACTCGCTTTCACACCGCGCGCTTTGCACTACATTTTGGGATTCCATCGCCCACCGCCGACCATCCAACTTAACGCAGCACGATTAGTGATGCTAATAGGGGTTGCTGCACGCGGGTTGGAGAGGGTCTCATCAGAGTGGAACACAGCGTGCAGGGTGTGTCATCTCGAGCGGTCCCCTTTAAGCACGCCCACTAAGTGTCCCCAGCTTACCGGTTATCTGAAATGCTGTCCCAAACATGGCCAGCACTGTGTAGCTGCTGCGCGGCGGGTGCCGTGTTATGTCACGAAGAGCTGGTTGCACCAATGCCGGGTGCACGCTTTGACGAAGACTTAAGAAAAGACTGCAATAAAATTGTAGGTACAGCAGGCGAAAGCTGGTTGTCAACGGGCACACTGCGCATTATTCTGATACCGCCTTACT
The DNA here is from genome assembly GCA_019650235.1 of Volvox reticuliferus. Taxonomy (NCBI): domain Eukaryota; kingdom Viridiplantae; phylum Chlorophyta; class Chlorophyceae; order Chlamydomonadales; family Volvocaceae; genus Volvox; species Volvox reticuliferus. Next base: position 80,258 of record BNCP01000011.1, on the reverse strand, counting down.
GTCATTTGTTTCGGTTGATGGCTGCTGACGTAGACATGCCTGGACATGCATGCTCGCTCCATCCACCCGCTATCAACCTCCGCTTCGGTTGCTGACGGGCAAGTAATTTCTTAGGGAAGCCATTGTTAGAAAGAAAAGCGCCTGGCCCCCAGTCGTTTTACTTAAAGGGAAGCACTTATCTAATAGGCAGGGTTACCGATGGGTTACCCCTCCACAAGGTTACCCGCCCACCCCAGTAGTGCTGCTACCCATGGGTTACCCACCCATTACCCTCCCATTACCCTCCCAACCAATGCCATAGGGTGTACTTTATGGAAGGAAAAGTGCATATTACGGACAAAAAAACATTTACGGAAAAAACCTTCCCCAGAGTGGATTCCTTCCAACCACGTTGACCATTGCAATGTTTAACGCTGCATCGCTTACACATGGTACAGCGCCGTACAACATTCTGGTGGGCGGCTCGGCTCTTCCTTTTCCTACGAATACTGGATATCGCTAACCTCATTTGCTTGCGACTTGGTGCAGAAAGCAGTGGAATGAGCATGCAGGATTTGAGGGAACGAAGCCGATGCTAGTGGAAAAAGTGGATTATCTAAAGTTACTGCTCTAATTAGTGCTCTGACATTCATATCCAATGCATGATTTCATTTTAACTTACTTTGCAACATTTATGCAACTTTCGCTCTTTTTTTGTTTATTGCTAGCATTAAATACGTTTACGTGAAATCTACAAATATCTGATGTCGCATCTTTGTGTAAATATTTTACATACCTTGTATTCCAAAGAGTCATTATAGTCATTTCCAACGTATGAACAACTCATCCGTCCTCCAAAGCTGCCACGCTTTTAGTGTATGACTTCATTTTAAATACTTCACAGCAATTTCGTAGTCGCTTGCGCATTTCGTTTCAATTACTTCCATCCATCCATTCCTGTGTCACGACAAAGTACTGTAAACCGAACCTAATAAGTGCCGTATCCTTACTGAGGGTTGTATGAAGCTTCGACACTCGACTCTCCTCAGTGCGAAGGTGTTGGACTCCTCGTAAAGCAAAGGATGTCCTCTTATCCACCAGCGGGTGGTGGATAAGGCCTTGGTGCATTGCCCAGGGCACACTGAAGTTGATCGCCGGTTGAAAATGCACGATGACTACCTCCGGTCGAGGCAGCAGACTTGGTGGCTTGGCTAGTTTGTGGTTACAGCTCAATTCAGATTTTCAGAAGGTCTTTTTCGCTCACAAAGAATAGCTTTGAGAGCCAACTGACGACTACGTCAGTTGCCCTCAATGCTTTTATTAGCAACAAGGTTCCCTAGTGGGCCCTATGACTACTGACGTACCCTCTGAACAATCAAAACACGCGTGTACCTGTCATACATGTAAAGCCGCGATGCGCGCGCAATTTCACTCTGTTTAATCCGTGGGTCGTTACTCTGTCAAAACAATGACCCATTATTTCAATCAAAAAGACAAACTTGCTTCCGTCTTTCACACACTATGTTTGACACGCCGCCTGTCATGACAGCTGTCACGACAAAGTACTGTAAACCGAACCTAGTAAGCGTTGGTTTCTCAGAATGAGAAGGCAGGTTCTTAGACGATAGTACGACAACTCGTACTTAGGTTCTTCTTAAGGTATGGAACGTCACATCACGGTCATTCACATCATTGCATAATTTCTGCTTATCTACTACCTAACGAATAAATTTAGTCCTCTAAATTTCAGTGAAGAATAACGCAACTGATATCACTAAACTAATCCCGTAACATTACCTACTACAATGGATAACATTACCGACGAGAACCAATTTCCATACCAGCAACAGCAGGGCTGTGACGGGATTTCCGTCACTTAGAAAGTTGAAGTTAAGCTGGTTGTGAGTTCCCTTGAACGCCTTTAGTCTCCAGACCTCCGCTCTCACTCCCTGGAGCACCCATATGGGCGGCGACCCTTCAGAGACCGTTAAGTGGTGCTCCGAAGTTAGTTGGTTAATTAAGTTATATAAGTTTATGTTAATTATATATTTATTATTATAGTTATATTTAGAGATGTCTAGGTGATCAGCCTAGCATCCGTTACACTCCCCCCCCTTTAGCTGCTGACGTCCCGGCAGCGGGGTAAATAGGGAAAGTTAAGCGCTTGACGGTAGCGAGTATCATAATCGGCAAGATACTACCCGGTCGTGTACACATACTGGGGCACTTAAGGTTAATGGTTGGGTACTGGCCACATCGGTTTGGCAGCATCACAAGAAGTTTAAGAGTTAAGTCTTGGATGTTCAGACAGAAACACCTCTCCGTCAAGGGTCTGCGTTCTGTCTGACAGCCCAATATTCAGCAAGGGCTTGCGAGCAATTTGTTAGATTGCGAGCTGGTTCCCAGGTGTTACATTCAACACCGTATCCCATCCATTTAATTAGGTAATGGGAGGGTTTCTTGCCCTGTTTCTTGGGTTTACTTCATGTTCAAGGTTATTGTTAATGAGTTCTGGCGGGGGTGGAGCAGGGGTACGCCCATCATCCTTCCATGTCCTTAGTAAGGAGACGTGGAATACGGGATGAATCTGCCAGGATGGTGGTAGTTGCAACTTAAAGGCAGCTGCACCAATTTGTTCCATTACGGAAAAGGGACCAACCCATCGGGGAAGGAACTTGCGGGTACCAGAAGAATGTAGTAAATTCTTCAGGTTTTTAGTATTTAGGAGCACGAGGTCTCCCGGTCTGTAAGTAGCATCAGTACGGGTGCGGTCTGCAAATCTTTTCTGCTTGGCCTGAGCCTCCGCAAGACAGTGTTTTGCTTCACGTACGGCTTCCTTAAGACGTTGGTTAAAGTTATGAGCGGTTAAGTTAGGGGTTGGGATATCCACACTTAAAGGAATAAGTGGATGTTGGCCACAGTTAAGCATAAATGGGGTCGTTTTAATAGACTCCTGGTAGCTATTGTTAATTGCGAATTCAGCAGCTACCAATAGGGTATCCCAGTTATCTTGGGTGGGGTTAATATAATGTCGTAAGTATTCTTCTAGAACATGGTTAGCTCGTTCCGTTTGTCCATCAGTTTGAGGGTGGAACGCGGTTGAGGTTAATTGTTGAATGCCAGTTAGACGGCATAGCTCCTTCGCAAAGGCGGAGGTAAAGCAAACATCACGGTCTGTGATTAAAGTTTTAGGAAGACCATGATGTTTCCACACGTGCTCAGTGAAGAGGTTAGCTACGTCTTCAGCTGTGCAGTTAGTGGTTGTTGGGGCAAAGTGGACCATTTTAGAGAGTCGGTCCATAAATACCAGGATTGCGTCATGGTTATGCCGGGTCTTGGGTAGTTGAGTAATGAGGTCCATACTCACGCTCTCCCACCTTCGGCCTGGGATAGGTAAAGGTTGAAGCAACCCTTGTGGGTGCTTATTAGAGGGTTTGTTACGTTGACAATCTGGACAGGATGCAACGTAATTGTTAACATCACTGTGCATTTGAGGCCACCAACAAATAAGTTGGAGGTTTTTAAGAGTTCGGTTACGACCTCCATGTCCACTGAATGGGGGGTCATGGGCCATTTGTAAGGCATATTGCCTTGTGGCGGGGTCGTCAGGGATAACCAAAAGGCGGTGTTTATTGGATTTTCGCCAGTAAAGGTTATCTGAAAATTCAAAACGTGGGTTGTGACAAGTCTTTTGATAAAAGGCTTGTGTCGATGGGGAGGAATTCAGTTGAAGAACTCGTTCCCGAAGAGAGAGGTTAATGTTATTATGGTTAAGGTTAGGGGGACGGATACTTTCAGATGAGCGTGGTGATGGGTGAGGAGCCTGAACTCGACGCCCCTCAACACGTTCAACCACTGGAGCCTGAGCTGGTGGTAGACCAGCCTGAGCCGGATCTTCTGAGAGCATACGTGTACGTTGTCGGGTTAAGACAGCAATTGTATGAGCGGGGGTTAAAGTTTGATGGGGGTGATAAGCCCAATCAAATTTAAAACGCTCATGCTGTACACACCATTGAATTGGTGGACGTGCGGCGATAGGTTGCTGGGTAACACTAAGTAACGTGTTGAGTAAAGGTTGGTTAAGGGTTGTGGAGATATTGTATATAGATGCGAGGATTGGTTGTCTGCTGAGGGCATCAGCGACGGTGTTTTGAGGGTCAGGTTTATAAACCCACTCAAAGTTAAATTGTTGTAAAAACTCTGACCACCGGGCTTGACGGCGGGATAGAGTAGGTTGAGTACTAAAGAAGGTGTTAGGGCAATGATCCGTGTGGATCGTGAAGGGGATACCTTCAACATAACAACGCCATGTATGTAGGGCGTGTATGACAGAGAGCATTTCTTGCTCAGTGGTTGTATAGTTAACTTCAGCCGGAGTTAATTTCCGACTTTCATAAGCAATGGGGCGGTGTCCTTGTAGGAGAACAGCACCTATTCCAGCACAACTAGCATCACAGATAATAGAAAATGGTGGAGCACCATCACTGTAATCTGGGGCTGTTAAGACGGGTGCTGTTACAAGTGCTTGCTTAATTTTATTGAAAGCTTCCTCACAAAGGGATGACCATGCCCATGGTGTATTAAGTTTCGTTAGGTCAGTTAAGGGTTTAGCCATAATGGAGTATTTTTCAAGAAAACACCGAAAATAGTTGGCAAGGCCTAAGAAAGACCTTAATTGGGTTAGGTTAGTTGGGGTCGGCCAATCTGTGATGGCCTTGGTTTTGGCAGGGTCGACTTTAATGCCGTCCTGACTGATAATATGACCCAAAAATAATAATTCGGGTTTGTTAAAGGTAGATTTTTCAGGGGATGCGAACAGTTTATGTTGTCGCAGGGTTTCGAGAACATCACGTAGGTGAATGAGATGTTCTTCAGGGGTTTTGGAAAACACAAGGAGGTCGTCAAGGTAGACCAACGTGTATTTGTTAATTTTATCCTTAAAGATGTTATTCATTAAGGATTGAAAGGTCGCAGGAGCATTAGCAAGACCAAAAGCTAAGACACGCATTTCATAGTGTCCAAAAGGTGAGGTAAACGCACACCGGTGTTGATCTTCCGGTGAGAGTCGGATTTGATGATAGCCAGATTGTAGGTCAAGGCTAGAGAAGATGGTGGCTCCGTGGAGGCGATCCAGGAGGTCATCAATACGAGGTAGAGGATAACGGTTTTTAATTGTTATCCGGTTAAGGGCACGAAAGTCAATGCACATGCGTAATTTGTCAGAGCGTGGTTTTTTAACAAACAAAATTGGCGCACCATAAGGTGAGGTGGATGGAACGATGTAGCCTTTTGCAAGAAGGTCATCGATTTGGGTCCATGCCTCTTCCATTTCATGGGGGCTTAGATGATATGGAGGTCGGTAAGGTGGTTTAATGTTAGGATCCGTTAGCGGGATCGTGTGGCTGACATCCCGTTCAGGGGGAAGGCCGGTTAAAGGAGCGAATACATCTTTGTATTCATCGAGAAGGTTAAGTAAGGGTTGATTTGGGATGAGGTTTGGGTTAGGCGGAAGCGTGGGGGCTGAGTCGCCCGAGAGGGGTTTAATTATAGCTAGGAAGACTTGGTCTTCCTCGTTATGTAAACTTTTAATGAGTTGGGTTGCACTCATAAGTGGGTTAGTTGAAGGGTTAGTTAAGTTAGTTCGTAAGGTGTACTTTCAGTTAGAAGTTTGGACCCGAATACTACGGGTAGCGTAGTCCAAACAAGCCTTATATTGCGTAAACCAGTCATCACCAAGAATGACATCATAAGCATCGGTTAAATCCATAGCTGTTAGATACACAGGACATTTAAACGCCTGGGCTGTGATGGTACCATGCAGATAACCTAATGGTTTCTGGCAGTTACCATTAGCCATTTGAACCGTATCTAAGGAAGCTGGATGGATATTCAGGTTATGTTTAAGTGCAAAGTTAGTGTTAATGAAAGAGGTGGAGGCACCACTGTCTACGAGAATGCGTGCAGGGCATCCATTAATGTGGCCCGACACATGCATTGTGATGTGGCCACTAGTATGATGCAAGGTTGGGGTTAAGGGTTTAGGACCTGGGGCATCATACCAGACTTGCACGGGGTACTGAAGCGGTTTAGTTTGCTTTTGTGTACCAGAGGGGTTAATGGAGTTAAATAGGTTAGTACCAACAGGGTATTCCTGTAGGAGTGTCATACCATGCAGGTGCTTACGGAACTTGCCGGGCCATGCAGGGACAACGATACAAGCAGAAGTGTCGGATGGTCGTGTTCGTTTACATTTGAGATAATGTTTAAGAAAAGTGTCCAGCAGACAATAAGGTGGGTTAATCCACACATGATGTCCGGATGCATTAAATTTAAGAAAAGAGTTGGCTTTATGGCAGTATTGAGCACATAAAGCATTATTACCACTCTCATCAGCCATGGCATCGAGGGAAAACGTTTTGCCAGTTAAAGTTTGCAACCGTTCAAACTCCTCACGAGCTACACATTGGCTCAACTTCTTACGCATCCGTGACGCACAAATTAAAGTCTGTACCGTCTGAGCTGGGACAACAATCTTCGAAGCACGACGCTGCCGAAACTGACTAAGCAATAAATGCGCAAAGTCTTTAGGGATCAGGGGACGAGTTAAATGCATCTTCATCACTGCTTGTTCTGATGAAGTGCAGTCTACCTATTTTGCCTTTAGGGGACAAACCTCGGGATCATGAAATTGGGGAAGTAGTTTTTTATTCTCACAGGTCCAGCAGAATCTGCGTGGACCTCCCCTGTAGTACTCGTACAGCGTTTTGAGTTCTGCTGCCGAGAGGTTGTGGGCAGATGCAGGGAAAGTTGCATCCTTGGTAATCTTCAGGTTAAGAGTCCTGCCGATTGCCTTGATGTGCTCCTCCGGCGTAGCACCGGCGGAGCTGGTTGACGCATCCAGATTACCCGCTGGTTTGGCGGGGAGTTTAGCGGATGGTTTGGCGGTCGGGTTGATCTTCGGCCGCTTGTTAAGGAAAGCGTTGAGGAGGGTTCGCATGTCCCGTACTTCGTGCGCTATGTTACTTGTAGCCTGGAGGCGGGGTTGTTTAGAGGGGGTGTTGGAGTGGGGTTTATGGCGCTTTTTAAATAAAGTGCCATGGTTATCACGGACACGGATAACATACTCCTTAGCATCCTCTAAAATATCCCTATAAGAGTTAAATTGCTTAGAGGGTTGGCACGTGACGATTTTATCATAAAGGTCACGGTCCATGAATCGTTGCAGGACGAAGAGTTTAGATGCTTCGTCAATGGGTTTATTAAGGTTATCAAGCTCAGCAAATTTATCATAAAGTAAGTCAGCCCATTCGTTAATGGAACGGGATCCTTGCGGGCGATAAATTGCTTGGCGTGCATCCGTTTCAGGGTCAGGTGCACCAAAGACGTGCGCAAAGTGCTTAGCGAAGTCAGACCAAGTGCATAGCAAAACTTTATGGCGTTCTAAAGCACTACGTTCTGCATTCCAGCGCTGTGTTAAGTTACCAGCTTTTAAATAAGTTAGTGCCCAAGTTATAATTTCTGGGTCACGTTGGTCAGTCGGGAGATGGGAGCCGATGCCCTGGGCTTGTGCATTATCATACATAACTCTTAACCATTCCCGAACTGAGATTTTATCATCATTATTAAAAATAGGACAAGGACCCCAGCGAGGCTTTTGACTTGCCTGGGGGTTAACGGCGTTACTTCCCGGTGTTGGTAGTGTTAACGCGGGCGATAATGAAGGAAAACGACCGCTCGGATAGTAAATCGGAAAAGGTGGCGGGCTGGGATTATTGGGCGGTTGCTGGAAAGGAGGCTGCGGTTTAGGCGGTGCAGGAAATCCTTTGGCTTCCATGAAATCGTGAACGCGAGTTAAGTCGTCGGACGAGGCTTGAAGCGCGTCCAAGCTCGCGAACCATTCCGTCGGAAAGTCCAGCTTGGCATTGCAGATAAATCGGCGGATCGCGTTAGTGCGATCCGCGTACCAGGAATTAAGCGCCGATTCATATTGGCGTCTTAATTCGGCTGCCGCAGTCAGGTTAAAGTTTGACTGCGGAGCGGGACCCGAAAAAGGCAACGCGGTTTGCGGCGTTGACTGCCGGTCACCCAGAAAAGCTCCAGCGTAAGAGTCCACTGGCGACAAGTTTAAGGGTGCGGTTTGTAATAAAGACTCCAAGCGCTGCAAAGTGTCCATAACGGATGTGAGCTGTGATTGGGTTCGAGCTTCACTAGCAGCGAGGTCCGCGCGAGCAGTGAGTTGTTGCTCGTCTAATCTATTGTTAACAGTTAAGAGTTTATGTTCAAGAGAAGAAAATTGTGCTGCTAAATAGGCACCAGGGTCATCCATTTCAGAGTCCATATTGCGATGGTGCAAGTAACAGTGAAAAGTTAGGTTTGAAGGATCGAAAAATCCCTCGATACCAACTGTGACGGGATTTCTGTCACTTAGAAAGTTGAAGTTAAGCTGGTTGTGAGTTCCCTTGAACGCCTTTAGTCTCCAGACCTCCGCTCTCACTCCCTGGAGCACCCATATGGGCGGCGACCCTTCAGAGACCGTTAAGTGGTGCTCCGAAGTTAGTTGGTTAATTAAGTTATATAAGTTTATGTTAATTATATATTTATTATAGTTATATTTAGAGATGTCTAGGTGATCAGCCTAGCATCCGTTACAAGGGCACAACTCTGGGCACAGCAGTTGGCCAGCAACTTGCACAGCCGCCGGCCGGACCAGCAGGCGAACTAGATCGGATCGTAGCACACTAGATCGGATTGTAGCGCACTAGATCGGATTGTAGTGCACCACAACATATCAGCCGTGATCCAGAATCTCGCCACAGCTGGAATTGAGGCCGACAACCATTATGCCGAACCCGACCGCCTAAGAAGCCACACCTATACCGACGAGATCCTCTTTTGGTTCAATAGGATTAGATCAACCCTTAAGGTCACTCATCAGGCGGTGTTCACCTTGCGAAACTTCAAGTCCCAAGAGTTGGTACCCCTCGTAGAACTAATGCAGCTGCAGCAGTACCAGCTCGAACTACTCTATGCAGCACTGGATACAGCGTGCAGATGCCAGCAAGCGCACATGCGCGTACTCATCCGCTACTTCGAGAATAATCGATCTAAGGCGATGGTGCCCAACCAAGCCACACGGAACGGTGAGGAGCGCCTGTTTGAGGCGACCGAAGCGGAGGTACGGCGTGTTATGAAAGAAGTCAAAAGGATCCATGGGGTAGAGCCGGAAGCGGCACCGCTAGCAGAGCTCAACGGCGGTAGCGGCCGGGTTGGTTACGGAGGCCGAGGTAACATGGGGGGCCGAGGTGGTGGTGGTGGCCATTCGGCATATCAGCCCTACCCCACGAATGGATACCAAGCGCCGTTCGTGCCACAATACCCGACACCGCCAATGTACCCGCAGCAGTACAACGCGATGCCCGGAGCACCGCGTGGCGGCCGTGGTCGCGGCCGTTTTTAAGCGCCATATCGTGACTACACTAGTAGTTATCCGGCTAGGCGAGTCTCCTTCTCGGTGATGATACATAACGATTGGAGCCTGTTTTCGATAATAGTACATAATAGCGTTAGAGTTGGCCCTGCAACTACTCCCATAGGGAGCTGTCCATCTTCGGCCGGATGCTTGGCCTAAATATGAGACCTCCAGCTTTCGAGAGGTCATATAATACCATGATGCTTGAAAGGACGGCATTTATAATACCGGTCTAGTCTGTACTCGTTTTCAATCACGCAACCCTAACCATGGGCTCTGCGCCTATTTACCGGAAAAATGGAATAACCTCCGCCAAATAATGTTCAATAGGCCCCCCAACTCCGCTATGCTCGTCTGGCACTGGATCAGATCCGGGCGTGTTAGCGCCGTGTGCAACGCCATTACCTTGGCTTGGCTATGCCAACCCGGCATGCCTCGCCCCAGAGCTGCTTCTACTCCTCGTACTTCCTCCAGAGCCCATTCAGCTGAGGCTTCCTGCTGTACTGCCGTGCTCCTTGCGGTTTTCTTGCCTAGTATTGTGGAGGCCAGGCGTGTGCGCAGCTCTGGTAGTCCGACCTCTTCAATCTCTCCATCCTCGTACAGTATTTAAAACCTGTGCGCGCGCCCTTGCCGCCCTAAGTAGGATGACACACCCAACTTGCATCCATCACGCCTGCCACGTCCATGTGGCTCACGCATGACGGCGGCACCCACTAGCTCCTCCAGATGTCTGGGCACCACGACCGCCATCTTGCCCCCAACATCAGTAGCGTCCATCTGCTCACTCGATACTCCCTTGGTCGAACACCGCGGGCAGTACCAAGCACCCTCCGGCACTTTGGTTAGCAGGGGTTTTAGGCAATATGTGTGCCATCCAGTACCGCAGCTGTTGTATTACACAACTTAAATAGAATTTAATATTGTAGACGACGTGAGAACCCACAAACGTGGTAGTGAGAACTGAAACGTGGTAGTAAGAACTACCGATTGATAGAGCAGAAGACCCTTATGTGCGCTGGGAGATCCCGTACGGCGGATCAGACTATTATCAAGGTAGTTATATTCGAGGTCTTAATAAAAGATTCGACTCTTATTTATCAACCGATAGATAGTTCATACGGTGGGATGGTCGACATCCCGAACTACCAGTGACGCGTGTCACCAAGCTTCCCGTGAAGCCCCGCCTACCAGTGTAGGACTTAGGTCAGCAGACCTTTTAAGGATGTTGTATACGACAGCAGCTATCACACAGCAACATCCACTCTTCTCTATCAGGAAACTTGCATACTTCGCATGGTAGACTGGCGGAAGGCCTAGCCAACCTAGGATCGACGGTATGATCATCAATGGGCAAGTGGCATGGGGCACAGTGCGTGATGTGCATTGTGATGCGATTCCTGCACCGTCCCTCTAGCTGCAGCACGCCCGTGGGTCGTACCTCCACCACCCGCAGTATCTCTGGCCGCACCTCAGGCTCCAAAGCATTACGGCCAGTGGTGTTGCGGTAGTACACATAGTTTCCCATCTCGAAACGGCACATCCGAGGTAGCATCGCACCTCCCCTCAACCGCGCATATCTCAACGAATCACGGTGTTGCACGATCAGAAGGTTGGCTCCCGCGATCGCCATGTGCCTCCGTAAAACGGCGGCGTGCTGCATAATAGCCCGCGCTGCTGCCTCAGGGTCATCCAGATCCACCTCATGCGTAAACTTCTCCTTTATTGCTGGTGGAATGGTGGGCTCCACTGCGTGCAGAATGTGATAAGGCGCTACGCGAGAGGATGACTGCACGGAGCAATTATATCCCAGCATAACGTACACCAGATGCTTGTCCCAATCGGTGTTGCCTCCTCCTGCTTCCGTGATCTGTTGTATTACGGTACCGGCCTTAGCTCCTTGCTAAGTAAGTAGCCCCGTGGCTACACCCTCTATGTGCTGATATGTAGAGACTAAGGGTTGCATGCCACTAGTGCAACTGTGACACTGTCACTGGTAGACTCAGTTGAGTTCGGTTTCACTGGTTGATCCTATGTATTTCCTTAATACATAGCTCTGTTTTCTCTTCCTTAGAGATTACAGTTCTTTATGGAGGCATGCCGTACTGAGCTCAGAGTACCTATGCTCTGCTCTTCCTATCAACCGGTAGTTATCACTACCACCAATCTCTCGTTACTAGTTTTCCCTAATTTGTAAAAGTCATTTCACTCCTATGACGCTTCCGCACTCATATAATACAACAATTTGGTAGCGAGACTTTCCAGCCTCTTGCCCTAATATCTTCTGCTGCTGCATCAGTTTTATCGTTAGAGAATGGACTTCCCTTAATTGGTGGATTTTGGGCTCGCTCTGGACTCTGGTTGGTTGTCGCCATTTCGCGGGAAAAATGTGACTTGGCGAGAACCCCTTTTGCTTTTCGCCGCTTTTTCGCTGCTTAAATTGCCAGTTTTATCTTGTATTGTTTTCAAGTTGTTTGCTGTAAAACTAGCTGGCTTTTCGAGTTTGCAGCCTCGCCGCCAAAGACATCGGAAGCCAATTGTTGTCCTTTTCGCGGGCAACGCATCTATGGTACATATCTTTTCAATTTCGGTTTATTACAGCCTTTTTAGCATGGAGACGCTTGCTGATCCTGCGTTGCGCGCAACTTTGATAAGATCGTCCTCCAATGACTCTGTTGAGCTCTACAGTTAGCTACGCTCAACCAGTTCCCTCAGTGCAATATTGGGGCCCATATATTAAGCCTGCGGCTCCTCATCAAAGGCGGAGTCAGCTGGACGGATCAGTCTGCTGCTGGTCCTTCTTGCCATTCTGGTCTCTGGTAGCTCAATTCTGAGCCCCGCCCGTGAAGTGCCCATACCAGCACCCCATTGAAGTTGTCCTTGAGACCGCTGTTGGTCACCGGTTTTCGTTTGACGCCTTGGCTGTCAAGGCTGGGTTTGACTCCACGTGTAACCTCTTGGCACCTCGTGGACGTCCCCTCTCATCGGCTGACCTTGGTGGGCACACCGTCCTTCTGATCCCCTCCTCACTTCATCATTTTCGGGCCTTGCTCAGTCATTATCACACCTGCAAGCAGCGTTGACCTGATACAGCAGCTGGTATTCTTTTGCCACAGCATGTAGCTCGTCTGGCCTCTGCTGAGCTTGCAGGTATGCGCAAGGTTTGGGCCTTTCCAACAGGTACGGGTCTCTTTAATGGTCTTGACCTTTCAGGCCAGCAGGTTGCTTTACCTGGCACCCCGTATCCTGCTGAGGTATGGTTTGATGCGCCGCAGCCATACACACCTGTGTCACCTGATCCTTTCACTTCTGCCCTTTTGGTAGCTGCATCGGGTGCTATGGCTGCAGGGTCGGCTCTTCCCCTTATTTCTATGGCAACAGCTGGACTCAGTTTCACCGCCTTGGTGGACTCGGGTGCTACCCACGACTTTATCAGTGAGTCACTGGTTCAGCGCTTGCGTTTGCCTGTTCGCTCTTGCCCGTGGTCTTTGGTTTCCTTAGCCGACGGGGCCAAGCAAGCCATCTTGGGGCAGGTGTCTCTGCGGGTGTCTGCAGGCTCTTTTTGTGCTTGCTTGCAGCCCTACGTGCTGCCGACCCTCACAGATGCCGCATCCTTCATCTTAGGCTCTGCCTCTCTCCAGAAGCATGCTGCTGCGTTTGACTATGAGGAACGCACCCTTCACCTGTCTAAGGGTTCAGCAACTTGCGTGCTTCGATGGCTGCCTACAGCCGCAGAGGAAGCTGTTCTTGATGATGCTCCTCAGGTCAATCACGTTATCACTGCCATGCGTGAAACCAAGAATACCCCAGAGTCTGTTAGCCGTAAAGCAGCTGTCTGCTGCGTAAGGGTGCTCATGGCATTCTAGTGCGTCCCTCTCTTCGGCTCAACTCTGTTGGTGCTCAGACTTCCATGCAGGACCCTGAAGTCTCTGCGTTGCTCACGGAGTATGCAGATGTGTTCCGCGACCTTTCAGGGATCCCACCGGAACGACCGTGGATCACACCATTCCTTTGGTGCCTGCCGTCTCACGCCCCATGTACCGTCTCAGCCCTTTGGAGCTTGATGAGGTAAAGCGGCAGGTTACTGACTTGCTTGCTAAGGGCTTGATCCGTCCGAGCACTACCCCTTACTCCGTGCCTATCTTGTTTGTGGGTAAGAAGGATGGCAAACTGCGCATGTGCATTGACTACAGTGGCCTTAATGCCGTTACAGTCAAAAACCGGTATCCTTCCATCCTGTCCTGACTGCTTCCCTCCTCCGCACTTGATGTGGCCAACGCGGTGAGGTAGAGCCTGTCCTCAGGTTCCCGTCCCGCATGCGTCACCAGAGCAACTGCCACGCCATGCGAAGCAAAGGCTACATTCCGGGGTGGCTTGCCGACATGCTCCAGGCACTTGACTTGTCCCGCCATCACTTGCAGCATTGCCAGTACGCTGGCGAGGTATGTGACATCATGGATGTGCGTGAACAGCTGCCGGCACTGATCAGCTGCCATGCTATCCAGCCACGTGTTGTCTGCCTCCAATCCCAGGATCCTCTCACACTCCTCAGGGTAGAGCGTGTCGTACTGCCCCGTGACACTGTTGTACACCAGCGTGTTCCATCCTGGGGAGCTTGAAGCGCCAATGCATCCAACCGAGCCAGGGTACAGAGCCCTGACAGGGTTGCCTTCATGGTCGCACGGGTAAAAGGAACTCCTCATCTGCCGTGAAGGGATGGGAGCAGTATGTTTCTCTGCTAGCACGTCCTGTACTTGGCGTCCTGGTGGTTGAACTGCAGCCTTGCTTACGGCGCTAAGCTGCTCGGGTAATGCCAGATTCGACCAGAGCTGAAACAACTGGTGCGTGTATGAACCAAAAGCTGCCACATCCATCAGCGTGGATGCACTGAAATGAAATTACTCTGGATCGGCAGTGACCTTGCCTGCCGTGTGGTTGTGAACCAGCCACTCCATGGCACGGGCTAACAACCGTCGTCGCTGAGTGACGTGCTGCTCGTGTTCCACATCTGGTGGTGGTCTCAAAGCCTTGAAGCGCCATGCGTCCACCCCGCTGCTGCTTCCTCCAGAGACGGGCAGAAGTCAACACTGAACCGCGCCACCGGGGATGACGAGTGCAAGGCCGTGCAGGTGAAGTGGTTTGCCATCCAGGAAGCACGCACCGATGCGAGGGCACAGCTGGATGGCCCAGGCGTTGCAGGAGGGTTTTCATCGAGCCTAGCCTCAGTTACATCTGACTCCAGCCTGGGGTGACGCGAGAGTGTGTCTGTGTTTTGGTGCCGCAGGCCTGGTCTGTGCTCGATTACTCCTGTAGTGCAAGGGCAAACCGTGCATACTGGCCCGTCAAGCCCTCTGTACTCATGAGGTACATGAGGGGCTGATGATTTGTGACCAGCTTGAATGCCGGTCCGCCAATAAGATGGTGTCGGAACATCTTGAGCGCCCATACTGCCGCCAGCATCTCACCCTTGTAGCTGCTGTAGTTGGCCTCGTGTTTGTTGAGCGGTCGGCTGATGCACACGCACATGTATTCATTGCCCTCATCGTCCACCTGCTCCAGTACCGCACCAATTCCTTTGTTGGAGAAATCCGTATGCAGTACGAGTGGGTGGTTGTAGTCGATTCACCACAGCACCATGCCCTCCTTGGTAAACACCGCCTTGATTACCTCCAAGGCACGTTACTGTGCTGGCACCCAGTGCCATGGCTTGTCCTTCTTTAGCAGCTTGTTAAGGTCCACCATGAGCTGGCGCATGCTTGGGACGTAGCAGCAGTAGTAGTTAATTAATCCGAGCTCTGACACTTAGGGGGGTTGCAGGGCCATGATCGCCACCACCTTGGCTTGGTGAGGGCTTATTCCTGAGGCACTCAAGTTGTGTCCCAGGTGCTCAATGACGTTCGCTCCAAAGATGGACTTGTCCGGGTGGGCGCGGAGTCCACATGCCGCAAGGGCGTCTAGCACGCGCTCCACATCCTTGACGTGCTGTTCTGGTGATTCTGACCAGATCAGTACATCATCAATGAAGGTGATGCTGAGGTCGTCCAGTCCTGCCTTCGTGAGCTCGTAGTCCATTACGCGTTGGAACTTGGTGCTCGCATTTTTGAGGCTGTACGGCATTCAGGTGTACATCATAAGTTTGTTGCCCACCCAATATCCCGTTTTGTCCGAGAGTGTATGTTGGTTGACTGGTCGGTAGTCCTGCGCCATGCAGAAATCCGTCCACTGCCCGGTGTCTGGATCCTTTTTGGCAGCTAGCACTGGGTTGACCGCACAGATAGTGGGTCCAGTGTATTCCTTGACGATGCCTGGTTGTACCAGCTCCGACGTCTTTTGTTGGATGACCTTTTCCCTGGGGCTGTACCGCCGTGGGGGTTGAACGATTGGTCTATCAGTGTCCAGGTCCAGGGAGAAAGGACCCTGGTTGCCGTGGTACCCTGGCAGCTCTTCCATGTTGTAGGTGAAAGCGGTGTGCTTGCGTGTGCGCACCGCGGCTTTGAGTGCTGCATTGGTTGTCATTGACAGTGTTTCGCCATTGCCCCAGATCCAGCCTCCATCAGTGTCCTTCTGATAGCGTTCATACGCTATGGCCGCTGAGTTGCCATCCAGCGTAAATGTGGCCCCGGGTCCCAACCGTCCCTGACCAATGTACCGCCCGTGGTCATGGCATGAGTGGTCATATGTAGGAATGATTGGTCGCCAATGGATCCTTTCATGGCGCCTGCACCCACTGTTAGAGAAAGGAGCAGTAGCGCCAGCAGGGCTGCAGAAATTGTTGTCCTCCAAGTCCGTTTTGGAGGCTCGATGTGTGCACGCATCCGTGGCACTGGTTGCGGCTTCTTCCGCTTCCCCTGCGTTTGGAGGGCTGATCCAGTTCATGCTTGACCTCGGGTTGCGGAGTTGCCGCGGTGGCTAGGGAGTTGAGAACCCATAGGCCACTGCACTGCTGATTGCCGCTTGCGCGAATCTGAGGGCTGGGGCAATGATGTGGGCTGAGCCAGTGCCAAGCCTGGCAGTGCCCTCTTGTGGTGTATCCATGCCGGCTCCCTGGGGCAATATGGGACTTAGAGTTGTGTTCGGTGCAGGTGGTGAGGTGCATCCCCCCTGAGCTTTCCTGCAGCTCCCTGAGGCCGTGGGGAGCTGGAGGTAGCATAGGCCACCCGCCATAGTGCAGCTGCCGTCACGTGCCCTGGCTGTTTGATAGAGGCCATGAGTATGCTGACGACATACCCTGGGTGCTCCAGCAGGTTGGGAAGGAAGTGGAGCTGTGCTGTGGGGTACTGTGTGATTGAATCCGCTACTGGGTACATTTGCTCATTGCCCAGCAGGAAATCAAAGAGCGGAGTGTCCTCAACTACCAACGTTTGGGTCACTCGCATGCGGTGTTCCTGGTAATAGCGTGATGCAAAGTCCCCGCACGTCCACCTCACCATGCATGCTGGCTTCGGGGCTGGACGATGTGCTGAGGGTGGTCTTGGACTGGGTGATCGGGAGTCCCAGTTGTCTCGCCGCCCTCTGGGTGATGATGTTAACATCTGCACAGTGGTCACGAAGGAACCTGAGCTTGGTGGCGTTGTACCCTGGAATGTCCATGGTGCTCTGCGGGTAGTAAAACATCAGCTGCTGCTGTTTGAAGTATGCGGCAGCGGCTGTATTCCTGTCCAGCAGGTGTTGAACGTCCTGCTGCGGAATTTCTTGGATGCCTCGTGTTCCCACATGCTGCTTGCCAGCGACGCAATAGGGCACCCCTGCGGGCGTCCTGGCCGCCCTGGGGGCCAGGGGGGTCTGTGGCTGCATGTCTGTTGCTGAAGTGGCGTGGTCAAACAACTCCACGGCACTTGAAGCTGCCGCGGTTTTGGGTGCAGGGGCATCCACGGACGGAAGGACTTTGGGTTCCCGTTGCAGATGGAGTTGTACGATTTTGTCCAGCTGGTGGTGATCTGAATGGTCACCTCATCCGCTTGTGGTGTCCGTGTGGGTGCGGTCGGATGTTGCCGGATGCCCACCTTGGGTGGCGGGTAACCCTCCCTTTCAATTGCCACGGGTTGGAATGAGACGGGGGCTGGCTGGTGCGTGAGGGACACACAGCATACTTGTGGATCAGCAGGTCCCCGTCCCATCGAGGCTGAGCTTACATTCGCATTGCGGTGGCTTGGGAGGTAGACTTCCTCCTCCTCCTCCTCTGGTGGCTGCTGGGCTGCTACAGCCGCTACCTGCTGAGCTCACGGCTGCTGTTGCCTATTTATTCTCTCCAGGTTTTGGTCGAAGGTCACCTGCAGGGCCTTCAATGGCGCCTTAAAATTTGGCGGGGCCTTGTCCAGGTACCGGATGTAGCACTGGGACTCATGGTGCCCGAAACGGCCACAGTACTCGCATGTGCCCCCTTCCTTATTCCATCCCGCCGTGATGCCATCCTGGGGGCCTCTCTGCGGGCAATTCGGTGGAGCTGATTTTTCTCCTTTCTCCATCGCGCATGTGCCACATCTGCTCCTCCATATGCGCCATCATGGCTTACATGGTGTTGTTGCCTTGGGCGGCTGAGGTGCTGGCCTTGCTCTTCCTCCCATTGAGAACATGGCAGTCCTTGGTGTCATGTGTGGTGTTGGCGCCATGGTGGCTGCAGAAGTACCTTGAATTGCTTGCCGTCGTCGCACCCTTGGTTTCCGCACGTGGTGATTGCGTAGGGACCACCTTGGTGACCTTGGGTGCTGGCCTGGGTTCGTCCCTAATCACCGCCTGGCTCTGGAAGTTGATCCATAGGCGTTGTGCGTCCTCCGCCACCTTGTCCAGCATTCCGTACAGGTCGCTGTGTTCGACGTAGCAGTATTTTGCCTCTATGCATTCCCGTATGTCGGGGTTGAGCCCCTCAATACTTTTGAGCGATTGCCGGCTCTCTGTACTTGATCTTGACATATGGGATAAGCACCTTCAACTGCTGCAGGTAGACGATCAGGGATAAGGTGCCTTGTTTGAGCTGCATGTACTGCAGAAGCTTTGCACTGCGCTGCTGAGGCTCAAATTGCTTGTTGAGCGCCTCAAGATAGTAGGTCAGCAGCAACTCCCCGTTGAGCTCCAGGCTTGGATCCCTCTGCAGGGACTGCAGGGACGATTTTCTCTATTGTTGATTGGTGCCAGTTATAAAATGGCGTCTCTGGAGTGGGGAAGCCGTTCAGCATATCTATGACGTCCTCCACCGGCACCTGATCCTGCTGATAACGAAAACGGGATCAAAGATTGGTCATTGCTCTTGTTGCCGCTGCCTGAAAAGCAGGAAACTGCTCGTGCGAGAACTGGCCCATGGATAAGGCTGCAGTCTCCATTTTGTATGAGGTGCGGGGTACAAGGTACGGGGTATCAGGGTGACCCTGCTGTAACTCTCTAGCAGCAAAGATGTCCTTGAGGTGCTGCAAGCGTGGCATGGAATCCGCGACTTGCTCTAAGGGCTGTTCGGTTCTGTCCTGCAGAACTTCTGCCAGAGAGACCTGCCTGATTGGCGGAAAAACGTTGACAGGGATGACGTGATATGGTCTGGTACCCTCGGTCTGTCCCCAATGCCTGATTGGGTCGAAGACCGGTGTTGACCCGTATGTAGGCCTGGAAATTCAGACCCCAAACACGTTGAGGTGCGAAGGTTCGTACGGGTAATATCTTCCGGCAAACCTGCTCCAGAGGTTTCCCGGATGCTCAGGATCCTGGAAGATTATGACGTTCGGCTCTGTCGGGGCTGGGTCACTTCTTACTGGGGTGACCACTTGATAGCGGAGGTCGACCTGCGTGGCTTGGTCGCAGGTTTCGATTACCCGCAGTTTTTTAAGTGCCAACGAGTAAGCAACTATTTGTGGAGGATGGAGAATCAAGTCGATCGTCTTCTCCAAGTCCTCAGGCACTATGCCCACTGATCTCGATTCGGATGTGCTGAGGGACTCAGATGGCAGCAGCTGTGCCTCAGGTGCATGTGCCCCAGATGGGTGGTGAACACCTGGGCTGGTCGCCGGTGCCCACCCTGGGCTAGGGTGCGATTTGGCCTGAGGCTGCAGTGATGGTGCTTGCTTGCGTTCTATGGTCTCTTCGGCTGCTGGAGCCGATAGAGGAGAAGCGTGTGGTGGGGCCAAGGTTACTTCCGCTACCCCTTTGGTCTCTTGAGCCGAAGGAGTTTTCTTGGGGCTCAGGGGTCGTTGCTCAGCTGCCCCTTGCTCCTTGTCTGCCTGGTCGATCATTAATCCTGCCAAGCGTTGCACTTCAAGGGATAGGGATTCCTCCCACTGAGTGGCCTGCCTGCAGTGGCTGCGTCCATGTGAGGCGGTTAGCTTGGCCAAGAATCGGCAGCCGACCGTGGGATGATTGGTGTTAGGACCGTGAAGATAGCACCCTGGTTGACAACGATAGTGTGCTATCGGGAACTCGCCTTGTTGTGTAGAGACGAGTTGCTGATCCCCATGTAGGTGGTTGATCAGCCAGCAATCTGTGGACGTGTGATCAGCGTTCCACCCGTGCAGAACGCAACCGTAAACTGTCTCACGAGTCGAGGAGGCGGGACCAATGCTCCCCATCACCCCCGTGATGCACCAGGCCGCACAGCTCTCCGGGTCCACGCGACACAAGATCGTTTTGCCCCTCTTCGGGCGAAGGACCTTCCACACCCAGGAGGCACTGTGACGACTACTGTCATTAGGGAATGATGAACTCTGGTGTGTAGAGCAAGGTTGGCTGATTGGTGTCTACGTCCTGTTATTTAGAGGTGAGAGTAGTGAGCTACAGAAGCTCAGCTACGTGTGTGAACGCAAAGCGGTCGAGGCCTGTTCGAGTCTCGAGCAAAGTTTCCAGCAAACAAACTTTGCGTGCACAACGATCAGTCTCCAGCTATCAATTATTCCTGCAAACGCACCTACTGCTGACTGCAGCGTGCAGTCATCAGTTGGCTGAGGGTTGTATGTAGCTTCGACACTCGACTCTCCTCAGCGCGAAGGTGTTGGACTCCTCATAAAGCAAAGGATGTCCTCTTATCCACCAGTGGGTGGTGGATAAGGCCTTGGTGCGTTGCCCAGGGCACACTGAAGTCAATCGCCGGTTGAAAACGCACAATGACTACTTCTGGTCGAGGCAGCAGACTTGGTGGCTTGGCTAGTTTGTGGTTACAGCTCAATTCAGATTTTCAGAAGGTCTTTTTTGCTCACAAAGAATAGCTTTGAGAGCCAATGATGACTACTTCAGTTGCCCTCAATGCTTTTATTAGCAACAAGGTTCCCTAGTGGGCCCTATGATGACCGACGTGGCCTTGGAACAATTGGAACAATCGAAACGCGTGCGCACCTGTCGTACATCCAAAGCTGCGATGCGCACGCAATTTCACTCTGTTTAATCCGTGGGTCATTACTCTGTCAAAACAGTGACCCATTATTTTAATCAAAAAGATAAACTTGCATCCGTCTTTCACACACTATGTTTGACACACTGCCTGTCACAACATGACATTATTCACTGACTTGGCACCACGCAGTACCAGCATCCAATCAACAAACAAGCTCTTCGGACGATTGCGCATGAGCATTTTCGACACGACAGTTGACACACACCTCGATGTGACACTGATGGAAGACTTCCCGTATCTCATGCTCAATGATGCTGCTGTTTGGAGGCCGCGTGTGTATGATGATGGGAAAATACAGCAGGATAAGCTATATCACTCAGCATCTTCACCGCGATGTATATCACGTATCCATATGCAGAGTTCAAGACCGACATCGTTCATAAGATATGTGCGGTTATCCTTGCACTTGCAATGATGACGAGAAGTGGTTTGACTGTGACCTGGTGATGCAGCTTCCAAATCCTTAGACTCCATTCAACATCGCGCTCGCAGATGCCATCGTTGCTGCAGCAAATGGAAAGGAGCTCCTATGCTTGACTGGCACAGCACCGAGGCCAAATAACAACCCGGAATACAGTGCACAATTTTATATCAATGGAACGCACATCGCACGTGTGGATCCAGCATCCTTGAAAGTTTTGATTGGCTTAAATTGGCACGTGAGTCTGTTGTCGGCCGTATCGTCAATGTCAGTGCATCAGCAAATCAGAGCGCTACGAAGCCCTTTGGAATGTTCCCGGACACAGCAGCAGATCTGTGGACAACCGCTCGTCTTAGCGGTGGTCGTTCTGATGGATCGTGTTCGGATGGTGGTCACATTGATGGTCAATTGCTCATGGTTCACTCCAATCACCTCGATCTGGATGGCAGGAAAGTGCTTCCATGTGTCCTGCATGTTGGCAAGCAACACATACCCGCTGTCATCGATGACGATCGTGAAATCACCACGTTTCCGCTCCTCTCTGATATGGGAGTTAGTATATACATATTGGATGCAGATGTCCTGGACGACATTGTGAATGCAATGAGTGTGCCGTTGAAGCTTACGGCCATATTGGAGAGCATTCCAGGCACCGGCATTGCACGCGTTTTGTCTGTCATACCTGTGATTTAGATATTTCGTGCATACACTCTCCTTTGTACTAGTACTTAGGAATTGTCGTCCTCATGTGTTCAAGTTACCTGCAACATATATACTAGGTCTGCTGGTTAACCTCTTGAGTTCTATGATGTCTCATATGTCTCATAACAGTTTTCGTACATATCCTCGTGAATGTTCTATTGTGTGCACGTATTACTTGGTAAACCCAGGCTTCTTATAGTCTGCTTAACTATAGCCATGTCAATTTGTATTACGAACATGGCACATTTTAGCATACGTTTATAGTGTTGCAACACGTACCTCTCCCTGTGCAGTTGATACCTCTGAATACATAACTGAGGGGTGATCAGTTTTCTTATATGGCTGAATGTATCGTTGGCTTTTAACAGTGGTGCTTTCACAGGCTATTTCCGTACCACTTCATTATTACATATGCAGTGAGAATATATATATATATATATATATATATATGTATTTCATTAGCACAGTTTTCCAGTACGTGAATCTGACATGTATCTGTCTAGTGTACTTTTGCAATTCCACAATTTTCATGTTGTATATTTTAAAGCAATCATAGCCAGCTCGCATACCTATTGGGACTTTGATAGGCATGTTGCTTTAATGAGTTGTAAAGCCGGCTTGAATGTCCTGTAACCATTGGACTTTTCACCGCAAATATTGACTCTTTTCAAATTTTACCCATCCGGTCGCATTGCCAAAACCTCAAATCCCGCATAATGGCCGCACTTAAAAATGACCACTCAACACAACACAACTAGACATCCATGCCTATCCGAATGACATGTAGGGGATGTCTATAAATTAACTATATATATCAGAGTAGGTTTTGATACTATCATAGTATACGACGTCCTCCCCATATATCAACGCCTATATGGAACAGTACATACTAAGGGCTCGATGGCAATATTACACACATAAATTACATAAATAATGAACCCACGAAGTCTGACAGTGCCCACAGTATATCGTATTTATTGCAGTGGCACGACGATTATGTATCTAAGAAAATTGCTGACTCAAACATGGTAAACGACGTGTGAGAAGACAACGAAAGTGTTCAGTTCCATAAATTGATTGCTCAGATGATCACATATAATGTGGATGAATTCGTGTGTCTTCATCCTAAATCACCCTGCTTCCCCACTCACTGAAGCGCCTGATCAGTATTGGCCCTGTCCTGTGCATATATTGAGCATGTCACCCTGATATCGTAGGCGACCTATCGTGTGACGTCCATGGTCATTTATTGCATTGCAATCATGTGTCCATGTTCACTGTGCGACCGTGTGCACTCGTCACAGCCCCTGTCGCCATGCCAACCCAAACATACTCACCATGACATCTCAGTCACATTAATGCATCACACGCACGTCCGATTATGCGATTCAATCCAGTCCAATTGCAATTGACTATCTTATGAACGCCAAAAATATTGCTCCTTCATTCTGGCATAGTCTTAATGAAACCGTTCCAGCAATAACATGTCCTTGCAACTTATTCGAGATGATGTTTCGAGTTAGCGCACAGTTTCTATGGTTTTTGTAAACAAAATTTGTGCTGTTACAACCACACAACGTCCTTGTTACTGTTGTATCACTCCTCATAATCGCCCATTGATTCTGCGGAGAACCAGGCTTAGTGCATCATGCTCGATTATATCAGAACGTACCAATCGAGGCAGCGGAAGTCTTCGATGCGAGGAGTTACAACGTTTATTCCAAGACAGGCGTAGATGACGTGATAGGCTATCAGTGCCTAGCCGAGGCAATCATCATCTAACCGATGCAAATCAGTGCTCCGGCTTATCCAAGAAATACGACCGTAAGCGATATATAAGGCGTAAGCTCAACCAAAGCGTGGTTAGCTTGTATTGGCGTCAATCGTTATGATTGCGTATCAATTCCCTCGTAGTTCATGCTTAGGCCGTCAAAGAGCATAGCAGATATACTCGCAGCGACGGCTCGCGGTACAAGGGATCTGCAAGTAGTAAGTGTACTACCGTGATCCCGCGTGCGGATATTGCTATATAAGCCGTCATAGCAATAGTGCAATGTTCTTTACTCGCGTAAAGGTGCCGACTACGCCATCGCGCGTAGTGTTGCATTCGACGCGCCGCATCACTCGAGCCATTGCCTCGTGACCTCGGAGTACGCTCGCATTATCGTGCTCGAGCGCTCGCGTATGCATAGTGCACGTGTTATCATCAGTGCGCATTGATGTGCGATGCCTCATGCAATTTAGGTTGTCCGTGACCAAGTCGTCGGTCCATGCGCACTATTCGCGATACCGGTCACGCAATGTATGCTTGCAGCGTTGTGCACAATGCACTATTCGCGGGTTGCTTGTGCCCTGAGCCAGTGCGTCTAACGCGTGCGATGCGACGTGCTGCGTGGCATGCGTGCGGTCGCGTCGTGCCCGCTGTCGTACTACTCCAAGCGTCCACATATGACAGGGGTGACATCATCATTGCCGTATCGCTCCACAGCGTCCACGTACGACATGGGTGACGTCATCAGTGTCGTATCGCTCCGCGCGTCCACGTACAATAGGTGACGTCACCAGTGTCGTACCGCTCCCCGCGTCCACGTACGACAGTGTCGTATTGCTCCGCGCATCCACGTACGACAGCTGACGTCATCGGTGTTGTACCGCTCTGCGCGTCCACGTACGACAGTGCCGTACCGCTCCGTGTACAACAGTGCGATGGTGGGTGCAACCCTAGCAGAGCTTCGGTAAAGTGACGCGTGGTACAACAATTATTCCCCCCCCATAGGCAGCGTCCTCGCTGCTGCACAAGCGACAAAGGCTACTGAGATTGCGTGGCACGCAACCTAGCCTCTTCGAGGATTGGCGCCATCTCCGGGGAGAAATTACGCGCAGGTTCCCACGAGTTGTGCTCACTCGAGTAGTCCGTCCACTTGACCAGGTACTCGTGCACGGTGCGCTTGCGTCGGTGTCTACCCACACGTCGAGTGCGGTAGTCCAGGATACGCTCCACATCGTATACCTTCTGCTTTCCTGCGACCCAAGTCTCAGGACCTGGTTCGACTGCTGCAGGAGTATCAGTGGTAGCAGGCGCGGGCTCCGTGCCACGATACGGACGAACAAGTGACACATGGAACGTAGGGTGGATGTTCATGTTAGAGGGCAACGCGAGCTCGACAGCGGCGTTCCCTACCATGCGCACAACGGGGTATGGGCCAATCCAAGGGGGCAAAAGCTTACGGGATCCCTCGGCAAAGGAACGTAAGTTCTTAGTGCTCAGCAGAACCATTTGTCCTTCCGAAAAGACCACGTCCCGCTTGGACTTGTTGTAGTACTCCGTTGCTCGTTGCTGCGCCGCGTCCAAACACGACTTCGCGTCTGTCATTCGGGATAAGAACGTCTTGGCAAAGGTCTTAGCCGCAGGGACATACACCTCCAGCTCACGCCACACAGGTAGCGCCGGGTGAAACCCATAAGTCAGGAAAAACGGACTTTGACCTGTCGACCGATTAACAGCATTGTTAATCGCAAACTCTGCCGCAGTCAGGTAGGTATCCCAAACGAGAGGCGTGCGACCAGCAAAGTTGCGCAACATATCCCCCAGTGTGCGATTCGTGCATTCGGTCTGGCCGTCAGACTGCGGGTGGTACGCCGTGTTCAGGTTAACCCGCATGCCCACAAGCTTGCAGAGCGCTTCCCAAAACTTAGACGTGAACTGACCGCCACAGTCCGAGACCACGTTCTTAGGGACGCCGTGCAACCGAACCACATTATCGAAAAACAGGCGAGCAGTCTGCTCAGCCGTGCAGGTCGACGTGGTAGGTGCAAGGTGAACCATCTTAGTCAAACGGTCTACCATAACGAGCACCGAGTCGTATCCCCCCTCAGTTTTGGGCAGCGCGACCACGAAGTCCATGGAAACACTTTCCCAAGGCGAGTCAGGGATAGGCAATGGTTGCAACAACCTGTGGCCCCTACCGGACAAAGCCTTGTTGCTCTGGCACAAACGGCACGCCTGCACGAAATTCTCGGCATCTCTCGCCAGACGAGACCACCAGAATGAGCGTCGCACCAACTCGACCAGCCGTGTGCTACCTGGGTGTCCTGCCAACGGGTCCTCATGGAAACGGGAAAGGATATCGCGACGAAGGGAATCGTCGTTAGGCACGACGATCTGAGTCGTCGATCCTTCCGTCTGTAGCCAAAGACCATTCTGCTTGCGTAGGTGCTCAACATTGCCAGGTGAAGCAAACCAAGAGTCGCCAGCATAGGCAGCCTTCAAGCTAGCCGCGAGGTCTGAGGACAAAGGCACGTCCGGGGTCTACGGACGTTGGACAGGCGCCGCCAAAATCGCAGCATGTAGCGACGGATGTCGACTGAGAGCGTCGGCAATGTTAATCCGACCGGCAACATGCTCCCAGGTGCAGTCAAACCGCGCGAGGTACTCCATCCACCTCGCTTGACGCCGGTTCAACGTAGGGACGCTTTGCAAAAACGTCAGGGCCTTGTGGTCAGTCTTAAGGGTGAACGGTCGTCCTTCTAGGTAACAACGTCACTCCTTAAGCGCATGCAAGACCGCTAGCAGCTCCTGCTCCCCTGTGGTATAACGGGTTTCTGCGCCTGTAGTAGTTGAGAGCTGCAAAGGCCTCTCGAGATGATGATGGTGTGTATCTGCACATCTATATTGTGCTAGAGTGTGTACGACTACTACAGCGCCCGTAAACTTCTTACTCGTGAAGGCGATCGGTCGCCCTTCCTGCAACAGTACAGCGCCGCTCCCGTACAACGAAGCATCCGAAAACACTTCGACACGAAACGGCAACGAGTAGTCGGGGAATGCAAGGGTAACGTCGTCGGCGACGACACGTTTCAGCTCTTCGAACGCCAGCTGACACTCGGGCATCCAGGCACTAGGCGAATCGAAAGCTCCCTTACACGTCAAATCAGTGAGCGGGGCCGCAAGGACAGAGTACTGGTTGATGAACTTACGGAAGTAATTGGTCAAGCCGAGGAAGCTACGAAGCTCCTGAAGGTTCCGAGGCGCTGGCCAATCATGAACCACAGCTACCTTCCGTGGGTCCATCTTGACACCGGTGGCCGACACAATGTGGCCCAAGTACTCCACCTGAGGCTGCACCCAAAAGCATTTGGCACGCTTAGCAAACAATTGCTCCCGCCTCAACACCTCAAGCACAAGCTTAAGATGCTCCAGATGCTCCTCGCGCGTCTTGGAGTAGACCAGGATGTCGTCCAAGTAGCACACGACGAACCTGTCGATATACGGTCTAAACATGCGATCCATGACCGCCTGAAACGTCGCAGGGGCGTTAGTCTACCCGAACAACAAGACCGTGTACTCGAAGTGACCAAAGGGCGTCCGAAAAGCAGTTTTCGGCACATCAGATGCAGCAATGCGAATCTGATTGTATCCCTGTTGCAAGTCGATCGAGCTGAAGTAGGCCGAGCCCTTTAGCTTATCGAGCAGGTCATCCACGCGCGGCAATGGGTAACGGTTTTTGACCGTCGCCGCATTCAACCCCCTGTAATCAATGCACATGCGCAAGCTCCCATCCTTCTTACCGACAAACAGAATCGGCGCAGAGTACGGAGATGTGCTGGGGCGAATCATACCCTTTGCGAGCAGATCGGTTACCTGGCACTTCACCTCGTCCAACTCCAGAGGACTTAACCTGTACATAGGTCGTGAAACAGGCTGAGCGCCAGGTATGAGTGGGATGGTATGGTCCACGGGACGCAACGGAGGAAGCCCAGGTACGTCACGAAAAACGTCTGCGTACCCTGTGAGCAAGGCCTCAACCTCAGGATCCAAAGAAGTCTGAGCGGTGGTCGCATTCAGATGCAACCTAGGCCTCACAAGCAGTCCGTGGGCACCCTTCCGGATCATCCGGATGGCCTCTTTACGCCCGACTGGCTTGGGTTCAGCACGCTGCCCCATGGCTTTCACAGCGTAGTTAACCACAGGCTCCGCTTCAGCCTTACCCCCCTCTGGCTCAACACTTGCAAACGGCACGAAGGGTACTTTGCACGACAGAGTCCCCTTACGTAGGCGAAGGGTTCCAGACTCTAAGTCAATGCCGGCCCCATACTGCCATAACGTTGAGGACCCCAGTATATATGTCGCAGCCTCAGTCAGCTCGCGCAACACATAAGGTTGGGTCGTAATACGCAGAGGACCTATACACAGGCGAAGGGTGACCCTGCCCAATATGGGTTGCTTACCCCCATCCGCGAGGGTAACCTGCGACCATTCCGACGACTGTGGGCACAGACCCAATGCATTCACCTCTGCCGATGAGATGAAGTTGTCACTGGCGCCAGTATCGACGAGCGCCTTCAGGGTGCGACCAGCAAGATCGACCTGAATCAAGGGAACCCGATTGTCTGCCGGTACCGACTCTGCGGACGAAAGCAAGACGCTCAGGGCGGGTTCAAAACATTTGGCAGAACCCTCAGAATGAGGTGCAGGAGATTCGTACCAAACGTCAACGGCGTAGGCCTGGACTGACAACGGAACAGGTGCACCTGCTAAATCAACACCGTTATACAGGACGGTGCCCGGCTCGAACCGGCAGACTTTCCGCATACCCGCTAGCAAAGTCGAGGCTTTTCGCCGACTATAAGCGGGTAGAAGGACGCAAGCGGCAGTGTCAGGACGTTGACGCCTACATCTCCTATAGAAGGCCAGCTGCGCTTGCAGCTCACGCAGAGATGAGGGGAGGAACAAGACGGTGTGACCTAACAAATCGATAGACGCCAGCGGCTTGCTCGGTGCAAACAGATTACACAGCGAGTCAAAACCTACACATCCTGAGCAACCGTCGAGCGACAATCGACGTCCAATCGCGCGCTCAATTTGTTCAAGGACCGAAGGCAACGGTGCCCTCACGGCTTGCCGCACTGACGACAACCGTCCACCCTCTAGTTCCGGCTTCCCAGGTGGAGTCCCCTCCGAACCATCCTGGGCAATCCCCTACTTTGGCCGCTGAGCCAAAGGCGGTAGCATCGGGCAATCCTTCGTAGGATGTTCCGCAGACTTCGTCTCGTTCTTAGCTTCGTGCGCAGCCGCAGCAGATGGCGAACCCCCTTTCCTCTTGCCCTTGGCCGGATCCGACCGTTGACCTGCGCCGGTTGACCCTTTGCAGTTACCCGATCCAGAAGTGCCGCGAACGCCGTGACCGCGATCCGTGCGAACGGTGGTCACTGCTACCGTTGGCGTTCGACACTCCGTTTCGGCCCCCTGGTCCATGGCAGCAGCGTCAGACGTCGGATCCTGCACTCGCATGGCATTAACACGAGGGACAGGTTTAGTGGCACGCGTGCCAGCTAAGAGACGCTTCTCGACCCCGCACGCAAAGCGCACCAATTCCTCGTAGGACCCAAAGTCCTTCCCCGCCAAGTCCGTGGCACACTTCTTCGCCAGGACCTCAGACAATCCACGCTGAAACCAAAAGATGCGTTCGTCCTCCGTCAGGTTACCGATAGGCGTGATCAGGGCCTCGAAGCGCAACTGGTACGTGGGTACAGTCTCATCGTGGCGCATTCGATACGAGCCAGAGGCCAACGTATTACGGGCCTCCGCACTAAGCGGTTGAATCTCAGGAGCAAAGCGTGCAAGCAAAGCGTTAGCCAACTCCTCAAACGTGTATGTCTGCCTTGCCATTGTCCACTGATCGTACCATGTCTTCGCCACACCCACGAGGGTGTTCCCGACGAGCAGACATTTAACAGGGTCACGATCACCACCACGGACCAGTTGCAAGTACACACGGACATCACGCAGGTACGCACGAGTTGTATCAGCAATGCTACGCTCAGCATTCTTATGTTTCGCATCATGCGGGATGTCTAATTTCGGGACAGGAAGCGACAGTTTTATCACGTCTCCATCGTCGTCGAATCGACCTTGACGAGGCGGTGCAGCAGACGGACCCCTCTGCTCCTCGCGTCCAACGGGGCCTGCTTCGGCTGCCGTGACAGGAACAGTCGGATGGATAGGAGTCCGTGGGTCTAGTAGCGCAGGGGAATCTCGGACACCGTCAACAACATGCGTGTATGGGCCCCTCCGAGATGTCTCAGGAACGACGGACGTGTCGGCACGACCGTCCCCCACTACTAGCCCTACATCACTGCTACCAGATGCCATGGTAAATCGGCGACTGACCGGTCACAACCTTGTGCAATAAAGGCACTCTCACACAGGTATCGGTCGAGCGACAATCAGACAGTTTTTAAGCCTACCGACGGAAAGCGCTCCCTGCAGATACAGCAAGTATCCGTCCAAAGAGTCTCGCACTTCGCGCGTGCGCGCGATAAGCGCCCGCAACTGATCCGGACTCGGGTTCGAATCAGTCGATGCAGCAGCAAGTGAGACTCGATTCGCTTCACCTGCGGCTCAGAAGCACGTACTTCGAACAGGCAAAACGAACGGCAATGCAAGAGCAGCAAGGCAATTACAGACCAGAGGCGGCCACGGCCATCACAGCTCGGCCAAGCTCCTCCGCGAATGTATCCAAAGGACTAAGACTGCCATCGCTGACTCCAGCCATGTAAGTAGCCTACTTACGCAAAAGATCAGGGTGAGACTGTAGGCCGTGAACGAACCTTACGTCTTGATACCAAATTTGTTGTATCACTCCTCATAATCGCCCATTGATTCTGCGGAGAACCAGGCTTAGTGCATCATGCTCGATTATATCAGAATGTACCAATCGAGGCAGCGGAAGTCTTCGATGCGAGGAGTTACAACATTTATTCCAAGACAGGCGTAGATGACGTGATAGGCTATCAGTGCCTAGCCGAGGCAATCATCATCTAACCGATGCAAATCAGTGCTCGGGCTTATCCAAGAAATACGACCGTAAGCGATATATAAGGCGTAAGCTCAACCAAAGCGTGGTTAGCTTGTATTGGCGTCAATCGTTATGATTGCGTATCAATTCCCTCGTAGTTCATGCTTAGGCCGTCAAAGAGCATAGCAGATATACTCGCAGCGACGGCTCGCGGTACAAGAGATCTGCAAGTAGTAAGTGTACTACCGTGATCCCGCGTGCGGATATTGCTATATAAGCCGTCATAGCAATAGTGCAATGTTCTTTACTCGCGTAAAGGTGCCGACTACGCCATCGCATGTAGTGTTGCATTCGACGCGCCGCATCACTCGAGCCATTGCCTCGTGACCTCGGAGTACGCTCACATTATCGTGCTCGAGCGCTCGCGTATGCATAGTGCACGTGTTATCATCAGTGCGCGTTGATGTGCGATGCCTCATGCAATTTAGGTTGTCCGTGACCAAGTCGTCGGTCCATGCGCACTATTCACGATACCGGTCACGCAATGTATGCTTGCAGCGTTGCGCACAATGCATTATTCGCGGGTTGCTTGTGCCCTTAGCCAGTGCGTCTAACGCGTGCGATGCGACGTGCTGCGTGGCATGTGTGCGGTCGCGTCGTGCCCGCTGTCGTACTACTCCAAGCGTCCACATACGACAGGGGTGACGTCATCATTGCCGTATCACTCCACAGCGTCCACGTACGACATGGGTGACGTCATCAGTGTCGTACCGCTCCCCGCGTCCACGTACGACAGTGCCATATCGCTCCGCGCATCCACGTACGACAGTGCCGTATCGCTCCACGCATCCACGTACGACAGCTGACGTCATCGGTGTCGTACCGCTCCATGTGTCCACGTACGACAGTGCCGTATCGCTCCGCGCGCCCACGTACGACAGTGCCGTACCGCTCCGTGTACAACAGTGCGATGGTGGGTGCAACCCTAGCAGAGCTTCGGTAAAGTGACGTGTGGTACAACAGTTACAACTTGTTTCAACCACAGAACGTCCAACGTCCCACACAACGTCCACAAGCATTGATTTTTCTTGAATAACAATAAAGACTGCCCTCTCAAAATCACCGAACACCGTACGTTGGATAGCTTGTGCATCGGGTAAGGACTGTGCCATATGTGCACTGTCGTCCAAGTACCCGGTATTACGCATGCTGATGATGCTGATGATGCTGAACGCCACAAATATAGCAATTCTCTTGAAATTTTCATACAAGCCCAGCATGCTGGTGTGAATCGGAATGGCAGCTGGGTGAAAACATAGAATTGTGCTTCCCAATAGAACCCGAGATACATCCAGTAATGTTCATCCATGTCCACGTGGTGGTAACCCGACTTCAAGTCAACTGTAAATACATAATCTCCTTTCTTCATCACATTCTTTAAACCTGATAACGTCTCATATTTAAAACTGGGAGTGACTACGTGCTTATTGATGTAGCGTGCATCCAGAATTGAGTTGCTTCTTTCGCTCGGCCGAATGACCACGCCAAGTGGCATGGCAGAATGCAGTGTGGCTTTTCTGGCACAACAATGGCCGTCCCCGTGGAAATTAATTATCGTATAGCATCACCTACGAATTCCGAGTGCTCGCTTGCCGAACTATGATTCCGAAGCCAGATAGGGGCTGGAGTGTGCAAGGCCCAAAGCTAAACGAATCCTGACAGTATCTATTCAAGCACTTTGGGGTTGCGGCAAAACTTTGACCAAAACGTAGCTTTCGCCTTCAGACGACCTCGCATGTACCACGGGCTTGGTTGTTGTTTGGGTGCTCAAATTCCCCAGGTTCATTAGCGAAATCTTCTTCCACACCTGTGGAAGCCGATGCTTGAGCTTCAGCAGCTTCTTGGCGGGAATGTACTTGAGAGGCCTTTCCCTGCTTGCTCGGTCGGCAAGATGGTTCCTCTGGCACCACTACGGAATCAGCTGGAATAAGCGGCTGTGTAATATATTGTGGCACCTCTTGCTGAGCAGTGGATGATGCAGGTTGAAGTGGCGCCACCTCGTGATGCACGGCCACATGTGCAGGTTTATCGGACTGGCAAGCTCCACGCCCTCTGTTCTCAAGAGACAGGAAAGGGATCTTGGGTCCCAAGGGAAACTTGGTTGCGCCGCCGCTGGCCACTATAGTATGTGACTGCTGCTGTGACTGGCATTTTCCCGGTTCTTTGCGCTTCAGCGTCAAAAATGGAAAATATTGTGGCTTCATCGGAGGTTCTATCTACCAACTCTAACCAGACTAAAGCTAAGATACTGATAGATTACTTCAAATTGGAATTTATCCATTGCTGTACAGTTGTAATAGATACTCGTTGGGTTACATCAACAGTCTATCCCCAGTGCTTAGCATAGCTCTCCAACATACTGCTCTACCTATTTAACCGCAATTCCTCCACATACACTATTTAGATCGGATTCCACCTATGGCTACTGGATCGATCACCTCCCTCTACATGTCGTAACAGAATAGCCAAAACTGACACCCCGCTCTACCACTAGTTCAACTGTCCTAATGCTGGCAATCTAACAGTGCCGCACCTCTGCACTACTAATGAAATAATGCCGCGTCTATGTGCTGGCAATTATGTTGTGCCACGATTATGTGCTGGCAATTATGTTGTGCCGCATCACTGCGCTGGCAATCGTATTGTGCCATGTCTATGTACTGCCAATGAACTAGTGCTGCATCACTTCGCTGGCAATCATACAATGCTGCGCCCTAGCTAGCACTGGCAAGTAACATCTACACGCTTATGCGCACTGGAAAATCTGCCGCTCAAGAGTGTGCAGTCATAACGACATTCTAGACCCTGTGGCCAATAAATAGTCTTGTTACCTACTCAGGTGCTTCACTAAAAGCCCGGATTCGTGCACACCTAGTGGCTGCCACCCTGGCGATTACCGTGCATCAACTTCTGGCCATAGCCGCATGCCTGTGGCTGGAAATAACCCTGCCCTTGAGGGAACATAGGTTGCTGCGGCATGTACATGGGTGGTGGCAGCATGAACATCTGTCGTGGCTGCGCTTGTTGCTGAAACTGGTAGTGTCCCCCACCACGGCTTCCACCCTGCTTACGTGGTGGCTGACTTACATCACACTCACCCCTGTCCAGGCCGTGCGTGGCCTACACCTCGTACTCACTCATCGGATTGATACCCTTCCGCACCTTACCTCTTTGCAGACGTCCTTGAGAACTGTTTGATTTGATCCACATCATACAGCCGAATAGTCCCGTTCACGACATCCGGGCTGGGGTTTAAAGCAAGACTTGAGTGGTTGTTATAGTAGGTATTCCGGACGTCCAGGTGGTGATGCGCTACCTTAGAGCCCGCCTCGCCTCTGCGGCCGCACTGCGGACCTCACATAGGCGTACAGCTTCAGCTGACTCAGCGACGATAGCCTCAATCAGCGGCTGATGCTCTGGCTCCATATGTGGGATCATGGCTTCGGCGATGGCCTTGACGTTGCTGACTTTCAGGCCGATGCTGTACGTGAAGTTGTAATCTTCCTCTAACATCTCCGGCCAGCCCGTCTTGGTGATATCGACGGGGCGGCGCATACAATTGCGAAACTGGCTCTCGTTGTTAAGTTTAACGGTTTGAACTATTTAAGTTCTGCGCCATCGCGAGCTGAAGATCATAGCCCGCGTTTGTGTTAACTGTTGGACTGGCTCCGGCGGCAGCATCAGCAGCTATGTGGAATATTGTTTCGAGGCTGCTGTATTGGTTGAGGTTGTGCTTGCGCAATTGTGGGTGGGACCGGATTTTGGTTGTTGCCGCCCTTACCATCCATTATTGCAGAACCAAAAGCAAACAAATTGGTGTCTATTACTGATGCTCTAATGGCCGAGCTCAGGCGAAGCCTAAGGCTTAACCCAAAATACGGCGTTACTGTACTTATCGTCCAAGAACTAGCCTTCTCTCAGAAGAAAAGTCTGCGCATCTAGGCACGACCTATTATGTTATACTCTGAACCAAAGACCAAATGAGAGCCAGTGCTGGGTGCACAATATCTAACGGCAACTGCTCAGGGGAGAAGCACAGCATCACAATTTAAACTTGCACATTAATGGTGAATATGGCTTGCGGATTTGTAACATTTAAATACACATGGGGCATGGAGATTGAACCATTCCCAAGTTCCCATGGAAAGGACTATATGTGTCTATCTCAAGCAAGGATCCCGAGGAAAACGAAGGGAGGGGAGAGAATAGAAAGGGACGAAGGAGGAAAGGAGAAGGGAGTTTGAAAGGACACAAAAAAGAAGGGGTAGAGAGGAAGGGAGGAGGGAGGGAGATGGGAGATGGGGTGAAGAATAGATGGAGGGAGAAGGGACTGAGGGGTGAAGAAGAAAGGGAGGGAGATGGGGGGAAATGGAAGGGAGGGAGAAGAAAGGGTGAAGGGAGGGAGGGAGAAGGAAAGGAGGGACGACAGAAGGGGGATCCCAGGCGTGTTGTCCAAACTTCCCGTTACCTTAAAGGCAGCAACAACCTCCACCATCTCATTCAAGTCCTTCGGAGGCCTGGGTACATGGTGCTGTTAGAGTCTACAAATGGACGAAGTTATTTCACATACTGCGCGTTGTCATGTAGTTTTGCCTCGTTGAGTTTGACGCTTGAGGCCAGAGGAGTTACGGCCACTTTAGAAGAAAAACAGAGTAATGTACACCTGCTACTCTCCGATGCATAATCCTAGTGAATTCTCACGCTGAAAGTCTACGGTGCACACATCAATGATAGCATGCATGTCATATGGCAAATTTCCTTGCTGACATGTGGTTCATATCTGCGTGAACCGTGTGTCATCTCAGTGCTCTACGGAATTATATGTCGGCTCGGTACGCCTTCAGTTAGTTCGATTTTCAGGATAAGAGCGACGCCTATGGGGAAGCCCATATTGTTCGTCCCGTTCCCCAGTCGCATCGTCATCCTGAAGGTGACAGCTGGAATGACGGCTGTAATCAACAAAGACGAAGTGAGAATTATGAACATCAACAGATTAGCTTGCCTCATTAGAAGAAATGAAATGAGACCGCGACGCTTTTCATCTACAGCAGGGTCCATGATGGACCGACGATCAGGTGTAAGTAAGCCAATCGCACATTAAAAATTAGAAAGAGTTCTCACATTGAATGTTGTATGGATTATATACCGTTACATTCATGGTTTCTGCCGTGCACTTAGAAACAGGCAAGCTTGCAAGCGGCTAAGCAAAGGATTGTACGGAGCCGAAACCATCTGGAACCACGAGTCTGCTAAGCGGCTTAGGAACAGGCCTATTACATTTCTTAAAGCATAGAACATTATAAGCATTTCCCCATACGAGGACGTTGCCTTGTGAACAAGGCCTGGTTAAGCCTTTGAAAGGTTGCATGCCAAGTCCAGGCCAGGTTTTTACCTGTATGTAGAGCAACGTGCCCATGTTTTTGGTAACACCAGTGAAAATTGTTTACGTGAACCAATTTGCGAGGATGAAATTTTTGTACGCCGTATTGCCTTTCTTTCGGAGCAACGTAGGAGTCACCTAACGCGGCGCCAACTACGGAGTGCATTCCCTCATCTCCCCACCTTTAATTAATTCTCTCGCGCTGGCGTTGTTACAGGAACGCGCAATTCCCACTACGGGAAGACGCGCAAAACTGATTACTCAAGACGCAACATGGTTGTGCACGTCAGCGGCTGGCCTCGACGCGCTCTTGTATCGCAAACTATAGGATTTCAGCCAGCCATGCTCTCTTTCTTCAAGCTATCACGGCGCCGCTCCCATCAATACAGCACTTCTTCCTCACCAGTCACAAGTGAGCATGATTTCGTGTTTGGTGTTGCACCAACTGTTGCACAAAGCATATTACAGGAATGCAGAAGGTCCATGCGGTACAGGCGCGACTGGACTTGAGCTTGCTGATTACCCTTCTACAAGCGCTCCTTTAACGCCCGGCAATTCGACGTTGGATAGCTATGCGCGGTCAGCACCTTTGCCTCCAGGAAAAAGTTTCCAGCTGCGCACAGGTGTTTGCTATTTACCTCATCCAGAAAAGGTGGGGGATGTCGTCTCAACGCTAGAATGCGCTGTACTATGCTACATATGTGGCTTGGTATTACACAGGTGCACTATGGCGGTGAAGATGCTCACTTCATTTCCGACGTTGGAGGAGGCATCATCGGCGTGGCTGATGGAGTGGGGGGCTGGCAAGAGAGCGGCGTGAATCCAGCCGGTAAGGTGTGGATAATTGTTTTAACATGTCTTAATCAGACAGTGTACTGAAGCTTTCCGCTTTACCAGATTACTCGCGCACGCTTATGCAACTGGCGCGGGCGTATCTTGAGGGCAAGGATATCTTCCAAGACCTGGCTTCCTCACGGCAGAGTGTGCTTATCGATCCAAGGGTATGAAGATGAGATTTCGTTCTCGGGTCGCAGGCCCTCCACGCTGGGCACATTTTTATATGTTTTCAACATGTTTCAAATGGTTCTTTGGCTATCACAGGGAGCGCTGGAGGCTGCGCATATGAACACTAAGGTGCCTGGGTCTGCGACGGCTTGTGTACTGCAACTAGACCAAGCCAACGGTGTCCTGGCAGCTGCCAACCTGGTGCGATCATTGCGGGGCCTGGACCGTGGTTCCATGACAGATCCTTCATTGCATACATATGACTTGCGTATTTCATGGGACCAAGAAATCTAGGTCACCCCAGAAGCTCCTTAACAATGACTTCTCTGTTTGCCTTTTCATATTTTCGGCGTCTCTTTCTTGGCCGCGTTCATGTGACAGTCCTCGCAGCTGGCGAAGCCATTCTGATGTGTGGTTTATGCCTTAGTCGATCGCTTATGCCAAGCCCATCGAGTTGACTTTCAGTAGCCCGGCACCCATCGCCAAGATGGCATCTTTGTTCACCTAAGGGGCCTGATGGAAGTAGGCGCTTCCGCTTTTAGCGGCTGTTGTCAAGTGAAAACTCCTGACGGCCGTTTTCTGTCAAATTATTCCAAACAGGGCGACAGTGGCTTTGTCGTAATTCGAGAGGGCAGGGAATTGGTTCGCTCAAAACCTTTGCAACACTACTTCGATTGTCCGTTGCAATTTGGCGCTTTTCCTGAATTTGTGGAGGCCACTGATACGGCTGACATGGCTGATATCTACACAATTGGCCTTCGGCCTGGAGACGTAATCGTGGCAGGTAAGGATTTTTGCATGTGAGGTGCGGGTTTATACTGTCATGTGGGGTGCAGGTCTAGCATGCATGGAATTGGCGGAAGTGCACGCAACATATTCTACTGCAATACGTAAGCACTTTCACTATGATGTGCCTCTTTAACATTTGGCTTGAGACTTCAACTTGCCGCAGGAACAGACGGCCTTTGGGACAACTGCTATGTGGCAGAGATAATATCCCTTTCACCTAAGGCGCCATCAGACGTCCAGGCTGCTGCAGATGCAATTGCAACTGCTGCCCGGCGCCATGCAAGTGATGCAGATTATGCATCACCTTATACGAGAGAAGCGTTGTCACAAGGGTAAGTGGGATTTGTATATGTACAATTACACTAACTTCAGGATGAAGCTCTCCCCGATGAGTTCGTTGTTCTTAAGGAAATCACAGATGTATTGGTACGTCTGCAGATTGGATCTCCCATGGTGGGACAAGCTCCTCGGCTTGTCTTTTAAAGGAGGCAAAGTGCACCTCAAGCAGCTCACTGGCGGCAAGATGGATGATATCACCGTACTGGTGTCATTTGTTGACACTACTGATGCTCCGATGAGCACCACCACGGTGACGGCTTCAGAAGCCACGGCTGGTAATGATGGGGCCTGTTCGTCTGCTCTGATTGGGGGGTGAGCTAACAGGTTGTGAACCATTGGGAGTTAACTCCCGGTAAATCCTATGTAAGGTAGGGCCACTGACAGGTGATGGCAGGCCTACGAAGAGTGGATGCGGCTTGCTGTCATCAGTGAAGGCACTAGTTATCAGGTTTAAATCTTGGTCGGATGTGCTGTGCAGGATGGTGCATTGTTAGTCTTAATAGATCGAGACAAATGTTCATTACGAAAACTTGAAGGTTATTTGACGAGACAAGTCAGGTGGTTTATGTAGGTTGCCCTGCCTAGTAAGCCCGTGGGTGGGGTTTGGTGTCACCTGTTCATACATGACTTCCTGATGTGAAAGGAAGGTTTGATAAAATCTGTGCTGCACGTAGACTGACAACCTGATGCATTGTTGCAGCAAAAGCTGATGGTCAAGTTGTGGCCCGATGTGAGACTGATGATCTTTTTGAGCTATTTTGAGGTTTTCCTTTCCATTGCTTGATAGCATGAGATCGTTAACATCTGTCTTATTGTATTTGCCTTAGGACATCAGAGTATTTGTCCCAAAGTTTTCTTGTGAGAGGCACAGTTTATTAAGTTCTTCAGCCCTGTCATAACAGGCGCGATGCACTCCTAAAAGCCACGGTAACCAACTAGCTGTGCGTTTGCAGTGTTAAGCCTTTTAAGAGAAAGGACCAAGTTCCTGCAGTGCATAAGGGAAACCGCTGGCTAACCCTTGGGTTGCTCGTCCACGGCTTACACCTCCTTGGACGTTGATTCTTTTCTCATGTTGCCCTATA
Source organism: Volvox reticuliferus (assembly GCA_019650235.1). Classification (NCBI taxonomy): domain Eukaryota; kingdom Viridiplantae; phylum Chlorophyta; class Chlorophyceae; order Chlamydomonadales; family Volvocaceae; genus Volvox; species Volvox reticuliferus. The sequence continues at coordinate 40,872 of BNCP01000011.1, read as the reverse complement.
AATGAATAGAAGGGTGGGTAGGAGAATAGCCGGGATGCAAGTGTACCTTGTAGTTGATGTTTGGGCCTTTAGTTAGGAAAACTGTCTTGACTCACTTTGATCCAGACGCAAAAGAGGTTGGCAATTGAACACAGCTGGACAAATTGACCAACTTTGCAAAGGATGTACTTGCTTTGTTGGAAATGCATAGAAATTGCTGCTCAATAATGTTGGACAGTGCCTTTACGAAACTTCCTGGTCCCAAATTCATGACAGGGATCCTAAGTTGCCAACCAGCCAATCGTCTAGGAAAAGCCAATAGTAGATAGGCAAAGCATCAAGTCATACAAAGGTCGCATAGACACATGAGACTGCATGATGGCCATAGTCTGTTCACATCCATGGCCGATGTTTGCAATTTGTGCACATTTGCTTGTTTATGCACAAGGTAGAATGGTATTTTGAGATATATTGATCAGCCAGCTCCTCAGCTGCTAGCAAAGCTTTGGCCAGGAGGTTAAGGGCCTCAGAAAACGCAAAATTGAGCACAAACTGAGACTCAGCGCATCAGATTTTTGACGTACTCTATATGAAGTTTGTTATCCTCAGTACGTTACAATCGTAACCTAGTGAGCCGTGGCAGCGATGCTCCACTTTTGGCTCTTTACCTAGCCCCACGCCGCCCCGCTAACCGGCTTGGCACCTAACTACAAGAACCCCCAAAACCACGACTCCTGCCTGCGAAATTCTACACTCCTGAGGGCCATGTTAATAACAGTCAAATGTTTTAGGTTGGACCAGTGGCCGGCCATGACACATTCCGCTTGAAGCCACCGAATTGTAGACAGATTCTCTGCAACTGGGTGGGTGGTGGGTTTGTTAGGTAGTAGATAAGCAGAAATTATGCAATGATGTGTCACAACACGGCGAATGACCGTGATGTGACGTTCCATACCCCTAAGTACGAGTTGCCGTACTATCGTCTAGGAACCTGCCTTCTCATTCTGAGAAACCTACGCTAGTTATTTTTGACGAGATTGCGGATGCGGCTGAGGAAAGTACGAGTTACAAATTCCTTTTGGGAACAAAGTACGGATTCGTGATCAGCAATTTGCGACTGCGGAATCATGCTGCCATTGGCAATTTGTTATGAGAACAGCTCTAAAACGTGCAATCATTTGACAACAAATACTAACAACGAATACATTCGTATGACACTTCTGCGCAGATGGCCTTCTGAATTTCTAAGGCCTATTATTATTGCGACAGATTTCTCTATGCTGCATTCACCAATCCGCTGAGCTCACAATATTATGTTTTATGTTATGTTTGCTGTTATGCGTTTTTCCCTCTTGTTCTTGCACTGCCACATGGTGTGCTAGTCTAAAGATGTGTCATGACAGCTGTAACGACATGCTACATGATACACTCCTAAAGACCCACAACAGCCGCCTCTGCAAGCCACCTGCTCAGATGGAGCGTGATGGAGACCTACCTAATTTGCCCACCCTTCCATGGGGAACCCTCTCTAGTCCCAAGCCTTCTCTCCCTTGTGTGAGAACCCATGCTGCTGTGCCCTTCATAGTGCAGCATGTGTTCCCTGTAGTAGTTGAGTGCCGAAAAGGCCTCTTGAGATACTGAGATGGTGCTTTATGCACAATATATTGTGCTTGTGTGCCGTACATGTACGAGTACTAACTCCATCCTCTGGGGCAGGGGTTAATAGCCCTCTTCCTAAGCCGCTTAGCTGAGATTTTGGCTAAACTAAGTGGTCATCGTTGAAACAGTTAGCTTAGCCAGGGCCGCTAAGTTTTACCTAAATGGCTAAGCACGTCCTGGGAGCTTAGCGGCTTAGCCTATTTCTGAGTCACTTAGCCAGTGGAGCATGAGGGCCTTTTGCAAACCTTCAGGAGCTATTTAAGCGGCTCAATTTCTCCTACAAAGACACATACAAACATTAGGCACATGCACTATGACAACAGATAATCGCGTTACCTCGCGTTAACCTCGCGTTACAGAAAGTTAACGCGAGGCTAACGCGAGGTAACGCGAAGCCTAACGCGCACTATCGCTTGCAATCGCAAGTGCCTTCGCAAGGACACCATGCGAATGCCGTTCGCAAGTGCGCCCAAAACAGACCCGGCGTGAAATTTTGGCTGGGCGTGCGAATGCATTCGCGTCGTAACGCACTTCGTAACGCGTGCGAATAACACTTAACGCGCGCGTTACAAGATTCGCATGCTTTTCGCATTTAAATAGTTTTGTGCGTTAATGAAAATAGCATGCAATCGCACGGGGATATCGCAAAGCGTTAAGGTCAGATCGCGAGCGAATTTGAAAACGCAGTTCAAACGTATAGCTTTCGCAAGGTTTTACGCGTGCATAAGTATCTGCGATTAAATGCGAATAACATAAAACGCAATAGCTAATTGAATTCGCATGCCACATCGCACTCGTTGGTAATTGTAATTCGCCTGCGTATAATCATTTTAGCAGTGCTAAAGAAGTGCAATTCTGAAATGCAAGCTTTAACGCAAACAATTTTCTTATGTACGCACACATACATACACTTTTCGTTTGTGTTGTAGCATAGCTTATTTTAATCGGATTATTTAAATAAGCTATATAACGGAAACATCTGAATTGATCTCAGACAGAAATGCGCTAAGTAGCATTTCCTAACATAAGTTCCCAATCGACTGAAACAGTTGTTTTCGGTTAGAGGTCCGCGACGATCTTAGATGAAATAACAGCTCTAGAATCGTGCACCAAGCATACCTACGGATATAAGGGAACTAAAAGGAATTTTAAGACAAAGAACCAGACGAGTTTAGAACGGGAATTCGTCGTAATTCCATTACGACGAATGTCCGTAACCTCCTGACCCACTGACCCTGTTAGTAACGGCTCAGCTCAGCCGTTACTCCAGGGATACATCGAACATGATAGAAACAGCTAACAGAAGTCGTTTCAGCTCTCTACGAAACAGGATATAAGAACATCCTGGAGGGGAGTCGGGCAGACAGAGCCTACGGACCTGAACCTAGAACGGAACTCTGTCCTGAAAGCCTGTGCTTGGCGGGTCGTACCCGTCCTGAGACTTTATTAATAATATTATATTAATTATAATTAATATCCGGCGAATTTAGGGTCCCACCTACAACATTTTGGAGTCTCAGGCTCCTACGGCCTGAGCTGTAGCAACCACGACTCGCATTTCGCAGGACCCTGAAGTGCGAGCTCAGGACTTGCGCTATCTGAAGGAGCATACTGCACTTATTTTAGAAGCTAGGAAGCTTTTAGCGCAAAGTCCTCCCTCTTATCCCGGGCTTATCTACCAAGCGGAGTCCTGTGATTTTGGAGACGGAGACGAAGATCCCCCTTGTCCCCCTATGCTGACGACTTCAGACGTCGCAGCTCTTCGTTCTGCGCTTCCAACATCACACCCGCTTAGGAACACACGCAGTAAGTGACTTTGACTTGCAAGAACCCAGAACCCCTTTGCTGTTACTAAGGACTACAGTCGTAAGACTGGGAGAATGAATGTCAGCCATTGGTGTTGACCCCGTTGAACCTGAAATTGTCGAAAATGATACTTCAGGTATTGCGACCCAGACCCTCACACAGAACGCACAGATGTCAGCGGAAATTGCAAACCGCGAACTGATGCAAAAGCAGATTGATGAGCTGACCCGAAAGCTTGCAGAAGTGCAGTCCCGACTGCCGCCAGAGCCCCAGGTGAGAACTGAAACAAGAAACCCTGAAGTGCAGCCTATTGCTGTTACCACTGCGGTTACACCTGTTGCTCTAGCACTTCCTGGAAATGCAACTGCGGGATGTTCCTCGGATTTCACGAACAGAACTGGGAAGACTTTTGAAAATCCCGTATCCAAAGAATTCATGGCGAAACTCCCGAACCCCCAGTTCAACGTCAACGATGATCCTGAAATGTTCATCGGCGACTGTGAGATCTTTACGCGGTGGTACAAGACACCGGCGTTCCTGCTACTTCAGACCGGATTTGGCAAGAACCCCGACGCGAAGCAATGGCTCCACGACCTAAAGGAGCAAGACCCGACTGCTATCGACAAGAATATGAAAGAACTTTCGACACTCTTCCTGAAACGTTTTGCACCTAAGGTAGAGTCAAGGAAATTAGAAGCCCAGAAGTCCTTGGTCGATGGCAAGATCATTATGGACCCAAAGAAGGGCGTTCCTGAATATGCTGCACGTTTTCGAGCTGTTGTTCAACGTGCGCGTTTGACTGATGTGTCATTGACCTTGCTGTATTTCCGTCGTGGGTTGACACCAGCATTGTTAGGCCCTTGCCGTGTCAACCATGAAGGTGAAGAATTTCCAGACTTAGATAAGCTGATTACTCACGCTATTGGTGAGGAAAAGCGCTTGCAAGAAAAGAACCCGAACCGAATTTCCCTGAACTATGCCCATGCCGATCGCACCCCTCGTCCGAAACGAACCCGCCCTCAGCTGGCTGAAAAGCGCAAATCTAATGAAGGCTGGAAGACCGTTCCCGCTAAGAAGCCGCGCTCAGAGACCCCGTCACCAGCGCCAAAGACAAAAGCGGGTCAGACTACGGCAATCTTTGCGGAGCACCTGAACCGCAACTTGAGCCAGATTGAATGGGAGGCCTACAAGAAGGAAGGCCTCTGCATCAAGTGCGGACAGAAGGGGCACCGGGCCAAAGACTGCAAGAAGACGGCATCCGCCAACGCCATGGAAGTAGAGAAAGCGAATGACTGAGAAGTTGCCCAGTTGCTTGTTGGCCAAAGAACTGGGATAGATTTGCTATCCATAGAATCCAGTAGAACGCGTGATGTGAAGTTGCGTGAGAAGACCAACAGAGTGAAAGATGCCGAGAAAGATGCTGATGAACTAATGCGCTTTGACCCGCAATTGTTTGCTGAAATAGAACGAACTATTAATATGTCGTTTTCTTTAGATGCGGCAGCTAATGATGATGGACGGAATGCTTTGTGTAAGGTATTCGCTTCACCGTCCCGCTCTTTCCTCTCTATGGATTGCTCCGGCCAGACAATTTGGATTAATCCTCCAAAACAGAATATTTTTGCTTTTCTAAAGCACTACAGAACTTGCAAAGAACATGACGCCAGTACTTCTGCTTGTGTAGTCGTACCAGCCAGACCAGGAAGATTCAGAACTCTGCTGAAAGAAATGACTTTGTTAAAACGTTTTGAACCTGGAGCAGAAATTTGGGAAGCTTTAGATGCAGGCTGTGAAAAGCCGCCACCATTGACAGAGCCAATGGAAGTTTGGTTTGATCCTCCTTTGATGAAAGAAGCCCAAATTCCATCTTGCTGTGTATCTGAATCTCTAGCTAAATTAGACCTTTTTGCTGCACAGCTGAGCAATGCTTCTGTCCGAGCGCTCCCTGACACTGGAGCTACCCACTGCTTTGCCTCCAAGGCTTTGGCTGAACGACTAGGATTAAAGATGAATCCTTCATGCTTTTCTCCTGTTCGTTTGGCAGATTCCACTTCGGCACCAATTGTTGGAGAATGCCGAGCCCCGCTAAAGATGGGCTCTTTCAGAGCAGACCTAAGAATCCTGATCCTCCCAACACTAACCATAGCCGCAGACTTAGTCTTGGGACAGAACTTTCTAAAGAAATATAAAGCAGTACTGACTTCGGCTACGGGAGAACTTCGGTTGGTCAAAGCCTGCGGCCATGCCGTGACTTTGCGACCAATGAACGCACCAGAACCGGAACCCGTTCAGCCGCAACCGAGCGTGACCTTGCTAGAAAGGAAACCGATTTCTGCTAAAATCGTTTCTCCTAAGTGCGCTTTTAAAGAACTGCAGTCGTCTGATGCGCGTGCGCTGCTAGTGGTCGTGCGCGAGGAAACCGCACCTGCTCTGCACGAGTCCGCTGCCGCCAAGGTCGACGCCCTAGATTTTCCTCCCGAAATTTCGCAGAACACTAAACTTGTCGAAATTCTGTCCACATTTCCTCAGGTTTTTATGCCAATTGAAGGGTTACCTCCAGATCGTGGTGTTCACCACACCATCCCACTAGAACCGGGCGCGCACCCTGTTTCGCGGCCACAATTTAGATTATCCCTTTTAGAACAAGAAGAGGTTGAAAAGCAAGTCAAGGATTTGCTTCAGAAAGGCTTTATCCGGCCTTCGACGTCACCATATGGTGCCCCGATCCTCTTTGTGGCTAAGAAGACAGGTGATCTACGCATGTGCATTGATTATCGTGCGCTGAATAAGATTACTGTGAAAAACAAGTATCCACTGCCCCGGATCGATGACACCCTCGACAGACTTTCGGGAGCTTCGATTTTTACGGCCCTAGATTTGGCCTCTGGATATCACCAGTTACGAATACACCCTGATGATATTCCGAAGACAGCTTTTACCACACCCTTGGGACACTTTGAATGGCTGGTGCTGCCCTTTGGACTATCAAATGCCCCGGCTACTTTCCAAGCCACTATGAACAGAATTTTCGCGCCTTATCTGAACTCTTTCGTCACAGTTTATTTAGACGATATCCTGATTTTCTCTAAGACCCCAGATGAACATGCTGAGCACCTTCGGTTGGTGTTAGCTGTACTACAGAAACACCAGCTTCACGCTAAGCTATCGAAATGTGAATTCTGGCGCAATGAAGTTAAATATCTTGGGCATATTGTGAACTCCGAAGGTGTCCGGATGGACCCCAAGAAAGTGGACATCATCCGTAACTGGCCACAGCCAAAAGACATTACCGAACTCAGATCTTTTGTGGGCCTAGCGAACTATTTCCGCCGCTTTATTGCTGGTTTCAGTTCGCTAACTGCACCGCTTACTGACATGTTCAGTTTGACACGGTTGCCAGACATGTGGCCATCCCAGGCCTTACATGCGTTCACTGAACTTAAGAAACGGCTCACAAGCGACGTGCTGTTACAGTACCCCGACTTTAAGAAACCATTTGAGGTTATTTCAGATGCATCTCTAAATGGTACCGGCGCCGTTTTACTGCAGGATGGACGCCCGGTTGCTTTCACAAGCAAGAAATTCTCCCCCGCCGAAAGAAACTATAGCACGGGAGAGCAAGAACTACTTGGGGTAATTAATGCCTTACGGGAGTGGCGATGTTATTTGCAGAGTTCGATCCCTTTCACGCTGGTGACTGATCATCACCCGCTGACTTTTCTGAAAACCCAAGCACACTTAAGCCGTCGGCAGGCTCGCTGGGTAGAATTCCTAGAGCAATTCAACTTCGAATGGCTTTATCGGCCTGGCCGTTTGAATGTTGTGGCCGATGCTCTATCCCGCCACCCGTCCCTCGCAACAGCCGTGGTTTTCAATGCGGTTACCACGTGTCGCCAGAATGCGCCTGAACCCCTTATTCAGCGCATAACCCAAGCTACAAAACGAGACGTTTGGTTTCAACACCCCGCCAACACCCGTACCCTGGTGCAGAATACCCTCGGTTTCTTTCAACGGGAGGGGGAGGAATGTGAATTTCGCATTGTTGTTCCAAATGACCCAGAACTGAAACACGAAATCATTGCAAGAAGCCACTCAGAACCCATGGCTGGTCATCCTGGCCGCGACAGAACAATAGAACTGATTGAACGAAATTTTTGGTGGCCATCTCTTCGTGCAGATGTTGCTGATTTCGTAGCCATGTGTGACTCCTGCCAGCGCAACAAAGCTGTGCCAGGCAAGATAGCTGGATTGTCCCATCCACTACCCATCCCAGAACAACCATGGCAGAGCGTCTCGATGGACTTTGTACTTGGCTTGCCGTCGACTAAGAAAGGACACAACGCCATTGTGGTGTTTGTTGATAGATTGACTAAGATGGTGCATGTGCGCCCATGCAAGAAAGCCATTGATGCTGAAGAAACTGCAGACCTATTCTTTGATGCCGTAGTCCGCCTACATGGACTACCTGAAACAATTATCTCTGACCGTGACACCAAATTTACTGGTGCTTTCTTCCCCGCACTCCTGAAACGTGTCGGTACGAAGCAGAACCTCAGTACAGCTTTCCACCCAGAAACTGACGGACAAACTGAAAGAATGAACCGAATCCTTGGGGATACTCTACGAAACTATGTGGATACAGAACCAAACTCTTGGGATCAGTACCTTGGACCCGTGGAGTTTGCAATGAATAATTTGAAGAATCGGTCGGTGGGCTCCACCCCATTCTATCTGAACTACGGTTTCCACCCCCGAACCCCACTTCAATTGGAATTGGGAGATACCGTTCCTGCTGCAAAGCATTATGCGGATACATATGCTAAGCGCCTGGCCGATGCAAAGAAGTGCATGTTGGCTGCACAGGACCGTGCACAGAAAGATGTGAACCGAAAACGAAGGAAGGTAGAATACGTAGTGGGCCAACAAGTCCTACTAAGTACTAAGAATTTGAGCTCCCAGCGTGGATCACGAAAACTGATGCCAAAATGGTTTGGTCCTTTCCCCATTGAGAAAATGATCAACCCTGTTGCGGCAAAACTGACCCTTCCACCAGAATACCGGTTCCACAATGTTTTCCATGTTTCCCTATTGAGGCCATACCGTTCTGACGGTACGGTACAGCCCCCTGCCCCCGTGACTCTGGATCCGGACACCACCCAACCTGTCTGGATCGCTGAGAGAATTATTGACCATGAAACGCGTAAGCTGCGTTCCCGAACCCTGAACCGTTACCTGGTGAAATGGCAAACCTACGGCCATGAGCACAACACCTGGGTTGAAGAGGCTAACTTCGTAGATCGAACAGTGATCGATGAATACTGGGCCTCAAAGACAGAACGCCGTGAGGACACTGGCGCTTAGAAAAGGGGAGCAGATGTTGTAGCATAGCTTATTTTAATCGGATTATTTAAATAAGCTATATAACGGAAACATCTGAATTGATCTCAGACAGAAATGCGCTAAGTAGCATTTCCTAACATAAGTTCCCAATCGACTGAAACAGTTGTTTTCGGTTAGAGGTCCGCGACGATCTTAGATGAAATAACAGCTCTAGAATCGTGCACCAAGCATACCTACGGATATAAGGGAACTAAAAGGAATTTTAAGACAAAGAACCAGACGAGTTTAGAACGGGAATTCGTCGTAATTCCATTACGACGAATGTCCGTAACCTCCTGACCCACTGACCCTGTTAGTAACGGCTCAGCTCAGCCGTTACTCCAGGGATACATCGAACATGATAGAAACAGCTAACAGAAGTCGTTTCAGCTCTCTACGAAACAGGATATAAGAACATCCTGGAGGGGAGTCGGGCAGACAGAGCCTACGGACCTGAACCTAGAACGGAACTCTGTCCTGAAAGCCTGTGCTTGGCGGGTCGTACCCGTCCTGAGACTTTATTAATAATATTATATTAATTATAATTAATATCCGGCGAATTTAGGGTCCCACCTACAACAGTTTGTCATCTTTTCACTGCGTTTGTAATCGTTTCGTGCCACTAACGTTAGCTCATAATGCAGGTAATTCATGCATGATTCGCAGTCGATTATGCAAGCAAGTTTGTTACATATGCACACAATAGCACCCCTTAATAGCACATGAGTTTGCATGAGCGCTTGTACTTACAGGAAGTACCAGCCATCAAACGAATAACATCAAGGACCTTAATGCATCACCGATGTGCACACATCATCTCAAACAACATTATACCGCAAGTGAGATCCTTGCAAGTGCACGTGTGTACCCACACAAAAATGCACATTTGGCAACATGTGAAAACCCCTTAACAACCACCACGGGACCTTCTAGTATCTGTGAAATGTTCTGCTGGTTCCAAACGGCAGGAAGGCAACCCTCGGCGGTCCAGTACCCCTTCAGCTTTCTGACATGGAACACAAGCACTGCCCCAATGCCCTCCGCATGTCTCCAGAATAAATGGCATCTTGGTCACTGCCAGCTTCAGTGTCCGTTATACTGGAGAAATACTGCCCCCGCCCGTCATTCCTTGACCTGCACGTGATTTTCCAGAGACTGGGAAGGGTGGAGGGCAGGGAGGGTGTAGTATCCTAGGGTGGGTGGAGGGTGGAAGGGTGGAGGGAGGAAGGGTGGAGGGCAGCACTTGGATGCAGCAGAGAGACTGGAAGGCAGGGGGGAAGGGGCAGAATTATGATGACGGTTGGAGGATAAAAAATGGAGGGTTTAGGCACAAGAAGGGCGGGAGGAGTTGTAATATGCATGAGGTGAGAGGCAGGGGAATGAGGGAAAGTAAAAAAGTGAGGAGTATGAAAGGCATGTAGGGATGAGGACTGGAGGAGACAGCAGTGAAGGTGGAGGAGGCCATGCCATCATACACGCATAAACACACAAATATACACCACCCCAGTCCCTCCCCCATCTATCTATCCTGGTCGCTGTCTGTCCACAAGCCCCAGGGTACCTCACAGAACCCACGGCCCCCCAGTATGGCACCTGATGTGAAAATGTTAGCCAGAGAGGGAGTGGTGCAGATGGTGGTGATGCTTGCGGAGGAGGCTAAAAGTGCAGTGATGGCAGCAACGGTGAGGGGAAGGAGGTACGGACAGCAGCCATGGTGAATGATGGCGGCAGTGGTAGATGGAGAAGGTGGTGGCTGTAGCCGAGTAGTGATGACAGCAGTCGCCGTGGCAGACGAGGTGATGGCGGCAGTGGTGGTGGTGATGATGGCGGCGGTGGAGGAGGTGATGGTGAAGGGTGAAGCGATGGGTAGGCAGAGGTGATGGTGCAGGCCGTGTTAAAGGGATGGTGTCGGGACGAAGTGGAAGTGGAGGCAGTGATGGTCCCAGAAGCAGTGGTGGATGAGGCAGAGGCAGGGGCTGTGGGACTTGAGGCGGTCACAGCAGTGGAGGTGATGACGGTGGTGGCAATGGTGGCGGGAGCAGTGGTGGTGGTGATGTGGATGATGGAGGCAACGATGGCCAGTGCTACTGCAGATGCTGGGACCGCCGGCGCTGCTGCAGCGCTAACCACGCGACTGTGAAGGCTTATGTATGATGGAATATTGTCCACGACATAACTACAAACTTGTCACACATGAGGATCAGGATCTGTGCGAGATGTACCGCAAGCCAATGTCGCGAGTATAAGATGTCCAATGACAGCCTTGTTTGCATTGAATGCAACTTGCTTTCGATTTCCTATTGATCAGACTATCCTGAATGTTTATGTCCTGAGCCCGGATGCTCTCTGTCTGGCCCGAGCTAAGCCTGAGTATTGCTAGGTGCATCTTGAGGGACCATCTTCGATTCTGATAGCCTACAGTCAATAATCTGCATTTTGGATCGTACGTTGTAATCCCTGGCCTCTGGAGACTTCCGCTGTCCCTGACTCTCATTACGGTACGCTTGGCTTGCTGTGCTTGTGCCTTAGCACTTAACGCCAATGCGTGCAGAAATATGCTTGAAAGGCAGAGGGGTACAACAGTTACTAACCCCCTTGTTACAAGGGGGGTTCAGTAACCGTACCCCTGGGTAGGGGTAATCTTAAATGGGGTGGGTAAATGGAAGGGTAACCCTGACATATGAAGGGGGGTCAACAACCATACCCCCGGGTAGGGGTAATGTTATATGAGGGGGGGTAAAGGGAGGGAAAACCCAGGCATTCACACATAGACCCATAAGGCTTACATATTGATATTGGGGCCCATATATCGGGGCTATATAGTTCTTCCAAATTGCAGCCTTGGCTTTTCGAGCACCCTGGTATATAACAGGTGCACGCATGTATCTAGGCTCCATGTCATCACACCACCTAGTGAGCCTGACAAGCCTACGATGTCTACCACTTAAGTGTCGCTAAATCTTCATGCCTGTTTCACCTATCTCGCCTAAATGCATACGTAGTGATGCCTAGAGCCACACAAGGCTCGTATCTTGCCTGTATTTGTTCTGGCATGTTGTCTTGATTGATGCGCACGCGGGGCTATGTGGGGCCGTTTTTTGATGGCGGTGACATGGTAACAGGGGCGACTGGGGGCGACTGGGGGTAGCAGGTTGTGACAGGACGACAGGGGTGACTGGGAATGACTGTGGACGATGGGGGTTAGCTGGGCGCCACTTCAGGCAACCGGGGGCAACAGCAGCGATGGGGTGACTGGGGGCGACTGGGGGCAATGGCGGCGACAGGGTGACAGGGGTTGACGGGGGGCGACTGGGGGTAGCAGGTTGTGACGGGGCGACGGGGTGACGGGGGTGACTGGGGGCGATGGGAGATGGCTGGTTGTGATGTGGGCGAATGAGGGCGACGGTTGGTTGCTGGTTGTTCCGTCGCCCTCCATCGCCCCCAGTTGTCCCCAGTCGCCTCCATCACCCGCAGTCCACCCCCATCGTCCCCAATCGCAACCAGCCCCCCCCCAGTCGCCCCGGTCGCCCCCAGTACCTAATGTCACTAATGCAAATTAAGTAGAAAACTTATAAAAGTAGGAAAAACTAGCAAAAACTTGCAAAAGAAGACACCGGCAGCACTTATTTCATAGGCAGGGTTACGGATGGACTTCCCCTCCTTACGTTTACCCACCCACCCCAGTAGGGCTGACACCCATGGGTTACCCATCCATTATCCCCCCAACCAATGCCATAGGGCTACATCAATCACGCATTGTGCTGTGACACACAGCATGCTGCATCCGTAAGCATGAGGAAGTTTTGATGTCACTCAATGGAATGGCCCCCAAAGTATTCCTATGGACAAGCATGCACCCAGGATAACCTCCATCAGAGTGCGGACCCTAAGGGATAGTAGCCCACCCAGCCCTGGATGGGGGACAATGGGGTGGCGTCGGCAGAAAGCAGGAGACTTCCGTCTGCCCAGCAGGAGGGGCGGTTCCATCGCAGGGATAGGATGTGGAAAGGGTCGTATAGGGGCAGTCCAACCATTACTCAATCCCAGTCTGAGACATGGGAGGTCACAAGAGGCATTTCCTGTCCATTGATCCAAGGCTTGCAAATTTTGTGGGCGAATCCATGTGTTCATGCAGGACAGAAGGGGCGAAGCAGATCGGAAGGGAGTTCACAACAGTATGTCCGTCCATCTATCCATCCAAGTCAGGAGGGTGGTAGTTCGCGGGAGGAGTGCATCGTTGTATCCAGCTGTCCAGGCCAGGAGAGCCAAGTCAGTAACGGAACGGAACGGGGCGGGTTGGGGTTGGGGCTGTATTACCTGTCCATCCGAGTCAGTAAGGATATGGTAATCATAGGAGAGAAAGGATCAGAAGTGGATGTTCACTTATCCATTAAATTAGGGGGGTGAGGGGTTGCAAGGGCACGGGTTGGAGTATGGGGACAAAACCCCTCACCCCCTACATCTGTTCTTGCGTCTTTTCAAGCCAGGATGGGCAGGGTTCAAGCAGGGGTGCTACAAGAGGGCATCTGTTCAAGTCAAGGCCCGATGAGCATTGTGTTGTGCCTACTTTAGATCCATGCTGCTACTGATTATTTATTCAGTACTGTCATGCACCCCAACCCACGTACCTTTGTTAAGAGTCCCACCCCGCAATGACCCACCCTGCCCTGTTCATCCGGTACCCGGAGAGGTGCTACTTGTTCCAAGTTCGTTGACATCGCATATGAGTGCGATACAGTAATGTGTTCGTTGCCGAACGATGCAGGCTCCTTGCTGGTGTCTCCTGTTCGCATGGATTACTGCATTTATCGGTATGAGTCAGAACTGTTGTGTGGGAGCTATTTTCCTCGCAAGCATCCGTGTGCTTTCATTCCTTGTGGGACTGCGTCGTCCGCGTTGTGGCTTGCAGCCTTCGAAGGTATTTTGATCCTGGCTGGCGGTTTGGCCTAGTCAACCTTTCATGCTTTGACAAGCTGTAAACCGAACCAGCGCCAGGCAGCGATCACCTACTCACCTTCCACGTAACATTTGGCCTGGATCGTGGAAGCTCATTTTCCCTTTTCCAATATTAAGGGAACCGCGAGGTCACAGGACCTTCCAAGTAACGACAGAATTCATATACTGATAACATACTCACGGGACCTTCGGCTGCCTTCTCGAGGGCCTCGACATTCCTCGACAGGCTTCGACTTTCCTCGATAGGCCTTGTTCATCAACTCAAGCCTCACGAAACAACGAGAACGAAGGGAAACAAATTGCACATTGCCCTAAGATGCGCAAGACGCCTGAATTCGTAGTAGAGAAGCTCCAAAGTACACCCTTTGCATTTGCACAATCCCCTCAAGTTTGCCTTTCTAATTTCACTATTTCTCGCTAAATTCAATTAACACTTTAACGCCAAGCGCGATAACAGGGCCAAAATTGCTAACCTGGTAACGCACTGGCAATATTTTGCCTATCGACATAAGTTTAGTTGGACACGAGACTATTCTTTGAACATTGGATGGTATTAAGACATGACTTTGGAGCATTAGGTACTGTTTCCGCCTGCCAGAATCGACCAAGTACGGCACGGCGTGGAGGCAACTGGAGGGACAAAACCATGGCACCGATAACATACCACTGGATGAGGTAAGATGTCTGCGTATGCTAAACGGCTTTGGGTAAGTGGCTGTTAAATTATTATTTTGACGTTTCTAGCCGCCAAAGTGCTTCTGCCGACACGCTGTCCACACTCTCTGCATATATCAGCTTGAGGAGGAGTTAGGAGATGATTATCGCTGGTCATATCGTGTGTCAGCCGTCCTATTCTCGGGCAGGAGCCCTTACCAGGAGGTTGACCTTGTGGAGACGCCAACATGGGGCAAGGTGTGTTTTAGCTTTGATGTATCATTCTGATCATAGACGTTCTTGTTGCGTGAGTAAGGCTAGCGGCGCCGACAAGTGATGTTAGCGTAATACTTCTTCTTTTGTATCATAGGTATTACTTTTGGATGGGAAAATGCAAAGCACGGAAGCCGACGAACAGGTACGCTTTTCATAGTGTGTTCTCGGGCCTGTTCGGTGATCTAAACAGATTTAAGCATATATCCAATAAGGGACTGTATTAATGCTGCCTTCTGCAGGTGTACCACGAACTGCTAGTGCACCCACCTCTTTTGAACCATCCCCATCCGAGGCGAATTTTTATTATGGGAGGTATGCCTGATACTAGCGCGAACGAGGATGCTCTGCCCACTTTCCTTGCAAGTTCGCCAAATTACTAGCGATGGTCCTAAAATGGGATATTTGTTTGGTGACTGTCATGTTATCGGGTATGATTTTCTCCAATTATGATTCTGACATGTACAGTGCAACTGACAGTGTACTTTACAAACTTCGGTGTATGACCGTATCTTGTTCAGGCGGCGAGGGTGCGACTGCCCGTGAAGTTCTCCGACATCGTACGGTCGAGGAGGTAGTGATGGTCGACATTGACAAAGTGCGCAATTACACGGGCGGTGTGGTCAAGTCTTGTACATGCTGAGCTCACGTCTTGTTCTTGTTCTTGTTCACCTATGTAGTCCGATGTTGTATTGAAGATAATATTTTTGGAGCTTCCTCCGCAGGTGGTTACGGATTTTTGTTCACAGCACCTCGAGCGTAACAGAGCGGCGTTCCTAGATCCGCGCCTGCGGCTGATCAATGACGATGCACGACGGCAACTAGAAACAGCAGCTGATGCTTCTTTCGACGTCATCATTTCTGATTTGGCGGATCCGTTGGATGGAGGTCCATGTTACCAGCTGTATACACAAGTGGGTTTATGGTCTCATGGCTGATGCCAGATAGCAATTGGTTTGACTTGGGCCACGGTGTAACGATGTGGCCTCAGGAGTTTTACAAGATGGTGGTGTCACGGAAACTGGCTCCTGGTGGAATCTTCATCACGCAGAGTGGACCAGCTGGATTTCTGTCATGCCGTGAAGTGTTTACGACTATACATGCAACGTTAAGCTCTGTATTCCCCATAGTAATACCGTATGCGCAACATATACCGTCATTTTGTGACGCTTGGGGCTACAACATGGCGTTCACGGATCCTAACCAGGTAGGAAGCTGCGCAACAGCATTCTTGAATAGTAGCTAGGTAATGTAATGCACGTGAAATGAACGCTGGATGTGAAAGCCGCCGTTAAGGGGACTAATACAAGCAGCGAAATGCCAATTGCTTTAACCCCTCGTATTTCTCCGGGCGTATCCCAGCCGAAGCTGCACCAATCAGATATTTGATCTCATGATTCGCTATGGTCCCCACGATTTAGGTGCCATTGGGCGCCGACAACCTTGATGCACGCATTGCTGACCGCATTGCTCGTCTACCACTGGGCTTCTTGGATGGAGTCACATTTGCGGGCCTTTGCCATCTGAACAAAGTTGTCCGGATCGCATTAGCCGAAGAAAACGAAGTGTACACGGCCACGACGACACGGTTCATTCATGGTGCAGGGATTAAAGCACACTGCAAAGACGTTTGACGTGATCTGCTGTTGAGGCAGAACGGTCGTTAGCTTTTACCTTGCTGTTCCTTTGGAAGGGGTTAATATTGGAGGGCGACCATCGTTTGTTCATGATATAGGCCAAATACTAGGCTGGTGGTGCGAGGCATCAGGGAGGGAGGACGGTTTAGATGATGAAAAAGATGCAACAGGGGCGTCAACAAATTGACTTTCCTTTCACGCCAGGTGTAGCTGTATAATTACTGGACTTGCTGTTTGCCGCGTTAAGCCTTGGTGTAAGTTGCATCGTCAATTTGCTGCAAGGCCAGGTTGCATACAGCGGATTAAGGATCCGCCCTTTAGATGCTACCTTTGCCAATGATCATTCTGTTTTCGTAACAGAACAGATAATTTGGTTTTCGTTACAGGTTACCACGTAATCTGGCTGGGATTTGGACTGGGCTGTCACGACCACGCTGGGGGCTTCAACCCCGCAATGACGGACACAGGAAATTCCTGTGTCCGTCATTGCAGTAGGCAGGTTTACTACTGAGGGGAACAGCCGTCATCCTAAACATGTAGTATGTACACATTCTTGGGAAACTTTAATTTGCATCTGGAAAGTCTCCGCACACAATCCCACATTGCCGTATGAAGTCGGCAACCTGTGATTGCAGAGCTTGATCATTCTTGAGAGCTTTGGTGTACGCATTCACCATGGACCCAGTTCCTATGGGCAAATTATGCTTTCCATGTTCACAATTAATAATGCACGCACTAAGCCAAGGACCTGTTTACCGGTGTAGGCGTTTAAGCTGTGAAATAACAAGCAGAGACAGCCTAGAGCCATTTCCGTCTGTACCTTTGGGGTTCTGGGACATGAGTTTACACAATAGGTGCCTGAGTGTCTGAGGGAACTGCGCCGTATCTGATATAGTTGCATCATCGTCAGCACAGTAGGCTAGAACTGGTGCACGCATGCACCTAGAGGACATAGTGAGATGCAGGGTGTAGAGGCAATACAGTTCGACGGGTAATTATGGTTGGAGGGAATAACCTACGAAATAGCAGATTTGTGGATTTGTGATAGCAATGAAAGTAATGCAAGCTCTTATGAAACATTACCAAGCAACATCATTTATTAGGGTGCACTGGAGCCGATTATTACCACCGCTTCTTATTATGCAGTGAATAATATAAACTGTGAATCATGTAGACCTTCCTTTTTACAGGGTAATCAAGCCTGCGGGATAAGATCTCACGAAGACCTCCTGCCTTGCACGAGACGGTGATCATAACGCAGGCCTGCATAATGCTCGCTTAGAAGTTGATTCAGGCCTCAAACATCGGGACATAAGTATAGATCGCATATGTCAGTATCGTGCTGTTTTGGGGCCACGGTGCTTATCCAGGAGGGCTCCTGACCCACAAGGTGACATGGTATGCTGTCAAGGATAGGGCCTGTCCGCCCTAGATGTACTATAAAATTGCATCCCTGATGCCATAGAATGATGTTGCCAATAAAAACTCTGCAATGGTAAATAACCATAACATGTGGTTACACCTGTTTCGGCCAAATTTTGGTGTGAGTTGGTTAGGATTTGGTTGCGCTCTTGCATATGTCATGACATATCGTGTGCCGTGCACACTGCGTGACACGCGTCGCATACAAGGCGGTGGCTAGAGTGAACCCTGCACTAAGATGCACAAAGACACATCACAATCAACTTCATGACCATAATTAGATACCTGCGGATTGGCATACTAAAGTGAGATGTTAGCATGCTAGGGATTTGAACGGTAATGTAGGGTTGGCCTGAACTTCAGCTTGTAGAGTCGAGCAGTGTGATGAATCAAGTGCTATCACTAGATTGATTTGGAGAACTGACTGTAGATAAGGCAGATGAACAGTGGTAGTTTGGATCCCAGTACGGCTTGGCGCCATGGCGCGCGAATTAGGGTACTTACGTCGCTGCTCTTCCTAAATGAGCAGCGATTTAGATGCAATTACACCTAAAGACATTATACCCTTTGTAACAAATCAATCAGATTGTCTTGTACTGTTCTCTCGCTCAAGTACTCCCTAGCATCGGTAAAGCTTAGTCAAATCAAGACTGCACTCCCGAGCTCAAGATGTCATCACCCTAGGTGCCTTCTCCCCCGCGTCGAGGAGCACCATACGCCAGCAGTCATCACGTCCAAAGCGACATTTGGACGAGCAAGTAAGCCCAAAGGTCAGCCCACAGCGTCCTCTTGTTAGGTCGCTGCAGGAACATGGTCTTACAAGACTGAACACCACCATCATCAACTTGTCTAAATTGCTGCTGTCCGAGCTGACACCAGCCACACTTGTGCCTGAGCAATGAGCAACAGTCAGCACCACCGATCGAGTACTTCTCGAGGACTCATCAGCAATGCGTCACAACTACTTGTCTGACCACAAGTTGGACTCTCAAGGGAAGTAGCTTGCTTATTGACGCCTGCCTTGCTGTCACCGTTAGTTTGCAGCTCGTCAACCAGAGACAACTGGCAGCATCTGCTAAGGCGACCACCTCAACCCGCGACAGCTGCCAGTTGACATCGACAACAAGTGGTGTCCGGGAAAACGAGCCAAGATGGGTCTGAGCAACCCTGGCGGCCGTCAGTGCTACCGTTTCTCTCTCCATTGACGGACGCAACTGAGGAGGCCACACCCGAACCACAGCCATGTTACAACCTCTGCTTGGCAATCCCACGCGTGGACACCTTCTTAGTCCAACATGCTATTACCAATGGGTGCGTCGTGGTGGAGCGAGGAGCTGGTACAGGCAGACTACAGGCAGTGGGGACCAAGATACGAGTAGGGCAGAGATAAGCACCGGCGGGTCAATGTCTGAGACTCAGCAGGGTGACCAGCTGCCACTGCCCACAGCTCATCCACCCAACCAACCCTTGCTTACACCCTTCCTTCGCCCAGTATGAATTCCGCAAGCACCTCAGAAATGTCAAGTCCTGCAGAGCGGTGCAAGGCAAGAAGGCACTGCTGGTGCATGGGTTCGCAAACATGGTGGAGAACATATGCAAGGACCATGACGACCCCTTCACTGATGAGTGGGCGGAACAGGAGCACCCCAAGATCCTGTGTGAGCATAAGCAGCTTTGGTTGCAAGCTGGCAACAGGGAGGTGGAGTATGAGGGCATGGACTTTGTTAATGAGCAGGGCAACTGTGTGCCTGACCTATGGATGTACTACTTGGCCAAGGTGAAGGCTGAGTTTGACATCCCAGACCCTGACGACTGCAGCAGTTCCAACAGTGGGAGAGTGAGACGCCAAACCACGTGGCACAGTGCTTCCCAGACCTGGTACGGTGCCTACACAAGGGCACCATATTGGACAATGACCTGGTGACTCAATTCTTTGACGGGCTGCATGATGAGCAGATGCGGCTTTTCATTGAGACCATTCACATGCAGCAGCTGGTAGGCAAGATGGGCACTGTTGTACCCCTCCTGCCTTTCAAGCATATTTCTGCACGCTTCGGTGTTAAGTGCTAAGGTGCAAGCACAGCAAGCCAAGCACACCGTAATGAGAGTCAGGCACAGCGGAAGTCTTCAGAGGCCAGGGGTTACAACATACGATCCAGGGTGCAGAGTATCCAGTGAAGCCGGAAGCATGCTATCATCACTTAGCCGCTCCTTTAATGCTCAGGCTTCGCTCAGGCCAAGTAAAAGCGTATCCAGACTCAGGACATCAATATGTAAGAGCATACGATTGAGGGAGATCGATAGCATATAATATTCCATAATAATAAACAAGGCCACCATCGCTCGACTTATATTCACGACGCCGTCCGTATCACACCAGATCGCTGATCCGCATGTGTGACATGTTCGTAATCATGTTGCAGACAATATTTTATCATCCTTTAGCCTTCACAGCATTAAGGCAATGCAAATTCAATACTTGGCAATGTTCGTTATGCGGCTCAACCGCCATGTGAGTCAATGTGAATATCACTCACTCAGTCGCATTCCACTCGTGCACGTGAAGTGGATACTGCATGATAAATCAGTATGAGAGAATGCGCGCTCTTAGATAATTATTCCAGTGCGCGTACGCGGACTTGCTCCGGTCTCATGACTAAAGCCCATCCACCTGGCTAGTACGACAGGTCGAGCGGTGGAATGTCGGTTATTCCAATACCGGTCGCATTGCAAGCGCTACACGGAGAGCATGGTGCCTATATGATAATGCACCTAATCACCAGTTGTCGGGTACCTTACCGGGTCATATAGTCCGGTGCATGGGCGTGGGGTGAACCGTGATACAACAACTATCCCCCATCCCGTGTGCAGCGTCCTCGCTGCCACATGCCGCATCAGCTACACCGGTCACTGAGACTGCGTTGCACACAATCTAGCCTCTTCGAGGATGGGTTGCATCTCAGGGGAGAAGTTACATGCAGGCTCCCAAGAGTTGTGCTCACTAGAATACCCGGTCCACTTGACCAAGTACTCATGCACTGTGCGTTTGCGTTAATGCTTACCCACACGCTGAGTGCGGTAATCTAGAGCACGCTCCACGTCATACACCTTCTGCTTGCCAGCAATCCAGGTCTCAGGACCCGCTTCGACTGCCGCAGGGGTGTTAGTGGGGTCAGGTGTGGGTTCTGTGCCGCGGTATGGGTGAACAAGTGAAACATGGAATGTGGAATGGATGTTCATGTCAAGGGGTAACGTGAGCTCGACAGCTACACTCCCTACCATGCGCACAACAGGGTATGGGCCAATCCAACGGGGCAAAAGCTTACGGGATCCCTCAGCAAAAGAACGCAGGTTCTTAGTGCTCAGCAGAACCATCTGCCCTTCCAAGAAGACCACATCCCGCTTGGACTTGTTGTAGTAATCCGTCGCCCGTTGCTGTGCCGCGTCCAAACATGACTTAGCATCTGCCACTCAGGATAGGAATGACTTAGCAAAGGTCTTAGCCGCAGGGACATACACCTCCAGCTCACGCCACACAGGTAGCGCTGGGTGAAATCCATAAGTCAGAAAGAAAGGGCTTTGACCTGTTGACTGGTTAACAGCATTGTTAATCGCAAACTCTGCTGCAGTCAGGTAGGTATCCCAGACAAGAGGCGTGCGACCAGCAAAATTGCGCAACATATCCCCCAGTGTGCGGTTTGTGCATTCGGTCTGGCCATCAGACTGTGGGTGGTATGCCGTGCTCAGGTTAACCCACATGCCGACTAGCTTGCAGAGCGCTTCCCAAAACTTAAACGTGAACTGTGTTGTATCACTCCTCATAATCGCCCATTGATTCTGCGGAGAGCCAGGCTTAGTGCATCATGCTCGATTATATCGGAACGTACCAATCGAGGCAGCGGAAGTCTTTGATGCGAGGAGTTACAATGTATATTCCAAGACAGGCGTAGATGACGTGATAGGCTATCAGTGCCTAGCCGAGGCAATCATCATCTAACCGATGCAAATTGGTGCTCGGGCTTATCCAAGAAATACGACCATAAGCGACATAAAAGGTGTAAGCTCAACCAAAGCGTGGTTAGCTTGTCTTAGCGCCAATCGTTATGATTGCGTATTAATGCACACGTATTTCTCTCACTTAGGCCGTCAATGAGCATAGCAGATATACTCGCAGCGACGGCTCGCGGTACAAGAGATCTGTAAGTAGTAAGTGTACTACCGTGATCCCGCGTGCGGATATTGCTATATAAGCCGTCATAGCAATAATGCAATGTTCTTTACTTGCGTAAAGGTGCCGACTACGCCATCGCGCGTAGTGTTGCATTCGACGCGCCGCATCGCTCGAGCCTTTGCCTCGCGACCTCAAGGTACGCTCGCATTATCATGCTCAAGCGCGCACGTATGCATGTGTCATCGTTAGTGCGCATTGATATGCGGTGCTTCATGCATTTTAGATCGTCCGCGACCAAGTCGCCGGACCATGCGCACTATTCGCGATACCGGTCACGCAGTGTATGCCTGCAGTGTTGTGCACAATGCATTAGGCGATATGCTATCTGCGGGTTGCTTGTGCCCTTGCGCCTAACGTGTGCGGTGCGACGTGCTGCGTGACATGCGTGCGATCGCGTCGCGCCCGCTGCCGTACTACTCCAAGCGTCCACGTACGACAGGGGTGACGTCATCAGTGTCGTATCGCTCCACGCATCCACATACGGCAGTGCCGTACCGCTCCGTGTACGATAGTGCCGTATCGCTCCTCGCGTCCACATACGACAGTGCCGTACCGATCCATGTACGATAGTGCCGTATCGCTCCGTGCGTCCACATACGACAGTGCCGTACCGACCCATGTACGATAGTGCCGTACCGTCGTACCGTGCTGCCGTACCGTACGATAGTGCCGTATCGCTCCGCGCGTCCACATACGACAGTGCCGTGGTGCCGTGCGCGATATGGCGATGGTGGGTGCGACCCTCGCAGAACTTAGGCAAAGTGACGCGTGGTACAACAACTGTTCCCCCCCCCATAGGCAGCGTCCTCGCTGCCGCTCAGGCGACAAAAGCTACTGAGATTGCGTGGCACGCAATCTAGCCTCTTCGAGGAGGGGCGCCATTTCCGGGGAGAAGTTACGTGCAGGTTCCCACGAGTTGTGCTCACTTGAGTAGTCTGTCCACTTGACCAGGTACTCGTGCACGGTGCGCTTGCGCCGGTGTCTACCCACACGTCGAGTGCGGTAGTCCAAGATGCGCTCCACATCGTACACCTTCTGCTTGCCTGCGACCCAAGTCTCAGGACCTGGTTCGACTGCTGCAGGGGTATCAGTGGTGACAGGCGCGGGCTCCGTGCCACGATACGGACGAACAAGTGACACATGGAACGTAGGGTGGATGTTCATGTTAGAGGGCAACGCAAGCTCGACAGCTGCGTTCCCTACCATGCGTACAACAGGGTACGGACCAATCCAACGGGGTAAAAGCTTGCGGGATCCCTCGGCAAAGGAACGCAAGTTCTTAGTGCTCAGCAGAACCATCTGTCCTTCCGAAAAGACCACGTCCCGCTTGGACTTGTTGTAGTACTCCGTTGCTTGTTGCTGTGCCGCGTCCAAACACGACTTCGCGTCTGTCATTCGGGATAAGAACGTCTTGGCTGTCACGACGGATTAGGTGACCGGACATGATAGGTGACACCAGGGATCGTAGCATGCGTTGCGCAAGGGTAACATAAGGATAAATAGTACAATGAGCTAATAAGGGCCTGTTAGACTGAAGGCTTGGCCCATTCGTGTGGTTGAGCGTAGGACAATTAGTGGCAGTGCTGGACGAAAGCGCATCTTATATAGCGACTTGCTTGTACACTATGACAACAGATTAGTGCGTTAGCTCGCGTTAGCTCGCGTTAGGCTCGCGTTAGGGACCCCTAACGCGAGCCTAACGCGAGCTTAACGCGAATTAACGCGAGTTAACGCAAACCCTAACGCAAAGCAAACGCATTGCGTTTTTTTTTGCGTATGGGAAACGCGAGCCTAACGCACACTAACGCAAACGCAAACAAAAAAAAATTTGAGTGCGAAAATTTTTGCGTTTGCTTTGCGTTAGCTTACGCAGCCTAACGCGACCTTACGCAATCTCTAACGCGCCCAGATAGATTCTAAGGTGCGCGTTAGGCCTAACGCACCGCAAGCGTTAGACACCCACACGCAAGCAAGAAAAACATTGCTTACGTTGCAAATAACGCACTAATAGTTCTCCAACGCACAGTAGACGCAGGCTTAACGCGCAATAACGCGCATTAACGCGCTTTAACGCATGCTTGCGTATGCTGCGAGTAATGCGTAAGCAGCAAACAGTTGTGGGTTCCGTACAAGCTTTTAACGCATATAACTAACACATTTGCATGGTTTCACACGGTCTTTTGCTTGATATCACAACTTTCACATGATTTTCGTTTTGCGTACTGGAATTTTTGCCTGCCGTAACATCCTGTAATCGTTCTGGTTATATCTTTACTGTTTCAGTTATCGTTGCTGTTATTGTTTGCTGTTGTATCCACCCGTTGCAGAATTATTTTTTTCTGTACGGAAACCATCCTGTCGTAATGTACGTGGCCATAATCAAGAATCCATATTGCTTGCTACAAAAATAATCCAGACGATCATTTACAGCTCATTATTCGGAGGCATCCAGCCATTGCATATGCATTGGTGCGTGAGGAGCCATTCTCACTCAACGAAACAATAAAGTTTCTGCACATCCAATAATCGCGCCAATCAAATTTTGGTAATTTGCTCAATCATCATTTTTACCATGCACCAATCATTTAAACCATCATTACGTACATGCATTCATGTACATCCTAACTTCATGTGCCACCGCACATGTAGCAGCCTGCAAAAACATATTCTTAAGCACAAGTCTATGCAATTGTTTCCTATTTCAATTTATCTTAGTCGTGCTCCACCGTAGCACTGGCGGCGTCATCCTGCTTGTCCGCACTCCTCTCGTCCTCGCTGACCTCCTCCTCCAGCAACTCCTGAAACGTTCATACAAGAACTTTTTAAATTTTATACTTCTAAATTAAGTCGACACTTTCTAGCAATTATCATTATAGGGTACGATAATAATAATAATAATCTTGTCAATGGGGGTCAGTGCTGTACAAATCCATTTTGTATGTGGACACTTATTAGTTACTTGGTTCTTCTTACAGGTTCTTATTTACATAGCTCCCACGTTGCCATCAGGTGCCATCGTGCCCTTGCCTATGGCACTCCTTCAGCACTTTTGACCTTAAACTGTAACAAAAAATAAATAGAAGGATATTAATGCATGCAAGAAATGTAGCAACAAGCTAGAGTCAAGAACTGTACCTTCTTTCGCTGCTGGTGGTCGTAATCATCGTAATCGTCTGTCAGGTGCTCTTCTGCAGGCAACAAGTCAAAAGAAAAGCAATAGCATATTATAGGAATATCATACACCGATGAGGATACAGACTATCCTGCCATACTTCTTCAGTGGTTGGCATAATCGCTCGTACCTTTACTTCCTGCCCGTGCATGCTCGCCTCGCTTTTGTTATAGCACCTCGTCATCATTCTTGACCTTCAAGGCGCCCTGCAAATATTTGTCAGTTGAACATTTTCGTTTTATCGTCGGTATACTAATAAAAATCTAAATTGCAAAAAATGCAAACAAAGGGCTGTACCTTTATAGCCACCGCCGCCTTGCTAGAATTCTGAACTCTGCCCTCGTGACCTATAACAACCAGAAAAATCGTTCGGAAGATATAGTTTTGCGAAAATTTGCGAAATCGAAAAGCATACCAACTTATGCTAGCAGGTGCTAGCGAGCGGCAACGACCATTGTATTCGACTGCCGCCACAGTAAGTTCATTCGGGAAAAGGATGATCACAATAACTAAAAACGAAAAGGAACAAATAGTTTATCCTCACATCTTACTTGACTTTATACTTGCTCGTAACTTTTTCCTCTGTGGCTGGGTGGTCGCCAGCAGCATCGCCGCACCTCGCCTGTTGCCGCACCTCGCCACCTCTTGACCTGCAATGCAAGGGGCCCTGGACATATGTCAAAGACTTGCTCACAATATTTATTTACTTATTTATGTCCAAGCAAAATTTAAGAAATGATACAACTTCTGTTTCTCTAGGCCAGATGCTGCTGGCCAGCTGGGTGTTTTGCATCAGGGAAATTTGAACATGTAACAGCTTGGAAATCCGATTTTGTAAATCTTGTTCCACAAGCAAGCATGAAAAAGCCACAAGACTCCGTATTTGTATTATTGCAAGCTTCCGTACTCCAGGGCGGCTGTCAATAGATGTACATTTGCGCACATGGCTTATTCTTGGTCTCATCACAACATTATGACAGAGATCGGCATAGCGGAACAGTTCACAACATGTCTAGTACTGAGCCAAAAAAGCACAACTATGATGTGACCATTAGTACCACTGTTCTAATTGGACAATATGTCGCATAGTAACATGAACATTTGATCCAAATTGTGTTGCATCTCGTTTAGGCGTCGTGATATATGCGTATCTATAGTTCAGGCACCAGCTGGGCAGTGCGCAAACCAAACAGACCTTACGCGCCAAGCTTATTTCCTCTCCAGTTAAAAGATGCGAACTACCCTTGGGACCTGATAAATTACTGCGGCTTAGTTCCTAGCGACAGATATGCAAGCACATAGTGGCCAGAAGTGACCATATGGTCAATGTTTTTCACTCCGGTGGCGGGGTAACTTGGGGTGACTGGGGGCAACGGCAGAGACAGGGGTGACTGAGGGCGACTGGGGGCAATGGCGGTGACGGGTTGACTGGGGGTGACTGGGTCAATGGCGGCGATGGGGAGACAGGGGCGACTGGGGGCAACGGCGGCGATGGGGAGACAGGGGCGACTGGGGGCAACGGCGGCGATGGGGAGACAGGGGCGACTGGGGGCAACGGCGGCGACGGGGAGACAGAGGCGACTGGGGGTAGCAGGTTGTGAGGGGGCGAGGGGGTGACGTGGGTGACTGGGGGCGATGGGAGATGGCTGGTTGCGACGGGAGTGAATGGGGGCGACGGTTGGTTGCTGGTTGTTCCGTCGCCCTCCATCACCCCCAGTTGCCCCCAGTCACCCGCGTCACCCCGTCGCCCCGTCACAACCTGCTACCCCCAGTCGCCCCCAGCCACCCCTGTCACCCCGTCGCCGCCATTGCCCCCAGTCGCCCTCAGCCACCCCTGTCACCCTGTAGCCGTGGTCGCCCAGTCGCCGGACTTGGCCCAGCCCCAACTGCCAAACCAAGTTTTCCTCGATGTTCTGCTATCTTAAACGAGCAATTTAGGCTAGGATAAGTACAACTGCGAAGGGAAAGTATATTAGTAACAAGCAAGGCTAACCCCTACGTACCCATGCATCCACATTAGCTACATGATGAATCCTGCTGCCTATATATGCATGGGTTACTCAGGCGGCAAGGGCGGATTGGCCACTTTAACAAGCCGGTACTTCTAGACCAATCTGTCTGCATGGATATCACATAACCAGGTTTATCATCACAAAAAGTAATCCAACCCATGGTCCGAACTTGATGCACTACATAATAAACTTTGCGTACAATGCGTTACAGTGCGTTACAGTGCGTATGCTAACGCACTGAACGCAATCTATACGCAGGGCCGTTGCGTTAGCTTAACGCTTGCGTACAGTTTGCGTTAGGCATGCGTACAGCTCGCGTTAGAACATACGCAAGCCCACGATTTTCGACCATGACAAAACGTAATAAAAATTAAAGGAAAATTTATACTCATTATAAGTATTGTTTTCATTTAAACAAACTTCAAAACGACTCACTAAAACGGACTTTTTGTCCACTTTTCTATCTGTTTGCGTTAGGCTCGCGTTAGGCCAACGCAAACCGTAACGCACAAAACGCAGCCTTACGCACACATACGCGAACTAACGCGAGCTAACGCGAGCCTAACGCACGAATCTCTTGTCATAGTGGTACGGCATGACTATTTGGCGGGTAGAGCAATGATGCTCATAAGTCTGCCTTAATTCAAACTGATTATATCTTGATAACTATTTCCGTGTGTTTTATTCACTGCTATTTTTGGAGTCTGTGAGAGGTATTCTGGACCTTTCGACTGTCACGACGAAGATGTACGGCATCAGCAGTCGAATAGGTATATTAGCGATGCTAGAGCAAGTGAGCTTTGTCACTTGGCTCTAGAAGCGTAGTACTTCTTGAGCGTAATAGACCCAACTTTATGTTATTTTTGCCTTATTTTCTTTAAGTGCCGACTAGTGTAACGTGTACGCTAGCCAAGCCCCCTTCCGAGCCGTGTCTGGAGCAAAGGACTACGAGTCAAGCCCTTCGGTTGGCAGGAATCCGATCCTGCAACCCGCGGACGAGAATCAGCTGGTCTAGGCGCGCAACGGAGCTAAGTCGAGCACCGTCCAAGGCCATAGCCCATCCCATATTATTATTATATATTTGGACATGAAGGTCATTGCGGTAGATGTTGACGCCGAGGTGTTGGACTTAGTGTTCCCGGTCATCGTGCAGTTTGCTGGAGTGGTGGCCCTTGCATGTGTAGCCTACCGCTACCTGACAGCCGCTGACTATGCTAGGATGCGGTGGCTGCTCAGTTTGCACAGGCAGGGCAGGTTGGCTATCATGAAGATGGGGGAACGCATGTGGGTCATGGTTTTCAACAACGACCTATGGAAGCATGCACTACTACTTAACGAGAGTGGTCTACTTGAACTTGCCTAGAATCCCTTCCTTTGGCCAGCTCACGGCAGCTGATACAGCACCCAGAGCTGGGGGGGGGAGTGAGTGTTTCGCATCTAGTATGTTTGCGGGGCGGTAATCGGGCGTGACATGGCAAAGGTCTTAGCCGCAGGGACGTACACCTCCAGTTCACGCCACACAGGTAGCGCTGGGTGAAACCCATAAGTCAGGAAGAAAGGGCTTTGACCTGTCGACCGATTAACAGCATTGTTAATCGCGAACTCTGCCGCAGTCAGGTAAGTATCCCAAACGAGAGGCGTGCGACCAGCAAAGTTGCGCAACATATCCCCCAGTGTGCGATTCGTGCGTTCGGTCTGGCCGTCAGACTGTGGGTGGTATGCAGTGCTCAGGTTAACCCGCATACCCACAAGCTTGCAGAGCGCTTCCCAAAACTTAGACGTGAACTGACCGCCACGGTCCGAGACCACGTTCTTAGGGACGCCGAGCAACCGAACCACGTTATCGAAAAACAGGCGTGCAGTCTGCTCAGCCGTGCAGGTCGACGTGGTAGGTGCAAGGTGAACCATCTTAGTCAAACGGTCTACCATGACAAGCACCGAGTCGTATCCCCCCTCAGTTTTGGGCAGCGTGACCACGAAGTCCATGGAAACACTTTCCCAAGGCGCGTCAGGAACAGGCAATGGTTGCAGCAACCTGTGACCCCTACCGGACAAAGCCTTGTTGCGCTGGCACAAACTGCATGTCTGTACGAAGTTCTCGGCATTTCTCACCAGACGAGACCACCAGAATGAGCGTCGCACCAACTCGACCAGCCGCGTGCTACCTGGGTGTCCTGCCAACGGGTCCTCGTGGAAATGGGAAAGGACATCGCGACGAAGGGAGTCGTCGTTAGGCACGACGATCTGAGTCGTCGATCCTTCCGTCCGTAGCCAAAGACCATTCTGCTTGCGTAGGTGCTCGACATTGCTAGGCGAAGCGAACCAGGAGTCGCCAGCATATGCAGCCTTCAAGCGAGCCGCGAGGTCTGAGGATAGAGGCACGTCCGGGGTCGGTGGACGTTGGACAGGCGCCGCCAAAATCGCAGTGTGTAGCGACGGATGTCGACTGAGAGTGTAGGCGATGTTAATCCGGCCGGCAACGTGCTCCCAGGTGCAGTCAAACCGTGCGAGGTACTCCATCCACCTCGCTTGACGCCGGTTCAACGTAGGGACGCTTTGTAAAAACGTCAGGGGCTTGTGGTCAGTCTTAAGGGTGAAGGGTCGTCCCTCTAGGTAACAACGCCACTCCTTAAGCGCGTGCAAGACCGCTAACAGCTCCTGTTCCCTTGTGGTGTAATGGGTTTCTGCGCCCGTAAACTTCTTACTCGTGAAGGCGATCGGTCGCCCTTCCTGCAACAGTACAGCGCCGCTCCCATACAACGAAGCATCCGAAAACACCTCGACACGAAACGGCAACGAGTAGTCGGGAAATGCAAGGGTAACATCGTCGGCAACGACACGCTTCAGCTCGTCGAACGCCAGTTGACACTCGGGCGTCCAAGCACTAGGCGAATCGAAAGCTCCCTTACGCGTCAAATCAGTGAGCGGGGCCGCAAGGACAGAGTACTGCTTGATGAACTTACGGAAATAATTGGTCAAGCCGAGGAAGCTACGAAGCTCCTGAAGGTTCCGAGGCGCTGGCCAATCGCGAACCACAGCTACCTTCCGTGGGTCCATCTTGACGCCAGTGGCCGACACGATGTGGCCCAAGTACTCCACCTGAGGCTGCACCCAAAAGCATTTGGCACGCTTCGCAAACAATTGCTCCCGCCTCAACACCTCAAGCACAAGCTTAAGATGCTCCAGATGCTCCTCGCGCGTCTTGGAGTAGACCAGGATGTCGTCCAAGTAGCAAACGACGAACCTGTCGATATACGGTCTAAACATGCGATCCATGATCGCCTGAAACGTCGCAGGGGCATTAGTCAACCTGAACGACAAGACCGTGTACTCGAAGTGACCAAAGGGCGTCCGAAAAGCAGTTTTCGGCACATCAGACGCAGTGATGCGAATCTGATTGTATCCCTGTTGCAAGTCGATCGAGCTGAAATAGGCCGAGCCCTTTAGCTTATCGAGCAGGTCGTCCACGCGCGGCAACGGGTAACGGTTTTTGACCGTCGTCGCATTCAACCCCCTGTAATCGATGCACATGCGCAAGCTCCCATCCTTCTTACCGACAAACAAAATCGGCGCAGAGTAAGGGGATGTGCTGGGGCGAATCATATCCTTTGCGAGCAGATCGGTTACCTGGCGCTTCACCTCGTCCAACTCCAGAGGACTTAACCTGTACATAGGCCGTGAAACAGGCTGAGCGCCGGGTATGAGTGGGATGGTATGGTCCACGGGACGCAAAGGAGGAAGCCCAGGCATGTCACGAAAAACGTCTGCGTACCCTGTGAGCAAGGCTTCAACCTCAGGATCCAAAGAAGACTGAGTGGTGGTCGCATTCAAATGCAACCTAGGCCTCACAAGCAGTCCATGGGCACCCTTCCGGATCATCCGGATGGCCTCTTTACGCCCGACTGGCTTGGGTTCAGCACGCTGCCCCATGGCGGCCACAGCGTAGTTAACCACAGGCTCCGCTTCAGTCTTACCCCCCTCTGGCTCAACACTTGCAAACGGCACGAAGGGTACTTTGCACGACAGAGTCCCCTTACGAAGGCGAAGGGTTCCAGACTCTAGGTCAATGCCGGCCCCATACTGCCGCAATGTTGAGGACCCCAGTATATATGTCGCAGCCTCAGTCAGCTCGCGCAACACATAAGGTTGGGTCGTAATACGCAGAGGACCTATACACAGGCGAAGGGTGACCCTGCCCAATATGGGTTGCTTACCCCCATCCGCGAGGGTAACCTGCGACCATTCCGACGACTGTGGGCACAGACCCAATGCATTCACCTCTGCTGATGAGATGAAGTCGTCACTGGCGCCAGTATTGACGAGCGCCTTCAGGGTGCGACCAGCAAGATCGACCTGAATCAAGGGAACCCGATTGTCTGCCGGTACCGACTCTGCGGACGAAAGCAAGACGCTCAGGGCGGGTTCGAAACGTTCGGCAGAACCCTCAGAATGAGGTGCAGGAGATTCGTACCAAACGTCAACGGCGTAGGCCTGGGCCGACAGCGGCACAGGTGCACCTGCTAAATCAACACCGTTATACAGAACGGTGCCCGGCTCGAACCGGCAGACTTTCCGCATACCCGTTAGCAACGTCGAGGCTTTTCGCCGACTATAAGCGGGTAGAAGGACGCAAGCGGCAGTGTCTGGACGTTGACGCCTACATCTCCTATAGAAGGCCAGCTGCACTGACAGCTCACGCAGAGATGAGGGGAGGAACAAGACGGTGTGACCTAACAAATCGATAGACGCCAGTGGCTTGCTCGGTGCATACAGGTTACACAGCGAGTCAAAACCTACACATCCTGAGCGGCCGTCGAGCGACAATCGACGTCCAATCGCACGCTCGATTTGTTCAAGGACCGAAGGCAACGGTGCCCTCACGGCTTGCCGCACTGACGACAACCGCCCACCCTCTAGTTCCGGCTTCCTAGGTGGAGTCCCCTCCGAACCATCCTGGGCAATCCCCTACTTCGGCCGCTGAGCCAAAGGCGGTAGCATCGGGCAATCCTTCGTAGGATGTTCCGCAGACGCGCATCTCAGGCAAACCTTCATGCTCTTCCGACACTTAAGCTCGGAGTGCGTGCAACCCCATTTTTCCAACCAACCGTCGCTGGTGCGTTGTCACTTCGTCTCGTTCTTAGCTTCGTGCGCAGCCGCAGCAGACGGCGAACCCCCTTTCCTCTTGCCCTTGGCCAGGTCCGCGCGTTGACCTGCGCCGGTTGACCCTTTGCGGTTGCCCGATCCGGAAGCGCCGCGAACGCCGTGACCGCGATCCGTACGAACGGTGGTCACTGCTGCCGTTGGCGTTCGACGCTCCGTTTCGGCCCCCTGGTCCATGGCAGCAGCGTCAGACGTCGGATCCTGCACTCGCATGGCATAAGCACGAGGGACAGGTTTAGTAGCACGCTGGCCAGCTAAGAGACGTTTCTCGACCCCGCGCGCAAAGTGCACCAATTCCTCATAGGACCCAAAGTCCTTCCCCGCCAAGTCCGTGGCGCATTTCTTCGCCAGGACCTCAGACAATCCACGCTGAAACCAAAAGATGCGTTCGCTCTCCGTCAGGTCACCGATGGGCGTGATCAGGGCCTCGAAGCGCGACTGGTACGCAGGTACTGTTTCATCATGGCGCATGCGATATGTGCCAGATGCTAACGTACTGCGAGCCTCAGCACTAAGCGGTTGAACCTCAGGAGCAAAGCGCGCAAGCAAGGCACGAGCCAACTCCTCAAACGTGTATGTCTGCCTTGCCATTGTCCACTGATCGTACTATGTCTTCGCCACACCCACGAGGGTGTTCCCGACGAACAGACATTTCACGGGGTCACGATCACCACCACGGACCAATTGCAAGTACACGCGGACATCACGCAGGTATGCACGAGTTGTATCAGCGATGCTACGCTCAGCATTCTTATGTTTCGCGTCATGCGGGATGTCTAATTTCGGGACAGGAAGCGACAGTTTTATCACCTCTCCATCGTCGTCAGATCGACCTTGACGAGGCGGTGCAGCAGACGGACCCCTCTGCTCCTCGCGTCCAACGGGGCCTGCTTCGGCTGCCGTGACAGGAACAGTCGGATGGATAGGAGTCCGTGGGTCTAGTAGCGCAGGGGGATCTCGGACACCGTCAACAACATGCGTGTATGGGCCCCTCCGAGATGTCTCAGGAACGATGGACGTATCGGCACGACCGTCCCCCACTACTAACCCTACGTCACCGCTACCAGATGCCATGGTAAATCAGCGACTGACCGGTCACAACCTCGTGCGATAAAGGCACTCTCACACAGGTATTGGTCGAGCGGTAATCAGACGGTTTTTAAGCCTACCGACGGAAAGCGCTCCCTGCAGATACAGCAAGTATCCGTCCAAAGAGTCTCGCACTTCACGTGTGCACGCAATAAGCGCCCGCAACTGATCCGGACTCGGGTTCGAATCAGTCGATGCAGCAGCAAGTGAGACTCGATTCGATTCACCTGCGGCTCAGAAGCACGTACTTCGAACAGGCAAAACTAATGGCAATGCAAGAGCAGCAAGGCAATTACAGACCAGAGGCGGCCGCGGCCATCACAGCTCGACCAAGCTCCCCCGCGAATGTATATATAAAGGACTAAGATTGCCATCGCTGACTCCAGCCATGGAAGTGACCTACTTACGGAAGAGATCAGGGTGAGACAACAGGCCGTGAACGAACCTGGTCTCGCTACCAAATTTGTTGTATCACTCCTCATAATCGCCCATTGATTCTGCGGAGAGCCAGGCTTAGTGCATCATGCTCGATTATATCGGAACGTACCAATCGAGGCAGCGGATGTCTTTGATGCGAGGAGTTACAACGTATATTCCAAGACAGGTGTAGATGACGTGATAGGCTATCAGTGCCTAGCCGAGGCAATCATCATCTAACCGATGCAAATCGGTGCTCGGGCTTATCCAAGAAATACGACCATAAGCGACATAAAAGGTGTAAGCTCAACCAAAGCGCGGTTAGCTTGTCTTAGCGCCAATCGTTATGATTGTGTATTAATGCACACGTATTTCTCTCACTTAGGCCGTCAATGAGCATAGCAGATATACTCGCAGCGACGGCTCGCGGTACAAGAGATCTGTAAGTAGTAAGTGTACTACCGTGATCCCGCGTGCGGATATTGCTATATAAGCCGTCATAGCAATAATGCAATGTTCTTTACTTGCGTAAAGGTGCCGACTACGCCATCGCGCGTAGTGTTGCATTCGACGCGCCGCATCGCTCGAGCCTTTGCCTCGCGACCTCAAGGTACGCTCGCATTATCATGCTCAAGCGCGCGCGTATGCATGTGTCATCGTTAGTGCGCATTGATATGTGGTGCTTCATGCATTTTAGATCGTCCGTGACCAAGTCGCCGGACCATGCGCACTATTCGCGATACCGGTCACACAGTGTATGCCTGCAGTGTTGTGCACAATGCATTAGGCGATATGCTATCTGCGGGTTGCTTGTGCCCTTGCGCCTAACGTGTGCGGTGCGACGTGCTGCGTGACATGCGTGCGATCGCGTCGCGCCCGCTGCCGTACTACTCCAAGCGTCCACGTACGACAGGGGTGACGTCATCAGTGTCGTATCGCTCCACGCATCCACATACGGCAGTGCCGTACCGCTCCGTGTACGATAGTGCCGTATCGCTCCGCGCGTCCACATACGACAGTGCCGTACCGATCCATGTACGATAGTGCCGTATCGCTCCGCGCGTCCACATACGACAGTGCCGTACCGACCCATGTACGATAGTGCCGTACCGTCGTACCGTGCTGCCGTACCGTACGATAGTGCCGTATCGCTCCGCGCGTCCACATACGACAGTGCTGTACCATTCCATGTACGACAGTGCCGTATCGCTCCACGCGTCCACATACGACAGTGCCGTGGTGCCGTGCGCGATATGGCGATGGTGGGTGCGACCCTCGCAGAACTTAGGCAAAGTGACGCGTGGTACAACAAACTGACCCCCACGGTCTGAGACCACGTTCTTAGGGACGCCGTGCAACCAAACCACATTGTCAGAAAATAGGCATGCAGTCTGCTCAGCAGTGCAGGTCGACATGGTGGGTGCAAGGTGGACCATCTTAGTCAAATGATCAACCATGACGAGCACCGAGTCGTATCCCGTAGCTAAAGACCGTTCTGCTTGCGTAGGTGTCCCACATTGCTAGGCAAAGCAAACCAGGAGTTGCCAGCATAGGCACGCTTCAAACGAGTCCCAAGGTCTGAGGACAGAGGCACATCCGTGGTTCATGGACGTAGGACAGGCGCTGCCAAAATCGCAGCATGTTGCGATGGGTGTTGGCTGAGAGCATCGGCGATATTAATCCGACCGGCAATGTGCTCCCAGGTGCAGTCAAACAGAGCGAGGTACTCCATCCACCTAGCTCGACGTAAGGACGCTTTGCAAAAACATCAGGGGCTTGTGGTCAGTCTTAAGCGTGAATGGCCGTCCCTCTAGGTACCAACACCACTCCTTAAGCGCATGCAAGACTGCTAACAGCTCCTGTTCCCCAGTCATGTAATGGGTTTCAGCCCCCGTGAACTTCTTACTCGTGAAGGCGATTGGTCGCCCTTCCTGCAACAATACAGCGCCACTCCCATACAACGAAGCATCTGTGAATACTTCGACACGAAATGGCAACGAGTAGTCAGGGAATGCAAGGGTAACATCGTCGGCAACGACACGCTTCAGCTCTTCGAACACCTGCTGACACCCAGGTGTCCAAGCATCAGGCAAATTGAAAGCACCCTTACAAGTCAAATCCGTGAGCAGCAGGGCCGCAAGGACAGAGTACTGCTTGATGAACTTACGGAAGTAGTTGGTCAAACCAAGGAACTTACACAGCTCCTGGAGGTTCTGAGGCACAGGCCAATCATGAACCACCGCTACCTTCCATGGGTCCATTCGCACGCCAGAGGCCGACATGATATGGCCCAAGTACTCGACCTGAGGCTGTGCCCAGAAGCATTTGGCACGCTTAGCAAACAATTGCTCCCGCCTCAACACCTCAAGCACAAGCTTAAGATGCTCCAAGTGCTCCTCGCGCGTCTTGGAGTAGACCAGGATGTCATCCAAGTAGCAAACGAACCTGTCAATATACGGCCTAAACATGTGGTCCATGACCGACTGAAACGTCGCAGGGGCGTTGGTCAACCCAAACGACAAGACCGTGTACTCGAAGTGACCAAAGGGCGTCCGAAACACAGTCTTCGGCACGTCAGAAGCAGCAATGCGAATCTGATTATACCCCTGTTGCAAGTCAATTGAGCTGAAATAAGCTGAGTCCTTTAGCTTATCGAGCAGGTCATCCACGCGTGGCAAAGGGTAACGGTTTTTGACCGTGGTAGCATTCAACCCCCTGTAGTCAATACACATGCGCAGGCTCCCATCCTTCTTACCGACAAACAAAATCGGCGCAGAGTAAGGGGATGTGCTGGGGCGAATCATACCCTTCGCGAGCAGATCAGTAACCTGGCGCTTCACCTCGTCCAACTCCAGAGGACTGTGCCTGTACATGGGTCGTGAGACAAGCTGTGCGCCGGGCACTAGTGGGATGGTATGGTCAACGGGATGCAAAGGAGGAAGCCCAGAAAACGTCACAAAAACGTCTGCGTACCCTGTGAGCAAGGCCTCAACCTCAGGATCCAACAAAGTCTGAGTGGTGGCTGCATTCAAATGCAACCTAGGCCTCACAAGCAGTCCATGGGTACCCTTCCGGATCATCCGGATGGCCTCTTTACGCCCGACTGGCTTGGGTTCAGTACGCTGCCCCATGGCGGCCACAGCGTAGTTAACCACAGGCTCCGCTTCAGTCTTACCCCCCTCTGGCTCAACACTTGCAAACGGCAGGAAGGGTATTTTGCACGCCAGAGTCCCCTTACGTAGGTGAAGGGTTCCAGACTCTAGGTCAATGCCAGCCCCATACTGCCGTAATGTTGAGGACCCCAGTATATATGTCGCAGCCTCAGTCAGCTCGCGCAACACATAAGGTTGGGTCGTAATACGCAGAGGACCTATACACAGGCGAAGGGTGACCCTGCCCAATATGGGTTGCTTACCCCCATCCGCGAGGGTAACCTGTGACCATTCCGACGACTGTGGGGTCAACCCCAATGCATTCACCTCTGCTGATGAGATGAAGTCGTCACTGGCGCCGGTATCGACGAGCACCTTCAGGGTACGACCAGCAAGATCGATCTGAATCAAGGGAACCCGATTGTCTGCCAGTACCAGCTCTGCGGACGAAAGCAAGACGCACAGGGTGGGTTCAGAACATTCGACAGAACCCTCAGGATGGGGTGCAGGAGATTCGTACCAAACGTCAACGGTGTAGGCCTGGACCGGCAACGGAACAGGTGCACCTGCTACATCCACACCGTTAAACAGGACGGTGCCCGGCTCAAACCGGAAGACAGGCCACATACCCGCTAGCAATGCCATAGCTTTACACCGGCAGGTAGAAGCAGGTAGAAGGACACATGCGGCCGTGTCTAGACGCTGACGCCTACATCTCCTATAGAAGGCCAGCTGCGCTTGCAACTTGCGCAGAGACGGGGGGAGGAACAAAACGGTATGGCCCGACAAGTCGATAGACACCAGGGGTCTTCTCGGGGCAAACAGGTTACACCACGAGTCAAAATCCACATGTCCAGAGCGACCGTCGAGAGACAATCGACGTCCAATCGCATGCTCGACCTGTTCAAAGACCGAAGGCAACAATGCCTTCACGGCTTGCTGTACGAACGACAACCGCCCACCAGCAGGTTCCGAATTCCCAGATGGAGTTCCCTCCAAACCATCCTGGGCAATCCCCTACTTCTGCTGCTGAGCCAAAGGCGGCAACATGGGGCAATCTCTCGTGGGATGGTCCCCTGCACATCTCTGGCAAACCTTCATCCGCTTTCGATGTTCGAATTCGGGTTGCATGCACTCCCATTTCTTCAGCCAACTGTCGTTGGTACGCTGTGTCGCTTGGTCTCGTTCTTAGCCTCGTGCGCCACCGCAGCAGACGGTGTACCTCCCTTCCTCTTGCCTCTAGCCGGATCTGAGCTCTGACCCGCACCAGCCGACCCCCTCGAGTTACCCGAGCCGGAAGCGCCACGAACGCCGTGACCTCTATCCGTGCGAACGGTGGTCACTGCTGCTGTCGGCGTTCGTTGCTCCATTTTGTTTCCCTGGTCGTTGGCTGCAGCGTCGAGTGTTGGACCCTGCGCTCGCATGGCATGAACACAAGGAGCAGGTTTAACAGCATGTTGCCCGGCTAAGAGACGCTTCTCAACCCCTCGTGTAAAGTGCACCAAGTCACCCATAGGACTCAAAGTCCTTGCCCGCTAAGTCCATGGCACATTGCGTAGCCAGGACCTCAGACAATCCACGCTGAAACCAAAAGATGCGATCATCCCCCATGAGGTTACCGATAGGCGTGATCAGGGCCTCAGGGTTCGTGGGTCAAGTAGCAAAGGGGGATCTCGGACACCATTAACAACATGTGTGTGCGGGCCCCTCCGAGATGTCTCAGGCATGACGGATGTGTCAGCATGTCCGTCCCCCACTACTAGCCCTACATCACCGCTACCAGATGCCACGGTAAGTCGGCGACTGACTGGTCACAACCTGTGTGCTAAAGGCACTCTACACACAGGTATCAGTCGAGCGCAGATCAGACGGTTTCAATCCTACCGACGGATAGCGCTCCCTGCAGATACAGCAAGTATCCGTCCAAGTAATCTCACGTTTCAAGCGTATGCACAATAAGCGCCCACAACTGATCTGGACCCAAGTTCGAACCGGCTGACGCAGTGGCAAGCGAGATACTATTCGATTCACCTGCAGCTCAGAAGCACGAACTTCGAACAGGCAAAACGAACAGCAAGGCAAGAGTAGCAAGGCAATTATAAACCGGAAGCAGCAGCCGACAAAACAGCTCAACCTAGATCTTCCGCGAACGTATCCAAAGGACTACGATTGCCTTCATTAGCTCCAGCCCTGTAAGCAACCTACTTACGCAAAGATCAGGGTGAGGCAATCAGGCCGTGAACAAACCTTATGTCTCGACACCAAACTTGTTGTACCCCTCCTGCCTTTCAAGCATATTTCTGCACGTTTCGGCGTTAAGTGCTAAGGTCCAAGCACAGCAAGCCAAGCGCACCGTAATGAGAGTCAGGAACAGCAGAAGTCTTCAGAGGCCAGGGGTTACAACATACGATCCAGGGTGCAGAGTATCCAGTGGCTATCAGAACCAAGGCTATCAGAACCGGAAGCATGCTATCATCACTTAGCCGCTCCTTTAATGCTCAGGCTTCGCTCAGGCCAAGTAAAAGCGTATCCAGACTCAGGACATCAATATGTAAGAGCATACGATTAAGGGAGATCGATAGCATATAATATTCCGTAATAATAAACAAGGCCGCCATCGCTCGACTTATACTCGCGACGCCATCCGTATCACACCAGATCGCTGATCCGCATGTGTGACATGTTCGTAATCATGTCGCAGACGATATTCTATCGTCCTTTAGCCTTCACAGCATTAAGGCAATGCAAATGCAATACTTGGCAATGTTCGTTATGTGGCTCAATTGCCATGTGAGTCGATGCGAAAATCACTCACTCACTCACTCAGTCGCATTCCGCTCGCACACATGAAGTGGATATTGCATGATAAATTGGTATGAGAGAATGCGCGCTCTTAGATAATTATTCCAGTGCGCGTACGCGGACTTGCTCCGGTCGCATGACTAAAGCTTCCGCGCGGCGTCGCGCAATCCGAGCCGCACTTCTCACACTTGTGCGTCACATTGGTCGAACCATTTGCATGATAACGAACCAAATATTATTGCTTATAATATTATGCTAATAGATTTATGAAAAAACTACTTTTTGCGAGTGCTTGTCCTGTCGTACTATCCACCTGGCTATGGAATGTCGGTTGTTCCAATACCAGTCGCATTGCAAGCACTACACCGAGAGCATGGTGCCTATATGACAATGCACCTAATCACCGGTTGTCAGGCGCCTTACCGGGTCATATAGTCCGGTGCATGGGCGTGGGGTGAACCGTGATACAACAGGCACCTGATCACTGAAGTTCGTCATGGAGTAAGCACAGCAATCTTATATTATGAAGTGCATCTCACAGAGGGGCGTCGTGAATGATGTATCCATGGAGCCCAAGAAAACCAAGGCGACGACCCTTAATACCACCACATGAGAATGGCAAGAGTTCAAGGAGTGGCAAGTGTCATGTGATGTGCAACGGGTGAGCAACACGACCACCCAAGATATGAGGCACGTGGAAGCAGTGGGAACTCAAGGCCAACCCCAGACAGCCTGGGTGACTCAGCAGCCGGAACAGTGGTCGCATGGAACTCAAGGTGGGTGATGTAATGAGAACCAACAACGCCCTGCTGATGGCCGCCCCTGTGCATACACTATGACAACAGATTTGTGTGTTAGGCTTGCATTAGGCTGCTTTAGTTCGCGTATGTGTGCGTAAGGCTGCGTTTTGTGCATTAGGGTTTGCTTTGGCCTAACACGAGCCTAACACAAACAGATAGAAACCTCGACAAAACGTCCGTTTTAGGGCGTCCTTCTTAAGCTCGTTTAACTGAAAACAATATATAAATGAATAAAATGTTTCCTGTAATTTGTATTGTGTTTTGTGATGCTC